>OX451735.1:1072586127-1073836534 GCA_948472305.1 Vicia faba | reverse complement strand
CTATCTATCTATCTATCTCTATCTTTATCTCTATCTCTATCTTTCTCTCTCAAAATTATTTCTCTTTCCTTCACACATTTTTAGCACAACACTGAGAAAAATATTCTTAAGTTTAACGAGGAAGTTGTTTTCAAAGGGGTATTATTGTAAATTCACATATAGCTCTTTTTTCCTCTTGAGTGAATAATTTTTTGTAGGAAATAATTATTTAGGTTTGGAGCTAAACCCATTAAAGCTCTATTTGGAGGATTAATATAAGACTCTGTTTGGTTTGTGAGCTGTGCCACTTGAGAAAAAGCCCTCCTTCTAGATTCATTAAGAAAAACTAGTGAAAAATCTTCACAACAGTTCTTGAGCTCATCCATATACAAAAGATTAATTGGATCGAGACAGCTCGATATAAAATATTGGTGTTGTACCCAAATTTTTTCCCCTAAGATCCCTTCATCATACCATATTGATTCAATCACAACAAGATCACATTAGGGTTTTGGTTATCCTCCCTATCTTTAGCTTTGCTCTTTGAGGAATCACCAAGCACCTTGACTTGTTTTCTTTTGTAATCATGAATATTTTGTCATAATTTTTATTTTAATTAATAAAATTCAATTTTGGTTTGTCTTACTTGTTAATAATGTAGGTAAAGGCAATGAGGCTTAGCAAGTTGCTCCTTGGGTTCATGATTTTATTTCCATGCCCTAGTCAATAAAGCTTGAGAAATTCAAACCTCACCATTGAAGTTGTTTAGTAATAAATGACATGGCAAGGTTTAGTTTGGTTCACTACATTTCCAATATATCAATATTGATTCAAAAGTGCAAGAGATTGATTGAAGAAGTTGTCATGGTTGGATAAAGTCTTGTTCCCATTGATCACAAGTGAATATTTATCTCAATTCTCAATATATGGAAGTGTTTTTGGTGGATATGAGTTCTCATTTTCATCCTCAACAACTTCTATTTACAAAGCAAAAGTGTTGGTACAAGAAGGTTGTTCAAAATTGTCAAAGTTCTTCAAAGCATTTTCTTGATCTAGGAACTAGGGTTTTGAACTTCAAAGAATTATATCTTTGTCATCTTTTGGTATTTTTTAGTGATTCCAAAGACATCCTTCTCTTTAAATGGTTATTTATAAATCACTTCAAAAGTTTCAAAGAGTTTTCATGTGGAAGAAACTTGATGATGAAGAAAGATTACAAGTCCTCCAGATGAACCCCCAATTTCTCATGTGTGACTTCAAATGATCATAACTTGGTCTATTTTTATCACCTTGAGCCCACTCTATTTCCATAATGATCTTGAGGATGTGAAATATATTCCTTCTTTTATATGAAAAGTGATAAAATTGATGGAATTTGCCCTAAGGATACAAAAGATTATAGGTCATTTCATGATTTTTTTTCCAACTTCAACAATTCATAACTCTCTCAATTTTTGGAGATTTTGAATGGTTTAAGTTTAAAAATGTAATTCAAGAGGTCTATTTCATTCCATATTTTTTAGTCAAGAGCAAATTCTAAGTGGAAGGCCATGTTTGGATACAAAACATTATAGGTCACTTTTGAAGAAAAATTTGAAATATTTCTAAGTATGGAAAGTCAACCCTTTTTCTCCAACTTTGACTCAATGCAACTTTCAGTTCAAACATCCATTTGACTCCATTCTTTTCCCATTGCAAAGCTTGTAACATCATCTTTCTAAAGCATCAAGAATCATGCCCTAAGACCCCTTGAGTTGAGAATGTCGTTGATTTGAACTTGGTAACTTGGAACTGAAGTTTCTTCAAAAGTCAGAATTTGAAATCATTTGTTTAGCTTCTAAACACTTTGTTTCTACGTGTTTTTTCCTCTAAGCATGTTTAGTGACCTTCCAGAAGTGATTAGCACAACAAAACGCGCGTTTTGGATTAGTTCTGATCAAATTAGAAGTCACGGTTTTCTTGTTTGCAACTTCACACGATTTCCCTCCAAAATTCATCATTTTACACGCTTGGACATTCCATTTGATTCCCTGTAAATAGAGGTTCATCCCTCATTCACTTTCTTAAGCTTGGATAGCCAGAATTACCCTACCAAACTTGTTCCATAACTCAAATTTCTGTAACTTCGAAATCTGTGTTCAAGCCTTTTTCAATCCAATTTTTCAATCAATAAATCTCCCTTGATCTTCCATGAAGCTAACCATATAATTACCTTCAAGAATCGTACCCTATATTTCTCCATAGAAGTCCAGTTTCAGAGCTCTGCAACTCAACTTCAATAGGTAGATTTCTTCATTAATTCTTCAAAACTTTGATATCATTATGATGCTCTCATTGCCCTGGTTCTAGTCGCAACACTTACTTTTATCTGGAAACATATTTTGACCATGAAATTTCAAATCCCTTTTCAAAATATTCCTTCCAAATTTCCTGAGCTACAGTTTATATAAATTTATCGCGAAGGTGTGGTTGTCTTCGTCTTGAAGAGATGAAGTGAATGGCATAGGTCTCGTGCTCTAATTTTACAGATTGAGCAACCTGGTTTTGGGATTGGCTGGAGGTTGAAGATGACCAATGTGTCATCCTTCAACCAATGAAACAGCGCCATTTGGATTTTTTTGAATTTTCTGATTTACATTTGATTCAGTGCTTTATTCACTAATGACCATGATATGCATAGCACGTCAGATCCCTTAGATTTGATTACTAAAGCGTTTGACTCTCATCCAATGGTCCACATTTTTTTTACTTTATTTTTCTTTTCTGATGTTTATATTTAATTGTTTTAAATTTCAAAAAATCATAGAAAATTCATTTTTATTCAAACAAATCTAAAAAAAATTATGAAAAATATTTTTGATTTTTCTCTTTCTGATTTTGATTTTTTCACAATTTTATTTTGTATTTTGATATTTTTTTATAAATTTTCATTTTACTTGAATTGTTTTAAATGTTTAAAATTACTTTTATGCATTTTTAAATTCTGAAAAAATTATGGAATGATCCAATGATATTGTGACAAATATTGGTGACCTCATTCATTTTTTTATTTCTGAATTTGGTATTTTTTATTATTTTTGGTTTATTTTAATCATTTCTTTAAATTTTAAAAATAGTTTCTGACTTTAAAAAAATTACCAAAAATTTTATAAAATTATTTTAGTTCATTTCTGATTTTTCTATGGTCTTACTTTTATTTCTTGATTAATTTGAACATAGTTAATATTTTTTCTCTTTTATTTCTATTTTAAAACATTTTAAAAAACTTTTTTAATGTATATATTAAGTGCAATATTATTTTGTGATTATTTTCTGGATAATCTTGGGTTGAATTTTTTATCCTGAACTTTATTAACATCATTAGATCCATGGTGTTGAGTCTAACTCCACAAAAATGGATGAATAATTTTAATAATAGTTTTATTAAATTTTAATTCAAATGTGGTTTGTATATTCTTCCCCACCCTTCTCCATCTTATCCCTTTCTTATTGCACTAAGTATTATTGGAGTATGATCCATATATCATGTCTCAAAACAAATGATGCATAGATTGCTATTGACCGGCCTGAAAATAGGTGTGACTTCTATATAAGTTCACTTACGATTGCTTAACATAGCGCTAAATTTTGTCCCGATTCGAATAAATGATCATTTGTGGCTCAAACCTATGTTTGCAAGCTCAAGTATATTAATTTGATCTCTTTGATCCAATAACCTTGAGATTCATTGTGTGGAGTCTTTGGTTGTACCAATCCTCTAATGGATCTACAACACTTTTGGTCAACGCGGATCACTTAAACATCGTTGATCATTAAATGGTACTTTTGAGGATGCCAAATGAATGATATACTTGACAAAAAGCAAATGCAACTTGTTGTGTGGAGGCTTTAGTTTTACCAATCCTCTAATGAGTTCTAAATGCAAGTTTCAATATGGTCATCCAACTAACCACTAATTATTAAATTGTTTTTACTTTATGCCTTTTATTTTTTTATGCTTTATGTACCATTTACTTTAAGCATTATATTTCATGTCATTTTTATTTTGCTCACTTGAGCCTTTTCTTTTCTCTTATAAGACACCTAATAATCAACATAAATCATAAAAACCTTTAATAATACTTGGACTATTTGGATATTATCCTTGGCATTATGGAGCATTGAACTTCTTGGACTTAGGATTAAAAACTTTAGCCTATGTTGGAGACCTTGTGATCTTAATTGATATTTTGTATGAAGTTCTTGAGGTTTACCTCATGACATTGGTTGTTTGTTTGTTTTGTATGAAGGTTATTGTGATTATATACTTTGTTTGTAATTTGGAATTCACCCGTATACAGTCGTTACTTTGCCCAATTTTTGTGAAGACTTAATACACTTGAAGTTTGATTCTCTCAAGAGGTCTAATATCTTTGCTTGTTTGGTTTCAATCCAAAGAATGGGAATTCTATCTTGGCTCATAATGTCAAGTTTTGACTTCTTGTTGGTTAGATGGTTCTTATCCCTAGCTTTTACCTTATGCTTTAGGATAGTCTCTTCTTCTCCTCCCATCATGTTTAATTTCACATTCTCCCTCCTTTTTGAAAACCATTATTGTTTTTAAACTTGAATCACTTTCATAATAAACTTGGACCTAGGTCCATGCATTTTCAAAACCTTTTCATAAATAAACTTCAATCAACTTAATAATACCTTGACATTTTTTATGAGAAGACTAAAATTCGATCAATCTCATTTCAAACTATTTTGCCACTTTGGCTTCTACTTTAAAACTTTTCTTAAAAGATTGGAATCTTGTCAATCCTTGTAGTGATGCAAACAACTATACTTCTACAATGTGTAGTGGAGATATATTTTCCACTTGGGTGTTGAGTGAGGCATTGTTGATTTTAAAATCCAAGCCATATTCTCCACTTTGAGGTGATGCAAATTCTCCTTTCTCATGATTGTGGGTAGTAAGTATGTTTTTCCATACGGACAATGACGATGATGTCTTATCTCTTAAAATTAATAAATGCACTTATGTTTCAAAATAATTTAAAAGAGAAACTATGTGTACCCTGATCCCCTATTGCACGAAAGGTGGCACGTAGGCACTAAAGGTTCGCAACCGCGACAGATGCAAAAACCACAAAAAATATATTTCTTTTCTCACATCCACCATCCATTTTTATACAATATTTTATAGCCAAAATATACAGATTTTACAAAGAGGTTCCTGCGGAGTACCATAGATGTTTAGGGTGATAATACCTTCCCTTTGCATAACCAACCCCCTTACCTTGAATCTTTCCCCCTATTTTTTGGGTTACTCACTTTTTTCTCATTCCTTTGGAAATAATAAAGCGCGATGGCGATTTTTATTTTGATATGTATAAGTCTAGTCAATCCAATGGCTTAGTCTTAAACATTTCTACCGCTACACTCGGTTCGGCGTGTGGTCGACCCTATACAAAACTATGTTTCAGTTTGAAGGATAACATATACAAAAAATATAATTTGTTTCAATATAATTTCGTGCAAAATCTCGTTTGACTTAGAGACTAACCGCTCGAGGCTCTATTTGTTGTTTGGCATGAAAACTAACTGCTTTATTCCATTGTTAGTTGTTTGGTTGAAAGTAAACTTGAAACTTCATCATCTTTAGTTAAATAATTCCGCCTCGAATGAAGTCTCACTTATTTGATCTTATTTTAAATTTCTCCACCCTCCAACCTATCTCTTTTATCTCCATCCCATCCAGAAGGAGTTTCACCCAGAATGAAAAATTATAGAAAGAGAAATGAAGAAAGTCTTATTCTTTTTTTTCCTTGTGTAAGAAGGCTCACGGGTTTAACCTTATAAAAGATCTCATGAATTATTAGATACTCTTAAGATTAATTTTTAAAGAGAGGATTATGTCACTTTATTAAGACCGGACCTCTATAGATCTATGGTGTTATCTCATTTCCCATAAAATTTTACTTTCCGCATATTTTCTTTATTTTACTTTCTGTTGTTTATCATAATGTTTTTATAAAAATATTTTCAAACTTTGATTTAGAAAATAATTTAATTTTAAAATATCATTTTTCAAACCTTCATAATTCACCCTCTCTTGTGTATAAAGTTACATGTTCAATATTTTTTCTATTAATTATTTCTTCCTCTACTTTTCTATATCCTCCATGAGAAAATCTATGGGGACATATATTTTTAGCTTTGTTTTCCTTTCTTGACCGACTCTTAGACAATTATAAATATAATAGAAATGTTAATTTGCATGATTGTATCTAAAAGCATAATCAAAACACAACATAAAATTATTCTTCATAATAAGATTACTACTAAGCAAGAATTCAATAGAACTACGAGACTCGACAAACTTATCCCAAATGTTCTTATTAAAAAAATATATTTCACAGTTGGATCCTAAAGATCAGGCATGCACTTTCTAATGCAATCACGTGTGAGTTGTGACTCAAAGTCCCTCCAATGATCACCATCATAAGAAATCCACTTATTCTTCAAATTATCACTACTTTCTTGAAACTCAAAAATTGACTACATTTACATCAATAAGTAGGTATACTTCCTTTCAAATATGAAATCATACTATCGAATCATTTAAATTAAAATTAATACCTTAAGTTCTATCCATACACTTCCTTTTAAATCACTTGGTAACTAAACTGAATCATCTATCAAAATACTCGTTGTTAAGAGTCCCATATCAGACAATATGTGACTTGAACACGTCTTTATAAATGGGAAAAATCTTCACCCTAAAAGTCAGTTTTGTAGTGATGAGTTAAGGTTAACCAAATTTCTTAATATGATATCAAGAGCCTCATTTAATATCTGGTGGGCCATCAGCTATCAGGTTTCCTCTATTGAGTCACCCACCATTTATTTCCACGCTCCATATATCTATTCATAGGCGTGAAAAGTGTGTGTTAAGAGTCTCACATCAGATAATATATGGTCTGAACACGTCCTTATAAGTGAGAGAGATCTTCATCCTATAAACCGGTTTTGTAGGGTTGAGTTATGTCCAACCATATTTCTTAAAACTCGTTTTTCTACGACCAAAGTATGTTGCATAACTCCTAAATAGGAAAACATTCTTACCATAATTAAGTCACAATTTTGATCAAATTCGATTGACAACTTAACACATGTGTTATAGACTTTTGTTAGTTTAACCATTATTGTGGCACATCTAGTTTTTATTTATATTCTCAATAGAAGAACACTCATTTATAAGAGTGGTGCTAGATGAATGGCCCATCTAAATTCAAAACAACAACAACAACCACAACATAAAATCAACAACAACAATAGAAAAACATCAATCTCAATATTAAAACAACAACATCATTAAACCTTTAGGGTGTAGGTTTTTAACAACAACAATATTAAGCCTAATATATTTGTAGGTTTTTGACAACAACAACATTAAGCCTAATATATCTCAACAAACCCAACTACATTAGTGCTAAGATCAAATTAAATATCATATACTTGAACTCAAATCTACTTACATATCCTCAAACCAAATTAAAAATTAGAATCAATAAAATTTCAATCAATGTTTCCCATTATGTATATCTAGTTAGGTCTTGTACAATCAATTTATAAAAAACTTTTTATAATTCACTATAGAGTTCCAAAAACTGTCAAGAAAACTAAATACATATATCAAAATGGAAAATTGTTGGTAAGTTAGAGTGCATTAATGCAATAGAAAAGTTTTGCTCTAATCCTAATAACAACAACAACATACATTAAACCTTCAATCTTAATAATAACAACATCAACAATAAACTGTCACTCATCTCAACAAAACTATAAGATAAAACCTTCAATATCAATCTCATCAACAACAACAATAGATAAACTTCAATTTCTATCTCAAAACAACAAAAATATCAAAAAAGATGGCATGTAAAAAAATGAGTTTGAAAACAACAACAACAAATAAACCTTTAGGGTTTAGGCTTTTAACAACAATAACTACATTAAACTTAATATATCTCAACAACTCCAACAACATTACGATTACAAGCATGATGTAGATATTTTACGTACCAAAAACACGTTGAAGAAGTCAAATAATTTAAATTGTTTGAGTTTCGTCTTTCTTTCTTACAAGTATCATTCTAATTTCTATCTTTCCTTGCTTCATACGAGTTACAAAAGATACTATAGAATTAGACCTCGTTTGTTGAAGAATGAGTTGGAAAAAATATGATAATAAAAAAAATAGAGTTGATGTGATGGTGAACAAACGAGAAATGATATATATTTAATACTCTTAATTTTAATGAAGATGATAAATTTTGTTAAAATTTTAAATATGTTATTTGTAAGAATTGAATATAATATTTATAAAAGAAAATTGAAGAGACAATCTAGAGCTCTATCTATTGAATAATAGGAAAACATTTAGCCACTGTTGAAACATATATTGTGTACGATTCTTGTAGCTTAGTCTAAAAAATTCTCAAAATAGAGAAACCTAGTCTCGATTGTTTTATATAAATTAAGGATTTTAGATTGTTTAAGTGATGATTGAAATCCCACCACACATGCACAGACCTATGCACACACACCCTTGGGTACATAACTCTTCTAATGCAATCTAATACAGATATTTTACATTGGATAGTACATAATTAAATTTTATTTTATTTCTGCATAAACTTAACACCAAGCTCTTACAATTAATTTGATTCTGGGTCCATGATCTTGATAGAATTTTGGAAGATTCTTTCTGCTGAATTCTCCATCTCAAAATGGTTGTCACAGATAGAAGGATCTGTATTCTCTGTTCAGAATCAAATAAAATAAACTTATAGTTTAGAGTACTGCTTCAATAATTTTGATATGGGGCTTATAAAAAAAACTTTGATATGGGACTAATATATTTTGATTTGGGATGAAATATCTGAGCCAATAAAAAAGTTGATTATTTTTATAAAAAATAAGTATACATATAATTTTTATTTTAAAAATTCAAACACTATAAACTTTTATCAATAAGAAGAGATAAGAAGTTTATATTCCAGTTTCTTACTAAGGGTGACCAGAAATCAATAAGAAGAGTCTTCAATTGTAGATCCAAGAAGACGCATATCTTTTCATCAGATAGATTTTGAGCGAGTGTCAATATATCTATCCTTAAAATGAGAGGTAACAGAGAAGTCACCATATATGACAGATACAATATTACACTAGAGATCAAATGCGCACGTGATAAACAGCCACCTCCACTTGGTCAAGAGATCTATTGTACTTGAAGGGGAGAGTATCTAATTTAATGTGATGGAAATTATCACATAAGTTCAAAAAGATATGATTCACATCGATCCCTAAACTAGTGGGAAATATGTGCTAGCGCACGGGTCTCGTATGGTTTTCATATCGCATGATTTAATATTGATTTGTAAAGTTCTATCTTGTGTCAAATTTAAACTAATAAAAAACAATCAAAATGCAATCAATTTTGAATAAAATAGTAAATTAAATAACAAAATTTACACGACATGCACTAATAATACCTAAATTTATCAGCATTATAAGTCCAAATGTAAACTTCGCAATATTATAAATTTCATAGTTGAACTTGTCAATGAATGAACCAACCAACAACAACGACTCGCATCATACACCTGCATGAGAAAATATATCAAATTAGAGATTAAATATTAAACATTTTTAAAAACTAATGTAAATATGTGGTATTTAAACACATAAATTAACAATTGGGATTTAATTTGTATCACAAAGGAATAGGTGAAAAGGATTATCAACTAACAAAGTGTTTGGAAGACTTCTTTGTATACAACATTCATAGTGGTCGAACACGGTGCATTCTGTTTGTCATGTATTAAGATTTTAAGACTATTTTTTGGTTGTAACTCTCAAAATTGCAACATACAATTGTCCATGACTAAAAATAGGTGTAGGAGGATATAATCCGATATTATCAAGCGATTGACCTTGGGATTTATTAATTGTCATTGCATATGAGACAATGATTGGAAATTGTCTCCTAATCAACTTGAATGGCCACGGTGACTCAGAAGGTGACATAGACATTCGAGGAATATAAAAAATGTTACCTATGTTATCTCCTGACATAATTTTTGCCTCAATGACGTGATTTGCTAACCTTGTAACAATCAATCTTGTTCCATTGCACAATTCATCAGTTTGATCCAAATTTCTCATTAGCATGATGGGGATACCAACCTTCAATTTAATCCTATAGTTTGGAAGCCCCAATTTCTTAGTTTACTTAGGAATTATGGGGTTAGAACTTCATAAGCTTCATTATAAATTGTATCGGTTCTATCAATTGAATCAAAACTTAGATATTTTTTCTCTTCTCTTAAAAAATGACATGAAGTGTAAATATTAATACATTAATAGAACCAACATGATATAAATTTGTTGTTGGAAATTGTGTGCATATATATAGATTAGAGTTAAAATTATATTACCTGGTATCATGTCCAATACATAGTGGTTGATTTTGTCCACAACTTCAATCATTGATGCAAGAATAGCTTTTCCTTGTAAGTATCCAACATCCTGAAAATTTTATGCAAATTAGGATATGTGTTATCAACAATAGCTTTTATAGGATCATCAAAATTGAATATCAATAATTCTTGAGGAATATTTATCTCAACCAACCCATAATTTGGTTCACATATATTACCATCCCCAATATTTAAGATCCATTTTGAAAACTCAGTTAATTGATTCGAACTTGTATTATCCCTTCCCTGCTGCAGCCTCATATTTTTTGTTAGTGTTAGAACTTGACAATAGTCTCATACATCTGATGAGCATATTGATGCATGGACAATATCAGAACTCCCCGCTCTTAGAACAACTGGAAGTATCTTTCTGAAATCTCCTCCAAAAACAATAACTTTCCCACCAAAAAATTTATTCGTAATACCGTGTTTGCTCATGGCATCTTTGAGTGTCTTATCCAATGCCTCAAAACAGTTCTTATGAGACATGGGTGCTTCGTCCCATATTATAACATTGATTACTTCAAATAATTGTGAATGTTCGTCGTTTTTGTCAATATTGCAAGTAGAGTTGTCAATCATTGGCACTGGTATTTTGAACTTTGAGTGAGCAGTTCTTCCACTTGGAAATAATAAAGAAGCTATGCCACTTGAAGCAATAGTAAGAAAAAAATTTGCTGCAAATAAAGCGTGTCGTACCCCAAATTTGCCCTACCTTTATGATCACATTTTCAAGGTTGAAAATGGAAGAAATGTTTTAATTAAAGATGGTCCATCAATATCTGATGGCCCATTTTTTAAGGGAGTGGGGCTTTCTAAATCAGAAAGACCCATATACTCATGGGCCCATCTGCGAAGCATGTCGGCCAATGGCCCATGAGATTCGAATATTATAAACTATTTCAAAAGGAAATTAAGATTTTAATTATATAAGGAGGCCCATTTAAGTTTTACTGTTTTAGTAAAGTAAGAGGGTGAAATTTCAATTAAAAGCCCATTAGAATTCAGTTGACTCATTTTCGTTTGGATCATTAAATAACAAAGGAGGGTATGATTACAAATTGCAGACCCATTAAGATTTTTCTAAAAAAACTAGCCCATTTGTCATTTTTTTATCATTGCTATTTTATTTTAGGAAAAAAACATTATTATTGAATTGTTTCTACTATTATGATTGTTTTATTTTAAAAAATCTTTTTTATAAATTATAAGGAGATTTATTATAATTAAAATATTTTTTTGTTTTATTAAATGTTTTTATATAAATATTTATTAAGATTTTTGTAAATGTAAGTTTAATGTTTGAAAACAAAATATTGGTTTTAAAAAACAGCCTAATGTTGGGCCAGTTCCGTTTTAAATAAAGAAGAATGTTGTTGTAATAAACAAAATGGTTATTGGGCAAAACAAGGCCCAAACTCAAAAACGCTGGCAGGATAAAGAAACTTGGTTTAAGGCCAATAATTATCAAGAAACGTGTTGGACAGTAGAAGTTACAATACAAGCCCAAATTGAATTAACAGTCATTGTGCAAATCAGTGAGCAAAATACGCGCATTTAAAATCAATTAACACTTACTGTACAAATTATAACCAAATCAGATCTTAAATATAATTGTACTACGAATCAAATCCCAGAATATTACAAGTTCAAATCTAAAAAATGCATAATCTAAAATTGAATCAAATGTCGAATTCAGAAACGAGATCGCACAAGGGGTAATATAACTCATATTTTTTCTTCTGTTATTTTGTGTGGGTTGGGTTTGAATTGACGGTGGAAAGAGCATTGGTTGGGAGCGCCACCGCGATGGTTTGCTTTAGGGTTAGGGTTTTTTAGAAAGGAAGAAGATAAAGGGAGAGAGAGAGAGAGAGAGAGAGAGAGAGAGAGAGAGAGAGAGGACGATTGGGACTGAAATATGAAATGATTAAAACAATATTTGTATTCTAGAATGATTATGTGTGTGTGCGTATACGGTAAACAAAATATTCCCTCAATTGCATACACATGATTCGTATCGGATGGTCGTGAGGCCAAGTCCGCTATAAGCTTTGTGCACCCTCACATGTTCGATTAGGCAGGCCATTCCAAAAATGCATTTTGGGCCTAGCCCATTGGTTTTTTACACCACCCTTTTTGCCAATAATTGCTAATCTAAGCCAGCATAGCACCCCCTACCGCTGGCCCCAGTTCAATATCTGAACTTGGGTCAAGTTTCTCAACAAAACCCCTGTTTTACTTCCAAACTATGAAGCGCACCCCAAGGCCAACTCAGTCTGAATTCAATATATGAATTCAGGCCCTCACTATTCACACACCCACCTTTTTATTGCCTAGTTCAAAATACACTCCCCCTGAGAAATTACTAATTTTCTAATTTTTATTAATTACTATATTTTCTCACTTTTTATTATTTCTTTCTTTTTTATTATATTTTATAAATAGTTATTGTTACTCGATTCTTTTATATTCATTTATTATTATTAACATATAATTATTATTTTATTTATAGAAATTCATGTATATATTTTATTATATTGCATTAAATATTTTAATCATGCATTAATTAGAATTTTCATAATTAATATAATTAAAATATACTCAACAAATCTTAAATATCTTTTTTCACAATAAACTAATCTAATAAACAATTTTCGCAAAAGGGTTTCGAATATATTATGACTAATCGCGCATTTAGCCCAATCTTCCGCCATCTTTACACCCGGTCAAAATGCGAGGCAATTCAAAATACTTTTGGAATCTATAAAAAAACACAAACTCATACGAACTATGAATTGGGACTCTGATTCCTCATAAAAGGATACGTAGGCATACGATTAAAATTGTGGCGAGTTCTCCTATTAAAAAATTAAAAACCTGTTAAACCTAAACCTAAACCTAGTATCCTTAAGAATAAGGTAGATGAAAGGTGCCTAACACCTTCGTTTCGTCTAAAGAAGTCCAAAACTTAGAATCTCTGTTTTGAAAACTAGGGTTCTCTATTAGATTCCCTTCCTTAGGATAAAAATTAGTAGTGGCGACTCTGTATTTAAAACCAGTTGCAACAGCTGGCGACTCTGTTTGGGAGTTCAACCCTAAATTTAGAAGTCTTTCCTCTAGGTTTTAGGTTTTTTTTGCTGTGGGGTTTTTATTTTATTATTTGTTTATTTATGCATTTATTTATTCTTTGTCATATTTATTATCATATTTAATGTGTGGCAGGATTTTGTTTTCAAAAAAAATGTTTTCAAATAAACCTTAGAATGAAGGTTCGTCTATTAGCTTAGAGGGTACATCATCCATGCGAGTTTATGTGACGACTTCGCCTAGAGTCTGTGGAACTCTGCAAAAGGAATACTTATCAAGAGATATCCTCTTGACGAGTAGGACTTTGGAATGCCACCTATGACTCTTTGTATAACCCTAACCAAAATCTCACGACAAGACCTTTCACGACTTTGAAACGAAAGTCTCGGTCCGTAAAGAGTTCCACCTAAGGGAGGCCCTTGTGCCTTTTCCCTCTGTTGTTATTCATGATACCTTTAAGGAATCCACCTTTTGGGAGGGTACACTAAATGTAGGCCAAAACTAAGAAAGCTACCTCATAAGGGTACCTGTCACTAAATCTCGTCACTAAACCCTGCATCTATGCATTCATACATTTCACATATATTCATCATTTGTTTCTCTTTTTTTATTTGTCTTACTCACAAGGTAAAAAAAGAGTAATAAAATCAAGATTTTGGTGAATATCTTTGGAAATGGATACCAAAGGGAAACAACTTGTCTGCGTCAATCCCTCAAGCCAAACATTTCTGAAATCAAAGCTATAAAAGGGAAATTATCTGAAAGAGCTCTGAAGATGTACGCTCGCGGCTATGGGGATACCCTTGACTTGAACAGAGTAGAGGTTCAACTAGACGTCGTTTCTATCCTCATCAAGTTCTACGACCCTCCCTTGAGATGCTTCACCTTCCAAGACTTCCAGCTAGCGCCGGCTCTGGAAGAATTTGACAGAATTCTGAACTTTTCTAAAGAGAAGGCCTATGTAGGTATCGGGAAAACCATTGAAATCAAAGTCTTGGAAAAGGGCTTAGGGATCCCTTATTTTGAGTTAGTTCAAAATTACCGAAGAGAAGGCACATTAAAGGAATCAAGAGAACATACCTAGAAGCTAAGGCACTCGAGTTTGCTAATTATCAAGAATGGGAGCCTTGTGTCGATTGTTTAGGATGGCTTATGTTTGGTGTAATTTTATTTCCCTGGACTGTGGACTATATTGACCCTACAGCCATTAGCATATTTTGGGGTGCGAAAGTTTTCAATACAGATCCAACTCTCGCTCTGCTTGCTGATATTTATTACACACTGCATACAATGTACGAAAAGAGAAAAGCCACTTTAAATTGTTGCATTCCACTTTTATATACTTGGTTCATGACCCATCTTTACAAAAGAAGTTTATATGATTCCGAACTTGACCAAACGTGAGTGGCCTCAAAAATTAAGGTCTCTCACTGCTAATTAGGTATTATGGTATGCAAGGAAGCTGGATATTGGTGATATCACTTATAGATGTGGGGACTTTCCTAATGTTCCATTGATCGAATCTCGAGGATGTATTAATTACAACCCTACCTTAGCCCTACGACGGTTAGGGTATCCTTTGGAAGATAAACCTTCAGACGAACAACTCTAATAATTGATCATTCATGACATGGGAAGAAACGACCAAGGGTTGCTCAACAAGGTTATTCGGGTTTGGAATAAGGTTAATAAAAGAAAATCTTAAAGGAAGAATGCCATAGCAATGGAACCGTATACTAGATGGGTCCGGGATAGGGTACAAATTATCAAGTTTCCATTTGATATAGATCCAGAGTACAAGTCAGATGTCCCATAGGTCACGCCTATATCCTTGGAAGAAATTGACGGTCTGAAGAGTGCCCTAAAACAAGCTCGGATGGAAAAGGAAGAACTAGAACTCAACCTCCTCAGTCAAACCAAAGAAAAGAAGCAAATGCAACTCATACTTGAGTCAAAGGACCAACAGATTGAGAAAGATCAAAAGGTGTTGGAAAAGGAGAGCCTTAAATAGAAGCGCACAACTAAAGGACTATTAACCTTCAATCTAGATTCCCACAAACAAAGGTTAGAAGATGCTGCTGCTGAAATCGGGAGGTTAACCAGATGGTATGAAAAAGCAACACATGACAAGAAGGTAATAGAGGAAGACCAAAGATCCCAAATCCAAAGTTTTATGCAAGCTTCTTTAGATAAAGAAGAGAAGATGAAGTACCTTACCACCAAACTTCAAGACTGCCAAGAATCATAGATTAAGGAACACCTTGAAAAGATGAAGGCAAAAAGACTCCTGGCTTAGAGAACTGAAGAATATGAGTAAGTGTTCCTAGAGCTAGAAGGCCTCCAAAAAAATTTCCTTATTCAACGGAGGCTTTATATGGAAATGAGGGCTGAAAATATGTATTGGGAAGAGGAATATAAAAAGATTGCCCAAGATGGGAGAGATAACCACAAGATAATCCTGCATCTTTATCAAGAATATCAGTATTACAAGGGCAAACATGAAAGGCTCGCTTTCCTAGCTAACAATCTCATTGAGGATATCCCTAGAAGTTTGAGAGACGCAGAAAGTGTATTGGTTCCTCTTCCAAAGGATGTTGAAGATTATCTCAAGCTTTGTCGACCAATGGTTGATGGTTTTAGAACAGACATACGCAAGCGTACCTAGAAGATTTATTTCCCTTTGTTTACCTTCATGCAAACAAGTTTTGATTTAAAGTTGTAATACTTTTCAATATCTGGATTATGTTACTTTCAATAAAGGCATTTAGTTTCCGTGTCTCGTTTGCGTATCTATTTTTAAGATATTCACTAAATAAAAAAAGGATAAAAAAAGGCAGAAAAGGTAAATGTATACCCAAGTGAATAAGACATTTAAAAGAAGAAACCCTTACATGTTCATACATAAACACATGCATGCATACATTCGCAAACACATGCATTTCATACAAAAGCTCATTATTTTTCAAAATCTCTCCAGTTAAACCATTGGTAGAAGATGATCACCACCTCTTTGGCCTCCATATCAGAAAAGGGCATACCAACAAAGAACGATGGAACAAATTGAAGAGAATCAGGTTGCATTCAAGGAGGAGCTTGACCAGGTCAAAGGTGATGTGAGTTTAATGAAAGGAGATCTGAGTCATGTTCTCCTAGCTCTAAAGAACATCATTGACAGACAAGATCAAATTCCTAGAGTAGCTTTCGAGGAAGTAGCCCAAACGATCGGTGCATCAAGCGGTCACCAACTATGAAATGAGCCAAAAGCAGGACCCTAAAATTCCGTCATGGCGCAACAAGAGACAAGAGAAGTTGATACTGAAAGGTTTGTCCCACCGCCATCAAAAGTAGGGGCATCACATAACCTACAAATTCCAATCAACAATGTAGACAACTACTTAGACCTGTATTATGGAGACCATGACCTAGAGGATGCCAATCAGGAACCCTTGAAGACAACTGGTACTTATGCTATTGATAATCCACCGGTGGTGAATCAATATAAGGCTCTGGAAGAAAGAATTAAAGTTGTGGAGGGTTTTGATGCCTTCGAAGTAGATGCTCTCGAGATGGGCCTAGTTCCTGATGTGGTAATTCCACCGAAGTTAAAAGTGCCTGACTTTGGAAAGTATAAAGAGCTCACTTGTCCAAGAAATCATCTACGTATGTATTGCAGGAAGATGCATGCCCATGCCCACGATCAAAAGCTAATGATTCACTATTTTCAAGATAGCTTAAGCGGGGCATCTCTAGACTGGTATATGCAATTGGAACGAGTGCATATTCGAACATGGGCAGATCTTGCTAATGCTTTCTTAAAGCATTATAAATATAACCTGGACATGGCACCTACTCGCATGTAACTCCATAACATGTCCAAGAAGAAAGAAGAGTGTTTTAAAGAATACGCTCAAAGATGGAGGGAGATGGCATCCCGTGTGCAACCACCACTGTTGGAGAAGGAGTTAGTAGATATGTTCATGGGAACCTTGCAAGGGTTATATTATGCGAAGATGGTAGGAAGTATCTCTTTGGGATTCTCAGACCCGGTCACCTTCGGAGAAATAATTGAGACCGGAATAAAGAGTGGGAAAATACCAGGGGGACCATCAAATACCCCCTATAATTCAAAGAGGCATGCTCCAAAATTCCCAAAAAGAAAAGAGGGAGAAATTAATGTTGTAGCCTCGCAACCAAGGGCACAACAACCAGTAATGATCCCACAAGGACAGCAGCAAGGAAGATTTGGAAGGCCACAGAGAAATTTTGATGCACTCCCTATGCCACCCAGCCAGCTATTCTAACACTTGGTCAAGGCATCCTTAGTGGAACTAAAACTTCTAGCTCCTCCAGTCGGGACACTTTTTCAAAAATACAACGTTGATGCCAGATGCGAGTATCATACTAATTCTCCCGGACACACCATAGAATAATGTTGGGCATTCAAGCATAAAGTTTAAGATTTGTTAGAATCTCAAGACATCACTTTTGAGAAACCTAACATCAAATCAAACCCCCATGCCTCTGCATGGTGGACCGGAAATAAATGTGATCGAGAGAGTCACTGACTGTGGGGAAACCATGCAAGCAAAGGCCCCGATAAACTTGTTAAAAGAATATCTGTTGGAATGTGGGTTCTTGTTGGAACATAATGAAGCCTTCAAAAGAACGTTACAAAAGCTAGTAGACCAGGGGATAGTCCAATTTGGACCATACCCTGAAGAAAAATATATAGGTGAAATTGAAGGGAAGAAGTCGTTGGTAATCCCTTGCCAAGGCCCAAGTCTTAATAAGAAGACTCTGGTGATCTCGTGGGAAGAATCGACAGAAAACCCAGGGATATCACCAAAGAAGGCTCTACAAATATCAGCAGCTCCGGAAGCCATGATGATAGTTAATGGACCGTCAGCTATCCCTTATGAAAGTAACAAAGCAGTACCATGGAGTTATAATTCAGTCGTATATAATAATATAGTGAAACAAGAAAGTGAGCCATCATCAAGTCAAGGACCTGCAATTTCAAACATAGCAGGGACAGGAGGTATGACCCGTAATGGTCAAATCTTCGGATATGATCCACCGAATAAGAATGATGAGATGGAAAAGAATAAAAATTAGATAGCAATAAAGGATAAAGGAAAAGCAATAAAGGATAAAGGAAAAGCAATGGTAGAAACAAGTCAAGAGAAAGAACCTCCAAGCAAAAACTTCACTGATCAAGAGGCGGAGGAGTTTCTAAAAATAATCAAAAGAAGTGACTACAGGGTGATGGATCGGCTTCACCAAACCCCAGCTAAAATTTCCATACTCTCGTTGCTCATCAATTCTGAGGCACACCGAGACTCTTTAATGAAGGTGTTGAGTTCATCCCACATTACAGAGGAGATTACTGTGAATCAATTTGACAATGTTTAAGCAAACCTAATGACTGGATCATATATAGGTTTTAATAATGATGAATTGCCATCACAACGCCAAGCTCACAACAAAGCACTCCATATCTCTATTCGAATAGGTACTACCAGCCTATCCAAAGTACTCACTGATACTGGCTCAGCCCTCAATGTGTTACCGAAATCAAGTCTGATGAAGTTAACATTAGATTGCATTGTGATAAGGCCAAGCTCTACAATAGTGAAAGCATTTGAAGGTTCTCAAAGCTCGGTGTTTGGATAGGTGGACCTTCCAGTCAAAATTGGCCCACATGTCTTCTATATCACTTTCCAAATCATGGATACAGAACCAGCGTACACATGCTCACTTAGAAGACCTTGGATTCATGTCGCAGGGGCAGTCACTTCGACCTTACATCAAAAGTTAAAGTTCTTAGTGGAAGGGAAGTTAATTATAATCGATAGTGAGGAGGACATCTTCGTAAGTCACATCGAATCGTACAGGTATATTAGTGCCAAAGAAGACTGTATATCCACCCCATTCCAAGTCCTGGAAGTTGATTCAATGGTAACTTTACTAGTAAAGAAGAGAGATAAGCCTACAGTAACCTCATAGAGATATTTACAGACAACGGTAGACAGTGGTACCTCGAAAGGTTGGGGAAAGCTCCCAGAAATACTTGAAAATAAAAAATTGATTTGGTTTGGGCTATGAACAATCAAAAACTACCCTAAAGGGTAAAGCACGGTTTCCTCCCATCCAAGAGACCTTTGTCAACAAGGTAATAGAGCATGGCGGACAGGTGGCGATGTTATCCAACAAATTCAACGCTAAAAGGGCAACTGACTACATCCGAGAATGTGACCCAGGAGAAGAACTCAAGAGGTGGGCAACCATGGAGATTCTTGAGATCTTTTTATTTCCTAAGTAAATTTTCGTGTTTTTTAGAACCTATGTCAAGCCCAAGGCATAAGGGTTGCTTGTAAGGGTCCCCCCCATTTTTTTCCAGACAATATTTACGATTAATAAAAGTTATATTTTATTTTCAATTAAGATTCACGTTCCTTCACTGGCATTTATCTCTTAAATTTAAAAATGGAAATACTTTCTCTTCATATGCATTTCCAAAATTCATATACTAAAATCTGCACCAAAACATGATAAACATGCAGATCCATGCCCAAAACCACCGATAATGTTACTGCTGCGATCCAATATAATTTTGATGCTCCCATCAACCAAGCTGAAGATAAAGGTGATGAAGATCTTGAACAGTCTGAAGAAATGGAAAAGGAAATAGAGCTAAAAGTTGAAAACATACAACCGTATCAAGAGGCTATTGAGACCATTAATTTAGGCACAAAGGAAGATCTGAAACAAATCAAGCCAGGGGCCATGTTAGAGAAGACGTCAAAGAAAGGCTGATCAACCTATTACATGAGTACGTGGATATATTTTTCTAGTCCTACAGAGACATGCCGGGATTAGATACAGACATTGTGGTGCATAAACTACCTCTCAAAGAAGGTTGTTCTCCAGTTAGGAAAAAACTCAGAAGAACTCGTCCAAATATGTCTAGCAATATTAGATAAGAGGTTCTTAAACAGTTTGACATAGGTTTCTTAGTAGTGGTATTATTCGCCATGGGTAGCTAACATTGTGCCAATACTCAAGAAATATGGTAAGGTACACATGTGTGTGGATTATCGATATCTGCACAAAGCAAGCCCCAAAGACGACTTCCCATTAACTCACATAGATGCTTTGGTAGACAATACGGCTCAAGCCTCAATATTCTCATTCATGGATGGTTTCTCAGACTATAATCAAATCAAAATGGCACCCTAAGACATTGAAAAGACCACTTTCATGACACCTTGGGGAACCTTTTGCTACAAAGTAATGTCATTTGATCTCAAAAATGCAGGGTCAACATATCAAAGGGCTATGGTCACACTATTCAGTGATATGATTCATAAAGAGGTTGAGGTATACATAGATGATATGATCGCCAAATCCCACACGGAGGAGGAACACATCATACATTTACAAAATTTATTCGAGCAGCTGCGCGAGTTTAGACTGAGGTTAAATCTGAATAAATGTACATTTGGCGTTAGTTCAGGCAAGTTGCTGGGTTTCATTGTAAGTCAGTGTGGTATAGAGGTAGACCCAGACAAAGTAAAAGCCATACAAGAAATGCCAGCACCGAGGACAGAAAAGGAAGTTCGTGGTTTCTTAGGGCGGTTGAATTACATCTCAAGGTTCATATCACATCTAATGGCTACGTGTGAGCCTATATTCAAATTATTATGAAAAGATCAAACGGTAATATGGAATGATGATTGCCAAACAGCCTTCGAGACAATAAGGCAGTATCTGCAAGAGCCACCGATCTTAATGCCACCAGTTCTTGGAAGACCATTCATCATGTATCTGACAGTGCTCGAAGGATGAATGGGTTGTGTTTTGGGACAAGAGGATGAAACAGGAAGAAAAGAGCATGCAATTTACTACCTTAGCAAGAAGTTTACTGACTGCGAAACCAGGTATTCACTCCTCGAGAAAACTTGTTGTGCATTGGCTTGGGCTACTAAGAGGCTGAGGTAATATATGTTAACCCACACCACATGGTTAATAGTAAGAATGGATCCTTTAAAGTATGTGTTTAAAAAACCGGCTCTTACAGGGAGAATCGCCCGATGGAAGATGCTACTATCAGAATACGACATCCAATACGTCACTGAAAAGGCCATCAAGGGTAGTATACTAGCTGACCATCTAGCTCACCAACCGCTGCTAGAATATCAACCTATGAAGTTCTACTTTCCAGACGAAGATGCCATGGTTATAGGTGACTACGAAATACCAGGACCTAACAAAGGACCCGAACCAGGGGCACGTTGGACACTTATGTTCGACGGGGCTTCAAATGCACTGTGACACGGTATAGGGGAAGTTTTGACTTCTCCAAATAATTATCACAATCCCTATACTGTAAGGTTGTGTTTTGACTGCACCAACAATATCGTCGAGTACGAAGCTTGTATACTAGGACTAGAAGCTGCCATTGATCTAAGAATCAAACACCTCGAAGTATTTGGAGATTCTGCACTAGTCATATACCAAGACAACAACGAATGGGATACTAAACACCCCAAATTGATTCCATATCGAGATCATGTTCTAAAATTGGCTGCGGAATTCACGGAGATCACTTTTAGTCACATCCCACGAGAAGAAAATCAAATGGAAGATGCTCTGGCAACTCTATCAGCTATGTTCAAAGTAACTTGGCCAAACCAAGAACCACACATCACAATCAGACACTTTGAAGAGCCCGCACATTGTGTTTCTATTGAAGAAGGGTCGTATGATAAGCCTTGGTTTTACGACATCAAGAAATATCTTGAAAGGAAAGAATGTCAAGAAAATACCTCTATCACTGACAAGCGAACTCTACGAAAGTTAGCCTCAAAATTCTTTCTGAGTAATGGTGTGATATACAAAAGAAACTATGATATGGTGTGTGGTACGGTGGGAGAACTGACTTGAGGTTTTTGCGTTTGTGTTTGCAAATGTTGCGGTTGAGCAAGAGTCGCCACCGACTTTTCTTTTATCCAAAAGGAAAGGTGAAAAAGCACAGGAAATACCTTTTAGAGATGTTTTTGAGTTCTGGGGGTAGATTATGAAAAGGGAAGGTATTAGCACCCTTTTCATCCATGGTTTTCCATGGGATCTTAGTTACGTGCTAGATCACTTGCTTTTGTTTTGAAATGTGCTTGTGGTGTGGTTTTTGAAAGTATTTTGAAAATGTAACTTTGTAATGATTCTCGTGTCTATAAGAATGTATACAAAGTGTTTGTTTCGAAAAATGTTTCCAAATGAAAGTGTGGGTGTATAAAATGTTTTTATTGTGAGCAAGCGAGTAACTAGGAGCGAACCTACCTACTTAAAAGGTCTTAGATGTTGGGTCATCGTTTAGATGTTGCTATCTCACCATTGATTTGGTAAAAAGCCCCATCATTGGATGTGAAGGGACGGGCGTTGGGTCATCGTATGACCATGATAGCAATGTTGTAAGATGACTTAGCACTTTTCTTTTAGGGACTAAGATCATTTCAAAAGGCAACATTTATAGCGTCATCGAGGGACTATGATCTTGTATTTCGATCGTTTATGCTAAGACATCCCACATGCATAACATAGCCATTTTTATAAGGCAACAAGTGATATTACCCTAAGGGTGCTAGTGTGCAAGTGTATTTGATTGCATGCATTTGTCTTTGATTTTTGGTGGTCTACTTGTTGGTTTTATCTTGCCATACACGCCCTAATTACTATACAGTATAAGGAAAACAGTAAATTGCGTAAAATGGAATTCTACGTTATTACAATATTTAGGGGATGGGGGTACATATTTATGAATGGGGATTGCGAGTAAAATAAGTCCTAAGTTACTATTACAAACATATTGAAATAATGTACAAGAAATGTAAAATGTACTTTTTTAGAAAATGTTTTTGTCTTAAGGAAATAAAATAAAAGAAAATATTTTTATGTTTTTTATGTTAATAAAAAAAGATGAAAAGGAAAATAAATGAAAAATTGAAAAAGCGTGTTGCTGCAAATAAAGAAACAAGGATCAGAAGTTCTAAAGCCAGGCGCGTGGCTCAGCAGGAAAAGTCAGTGGGATCAGAAGTTCTGGATTCGTACACTCTGAGGTCCTGCAAAAAACGTCATAGGGAAAACACAGAGGCTCTGGATGGTGTTCAGCCAGTGAACCAAAATTTAGAAGTTCTGTATTATATTAAACAGTAAGCAAACATCAGCAGTTCAGTGCATTATCAGCAGATAAAAATCAGAGACTCTGAGTGTGTGTAAAAACAGCGACTGAAAACTACAGAAGTTCAGTATATTTGACATGCAAGGAGAACTCAGAAGTTCTGTGTTATGCTAACAGTATATAAGCATCAGAAGTTCAGTGTGTGTTAACAGTGAGTGAAAAAATAGAAGCTCTGTGTTACGTTTAACTCTTAATCATCACATCAGCAATTTATTCAGTTCAGTAAATCAGAATAATCATAGCACAACAAATCCAGAAGTTCCAATCCTAATTCTGAGCCTAGCATTATTCTAGAAGTTCTGATCCATAGTTTTTCTATTCATACAACTATATGTACAATATTAATACTATGATATTTACATGCTAATGATGTTCAAAATGAAAAGCAAGTAAAGTCAAAAAGACTTACCCGGGGCGTGCTTGGAGCTTTGAGTGACTGCCTTTGGATGTTCTGAGTCAGCAAGAGAAATGGAAGAGTGGTTGTATTCTTTGGCTCCAAGGGAATAACAAAGATTTGTTTTTGTATATGAGAAGTCTGGATTTTTATGAAGGTTTCACAACTTCCTTTTCTCTTATTGATCGTTCTCTCTTTCCAAAAGACAGCCTCCAACCTTCAGCCTCTCGTCCCCAAAAAAAAGCCCTTTTGAACGTATGATAGAGCCAAGTATTTATAGATGAATTTGTTGTGATTTTGGGGGGAAAAACAAATAGGATTTGAACCTGTTTTGGCATCCCGTTCCTTTGCTTTTTCATCACAGTTTTTTGTATGCTAGTTTGGTGTAATCATGGGATGCAGGCGTAGACTGAGCTAGCTGTTGGTCATAGGTCTGCAGTAAGTTACATGGACAAGGTTTTGGGATTTGGTCATGCTCTGACCAAAGCGTTGAATATAGCATTCATGTGCTGAAGCGCTGCCTTGTTTTTGAAGCAAGCATGGTGGCTGTCAGCAGGAATTAAGGAAAAGCAAAAATCAAAGCATGGGCTTAGAATCAAAGTTTCTATCCCAAGACAGTAGAGGTACACGTGGTGAAGATCCTTTGGATAAAGACTCAGAAGGTGGTTATGAGCGTTAAATGGGCATTAAATGATGATGAGACTTGTCACAGCCAGAAATCCTGCAACGTGATACTCTACACTAAGGCTTTGTTCTGGATCAGAAGTTCTACTTTAGCGTAGAATCCATCCTCTGATCTTTGTATCTTCTGGCTCTATCATGTTCTGAAGGAGCTTTCAGACTTTCTAGAAAGCTTGCAGCACACCCCTGAACCTTCTTTGCATTGCCCTAGCAAACTCTGACTGAACTTGTGTAGATGCTGAAGAGCCATGTTCTGACTGGAGACTATGCAATGAACCATGTTTACATCTTCTGACTGCTCCTTCCTGGAGGCTGGCTCAGAAGTTCTGAAGTATCATTTTTTCTTAAATACTTAGAAAAATCCCAAGCATTTAGAAATTTGGCTTTTCCATAGTAAATTTGACTTTTGAATTTCTTAATGAAACAAACTTCATATTCCAATATGTTTTGATGAAATATGATTCTTGAGATTTGATATTGATCCAAAAGTCAAAGTTTGACTTTTTAGTGTGCAAATGACCATTTTGCCCTTATGAGTGATTTGCTTGGAAAAATGATAATTCAAGGCTTGGAATTGGATGGAAGCAAACTTGAGGATCCAAGGTGATTCCTTGAGAAATGAGAGGGCAAATTTTGGGGTGCAATAGCTGCCCCTGTTCAATATTCTTACACCTGAAGAGTTAGATTGGCAAATCTGCCATTCACGACTTGAAGGTGGAAGATGATTGAACACTAGAGTGCCTAGAAATTTGCACTCGAAGATGAATTGTGAATGGGCTTATAGACGCCATTTGGAGAAATGGAGAAGATTTGCTAGAGATGGGCTTGTAGATGCCATACAAAGGTGACTGTTGACAGGAAATGGACTAAGTCTGAACTTGATTTTTAGAGGGAAAAGAATCAGGATAAATCTTGGAGTGATTTATCTAAACTAGGAGAAATGTCTATCAGAAAGAATCAGGATAAACCATTGAGAGATTTAAACTAAACCAGGAGAAATGTCTACCATAATGGATCAGGATAAACCATTGAGAGATTTAAACTGAATCGGTAGAGGTCTTTGAATATTCTTTAACTGGAAAGACATCAGAAAAATCTTAGGATCGATTTAACTGAACCAGATAAAAGTCTTGGAATATCTTCAACTGGAATAAGAATCAGAGAGATCTTAGTATCGATCTGACTAAACCAGATAAGGTCTTGAATTAACTTTGACTGGATAAGATTCAGAAAAATCTTAGAATCGATTTAACTGAACCAGACAAAAGTCTTGAAATTTCTTCAATTGGAATAAGAATCAGAGAGATCTTAGTGTTGATCTGACTGAACCAGAGAAGGTCTTGAATTAACTTTGACTGGATAAGAATCAGAAAAATCTTAGGATCGATTTAACTGAACCAGACAAAAGTCTTGGAATTTTTTCAACTAGAATAAGAATCAGAGAGATCTTAGTGTCGATCTGACTGAACCAGAGAAGGTCTTGAATTAACTTTGACAGGATAAAAATCAAAAAAATCTTAGGATCTGTTTAACTTAACCAGACAAAAGTCTTGGAATTTCTTCAACTGGAATAAGAATCAGAGAGATCTTAGTGTCGATCTGACTGAACCAGAGAAGGTCTTGAATTAACTTTGACTGGATAAGAATCAGAAAAATCTTATGATCGATTTAACTGAACCAGACAAAAGTCTTGGAATTTCTTCAACTGGAATAAGAAACAGAGAGATCTTAGTGTCGATCTGACTGAACCAGAGAAGGTCTTGAATTAACTTTAACTGGATAAGAATCAGAAAAATCTTATGATCGATTTAACTGAACCAGACTAAAGTCTTGGAATTTCTTCAACTGGAATAAGAATCAGAGAGATCATAGTGTCGATCTGACTTAACCAGAGAACGTCTTGAATTAACTTTGAATGGATAAGAATCAGAAAAATCGTAGGATCAATTTAACTGAACTAGACAAAAGTCTTGGAATTTCTTCAACTGGAATAAGAATTTGATAGATCTTAGTGTCGATCTGACTGAACCAGAGAATGTCTTGAATTAACTTTGACTGGATAAGAATCATAAAAATCTTAGGATCGATTTAACTGAACCATACAAAATTCTCGGAATTTCTTCAACTGGAATAAGAATCAGAGAGATCTTAGTGTCGATCTGACTGAACCAGAGAAGGTCTTGAATTAACTTTGACTGGATAAGAATCAGAAAAATCTTAGCATCGATTTAACTGAACCAGACAAAAGTCTTGGAATTTCTTCAACTGGAATAAGAATCAGAGAGATCTTAGTGTCGATCTGACTGAACCAGAGAAGGTCTTGAATTAACTTTGACTGGATAAGAATCAGAAAAATCTTAGGATCGATTTAACTGAACCAGGAAAAAGTCTTGGAATATCTTCAACTGGAATAAGAATCAGAGAGATCTTAATATCGATCTGACTGAACCAGAGAAGGTCTTGAATTAACTTTGACTGGATAAGTATCAGAAAAATATTAGGATCAATTTAACTAAACCAGAAAAAGTCTTGGGACATCTTCAACTGGAATAAGAATCAGAGAGATCTTAGTGTCGATCTGACTAAACCAGAGAAGGTCTTGAATTAACTTTGACTGGATAAGAATCATAAAAATCTTAGGATCGATTTAACTGAACCAGAAAAAGTCTTGGGACATCTTCAACTGGAAAAAGAATCAGAGAGATCTTAGTGTCGATCTGACTGAACCAGAGAAGGTCTTGAATTAACTTTGACTGGATAAGAATCAGAAAAATCTTAGGATCTGTTTAACTGAACTAGACAAAAGTCTTGGAATTTCTTCAACTGGAATAAGAATCAGAGAGATCTTAGTGTCAATCTGACTAAACCAGAGAAGGTCTTGAATTAACTTTGACTGGATAAGAATCAAAAAAATATTATGATCGATTTAACTTAACCAGACAAAAGTCTTGGAATTTCTTCAACTGGAATAAGAATCAGAGAGATCTTAGTGTCGATCTGACTGAACCAGAGAAGGTCTTGAATTAACTTTGACTGGATAAGAATCAGAAAAATCTTAGGATCGATTTAACTGAACCAGACAAAAGTCTTGGAATATCTTCAACTGGAATAAGAATCATAGAGATCTTAGTGTCGATCTGACTTAACCAGAGAAGGTCTTGAATTAACTTTGACTGGATAAGAATCAGAAAAATATTAGGATCGATTTAACTGAACCAGAAAAAGTCTTGGGACATCTTCAACTGGAATAAGAATCAGAGAGATCTTAGTGTCATTCTGACTGAACCAGAGAAGGTCTGCAGGGAAGAATCAGCATAAACCGTTGAGAGATTTAAATTGAACTGACAGAGATTTTTTTTGATAATGATGTGTGATGAAGGAAGCTGAGACGATTGCTACTCCAAAAAGATGATGAAGGAATCTTGGACGATTACTATTCCAAAAAGATGATAAAGGAATCTTGGACGATTACTACCTCAAAAGGTAATGAAGGAATCTTTGACGACTGCTACTCCAAAAGGTAATGAAGGAATATTTGACAACTTCTACTCCAAAAGGTAATGAAGGAATCTTTGGGCAACTACTCTCTCAGCAGAATGATGAAGGAATCTTGGACGACTTCTACCTCAGCAGGATGATGAAGGAATCTTGGACAATTACTACCTCAGTAGGATGATGACTTTTATCTGTCGATCGATCTTTCCTGAAAAGTTAAAGAGTTAGTTGTATGCAATGTCATTATGTATGCATTGTGTAATGATGTTCTCAAAATAAATGAGATATGTGTCATATGTATTTTTTATGCATATGTTATGAATGTCGTTGAAATGTAATTTTGTCTTGGAAAATAAATCCTTGACAAGTATTGGGGAGTTAATAAATCTCGGATTGTCATTGAAGATTTGGTGTGTCTTCAAACTTTGCTTAGAATGTTTCCACTGGGGATTCCTGTTTTGTTGTTTGAGGAGAACTCCGCTGGGGGATATTGAAAATTTTGTGGGGGGAATGTTTATCCCTGCTGGGAAAAGAGTTCAGGAGTTGCGATTGTCCGTTGCTCTACTGGGGAGTCGAAGTTGAACTGATATCTGGTCGGGTCCAGGTCTCACAGTAACTTGCTGGGGATTGTAGAGTAGTTTACTGGGGAAGAGGAGTTGCGGTCCTTTGATTTGTAGTAGTTGGAGAGGCCACCTCAAGCTGGGGATTTCTGCCATTTGTTGGGGAAATAAACCCTGTTACCGGTCTGCTAGAGAGGTGACGACTTTGTTGGGGAAATCCTCGAGGATTCTTGAAGTTGTCTCAGTTGGGGAAAGGTTTTCATAAATTAAACTCTTGCTGGGGAATCATCCTATGAGAAAGATTTTGGGGGAATTTGTCATTGCCCCTAGTAACAACTGTTTGTGGCACTGCCTGGAAATGTTTGACTGTACGTAACCCTTTGTCGGGATTGACGTTCAATGCCCCAAGTGACGAAGATGGAAACTTGCCTCTGGTTACTCTGCAATTCTTGAGAGATTTCTTGGAATCTTGACTGGACTGCCCCAGGTGCACTGGATAGTGACATTTCATGTCCCCCTGTTGATAGGAGATTTACCAATGGATGTGTCATCCTTCTTGAATTGATTTTGTTCACTGAGAGAGCCTTCGTTCATCGGATATTCGTTGTGTGAATTTCTCCGCTGTCAAACAAATAGCCATATGAAAACAATGATATTCAAGTAATGCAAAGTTTATGTTTATCTTGAAGTTTTTTGAAAATGCGTTTTAGCGAGTAAAGAAGTTTGTAATTCAACTTTGGATTTTGAGTAAAGCCTTACAGGAGTCAGGATACCTTTTGTAACAGTATGCTTTCAAACTAACCCATGCTTCAATTAGGACTTTTGAAAGGTTGTAATGTGGCTTGGTTCACGGTTTAAGGAACAAAGGATAAAGGCTCAAAGTGTATTTGTACCCACCCGTTCTTCGTGATGTTCTTCAGTCCTAAGCTCAGTTAATTGTGCGTTTGAACTCCAATTGAGTCTGGAATGATATTTTGGTGATGGTTCAGAAAAGTTAAGTTTGTCGGAAAGCAGTCATTTCTTGCAACATTTTCATGTTGTTGAGGATTTATAGTGACCTCTTTCTTTTGATTCTTTATCCCTGATTTTTGCCTGACTGTTCTTGTTTTGAGATTACAGTCAGCGGGATGCCCCGGTTTTTCTTAAGTCTCCTTTGTAGGTTTTGACTTAGCGGGCTTTTCTTTTTGAGAGATAATGATTTCCTATGTGATAGGGAACCATCACCATCTTTTGATTCTAGAGGAATGTTTCTTTACTTCATTCATTATATTACGATATGAGAGTTTGCGGCTTAACGCGCGTTTGAATTAACTGAGAGACTATCCTACCCCAGGTTTTGTTTAAAGTTTTCAATTTGTGTTAAAATAGAAAACTTCTACTTCTTTGGCTCGAAGGGGTTGGCTAGGGATTATATTCCTTATAACTCTAGTGTTTAGGATTTAAATGAATGCCTGTATATCGTCAGCAAGGTCTGTTTAAAAGCATAATGTATGAGATTATGGCATTGTTTTCGTCATCCTCCCTCTAAAGGCTTGTAACTTTTAGCAAGAGTTAAATGTCATAAGAAGAATAAAAAGCATAGTTTAAATATAGTGAAAACGAAAGGATGAATTCAAGACAAACATATGCAATGCATTAATGAAACAGAGTTTGACATTAATAGATAATTGTTTGAATAACAAAAGAAATTACAATTGAAAATTCAAATGAAACAAAGATGCTCTCAATGATTTGGCATAGGAGCCGTGATCACGTTTGGAGTCTCCGGAGGGTCAAACTTGATCCCCTTGGCATCAATCAAGTCTTGAATCTTGTTCTTCAAAGTCCAACAGTCATTCGTATCATGCCTAGGATTATTGGAGTGGTATGCACACAATGCATTGGGATGATAGCTAGGAGCAGAGGTATTGGGATTCCGAGGAGGATCCCTTAATGTGATCAACTCTTCCTTCAACATGTTTTGTAGAACTTGAGCCGGTGACATGTTGATCTTAGTGAATTATCTTTTAGGCGCGACCTCCTTACGCTGATTACCGTGTTGTTGTTGGCGAGGTTGTTGTTGGACCCGTGAGGTTGTAGCAAATTGGGGAGGCTGAGCGGTGACTTGATTTCCAATCCTGATTGTTTTCCCCATACGGTTGCAACCGTCTTGACGAAGTTGGTTGACAATGGTTCTCAGCTCTTCTTATCCCCAGGCTAGGCCTTGGATAAGAGCCATCTGCCTTAGCATCTGGGCTCTCATTTCTTCAACCTCAGCTTGCAGTTGTTCCAACCGTTCGTCCTTATTGTCTTCGGGATTTTTCTTGGCCAGGTTCCCAGCGAGGAGTGCTTTTAACTCTTCCTGCCCCTTGGATAGGTTCAAGAACATTTCTTGAAGTTGAGCGTTTTGAGCCTGGATGTCCTTGATAGTCTTCTCTAGGGGCATCTCTACTGAAATAAATAGTAGGAAGATAAGGAAACCTGTATGGGAGAAACTTACCATGATATGATGCATGATATGTGGATGCATGTTTTCAAGGATCTCGCGGGGTAAATACAAGGAACAGTTAGAAGTTGAACTTTGATCAACATCTTTGATTGGAGAACTTTGTACCCGGGGATGTCCTTCCACGATAATTAAGTTCACCATGTCAAGTGGGTCATAGCCCTTGACTCAAGTTTGTTGTACTTGATCTTTGATGGTGTTTGTTTAGAGGAAAATAAATCCCCCTGCCCCTTGCTAGACGTTTGGTTCATCATAACCTGCATCAAAGACCCTCGAGATCCTTAAAATGGTTATTGAAAATGCTACGGTATGATGTTATGATGTTATGACGTTATGTACAAATATGCGAGGTAAGCAAGTGTATATACAAATAATCATATTCACGCAAAGTAGACAAGTCCTTAGGGTTAGGCTTGCATGGAGTTTGTAGGTAAGTACCCTCTTGAAGTTTAGTTGGCTCAACCTGTCCTAGTTAATAGTAACTGGGCTCTAAGGGATCTCAATATCACTGACCTTTCCCACAAGCTTCGTTCAATAAGCAATTGATTCGCAACCAAACAAAACTCAGGGGTCAAGTCTCAATGAATATAGCATCGAGTATCTGCCAACTTCGGACTGCACCAAAGTCGGTCATCTCACTACGTCCTAATGACCAAGGTTGTCAAGTAAGGTTCTAAGGTCCGTTGATGCTTCACAACACCACGCGGCGGCCCCGTACTCTCCTTGACTGGCTCAAGGGTTACCGGTACCAACCAAAGTGCCACATCAATGTAGCTACTACTTCAACCGTGTCGGTATACCCTGCACAGTTCCCTCACAGTTTATTGCTACTTACCTAAAAGGTGTCCCCAAATCCGGGTGTAGGATTTACAATAAACCCAAACAAGGAACCAAAATTATAAAGCAAACAAATCAAACAATGTAAGCAAGTAAAGGTGATCTAACCCTAAGGTAACCCCACTTTTAAGTAATCCCCAGGAGATTCGCCAGTTCTGTGATGCGGTGGGAGAACTGACTTGATTGTTTTGCGTTTGTGTTTGCAAATGTTGCGGTTGAGCAAGAGTCTCCACCAACTTTTCTTTTATCCAAAAGGAAAGGTGAAAAAGCACAGGAAAGACCTTTTAGAGATGCTTTTTAGTTCGGGGTGTAGATTATGAACATGGAAGGTATTAGCACCCTTTTCATCCATGGTTTTCCATGGGCTCTTAGTTACTTGCTAGATCACTTGCTTTTGTTTTGAAATGTGCTTGTGGTGTGCTTTTTGAAAGTATTTTGTAAATGTAAATTTGTAATGATTCTCGTGTCTATAAGAATGTATACAAAGTGTTTGTTTCGAAAAATGTTTACAAATGAAAGTGTGGGTGTATAAAATGTTTTTATTGTGAGCAAGCGAGTAACTAGGAGCGAACCTACCTACTCAAAAGGTCTTAGATGTGACTTTCCTCCTCCTTTAGATGTTGCTATCTCACCATTGATTTGGTAAAAATCCCCATCATTGGATGTGAAGGGACGGGCGTTGGGTCATCGTATGACCATGATAGCAATGTTGTGAGATGACTTAGCACTTTTCTTTTAGGGACTAAGATCATTTAAAAAGGCAACATTTATAGCGTCATCGAGGGACTATGATCTTGTATTTCGATCGTTTGTGCTAAGACATCCCACATGCATAACATAGCCATTTTTGTAAGGCAACAAGTGATATTACCCTAAGGGTGCTAGTGTGCAAGTGTGTTTGATTACATGCATTTGTCTTTGATTTTTGGTGGTCTACTTGTTGGTTTTATCTTGCCATACATGCCCTAATTACTATACAGTATAAGGAAAACAGTAAATTGCGTAAAATAGAATTCTACGTTATTACAATATTTAGGGGATAGGGGTACATATTTATGAATGGGGATTGAAAGTAAAACAAGTCCTAAGTTACTATTACAACCATATTGAAATAATGTACAAGAAATGTAAAATGTACTTTTTTAGAAAATGTTTTTGTCTTAAGGAAATAAAATAAAAGAAAATATTTTTATGTTTTTTATGTTAATAAAAAAAGATGAAAAGGAAAATAAATGAAAAATAGAAAAAGCGTGTTGCTGCAAATAAAGAAACAGGGATCATAATTTTCGAAGCCAGGCGCGTGGCTCAGCAGGAAAAGTCAGTGGGATCAGAAGTTCTGGATTCGTACACTCTGAGGTCCTACAAAAAACGTTAGAGGGAAAACACAGAGGCTCTGGATGGTGTTCAGCCAGTGAACCAAAAGTTAGAAGTTCTGTATTATATTAAACAGTGAGCAAACATCAGCAGTTCAGTGCATTATCAGCAGATAAAAATCAGAGACTCTGAGTGTGTGTAAAAACAGCGAGTGACAACATCAGAAGTTCAGTATATTTGACATGCAAGGAGAACTCAGAAGTTATGTATGTGCTAACAGTATATAAGCATCAGAAGTTCAGTGTGTGTTAACAGTGAGTGAAAAAACAGAAGCTCTGTGTTACGTTTAACTCTTAATCAGCACATCAGCAATTTATTCAGTTCAGTAAATCAGAATAATCATAGCACAACAAATCCAGAAGTTCCAATCTTAATTCTGAGCCTAGCATTTTTCTAGAAGTTCTGATCCATAGTTTTTCTATTCATACAATGATATGTACAACATTAATACTATGATATTTACATGCTAATGATGTTCAGAATGAAAAGAAAGTAAATTCAGAAAGACTTACCTGGGGCGTGCTTGGAGCTTTGAGTGGTTGCCTTTGGATGTTCTGAGTCAGCAAGAGAAATGGAAGAGTGGTTGTATTCTTTGGCTCCAAGGGAAGAACAAAGATTTGTTTTTGTATATGAGAATTCTGGATTTTTATGAAGGTTTCACAACTTCCTTTTCTCTTCTTGATCATTCTCTCTTTCCAAAAGCCAGCTGTTGTACCCCAAAATTTGCCCTCCCATATTCTTCAAGGTTTGTCAAGAATCATCTTCAAACTGCTCAAGATTGCTCAAGGATTGCACAGTCCAAATACCTCATAAGCCAGTCAAAATTAGGGTTTTGTTTATTTCAAGGAATTTGAGGTTTTCAAGGGTTCAATCAAGTCTCAAGGGCCTATATGCATTCTCAAGCACCTACATGCCAAGTTTCAAGACTCACAGTGCCAATTTGCACAGTCAAAAGCTCCATTTGATCTACAGTCAACTGCAGGGGCAAAATTGTCATTTTGCAGTCAAAAGTCAGAGTTTTTGGTCAACATCTTATTTTGAGTTCACAATCATCATTTGATCAAATCTTGATCATGATTCCACAAGCATAGCTCAAAAATCATCAAGATGCAAAAAGTTACTATTTTTGGACAGCAGAAAAGTCAATTGTATCTTGACCAGGGCATAACTTTTCCATGGTTTATCAGAAAAATCCCATCCAATGCTCAATTTGAAGGGGATGACATTTCCTACAATCCATCTTCACATTCCAAGTCCAAGAAATTCTCTCACAAAAAGTTATCAATTTCTACATTATAGGTCAATTTCAAAAGTCAACAAAAATGCACTTTAAGTCAAAGACCATAACTTGAGATTGCTAAATCCAAATGACATGGGACCAAAGGCATTAGTTAGAGAACTTCAAGACCTTTCCAAAATTTCCAAGAACATGTTCATATGATCAAAATTGAGCAAGATATGCATTGGAGAAGTTGGGAAATTTTTGTGAATTTGCAAAAATCAACTTTGCTCAAAACACCTTGTTTTTGCTAATGGGCCTAAAATTTCTTCTTGAAACTTTATCCATGGCCTATGCACGACCCATCAAGCTTAATTGAATTATTTTCTTATTTTTTATTAATTAATTGGATTTTTAATCAATATTAATTCATTTAATTAATTTACATTGTAGGAAATACAAAGATTTGATTTTTCAATCTTTTTGTGAAGCAAATGTGGTCAAGATATGCTGAAAATCTCATGTGCAAATCAAAGAGACAAAAATCTCCCAAGTTGGCAACTTTTTCCAATCATGAAGATTCAAAAATATTTGATTTTCAATCAAATATTCAAATCATCATTCCATGGATTTCTTTGCAAGATTCTGACCTAATTCTACTCTATTATAAATATGCAAGCCAACCCTAATCATGCATACGTGAAAAAGCTGCTGCAAGAAGGCCATAGCATATTGAAATTTTCCAAGAAAACTCAAAACTGTTTTCTGCATTCTAGGGCGAATTAAGGACATTTGTTGATTTCAATACACTGTAGGAGGTTCCCAGGACGATTGGCAATCAATTTCCAGCTCCATAGCTCAAAGAATCACTAGTTACAGAACCACGGTTTGCTTCTTATGTTCAGAATCGTATTGGCTATTTCATGCATAATTAACATGTTTTATTAATTGTTTTGTATTGTTAGAACTCATATAAAGCTAATGGCATAAGTTAATTGGATTATAATGCACAGAATCATAAATTGCCATGGATGAATTCTAGGGTTCCTGAGCTTGGAATTTGGGGATTCTTAATAAAGGAAAAATTGAGACTCATAAGACCCATGGCTGAATTCGTTAGGTCAAGACGAACATGTTGGCACCCTCGCGAAATATTTCTATTAACCACACGCCTAATCGCTATATTTCCTCGTTGTGGTTTGTGGGGGTTAAAAACCCCCGCTATCTAAGGTGTTTTTATGCAGGTGAACGAAGAAGATGATGAGTTGTTGATGTCTCATTGGTCCATTTAAAAAGCGCGTGTGTTTTTTTTGCTTTACAGCATATTTACTAATTTGCATATATTATATTTGTTTCTTATTATATTAACAAAAGCAGGCAATTGGCGTGGTGGTTGGTGTGTTGGCTGGGATTCATTGGGACCTGGGTTCGAGTCCCAGGTCCCTCAAAAACATTTATTTCTTTTCTTAACGTGTTCATATGCAGAATTCCAAAGGTGGTGTACCATACGCTCTCACATCCCAGGCGCCAGGTGTCTTCCAACTCACATCCAATGGCCATGAGATGATGACCATGGTACTCCCTAGTCAACCAACGCCTGTCCAATCAAAGAAAGTCAAAAGGCTTGAGAGATTAATGGGCCAGAATTTCTAACAAACCTCCAAAGTTGGGCCAACACCCCCCCTGGTTTATTATTTTTCTTTTATAATTTCTATTTAATTATTTTACTATTAATAACTATTATTATTATTATTATTTAATTAACTCAATTAATTATTTTCATAATAAAATCAGAAAACTAAAATATTTTTATTATTATTATTAATTTCACCTTTAATTGATTATTTTGTAAATAAATACTAACAAATTAATTTAGTTTAATTAGGTTTAATTTTTACTTTTTCATAATAAATAAAATAAATTAGAATTAGGGTTTTTACTAACTTTTGACTTTATTTTATTTTATTTTATTTTAATTAAAACATAAAAAACTAAAAAATACTTTTTCCTTTTAATTAATTAATTAATTAGCTTTAGGTTTAATTTAATGCAAAATAACCAAAAACTCGTTCTTTCTCAAAAAGGGTCAAAACCCTAAGGACTTCTCTGATTCAATTTCTTTTCGCGTATAATATTTTTGATCATATTTATGTATTTGTTCCGAGGATGTAATAGCGTAATTAGGACCCTTTTTATCGCTTTCTTTATTTTCTCGCATTTACTTTTCAAGGGTTATGTTTTTGGCGATGTAAATACCTGACGCCTTGTAATAGCGTAGATTTACTTTCCGCAATTTACTTTCCGCAATTATTAACTTCTATGCATGACAAGACTTGCCTGAAAATTAAAATCAACCCGTAGCTCACCATAACATGTGCAAAGATAATTTAACATGAAACCTGACACACTCGCTCATGCCACTCCTAGGGTACGCCTCACTTGGTTGCCTCGACTTGGTCATTGAGTATAGGGTGTTTTAGAGGTCGCCCTCCTGTCTAAAGATCCAAGTTGCCTCGAAACAGTTTCCTCGGATAAAAAGGATCTAGGACATTAGGGTTACCGCTAAGGCGTCCTACTATTACTTTGGTGACCACACATGTCCCATATAATCGAATTGACCCGAATAACTCCAACGACGGTGCTACCTACTTCTCAATAGTGGGATAGTACTGTCTAAAGGACATTTACACAGCTTAATTTCTTTTGAGTAGGTAGATTTCTCCTTGGTACTTGCTCTTTCAAAAAACAAAAACACTTTTCGCACCTACACTTTTCTGACAAAAGTTTTCAAACAAACACTTCATACACTCTTGAGGACTGATACAAGAGTTCAAACGAAGTTTTCAAACAAACTTTTCAAAACCCACAAACACAAGAAAAGCAAAACTTTTTGAAAACATAGTGAGAAAGTACCTAAGAGCCCGTGGATAACCACGGATAGAAAGGGTGCTAACACCTTCCCTTTCTATAATCTACCTCCCGAACCGAGAAACATCTCGAAAAGGAATTTTGTTGTGCTTTTGTCCTTTCCTTGTTGGAGAAAATAAAAGACGGTGGCGAATCTTGCTTACCGCGACATTTCACGAACCAGCATTTCAAAACAGTCAGTTCTATTTCCACCGATCACACCAGCCTCCAACCTTCAGCCTCTCATCCCCAAAAAAAAGCCCTTTTGAACGTATGATGGAGCCAAGTATTTATAGATGAACTTGTTGTGATTTTGGGGGGAAAACAAATAGGATTTGAACCTGTTTTGGCATCCTGTTCCTTTTCTTTTTCATCACAGTTTTTTGTATGCTAGTTTGGTGTAATCATGGGATGCAGGCGTAGACTGAGCTAGCTGTTGGTCATAGATATGCAGCAAGTTACATGGACAAGGTTTTGGGATTTGGTCATGTTCTTACCAAAGCGTTGAATATAGCATTCATGTGCTGAAGCGCTGCCTTGTTTTTGAAGCAAGCATGGTGGTTGTCAGCAGGAATTAAGGAAAAGCAAAAAGCAAAGCATGGACGTAGTATCAAAGTTGCTATCCCAATGCAGTAGAGGTACACGTGGTGAAGATCCTTTGGATAAAGACTCGGAATGTGGTTGTGAGCATTAAATGGGCATTAAATTATGATGAGACTTGTCATAACCATAAATCTTGCAACGTGATACTCTACACCAAGGCTTTGTTCTGGATCAGAAGTTCTACTTCAGTGTAGCATCCATCCTTTGATCTTTGTATCTTCTGGCTCTATCATGTTCTGAAGGAGCTTTCAAACTTTCTAGAAAGCTTGTAGCACACCCCTGAACCTTCTTTGCATTTCCCTAGCAAACTCTGACTGAACTTGCGTAGATGCTGAAGAGCCATGTTCTGACTTGAGACTATGCGCTGAACCATGTTTACATCTTCTGACTGCTCTTGCCTGGAGGCTGGCTCAGAAGTTCTGAAGTGTCATTTTTTCTTAAATACTTAGAAAAATCCCAAGTATTTAGAAATTTGGCTTTTCCATAGTAAATTTGACTTTTGAATTTCTTAATGAAACAAACTTCATATTCCAATATGTTTTGATGAAATATGATTCTTGAGATTTGATATTGATCCAAAAGTCAAATTTTGACTTTTTAGTGTGCAAATGACCATTTTGCCCTTATGAGTGATTTGCTTGGAAAAATGATAATTCAAGGCTTGGAATTGGATGGAAGCAAACTTTAGGATCCAAGGTGATTCCTTGAGAAATGTGAGGGCAAATTTTGGGGTGCAACATGATGCTACTCAGGTGTGTGGAGAAATAGGAAGCGAATACACTTATGAGAGAATCCACGAGGGTACTTTTGGAACTCATACAAATAGGCACACCATGGCTATAAAGATTTCGCGGGCACGGTATTATTGGTTAACCATGGAAGCGGATTGTTACCACTATACGAAGACATGTCACAAATGCCAAAATATACGCAGATAAGATAAATGTGCCACTAACTCCTCTGAATGTCATGAGCTCCCGTTGGCCGTTTTTAATGAGGGGAATTGATATGATTGGCATGATTGAGCGAAAAGCATCCAACGGACACCGTTTCATACTAGTAGACATCGATTACTTCACTAAATGGGTAGAAGCAACATCCTACGCTAATGTGACAAGCCAAGTGGTTACACGTTTCATCAAGAAGAATCTCATATGTAGATACGGGGTTCCAAGCAAGATTATTACAGACAACGGGTCTAATTTGAACAACAAGATGATGAAGGAACTGTGTGATACTTTCAAAATCGAGCATCATAACTCCTCACCATACAGACCCAAGATGAACGGAGTCGTCGAGACAACCAATAAAAATATCAAGAAGATCATTCAGAAAATGGTGAAGACATACAAAGATTGGCACGAAATGCCCCCCTTTGCTCTACATGGCTATCGCACTTCCGTACGTACATTAACATGTGCGAGTCCTTTCTCTCTGGTATATCGCATGGAGGTGGTACTTCCGGTTGAAATAAAGATACCATCACTTTGGGTTTTAATGGGAACAAAGTTGGAAGAAGCGGAATGGGTTCAGACGCGGCTCGACCAGCTCAACCTCATCGAAGAGAAACATTTGACAGCTCTATGCCATAGCTAATTGCATTAGAAGCAGATGAAAAAGGCCTTCGACAAGAAAGTTCATCCTCGAATATTCAAAGAAGGGGATTTAGTACTCAAGAAGATTATGCTGCCTTTCCTCAATTCACGTGGTAAATGGACACCCAACTACGAAGGTCCATACATAGTAAAAACAGAACTCTCTGGTGGTGGTCTCATTCTCACAAAAATGGATGGGGAAGAACTACCCCACCTGGAAAATTTAGACGCAGTCAAAAAATACCATGTATAAAAATCACGCTAAGCTCGAACCTTAAACGGACAACTTAGGAAAAAAGAAGCGTCCTTGTGGATTGAAAAACCTAAAGTGTGGTCCAAGTAGAAATTAAGGACATACGAAGACTCTATGCAGTGTTGTGTTCTCTACAACGTAGCTTGTTACCTAAGACTCCATGAAATAATGTGTGAAACCCAGTACATTGCCTAAGACTCCATGTCGCAATGTTTGAAAGCCAAATAAGATTCATCACCTAAGACTCCGTGTCGTGATGTTCCCATCACCTAAGACTCCATGCAATGATTATTTTTCTCTACAATGTAATTCATTACCAAAGACTCCATGTAGTAATGTACGAAGCTCGGTACATTGCCTAAGACTCCATACATCGATGTATTTTCCTCTCCTTACCCATTACCTAAGACCCCAGGCAGTAATATGCAAAACTGAGTTCATTTCCTAAGACTCCATGCAGCAGTACGACATGACCCATTGCCTAAGACTCCATGCAGCAATGTGTTTCCCTCTCTTTACCCATTACCTAAGACCCCATACAGTAATGTGCAAAATTTAGTTCATTGCCTAAGACTCCATGCAGCAGTTCGACATGACCCATTGCGTAAGACTCCATGCAGAGATGTGTTTCCCTCTCTTCACCCATTACCTAAGACTCCATGCAGTAATGTGAGACACTCCCAACATAGATCATTGCCTAAGAATCCATGCAATAGTGTTTGAAATCTAAATTTAGCTCATTGCCTAAGACTTCACTCAGCAATTAGCAAACATAACACATTGCCTCAATCTCCAAGCAGCCATGTGTTATCAAGTGTTGTTTTATTCACCCCCCCCCCCCCCCAAGTGGGTGAATAAGCAAAGACAAACCAAAAACATGCAATATTGGTATCCCAAGTTCTAAATCATCAGCCTAGTCTTCAAATACTAGTAAGCGATACATCATCAGCTTTGCCTATATTTCTCAAGACTCTTAAGGGTATGCTACATCAGCATAACCTTATGTTTGTCGGACAAACTTTGGGGTATTCCAATTATTCAATAAACTCCCAATCAGAATGCACAAGACCTGTGTATTCTAATGCTATTCGATTGGAAGATAATTGAATAGGGGCAGTTGTCGTACCCCAAATTTGCCCTACCTTTATGATCACATTTTCAAGGTTGAAAATGGAAGAAATGTTTTGATTAAAGATGGTCCAACAATATCTGATGACCCAGTTTTTTAAGAATCCAAGTCAACAGAGGGGTGTATCTTAATTCAAGGAAGTGGAGCTCTCTAAATCAGAAAGACTCATATACCCATAGGCCCATCTATGAAACATGTTGGCCAATGGCCCATGAGATTCGAATATTAGAAACTATTTCAAAAGGAAATTAAGTTTTTAATTATATAAGAAGGCCCATTTAAGTTTTACTATTTTAGTAAAGTAAGGGGGTTGAATTTCAATTAAAAGCCCATTAGAATTCAGTTGGCCCATTTTCGTTTGGGTCATTAAATAGCAAAGGGAGGAGTATGATTATAAATTGCAGGCTTATTAAGGTTTTTCTAAAAAACTAGCCCATTTATCATTTTTTTTATCATTGTTATTTTATTTTAGGAAAAAACACATTATTATGAAAATGTTTATACTATTATGACTATTTTATTAAAAAAATCTTTTTTACAAATTATAAGGAGATTTATTATAATTAAAACATTTTATTGTTTTATTAAATATTTTTAAATAATTATTTATTAAGATTTTTATAAATGTAAGTTTAATGTTTGAAAACAAAAGATTGGTTTTATAAAAGAGCCTAATGTTGGTCCAGGTCCGTTTTAAATAAAGAAGAATGTTGTTGTAATAAAAAAAATGGTTACTGGGCAAAATAAGGCCCAAACTCAAAAATGCTGGCAGGATAAAGAAACATGGTTTAAGGCCCAAAATCATCAGGAAACATGTTGGACAGTAGAAGTTACAATACAAGCCCAAATTGAATTAATAGTCATTGTGCAAATCAGTGAGCAAAATATGCGCGTTTCAAATCAATTAACACTTATTGTACAAATTATAACCAAATCAAATCTTAAATATAATTGTACTACAAATCAAATACCAGAATATTACAAGTTCAAATCTAAAAAAATGTAGAATCTAAAATTAAATCAAATCCCAGAATAATTTATAACTCCAATCTCAAATACATAGAATCAATGTTTATCAAAATTACAAATAAATTTCGAATCAGTTATAAACCAATCAATCCCTAATTTACTCTAATTGACCTAATCTAAGATAACTAATTTGTAACAGCAATATAAACATAACCCTATAAATACTAAAATGAGAAATACATAAAAGGATGAAAAAAAGGAGACGAAACTGAAACAGAATGAAGAACAGATACCTAGTTCGCTGTTAAAGATTAAAGAGAAAATGAATTAGGGTTTCAACATCAGAAACCCTAATCATGTCGTTGCCTTGCTTTCGGCCACCGACACCACCTTCGAGCACCACTGGACCTGCTAATAAAGAAAGGAGGAGGATCAGAAACATAATCAAATTTCGAAATTGAAAATGAGATTGCACAAGGTGTAATATAACTCTGCTTTTTTCTTCTGTTATTTTGTGTGGGTTGGGTTTGAATTGACGGTGGAAAAAGGATTTGGTTGGGATCGTCGTCGCGGTGGTTTACTTTAGGGTTAGGTTTTTTAGAAAGGAAGAAGATAAAGGTCGAGAGAGAGAGAGAGAGAGAGGATGATTGGGACTGAAATATGAAATGATTAAAACAATATTTGTATTCTGAAACGATTATGTGTGTGTATACGGTAAACAAAATACTCCCTCAATTGCATCCACATGATTCGTATCAAACGGCCATGAGGCCAAGTCCGATATAAGCTTTGTGCACCCTCACATATGCGATTAGGCAGGCCATTCCAAAAACGCATTTGGGCCTAGCCTAGTTGTTTTTTACACCACCCCTTTTGCCAATAATTGTTAATCCAAGCCAGCGTAGCACCCCTACCCCAGGACCCAGTTCAATATCTGAACTTGGGCTCAGTTTCTCAATAAACCTCATGTTTTACTTCCAAACTATGAAGCGCACCCCCAGGCCAATTGGGCCTGAATTCAATATCTGAATTCAGGCCCCCACTATTCATACCTCAACCTTTTTACTGCCTAGTTCAAAATACACCCCTTGAGAAATTACTAATTTTCTAATTTTTATTAATTACTATATTTTCTCACTTTTTATTATTTCTTTCTATTTTATTATATTTTATAAATAATTATTGTTACTCAATTTTTTTATATTCATTTATTATTATTATTATTATCATTAAATAATTATTTTCTTTATAAAAATTCATGTATATATTTTATTATATTGCATTAAATATTTTAATCATGCATTAATTAGAATTTTCATAATTAATATAATTAAAATATACTCAACAAATCTTAAATCTCTTTTTTCACAATAAACTAATCTAATAAACAATTTTCGCAAAAGGGTTCTGAATATATTTTGATTAATCGCGCATTTAGTCCAAACTTTCGCTATCTTTACACCCGGTCAAAATACGAGGCAATTTAAAATACTTTTGGAATCTATAAAAAACACAAATACATACAAACTACGAATTGGGACTCTGATTCCTCATAAGGATACAGAGGCATACGATTAAAATCGTGGCGAATTCCCCTATTAAAAAATTAAAACCCTGTTAAACCTAAACCTAAACCTAGTATCCTTAAGAATAAGGTAGATGAAAGGTGCCTAACACCTTCCTTTCGTCTAAAGAAGTCTAAAACTTAGAATCTTTGTTTTGCAATCTAAGGTTCTCTATTAGATTTCCTTCCTTAGGATAAAAACTAGTAGTGGAAGCTCTGTATTTAAAATCGGTTACAACAAAGTGAACTTGATAATGTTCTCCACATGAAAGTTTTGTCGGTCCTCTATAACCATGTAGAAAAAACAACCCTCCTCTTTGTTTGTTTATAACTTCCATAATCGTATCAAATATTGAACGTTGTTCATCTGTGAATTAAAATTGAAAAATTACTATGTGTATAACAAAAAAACAATTTTAATATCACAGATTGTGAATACAAATTAAAAGAATAATATGTAAGTTCGCGATAGAGAGTTTGGAAATTTTGTCGTTCAGTGTTGGAATTGTAATTACGTTCGTTCCAAATCAGTCTATTTGCCACGTGGTGTGTGACATATGAATCTGGATTAGGCATATCTTTAAATTCATGCAAACTTCTTCGGTTTAATTGCAACATATTCTCAATCTCAATTAGTGTCAAATTCTTCAACTCTGTTATTAACAACTTCATATCTATAAAAAAATGTACAACTAACACTTCACATACAAATTTATGACAATAATCACATAAATGTTCAAATTATAGAAATTAACGGCAAAATAAAATTTACGGAAACATTGAGTATATATCTGACAATGTTGCATTACAATGAAATTAAAATAGCAGCATAAAATACAAAATGGCAGCAACAAATTAAGTGTATCAATAGTAGCAACATGTACATCAATATGAATGTTTACACGGCTGCATTAAGATATACATCAATATCAGTCATATGCGGATTTTTTCAGTAGCAGCATTGTTCAATTAAATGGGAAGTCTATTAGAACAAACAATTGTGTGCATCATTTTTAATTAATACTTATTATAATGTTTATAAATAATTTGTATCCATATTCTTGCTGATATATAAATGTAATAGTAAGATCGGTCCGCCATCTATTAAAATATATATTAATGTACTATAAAAAATTAAAAAATTGGAATGTACCTCTTCTATTTGTTGCTTGTCTTTCTTGATAAAGAATACCATCAGATAACGTCATCCAAGTTTTTCCCAAACATGTCGTGGTCTATTAATTATTCCATACAGTAGCATATAAACAAATAACTTTCTCAGAAAATATCCAGAACCTCAATCCTTCGCCTCATTTATGGCTGGAACATACTCCGTGTTGTTGTTAAAAAATCCCATTTTGAAGCACACGTCCCAAAAACTATCCCAAATTATTCCACCCACTTTTTTAATATCATCATAACATGTTGGCCCGTTGACAACTGTAAGCATCATTCTTAGGTAATATAGCTCACCGGTACTTGGAGGAACCCAAATTAGTCTTCCAATTGTATGGCCTCTCTTACGTGGTCTCCATCGTTGATATCTTTTATCATAAACAAACTTTGTCAAAAAATTAAAGTATATCAGATTTCTTGCGTCTGCATATGTCTTGTTTGCTTCCATCCAAGCGGTAAACATTGATTCTTTCACACTCGGTTTGTCAAGGACTTCATCTATCAGTTCTTAATCAGTATAGTAAACTGGATTGTCGCCCTAAAGATGAAAATATAACCTTTCAAATGTAGGAGATCTCCCATGAATAGTAAATGAAAATATCCTCCAACATGCTTCACTTGGTGAGACATGTCTACAATCAAGATATTGCTTGATTTCATCGACATTTCTAATATGTGAACTTCTGTCTGTCTCATTATCAACAACGGCTGCAGTAATTCTGTCACACCCCTTGTTAATATACTTGAATAAGTATTTAACCGAAGTACCCTGATTACACCACTCCATATTGATGTGTCCCTTAAATTTCTTCAATAGAAATGGGTTATAAGGAACAACATATTTGTTATCTAGAACCACATTCTTCTTCATCAATGTAATTCCAATTTCCCTTCTTCTGTAAATAGGATATCCATCGTGATCAACAACTATTTAAGGCTGATATTGTTTGGGAAATAATTTAGAGCACTTGCCATTTTTCATGCAAGGTGGAGACTGATTTTCTAAACCACATGGCCCATGAATCATATGTGTCTTGACCAAATGACACAATTGTCTATCATCATTTTCAGATGGTATCTCTGCTGAAATGATATTGTTTATGTCATCTGGAGTGAGATACTTGCTTAAGGGATGCATGAATATCATAATATGTGCATGTGGTAATCCCCGCTTTTGGAACTCGATTGTGTATATATCAGAAAATATTGATATTAGTAACAAACATGTATATAAAATATATTCCTTTTATATAGAGAAAGTCACATAATGAGAACTTGGCGATTATTTAGTAAATACAACTTACATGCAACCATTATCCCTAAGACATGCTTCTTTGTTAGATCACACAACAACTCATCTAACTTAATTTTAAACACTCTTGATATAATTTTTGGATGATAACGAGGTTGCAGATTAATTTTGTTAAGTAACCTTTGAATTTCTGACCAATTTAGATTGCACGTAAAAGTGATAAAAAGGTCTGGAAAACCAATATGGATGCATATTTCCATCCCATCAAAATACAGTTGTTCCATGTATCTTCGACTTCTAACATAGGTTGACGGTAAAACGAATATTTTACCTTTATTTTCCCCTTGAGTGTTTTCTCTTTGTTTGGGACCAGACAAATTGGAGTACTTAGACACTCTAAGTTTTTTCTGATGCTTACGCATATAATTCAATCTTTGGGACTCCATCATAGTAAATCCATCGACCAAATATTACTGAAACAACCGCCTTGACCTCAAAAGAGTATGTGCTTCATTTTGACGGCTTTGAGTCATAAAATCCCGCCATTCTCTAATGGTAAGCTTATTTTTCTTATCTTTTTTATTGCATTTGTTTCTCTGTGTAGAACACCAAGTCTAAAACCATCTTCTCAAATAGAAACAGAAGCGGGTATTGTAACGCAAGATAACTTGGATGAAACTCACTTATTCTTTTCATCTTTCCGCTCTGTTTTTCAATATGATATCACTTTTAGAACTTGTATCAACATCACCAATGATAAGTGCAGCTACCTCAGGAACAGTTGGTTGGTTGTAGGTTCTTCTATCCTTTAATCTGTCAGTTATTAACTTCAGCTTTAGATCATGCACGGAAGTGTTCTTTAATCTATCTTCATCCATTCTAAATTATTTAGCATGTATGTTAAACTCATCCAGCATAGCTTTCAATTTGTTGACAATTCCTATAACAATATTGGGATTTTTGATGCAAAATAGAAATAATAGTTAGCATTCATAAAAAAAGCAACAAAAAAATTAATGTCATCATGCTCGGTAAGAAAAGAAGCAATACCCTATTCCTTCAATTCTATGTTGAATCTCATTGTCAGTGTTATAAATATAAAGTTGCGCAAACTTTGGTGATTGTCCAGGCAAAGGTATCATGATCCCAATTCTATGGCAAGATTGTCCATGTATTCTTATGTTAGGGGGTCATCTACCATTTTGAAATCTATTGTCAAACTTCATTCCAGGAGAAGTAAAGGCAAACATAATATTGTATAATTTGCAATGCTGCTGGTAATTTTGATAGTCTACATCATTGTTATCAAACAAATGATGTTTGAGTAACAATGGTGGTGTTTTAAAAAATGGTAACACAACATTCCCATTTACACAACATAAATGGAACTTGGGAACTGCACTATGTTTTCGTTTGTTTATATTTTATTGATACCACATAAGTGCTCCGCAATGGGTGCATTCAATTGCAGGATCACCGATGTCTGAATAACCTAAATAAATCAAAGATAACTTAACATAGCATGTAAAAAAATAGGAATTTTGAGTATCTTAAATTGGTGTTTTTGAAATTTATGAACTGTGTAACTACTAATGAAATATTAAGATACTGACACGTACCAGAGTTGGGACAATAAGCTGGTGTAGAAATGCTATCATAGTATTGATCTTCATCTGAACATGAAGATGTGTCATCGTCAGCCTTTTTATTTATGAATTCACATGAGCTATCACTAAAATATTCATCTGTTGAACATTCTTCATCAGACACATCACTTTCAATGTTAGCACTTGTAGTAGAAATGTTAGCATCTGCAGTAGATGGTAAATGATTTGTGGATGAAGAGGAAACTCCATGATCAATGTTTGAAGAAGTATTGAAAAGATTGGAAGCAACCGAATGAATGGCACCAACATCCAATTGTATTTTAGATGAATATACGTATCCACTTGACTGTGCATGTATATTATTGTACCTTTGATTATACGATGAGGAGGTTATACCACATGGAGCCATATCTAAATTTAAAGTGAGTGGAGAATATTCCAACACATCACCACCATTATTGTTGACAATATTGTCGTCATGTATACTTGACACATTAGCCTTTTGTCTAATAATTATCTTCCTTCTCTGCCTTACACACACAGATGAATGTTATGGGGACAAATGATTAAAAGTAATATTAGATTTGGAGCAGCCTAATGAAGATGTTGGTGTCTTAAGATTAGATATTTATGAAGAGGCAGAATATCAATTATCATAACCAAAATTCTTAAGGAGATTGGACGACACAGCATGATTCACACCCACATTCAATCTATGTTCATTTGCCAGAGCAATTCCAATTGGATTTGAATTCAAATTATGCTTCGTTGCATTTAAAACTGAAGAAGTGATATTGGATAGAGGTGTTCTGAAAGGATTATTGGCAGGACTACTAATGTTAATAAAAGATAAGTTACAGTTCATATTGATTTCATCAACTCGGTTCCTTTTAGATCTTCTATCTTTTATAGTTTTCTTCCTTTTGCGTCTTGCCAAGGTTGCTAATTTTTTCCTGTCCAGAATATGTGAATCCCTCTAAGTTGAATAACACAGAATAACCAAAAATTAAGCATATAAAGTCAGGCAATGAAACAGTCAATAACAAAAACATTTTGCAAGCTCATTATGTTTATGTAGTTTTGACTGATATGAAAAAAAATGAACCAAACTATTTGTTATTGGTTCTATATATATGTAACAAATTCTCTCTCATGATGTTAATTAATAAATTAATGTTTTTGTATAGATTAACCATAGTATTTAAAAAAATTAGCATGGATTTAGAAAATGTAAGGACCTTTACATACAAATAAAGTTAAACATTATAATATGATGCATGTTAATAATCGAACATAATTTAGTATTCAATGAGTTAAGAGTTAATACATACATTTGGTACACATTGAGATACTACCATCATCATTATAATTATGGAAGGCTTAAATATATAAGTAATTCTTTGTTTCCATAATTATAATAGATAATAAACTTTATTAGTTTTAAGAAAACGAAAAAAAAAAATCGGAGTTAATAGTAGTTACTAAAGTGTAATAATGCATATGTTGGAAACTTAAACGAAAAGAGAATACTGTTGCAATAAAAAAATAATGTTTGTGGTTTGAAATGCATGACACGTTATACTAATAAATATAATGGGTATGTTTTAAAGATTTTCGGCATTAGTAGGTACTATGACATCAAATCAAATAAAGATCATTAACCATTCTTAGAAGTAACATGTGCATGTCTTTTATTCTATTTATAGGAGAACTTGTGTATGATATGCTTGCATTGTATTGGATTCGTTCACTTGTAGTTGAACAAATCTCTCTCCATATCATAAGGTTTTCTAAGAGAAATGTGTTGCATGTCTTCTCTAAACTTGAGCGGATAAGTCTCAATTTCTGATCTTACAAACCATTTTTCCTGTGTTATTAACATGGTTGCATGCAATCGTTTGAAGTAGTATTATAGCCATTCATGATCTGTGATTACTGGACAGATTTGTGCCACTAAACACCTCTCAACTTTATGATATTCTATCCAACATTAAGGAAGAGCCAGAGACTGAGTTACACGAGAATGCTCCTGCCGATGTGTTGTTTCCAAAAATCAATCCTGCAAGGAGCAAAGTAAGAAAGGAGAGCGTCGTTGGAGAACCTTCAAATCTGACTGGAAGTGGGGGAGAGTTGCAGGAAGAGATGACTTGGTTATAAGAGATAAGCAAAGCTGGAAAGAAGGAGAATCAAGTTTTTGTAATTAATATCCTTAACTATATGAGTCAATCTATTACATTTTTTAGAATTTAGATTTTTACATGTTGACTGTATGTGTTCTGACATGCATCATTTCCCAGCTAACGTGATATAAATTTGCCTCCGTCCCGACATTAGCTCGTGCCTTGTTAGGGATTTACACGCCGGCGAGTATCATTCATGCAAGATAATGAAATCTAGCAGGAAATATGTGGAAATATACTTGGGAAAAGGGTGGTATTTGTATGCTAAGGGGAAAACTGAAGGTGGGAGATACGCTTGCATGCACTTACAATTTAGATAAGGAAATCCTGTTTGTGAGGTTGTACCGAAAAGGTGAAATTCAGATAAAAGAGTGAAGTGGATATTATGTATGTTTGGGCTGGAAAAAATCTAGAGTTTTGTACCAAGTTGGGAACAATGTTATGGTCTATGTTTAGCTTTGGGAATGATATCATGTTTATGTTTATGTTTGTTATATGTTTTGTTAACACTTTTCTATTAGGCATGCACCGTTTGTGTAATGTGTTTCTTTAATTTTCTTTTAGCATCTATGTGGTTTAGTCTACTAAGTATAATAGTGTATCACTGCTTTTTGAAAAATGTATTTCACAAGTTTGATGTTCTTGTAGTTAATAGTATAATAGTTTACGTTTCCAACAATTATTTGCTTTATATAGTTTTATCATCTTCTTACCATATACCACGTAAGACATCTAAATAAATAAAAATTACATTAATTAAAAAGTATGGAAGATATAATAACATATTAAATTTGGAGGCAACTGATTGTATGTACCTGCTTCTTCATTGAATTGCATGAAGTCAAATGACTATTCATTTTGAAGGTTTTTGTAGTCAAGTATAAGATTTAAAGGTTTTAGCCGTGTAATGAATGACAAAATGAAAGTTTTATGGATCCTGATATATGAAGAGAATACTGAAACCATATAGAGATAACATATATGAAATAGAGAATTATTTAAGAAGTTTAAATAATATAGAAACAGGTTGTTTTCTGACACCATTAAAAACATAATATAAACAATGAATCCACATCTATATTTAAGTTGATGAAACAACATAAGTTATTGAGTATATTAAAAACATGATTTACATTGGTTCAGGAGACATACTACTAAAATTATGTGACAGTAATAGAAAAAGATATACTTGGTGCACAACGTGTTATAACATTCAAAACAATTAACCATAATATAAGATGGAGTTCAACAATCCTCGAAAATTATTAAAGAGATGAAACTGGTTTTTTTTAAAACAAATTCAAAGTATTCAAGGCAAGAAACTACAAATAATCAGATTGGTTTCTTCAAAACTAACAATAACTTAACATAATATAAATGTGAATATAACTACTTCTCCTTCTTTATATCCTTAATTAACTTGGTTGAGGAAAGTTGGACACTCTCAATATCTTCAACAACATCAAGTAAAGTCCTTTTTGATAGAGTCAGGCTTGAATTTCCAACAACAGGGTCATAATCAGCAGATGCAAATAAAGGTTCCTGCTGGCAATGTGGATATAATATATCAGCATTAGACAATGTATGGAGATTTATGTTTTATATAGAGTGCTCAGGTTTGAATTAATTACTTACAGGAAAGGATATTGATTCATCTTGGGACGAAGGCTCCGTTGGTAGAAGCTTTGAAGTAGGCTGCCAAGACAAAATAATATTAGTCCAATTAAATCAAGAGTGACCAGCCACGATATTTTTGTGTTTACACTGAGATTACCTCTTCCGAGATGAAACTCCCTCTAACTCTCTTACGGAAATCTTCATCAATTTTGCAACTAATGACAGAAAGTCGACCTTTGTTAGGCTGAAAAACGACCCTAATAGCCAATTCCTACTTTAGAATTGCATCAAGTGCATAAGGGGGTTCAAGAGGATCATCTTTACCGGCCTACATAAACACAATGAACTGTATTACACAGTTTTTTAAAAAGAATCAAACTTAATAAGGTGTCATTATATACCTCTATCAATTCATTTTTAATTTGAAGAGAGGACTTCCCAATCAATTTGACGCAATCTTTGTCCCAAAAAATGAATCTGGCCTTGTATTTACCATCAACAGCCAAAACATCGAGTTTATATCTATAAGAAAATCATAAACCATGAATATAATGCCACCAAAAATTAAACAACATGAATCCTAAATAGAAATACACACAATACCTTAGTATAGGCTCTGGACTAAAGTGTTTGGAATAACACACCAGCTTTCCATCCTGCAGTGACACACTTTTTGTGCAACCAACACATCCATCATAATACCAGCCTGACTGTCCAACCTCAAATTTGTCCAAAGTCGCAACAATAACACATGTAGTCTCTTGATAAAATGATGAAGCATATAGTTAGTTTGATATGATTCTTAATCATAATGTGATTATACAATGAAACATGTCTTACGTGTTGCCGAGTTGTTATTTCAGAAAGACTTAAAATTTCTGCCTTCCACACAAGCTTATCGAACTCGAAATAGTATGAGTTTTGTGTTGTGTCCATTTGAAGACTTGATAAAGATAATAAAGGAAATTCAGACTGCAGACTACACGAAATATAAGACAAATGGTTATAATCAGTTTGACACGTAATGTGTTAACAAAAACATATGCTACAACACGATAAATAAAATGATTTCAGACAACACCTATCTCTGAGTTTGCTAACTTCATCAAGGGTAACATCATTAATCAACAACTTTGTGACGTTCCAAGCGTTGGAGATGTTCAAAGGAAACCCTCCTGCAAGTTTCAATCATTCTTTAGAACATACAACTGTATAGAACATAAGGATAATATTTGATGTTACATAATTTTGGATTCACATTTGGTCAAAAAAAAGTGTAAGTGTCAAACCTTGAGCCTCCTTAATCCTGGCATTAATCAGCAAAACAACTATATTACCATCTTCCTTATGACTTTTGTAATAATCGTGAAATTGTATAGCAAGTTGGCCCCAAAGAGTACATTGTACTTCAGATCAGCTGTTTTGTCAAACATATTAAAATTATTAATATGATGATGTTATTTTATTTAATGCAATAATATTATATAAAAAAGGACATGAAGCATACCTATTACCAGTAATTGAAAATACAACTTTGCTCTTGTTGTTATCAGCATTGATTTGGGTTTGAGAAATCTCGATCACTCCTCCAAGAATATCTACAATAATTCATGTGTTATATACTATATAGATTTATAGATGTTTAAACACATAAATTTTATTAAATAAACTAAAATTCACTAATAACATACCAACCAAAACATTAGACTAGAATTTTCCTTGAACAATGGAATCCAAATGAAGAATGTTCAGGTAACTCATAGGAATATCAGGGAGTTCTGCCTTCTTAACAGAAGTTGACCAACATAACACCAACTTGAAACTATGAGTAGTGGACTTCAAAGAGAAATCATTGTTTGACACTTTGAAATTCTACATTATGTAAGAACATCCAGCTGTGAGATGTTCCTTGAATTTTTAAACCAAGAAGGGTGACACAATGACTTGAATCATATCTAACTATAATAAACGAACATACAAAGTTAGTATTACAGACATCAACATAGCTAATACAAATTAAGAACAACCATACTGCCAAAATACCTTAGAATCAACCAAAAACATCTCAATGTGTTCCTTTTTCAATGCACCCGTCACAGTCCACAAATGTTTGCACCTAACAACAATCTTCCATAAATCCTTTGACTCATTGATATCCTTTACTGCTTCAATTGGGCGAGCCATAGATGATGATATATCTTTTAACAATAACATGACAAAATTAGAATCAGGAAAAGTTGAAACGACCATATAAAACTGTAACAATGACATGAAAGCATTTTCCCTAATCAGAATAACAGAACCGTATCAACAACTGAAAAATAGAAATTGAAATTTTCAAATATGCAGCAACCAAATATTCTTTAATCAGGATATGAAATTTTCATTATCTTCAACAGGAATTTAACAAAATCCATGAATTTGGGGTTGAATCCGATAGGATTTGTGACACAAACAGAAATAGGGAATAAAAAAATGTCATGGATTGATGTTGACTACCTGAGTATTGCGAACACTTGAAGATTGGAGAAAGGATAGATTGAGGTTTGAAGAGATACAATGAAGGATATTTATGGTTGGGTCGGGAGGAAACAAAAGCTGAAAGGGCGGGTTTCTCCATTGTTGGAAGTTGTGGTGTTGATGGCTGCTATCAATACATTTACATTGGAATTGCAATAGTTCTGCAATGTGGCCTCCTCGTTTGCAGCCACTAATTGTACACAATCAATATTACTGTAGTGTGGTCTCCTCGTATTTAATAAATGTAATTAGGTTTTTAAAAAATAAATTAACTATAATTAACTATTAATGATTAAAAAAAATAAAAAATGGTGACAAAATGTATTGTGTTGACACATCAGCGCCATTAAATGCCTAAAAAATATGATGATAGGAGTAAATTAAAAATACTAATGTGCCCTTAATGATTAGTTTAAAAATTAATTTTAATTAGAGAGCATATATTGAATTTCCAGATACTTTAAAATTTATATATTAATAATAGAAGACTGATCTAAGATAAGTTGATCTAAAGAAGGTTAAAAACCCGCCTTAATCACCCAAAGATGATCAATCAAAGTATCAACCAAATATATTGTGTCATTTGTAAATTGACGATGAGAGACACTTAAATTCAAAGAGTCCACTCTAAAACAGAAAAAAAACCTAGATCCACAACCTTGGGAAACAAACCACTTAGGTCTTCAACCAAAAGCATGAAGAGAAAGAGAGATAGAGGACCACCTTACTTCAACCTCCTTTGATTATTTGTTTCTTGCATCGAACAACCATTAACGAAGGCTGCAAAATTTTCAGAAAACACGCACGCGCATAATCAAAATCTCCACTTATTATTAAGACCAAACATAATAAACATATAATTCAGAAAATTTTACCGACTAAATCAATATTTTTCAAAATCAATCTTAAACATTTTAAATGGACCATTGATCAATCATCTTAATTATTTTGATAGTTTATCTTCGTCTCCATTACATTTCTCAAATCATACAATGTATTCTCTCTGTTCTATATTATAAGCAAAAGTTAATTTTTAAATTTATTAAATATTTAATGTATCTGATATATATATATATATATATATATATATATATATATATATATATATATATATATATATATATATATATATATATATATATATATATATATATATATATATATATATATATATATATATATATATATATATATATATATATATATATATATATATATATATATATATATATATATATATATATATATATATATATATATATATATATATATATATATATATATATATATATATATATATAAATTAGATGAATAATACTATTTAGTACGGAACATTTTGAAGACAAAATACAAGAATACATACATATAATTATTTTAGAGGTGAATTTTAAATTAATTTTAATTTTAACCTCCTTTTTAATAGAGATTATGAGTGGTGGTGATATTTAATGATAAAGATTTATTCTTGCATTTTTTATTTTCATGTTTTCTTACTAATAAGCATTTTCTAAATTAGATATATTAAATATTTAATGAATTTAAAAAATGATTTTTTTTTTATAATATAGAAGGAATGGAATATTTTAATTCTAAAATTCAAAAGAAAAATCAAAAGAAAAAGTATTTTTGACACATTGGAATTTTGTAATCCAAACGAATTGTATATTTTGAAAAATTGATCAAAAAAGATAATCATCATTATTTTTTTAGGCGCATTGATTTTATTCTAAGACACACCCCACCCACCATATTGTTTAATCTTAAGAATGACGAGAGTTAGGCTCAAGTTCCCGTGACTGATTTGTGTTGATATGAATCATAAGCTTCACTTAATACATCCTTTGGTATGAAACATGCATGTTTGAGGTTTGCATGTGCCCTCACAAATGTATATAGTAGGTAGGTACTACTACCATATATTCCCTACATCTCTTTCCACTTCCTTTTGTCAACGTTTTCTTATTTCTATATTATTACAACATGAATAAAAAGATACACACACAATCCCCATGTATCGCTGTCCATAATAATTCACAAAAATCTAATCGTATCAACATAATCCCTTGTTTACATCCCTAGTTTGTATCTAATCATTATCGGTGTGATTTGGTATATGATGATTTCTTTCTCTATTTCTTAAGTACTTATGTTGTTCATTTGTAATTATGGTATTGTTTGCTTTTTTACATAAACCAACATAATCAATAAATTATGACTTATAGCCTTGGTATTAGCTTTCATTTGCCTTCTATTACACGTCAATCAAACTTATAACACTCTAAATATGATCAAAATATTGCACATAAAATATGTTGAAAATAGAATTTGCGAATCTTAAAATATTCGTTGCACTCTTTTTTTGACATTTTCTCTTTGATTTGGCCCCAACCTATAAAATAAATAAACCTTTCCTAAACAATATATTATCAATAAAATATCATTAACTCATTACAAACCTCATTTATTTATTATTCTTACAAAATTTTAATATTAAAAACAGTAAATGGTTATCAAATTTGGTGTAAATGAAAGAATAAAAACATAGTAAAATAGGGACTAATCACACCCCAAATTAAACTTGTTGTTTGTTCTCAAACAACTTTCAAAAAATATTTTTTTTAGCATATCAACTTTAGAAAGAAAGTGAATTATGAGTTTCATACATCACTTGTTATTGTGACATTATTTTACCAATACTTTGAGCCTCACTATCTCATCGAGTTTGACTGATCTTTCACATTTCGACTTGATAATATTATTTTTGGCTTTTATCTTTCTACACTTTCTTACTAAGTCTCTTAGGTGTTTATTGTTTATTTGCTCAAAAGTTACAACATAGCTTAGTTATATCATAAACTTGAATAAATTCTAATAAGACAATAAGATGCAATGATAAACACATTTTTTGAGGTCTTTTAGGTTGTAAAGGGGTTAAGGATTAGGTAGGATACATTATGGTAGTAGGTTAATGCCTGGAGTAAGCTAAATTAGTCTCATTGACTATGTATAACTAAATACGTTCGAGGAAGATTTCTTTCAATTGAGAACTTTTTGACTTCATCAAAATTTTCTAACTTTTTGACTTCATCTTTCTCTCTTTTTAGTTGATATATATATTTTTTAACTTTTCCTTTGCGAGTAACCTTTTTTTCTCTTCTTTTTTTCTTCAAGTTAGATGATATTTCAACTCACTTACTTTTCTCTTCTGATTCTACTCCTATTCATTTGATTTTCTCAATTTTAAATTGATACTCCAAACTTATTGATTGTTATTCACACAACAACCTCAAACTTAAATTAGACACGTCTTTGTGGTAAGGTTTTCCTTGCATGTGCATTTTTGTTTGAACCATACATTTGTTTTTTGTTTTCCAAAACCTGTTGGTTCGTGATCCTTTGATTATCGTCTTTTGTTCTTTAAGTTTGTTTGGCCTTATTTGAGGACAAACAATGATGTAAGTTGGAGAGAGTTTGATAAGTGCAAATTGTAGCTATTTTTGTATATAAGTTGTGTTGCACTTATCGATACTTTTTATTAATATCGTTTGAATAAACCCCACTTTGTTTGTAAATATGTTTAGTTTGAGTATTATTGCGTTTTTTAGTCATTTGTGTACAGTTTGATAATTTTGATATCTTTTTGTAGATTTTGGCACATACTTGGAGCATCGAGGTATAAAGTGTCAAAGGCACGACTCCAGATATGCAGTTTTGGAAAGATTTGTTCAGGGAAGCCCGCTTAGCGCATTTTGTAGCGCGCCACAGACAATTTTGCACAATTTGACAGAAGCAAATTTTTTAGCCTCTGAGTGCAATTAGCCCGCTTAACGGGAGGCGGGTTGATGTGTAAACTTAGGCGCAACCCGCTTAGTGCATTGAGCCCGCTTAGCGCGGTCTGCTGAGTTTAGTTTTATAAGACAAATTCCTTCATTTTTTGTGTTATGGAGTTTTGGGGTATTTATTCCCAACTTCATCACCTTTATTCTTTGATAGTTTAGAGCTTAGAAAGCAACAACGGAGCTTGCATCTGGATGATTTGGGGTCAAATTTCTCATTGATCGGAGCTGACAAACTGGAAGATGTTTGGTCCCTCCTCTTCTTCTCTTCTCTTTGTAATCTTTATTTGTTAGAGTTTGTATGTGATTTACCTTGATTATATGCATATTTATTTCTCATGGTGTTGTATAAAACTCATTTTACAAATCAATATTGATGATTGCTTTCTTTATTTGGGTTTGAGTTGTTGCAGACATGGAAGGGTCGAATTCGAATTTAGGATGAACATCTATTAGGTTCTAGACTCTAGAGATAAATTTAGGCTTAATATTCACTTGATTATCGAAGCTTAATTCCTTTGTGTTGTTTGTGTTGCACTAAGAGATTGCTGACGAGAGTAATACGGTTGTTGTCTCACTCTGCATTAGACATAACCTCTGTGTAAGAGATACGTGATAATGTTGACGAGTGATTTAGACTGTGTACAACTGAGTGACATGTTTAAGTATATAATAAGGTAGATGAAATGCAACCTCGAGAGTTCTCTACTCTCCGAAGAATGAATTCTTTTTTGTTAATAGTTTTAATTCCCGCATTTACCTTAAACCCATTTTAACCTAAACTCATAAACATAAGAATTGACGAACGATAATTAAGTATGCACTAATCCTTGTGGAGATAATATGATAAAACTAAATAAATACTTACTTTTGTTTGCCACGTTACCGCTTCAGCACTAAATAATATAATTTCTAAAAGATAGCAACAAATCATGTTGCACACATCATGAAAATATATACACAAAACAATTACAATATTAATCTGCTTGCTGTTAAGGGCCTGATGTTGGGCATATGATAGAACATCGTGTCCCACATGTTTCCTTACTTCAACAAAATATCTTGTGCAATTTATGTTGTTTTGAATAATGTATCCAATCACATAAAACAATAATCTCATCCTTTGAAATTTTTTGGCAAAATAACTATTTCAAAAACTTACAAGATGTACATGGGTATATCACAAATTGAGCAACATAAGCAAACCATAAGCATAAAAATCAGAGTAAACATCAACAGTAGAAGAACCACATAAGTAGAGTTGTTGTTATACATTTAAAATAGAATCACAATGCTCCCATGCAGTCAGGCACACAATCGATCATGCACACAATCAAGGTAAGTAGTTGTCAATAGTCATTTCGGTCATCACACACCAGAACACACCACTACACATCAAACACTTAGTTCACCCATATAGATAGAACAACTCACAAACATACATGCTCATAGTTAAAGGTAAGATGCTTGTTCAGATGCTTCAGCATGTGTCACAGAATAAATCTCACACCAGATTAGCAGCAAATCAATCACCAGAAGTTCACAGGATTCCACATAGTTATACTCACATTCATCAATCTGCACACACACACACCACAATTAGTCAGACACATATTCCTAACATGTTTCTACTCCCCCTTTTTACCATAATTTGGAAAAGGAATGAATTGAAGAACAAGAAGGAATATGAACAAATAAACCACATGTGAAAAGCTAAGATCATATTGTCATAATGTAGAACTGAGTCATTGTTCAAGAGCCATTAGAAACCCCAAAAAAACATGAATAAACTATGCACATACACAAGGAACAAAACAAAAAATAAGCTTTGGTCAAAATATAAAATGATGCAATCAACAATCATCTAAAACTAAAGCTAGAAGACTTCAGTCTTCAGAGTTTGATTCTTCATCACTTCAGAATTCTGAACTTCCAGCTTCTTCTTCTCCCTCACAGGCATATTTCTCTTTCTCTTCATGGTCATCTTTTTCTCCTTGGTCAAAATTTTGATCAGTCCATCCACATTTCTTTTCCTGATTGTACTTGTAGTAATTGTATCTTATAGAGCCTTTGATACTTCCATTAGCTCAGACAACACATCTTTTCTGGTGGCTTTGGACACTGGAGATAAATTCCCACCAGTAGGTTGACCTTTGTGCTTGGTCACCACAATGTCTGGGACATGTGTCCCGGCAAACAACTTTCTATCAAGGTTCAGTGGCCTGACCTCTATGAATTTAGTATCTTCAAGATTATACCAGTTGATAAACATGGAAAAGCTACAAGTAGCTTTGCTGCAAAAGAATTGTTAGTTCCATGATTTTATGATTGCCTAAATTTTGGTAAAACATGGTTATATACTGATGTTGAGCAAGATTTGTAATATCTTCATCAACTGTCATAAAAGTCCAGTTGTTATGAGTCTTCATCCAGGTGTGGAAGATAGATGTCGTGACATCTTGATTTGTGTACAGCAGACGCTGATGTGGGTTATCTCTTGACATATTGGAATTGATTTGATGAGATCCTTTTGGGTATTCCTCATCATTATGCCCAGGTCAAGGAGATTATTTAGGAACGAAGTGCAAATTTAATTGGATTTCTTAAAAAGGATGTTGGAGACTTTTTAGGAAGATTTAAAAAGATTTGTTCTTATTTTTATGAGAAGATCTTGCAGCTGTTTGTAAACGTGAATATTAGATCTTTGGATGAGTCCAAGCTCATACTGCAAGAGTCTATAAATAAGGACTTGTTAGACCTAAAATAGTAAGCATTCACATTGAAGAAACTGTGGGTGACAACATAAGGGTTTAAGATTTTGGGAGTCTTTCATGTTCTTTGTGTTTGTGTTCTTTGTGTTTCAATCATGTATCTTTGATGCATTGAGTTTATTGATTGTTGCTTGTCTATCAAACTATTATTTCACCCATGAGCTTTTAAGCAAAGGGTTGAGTATTGTTCTTAGTTAAGAGTCTTAACTAAGTATTGTGGATGAGAAGTGTAATTTTCTATTTTGATACTAGTAACTGAGATTGTAACTGATTTATTTATCACTACGGTGATTGAAAGTGACATGTTCTCATAATTAGGAGATTCCTAGCATCATACCCCATTTTTTCCCTTGTCTTTTTGTTACTTTTAAAACTCAAAAGTTAACCAATTATATATATATATATATATATATATATATATATATATATATATATATATATATATATATATATATATATATATTTTAGTTCATTTGCATTTACATCAATTCATCGGCATCATTTGCTGTCATAATAAAATTCAACTGCCCTGTTAATCATGTTTGTTACATATATTAGCACATTGTAGTTCGCATTTTGCAATTTACTTTCTCTTTTAGGAGTTATTTTGGTTTTCACATCAAAATCATTTTTTTAATCTTACTTACTTATTTTCATTAAATATTAGATCTTGAATTTGCATTTGTTATTACTATTAAAATTTGCACTTTTACATCTTATTTGCATATTTTAAGTTGCATCTTCTTTTCAAATTCTATTTAGAGTGATTTAATGGTTAAATTGTTATTTAATTGTTATCATCAATTTAAATTAGAGTTAAAAGAGAACTTTTAAATAAAAAAAAAAACAATAAGCATTTTATTTTAGTTTTACAATCTATAATCTCAAAAAAAAAAAAGTTGTTTTCAAAGGCTCGGTTTTTAGTCCATTTTTGTTAGTAAAAAATCATGATTGGGTTTTAGCCCAATAGAGTCTTTTGCATCAGTCCAAGTACATCTTTTTATGTACATTGATTTTTATAGCATCAAATTATATACAGAAAGATGTAATTGACAGTACACCAGCACATAGTTATATTTGATATCAGGTACCAAGTTTATTAGTACAATAGTATATTCCCTTTATAAATAAATACAGAAAAATGAAAAAAATGCCTCAATTGTTCCCAGCCTTTCACGCCTTGCAGCATCATCAATTCCATGCACCCTTTGCCTTGTACAATACAAACAATACCTGCAGAGTTTTTTTATTTAAAAAGGGAAATAAGAAAATACCAATACATATACAATGTATATCCTTTATAGAAACTCACTAACAAGATAAAGAAATAACAGACTTTCACATAGAAGTCACAAGATCACAAAGAAACTCTGCTAAAAAATATTAAAAAATCCACACCATAAATACTCATTCTCTATCTCTGTTTATTCGAATTATGACTCTCTGACTTTCTCATTGTACGAGAGAATACGTAGGCACAAGATGCGATGTCTTGGCGAGCACAAATAATAAAAATTCCAAAAATATTTCTACTTTCTTTCTTTCTTTCTCTTTTCATAATTAAAAGATCGCAAACATTCACACTAACACTCGAACGCATAAGTAACTAAATGGGTACCATCGAGTACAATGGATGTGAGGGGTGCTAATATCTTATCCTTGCTTAACCGACTCCCAAACCCGTTCATGGTTGCGATGACCGTCTTATCCATTCTTCTTGGATTTTGTTGATATTTTCCTGTTTCTTTGGAACAAAATAAAATTCCGGTGGCAACTTCATTGTTTTGATATTTTTCGAGGCGCTACACCTACGTAGAAGTTGCACGGGATAGTGATTAGGAGGAAAGTTGTAAAATCGGATCGTTTACGTTTTTAACTATATTATATAGTGGATCTCGTTTCTGTATTAGTAGCCCCCAGAATAGGTTACGTTGCACCAAATTCAGTCAACAATTGATTGTGTTTTTTAAATTTCTTCAATTTATCTTTCTCCATAAACAACAATTTTTAGCAGGTTTTCTGTCAACAAATGTCATAACATCTGTCCTGACATCGTGTTTTTGTGTTAAGACATCAGTCTTGACCTTTGTATTACAAGTTACAGAATTTCAATTGGCATCAGAGCAGACACCCTGTTCTGTTTATTGGGTGAGCTCCAGAGAGAATAATTTCTGGTACTATGCACAAAGAAAGAGAATACAACAACATACCACCTCTATTTGATGATTTAAATTATGATTGATGGAAGGTTAAAATGGTGGCTTTTTCTGAAATCCGTGGATAGCAAAACATGGAAGATTGTTTTGAAAGGATGGGATCATCCTGTTATGAAGGACAAAGATGAGAATGTCTCCTTGAAGCCAGAGGAAGATTGGTCTAAAGATGATGATAAATTAGTTATTGGAAATTCCAGGGCTTTTAATACTATATTCAATAGAGTGGAAAAGAATATTTTCAGGTTAATTAATACATGTTTTGTAGCCAAGGATGCTTGGGAAATTCTCAAGACAACTCATGAAGGTACATCTAAGGTGAAGATGTCAAGACTTCAACTTCTTAAAACTAAATTTGATAATCTGAAGATGAATGATATTGAAAGCATTCAGGACTTTCATATGAATGTTCTTGAAATAGAAAATGCATCTAGTTCCTTGGGAGAGAAGATGTCAGAAGAAAAGCTTGTTAGAAAGATTTTCAGGTCTCTACCTATGAGATTTTACATGAAGGTGACAACCATTGAAGAAACTCATGTTATCAGCAATATGAGAGTAGATAAACTTGTTAGGTCACTTCAAATATTTGAATTAGCCATTCATAAAAGATCTGAAAAGAAGAACAAGAACATAGCTTTTGTATCCAACACTGATAATAAAGAGGATCAATGTGACATGGATACTGATGAATGAATTTCTAATATCACTGTGCTTCTTGAGAGGAAAGGGGCTGAAGTGTATGAATCCAAGACCAAATCTCAAGAATATTTGTCATGACATCAACAAGAATAGTAAAATGCAGAGAAAAGAAAAAACTGAGGAGAAATCAAAACTAGGAAGTAGCACTCAGTGCTATGAATGTGAGGGTTTCAGTCATTCTAAGTCAGATTGTCCTGCATTTATCAAGAAACAGAAAAAGGAATTGATTACCTCTTAGTCTGATAATTCAGTGGGTGAAACTAATAATGAAACAACTAAATATGTTATAGTTTTGACTAGTGGATATGAATCTGATGAAAATTGTTGCTATGAGGATTTTTCTTATGAAGAATTAGTTGCTTCCTACAAGAATCTTTGTATCAAAAGTAAAGAAGTGTGTAAGTTAAGTAAAAATCAAGATATATTAATGGTGGAACTTCAGGAGGAAAAATAAAAACTCATGATTACAAACTCTGAGTTACAGAACAAGGTAACCTTATTATCCTCTAAACTGGAAAACATGACTAGTGGATCTGGGGTGTTGAATAAGACTGTTAAAATTGGAAAAGGAGGAAGAAAATTCACTAGTATAGGATTTAACTACCAGTCCTTGAATGACAAAGGAATAGCAATGTCAGACCAAATGCTCCAACATCCTGTCAAGGTACAAAGAACTTAGATCAAAGTAAAATTTCATCCCTGGAAATGCCACTATTGTGGTAAGAATGGTCATATAAAACCTTTTTGTTTTAAGCTGTATGGTTTTTCAAGATATGCTCGTCAACCTAGGGACAATGATAGAATAAAAAGGGAGTTAAACAACTAGATTGGTGTCATCAATCATGTAGCCCGTATCTCTACCAGAAGCTTGTCTAAGATGTCATTTGTCTATTTACCTATTCAACCATTAAGGAAGTAGAAGTCAAAGAAAACAATCAATATGTTATGTCCTTCCACTTTCTTCAAGGGTATCAAGTTCTTTCAAATCTCAAGATGTCAAGATCTTCAGAATCTAGTGAAAACACCTGGAGCCCATTAATGTTATTCCTATTGCTACTATCCCTCCAACTGCTCCAACCAAGAAGAGAACCAAGACCTCGGCTGTTAGAATGAGTACAAACTATTAGAAAGGTAAATCATCTCCATAAGTGCCTATTCTTGGAAAAACTGACAGTGATAGGAATGATATGTTTGTTGCTGATTCACTTAAAACACCTGATGTGGAGCCTAATGTTTAAAACTTTATCACCGAGGGTGATTAAGGAAACCCTAGTTCTTTAGCATATGATCATATCATTCGTAGGGTAATCTCAGATGTCTTGAAGACAAATCCTAATGTTATGCTGGATGTTGCAACATCCCTGGAACAACCTGGAAGTTCTACGCAGGAACCAAACATAACTGGTGTATATGAGTTCTCTGAACATCATCAAGAAGAAAGAATTATGGAAGAAACTGAAGATTATGCCTCTGTGGAAGGAGAAGGGACTCATGATGACCAAGAGAATAATGCATTTGTCAAGCATGAGAATATTGATATGATTATTATTGATGATCTGGATTCAGATGATATACCAATTGCAAGAAGAATGACTCATGGGATAGCTAAAAGATTAAAAAATAGAAAAGGAAAGGTTGTTGACACCTCAACTAATGCACATAAATTGTTCAAAAAGGGTTCAATTGCTGGTTGAAATTTTTCTGGTACAAGCAACACATAGAAATACAAAAATTCCAACATCAGACCAATGTCAAGACAAATGTTACAACATCCATTGTGACATCCTGAACAATTTTATAACAGAAACTTAAACAACATAAAACATAAAGAACACATAGATATGTTAACCTGTTCGGTGCAACGTCACCTATTTTAGGGGTTACCAAGCTAGGAAGGAAGTCCAATATAAGTAATATTATTTCAAAGCTAAACTAGTCCCATGTTTACAACTTCTTGCCTAATCTCTACCAAATGCTACTTCTACCTAGGTCCTCCCTAGGTATGAGAAATCAACACCCCACTTCCAATCGCTGCAGTGATAAAAGACCTCCCCCAGTCACAGGGGCTGTCTATAAATAGGTCACAGTCATAGCAACCTAAATAATAAAAATAGGAAGATCACACTCCCAAATTATAAAACTTAGCCAAGAATTTTGAAGAATAATAATACTTAGACTTGCTTAAAACCTTCCTCCAAGAATAATACTCAACTCATTTCCTAAAGGCTTCTGAGTGAGAACAATTAGCCAATCACATGTATCGTGTGATACAAGGGTGGCAAACACCTAGACAATACACAAGTGACTCTCAAAACCTAAGAATATTTTATTCCCCTAATTTTAAAAATTGTTTAAATATTAAAGATACATTAGGTTAGGGCTTCTTTAAATACACTTCTTCAATCCATGGGCTTCGATATTATGAGTTTAGAAGTTTCTTGATCCACAAGTTGAGAGTTGTATCTGTTGTGCAACAAAATCTCCTTAAATCTTGGAACAACAATTACAAAGATTCCTAATTAGTCTTAATCAACCAATTTAGTAACTAATGAACAACTGGAAATATAAACTCGTTCCAGATAAAATCTTCTTGACATGCGAAATTTACTTAAACATATCCAAAATGAATATTCTAGAATCAAAATAAATCTGTCAAGATTTAAAACAACAGCACCTGATGTACTATAGAACCAGATCATGATGTCATGACATCTGCCTTCGACATCTGCTGGAAAACACATAAGCGTAAAACTGTTACAACAGTTGATAAGGATGCTACAATATTTTCCTCAACAACAACTTAGAACCAAGTTTAAAAAATGCCTAGCCAAAATTTATCCAAACATAAAAGGATGGAACTAACAATCTCCCCCTTTGGTAAATTTCAGCTAAAACAACCAAAAACCAAATTTAATCGGAGAAAGGAATAAAATCACAAAACAAGCTAATGCTGATCATGTAAACTTTGTAAAAACACAACTCAGAATCTTGTACACACAGACAGGCCAATAACTCCCATTGTCAAACATAATAGGTTCTCCCTCTCAAGAACAAAACCACACTAGTAGCACATGATCTAAACAGAGAAGAATCAACAATAACAAATTTAACACATACAAGCATGAAAACCCGTGATCCCCCCTTAAGGATTGCATAATAAAACAAACACATATCTACTCCCTCATAAGCAGCAGCACACAGTCTTATCATATTGTTAAATAAACATGTTAAGACATGTGATGTAACATTAGGACACAACACTTTACTCCCCTCTTTTATCTGAAATATTGACAAAAAGACACAGAGTAAATGTACACATTGGAACCACAGAAACAAACACAAGTTACATGTCAAATATGCATACTTTCTACAACACAGGCCAACAACTGGCACATGAGGAAGATGATAGCCTAACACTTCCTCTATGTTCTTGAACCAATTCTCATCATAGAAGAAGGAAGAACCTTCGCTAGAAGCACAAGATAACCCTTAAGAATAAACAGATGATGAATACGTAACTTAGAGTATGAAAAATACGTAACTTAGAGCACAAGACACAAAGCTGCCTCATAACTCAAAACACACGACAAAAAAAAACCGAAGAGTTAGAACATCCGTTGACATATTCTTGCAAACCAACTAGAATAACATACTCTTGAATCACATGATTGACAATCATGTTTCCCTTAAAATGTTTCACAAGGAAAACTACACTTGACAAAATAGAAAAAGAAAGACTCTATGTTTGATGCATGATCAATTGCACCAAAACTGACTTAACATAAAACAAAAACACCCCCATATATATATATATATATATATATATATATATATATATATATATATATATATATATATTAAAAAAATAGATAACATATAGCAACTATCTCACGCACAAACTTGATCAGCCACTGAGTCTGAATCATGTAAGATCACATGGTCCTTCTCGAGGGACTTCAAATTAATTAGGTGTTTTCCCTGTCCTGGATGTTTCAATAGATGTTACAATATCTGTTATAGTTTTGAACACTACTTTCAAAACCAGAATCCACTTCCTTCTTGAATTATAGCAGAATAGTTTTTCTTTTGCACCATACACTAAAGAAACGTAACTTGTGAGGATGATGGGGATGTAAGGTCTTTAGATACAAGGAAGGTTATTTATGTTGTAATGAAACCTTACTTGTAACAACACTTCCAATTAATGAAAGCTTTTATGGAGGAAGATAAGACCACTCTTAGCAACAGTGAACCACTCACTATAGGAGAGATACACATTATTCTTCAGCTTTCTCTCTTTCCAAGCTTTGACTCCTTGAAAAATGCTACAACATTTGAAATGAAATTTACCATGCCATTGAAAATTATTCTTCTGAGATTGATTACTCCACTAGGAAAAAGAATATAGTTAGCAGTCCATCCAAACATTTACTCCAATAATTATTTAGTAGTGCAACTATAAAAATACCCCTCATATTCTCAATGTAACTTGCACCTCGAGCTATGATGAAAATACTAGCAGATCTTCTAAACCATACCAAGTATAAGAATGTCAATATAAACCTGAAGTAAGATTTCTCACATAAAGATGACAAAACCAATGACTTTGTTCTGCAAGCAGAATAAAATCCTTGTACCTTAATTTTAGTAGCATGTTCCACTATAATGTCACGACATCTAGTTTGCCATTGTACTCTTCTAGTAATCAACCCAGTTGAAAATACATCTTCTTTCTGCAAAATACCCCATCTTCAAAATATACCAGAATTCAATTAATTATAATCCAGATGATCAGAATATCCTCCAATAATACAATCTTCTCAAGACTTAAAAAAATACTTTTACCCATAAGACTCTCAATGATTCAATATTCCAATTCTGAAACATTTGATTATCACAAACCAAAACCAACTCCAAATAATAAACTCCCTTGTAAACTGATTTCTTGAGAGCTTCTTTATTCAGTGTCTCCTAGCCCTTTAGAATCTTTCTCATAGTGGAGTTACAAACTTCTGAGATGATGTTCCAACATCTGGTTGAACATCAGTACCTTTCTCAATGAACATATCACTGATCTTGATCATGAAGTTACTCATTACTAAAAGTACTTATCTTAATAAAATAACTAAGAAACATACCTTGTTCTCTTAAAAGGAGTAGATTAGATCTTTGAAGACTTCATAGATAATAGATTCACTTTGACAAAGAAAATCATATAAACCTTTCTATCCACCAGGACCTCTACTTTGAATTGAACCGTTCAGATCCATAAAATAGGTTCTTGAGCTTTTACAATTGACTAATCTTGACTTCTTCTTCCTTTGAACACCAAGTAAGATAATAAATTGTTGAATAATTGTGAAATTGACAAATAGAAATCATTCACCAGTCCTCAAAGGGACCTCAAATATCTCATAAGAGACACAACATTCTTCCTTGATGACACAACTAAATCAGTTGTTAAGTAAAACCAATTACCAAAAACTTAAAGAATCCATCCTGAATTCTTTAGTTATCCAATGTCCTTAAAATTCCCTTTTAGTATCATCCACGAAGTAACACTGACTAGAATGAGACTTAAATAAACTACCAAAATCTCTTTTACAAATGCTAAGTGTCTGGAATAGCTAGTGTCAAAATATCAATCATCTTAGTTGGAGACCTAAGAAAGGTATGAGACATAAAGAAATAATCACCTTTTCTAAGCATTAACCACTGCTTGGTTAAGAAACAATGAACTTGACCTTCGAGAAAATAACCAAAATTATTAAAATTAGCTCAACATAGAAGAGATATCTTCAGTGCAAGTAGATTCTCTTTAGCATGAGTAAGCATAATGTCCAGCATAATGTTATGACATCTTCGACTCAGCTTGACTTTTGATAACAACAACCTTTTGTCACTTTGAGTATTCTCTTTGAAAATTAACTTACAAAAAAAACATATCCTCTTTAAACTTCCAATCATCTTCCCTCTTCAAGAAACTCCTCCATCTAATCTAGATTATCCTTACAAACTTGATCAACATATCAAGCTTTATGATTAAATATAGTCACACCACCTAGAATAAACACATAATAGATACTTCTTTAGTCTCTTAAGACATAAGATCAGAAATAAATCTCCTCCTATTTCTTCACACTTGAAAACTCCCTTCATTCTAGATACAAATCATAGAATAAAACTTCCAGATCATTATGAGATAAATCTTCAGTTCAGAAATCTTTATAAGAAGTCCATCTTCCAGTCAAACTAGTAAAAAAAACCCATATAGTTACTCTTGAGATAAGTAGGGCATTCTTCTCTACAGAGATCCAAGATCTTCCCATTCCTATAATGTTTAGACATTGATCTATACACCAATTCTAGCCTTTTCCTTTTAGAATCACAAACCTGTTGAAGTCAACATAAATGTTATAACACAAGGTCACGACATACTGTCAAATTTATTTAACTCCTGATTGAATTGCTTTCCAAGGAACATAAATAAGAAACCTTTCATCAGGAAAAAAGTTTTTAGTAGAGATGAAAACAAAATCCATGCTTTCGCTTTTCTTTAATAGTTGTAACTTCAATGTCAAATATCTTGAAGGAGACTTGATTTTCTTATTCTTGATCAAATACTAAGATATGTCTTTATGAGTGGACTTAATAATTTACCAAGTATCTTTGGCCATCAGATATAATAAGTTTAAAGTATAAACTATCAATTTAATTGATTACGAAATTGACAACTTCAAAGTCACATAGAGACAACTCATGCTCTACTCTCCAATCACCCTAGAACCAAGATTCTCATATCCTGATAATTCTTCCAAAACAGGTACTCTTCGGTGATAACCAGAATACAAACATTCCAATCTTTCACAAGGAACATAAGTACCTAGAAAAGTTACTCCCTGAAGGTCACACAATGGACATGGTTCCTACTCTGATACCAATTCAAAATTTGCAGGTACAGAAAACAAATGGAAATACAGTAATTCCAACATCAGAACAATGTCAAGATAATGGTTACAACATCCATTTTGACAACCTGAAAAGTTTTATAACATAAATTCAATATTAGAAAACATAAAGAACACATTGATATGTTAACCCAGTTCGGTGCAACACACCTACTCTGGGGGCTACCCATCCATGAAGGAAGTCCATTATAAGCAGTATTAGTTCAAAGCTAAACTAGTATTTTGAGAGTCGAGTACTTTCTTGTTTTGTAAGTCACCCTTTGTATCGATTTGATGCACTGAGGTAGACATAGTTATTTATACAAATTCAAAATTAGGTAATGAATTGATATATTGTTCTTGAATGAAGCTTTGAATAAAATCCAACTGTGTTAGTTAGTCAAGAGTCTTGGATGAAATTTATATGAAAGGGGTATCTTTCAAGTAGTATGATATGGTCACCAGAGATTGTGGCTGTTTGATATCACTGCGGTGATTGGGAGTGAGTGGGTATACTCATATCTAGGAGTTCCTAGGTAGAAGTTTCATTGGGTATGGATTAAGTGATAAGTTGTAACGAGGGAGTTTAGCTTTAAATTAATACTATTGATAGTGGATTTCCTTCTTGGATTAGTAGCTCTTAGAGTAGGTGTGTTGATTCACTGAACTGGGTCTTCATATCCTTGTGTCATTATCATTTTGCATTGTTCAATTTTTGTTTCTTGATTGATTGATATGTTGTATACAGATGTTGGAACACCTGTCATGATCTTGTTCTAATATACATCATATAATTATGTTTCTTATTCTGTCTAAGTATTTTCATACAAAGATCTTTGTCTCAACATATGTTAGGACATCGTTATTTGTATACCAGAATTTCAATTGGTATCAGAGCAGGCATTCTGTTCTGTTATGGGTGATATCAGAGAAGATACTTTCTAGTGCTTTGGATAAGGAAGGATTAAAGTGTTATTTGGAGATATTGATGTAGTTGTGGTGTTACTTTTAAGCTTTTCTTTTCTGATGCACATGCCTCCGATGTGTAAACCTGAGGTGATCAGGTTTGACCTGTCTTTTGGTGTTTTGGCTTTCCTTGGAGGAGCTGGATGAATGAGGTTTGATGTAGGAAACTATTATCCCTACCTGATGGTTTCCTTTACGATATACCATATGTATGTTGTCCTATGAGATGTTCTTGACTTTTTACCTAGAGTCAGAGAAGTGATGAAGATGTAAGTCTCTTGAGTCTATATCAAGACCCTTTAAGCTTACTACTGAATACAGATACATAGATGATCACATCCCTGTATAGCAAGATGGTGCAATTTTTCTCTAGAAGTACGAGACCAGTAGGGAGTTAGTTATAGAGATGAGGGAGTGTTGATTCTTTCATGCTCTGATATGTGAATGGTGATATATGTGTGTATGATGTCTTACAAAATGTTATAACATCATACCTGTTTTGGGAACTTGGACAATTCATACTATTGTTGGGATATTTCCTTGAAGCGAGAGTGTGGATTATCCATGACAACATGATTGATGGTTCTCTATGAAATTGTCAAAGAGGTTTCTGTGATCGCTGCTTTCTTTTCTGAGTTATGTGCTTGATTTATTTTCAAACATAGATTTTTTCTTCACTAAGTTGTGACTGAAGGTTGTTGAGGAGCTGATTTGCTGCATATGTTTCTGATCAGTGTGCCTCTATTCCGAAGCTTTAAAAAGGCATAATGATCTGGTATTCTCTGAAGGGTATCTCCTATTGGTGTAATTAAAGCTGCCAAAGATACTTGAGGTTAGTCTCAAGTCCACTCATAAAGGTGTTTCTAATTATGCTGGACGAAAAGAGTTCTGAGAAAAAAATTGTTTAGAACCTTGTTGGTCTAACAAATGGCTTAACAGCTGTGTGTAGGCATTTCAGTTGTTTGTCTAAGAAATTTCTATTCAAGAAACATATCTTAGATGAGTGGGCTGGTCAAGAGATGGTCAATTTAATGATTAATTGTTGAGTTAGTTTATTTCTGGTTCAAATAAGTAAGAGTACAAAAGCTGAGGTCTATTTTTGAGTGGAAATTCGTTTCCCAATTCTGGTTCTTTATACTTGGAGGTCAAGATGAAATTTCAAGGACATCTTCTTTAACATCAAGAAGAGGTACTTGTTTACTGCTGTATGATTCTCAATGCAAAGGGTTGTGAATGAGTTACTATGTATGTTGTCTTCAGTACCTTAGTAAATAATATAGAGTGACGTCTGAATTGATTCTTCTCCAGAAAAGGAAGTGTATTGAAGTTCATGGTGTGTCTGACCATGGAGGAGTATAAAGTCAAGCCATAATTAGTCTGTGAAGTGAATTTCAGCCATAACCATTTGAATCCACAAGTGCTCACAGTCTGCAGAAGAAGGATGCCAGATCAACTGGTCTGTCATGCGTAAGGAGGTAGTCTTATTGTTGATCGTACATCTAAAAGAAACTGTGAAGGTGGGAACATGAAGCAATGTTCCTCAAATGAAAGTGTGCATACAATTGTTGGGAAATTCTTTGACGGGGGTGATGTATTTTTCCGATGTGTTGATGCAATTCTATAATCTGAATACCTTATTTCAGAAAGTGTATGAGAGGTCATCTCTCTTAATGGTTTTGTGATTTGTGTTAGCTGTTGAGGTTGTGTTTTCTTGAGATTCATTTATTTGGTGTCTACAACGAGAAGCTGATGTTCCAAGCAATGCTGTAACATCATGTTTATTGATGATTGTCTTTAGGAGATGATTGGGATAATTAAAACAAAACTTGATGATCAACGTCAGATTCAAAAGTGACCTTTCCAATTGTAGTATATAAAGGTTCTGACCATATCTAAAGTGGGGTATATGGAAAAATTCACCACGTTGAAAAATTCACTTGTTTTAGAAGTTGCCAATATGTACAAGGGAACTGTTTCTGGATGGTTTAATCAAGCACATGTCAAAATAAGTACGAAAGTTTATTTCTCTTAGAGGTGTTATGTTTTGTGGAAGGCAAAATTGTTGAAGGCTATGTTGCTGCACTTATGAAATCATTGGCGATAACTTATATGCAAACTTTGATGTCCTATGTAATGTTGCAACATCATTTCTTTACTTGGAGTCAGAGTGTGATGATTTATACTCACAATTTGATTTGGAGAAGTCTACATTTGAGGATGTGGTGGATAGTAATGAGAATGTGTGGGACATTAGACCTAGTACACTATCTCGTGTTGGTTGGGAAGTGGTTCCATATGCTACAAGTTACTCTAGAAATAATGGATGAATTTGAATCTTGTCAAGAGACTTGTCATCCTGGAAAGTAGTATTGATTTCATTGATATGTCCTGGGAGTTTGAATGTATTTTCAAGAAGCATAGCTGCATGAGAATGTCTTATGCAGTCATTTTGAACAAGGTATGTGAAGCATTACGAATCTTACTTTGTAAATATAAGGATGAGTCTTGTGTTTCTGTTCATTGTCTTTGAAGCTCGTAACAAATGAATATTGGTCATTTATGACAGGGGGAGTTGGTCTTCTGTCTGGAATGTTGTTCTGGAGAAGTGCAGTCTTCACATAATGTTTTCACGTCAAAGTTCCTTTGTGATGATGTGATGTTCAAACACTATGTTAATAGAAGAAGTCATGATGAACGTGGAAGTGTGAGCTTGATTTTGTCGATTAGGGAATCAATGGACTGAATCAACACATGTTCATAGGAGTGATATGAGACTCAATCTCATTGAAGACCTACTTTTATGAAGAATTGCAGTTAGTATCAATAGAAGTTCTCTCTTGATAATTAAAAGATGGTGTGCTCAAGTCTCTCTAATTCTAACTGAAAGGAGTATGTTTTGTATTTAGTGGAACGATTTTTGGTTATTATTCAAAACATTAATATCCATGAGTTCCTCCTAGAAAAATCTCTTTAAATTTCCTTGTGACTCTAGTCTGAGAAATGGTTGGCCTTATACTGAAAAAGGTGGTGGTTCTTTTAAGGAAAAGAGATAGTAGACAATGTATGGGTGGATGCCAGGACATTGTTTAGGACACGCCTCTATGAAAATGAACAAGTTATGGTTGTGGATGATGACTCCAAATATGTGTCAGAAGGGTGTAAGAAACACATCTTAAACCATGCATACTCATTCATTGGAACTTAAATTTACAAGAGAAACAATCTAGAATAATTAAAGGCATGAAAAATGCTTAGTTAATGGTACTCACTTAAGAAGAAACAGTCAACACTATCGCTGGACGATGCATATTTATTTGTGCTATTTCTTTTATTGACTAAGATTGTCATTAAAATATAAGAGAGTTACTTCCTAGGTCTCTGCTCGGGTATAAAAAAGGGGTTAATGCATTTTCTCCTTCAAGGTGTGTCTTATGTGTTGTGGTCTAAATGGGTTATGTTCATGTTTGGGTAAGTACAATATGGGTATGGAACTGGTTTGGGTATATTTGTCTGTTTTGGGTAAAAAGGAGGGGAAAAGTATTGATCACCATTTGAGTGTTGAGTCTGACCCTGCAGTTGTTTTGCAAGGATGTTTAACTAGATGTTCTAACATCATGTCTGAGTCGAGTCTCAGTCTCAGGCTCAAGTTGTTCTTTTTGTGTCTTGTGATCTGAGTTATGAACATAGTTGTGTCATGTGTTCTGAGTTATCGGAGTTGGTGTTTGGTTGACGAGGATAAAGTTAGTGGTTCTTCTTAAGGGTTCTTTTAGGCCATGAGAGAGGAATATTTATCCCTTTGTGATAAGGATTATTTCCTGGGTTAAGAGGGAGTAACTGGATAATCTCATGTGCATTTTGGTTATCTTCTTCCTCATATACAGAAAGAGTACAAGGTTCTTCCGGATGAAATGACTTCAGGACTTTTATTCCTGGGTTTATTGTGCAAAAGGAGCTTTAGCCAAATGTTCTTGGATTTATTGTACAAAAGGTGTTTTAACTAAAATTTTCCAAAAGGGGAGATTGAAAGCTCCAAGGATTTGAGCTCTAAAGATTTGGCTAATTTTGGTAAAACAAGATGTTGATCAAAATGTTAAAATATGTGAAGAACAACATGTCGAACAAGATGTCCTACCATGAAGTCTCGACATCATGGACTACTACAGATGGTTTTTGTTTAGTAAATATGTTCCAATATTTAAGGAGCGCTTTAGCAATGGATCAAGGAGTATTTTAACAGAAGATTCGAAGCCCATGGACATATGAAGTCTATAAAAGGAAGGCTTGGACCTAGGGTTTTTTAATTAATCATGGTGTAACACTTCAGTATATAGAATAAAGGTTTAGTGTTTTGAGAGTCGAGTACTTTCTTGTGTTGTAAGTCAACCTTTGTATTGATTTGATGCACTGAGGTAGACATAGTTATTTATACAGATCAGAAGTCGTTAGGTAATGAATTGATATATTATTCTTGGATGAAGCTTTGAAGCAAATCCAAGTGTGTTAGTTATTCAAGAGTCTCGGCTGTACTTTATTTGAAAGGGGTAACTTTAAAGTAGTATGATGCAGTCACCAGAGGTTTTGGCTGTTTGATACCACTATGGTGATTGGGAATGATTAGGTATACTCATATCTAAGAGTTCCTAGGTAGAATTTTCATTGGGTAGGGATTATGTGATAACTTGTAAACGGGGGAGTTTTTCTTTGAATTGATACTACTGATAATGGGTCATCATATCCTTGTTTTATTATCATTATGCATTGTTCAATTTTTGTTTCTTAATTGATTGACATGTCCTATATAGATGTTGGAACATCTGTCATGATCTTGCTCTGATACACATCACATCAGTGTGTTTCTTATTCTATCCAAGTATTCTCATGTAGAAATCTTTGTCTCAACATATGTTAGGACATTGTTATTTGTATACCAAAATTTCATATATGTTATTCAAAAATATCTCCTTAAATCTTGGATTAACCAATACAAAGTTTCCTAATTAGTCTCAATCAACTAATTTAGTAACTAATGCACAATCAGAGATATAAACTTGTTCTAGATAAAAAATTCTTGACCGGTGAAGTTTACTGAAAGATATCCAGAAAGAATATTCCAGAATCAAAATAAAGTTGTCAAGATTTAAAGCAGGAGCGCCTGCTGTACTGAAAAACCAAATCAAGATGTCATGACATCTGCCTTCGACATCTGACTGAAAAACACATAAACAGTAAATATGTTATTGTAGTTGATAAGGATGATCCAACATTTTCCTTACCAACAACTTAGAACCACGTTTAGAAACATGCCTAGCCAAAATTTATCCAACCATAAAAGCATGGAACTAACGATCTCCCCCTTTGGAAAATTTGGTTAAAACAACCAAAAACCAAATTTAATTGGAGAGAGGAATAAACCCACAACACAAGCTACATGTTGACCATGTAAATTTTGTAAAACACAACTCATAAGCTTGTACACACAGAAAAGCCAAGAAATCCCCTGTCAAACATAATAGGTTATCCCCCTCAAGGAGAAAACCCACACCAGTAGCACCTGCAGCTAAACAGAGCAGAAGCAGTAGTAGCAGCTTCAGGACACACAAGCATGAAACTTGTGCTCCCCCTTAATGATTGCATAAGAAACCAAACACACAATTACTGTACCATAAGCAGTATCACACACTCCTATCACAATGTTAAATCAACATGTTAAGATATGTGATGTAACATCAGGACACAACACTTTAATCCCCCTTTTTAGTCAAAATATTGAAAAAAATACAGAGTAAATGTACACATTGGAACCATAGAAACAAACACAAGTTAAATGTCAAACATGTAGACTTTGTACAACACGGGCCAATAAATTGCACACGAGGAAGAAGATAACCTGACACTTCCTATGTGTTCTAGAACCAATTCTCATCACAAAATAAGAAACAACCTTCTCTGGAAGCACAAGAGAAACCTTAAGAAGAAACAGATGCATAATACATAACTCAGAGTATGAAAAATACATAAGTCAGAGCATAAGACACAATTCTGCCTCATAACTCAGAACACACAATACAAAAAAAATCCAGGATGTTAGTGAAGGACAGAAAAACACAAGAAAAGGGTTTTGAATCCGGGTTTTCAAAAAATAAGGCTATAAAACACGTTGGTTATCCTAGTTTGTTTTAAACTCAAAACTACTCCAATCCACCCTCCATGGTGATTTTGCCTCTCTCAATCAAGTTTTAATCCACTAATGTAAAATGATTACAATTCACGAAGACAATTGTCAACGTCTTCTTGAGATCAAACAACAACTTGGTTTCTCAAGGAAATACAACTGAAAATAATTATATAATGTGTTTGAGTTTGCTTCTAACAAGCTTTATCACAAATGTGATGTTTACACAAATTTTAGCACAAAGACTATTTTTAATAGATAGAAATATGTGAGAAGTTTTGAGAAAATGTTTGTATGTGTGTGCGTGTGTAATCTGATTTTTCTTCATAGTATTCTTTATATAGGAATTTGATCCAAGAGATCCGCTGGAGACATGTGCGATATTTCTGGAAGGTTGATGATTTGATGTTAATATCCTTTCCAAAAATAAATATCTTGTTTCCAGCCATAATGTTTCAGCCGTTACAATCTTGATCTTGTAATGATTATCATTTAATGTGATGTTGGATCTATAATTCATCAAAGGATCTTGAACTTAAGTGTTGACTCTTTGAACTTCAGAATAGCTTAGTGCATTGAGACTTCCTTTGTTCTTTCAAAACTTCACTTATCAGAGTATAACTTGCAGCTTGGTGCTTCAGAAGTTATAACATTAGAGCTTCTTTTACTGACGTGTTACATGGATTTGCTTCAGAGTTTCTTATCCGCATATACCTTCTAGAGCTTCATAGAGAGAATCAATTATTACTTCTTTTATTTATTCATCTGAACTTCTCTGTACCTTCATTTAAATGATTAGAGGGAAACATTATTCTTTAAAAATTATATATTTGTTATCATAAAAACTATAAAAAGAATGTAGAACCAAACTATGTTCTAACAATCTCCCCCTTTTTGATGATGACAAAACTTACATATTTTGATGAATAATTTATAACTTTCAGAAGATAGAAATTTCAGAGTCTCCTCCTGAGTTGAATACTCAGATAGAATTTAAATAAAAGAGTAGATACTTCCCTGAAAAGATATCAGAGCATATGATGGAAGTTCTGAGAAGCCTATGTTGAAGGTTGGTAGAGCATACCACAAGTTTAGAGTGATAGTTCCCCATTAGCTTTTAGAAACATTAAAACGTAAGTTACATTATTTGAAATGTTTGAGACTTAGTCCAGAATTTTTTATATCAAAATATATTCACTTTCTCCCTCTTTTTGTCATAAATCAAAAAGTAAAAAAAGAACATAAATTAGAATTATGCATTTAAAAATAGATATAAAACAACAAGAGGACCTTTGATCGGATTGTTGGATTCTTCTTGTTTGTGCAGGAATCTTTAATCTCCTTATTGGTTTCATCTTATTTATCCAACCTTTCCATAACCACTTCATTCTATTTCTTCAATTCATCCAGAGTTTTCAGCATAAGAGAAGTTGGAACCATTTCTTCAGCAGGGACCGTTTCTTCAACATTCATACTAGCAAAATATTCTTCAACAGATTTTCATTTGTCTTGAAAGATAATTCGAGGATGAGGTTTAGGAGAGGGTTCTTGATTTTTGGTGGAGATATCCAGGGAGAGTTGTCCAGATGAAGAAGAGGTTTCCTTACCCATAGATTTAGCACTTATTCCTTGAAGATGTTCAGCTGATCATAGAAGTTTTATTGAGAAATCTCGTAGCTGAGCTCCTTCATCTTTAGAGATTCAGAATTAAACCATTTTCTGAACTGAGTCTAGAGGTAGTCAGAGACAGTTGGATTAATATGATTGAAGCAAGCATGCTTTACAGAGTTAACCTATTCCTACATTTTTGTCTCAAAAACCAGCAATGATTTACCAACATCTGATTTGGATGGTTTTGGTTTTGGTTTTGGGATAACTATTTTCTGAGAGGAGTTGATAAGTTTGTTCAAAGCTTGTTGATCAACTAGATTTTGTAGAGGAACTTCTATTAGATTTATGGGAGATGGAAGGTATGGAGTGTCGGAAATGATAATATGGGAGTTTGGTGGTATTGATTCATATGGAGAGGGAATATCTGGAATGGAAATGTTCTTGGATTGATTGGTGATGATATGTGGTGGTTAAGGATAATTGAGAGGACATGTTATTCCTGGTATTATTAGTGTGGTTTCAGGAAATTGTTCAGAAACAATATTTGGATTTTCTGGTTGAGGAGCATCAAAGAGTGGATCATATTGATCAATATCAGAAAGAACTTGTGTGAGTTCTGGCTGAGTTTGAGCAATATTAGTATAAGGTGAATTGATCAAATTTTGATTAGTGGTTGTGGTTGGATTGATTACAGAGTTAAAATCATCAAGGGTTTGTTGTAAATTAAGTTCAGAAGGTTTTGGAGAAGAAGGTTCAGATGTTGTTAAAAGTACTGATTCAATAAAAGAAATAAGAGAAGAGGTACTTTCTTTTTATCAACTTTAGGAGCTTTGTGAGAATTTCCTTCACCAGCAGCTTTCCTTTTTTTGACTTTCTAAGAGCAACTTCTAGAGGTTATTGCCGAAGATCTTGGATATTTAACCGTGGAGTTTTTCCATCTCTTTTGCAGGCCTTCAGATATCTGACAACTATCTTAGGAGATGAATCCATCTGGGTGAAGAGAGGAAAGTCATCCAGAGGAATTCTTCTTGTAGAGATAACTTCCTTCATTATGCCTGTTGGGTCCTTCTTGATGGTATAAATGATCTTCATATTTTTGAGGTTTTTGGTGTTGAGGGTTTTTCCAACGTAGGTTTCGAGCTCATTAACTTTATGAGTATCACTCAGATGTTCTATCAACTTGTTTTATGTCAGAACATCTAAGATCAGTCTTCCCAAAGGAATCCAATCTCTTTTATACTTTTGTACTTCTCTTGTTTCCTTGACTATGGTCTTCAGATGATTAAACAGAAGGTAAGGTAGGTTGATTATAACCTTGGTTGCAATTAAGTACAATATATATTGTTGATCAATGTTGATTTTGTCAGGAGAACTTGTTGGTTTTCTGTGGTTGATGCATCCCAGAATGATTCTAGCCCAGATTATGAGGCAGTCTTTCAGATCTTTAATCTTGTTAGAGGGTTGTCCAGAAGTAAAGATCTCATGAGAGACTTTGTTTAGACATATCCTTTTTCTTCCATGTCACTACACTTTACTCCGGTTCCATCATGACCAATGAGCGTTGCAATGAGATTATCAATGATGATGATTTTCTTCCCCATTACAAACGAGGTAACTTGAAGATTTGATAGTTTTGCATGAATCCAGAATTCCTTGACTAGTTTTGGAAAAACTGGACCAATAAACCTATCAAAGAATCTATTCCATCCTTGAAATACAACATCAGGAAAAAGATCATAACCATTTTCTTGCATACTCTTGAAATCAACCATAAGTTCACAGTGAACTTCAAGATTATCGACAGGATTGAGGAGAGTCCTTTCAGGTTCAGCGTAGTTTTCTTTGACAGAAACAGAGGATGAAATAAGGATGGTGATTTGAGGAGCATGATATTTAGAATATTGTTGTTGTTGAGAGGAGGAAGGAATTTTTCACACGTTTTAGGGTTTTGAGAAAAGGGGTAAGAAAATTCAGAGAAACAATGGAGAAGTGAAAGTGATTGTGAAAAGAAATGAAAGCGTGAAGAGTTTAAATAAGCAACAGATAAAAACATAGTAGTAAATGTAATAAAAAAATAAACTCAGTTATTAAAAGCTTTAAATGATTTATGACAAGGGAGATTGCGTGAAGATAATTTAAACAGTTACAGATGTGACTCGCGCCTCAATGCATCAACTCAACAGTTGATCAATCATAGTGTAAACAACTGATACTATCTTGAAATGAAGCGTTTTTGCCTTACATTTAGATTTTCTAGATAGTTTCTTAGTCAATCTTCCTTCTCACTTTTGAAGAACTATTGCTCAGATGTTCACAAAAAAAAATCAGAATATTCTGATGGTTAAATATACAGAAATTACATTTTCATTATGGCCATAATTCGATACTGGGATGTTTCAGAATAAAATGAAATATATCTTCATCAAGGGGTTTTGTAAAAATTTCAGACCATTGATGGTCTACATCTATAAATTTTAATAAAAGAATCCCCTTCTTAGTATAGTCCTTAATGAAATGGCGTGATACGGTGGCACAACCGACTGTTATACTGGTTTTGCATTTGTGTTCGCAAATGTTACAGTAAGTAAGAGTCACCACCGACTTTTATTTTATCCAACAAAGGAAAGGGTGAAAAGAACAGAAAAGACCTTTTGAGAGTTTTTGAGTAAGGGGGTAGATTATGAAAAGTGAAGGTGTTAGCACCCTTTCCATCCGTAGTTTATCTACGGGTTCTTAGATGCTTAACTCATTTTGAAATACCTTATGCTTTGTGTGTTTTTGAAAATTACTTTTGAAATGCCAATTGTAAGGAAATTTTCTTTATGATAACTCTTGTATCAGTCCTCAAGAGTGTTGATAAAGCGTTTTGAAAATGTTTTTGAAAGTTGTTTTATGTAAGTGTAAAAATTTGTTTGAGCAAGCATTTAACAGCTATATACTTTACTTGAAAGTATTGTTCTTTTCCTCTTTTCCTTTAGACAATGCTATCCTACTATTAGTGAGTAGGTAGCCCTAGTCGTCGGATGTTTGAGGGACATTTGAAGGGACGTTTATAGTCACAAAGGCAACTGGGCAAGAAACCTTAGTAACTACCCTAGGGATTTAATATCATTTTTACTGAGGCAATCATAGAGAGGGTCATCGAGGGACTTATGATCTTTAAACCGAAGGGTAGCAACTAAAGTCTATCACATTTCGAGAGTTGTGACTGTTTTCCAAAGGCAACCAAGGGAGGGGGGGGGGGGGGGTAACCTAGAGGTTCACATGTGAAATTGTGTTATGTTCAGTTATTTATCTTGTGTTAGGTTTTCTAGTGTTTTGTTTTATCCTTGCCATACAATCCTAGTTAGCATACATCTAAGCAGTTAATAATTTGCAGAAATTAAAGGTGTGAAAATGTAAAATCCTAACTATTACATGGCTTCGGGGATGGGGAATTTACAAGTTCAAAATGGGGAATAAAGCAGAAAAAGTAAAAGTCCTAATTTAAACTATTACAACCAGGAAGCAGGTACAATAGTATGAAAAATAATAATGCTAAAATAAAATCGCGCGCGAATTAGAAAAGACGTCTAAAGAAAAAGAAATATTTTTGTTGGTTTTTGTTTAATAAAATAGATAAAATCTAAGTCTACTTAATTTTAATTTTAAGAAAGTGTTTAGGTAATTAATAATTGATTAACAAAGTTAACTTTAATAAAAAAAAACTAAAACCTAATTTTTTTATGATTTTTTTATCTGATTTTATAATTCTATAAAAAATAAAATAATTAAAAGCAAAAGTAAATGGGCCAGGATAATACAAGTAACAGAGGGGATGTAAATTTAAAAAAAGCGCAGGCCCAGATAAAGAAGAGGCCCAAGTTGCCTTTCAATCCAATGAGGGAGCTTTTCCTTCGATCCAATAAAGGAGATTATCCTTTGATCCAATGACGGAGGCTATCTTTCAATCCAATGAGGGAGGTTATTGAAAGTACATGATGGACTGCAAGTTGAGGGTATTGGATCTGGATTGATGGGATCTACTGGTGTTGACCACGTGGTGTATGGTACGTACATCAGACCTGTAAGCATGGGATCTGGAATACTATGGTTTGAAAAAAATGCATGATATGGGTGTCTAACCCAGGTCATTCCTCTTAATTCGAACCCCTTCTTAATTTGAAACCCCCTGAGTCCGAATCTGGGTTGTTTTGGCCTGAAATAGTCTGTACCAAGGGTTTTGAAAACAATCAGTTTCGAAGGTCCTAGTAATAGTATCCTGTCATTTGGGCACTGCAACCCACGTGAATTACGTTAAAACATTCATAAATAATGACAATAACATGAATATGAAATTGAAAAAGACTTAGATTAAAGGTTATACGAGTTTGAGATCCGAGACAAGTTACCAATGGAGGGATGGTGTGAGTGATGCTCCTGCGTGTCATGGACCTACCTAATGCTTGGAAACGTCTCCTGGAACCTTCAGGGAGTGAGTGGAATACTTGTTTTGGATTGAGGAGGCCTGCAAAGATTATTTCGATTTTGACTACTTTGTTGAAATTTTTGAGAAATTTGGTATCGTTTTCTAGGGCCGCCTCTTGTGTGTCTTGATAGGAAATGTCTACCTTGTATTTATAGGTGTGTGGTGGTGAACGAAAATGGCATGAATCAGCCATTAACAATTGCTTTAAAAGAAAAATCAAAAGATTTAAGAAGTTTCCGTTTTTGATGATTTTCTACCACTTTGGGCTTTGAGTGAACCTGGACAGGTTTCATCCCATTAGGTGTTCATTTCAACTTTTCACATCTTGACTCCTTGGAATGCTCCCAAGCTTTGTTCTTAGAAGGCTCTGAGTTCCAATTCGAATGGTTCAAGACCTCATCGTCATGGCTTCTTCGATTGAGTCACTATCTGCCTTAGTTGCTTGATCTGAAAACTATCCAATCAGCCCAATCGAACTCAACTCTTGTTCCTTTCGATCTCCTTTCCTTCAATCGGACAAATCGAAGCATCACCTCTTCATCTTGGCATGTAGAAGCTTCGTTTTGTTCTTTCTTTTGAACACAGTTGTGTAGGTGATTCTTCGATTCTAACTCCCACCCTTTGCTTTTGTCTACAAGAATATCTTTCTTTCTCACTAGTTCATCTTCGATTGGTGAATACAACTTGTATGCACCAATCGAAAGGTATCCTATGATCATAAGGATTTCACTTCAATCATCCAACACTTGTTCAGGTACATGCCAAAATATTTAAGGTGACTTATATTTGGCTGATTCGTCCCTAACTGTCCTTCGATCACGCCATGTTTGAATATTGCATGTCCTTTGAACCATTACACTTCCACGTGCTTCTTTGGATAAGATAAAAGCTTTCGAATTTAAAATATTCTTCTATTCGAAGTGCCCATTCAAATGACATGTCAGACGAAGTGTGTCTTCCTTGTAATGCTTCGAATAACATACATTTCCATGGTTTGAAAACGGACCCTTCGATGACGCTCTTTACTAGCTCTTCATCAATCGAAGACTTCACAAAAGCCTCCTCACGATTTCTTTCAAATTGTCTTTCCTTCGATCCTAGTGCTTCGTTGGGCATCAAATTAGACTGCATACTGTTGTTGAAGCTGCTTCGACCCAAAAACTCTTAGCCACATTTTCAGCTTTCGACCTACACCTTGTTATATACACTTCTTTTTTTTCTTTTTCATTTGTGCCATTATGCTGAGGCATATAGGGTTCCATGGAAATCATTTGAACCTTCTTGAGAAATTGAGGACCTCAATGAGCATGTCTTAAGTAAAAATGGAAGGGAAAATTTTGGGGTACAACAGCTTCCCATGTTCAATCTTCTTAAACCTGAAGATTTAGATTGGCTTGTATGCCTTTCGTGATCTGAAGGTGGAAGATGATTGAACACTAGGGTGCCCAGCAATTTGCACTCGCATGAAGTAACGCCGTTGGTTAATGATATCAAGAATGGGCTTAAAGATGCCATCCAAAGTAGATGCCGACTTCATAAGAGGTCTCTTTATAGGGATTCATGTTCCTGTTTCCTAAGGAGGACTCCACTGGAGAATGTTGGTTTCTGTTGTTCCCTTGCTTGAGGAAAACTCTGTGGGGAATAGAGTCTAGGAGCTTTAGTTGTCCATGGCTTTACTGAGGCGTTATCTCTGCACTGGAGAGATGAAAGTTAGTTGTTTTCTGGTCGAAATCCAGGCTTTACAGTAACTTATTAGGGAAAATGCAATTAACTATTATCGGGAAATATATTAGAAGGACCCTGTGTAGGGCTGCTTTAGGATGAGTCTGTGTTAAACTTCATCTGGATATATATGAGAAGGAGCCTGTGTAGGGATGCTTCAGGATGAGTCTGTGTGAAACTATATTTGAAAATTGCGAGAAGGAATCTGTGTAAGATTGCTTCAGGATGAGCCTGTGTGAAGCTGCATCTGAAGATCATGAGAAGGAACCCGTGTAAGATTTCTTCAGGATGAGCCCGTGTAAAGCTGCATCTGGAGATCATGAGAAAGAACCCGTGTAAGATTGCATCGTCTGGTCATGTAGATAGTCACCCCGTCTTGTTTCGGGAATTGATCCATAATTAGTTGTTCACAGATAGTTGCCCTGTCTGGTTTCAGGAATTAATCTGGAACTTGCTTTTGTTGGTCGTTGAGATAGTTGCCCTGGCTTGTTTCTCTGACCCAAGAGAAAGAAAAATAGTTTCCCCGTCTTGTTTCGGGAATTGATCCACAATCAGCTGTTCACAGATAGTTGCCCTGTCTAGTTTCAGGAATTAATCTAGAACTTTCTTTTGTTGGTCATTTGAGATAGTTGCCCTGGCTTGTTTCAGGAATTAATCTATGACCTAAGAGAAAGAAAATTAGTTTCCTTGTCTTGTGTCGGGAGTTAATATTCTATAGTTGGCATGTATTATTTCAGGTATTAATCTATAATCGGTTGTTCACAGATAGTTGTCCTGTCTTGTTTTAGGTATTAATTTGGAACTCGCATTCTGCTGGTCGTAGAGATAGTTGCCATGGCTTATTTCAGGAATTAATATCTAATATGAGAGAAAGAAAGATAGTTTCCCCGTCTTGTTTCGGGATTTAATCTTCAATATGTAGATGATTGTCCTGGCTTGTTTCAGGTATAAATCTATAATCGATTATTCACAAATAGTTGTCCTGTCTTGTTTTAGGTATTAATCTGGAACTCGCCTTTTGCTGGTCGTAGAGATAGTTGCACTGGCCTGTTTCAGGAATTAATCTCTAACCTTAGAGAAAGAAAGATAGTTTCCCCGTCTTGCTTCGGGAGTTAATCTTCAATTTGCTCATGTAGATAGTTGTCCTGTCTTGTTTCAGGTATTAATCTACAATCAATTGTTCAGAGATAGTTGTTCTATCTTGTTTTAGGTATTAATCTGGAACTTGTTTTTTTGTTTGTCGTAGAGATAGTTACCCTGGCTTGTTTCAGGAATTAATCTCTAACCTGGTCTTGTAGATAGTCGCCCCATCTTGTTTCGGGAATTGATCTACAATCAGTCGTTCACAGATAGTTTCCCTGTCTGGTTTCAGGAATTAATCTGGAACTGTTGAAAATTGATGATGATATTCATCTGTTGATATTTCCTGAAAAGGTAAAGAAATAGCTGTATGCAATATCATGATGCATGAAGTGCATTGGGTAATGATGTTCTCAAAATAAATGAGATTGTGATATATGCATTTGTGTTACATATGCTATGATGCTTGTAAAATTATGTATGAATGCAATGTATGAATGTATCAGTTGTCCTATTGCAGTGTTGTTGAACTAGGGAAAATAAATCCCTGATTATTGTTGGGGATGAAGAATGTAAGTCTTCAAATTTTGTTGAAGTTGAAACACTGGGAGATGAATTTCCATTGTTTATAGAAAATAAACACTGTCGGGGAAGGGAAACTCCGTAAACCGCTTGGGGATTTTTATGAAGCCCTGTTGGGGAATCCTAGAAGTTTGTGAACCAGGCTAGGGAATGTCGGGGAAATAATTGGGGATTCTTGCTCTTCCGGGGATATCAAAAACTTTGAAATCATTAGGCTGTAAACTGAGGATATGGTAGTGAATTTATGGTAGGATGTCTCTGCCTCTGTACCTGCTGGAGAAAGTATCTGCGGGGATTTGCAGATGGCCCTTTAGACATTGTCCTATTTCTTAAAGCCACCAGTAATTGTCTTTCTGCTTTTTATGCGCGTATTTGTAAATGGTAATCACATTTAAGTGTATATGTTCAAAAATAATTACTTGACGTTTTTGCGAACAAATCAGAAAAATAAAAACAAATAGTTTTTCACTTTCAAAGAGATAATTTTGTATTAATTTGAAGAAGTTTTGCCTATAATAAGCGTTTTTGTACAAGGAGACAGACATCCTAGTAAGAGAATGTTGTCGTAAAAATAAAGCTATACAAAAATAGTATACAAAGAAAAACAACTATGTGAAACGATCCCATTGGGTTCCTATTCTGCTATTGCCTTTATATCTTTGAGCTTCTCATTCTTTGTTGCTTGTCCGAAGTTGACTGGATTGATTAGTACCATTTGAATTTGACACTTGTTACCGAAGTCTGCTTGTAAGGTGATCCGACGGGACATAGTTATATGCTTTTAATCCCTTACTTTTGCCTGGACCGCCATTTCGGGTTTTCAGTCCACCGAGATACCCTTTTTTTCCCAAGCCGCCTTTTCAGGTTTTCGACTTGTCGGGTGTACAAATTTTTCCATATGTATATCCCTAATTTTTTCCCGAATCCCTTTGGTTCGCCGGGATGCCCTTATTTTTGCCTAGGCCAGTCGAGCTAGTGGGTAGTTGCTCATGTGTAGTATATTTTAACTATGTCTGCATTTATAGGGTGCAGAAGGTCATCACCGTCCATAGTGGTTTAAATCATGGATCCACCAGAAAATATGTTCTTTATCACAAATGGCCCTTTGTATGCGGGGGTCCATTTTCCCCTGGGATCACCTTGCGGCAGGATAATGCGCTTGATTACTAGGTCACCAGCCTGATATGCTTGACGTTGAACCTTCTTGTTAAAAGCTTTAATCGTACTTTTTTGGTACATCTGACCATGACAGAAAGCCGCAAGCCTCTTTTCGTCAATCAGGTTTAATTGGTCAAGTCGATTCTGAACCCATTCGTCTTCATTCAAACCTGCATCCTTCATGATTCCCAAGGAAGGGATCTGGACCTCGATGGGTAGGACAACTTCCATACTGTATACCAGAGAGAAATGAGTTTCCCCTGTTGACGTATGTACCGAGGTACGGTAGCCATGAACAATGAATGGTAACATCTCATGTCAGTCCTTGTATGTCACCATCATCTTCTGTATAATCTTCTTGACGTTTTTATTAGCGGCCTCTACATTGCCTTTCATCTTCGGCCAGTAAGGAGAAGAGTTATGATGCTGAATCTTGAATTGCATACATAGTTCGGTGATCATAGTATTATTGATATTGGTACCATTATTCGTAATGATTCTATCTGGAATACCATACTGACATATAAGGTTATGTCTGATGAATCGGGCCACAATGTTCTTGGTAATAGAAGCAAAAGAGGCTTCCTCGTCGCACTTTGTGAAGTAATCAATGGCGACAAGGATGAAGCGGTGCCCATTAGATGCTGTAGGTCTAATATCTCCAATCATATTGATGCCCCACACTGCGAATGGCCAGGGAGCAGTCAAGACGTTCAAGGGAACCGAGGGCACATGTACTTTATCAGCATAGATTTCGCATTTGTCACAAGTTCATGAATGTTGATGACAGTCGGCTTCCATGGTGGACCAGTAGTATCCTTCCCGTAGGATCTTTTTAGCCATTGTGTGCCCACTAGAATGGGTGCCAAAGGTGCCTTCGTGCATGTCTTCCATAATCTTCTCTGCTTCACTCTTATCCATACACCAAAGCAAAATAGAATCATGGTTTCACTTGTAGAGGATTCCATTACTGAGAAAAAACTTGGCAGAGAACCTTCTTAGGAACTTCTTATCATTGACTGAAGCTCCCTCAACATACTCTTGGGCTTCGAGGTATCTTTTCACTTTGTGGAACCAAGGTTTTTCCATTGCTCCTTCAGTATCAACCTCATGGAAGTATGCTGGTTCGTCTAACATCTCAATAGTGATCTGAGGGGCTTCATTATCCCATCTGACTTTGAACATGGATGACATGGCAGCTAGTGCGCCCGCTAACTGATTTTCTTCTCGGGGAACATGTTCAAAGGCAACTTCTTCAAAATATGGGATCAGTGTCAATACACGCTCCCGGTAAGGGATGAGATTAGGATGTTTCGTGTCCCATTCTCCTTTGATTTGACTGATTACTAGAGCCGAGTCTCCATGTACACTTAGGAACTTGATTCTCAAATCGATAGTAGCTTTGAGACCTATAATACATGCTTCATATTCAGCCATATTGTTGGTACAATTGAAACATAGCCTAGCAGTGAAAGGAGTATGACAACCATCGAGAGATATGATCACAACACCGATGCTATTATTGAGTGCGTTGGAAGTTCCGTCAAAAACCATAGTCCATTGGGATCCTATTTCAGGTCCTTCATCCGGTCCAGGTTCTTCACAATCAGTCACTAACATGATGTCTCATCTGGGAACTCAAAATTCATGGACTGGTAGTCGTCCATAGCCTGATGAGCCAAATCATCAGCTAATACACTTACCTTGATTGCTTTCTGGGTTGTGTACTGAATATCATATTCTGTCATGATCATTTGCCATCTTGCTATTCTTCTGGAGAGAGCGGGCTTCTCAAAGATGTATTTGATAGGATCCATTTTAGATATCAACAAGGTAGTGTGAGTCAACATATATTGTCTTAGTCAGCAAGCAGCCCATGCAAAGCGCAACAAGTTTTCTGGAGCAATGAGTATCTAATTTCACAGTCGGTAAACTTTTTGCTAAGGTAGTATATTGCATGCTCTTTTCGACCAAACTTGTCATGCTGCCCCAGGACACACCCCATCTAATTCTCTAACACTGTTAAGTACATGATCAGAGGCCTCCTTTCAACCAACGACATTAAAATTGGAGGCTCTTGAAGATATTCCTTGATTTTGTCAAAGGGGGTCTGGAAATCGTCATTCCACTTCATTGTTTGATCTTTCTTCAGCAATTTGAAGATCGGCTCGCAAGTAGAGGGTAGATGGGAAATGAATCTGGAAATGTAGTTTAGATTTCCCAATAATCCCCTAACCTCCTTCTTAGTGCGGGGAGTTGGAATTCATTGTATGGCTTTAACCTTTGCAGGGTCTACTTCAATACCTTTACCGCTGACAATGAAGCCTAAGAGCTTACTAGATCTTACTCCAAAGGTGCACTTATTTGGGTTCAGCCTCAATTTGTACTTCTTTAGCCTTTCAAACAACTTCTACAGGTGATCAAGATGCTCCTCTTCAATCTGAGACCTTGCTATCATATCGTCAATGTAGACCTCTATCTCGTGATGGATCATATCGTGAAATAAAGCTACCATGGCACGCTGATAGGTTTCCCCGACATTCTTTAACCCAAATGGCATAACTTTGTAGAAGAAAGTGCCCCACTGCACGACGAAGGTTATTTTCTCCATATCTTCAGGTGCCATTTTGATCTGATTGTACTCGGAGAAACCATCCATGAAGGAGAATACCTTATGCTAGGTGTAACACCCCGTTTTCAATTAATTGATTTATTTAAATTTGGGAATTTATTTTATTAGAATTGATAAAATAAAAAGAATTATTTATTTTGGAGTATTTGAGGAAAATAAAAGAAATAAGGAATATTGGGATTTTTATGTTATTGGGCTTAGATGTTGTTAGTAAGGAGTGGGGGTGCAGAGAAATAAAGTTATGTTTGGGACTTAGGCCATTTTCTCATTTTTGGTTTTCACGTAAGAACAGAAGTTGGAATTTGGGAAAATAGAGCTCTGAAGAACGGAGAACGAAGAACATCGCTCAAGAACTCAAAGCTGCTAATTGATAAGGTAAGGGGGGCTTATACTCGATTTATATTTGTTTATGGGTTTATGTACGGTTGATTCGGGTAATCGTAGGAAATCCCAATTGTTAGATGTTTCTAGGGATCGATAACCTTAGGATTGAACTTTGTTAGAAAAGGTTTAAGTTCCCGATTTTATGAATCAATTAGAGACTTTAGGTTCCTATGATGGATTGGATGTCTTTGTACTATATTGCACCGCCGTAGAGAGGTATTTTCGTGCAAAAAAATGGGTATATGAGCTGCTGCAAAAACAGAAAAATTGGGTTCGCACTCATCAACACGGGCGCGTTGATTTACGCGGGCACCCGTGTTGATTCACTGTAATGCTGATGAAAATGTGTTTTCTGGCCATAATTCAACACGGGCGTGTTGATTAACACGGGCGCCCGTGTTGATTCACTGTGTTGGCATAAAAATGGGTTTTCTGGGCACAATTCAACACGGGCCGTGTTGATTTACACGGGCGCCCGTGTTGATCCCCTGTTTTGTCAAAAAAACGTGTTTTCTGGACACATTTCCACACGGGCAGTGTTGTTTTACACGGGTACCCGTGTTAAACCTCCTGTGTTGGTTTTTAAACTATGTTTTCCGTGCATGTTGTTAAGTACGGATTGATCCGGTTTTGATGTGCAGTGTTTGACATGTTTTGAATACGTGTTTATTGAATTCCTAGTGTTGATTGATGTGTGTATCGAATAACGATTGTATGTTATGATACCAACACTATGTGGATCTTATTGTCATGCTTTTAGATGATGTTATCAAGCATGAATTATGATATAACTTGATATGATTGATGTTTAATAGTATGCTGAGTGGTTACATGCTATTCCTATCATGTTATGTTTGATATTGTTGATGTGCATGATATGTTGATTGATGTTCATAGTATGCTGAGTGTTACATACTTACATATCATGTTGCATTTGTTAATTCCCATTGTGTGGAATTAACATGGTGGCCAATATACGTGTCCGCGATATAATGGAACGTTGAGGTGGTAGCCGTGTCCGCGATATAATGGAACGGTGAGTTATCCGTGACCCGCGATTTAATGGGGCGGTGAAGTGGTACCACATGCATGGGTGTGTTGCATTACTCGAATATAACATGAATGGATGATTTTTCCAATGTTATATTTGATTGTTTGTATGCACGTATGATTTGATAAATGGTTGATGATGTTTGATGAATATTTGCAAGTATGAAAGGCAATATGTCATGGATATATGAATTGTAAAGGTTTTGTAAACTATGAAATATGCTAATTATTGGGTGATGCTTATGATTTCGTGAATTGATTGTTATGAATGTATAACCAAATGTATATTCGAGAAGCTCACCCTTACTGTTGAATATTTCAGATTGAGGAGCTTCGCTCAGGTGCTTGGCGAAGGCTTATCGTGTCTAGTTTAGTTTCGTTTTAGTATGTCCGGGTCATGCTCTGATAGTTGTAACTCCGGGAACGTTTGGTTGTCGAGCTGCTTTAGTCAGACTCGTTTATTTTCTTTTAATTGTTATAATATGACGTTGACTTTTCCAGGTGTTAATCCCTGATGATTTTGGAAAATATTATAACATTTGATTTTATTAAATAAATTATTCCGCTGTGTAGACATGTATGAGTTACCACTAAAATTATGCATGACATGAATTTATTTTATTAAAAGAGAATTGTAGCACTCCTCGATTATTACATGTACTCTGAGTTGATAATTTTTAATATTTGCGAAAATTATATGCGGGGTTTTAGAGGGTGTTACAATAGTGGTATCAGAGCATAGTCGGTCGTTGTGACCAGAGTCTTGAGTCAGTCATTCCTTTTCGTATGCGACTAGTGCAAGGTAACACTGTCGATACTGTATTCTGATGTGGAGTATGTTTTAATTCTCAGGAATATGGCTGGAAGAGGTAATGGACGAAATGATGCTGCACTAGCTGAGGCTTTGGGGATGTTAGCTGGTGTACTTGCTGGGAACCCAACTGGAGGCGTGATTGGTGCTGATAGGCAATTGGGAAATTTCCAGAGGAACAATCCTCCGTTGTTCAAAGGTACACATGACCCCGAAGGTGCTCAGAAGTGGCTGAAGGAAATCGAAAGGATTTTCCGTGTGATCGATTGTGCTGAAGATCTGAAAGTCAGATATGGTACGCATATGTTGGCAGAAGAGGCCGACGACTGGTGGGTTGCCACAAGGACTGAAATGGTTCAGGATGGAGAGGCACTGACTTGGGCTAACTTCAGAAGGGCTTTTCTGAGGAGGTACTTTCCTGAAGATGTTCGGGGAAGAAAGGAAATTGAATTTTTGGAGCTTAAGCAGGGCAATCTGACTGTTAGTGAGTATGCTACTAAGTTCACTGAGCTGGCAAAGTATTATGCACACTACAACAATGATGAGGCTGGAGAATTCTCTAAATGTATCAAATTTGAGAATGGTCTCCGAGATGAGATTAAGCAGGGAATCAGGTACCAGCGTATTCGTAGATTTTCTGATCTGGTGGATTGTAGCAGAATCTTGGAAGAAGATATTACCAAGAATCGGTCGTCTCACTCTCGTGGGGCTGTTGATAAAAGAGGGAAGCAACATATGGACCGTGGCAAGCCATATGGTAGAGATAACCAGAGATCAGGCGGTTGGAAGAGGCCTAGTGGGGGAGATTCTAAGGCTCCTATCAGATGCTACAGGTGTGGTGAGTCTGGTCATCACATTCGAGATTGCAAGAGTGATGAGAAGAAGTGCTATAAATGTGGAAAGGCTGGTCATTTGTCTATTGATTGCAAAGGGAAGTCTGTTACTTGTTACAATTGTGGCGAAGAAGGTCACATTCGTCCGCAGTGTCCTAAGCCTAGGAAGGATCAGTCAGGTGGAAAAGTGTTTGCTTTGTCTGGATCTGAGACTACCCCAGAGGATCGATTGATTAAAGGTACGTGTTTTATTCATGGCACACCTTTAGTTGCAATTATTGATACTGGTGCAACTCATTCTTTCATTTCTTTGGATTGTGCTGAGAGGTTGAAACTGGACATATCTGGTATGCGAGGTAGCATGGTTGTTGATACTCCTGCATCGGGTTCAGTGACAACTTCACTCGTATGTAGGAATTGTCCTATTGAGATTTTTGGTAGAGGTTTCGGTATGGACTTAGTGTGCCTACCGCTTGAACAAATTGATATTATCCTTGGGATGAACTGGTTGGAATTTAACCGGGTTCATCTGAACTGCTTTGCTAAGACTGTGATTTTCCCAGAAGCAGTTGGTGTCGAGAATTTGACTATGACTGCTAGGCAGGTGCAAGAAGCAATGGAAGATGGTGCTAATGTGTTTATGTTACTTGCTTCGTTAGATGCAACAGGAAAGGTCAGGAGTAGTGAATTGCCAGTGGTGTGTGATTTTCCAGAAGTCTTTCCTGATGATGTTGGCGAGTTACCTCCTGAGAGAGAAGTGGAATTTTCTATAGATTTAATTCCTGGTACGAGACCGGTGTCGATGGCGCCATATCGTATGTCTGCGTCTGAATTGGCTGAATTGAAGAGTCAGTTGGAAGATTTACTGGAGAAGAAGTTTATTCGTCCAAGTGTTTCGCCTTGGGGTGCTCCGGTATTGTTGGTTAAGAAGAAAGAAGGTTCTATGAGACTGTGTGTTGATTACAGGCAATTGAACAAGGTAACCATTAAGAATCGGTACCCGTTACCGAGGATTGATGATTTAATGGATCAGTTAATTGGAGCCAGTGTATTCAGTAAGATTGATTTGAGATCTGGATATCATCAGATTCGTGTGAAAGCGGAAGATATTCAAAAGACTGCTTTTCGAACGAGGTATGGGCATTATGAATATTCTGTTATGCCGTTCGGAGTTACTAATGCACCTGGCGTTTTCATGGAATATATGAATAGGATTTTTCACCCATATCTGGATAAGTTTGTTGTGGTTTTTATTGATGACATTCTGATTTATTCCGAGAATGACGAAGAACATGCGGAACATCTCAGAATTGTGTTAGAGTTGTTGAAAGATAAGAAGTTGTATGCAAAGTTGTCCAAATGTGAGTTCTGGCTGAATGAAGTTAGTTTTCTTGGACATGTGATTTCTAAGAATGGTATTGCAGTGGATCCTACGAAAGTAGAAGCGGTATCTCAGTGGGAAGCGCCGAAGACTGTTTCGGAAATCAGAAGTTTTCTTGGTCTTGCAGGTTATTACAGAAAGTTTATCGAAGGATTCTCAAAGTTAGCATTGCCGTTGACGAAGTTGACTCGTAAAGGACAAGCGTTTATTTGGGATTCTGATTGTGAGAAAGGTTTCCAAGAATTGAAGCGGAGATTGACAAGTGCTCCTATTCTGATTTTGCCGAATCCGGTGGAATCTTTTGTGGTCTATTGTGATGCATCTCTGTTGGGTTTAGGTGGTGTTTTAATGCAGAATCAGCAGGTAGTTGCGTATGCTTCGAGACAGTTGAAGGTTCATGAAAGGAACTATCCTACTCATGACTTAGAGTTGGCAGCAGTTGTGTTTGTCTTGAAATTGTGGAGACATTATCTGTATGGTTCGAGGTTTGAAGTGTATAGTGATCATAAGAGTTTGAAGTATCTTTTCGATCAGAAAGAGCTCAATATGAGGCAAAGAAGGTGGTTAGAATTCCTCAAAGATTATGATTTTGGTTTGAATTACCATCCTGGTAAGGCAAATGTAGTTGCAGATGCTTTGAGCAGGAAGTCCTTGCATATGTCTATGATGATGGTTCGTGAATTGGATTTAATTGAGCAATTCCGAGATTTGAGTTTGGTTTGTGAAAGTACTCCGAAGTGTGTTCGTTTGGGTATGTTGAAACTTACTAGTGGTATTCTAGAAGAGATCAGGATCGGGCAGAAATCCGATGTTAATTTAGTTGATAAATTGACATTGATCAACCAAGGTCAAGGTGGTGAGTTTAGGATTGATGAAAATGATGTTATGAGATTTGGCGATAGAGTTTGTGTTCCTGATGTCGCAGAAATCAAGAAAAGTATATTAGAGGAAGGACATCGCAGTGGGATGAGCATTCATCCGGGTGCCACGAAAATGTATCATGATTTGAAGAAATTGTTTTGGTGGCCGAGAATGAAAAAGGAAATAGCTGAATTTGTGTATGCATGTTTAATCTGTCAGAAATCGAAGATTGAGCATCAAAAGCCGTCTGGGTTTATGCAACCGATGTTTATTCCAGAATGGAAGTGGGATAGTATTTCTATGGATTTCGTATCTGGGTTGCCAAGGACTCCTATGAATTGTGAAGCGATATGGGTCGTTGTGGATAGGTTGACTAAGTCTGCTCATTTTATACCGGTGCGAATGGATTACTCGATGGAGAGATTGGCACAGTTGTATATTGAGAAAATAGTGAGTTTGCATGGAGTTCCTTCTAGTATTGTGTCAGATATAGATCCGAGGTTCACTTCGAAATTTTGGGAAGGATTGCAGAAGGCTTTGGGTACTAAGTTGAGATTGAGTTCAGCTTACCATCCTCAGACTGATGGACAGACGGAGAGGACGATTCAATCGTTGGAAGATTTATTGCGTGCTTGTGTTTTAGAGAAAGGTGGAGCTTGGGATAGCTATTTGCCATTGATTGAGTTTACTTATAACAATAGTTACCATTCGAGTATTGGTATGGCTCCGTTTGAGGCATTGTATGGTAGACGGTGTAGGACGCCTTTGTGTTGGTATGAATCTGGAGAGAGTTCGGTAATTGGGCCTGAGATTGTTCAGCAGACTACCGAAAAGATCAAATTGATTCAAGAGAAGATGAGAGCTTCTCAGAGTCGTCAGAAAAGTTATCATGATAAGAGGAGAAAGAATTTAGAATTCAGTGCTGGAGATCATGTGTTTATGAGAGTTACTCCGATGACGGGTATTGGTCGGGCGTTGAAGTCTAAGAAGTTGACTCCGCGTTTTATTGGTCCGTTTCAGATTACGGAAAGAGTTGGAGAAGTTGCTTATCGCATTGCTTTACCTCCGAGACTTGCGAATTTGCACGATGTTTTTCATGTTTCTCAGTTGAGGAGATACATTCCAGACCCATCTCATGTAATCCAAATAGATGATGTACAGGTAAGAGATAACCTGACAGTAGAAGCATTGCCTATGAGGATAGAAGATCGGGAAGTGAAACAGTTAAGAGGTAAAGAGATAGCATTAGTGAAGGTTGCTTGGGGAGGTCCAGCAGATGGAAATATCACTTGGGAGCTGGAGAGCCAGATGAAAGAGGCTTATCCGGAGCTGTTCGTCTAAGGTATGTTTTCGAGGACGAAAACTCTTTTAGTGGGGGAGAGTTGTAACACCCCGTTTTCAATTAATTGATTTATTTAAATTTGGGAATTTATTTTATTAGAATTGATAAAATAAAAAGAATTATTTATTTTGGAGTATTTGAGGAAAATAAAAGAAATAAGGAATATTGGGATTTTTATGTTATTGGGCTTAGATGTTGTTAGTAAGGAGTGGGGGTGCAGAGAAATAAAGTTATGTTTGGGACTTAGGCCATTTTCTCATTTTTGGTTTTCACGTAAGAACAGAAGTTGGAATTTGGGAAAATAGAGCTCTGAAGAACGGAGAACGAAGAACATCGCTCAAGAACTCAAAGCTGCTAATTGATAAGGTAAGGGGGGCTTATACTCGATTTATATTTGTTTATGGGTTTATGTACGGTTGATTCGGGTAATCGTAGGAAATCCCAATTGTTAGATGTTTCTAGGGATCGATAACCTTAGGATTGAACTTTGTTAGAAAAGGTTTAAGTTCCCGATTTTATGAATCAATTAGAGACTTTAGGTTCCTATGATGGATTGGATGTCTTTGTACTATATTGCACCGCCGTAGAGAGGTATTTTCGTGCAAAAAAATGGGTATATGAGCTGCTGCAAAAACAGAAAAATTGGGTTCGCACTCATCAACACGGGCGCGTTGATTTACGCGGGCACCCGTGTTGATTCACTGTAATGCTGATGAAAATGTGTTTTCTGGCCATAATTCAACACGGGCGTGTTGATTAACACGGGCGCCCGTGTTGATTCACTGTGTTGGCATAAAAATGGGTTTTCTGGGCACAATTCAACACGGGCCGTGTTGATTTACACGGGCGCCCGTGTTGATCCCCTGTTTTGTCAAAAAAACGTGTTTTCTGGACACATTTCCACACGGGCAGTGTTGTTTTACACGGGTACCCGTGTTAAACCTCCTGTGTTGGTTTTTAAACTATGTTTTCCGTGCATGTTGTTAAGTACGGATTGATCCGGTTTTGATGTGCAGTGTTTGACATGTTTTGAATACGTGTTTATTGAATTCCTAGTGTTGATTGATGTGTGTATCGAATAACGATTGTATGTTATGATACCAACACTATGTGGATCTTATTGTCATGCTTTTAGATGATGTTATCAAGCATGAATTATGATATAACTTGATATGATTGATGTTTAATAGTATGCTGAGTGGTTACATGCTATTCCTATCATGTTATGTTTGATATTGTTGATGTGCATGATATGTTGATTGATGTTCATAGTATGCTGAGTGTTACATACTTACATATCATGTTGCATTTGTTAATTCCCATTGTGTGGAATTAACATGGTGGCCAATATACGTGTCCGCGATATAATGGAACGTTGAGGTGGTAGCCGTGTCCGCGATATAATGGAACGGTGAGTTATCCGTGACCCGCGATTTAATGGGGCGGTGAAGTGGTACCACATGCATGGGTGTGTTGCATTACTCGAATATAACATGAATGGATGATTTTTCCAATGTTATATTTGATTGTTTGTATGCACGTATGATTTGATAAATGGTTGATGATGTTTGATGAATATTTGCAAGTATGAAAGGCAATATGTCATGGATATATGAATTGTAAAGGTTTTGTAAACTATGAAATATGCTAATTATTGGGTGATGCTTATGATTTCGTGAATTGATTGTTATGAATGTATAACCAAATGTATATTCGAGAAGCTCACCCTTACTGTTGAATATTTCAGATTGAGGAGCTTCGCTCAGGTGCTTGGCGAAGGCTTATCGTGTCTAGTTTAGTTTCGTTTTAGTATGTCCGGGTCATGCTCTGATAGTTGTAACTCCGGGAACGTTTGGTTGTCGAGCTGCTTTAGTCAGACTCGTTTATTTTCTTTTAATTGTTATAATATGACGTTGACTTTTCCAGGTGTTAATCCCTGATGATTTTGGAAAATATTATAACATTTGATTTTATTAAATAAATTATTCCGCTGTGTAGACATGTATGAGTTACCACTAAAATTATGCATGACATGAATTTATTTTATTAAAAGAGAATTGTAGCACTCCTCGATTATTACATGTACTCTGAGTTGATAATTTTTAATATTTGCGAAAATTATATGCGGGGTTTTAGAGGGTGTTACACTAGGCGGTATTGTCAACCAGAACATCAATATGGGGAAGCGGAAAGTCATCCTTAGGGCTTGTCCTATTCAGGTCTCTGTAATCCATACACATACGTACTTTACCGTCCTTCATAGGTACCAGAACAACATTGGCAACCCATTGTGGATAAGAAGTAACAACTAAGAAACCAATGTTAAACTGTTTCATGGCTTCAACCTTGATCTTTTCTGACATCTCTGGCCGCATACGACGAACCTTTTGCTTCACATGAGGGAAATCTTCTTTTGTTGGCAGACGGTGAACCACAATATCAGTGACAAGCCCCGACATGTCTTTATATGACCCGAAAAATACCTCAACATAGTCATGTATCATATGAATTAACTGCTTTTTGACACTATGCTATAGATCGGCACCTATCTTGACTTCCTTCTTATCCTCCTCGGTACCCAAGTTTACTGTCTCAACCGACTCTTCATGAGGCTGTATTGCCCTTTCCTCCTATTGTAACAGTCTGGCAAGCTCTCTTGGTACTTCACAATCTTCCCCACCTTCATCCTCAGCTTGGTAGATCGGATTTTCAAAGTTACAATTGGCAATAGCAGAACCGTTATCAATGGGATCCATAGTGGATGTGGATCTGCAGTTTGATATGTGGGTGTGTGTAAGACAGCATAGCTATTTTGATAAAATAAAAGCAGAAAAGAAAGAAATAGAGCGTAAAATTTGTACGCAAAACGTCCAATGATTTATTAATGAAATATGAAGATGAAGTAATAACCCTCACAAAATAGACCATTGTGCCTTGGGTAAAGCATAAGCCTTTAGAGTTTATATTGTTTAAATGTTACATATTCTAAAAACAAAAAGATAATTACTCCTGAATAAAAGTAAGGGGAAAAAAATCCTTCGCCTCCCAATTGTTGAGTCCACTGTAGATAGTTGGGAAGATCCAATTGTCCATGTCACAATCACTGTCACTGTCCTCCAAAGCATTGATTCTGTGGTTGCTGATGTATAGTGGTGGCCCTCCGGCGAGAGTACAACGAACAACTCTTTGGGATCCTGAAGTAAAACCCAAACCAAACTTGTCATATTTGTAGGGGATATCAGGGAGTTGGTCCAAAATGGTATACCCACCTTCTTAGACTACTGCTTTGGCATCCTTCAGGGAAGCCATCTTCAACGGAGGTCTGGTAGTCTTTGGAATATTAGTAGCAATCTCGGTTGTAGCAATTGCATGAGGAACCGTTTCAAAATTTTGGTAGGGGGTCTCAATGAACTCTCCGTCCATCTCAACATACCTGAAAGAGTTCAGGTGACTCACCATATATTCTTCCTCACCATGGACTGTAACAATCTTTTTGTTAACTGGGTATTTCAGCATTTGATGTAGAGTAGAAGTAACAGCACCGGCCCCATGGATCCAAGGGAGACCCAATAAACAGGAGTAAGACGGGTGTATGTCCATCACGTAGAAAGTGGAGTCAAAAGTCTGAGTACCAACTTTAATAGGGATGTCCACCTCCTCGTGCACCATTCTCTTGGAACCATCGAAGGCCCTCACTACAATATTACTAGGCTTCAGTGTGAGTCCTTCATAATCCAATATGTCCAAAGCATTATTAGGTAAGACATTCAGTGATGAACCTGTTTCCACTAGAACATGAGCTAGGGTAGTGCCCCTGCACTCAATAGAGACATGCAGGGCATCATTATGCTTTCTTCCTTTGGACGTTAAATCCACATCTGAGAAACCAAGTCCATTATCAACCGTCAAACTAGCAACACGGTTCTTGAATTGGTCGGCGGAAGTCTCTTAAGGAACATGAGCAAACTTTAGAAACTTTACCAAAGCCTTAACATAAGCTTCAGAGCATAATAGTAAGGCCGACATTGAAATTCTTGAAGGGGTTTTACCATAATTTCTCCACAGCATTGTAATCTCTGTTTCCTATAATATTTAGAATCTCTTCCATATCTTTTTTAGAAGCTTCAGGAACGGCTTCTTTATGTTCCTCCTTCCGGGCAGGCTCAACCAATACCTCTTTACCCCAAGTCTCAGCTGACTCAGTAGAAGGGATAACAACAGGAGTGGAAATAGGAATAACTAGATGAGTGGCAACAGTCTTCAGAGAGATTTTAGAAGATAAAATCCTTCCTCTTCAGGTAATTTTATTGGTCCCAACAATGTTGTCGATGTTAGGATCAATATCTTTAGCAACTTCATCTTTAATAGGAAATAGGTCTTTCTTGACGCCATGGTAGTAAACGTCAGCCCCATATTTCCAAGGAATAGCTTTATAGGAGGAATATGGTATCGTCCCAGGAAAAGTGATACTCAAAGGAGCAACCTTAGGAATGAATGTAATCTTGACGAATCTTTTGGAGGAGACCCTGAGAGGATTGTCGGAAATGGTAACTATTGATATATCTTCACACATACTTCTTGTAGAGGGAGTTTTCTCAAATATAATTTCTTTGTTGTTCATCAGGCACTGGACACCTATATTTAAAAACAAGCAACCATTGGATAGAGACCTACACAGGTGGCAACCTTCACCACATCCCAGAAATAAACTGGCTCGCAACAGATTCTTCTTAACAATCGGCGGAGGAGTAAATAGTTCATCAACAGAAGGAACAAACAGGTCGTCATCAACAACATTAACACCTTGGCCATGCTTGGGCATTGGTGCTATTATCACATTAAGGGTTTCTGGAGGGTCAAATTCAATCTCCTTGGCCTCAATGAGATCTTGCACTTTTTTTTCCAGAGCCCAAAAATCGTTTGTATCATGCCCCAGACTGTTGGAATGGTAGGCACATCGAGTATTTGGGTTGTAGCGGGGAGATGCAGTATTTGGATTTTCAGGAGCCTCCTTTAGAGTGACCAGATTAGACTTCAACAAGTGTGGCAAAACCTGAGACAAGGACATGTTAATCTGGGTGAACTATCTTCTGGGCGCATCCTGTCTGCGCTGATTGTTTTGTTGTTGATTTGATGCAGGGTTGGAGATCATCACAGCTCCTACCGTTTGACGACATTCAGTTTTACTTTGATTCCTCGGACCGTAGGTCGCACTGACCTCTTTCTTCCAGTGAAGGGTTTCTTCATTGTACTTGAAGATGCATCCCTCTGAATCTTACCACTCTTGATACCTGCTTCTACTTGTTCCCCAGTCAATACCAGCTCAGTAAACCCGACTAAAGACCTTCCAATCAAATGGTTGAAAAATGGACCAGACAAAGTACCCAGGAACATATCTACCAGCTCGCTATTAGTCATAGGAGGATGGACTCTTCCCACAAGATCTCTCTACTTTTGGGAATAATCTTTGAAACCCTCGCTAGAACCCATAGACATACTTTAAAGTTGTGTACGTGTTGGAGCAAGGTCAGCATTATATTGGTACTGCCTGTAGATAGAAGCAATCAGATCCTCACAGTTGTCGATGTTGGTTCCCTCCAGCTGATAGAACCATTCCAATTGTGTCCCTGATAGACTTTCCTAAAAGAAATGCACCCACAAATTCCTATTAGCAGTGTGAGGATGAATCTTCTAGACATAGGACCTTAAGTGCAGCTTAGGATAGAAGACACCATCATAATTAGCAAATGTGGGAATTTTGAACTTCTGGGGAATGACTACTCCAGAGATCAGCCTTAACTCTTCAAAATCTAGACCAGGTACCCTATGAATTTCCATAGTAATAAGATGATCATCAACAGGAGGATATTGTTCCTCAGAGTAATCAGCCTCTTCTTCATGATTCCTTGGGTTGTTATTTACTTTTGTTGGCTTCTCTTCTTGACTGTCCCCCTCATTTGACAGGGTTGCGAAATCTAGAGTTCCATTGGCTGATCCTCTAAATATTTTTCCCATATTTAAGACGTCGGTCGGTTTCTTTGCCTTCTCCTTCTTCTCTTTGACGATGAGAGCTTTCAGATCTTCTTGTCCCTTAGCCAGAGCCAGGAACATTTGTTGGAATTGAGCGTTCTGTGCTTAAAGATCTTTAACTGTTTGTTTAAGAGCCACTTCTTTTTGCAGAAATAAACAGCGAAAAGATAAGAAACCTGCCTTGAAATACCTGCTTAATGTAATGATATGCATGATAATGTTTATGAAATGTTTTCAAGGACTTCGGGAAATTTAAATTTGCGAACCAAAATGAAACAACAATTTTATTAGTAAAATTCAAATTACAACCGCCTTTTAGGCTGACAATTGAATATTAAAAAAACTCTTAAAATCTAAGAATCAAATCTCCCATGGGCGCTTCCTCTTCGTGCCGAGGTAGATATTAAGACTTTCTTCTTTGTGAATTTACTTTGTGAGCTCCAACACTTTCTTCTCATTGGTGTAGAATTAATCTTTAAAGGTATCCCGTTCTTTCTTCAGCTGAATCCAGGACCTCTGCAACTCTTCAAAATCAGTGGGCATGTCAGGATGGTGAACTGTATAAGGAACATCTTCTTCGGTGATAGGTTCCACAATCACTAGTAAGATGGATGTATATGGCATCATAAGGTTTTGGGCGCGAGCTCGTACCCATTTGAGATAAGGCTCCATAGGGATAGACTTCTTGTTCCCCAAAGCCTTGCTATCAACCTTGTTTATCATGCCCCAAGCTCGTACGAACCTTTGACGATACCCTTGAACATCATCCTCGTAGTTGAACATATTGCCTTGGATTAGCATATCATGGGGACCATCCCTTTGATAATAACCGAAGTGTCGTAGAGCTAGAGAAGGATTATATGTGATACCTCCCCTAATGTCGAGGAGTGGGACATTAGGGAATTCCCCATAGTGGTCAATGATAGAAATATCTCCTATAGACTGGGAGTACCAAAGAATATCCGAGTGAGAAAGTGACATTATCCTTTGTGACCAACCCAAACCTTGTTCGTTCTTCAATACTGATTGGGTAAGTTGCGAGATAAACCACCTAGATAAAAATGGTATGCAACACATAAGAACCCCTCTTCTCATCATGGTACGAGTGTGAAGGGAATGTAAGATATCTCCAAGAAAATTAGGCACAGGGTTACGGGAGAGAAAAACCATGACAACATTCACATATATGAGTAAGTCCAGATTAGGGAATAGTACTAACCCATATATTAGAAGATGTAGGACTTCTTCGAAAGCTTGAAAATCCAAATCATCCCAAAACAATTGAGCCTTTTCTAATAGGAACTTGACTAGGAAACCTTTGACTCCGCTTCTCGTTTCACAGTTGGATATAATGTCATACCATTTCAGATGCAAGCTTGCTGCAATGACCTATGGCTTTGGAGCCTCCTTTAAATCTGTGAAAGGAATCTGATCAAGAATAGGTATATGTCAAAGGGCGACTCAATAAATAAGAGTAAGACAGGTGTATGTACATCACGTAGAAATTGGAGTCAAAAGTCTGAGCACCATTTTTAATAGGGATGTCCACCTTGCAGTACACCATTTTCTTGGAACTATCGGAGGCCCTCACTACAATATTACTGGGCTTCAGTGTGAGTCCTTGATAATCCAATATGTCCAAAGCATTCTTAGGTAAGACATTCAGTGACGAACCTGTATCCACCAGAATATGAGCCATGGTAGTGCCCCTGCACTCAATAGAGACATGCAGGGCATCGTTATGCTTTCTTCCTTTGGATGTTAAACCGGCATTTGAGAAACCAAGTCCATTGTCAGTCGTTAAACTAGCTACGCGGTTCTCGAATTGGTCGGCGGAAGTCTCTTGGGGCACATGATCAAACTTTAGGAACTTTACCAAAGCCTTAGCATGGGCTTCAGAGCATAAAAGTAAGGCCAATATTGAAATTTTTGAAGGGGTTTTACCATAATTTCTCCACAGCATTGTAATCTCTCTTTTGTATAATCTTCAGAATCTCTTCCATTTCTTTTTTAGAAGCTTCAGGAACGGCTTCTTTATGTGCCTCCGTCCGGGCAGGCTCAACTAATACCTCCTTTCCCCGAGTCTCAGCTGACTTAGTAGAAGGGATAACAACAGGATTGACAATAGGAGTAGAAACAGGAGTAACAATAGGAGTGGCAACAGGAATAATTAGAGGAGTGGCAACAGTCTTCGTAGAGATTTCAGGAGAGAAAATCCTTTCTCTTCTGGTAATTTTATTGGTCCCTACAATGTTGTCGATGTTAGGATCAGTATCTTCAGAAAATTCATCTTTAATAGCCAATAGGTCTTGCTTGACGCCATGGTAGAAAACGTCAACCCCATAATTCCAAGGAATATCTTTATCGGAGGAATAAGGTATCGTCCCAGGAAAAGTGATAATCAAAGAAGAAACCTTAGGAATGGATGTAATCTTGACGAGTCTTTTAGAGGAGACCCTGGGAGGATTGTCGGAAATGGTAATATTGATATATCTTCACACAGACTTTTTGTAGAGGGAGTATTCTCAAACATAATTTCTTTGTTGTTCATCAGGCGCTGGACACCTATCTTTAACAACAAGCAACCATTGGGTAGAGACATACACAGGTGGCAACCTTCACCACAACCCGAAAATAAACCGGCTCGCAACAGATTCTTCTTAACAATCGGTAGAGGAGTAACTAGTTCATAAACAGAAGGAACAAACAGGTCGTCATCAACAACATTAACACCTTGGCCATGCTTGGGAATTGGTGATGTTATCACATTGGGGGTCTCTGGAGGGTCAAATACAATCTCCTTGGCCTCAATGAGATCTTTCACTTTGCTTTTCAGAGCCCAACAATTGTTTGTATCATGCCCAAAATTGTTGGAATGGTAGGCACATCGAGCATTTGGGTTGTAGCGGGGAGATGTGGTATTTATATTTTTAGGAGCCTCCTTTAGAATGACCAGATTAGACTTCAACAAGTGTGGTAATACTTGAGATAAGGACATGTTAATCCGGATGAACTGTCTTCTGGGTGCATTCTGTCTGCGCTGATTGTTTTGTTGTTTATTTGATGCAGGGTTGGAGATCATCACAGCTCCTACCGTTGGATGGTGTTCAGTTTTGCTTTGATTCCTCTGACTGTAGGCAGCACTGACCTCTTTCTTTCTAATGAATGGTTTCTTCATTGAACTTGAAGATGCATCCCTCTGAGTCTTACCACTCTTGATACCCGCTTCTACTTATTCCCTAGTCAATACTAGCTCAGTAAACCCGATTGAAGACCTTCTAATCAAATGGTTGAAAAATGGACCAGACAAAGTACCCAGGAACATATCTACCAGCTCTCTATTAGACAGAGGAGGCTGGACTCTTCCCGCAAGATCTCTCCACTTATAGGCATAATATTTGAAACCCTCGTTGGAACCCATAGACATACTTTAAAGTTGTGTACAGGTTGGAGCAAGGTTAACATTATATTGGTACTGCCTATAGAAAGTAGCAGCAAAATCCTCGCAGGTGCAGATGTTGGTTCCCTCCAACTGATAGAACGATTCCAATTGAGTACCTGATAGACTTTCCTGGAAGAAATGCACCCACAAATTCCTATCAACAGTGTGAGGTTGAATCTTCCTGACATAGGACCTTAAGTGCAGCTTAGGACAGGAGACACCATCATACTTAGCAAATGTGGGAACTTTGAACTTCTGCGGAATGACTACTCCAGAGATCAGCCTTAACTCTTTAAAATCCAGACCAGGTACCCTCTGAATTTCCATAGCATTAACACGATCCTCCAGCTATTTGTATTTATCATCAGCAGGAGGATATTGTTCCTCATAGTAATCAGCCTCTTCTTCATGAGTCCCTGGGTTATTGTTTTGTTCTGTTGGCTTCTCTTCTTGATTATCCCCCTCATTTAACGGGGTTGCGAAATCTAGAGCTCCCTTGGCTGGTCCTCTAAATATTTTCCCATATTCAAGATTTCGGCCGGTTTCTTTGCCTTCTTCTTCTTCTCTTTGACGATGAGAGCTTTCAGATTTTCTGGTCCCTTAGCTAGAGCCAGGAACATTTGTTGGAATTGAGCGTTCTGCGCTTGAAGACCCTTAACTGTTTGTTTAAGAGCCATTTCTTTTTGCAGAAATAAACATTGAAAATATAAGAAACCTGCCGTGAAATACTTGCTTAATGTAATGATATGCATGATAATGTTTATGTAATGATTTCAAGGACTTCGGGAAACTTAAATTTGCGAACCAAAATGAAACAAATATTTTATTAGTAAAATTCAAATTACAACTGCCTTTTAAGTTTACAATTGAAAATTAAAAAAACTCTTAAAATCTAAGAATCAAATCTCCCATGGGCGCCTCCTCTTCGTGCCGAGGTAGATATTAAGACTTTCTTCTTTGTTAAGTTACTTCATGACCTCCAACATATTCTTTTCACTGGTGTAGAATTGATCTTTAAAGGTATCCCGTTCTTCCTTCAGCTGAATCCAGGACCTCTGTAACTCTTCAAAATCAATGGGCATGTAAGGATGGAGAACTGTATAAGGAACGTCTTCTTCGATGATAAGTTCCACAATCACTTATAAGATGGATGTATATGGCATCATAAGGTTTTGGGCGCGATCTCGTACCCATTTGAGATAAGGCTCCATATGGATAGAATTCTTGTGCCCCAAAGCCTTGCTATCAACCTTGTTTACCATTCCCCAATCTCGTATGAACCTTTGACGATACCCTTGAACATCATCCTCGTAGTTGAACATAATGCCTTGGATGAGCATATCATGGGGACCATCCCTTCGAGAATAATCGAATTGTCATAGATCCAGAAAAGGATTATTAGTGATACATCCCCTAATGCCAAGGAGTGGGACATTATGGAATTCCCCACAGCGGCCAATGATAGAAATATTTCCCATAGACTGAGAGTACCAAAGAATATTCGAGTGAGAAAGTGAAATTATCCTTTGCGACCAACCCGAACCTTGTTCATTCTTCAATACTAATTGGGGAAGGTGCGAGATAAACCGCCTAGACAACAATGGTAATCAACACATAAGAACCCCTCATCTCTTCATGGTACGAGTGTGAAGGGAATGTAAGATATCTCCGAGAAAATTAGGCACAGGGTTAAGGGAGAGAAAAACCTTGACATCATTCACATATATGAGTAAGCCCGAATTAGGGAACATTACTAACCCATAGATTAGAAGAGCTGGGGCTTCTTGGAAAGCTTATAAATCCAAATCATTCCAAAACAATTTAGCCTTTTATAATAGGAACTTGACTAGGAAACCCTTGACTCCGCTTCTTGTTTCCCAATTGGATATAATGTCATACCGTTTCAGATGCAAGCTTGCTGCAATGACCTATGACTTTGGAGCCTCCTTTAAACCGGTGAAAGGCCTCTAATCAAAAATAGGTATATGTCCAAGGGAGACCCAATAAACAGGAGTTAGACGGGTGTATGTCTATCACGTAGAAAGTGGAGTCAAAAGTCTGAGTACCAACTTTAATAGGGATGTCCACCTCCCTGTGCACCTTTCTCTAGGAACCATCGAAGACACTCACTACAATATTACTGGGATTCAATGTGAGTCCTTCATAATCTAATATGTCCAAAGTATTCTTAGGTAAGAGATTCAGTGACGAACTTGTATCCACCAGAACATGAGCCATGTTAGTGCCCCTGCACTCAATAGAGACATGCAGGGCATCATTATGCTTTCTTCCTTTGGACGTTAAATCAACATCTGAGAAACCAAGTCCATTGTCAGTCGTTAAACTAGCAACGCGGTTCTCGAATTAATTGGCGGAAGTCTCTTGAGGCACATGACCAAACTTTAGGAACTTTACCAAATCCTTAGCATGGGATTCAGAGCATAATAGTAAGGCCAACATTGAAATTTTTGAAGGGGTTTTACCATAATTTCTCCATACCATTGTAATCTCTCTTTCGTATAATCTTTAGAATCTCTTCCATTTCTTTTTTAGAAGCTTCAGAAACGGCTTCTTTATGTGCCTTCATCCGGGAAGGCTCAACCAATACCTCTTTGCCCCGAGTCTCAACTGACTTAGTAGAAGGGATAACAACAGGAACGCCAATAGAAGTAGAAATAGGATTAACAACAAGAGTGGTAACAGGAATAACCAGAGGAGTGGCAACAGTCTTCGGAGAGATTTCAGGAGAGAAAATCCTTCCTCTTCTGGTAATTTTATTGGTCCCAATAATGTTTTCGATGTTAGGATCAGTATCTTCAGCAAATTCATCTTTAATAGCCAATAGGTCTTGCTTGACGCCATGGTAGTAAACGTCAGCCCCATAATTCCAAGGAATAACTTTATCGGAGGAATATGGTGAAGAAGTGAAAAACACAAGAAGGGGGGGGGGGGTTTAATTGAAAATATAAAATCAAAAGCATAGTAGACACGATATTTTTATCCTGGTTCGTTTGATCTCAAACTTCTCCAGTTCACCTGTCAAGGTGATTTCACCTCTCTCCAATGAGGACTTAATTCACTAATCAAAAACTGATTACAATCACTACTTTGACAACTGCCAAAGTCTTATTGAGTACAACCATAATCCGGTTAATCTCAAGGAAAAGTAGCTTAATCAAGACAAAAGAGTATTCTATGTATGGTTGTTTTCCTTACAAAAATAGTATCACAACTGTGATATTTTACACAATTTTGAGCGTAGAAAAGAATATGTAAGCTTATAGTGTATTTGGAGAGGTCTGAAATCGTAAACGATTTGTCCTCTTAGCTTGTTTATATAGGCATAGAAATCTTGTCCAACATAAAGCGTGATAATGGACATTTAATGTTGTTTACATATTGAGAAGATTCTTGTCTGAATGAAGCCGTTGCATGTGATGCTATCTTGATTGAATAGTAACGCTTCAGAACTTAGAATCTTGCATGCTGCAATTGCTTCAAATAATTAATGACTCAGATATGTGAGGATCTAATGGAATATGAAACTTCTGTTTAGAATCAGAGTATTCTTCACTTCAGCGTAGGTTCTGATCAACATTCTTTCAGCGCAAATTTTAATTACCTCAGATTGAAAGCTTCTATAGCGTAACTTCTGATGCTGTTTTGGTCAGAACTTCTGCATACAAAATAACATAAATTTAGAGTGCATATTTGTTCTTTGTGTTTGTTATCATCAAAACTATAATTAAGGGTTGTAGAATCAAACTATGTTCTAACAATCTCCCCCTTTTCGATGATGACAAAAACTAGGATTTTCAATGAAAAATATAGAACAAAAGGCTTAAGAGAGACTCCCCTTGAGTTGATTACTTCCCTGAAGTTCCTTCTCGTCAGAGCTTTTGATGCATCTCCTTCTGTCGTTATCAGAATGTGTTCCTGTTCAAGCTTTTTCAGAAAATATAGAGGTTAAAATATTCAGAATGTTTGAGACTTTGTCCCGGTATACTGTTATTGACAATATCTTACTTTCTCCCCCTTTTTGTCAGGTATCAAAAAGCAATATAATCAGAGTCAAAAAGATGAATTATATTGAAAACAAAATGCAATGACAATTTTCAGAAACAAGGAGGATAAGATAAAAAATTACAGATAAACAGTTTAAAGAAAATCTAAGAAGGAGGGGGAAGATGTGTGAACAACGCTTCCAACAAGCTCTTAATCTGAGTGCTTGATTCTTCCTGCTTTCCGAGAATGTCTTTGATTTCTTTTGTTGTATCTTCTTGTTTATCCAAAATACCCTTGATCTCTTTGTTTGTATCCTCTTGCTTACCCAGTCTGGCATGGATTAAGGCATTCTCCTTCTTCAACTCTTCTAGAGTTTGCATGACTAGTGACGAAGCTGGTGTATCTTCAGGGGTTGCATGTCGTTTAGAACACTCTGCAGCCTCTTCTGATTGAACAACTTCTTCTGTTGCAGTCATGTTTTCTTGAGCAGTAGTCAGAGGGTGACTATCAGAATCTGGTTCAGTGACTTCTGAAGGATGGTCTCTTTCCAGGGAGCATAATCCAGTAGAAGAATTTATTTCTTGTACCATTGGCTCAGAACTTAATCTTGGAAGGCTTTCAGTTGATCACTGAAGTTCTGGTGATCCCTTTCATAGCCCAATTCTTTCAGTTTCTGAGTTTCAGAGTTGAGCCATTTTCCGAATCTTTCCCATAGAGAATCAGAAGCAGCAGGATTAGAAATCTCTTGACTTGCTTGCTTCAAAAAAGGAATTCATTCCTGCATTTCTGTTTCAAAACTCAACAGATTCTTACCAACATCTGATTTGGTTGAGGTTGGTTTAGGTTTGGGAATGGTAATTTTGTTTGAGGTGGAAGCTAGTTGGTCCAACACTTGTGGATCAATGACAAGTCTGAGGTTGTCAGCTGGACAGTTGATGGGTGATGGAGTGGAAGAGTCATAGATCAGGATTGGTGAGTTAGGGGTGTTTGGTGGTGTAGATTCATATGGTGAAGGGATTTCTGAAATATCATGAATAATGATAGGTAAGCGAACCGTAAGAGGTTATGTTATTCCAGGGATTAGGATAGTGGTATCAGAGTCTGAAGAGGAGTCTTCAAATTGGTTTCCTGTAGCGTGTTGAATTTTTGGTTCAGAAATTTCAGAAAATGGGTTTTCAGAAAGAGGAGTGAGAGGGTTTTCATTTTCTGGTTAAGGTGAGTTGAGGTTCAGATGTTCTGGTTGAGGAGAGTATGGTTGAGGAAAGTGTGGTTGTGGATTTTCTAGGAGTGGTGAGGAAAAGTCTTGATCAAACATGTCAATATCAGATAGAACTTTAGCAATTTCTGGTTGATGATGTTCTGGATTTGGATTTGGATTGGGGGAGTGAGGTTCATTCAAGAAGTTTTCAAGAGTTACATATGGGTCAAACTCTATGTCAAAATCCTCAAATGTTTGGGGTGAAGGATTTTCTATTGGTTGAGGGGGAATGGTTTCAGATGTTGGAATAACTATTGATTCTACAACAGAAATAGAAGATGGGTTACCTTTCTTTTTCACAGCTTTAGGTGTCTTCTGAGAGGATGCTTCTCCTGCTGCCTTCATCTTTTTGGATTTCTTTTGCACAACTTCTGGAGGTGGCTTGTGCAGATCTTGGATGTTAATTTCTGGAATAGTCCCATCAGCCTTGCAAGCTTTAAGGTATCTGACTATTATTTCTGGAGAGACATCTATCTCAAAAAATAGTGGAAAATCCTTCAGAAGGATTCTCCTAGAAGTGATGGCCTCATGAGAAGCAATTTTTGGTTCCTTCTTAATGTTCTCAATAATCTTCATTTTCTTCAGATTCTTGGCATTCAAAGGTTTCCCAGCGGTTGCTTCCAGAGTGCTGATTTCTTAAGCCTCTGTCAGATGTTCTATCAACCTGTTTTCTATTAGAATATCTGAAATCAGTCTTCCTAGAGGAATCCAATCCCTCTTAGTTCTTTCTTCTTCTCTTGTCTCTTTCACACTTGTTCTGAGATGGTTGAAGAGCATGTGTGGAAGGTTTATCTTGGTCTTCTTTGCAATAAAGTAAATCAGAAACTTCTAATCAATATTGATGTAATCAGGAGAGCTTGTAGGCTTCCTATGATTGATACATCCCAGAATTATTCTAGCCCAGATTCTGTGATGATCCTTCAAGTCGCTGATCTTGCTGGATGGCTGTCCAAAAATGAAGATTTCCCTAGTAATAGATTTTAGGTCAGAACACCTATCAGCCATATCAATGCATCTGACTCCACCACCATTGTATCCAATGAGTTTCCCAATTATATCTTCTGTTATCATTATCTTCTTCCCCATAACATATGGTGTGACCTGGTGGTTGGATGAGGTAGCATGAATCCAGAACTCTTTGAAGAGAATGGGAAAAGTTGGACCCAACAAACGATCAAAGTATCTGTTCCATCCCTGTGCAGTTATGTCTTCATACAGATTAAACCCATTTTCTTGTAAGCTTTCAAAATAAATGATCAATTCAGAGAGAACTTCCAGGTTGTCAACAGGAGTGAGTAGCACTCTAATGGGTTCTTCATATTGTTCCGTTGATGAAGATTCGGGAGCACTGAGATTATTGAGACTTGATGATGATGCCATTGTTCACACGGATTCTTTGAAGAAAATTAATGGAAAGGGTTTTTTGAAAAAGAAACTAGAACAAGAGAGAATATAGAAGAAGGTAAAGCGTGAATGAATGAAATAGTAAATTGAGTTTATATAGGTTTTTTGAAAACGTAAACAGTAAGAAAAAAATAAGTAATGATTATATGCATTAATGAAACCTGAATTTAGGGGATTTAGAGAGATATTGAACAGTTACCACTGACAAGTGTCTCAATGCATCCAATCAGAGCCTTGGACCCTTCAGAATTTGAACGTGTGTTCAGCCTCAGAAGGTATCTTGTGAGAGGATGACAGATGTTTGATGATGTGAACAGCACGCCTCTATCCTTGAAATGAAACATTCAGATCTTCATAGATAGATTCTGAGGCAACTGTACTTATAACTTCTGAAGACGAGTTGATCAGATGTTCACAGAAAAACAATAAAGTTTCGAGGGTTAAGATATGCAAATAAAACATTTTATTCTTGGCATAACTTCATGCTGAGATGTTTCAGAATGAAATTGAATCTATCTTCAGAAAGGGGTTTTGTAAATACATCAGCCCATTGATGGTCTGTGTCAATAAATTTTAAAGTAAGGATTCCTTTCTGAATGTAGTCCATAATAAAGTGATGTTTTATTTCTATATGCTTAGCCCTAGAATGCAAAATGGGATTTCTACTGAGACAAATGGTAGAAGTGTTATCACAGAAGATATGAATGTTACTCTCAAATATGTTGAAGTATTCAAGTTGACTTTTCTTCTAGAGCATTTGAGTGCTACATCCAACAACTGCTATGTATTCAGCTTCTACTGTTGACAATGCTATTGTCGACTGTCTTTTGCTGGTCCATGAGATCAGATTGTCTCCCAAAAACTGGCAGCTTCTAGAAGTGCTTTTACGCTCTACTTTGTCTCCATCAAAGTCAGCATCACAGTATCCTACTAAGCTGTATTCATTGGATTTTCTCTGTAGATTTTTTGTTCTACCTTTTTACTTACCTCTTCCTTTTCCAGAATGCACGTGGGATGCATTGGAGTCTTTGAGGGCTTACATTCTGAGAGGTCAAATTTCTTCAGAAGTTCTCTGACATATTTTCTCTGATGAATGTAAGTTCCTTCTGGAGTTTGGTTTATTTGAAAGCCCAGAAAGAATTTGAGTTCCCCCATTAAGCTCACCTCAAATTCTGCCTGCATGCACTTAGCAAATTCTCTTCCCAGAGAAGGTTTAGTGGATCCAAAAATGATATCATCTACATAAATCTGACAAACTAAAATGTCATTCTTAAATGTCCTACAGAACAAGGTTGTGTCCACTTTCCCTCTGGTGAATTCCTTTTCTAACAGGAAGTTACTTGGTCTTTCATACCAAGCTCTGGGAGCTTGTTTCAGACCATAAAGTGACTTCTTTAGTTTGAAAACATATTCTGGGTGTTTGGAATTTTCAAACCCAAGGGGTTGGTGCACATATACTTCTTCATCTATGTAGCTTATTAGGAATGCACTTTTGACATCCATCTGATACAAAGTGATGCCATTGTTTACAGCAAATGAGATTAAGAGTCTGATAGACTCTAACCTGGCGACTGGAGAAAAGGTTTTTGTATAGTCTATCCCCTCTTGCTGACTATAACCTTGTGCCACCAGTCGTGCTTTGTTTTTGATGACTTCTCCTTGCTCGTTCAGTTTGTTTCTGAACACCCACTTTGTGCCAATGACGTTGAATCCTTTTGGTTTGGGAACCAAATCCCATACGTCATTTCTGGTGAACTGACTTAAATCCTCCTGTATTACCAGAATCCAGTCATTGTCCAGAAGAGATTCATTAATTGTTGTTGGTTCAATCAGAGAGACCAGTCCCATGAGGGATTCTTCAGAGTTTCTGAATGTTGATCTTGTTCTGATTGGATCATCCTTCTTTCCCAGGATCTTATCTTCTGGGTGAGCTATGCTGCTTCCGGATAACCTTTTCTGGAGTTGATCAATAGAAGGTACATGATCACTGGTAATATTTCTTTCTGAAGTTGTTGGAGCATCTCTGTTGGGAACTTCTGATGGGTTGGCTTTAGTACCTGTGAATTCAACTTCTATATCTGCAAAAGATTTATTCTGCTTTGACTTTATAGGGTCAAGCTTATCATCAAATATAACACTGATTGACTCTTCAACAATCTGTGTTTCTGTATTGTATACTATGTACCCTCTTGAGCGTTCAGAGTATCCTAACATAATACACTTTTGTGCTTTAGAGTCAAACTTATTCAGATAATATTTAGTATTCAGAATAAAGCAGGTGCATCCAAAAGGATGGAAATAAGAAATGTTGGGCTTTCTGTTCTTCCACAATTCATATGGAGTCTTTTCCAAAATAGGTCTTATAGAGATTCTATTCTGAATATAACACGCTGTGTTAATTGCTTCTTCCCAAAATATCTTAGCAATGTTAGTCTCATTGATCATGGTTCTGGCTATTTCTTGCAGTGTTCTGTTCTTTCGTTCTACAACTCCATTTTGTTGGGGATTTCTAGGACAAGAGAAGTCATGCAAGATTCCTTTTTCATTAAAAAATGTTTCAAAATTTTTATTTTCAAATTCTCCAGCATGATCACTTCTGACTTTGACAATTCTAAGATCCTTTTCATTCTGAACTTGGTTACAGAATGCAACGAACACAGAATATGACTCGTCCTTGTGTCTTAAGAACTTTAACCATGTCCATCTTCTATAGTCATCTACGATCACTAACCCATACTTCTTGCCACTAAAAGACGCAGTTTTTACTGGTCCGAAGAAGTCTATATGCAGAGGTTCTAATGGCTTAGAGGTAGAAACAACATTTTTAGATTTAAAAGCAGGTTTTGCAAATTTGCCTTTCTGACATGCTTCACACAAGGCATCTGAGCTGAACTTCAGATTAGGAAGTCCTCTGACCAGATTGAGTTTGTTAATCTGAGATATTCTTCTCATACTAACATGCCCCAATCTTCTGTGCCAGACCCATTGCTCGTTGTTAACAGAGAGAATACATTTTACATTCTGACTCTTTAGTTTAGAAAGTTTTATCTTATAAATGTTGTTTTTCCTCTTTCCATTAAAAAGGATAGTTCCATCTTTCTGACTAACAGCTTTGCATGAATTTTGATTAAAGATTATATTATACCATTATCACTTAATTGACTTATGGATAACAGGTTATGCATTAATCCATCAACTAAAAGTACATTATTTATAGAAGGAATATTACCATTACCTACTGTTCCAGAGCCAATGATCTTCCCTCTTTGGTGGCCTCCAAAGCCCACGTAGCCTCCAGGTTTAAGTTCCAGGCTTTGGAACATATGCTTTCTTCCTGTCATGACTGGTGTTTTAGCCTTGCTGCTAAAGATATCTGCTACGTATATAATTTTTTTCCTTAGGTACCCATATCTTCTTGGGTCCTAGTTTGTTAGTTTTACCAAAATTTTGGGTAAATTTTGGTTTGACAGAGTAATCATTACTAGTGTATTTTAGGTCATGTGTGTGTCCATATGTGAAGTGTGATTTTAGTGGTGTGCGTTTTATGACAAGGTCCATGACTTTCTTAGGTGTAGATACCTTACCTTGGTATCCTATTCCTTTTCTTCCATTCCTGCTAACTCCATAGATCATTGAAGCCACCTTGCTTCTATCTATGTTTTTAGACAAAAACTTCAGAAAGCTGTGATCATACTCTTTGATGATCTCATCAGCATTACTGGGAGTCTCTGAGATTATTTCTTTCTGAGAGTTTTGTAAATCATTTTCTAATTTTGAAACCTTTTATTTTAACTCATAATTCTCTAATCTAAGACTCTCAGTCTTTTCAGAGTCAGAGACAAGATCCCTTTCCAGGTTCTTGAATTTGACTCTGATTTGCTGATACTTTTCCAAAATTTCATTCATACTTTCAGCAAGTTCATCCTTAGTAAAATTAATAGTGAAATCAGGGAATACCTCTTCTGTGTCTGATTCTGAGTCTGAACCAGAAGCTTCACTATCTTCTGACACATTTGCCATGAGAGCTATGTTGGCTCTTTCATCATCTGACTCTGATTCAACATCAGAAGTGTCTGAATCATCCCATGTTGTCATGAGGCTTTTCTTCTTCTCCTTGAAGAACTTCTTTTTGGGCTTCTCCTTCTGAAGCCTTGGATAGTCACTTTTGTAGTTCCCTAGCTCATTGCACTCATAGCAGATGATGTCCTTGTTATTTGACTTTCCGTGTCCTGAAGAACCTTCAGATCTTCTGTGTCCAGAGGAGGACTCAGACTTTCTGTATTTAGAGAAGGATTCATTTTGATTCTCTGATCTTCTAGGGTTTCTGAATTTCCTTTGTCTCTGCTTCCACAGTTGATTGATCCTTCTGGAGAGGAGAGATAATTCATCTTCTTCTGATGAGGATCCATCATAGGTTTCTTCCATATCCTGCAAATCCTTAGAATCATATACCTTGTTAGATTTTAATGCTAGTGGCTTACCTTGCTTTTGAGGCTGATCTTCTTCTAGCTCTATCTCGTGACTTCTGAGGGAGCTGACAAGTTCCTCCAGAGATATCTTGTTGAGATATTTAGCTAGCTTAAGTGCTGTGACCATTGGCCTCCATTGCTTAGGTAGACTTCTGATGATATTCTTTACGTGATCAACAGTAGAATATCCTTTGTCAAGAACCTTCAGCCCAACAACAAGAATTTGGAATCTTGAGGACATTACTTCTATAGATTCACTGTCTTCCATCTTGAATGCTTCATATTTCTGAATGAGCGCAAGGGCCTTGGTTTCTTTGACTTGTATGTTGCCTTCATGCGTCATTCTCAAAGAGTCAAACATGTTTTTGGCTGTCTCTCTGTTTGAGATTTTCTCATATTCTGAGTATGAGATAACACTGAGAAGTATTGTTCTGGCTTTATGATGGTTTCTGAAATCACATTTTTGCTGGTCAGACATCCTTTTTCTGTCTATCTTCTGACCACTTTCATCCACTGGATTTGTGTATCCATCAATTACCATGTCCCATAGATCAGCATAATGGGCCAGAAAGAAGATCTCAATTCTCTCTTTCTAGTAGTCAAAATTTTCTCCATCAAAGACTGGAGGTTTGCCACTGATTCTGTCCTTGTCCTCATGATAGTCATTGCTGATGTTTTGGCTTGGTCCCACCATAGTGTTTTTCTAAAGCTTGGATCTTGTAATGACACGGTTAAGTGTATGAACTCAGAACCAAACGCTTTGATGCCAATTGAAGAAGTGAAAAACACAAGGGGGGGTTGAATTGAAAACTTAAAATCAAAAGCGCAGTAGACACGGTATTTTTATCCTAGTTTGTTTGCTCTCAAACTACTCCAGTCCACCCGTCAAGGTGATTTTGCCTCTCTTCAACGAGGACTTAATTCACTAATCAAAAACTGATTACAATCACTACTTTGACAACTTCCAAAGTCTTCTTGAGTATAACCACAACCCGATTAATCTCAAGGAAAACTAGCTTAATCAAGATAAAAGAGTATTCTGTGTATGGTTGTTTTTCCTTACAAAACCAGTATCACATCTGTGATATTTTACACAATTTTGAGCATAGAAAAGAATATGTAAGCTTGCAGCATATTTGGAGAGGTCTGAAATCGTAAACGATTTGTCCTCTTAGCTTGTTTATATAGGCATAGAAATCCTGACCAACATAAAGCGTGATAATGGACATTTAATGTTGTTTCCATATTGAGAAGATTCTTGTCTGAATGAAGCCGTTGCATGTGATGCTGTCTTGATTGAATAGGAACGCTTCAGAACTTAGAATCTTGCATGCTGCAATTGCTTCAGAACATTGATGACTCAGATGTGAGGATCTGATGGAATATGAAACTTCTGTTCAGAATCAGAGTATTCTTCACTTCAACGTAAGTTATGATCATCATTCTTTCAGCGCAGATTCTGATTACCTCAGCTTGAAAGCTTCTATAGCTTAACTTCTGATGCTGTTTTGGTCAGAACTTCTGCATACAAAATAACATAAATTTAGAGTGCATATTTATTCTTTGTGTTTGTTATCATCAAAACTCTAATTAAGGGTTGTAGAATCAAATTATGTTCTAACATATGGTATCGTCCCAGGAAAAGTGATAATCAAAGGAGAAACCTAAGGAATGGATGTAATCTTGACGAGCTATTTGGAGGAGACCCTTGGAGGATTGTCGGAAATGGTAATTATTGATATATCTTCACACAGACTTCTGGTAGAGGGAGTTTTCTCAAACATAATTTCTTTGTTGTTCATCAGGCGCTGGACACCTATCTTTAACAACAAGCAACCATTGGGTAGAGACATATACAGGTGGCAACCTTCACCATAACCCGGAAATAAACCGGCTCGCAACAAATTTTTCTTAACAATCGGTAGAGGAGTAACTAGTTCATCAACAGAGGGAACAAACAGGTCGTTATCAACAACATTAACACCTTGGCCATGCTTGGGAATTGGTGCTGTTATCACATTGGGGGTTTCTAGAGGGTCAAATTCAATCTCCTTGGCCTTAATGAGATCTTGCACTTTGTTTTTCAGAGCCTGACAATCGTTTGTATCATGCCCCGGACTATTGGAATGGTAGGCACATCGAGCATTTGGGTTGTAGCGGGGAGATGCAGTATTTTGATTTTTAGGAGCCTCCTTTAGAGTGACCAAATTAGACTTCAACAAGTGTGGAAAAACTTGAGATGAGAACATGTTAATCCGGGTGAACTATCTTCTGGGTGTATCCTGTCTGCGCTGATTGTTTTGTTGTTGATTTGATGCATGGTTGGAGATCATCACAGCTCCTACTATTGGACAATGTTCAATTTTGCTTTGATTCTTCTGACCGTAGGTAGCACTGACCTCTTTCTTTCAAGTTAAGGGTTTATTTTATTGTACTTGAAGATGCATCCACTCTTAATATTACCACTCTTGATACCCGCTTCTACCCGTTCCCCAGTCAATACCAGCTCAGTAAACCCGACTGAAGACCATCCAATCAAATGGTTGAAAAATGGACCAAACAAAGTACCCAGGAACATATTTACCAGCTCTCTATTAGATAGAGGAGGCTAGACTCTTCCCGCATTATTTCTCCACTTCTGGGCATAATCTTTGAAACCCTCGCTGGAACCCATAGAAATACTTTAAAGTTGTGTACGGGTTGGAGCAAGGTCAACATTATATTGGTACTGCCTGTAGAAAGCAGCAACCAGATCTTCCAAGTTGCGGATGTTGGTTCCTTCCAGCTGATAGAACCATTCCAATTGAGTCCTTGATAGGCTTTACTGGAAGAAATGCAACCACAAATTGCTATCAGCAGCGTGAGGCTGAATCTTCCTGTCATAGGACCTTAAGTGCAGCTTAGGACAGGAGACACCATCATACTTAGAAAATGTGGGGAATTTGAACTTCTGGGGAATGACTACTCAAGAGATCAGCCTTAACTCTTCAAAATCCAGACCAGGTACCCTCTGAATTTCTATAGCATTAAGACGATCCTCCAGCTGTTTGTATTTATCATCAACATGAGGTTATTATTCCTCAGAGTAATCAGCCTCTTCTTCATGAGTCCCTGGGTTGTTGTTTCTTCTGTTGGCTTCTCTTCTTGATTACCCCCCTCATTTGAAGGGGTTGCGAAATCTAGAGCTCCCTTGGCTGGTCCTCTAAATATTTTCCCCATATTCAAGATGTCGGCCGGTTTCTTTTCCTTCTCCTTCTTCTCTTTGACGATGAGAGCTTTCAGATCTTCTTGTCCCTTAGCCAGAGCCAGGAACATTTGTTGGAATTGAACGTTGTTCGCTTGAAGATCCTTAACTGTTTGCTTAAGAGCCATTTCTTTTTGCAGAAATAAACATCGAAAAGATAAGAAGCCTGCCTTGAAATACCTGTTTAATGTAATGATATGCATTATAATGTTTATGAAATGATTTAAAGGACTTCGGGAAATTTAAATTTGCGAACCAAAATGAAACAAAGATTTTATTTGTAAAATTCAAATTACAACTGCCTATTAGGCTTACAATTGAAAATTAAAAAAACTCTTAAAATCTAAAAATCAAATCTCATATGGGGGCTTCCTCTTCGTGCCGAGGTAGATATTAAGACTTTCTTATTTGTGAAGTTACTTCGTGAGCTCCAACACTTTCTTCTCACTGGTGTATAATTGATCTTTAAAGGTAACCCGTACTTCCTTTAGCTGAATCCAGGACCTCTATAACTCTTCAAAATCAGTGGGCATGTCAGGATGGAGAACTGTATAAGGAACATCTTCTTTGGTGATAGGTTCCATAATCACTGGTAAGATGGATGTATATGGAATCATAAGGTTTTGGGTGCGAGCTCGTACCCATTTGAGATAAGGCTCCATAGGGATAGAATTCTTGTGCCGCAAAGACTTGCTATCAACCTTGTTTACCATGCCTCAAGCTCGTACGAACCTTTGATGATACCCTTCATCCTCATCCTCGTAGTTGAACACAATGGCTTGGATGAGCATATCATGGGGACCATCCCTTCGAGAATAATCGAATTGTCGTAGAGCCAGAGAAGGATTATAAGTGATACCTCTCCTAATGCCGAGGAGTGGGACATTAGGGAATTCCCCACAGCGGTCAATGATAGAAATATCTCCCATAGACTGTGAGTACCAAAGAATATCTGAGTGAGAAAGTGATGTTATCCTTTGCGACCAACCCGAACCTTGTTCGTTCTTCTATACTGATTGGGGAAGGTGCGGGATAAACCACCTAGACAGAAATTTTATGCAAAACATAAGAACCCCTCTTCTCTTCATGGTACGACTCTGAAGGAAATGTAAGATATCTCCGAGAAAATTAGGCACAGGGTTATGGGAGAGAAAAACTAAGACATCATTCACATATATGAGTAAGTCCGGATTAGGGAACAGTACTAACCCATAGATTAGAAGAGATAGGACTTCTTCTAAAGCTTGGAAATCCAAATGATCCTAAAACAATTGAGCCTTTTCTAATAGGAACTTGACTATGAAACACTTGACTTCGCTTCTTGTTTCCCAGTTGGATATAATGTCAGACCGTTTCAGATGCAAGCTTGTTGTAATGACCTATGACTTTGGAGCCTTGTTTAAACCGGTGAAAGGCATTTGGTCAAGAATAGGTATATGTCCAAGGGAGACCCAATAAACAGGGTTATACGGGTGTATGTCCATCACGTAGAAAGGGGAGTCAAAAGTCTGAGTACCAAATTTAATAGGGATGTCCACATCCCCGTGCACCATTCTCTTGGAACCATCAAAGGCCCTCACTACAATATTATCGGGCTTTAGTGTGAGTCCTTCATAATCCATTCTGTCCAAAGCATTCTTAGGTAAGACATTCAGTGACGAACCTGTATCCACCAGAACATGATCTAGGGTAGTGCCCCTACACTCAATAGAGACATGCAAGGCATCAATATGGTTTCTTCCTTTAGACGTTAAATCAGCATATGAAAAACCAAGTCCATTGTCAGCTGTTAAACTAGCAACGCGGTTCTCGAATTGGTCGGTAGAAGTCTCTTGAGGCACATGAGCAAACTTTAGGAACTTTACCAAAGCCTTAGGATGGGCTTCAGAGCATAAGAGTAAGGCCAACATTGAAATTTTTGAAGGGGTCTTACCATAATTTCTCCACAGCAATGTAATCTCTCTTTCGTATAATCTTCAGAATCTCTTCCATTTATTTTTTAGAAGCTTCAGGAACGACTTCTTTATGTGCCTCTATCCGGGCAGGCTCAACCAATACCTCTTTGCTCTGAGTCTCAGCTGATTCAGTAGAAGGGATAACAACAGGAACGACAATAGGAGTAGCAACAGGAGTAACAAAAGGAGTGGCAACAGGAATAACCAGAGGAGTGGCAACAGTCTTCAGAGAGATTTCAGGAGGGAAAATACTTCCTCATATGGTAATTTTATTGGTCCCAACAATTTTGTCGATGTTAGGATCAATATCTTCAGCAACTTCATCTTTAATAGCCAATAGGTCTTGCTTGACGCCATGGTAATAAACGTTGGCCCCATAATTCCAAGAATAGCTTTATCAGGGGAATATGGTATCGTCCCAGGAAAAGTGACAATCAAAGGAGCAATCTTAGGAATGGATGTAATCTTGACGAGTCTTTTGGAGGAGACCCTGGGAGGATTGTCGGAAATGGTAATTATTGATATATCTTCACACAGACTTCTTATAGAGGGAGTTTTCTCAAACATAATTTCTTTGTTATTCATAAGGCGCTGGACACCTATCTTTAACAACAAGAAATCGTTGGGTACAGACATACACAGGTGGCAACCTTCACCACAACCCTGAAATAAACCGGCTCGCAACAGATTCTTCTTAACAATCGGTAGAGGAGTAACTAGTTCATCAACAGAAGGAACAAACATGTCGTCATCAACAACATTAACACCTTGGCCATGCTTGGAAATTGGTGTTGTTATCACATTGGGGGTTTCTGAAGGGTCAAAGTCAATATCCTTGGCCTCAATGAGATCTTGCACTTTGTTTTTCAGAGCCCAACAATCGTTTGTATCATGCTTCTGACTGTTGGAATGGTAGGCACATCGAGAATTTGGGTTGTAGCGGGGAGATGTAGTATTTGGATTTTTAGGAGCCTCCTTTAGAGTGATTATATTAGACTTCAACACGTGTGGCAAAACCTGAGATAAGGACATGTTAATTCGGGTGAACTGTCTTCTGGGCACATCCTGTCTGTGCTGATTGTTTTGTTGTTGATTTGATGCAGGGTTGGAGATCATCACAGCTCCAACCGTTGGACGGCATTCAATTTTTCTTTTATTCCTCTGACCGTAGGCAGCACTGTCCTCTTTCTTTCCAGTGAAGGGTTTCTTCATTGTACTTGAAGATGCATCCCTCTGAATATTACCACTCTTGATACCCGCTTCTACCTGTTCCCCAGTCAATACCAGCTCAGTAAAATCGACTGAAGACCTTCCAATCAAATGGTTAAAAAATGGACCAGACAAAGTACCCAGGAACATATCTACCAACTCTCTATTAAACAGAGGAGGCTGGACTCTTCTCGCAAGATCTCTCCACTTCTGGGCATAATCTTTGAAACCCTCGATGTAACCCATAACCATACTTTAAAGTTGTGTACGGGTTGGAGCAAGGTCAACATTATATTGGTATTGCCTGTAGAAAGCAGCAGCCAGATCCTCCAAGTTGCGGATGTTGGTTCCTTCCAGCTGATAGAACCATTCCAATTGAGTCCCTGATAGACTTTGGTGGAAGATTTGCACCCACAAATTCCTATCAGTAGTGTGAGGCCGAATCTTCCTGACATAGGACCTTAAGTGCAACTTAGGACATGAGACACCATCATACTTAGAAAATGTGGGGAATTTGAACTTCTGGGCAATGACTACTCAAGAGATCAGCCTTAACTCTTCAAAATCTTGACCAGGTATCCTCTGAATTTCCATAGCATTAAGACGATCCTCCAACTTTTTGTATTTATAATCAGCAGGAGGATATTGTTCCTCAGAGTAATCAGCCTCTTCTTCATGAGTCCCTGGGTTGTTGTTTCTTTTGTTGGCTTCTCTTCTTGATTACCCCCCTCATTTGAAGGGGTTGCGAAATCTAGAGCTCCCTTGGATGGTCCTCTAAATATTTTCCCCATATTCAAGATGTCGGCCGGTTTCTTTTCCTTCTCCTTCTTCTCTTTGACGATGAGAGCTTTCAGATCTTCTTGTCCCTTAGCCAGAGCCAGGAACATTTGTTGGAATTGAACGTTCTTCGCTTGAAGATCCTTAACTGTTTGCTTAAGAGCCATTTCTTTTTGCAGAAATAAACATCGAAAAGATAAGAAACCTGCCTTAAAATACCTGTTTAATGTAATGATATGCATTATAATGTTTATGAAATGATTTCAAGGACTTCGGGAAATTTAAATTTGAGAACCAAAATTAAACAAAGATTTTATTAGTAAAATTCAAATTACAACTTCCTTTTAGGATTACAATTGAAAATTAAAAAAAACTCTTAAAATTTAAGAATCAAATCTCCCATGGGCGCTTCCTCTTTGTGCCGAGGTAGATATTAAGACTTTCTTCTTTTTGAATTTACTTCGTGAGCTCCAACACTTTCTTCTCACTGGTGTAGAATTGATCTTTAAAGGTATCCCGTTCTTCCTTCAGCTAAATCCAGGACCTCTGCAGCTCTTCAAAATCAGTTGGCATGTCAGGATGGAGAACTGTATAAGGAACATCTTCTTCGGTGATAGGTTCCACAATCACTGGTAAGATGGATGTATATGGCATCATAAGGTTTTGGGCGTGAGCTCGTACCATTTGAGATAAGGCTCCAGAGGGATAGAATTCTTGTGCCCTAAAGCCTTGCTATCAACCTTGTTAACCATGCCCCAAGCTCATATGAACCTTTGACGATACCCTTAAACATCACCCTCGTAGTTGAACATAATGCCTTGGATGAACATATCATGGGGACCATCCCTTCGAGAATAACTGAATTATCATAGAGCCAGAGAAGGATTATAAGTGATACCTCCCCTAATTCCGAGGAGTGGGACATTAGGGAATTCCCCACAACGGTCAATGATAGAAATATCTTCCATAGACTAGGAGTACCAAAGAATATCCGAGTGAGAAAGTGACATTATCCTTTGCGGCCAACCCGAACCATGTTCGTTCTTCAATACTGATTGGGGAAGGTGCGAGATAAACCACCTAGACAGTAATGGTATGCAACACATAATAACCCCTCTTCTCTTCATGGTACGAGTGTGAAGGGAATGTAATATATCTCCGAGAAAATTAGGCACAGGATTACGGGAGAGAAAAACCTTGACAGTATTCACATATATGAGTAAGTCCGAATTAGGGAACAATACTAACCCATATATTAGAAGAGCTAGGACTTCTTCGAAAGCTTGGAAATGCAAATCATCCCAAAACAATTGAGCCTTTTCTAATAGGAACTTGACTAGGAAACCCTTGACTCCGCTTCTTGTTTCCCAATTGGATATAATGTCAGACTGTTTCAGATGCAAGCCTGCTGCAATGACCTATGACTTTGGAGCCTCCTTGAAACCGGTGAATGGCATCTGATCAAGAATAGGTATATGTCCAAGGGCGACCCAATAAACAGGAGTAATACGGGTGTATGTCCATCACATAGAAAGTGGAGTCAAAAGCCTGAGTACCAACTTTAATAGGGATGTGCACCTCCCCGTGCACCATTCTCTTGGAACCATCGAAGGCCATCACTACAATATTACTGGGCTTCAGTGTGAGTCCTTCATAATCCAATCTGTCCTAAGCATTCTTAGGTAAAACATTTAGTGACAAACCTATATCCACTAGAACATGAGCTAGGGTAGTGCCCCTATTCTCAATAGAGACATGCATGGAATTATTATCCTTTCTTCCTTTGGACTTTAAATTGGCTTCTGAGAAACCAAGTCCATTGTCAGCCGTTAAACTAGCAACGCGGTTCTCGAATTGTTCGGCAGAACTCTCTTGAGGCACATGATAAGACATTAAGAACTTTACCAAAGCATTAGCATGGGCTTCAGAGTATAACAGTAAGGCCAACATTGAAATTTTTGAAGGGTTTTACCATAATTTCTCCACACCATTATAATCTCTCTTTCGTATAATCTTCAGAATCTCTTCCATTTCTTTTTTAGAAGCTTCAGGAACAACTTCTTTATGTATCTCCGTCCGGGCAGGCTCAGTCAATACCTCTTTGCCCCGAGTCTCATCTAAATCAGTAGAAGGGATAACAACAGGAACGACAATAGGAGTAGCAACAGGAGTTACAACAGGAGTGGCAATAGGAATAACCAGAGGAATGGCAACAATCTTCATAGATATTTCAGGAGAGAAAATCCTTGCACTTATGGTAATTTTATTGGTCCCAACAATGTTGCCGATGTTTAGATCAATATCTTCAGCAACTTCATCTTTAATAGCCAATAGGTCTTGCTTGACGCCATGGTAGTAAACGTCAGCCCCATAATACCAATGAATAGCTTTATCGGAGGAATATGGTATCATCCCAAGAAAAGTGATAATCAAAGGAGCAACCTTAGGATTGGATGTAATCTTTACGAGTATTTTGGAGGAGACCCTGGGAGGATTGTCGGAAATGGTAATTATTGATATATCTTCACACAGACTTCTTGTAGAGGGACTTTTCTCGAACATAATTTCTTTGTTGTTCATCAGGCGATGGACACCTATCTTTAACAACAAGAAACCACTAGGTAGAGACATACACAGGTGGCAACCTTCACCACAACCCGGAAATAAACTGGCTCGCCAGAGATTCTTCTTAACAATCCGTAGAGGAGTAACTAGTTCATCAACAGAAGCAACAAACAGGTCGTCATCAACAACATTAACACCTTGCCCATGCTTGGGAATTGGTGTTGTTATCACATTGGGGGTTTCTGGAGGGTCAAATTCAATCTCCTTGGCCTCAATGAGATCTTGCACTTTGTTTTTCAGAGCCCAACAATCGTTTGTATCATGCCCATAGACTGTTGGAATGGTAGGAACATCGAGCATTTGGGTTGTAGCGGGGAGATGAAGTATTTGGATTTTTAGGAGCCTCCTTTAGAGTAACCAGATTAGACTTCAACAAGTATGGCAAAACCTGAGATAAGATATGTTAATCCGGGTGAACTGTCTTCTGGGCGCATCCTATCTGCGCTAATTGTTTTGTTGTTAATTTGATGCAGGGTTGGAGATCATCACAGCTCCTACCGTTGGACGATGTTCAGTTTTGCTTTGATTTCTCCGACTATAGGAAGCACTGACCTCTTTCTTTCCAGTGAAAGGTTTCTTCATTGTACTTGAAGATGCATCCCTCTGAATATTACCACTCTTGGTACCCGCTTCTACTCGTTCCCCGGTCAATACCAGCTCAGTAAACCCGACTGAAGACCTTCCAATCAAATGGTTGAAAAATGGACCAGACAAAGTACCCAGGAACATATCTACCAACTCTCTATTAGACAGAGGAGGCCGGACTCTTCCCGAAAGATCTCTCCACATCTAGGCATAATCTTTAAAACCCTCTCTGGAACCCACAGACATACTTTAAAGTTGTGTACGGGTTGGAGCAAGGATAACATTATATTGGTACTTCCTGTAGAAAGCAGCATCCAGATCCTCCCAGTTGCGGATGTTGGTTCCTTCCAGCTGATAGAACCATTCCAATTGAGTCCCTGATAGACTTTCCTGGAAGAAATGCACCCACAAATTCCTATCAGCAGTGTGAGGCTGAATCTTCCTAACATAGGACCTTAAGTGCAGCTTAGGATAGGACACACCATCATACTTAGAAAATGTGGGAACTTTGAACTTCTACAGAATGACTACTCCAAAGATCAGCCTTAACTCTTCAAAATCCATAGCATTAAGACGATCCTCCAACTGTTTGTATTTATCATCAGCAGGAGGATATTATTCCTCAGAGTAATCAACCTCTTCTTCATGAGTCCCTGGGTTGTGGTTTTCTTTTGTTGGCTTCTCTTCTTGATTATCCCCCTCATTTGACGGGGTTGCGAAATCTAGAGATCCATTGGCTGGTCCTCTAAATATTTTCCCATATTCAAGACGTCGGACGATTTCTTTGCCTTCTCCTTCTTCTCTTTGACGATGAGAGCTTTCAGATCTTCTTGTCCCTTAGCCAGAGCCAGGAACATTTGTTGGAATTGAGCGTTCTACGCTTGAAGATCCTTAATTGTTTGTTCAAGAGCCATTTCTTTTTGCAGAAATAAACATCGAAAAGATAACAAACCTGCCTTGAAATACCTGCTTAATGTAATGATATGCATGATAATGTTTATGAAATGATTTCAAGGATTTCGGGAAATTTAAATTTGCGAACCAAAATGAAACAAAGATTTTATTAGTAAAATTCAAATTACAACTGCCTTTTAGGCTTACAATTGAAAATTAAAAAAACTCTTAAAATCGAAGAATCAAATCTCCCATGGGCGCTTCCTCTTCGTGTCGAGGTAGATATTAAGACTTCCTTCTTTGTGAAGTTACTTCGTGAGCTCCAACACTTTCTTCTCACTGGTGTAGAATTGATCTTTAAAAGTATCCCGTTCTTCCTTCAGTTGAATCCAGGACTTCTACAACTCTTCAAAATCAGTGGGCATGTCCGGATGGAGAACTGTATAAGGAACATCTTCTTTGGTGATAGGTTCCACAATCACTGGTAAGATGGATGTATATGGCATCATAAGGTTTTGGGCGCGATCTTGTACCCATTTGAGATAAGGCTTCATAGGGATATAATTTCTGTGCCCCAAAGCCTGGCTATCAACCTTGTTTACCATTCCCCAATCTCGTACAAACCTTTGACGATACCCTTGAACATCATCCTCATAGTTGAACATAATTCCTTGGATGAGCATATTATGGGGACCATCCCTTCGAGCATAACCAAATTGATGTAGATCTAGAGAAGGATTATAAGTGATACCCCCCCCCTAATGTCGAGGAGTGGAACATTAGGGAATTCCCCATATCGGTCAATGATAGAAATATCTCTCATAGACTGGGAGTACCAAAGAATATCCGAGTGAGAAAGTCACATTATCCTTTGCGACCAACCCGAACCTTGTTCATTCTTCAATACTGATTGGGGAAGGTGCGAGTTAAACCACCTAGACATCAATGGTATGCAACACATAAGAACCCATCTTCTCTTCATGGTATGAGTGTGAAGGAAATGTAAGATATCTCCAAGAAAATTAAACACATGGTTACGGGAGAGAAAAACCTTGACAACATTCACATCTATGAGTAAGTCCGGATTAGGGAACAATACTAACCCATATATTAGAAGAGCTAGGACTTCTTCGAAAGCTTGGAAATCCAAATCATCCGAAAACAATTGAGCCTTTTCTAATAGGAACTTGACTAGGAAACTCTTGACCTCTCTTCTTGTTTCCCAGTTGGATATAATGTCAAACTGTTTCAGATGCAAGCCTGCTGCAATGACCTATGGCTTTGGAGCCTCCTTTAAACCGGTGAAAGGCATCTGACCCAGAATAAGTATACCCAATAATTGAGAGAACTCTTCCATGGTGGCTACCAACTGATAATTGGGAAATGTGAAGCAATGGTGTTTGGGGTCAAAGAACTGAAAGAGTACCCCATCATCTTCTCATCAAAGCTTGAGGTAACCAGATTTAGAAGTTGACCATATTTCTTAGTGAACAAGGAAGTCTCAAGAATCCTTGATACTAGCTCTTTGAGTTGGAGAGGTATTCTCACAAAGATGATTCAGATGGTGTTTCTACAAAAGGAAGCGAAGATCTGCAAAACAGAACAAAGATAAATTCCCTTGGTCCTTGAAATGGTTCGTGAAATTAATATGGATGCTATGATGCATGATGTTATGTTTGAATAATTTTATCACACAAGCAAAACGCACAAGACATTAGGTTTAGGCTTTCATGGGGTTTATAGGCAGATACCCTCTTGAAGTTTAGTTGGTTCAACCTGTCTTAGCAAAGTAACCGGGTTCTAAGGAGTCTCAATATCACTGATCTTTCTTTATCAGGCATTGTTTCAGCTCAAGCGATCTTTTCTTCCGGCCGAAATATCCTGAAAGTCCAATCTCAATGAGTGTAGCATCGAGTATCAACCAATCCTCAGCTCTATACCGATTCCGGCTATCTCACTACTTTCTAATGGCCAAGTTTGTTCAACTAAGGTTATAAGTTTTTTTAGTTCTTTATGACACCACACAGCGGCCCCATATTCTCCTCGATTTAACACAAGGGATACCGGTACCAACAAATGTGTCACACTAACTCAGCTATCGCTTCAACCATATTGGTCTACATCGTAAAGTCTCCATGATCTATTGGTTCTTACCTAAAAGGTGCCACTTATCTAGGTGTAGGATCTTTTAGTAACAACCCAAACAAGCCCTCAAAGATAAAGCAAACAAACACACAATGTAAAGCAATTTAAAAATGAACTAAGCTCCAAGGTAACCCCACTTTTTATATCATCCCCAACAGAGTCTCCAGTTCTGTGATACGGTGGCAGAACCGACTGTTATTTTGGTTTTGCATTTGTGTTTCCAAATGTTGCGGTAAGTAAGAGTCGCCACCGAATTTTCTTTTATCCAACAAAGGAAAGGGTGAAAAGAATAGAAAAATACCTTTCGAGAGTTTTCTGAGTAAGGGGGTAGATTATGGAAAGGAAAGGTGTTAGCACCCTATCCATCCGTAGTTTATCTACGATCTCTTAAATGCTTAGGTCATTTTGAAATACCTTGTGATTTGTGTGTTTTTGAAAAATATTTTTGAAATGCCAATAGTAAGGAAATTTGCTTTATGATAACTCTTGTATCAGTCCTCAAGAGTGTTGATAAAGCATTTTGAAAATGGTTTTGAAAGTTATTTTGTGTAAGTGTAAAAATTTGTTTGAGCAAGCATCTAATAACTATCTACTTTACTCGAAAGGATTGTTCTTTTCCTCTTTTCCTTTAGACAGTGCTATCCTACTATTAGTGAGTAGGTAGCCCTAGTCGTCCGATGTTTGAGGGAATTTCGAAGGGACATTTATAGTCACAAAGGCAACTGGGCAAGAAACCTTAGTAACTACCCTAGGGCTTTAAGATCATTTTTAATGAGGCAATAATAGAGAGGGTCATCGAGGGACTTATGATCTTTAAACCGGAGGGTAGCCACTAAAGTCTCTCATATTTCAAGAGTTGTCATTATTTTCCGAAGGAAACCAAAGTGGGGTAACCTAGAGGTGTGCATGTGCAATTGTGTTTTGTTCAGTTATTTATCTTGTGTTAGGTTTGCTAGCATTTTGTTTTATTCTTGCCATACAATCCTAGTTAGCATACATCTCAGTAGTTAATAATTTGCAGAAATTAAAAGTGCGGAAATGTAAAATCCTAACTATTACATGGCTTCGGGGATGGGGAATTTACAAGTTCAAAATGGGGAATAAAGCAGAAAAAGAAAAAGTCCTAATTTAAACTATTACAACCAGGAAGAATGTACAATAGTATGAAAAATACTAATGCTAAAATAAAATTGCACGCGAATTAGAAAGGACGTCTAAATCCTAAAGAAAATGAAATATTTTTGTTGGTTTTTCTTTAATAAAAGAGAATAAAATCTAAGTAAACTTAATTTTAATTTTAAGAAAGTGTTTAGGTAATTAATAATTAATTAACAAAATTAACTTTAATAAAAAAAACTAAAACCTAATTTTTGTGATTTTTTTAATCTGATTTTATAATGCTATAAAAAATAAAACAATTAAAAGCAAAAGTAAATGGGTCAGGATAATAAAACTAACAGAGGGGAGGTAAATTTAAATAAAGCGAAGGCCCAGATTAAGAAGAGGCCCAAGTTGCCTTTCGATCCAATGAGGGAGCTTATCCTTTGATCCATTGAGGGAGATTGTCCTTCGATCCAATGGGGGGGGGGGGCTGTCTTTCCATCCAATGAGGGAGGTTATCGAAAGTGCATGATGGACTACACGTTGAGGGTATTGGATCTGGATTAATGGGATCTACTGGTGTTGACCACATGGTGTATGGTACGCACATTAGACCTACAAGCATGGGATCTAGAGTACAATTGTTAGTAAAAAAAAGCATGACCTGGGTGTCAAACCCTTGTCATTCTCCTTAATTCGAACCCCTTCCTAATTCGAACCCCCTGAGTCCGAATCTGGCTTGTTTTGGCCTGAAATGGTCTGTACCAAGGGTTTTAAAAATAATCAGTTTCGAAGGTCCTAACAATGGTATCCTGTCATTTGGGCATTGCAACTCACGTGAGTTACGTTAAAACATTCATAAATAATGACAATAACATGAATATGCAATCGAAAGAGACTTAGATTAAAGGTTGAACGAGTTTGAGATCCAAGACAAGTTACCAATGAAGGGATGGTGTGAGTGATGCTCCTGCGTGCGTTGGACCTGCCTAATGCTTGGAAATGTCTCCTATAACCTTTAGGGAGTGAGTGGAATGCTTGTTTTGGATTGAGGAGGCATGCAAAGATTGTTTCGATTTTTGACTACTTTGTTGAAATTTTAAGAAATTTGGTATCGTTTTTTGGGGACGCCTCTTGTGTGTCTTGATAGGAAATGTATGCCTTGTATTTATAGGGGTGTGGTGGTGAATGAAATGACATGAATCAACCATTAACCATGGCTTTGAAAGCAAAATCGAAAGATATCAGAAGTTGCCATTTTTGATGATTTTCTACCATTTTGGGCTTTGAGTGAACCTGGACAGGTTTCATCCCATTAGGTGTTTGTTTCAACTTTTCACATCTTGACTCCTTCGAATTCTCCAAAGATTTGTTCTTCGATGGCTCTGAGTTCCATTTCGAATGGTTCAAGACCTCATCATCATGGCTTCTTTGATTGAGTCACTATTTGCCTTAGTTGGTTGATCTGAAAACTATCCAATCAGCCTAATCGAACTTAGCTCTTTCGATCTCCTTTCCTTCAATCAGACCAATTGAAGAATCACCTCTTCATCTTGGCCTATCGAAGCTTCATTTTGTTCTTTCGTTTCAACACAGTTGTGTAGGTGATTCTTCGATTCCAACTCCCACCCTTTGCTTTTGTCTACAAGAATATGTTTCTTGCTCAATAGTTCATCTTTGATTGGTGAATAAAACTTGTATGCACCAATCGAAAGGTAGCCTATGAGCATCAGCATTTCACTTTAATCATCCAACACTTGTTCAGGTACATGCCAAAAGCTTTAAGGTGACTTATGTTTGGCTGATTCGTCCCTAACTGTCCTTCGATCACGCCATGTTTGAAGAATACATTTCCTTCGAACCATTATAATTCAACGTGCTTCTTTGGATAAGATAAAAGCTTTCAAATTTAAAATATTCTTCTATTTGAAGCGCCCATTCAAACGACATGTCAGTCGAAGTGTGTCTTCCTTGTAATGCTTTGAATGGCATACATTTCCATGGTTCAAAAAAGAACCCTTCGATGACGCTCTTTAATAGCTCTTCATTAATCGAAGACTTCATAAAATCCTCCTCATGATTTCTTTCAAATTATATTTCCTTCGATCCTAGTGCTTCATTGGGCATCAAATTAGACTGCATACTATTGTCAAAGCTGCTTCGACCCAGAAGCTCTTAGGCACATTTTCAGCTTTCAACCTACACCTTGTTATGTACAGTTCTTTTTTTTCTTCTTTCAGTTGTGCCATAATGCTGAGGCATATAGGGTGCCATGGATATCATTTGAAGCTTCTTGAGCAATTAAGGACCTCAATGAGCATGTCTTGAGTAAAAATGGGAGGGCAAATTTTGGGGTACAACAAATGGTGTTTAATTTCTATATGTTTAGTCCCAGAGTGTAAAATGGGATTTTTAGAATGACAAATATCAGAAGTATTATCACAGAGGATAAGATTGTTACTCTCGTATAGTTGATAATATTTAAGCTGAATTTTCATCTAGAGCATCTGGATACTGCATCCAACTGTAACTATATATTCAACTTCAGTAGTTGATAGTGCAATGGTTGATTATCTTTTGCTGGAACATGATATTAAGTCATCTCCTAGAAACTGGAAGCTTCTAGAAGTACTTTTTCTTTCTATTCTATCTCCAGCAAAGTCCGTATCATAATATCCTACTAATTTATATTCTCTGGATTTTCTATAACACATACCAAGATTAGTAGTACCTTTCAGATACCTAAAAAATCGCTTAACTACTATTAAGTGAGATTCTCTAGGATCTGATTAGAATCTAGCACATAGGAAAACACTATAGGGAATATCAGGTCTTGAAGCTGTTAAGTAAAGAAGAGAACCAATCATACCTCTGTTGAGCTTCTGTTCTACTTTCTTTCTCACCTCTTCCTTTTCCAGAATGCATGTTGGATGCATTAGAGTTTTGGATGGCTTACTTTCTGACATATCAAATTTATTCAGAAGTTCTTTAACATATTTACTTTGACGTATGAAGGTAACTTTTGGAGTTTGATTAATTTGAATTCATAGAAAGAACTTGAGTTCTCCCATCCGACTTATTTCAAATTCTGCCTGCATAAACTTAACAAATTCTTTGCCCAACGAGGCTTTAGTAGATCCAAATATAATATCATCTATGTAAATTTGAAAAATTAGAATGTCATTTTTAAATGTTTTACAGAATAAAGTTATGTCCACTTTCCCTCTCGTAAATTCTTTTTCTAAAAGAAAGTTACTAAGTCTTTCATACCAAGCTCTGGGAGCTTGTTTTAGACCATATACGGATTTCTTAAGTTTATAAACATACTTTAGATGTTTTATGTTTTCAAAGCCAGGGGTTTGATGCACATATACTTCTTTATCAATGTAACCATTTAAAAAAGCACCTTTGACATACATCTGATAGAGAGTGATGTCATTATTTATAGAAAATGAAACTAAAAGTATGATAGACTCTAGCCTGGCGACTGGAGTAAAGGTCTATGTATAGTATATCCCTTCTTGTTTACTATAATCTTGTGCAATGAGTCATGCCTTTTTTCTGACGACTTCTCCTTGTTCACTTAGCATGTTTCTGAAGACCCATTTAGTTCCAATGATATTGAGGCCTTTTGGTTTAGGTAGTAGATCCCATACATTGTTTCTGGTAAATTGATTAAGTTCTTCCTGCATTTCCAGTATCCAATCATTGTCTTGAAGTGCTTCATCAATGGAGGTTAGTTCGATTAGAGATACCAAACCCATGAGAGACTCTTCAATATTTCTAAATGTATATCTTGTTCTAATTGGATCATCCTTCTTTCCCAGAATCATATCTTCAGGATATGCTGATCTGCTTATGGATTGTCTTTTCTGGATTGGTTTTTCAGAAGTTTCTATAGTGTTGGTGTTTATGTATTTTTCTGTATCGGAAGATCTGTCTTCAGTACCTATAATTTGAACTTTTATATCTGCAAAATGATCAACCTGCTTTGACTTTTAAGAGCCAAGCTTATCATCAAATATGATACTAATGGATTCTTCCATAATTCATATTTCTATGTTATATATTATGTAACCTTTTGAGTGTTCAGAGTATCCTAACATTAAACACTTTTGTGCATTAGAATAAAACTTGTTCAAATGTTCTTTGGTGTTAAATATATAACAGATACATCCAAATGGATGAAAGTAAGAAATGTTGGGCTTTTTATTCTTCCACAATTCATATGGAGTCTTTTTCAAAATAGGTCTTATGGAGATTCTATTCTGAATGTAGCCTGTTGTGTTAACTGGCTCTGCCCAAAAGTGTTTAGCAATGTTAGTCTCATTGATCATGGTTCTGGCTATTTATTTTAGAGTTCTATTCTTTCGTTCTACAACTCCATTTTGTTGGGGAGTTATAGGACAAGAGAAATAATGAGAAATTCCATTTTCATTAAAAAACTTTTCAAAACTTTTGTTTTCGAACTCTCCACCATGATCACTTCCGACTTTTACTATTCTAAACTCTTTTTCATTATGAACTTGGTTACAAAAAGTAGAGAATACAAAGTGTGACTCGTCCTTGTGTCTTAAGAACTGTACCCATGTCCATCTGCTATAGTTATCTATAATCACTAATCCATAATTCTTGTCACTGATGGATTCAGTTTTCATTGGTCCATACAGATCTATATGCAGAAGTTCTAATGGTCTAGAGGTAGAAATGACATTTTTTATTTGAAAGAGAGTTTTGTAAAACTTTCCCTTTTGACATGCTTCGCACAGAGCATCTGAGTTGAACTTCAAGTTAGAAATTCCTCTAACCAGATTGAGTTTGTTAATATGAGATATTTTTCTCATACTAACATGCCTCAATCTTCTATGCCAGACCCATTGCTCATTGTTAACAGACATAAGGCATTTTACATCTTGACTCTTTAGTGCAAAAAGTTTAATCTTATAAATGTTGTTCTTTCTTTTACCATGAAAAAGGATTATTCCATCTTTCTGAGTAACTGCTCTGCAGGACTTTTGATTAAAGATTATGTCATAACCGTTGTCAATTAATTGACTTATGGACAAAAGATTATGCATTAACCCATCTACTAAGACAATATTAGTCATATAGGGAAGTGTATCGTTACCAATAGTTATAGAGCCAATGATTTTTCCTTTCTGGTTGCCTCCGAAACCTATATAACCTCCAAATCCAAGTTCCAGACTTTGGAACATATGCTTTCTTCCCGTCATATGTCGAGAGCATCCAGAATCCAGGTGCCAAGGTTGGTGGTTCAACTTTGCTATTAAAGACATCTGCAACATAGATGATTTTATCCTTAGGTACCCATATCTCTTTGGGTGCTTGTTGGTTAGAGTTTCCAAAATGCTGATTGAATATTGGTTTATCATAATAGTTCACAGAATAAGATTCACTAGTGTATTTTAAATTAGATGAACTACTAACGTTCACTGAGGGTAGAAAAAAGATAACAAGCACCAACTTTCACTGATGGTGATCTACCAACTTTCACTGAAGGTAGAGAGAAAATATATCATAGAACCGCCGTTCAATGACGATGAACTACCAACGTTCACTGAAGGTAGCAAAAAGATAACAAGTTTCCCTAAAATTCTAGCGTTTTGCCTAGAATGGGTCTCAACTTCTTCTTTAACCGAGGCACTTTTCCTGGAAAGGATAATATGTAAGCTGTCTCAAATTAAGAGACTTCCACCTGCCAATATTTAACAACGAACAGTCTCCGCGAATTTTGAAAGTCTTGCCATCCGCTAGCGTAAACCAACGACAGACTGCAAACTATCCACTCATAGAGGAGATACCAAAAAAAAGTTACGTTGACTTTTACAGGGAAGCACAAGTTGCTCAATTAAAGAGACCTGCCACTTGTTGTCATGGAGGATTGTAAAAAGAAATGACTTTATGGGGAGAACAATAAGGCTTCTTGGGGAAAGAAATATGACTTCTTGGGGAAACGCCACGATATTCCTGCTGGGGATATAAATTCTTGTTGTGCAAAATAAATGCACGAACCAAAAATCGAAGATTTTAGAAATCCATAGTAAATAATATTGCTGGGAATCCAAAGATTCAAACCAGAAATAAACTGGAAAGAAACAGTCAACCAAAATACAACTTTTGAGAAATAAACTCAAGGAAAACCACATCCATCCAAACAAGGAGCAGTACAGGAAGGCTAAAGCAAAAAAAAACTTCCATGAGGGATCACTCAGTGGGGAAATTGAAAGAATATACGCTTTCTACTTAAGGACAACAATCTATTGAAGAGAAGACAATGTAATTCTGCAAAACAGGGTGATATGTCAACCAAAAATATTAACAAATTTTAATGAGCAATGATTTGTAAATTTTAGCTACGCATTATGTACGTACGAATGTATGAGTGTTATCGTGCGTATGCTGACAAAACAGATGTACAACACTGGGAGTAACCAGTCAAAACCATCTCGGGCACAAGCAACACCTGGGTAAATCACATCCAAGATGATCATTCCAAGAAAAAGTAAGCGCCAACTGAGGAAACATAACCTACTTCCCGCTTCAGCTTTACTGGGGAGAAACACAATCTGGAAGTAAACAAAACAAAGTGACAGAATAGTATAGATACGAGGATAGAACCTCCTTCTTCAGGCTTCACCGGGGAAACAAATATTTTCAAAAGTAACACTTCTACTGGGGATTTCAAAACCAATCTCAAGTAAAGTAGATGGACACCAAATCATCAAAACATTCACTGGGGAATTCAGGCCCACTTTATTGGGGAGGTTAACACCATATTCCCAAAGGGAAAACCAATATACGTGAAAACTCAAATTAAAACCTTACATCATGAAAACTCAGATAAGGAGGAGGAATGAATCCAAACTTGACCGAGGATACCGGAGTTTCGAACCCAATACGGAGAATCATCCTGATTAAACTTTCCCGAGGGGAACAAAAACTTCTTAAAACAACCGTAGTTCGTCCATTCCTGGGATCACCATTTTTGTTGTTGTTATTTTTTCAGCGTCACGAATTCTAAAGTAAAAGCAAATTGTAAATTATTTTTGAAAAATCGATTTTGTTATTTAATCTTTTTTGCTTTGAAAGTTATTATCAATTATAAATGGGGTCTTTGCAAGCTAAACAAAATAAGAAACACAAAGAATTGGCTAACAGCTCAAACTTTATTAATAGAATGGTAGTCTGCGAATGGAGAGACTCCATAGATGATTACAAAGTTTAGAAAATGGTAATATATAATGGAAAAGATACATTGAGATACAATGACCACTATCCCCTCTAACAATTTTTGAAATCCTGAGCAGAAATTTCCGTTGGAGTATGATGAGGATTCGAGAAGATTGTTGCTTCAACGATCAGATCTTGCATGATGCAATTAATTGGCAAGAAAGTCTCTAACTTTTGCCTAAGCTGCCCTTGCGGGTTTTCAACTTAGCGGGAAATTTATTCTGTTTATGTCTCTAACTTTTGCCTAGACCACCCTTTCGGGTTTTCGGCCTACCAAGACGCTTTTTTTTTGCCTAAGCCTCCCTTTCAGGTTTTCAAGTTAGCGAGTTGTTCTTTTATTTCTTTTGGCGAAGTATTTCTTGACTGCATCAGCATTCACGGGACGTGAGAACTCCTCGCCATCCATAGTTTCAAGAATTCATGCACCTCCAGAGAAGGCTTTCTTGACAACATATGGGCCTTCAAAATTGGGAGTCCACCTGCCCCTAGAATCAGTGTTGCAAGACATGATCTTCCTGAGCACGAGGTTGCCTTCTCTGAATTCATGAGGTTTGACCTTTTTATCAAAAGCTTTCTTCATTCTTTTCTGATATAACTGTCCATGACACAAAGCTGTCATCCTCTTCTCTTCGATCAAATTCAATTGGTCAAACCAGTTTTGGACCCATTGAGTCTCAGTCAACTTGGTTTCCATTATCAAACGCAAAGAGGGAATCTCAACCTCGACTGGGAGTACAACTTACATTCCATACACCAGAGAGAATAGGGTTGCTCCTATTGAAGTGCGGACAAACGTTCGATATCCATGCAAAGCAAAAGGGAGAATTTCATGCCAATCCTTATAAGTAACAACCATTTTCTGGAAAATCTTCTTGATATTCTTATTAGCAGCTTCAACAACCCCATTCATCTTTGGCTTATACGGAGAGAAATTATGATGGATAATCTTGAATTCTTCACACAGTTCTATCGTCATTTTGTTGTTCAATTTCGAGCCATTGTCGGTGATAATTCTACTCAGCACACCATACCGACATATAAGATTATTCTTGATGAAGCACACAACCACCTGCTTAGTAACATTGGCATATGAAGCAGCCTCCACCCACTTGGTGAAGTAGTCAATTGCTACCAAGATAAAATGGTGTCCATTCGAAGCTTTGGGTTCTATCATCCCGATCATGTCAATACCCCATATAGAGAAAGGCCATGAGGAAGAGATCACAATGAGAAGTGTCAGAGGCACATGGACCTTATCTGCATAAATCTGATATTTATGACACTTCTTTACAAATTTATAACAATCATATTCCATTGTCAGCCAATAGTAACCTGCCATTAGCATTTTTTTAGCCATCGAATGTCCATTGGCATGTGTGATAAATGAACCTTCATGAACCTCATGCATCAACATGCCTGCTTCGTGTCTATCCACATATTTGAGAAAGACCATGTTATAATTTCTCTTGTACAACACATTTTCACTGAGGAAGAAGTTGCCATCCAATCTTATCAATGCCTTTCTATCCTTATTCGATGCACCAATCGAGTATTCATGAGTCTGAAGAAAATGCTTGATGTCATGATACCAAGGTTTTTCATCTGCTACCTCCTCTGTTTTAAACACATGAGCGGGCCTATCCAGTCGCCGAACCATAATTCGAGGTATATCATTCCAAGTATTCACTTGGTACATAGAAGCTAGAGTTGCCAGAGCATCCTCCATATGATTTTCATCTCTTGGAATATGATGGAATTCAACTTTATAAAAGAAGGGTAACAACCTTCTAGCATAATCTTTGTAAGGGATCAAGCCGGGGTGACGAGTATCCCATTCCAAGTATTAACCCTCCTCTCTTGCATAAAAACATTTGCATCCCCTTCGTTCTTATTGGTAAACCCATAATATGGTTTCTTCATACCTCCAGATCTTTCACTCTTTGTTAAACAACCCTCTCTTACAGCCTCTTCTAAGCGGATACCAATTCCAATCATTTCAGTAAAGTCACTTGCCGCACTTACTACCATCCTCTCGTAGTAGAGAGCACCCAACATTTTCAAGAAAATCTTAGTCAGCTCCTTCTCTTTCATGGGAGGAATCACTTGGGCGGCTACCTTACGCCATCTTTGTGCATATTCTTTGAACGATTCCCTGTCTTTATGAACCATGGCCTTGAATTGATCACGGTCAGGCACCATGTCCATGTTGTACTTATATTTTTTGATGAACGCTTCTCCCAAATCATTGAAAGTATGGATTTCCACACTGTCCAAACTCATATACCACTTCAGCACAGCACCGGTCAAACTATCCTGAAAAAAGTGAATCAACAGACGCTGATCATCAGTATGGGTAGACATTCTCCTTACATACATCACCATATGATCACGAGGGAAAGTGTTGCCCTTGTACTTCTCAAACTCCGTGCCCTTAAACTTAGCAGGTATCTTAACATTCGGGACCAAGCATAACTCATTCACATTCTGCCCAAATAGCTCTTTTCCCCTGAGGGCCTTCATCTCTCTTTGCATCTTGTCAAACTGCTCTTGAAAATCACCCATTCTGTCATAAAGACCCAAGTCTTCACTCATTGAAGGGAAAGGACGACACACATCATCATTAATAAACAGAACCATATTCAATCGAAGGAGGCGCATCATGAGAAGCATGCACCATAGGAGGTGCCGAAGTAACAATAGTCTGAACAATTGGAGTATCTTGAGGACCAAGATTGAAACCTTAGGGTGCAAAATTCTCTCGCATTCCTCATGGATAACCTTGAGGCGTGCGGTTTTGAACAACAACTGGAGTAGCAGATACGGGAATATTTGGAGATTCAGTAGTTGCCTTTGTTGGTTGAGGTTGAACATTCGGTGGCTGATTTTGAGCAACAACCAGAGCTTCCATTAGAGCATGTTAGATTGGCCATGCCGACCTTCAAAGTAAAAAGCTCCTCGCGCAGCTCGCAGTTCTCTTTTTTTAGGTTGTCCATTTTCTTTCTGAAATTAGCCCGAGTGTTGTAGTGGTGAGTCAGCTTGCTGAACGAAGTAAAGAAGCTTGGTAAGACACCTGGATATGCATAATAAATGCAAGAAATATGTGAAATATGATGCATGTAATGCAATGCACATGTTTTTATTATTTTATTTAATATTTCAAGGGATTTAAATATTTATAGACACATTGCAAATATCAAAGTAATAACGCTTTTGAAATACTGAAATTTTTTATAATAATAAATTCAAAATAGGTTACAAGTCTCAACAATCCCAAGTACAAGATGAAAATAAAGTCTAAAACCCTAAGAAGTAAAGCTGTCAGAGATCACTCTATACGCTGGCGCTTCCCTGTAAGCCTGGCAATCTGAGCCTTCAACTTCTGGTTTTCTTCCGCATACCTGGTGGCAACCTCCTTCCAATCACCTGAACCAGGAAGTGAGTAATCAACATCTGACTGAGGCTTAGGAGAAAATAAATCCCCTTGCCTCTCCATAGTCTCTACCTCTCAACTCTCAAGAATCTCAATAAAGTCGTTTCTCTCCTTCAAATCTGCTCTATAGGAAATCTCTAAAGTTTGGCACTTATTCTTCCAAGCGTCCTTTTCCTGTTGCATCCTGACCAAAGCAAGTTGCAGCTCTTCTAGAACATCTAATAAGGGAGGAGTGGTCTTCACAAACAGACCAGGCATAGGTGTTTCCCAGGGATACGATATCTTCAACTGAATAACTCTCGTTTGGACCCACTGAAGATATGCCTCCAAAGAAACAGCACCCATAGGTTCCAAATCCTTCCTACTCTTCTTATGAATGTGACACCAGGCCTTCACAATATGCTCCCTAGCTTCCCTATGGTCTTCTCCATCCTTCAAAAAGAAACTACTCAAATGAATACTATTTGGTTTATCCCTCATCGGATAACCAAGCTGTCATCGCGCAAGAATAGTGTTATAGTTAATTCCTCCCTTTGTACCAAGAAGAGGTACATTGGGGAAACTACCACAACTGTCAATAATATCTATATCTTGGTAAGCTCTATGATACCAATCAATATCCTAGTGAGTAAGTGCCATGATCTTAGGAGCCCAACTGGGTTCCTTCCTGACATCCCAGAAAGCATCAGACTGAGGCATATGAGAGATAAACCACCGGTACAACAGAGGCGTGCAACATATAATCATCCCCCCATGATAAGAACTCCGAAGATGAGTATAGTAATAAGAATCACCTAAAAAGGTAGGAACCGGGTTTCCAATCATGAAGATCCTGATAGCATTAATGTCAACAAACCTGTCCACATTAGGAAATAAGAACAAACCGTAAGCAAGTAGAGCAAAGATGGCCTCAAAAGCGACTGTACTCTTCATCCTGGCAATGTAACGAGCTTTCTCTAATAATAATTGAGCTGGTAATCCTCTAATCCCTCCTTTAGTAGTCATATGGGCTTCCACCCAAGACTTCCCCAGATGAATCAAAGCAGCAATCTCATGTGGTTTTGGCTCACACTCCAAACTAGTAAAAGGAACACAATCGGTAACAGGTAAATCCAATAGATAAGAATACTCCTCCAGTGTAGGCATTAACTGATAGTCGGGAAAAGTAAAGCAATGATACATCAGATCATAGAATTGGACCAAGGTCGAGAGAATACCCTCCTTCATCTTTAGCTTCATGAGAGGAATGATGGATCCATACTTCTTCCGAAAGTCTGCAGAACACTCGGTCTCAGGAATTAGACTGATCAACTCATCTATCTTGGGAACCTTGAAACTGTACTTCCCGGTCTTTCTCTTTCTAGAATCCATGGTTAAAAAGTACCTGAGATATTCACAAATGGTCAACTTTTAAATCCCTTGAAATAAGATCTCTTCAAAAGATGCTTATGAGTGCATGGATGCATGATGCAGCAATCACACACAAGATCACACATATAGGGTTCATAGGTTTAACGTCACGAGCATGAGGTCGAAGGTACTACCCATAAGGTATTGGTCTAAAAGTTATCACCTGCGAACAAGGTTCTAGAGGTTCCCAGAGTCTACATCCTTCCTTCGAACATTACCAACTTCCAGATTACTCAGTCATAGCTTCCGCACAATACCTAAAAGGCCAAGAAGGGTTTGGTATTCTACGGTCCTCAGTCTCAACAGGCTCCCAAGTCGAAAGCAGTACGTCTTCCAGATTACTCGGTAAATGAAACTACAGTCAAAGGGGCCTCCACTCAGTGGGGGATCTCATGCCTCCTTTTTTTGGGATTACTCCCTCAAAGTTAACATGACTATACCGCCCGTCCTATCTTAAAGTTTGCCCAAGTATGGGTATATGACTTATAAGTAACCACCAAGCACCTTGAAAACCAGGAAAAATCCAGGCAAACATATATACAACATATAACACAAAAACAATAATAGCACATATACATATATAAACAAAGATAGGCTCAACCCACTTAGGGATGGACCAGCAAGAGGTTAATGTTTCCCCAGTGAAGTCTGAAGGGGTGAAAAACACAAGAAGGGGGGGTTGAATTGTAAAACTGAAATCTAAAGCAATTGACAAGATATTTTTATCCTGGTTCGTTTGATCTCAAACTACTCCAGTCCACCCGTCAAGGTGATTTCGCCTCTCTCCAACGAGGTCTTAATTCACTATATTCAACTGAATATTACAGACTGCTTTAACAACTGCTAAAGCCTTCTTGATTCAAACCACAACCCGGTTTGTCAAGGCAACACTTTCTTACAAATGAATAAAACAATGTGTGTGAATGTTTTCTACAAAACTTTATCACAACTGTGATGTATACACAAATGAAGCTTAGAAACTAGATTTCTAAACTGTAATGGAGTATCAGAGTTTGTGGTTTAGCAAAACTGGTAGAACGAAGATTATGGTTCAGCTTTGTGCGTGTAGAGATTTGGAGAGCATTAGTCATTATAATCTTCGAAGCCTTGTTTATATAGCACTTTGAGAAGATGAACGTTGAATGCAATATTCTTGATTCAATGCTAATAACAAGCTTTCCTTATTGAGCAGATCTTGTCTGGAATGAGGCCGTTGGAATTAATTAGCGTTTAATGCACAGTACCGTTGCTTCTTCAATGCACGTTCTGGCTTGGCTCATTCTGATTCTGCCTTGCTGCCGATGAACTATTGTGTTTCTGTATCAGAGTGTTTGAGCGCAGTCTTGTTCATCAAGCTTCAGCATGTGCGTGAGTTGATCATCTGATCTTGACGTTCTGATGTAGCAACTTCTGATGCTGGTGTATGAAATCAAATTCTGATGCTGAATAAACGTGATCTTGCTTATATCAATCAGAGTATCTGCAAGTCAGAGCATAATAATTTTAGGCAGCAGATAGTTCAAACATAAAACATATAAATACTATATCTTTTCACTTTGTTATCATCAAAACTTAAATATAGGGTTGTAGATTCAAACATTGTTCTAACAATCTCCCCCTTTTTGATGATGACAAAAACTAGATATTTTAAAAGAAAAATAACGTGAAAAGGTATCTGGAAAAATGTATCAGATTAAAGAAGTACGGAGAAGTCAGAGTTAAGAAATACTCCCCCTGAGTTTATTGCTTCCCTTTGATATACGTGTTCTTCAGGATCGGATCTTTTTCTTTCTTTGAACATCAGATAGCAGAGCTTCAGAGCTTTTCCTGTCAGAGCTTTGCTTTGGATCAGAGTATTAAGACGATCAGAACTTCATATTGATCAGAGCAACATTGATCAGAGCTTCTACATTTTGATAAGAGCTTCTAGTCTTCAGAGTGTCCAGGAGCTTCCTTGTGCCTGTAGACTTTAAACAAAACAGAAAAACATTTCAAGTAATAGAGTTAGAATGTTTGAGAGTTTCTGTCTAGTTAGCCCGTCATTGATTTAAATATCATTCTTGTTCTCCCCCTTTTTGTCAGCAATCAAAAAGTGTTGGTGATGTGCTAAAACAATTTGATCAGAAAAACTAATCATATTAAGATAGTTCAGAATCAGAGCAAGAAAAATATTACAGAAACATAATCAAAACAGTAGTTCCACATGGCAACTGGATTGCCAACGGTGATGGTTGAGGTGAGTGAGGGTCAGAATGATGAGGAGAAGGGGTTTCATAGTGGTGAAACTCTGTTTGTGGTGAAGGTGGATTTATTTCTGGTTGGGGAGAGAGAGGTGGAATCTCTGATTGCTCAGGGATCAGCGGTTCTTCTGAGAGTGGTTGTTGTTGTTGTGGTTCTGGTTCTGGTTGTTGTTGTTGTTCTGGTTGTGGAGGAGGAACATTTAGTGGTTCAGAGAGTGGTTGAGCAGAAGCATGTTCACGCTCAATATCAGCTAACACTCGGTCAAGTGCTGGTGTTGTTGAAACTGTTGGTTGTTTGGGGAGTTTGGTTCTGGGTCTTCTGAGTAGTAAGGCCTCAGAAGGGTCTTCTGGTATGGTTTCATCAATAGTAGGGATTGGGATGGATATTATGTGGGAAGTTTGAGAAGGAGCAGCAGATGTTGGAATAGTAGATGAAATTAAAACAGGGGCAGCAGATGAAATACCTCTTTTCTTTGGAGTCTGATGAGATGATCCTTCTGTTGGCGCTTTCCTCTTCTTTGTCTTCTTCTGAGTCACTTCCGGTTGGGGTTGACTCAGATCTTTGACCTTCAGCTTTGAACCTGTATCCTCTGCCTTGTACGTATCTGGGTACCTGAGAAACATCTCTGGTTTGGATTCCATTTCAGAAAATACTGGAAAATTACTCAGAGGCACTCTTCTGCTGGAGATATCAGCAGTTGAAGTAGCTCTGGGTTCCTTCTGAATATTTTCTATCAGCTTCATCTTTTTTAGATTCTTAGCGTTCAGAGGTTTCCCAATGGTTGGTTCAATAGTGCTCAGCTCCTGAGCTTCAATCAGATGTTCAATCAGCCTATTCTCTGTCAGAATATCTGATATAAGCCTTCCAAACGGTATCCAGTCCCTCTTGGTTCTTTCTTCTTCTCTTGTCTCTTTCACACTGGTTTTGAGATGGTTGAACAGGAAGTGAGCCAGATTGATCTTAACCTTCTGATCAATAAAGTAGATCAGAAACTGCTGATCCACGTTTATATAATCAGGAGAACTTGTTGGTTTCCTGTGGTTGAAGCATCCCAGAATAATCTTAGCCCATACTCTGCAGTGATCCTTCAGATCCTTAATCTTGCTGCTGGGCATTCCAAGAGTGAAAATCCTGTTGGCTACCACACCTACATCAGCGCATCTTTCGGCCATGTCCACACAACGGACTCCACCACCACTTTGACCGATTAGCTTTGCAATGAGATCTTCAGAAATCACGATCTTCTTTCCCATAACAGAAGAAATGACTAGATGTTTTGCAACTTTGGCGTGAATCCAAAATTCCTTGACTAGCGCTGGGAATGTTGGTCCAACCAACCTATCGAAGTACCTTTCCCACTTTTGAGCCCTAATTTCTTCAGTTAGGTCAAATCCATTTTCCTTCAAGCTTTCAAAGTCAATGATTAACTCAGAAAGCACTTCAAGGTTCTTTACCGGAGTGAGAAGAGTTCTGAGGGGCACCTGATATTGTTCAGAGGTTTCTTTCTTCTGATTGCCTGCAGAAATGCTGGAGGATGCCATTGTTCACACTAAAAAGCTTTGAGACTGAATTGAGAGAAAAAAAGTTTGCAAGGATGAACTCAGAAATATGCAGAAAATGCTTGAGTGATTGTGAGAAAGCGTAAAGAGTAAATGAGAGATTAATGTGCTTAAATAGAGTTTTTCAAAATTGTTTTGAAAAGTTAAACGTTTTTAAGAGAGAGAAAAAAAAATCATGATTGCCATTTAAAAGAATGATTACTTTTCATTAAATGCTTGCTGATTTTGGGGGATTTGAGAAAGATACTTAAAAACGGTTACCAGACATGTGTCTCAATGCACCCAATCAGCGCTTTGCCTTCTCAGAAGCGTGCACGCGTTCTGCTTCAGAGATATGCTGATGATTGGATGACACTTGTTTGATGTAGTGATCAGCACGTCTGTCTTTGAGATTAAACTCTCAGATCTTTAGACTTGCATCTGATACAATCTGCATGTTCTATCTTTCTGAAAGAAGATTGATCAGAAGTTCACAGTAATATAATTACATTCTGAAGATAAATATATGGAATTAAAACATTTTCATTCTGGGCATACTTTCATGCTGAGATGTTTCAGAATGAAATTAAACCTATCTTCTGAAAGGGGTTTAGTAAAGATATCAGCCCATTGATGGTCTGTATCTATAAATTTTAAGTTCAAAATACCTTTCTGAATATAGTCCCTAATGAAATGATGCTTTATTTCTATATGCTTAGCTCTAGAATGTAAAATAGGATTCTTACTTAAGCAAATAGCAGAAGTATTATCACAAAGTATAGGAATGTTACTCTCAAAAATCTGGAAGTCTTCAAGCTGACTTTTCATCCAGAGCATTTGTGTGCTACATCCTGCTGCTGCTATGTACTCAGCTTCTGCTGTTGACAGAGCAATTGTTGATTGCCTTTTGCTGGACCAAGAGATCAGATTTTCTCCCAGAAACTGGCAGCTTCCAGAAGTACTTTTACGTTCCACTCTGTCTCCAGCAAAATCAGCATCGCAGTAGCCTACTAAGCTGTAATCACTAGATTTTCTATAAAACAAACCCAGATTAGTAGTACCTTTCAGATACTTGAAAATTCGCTTAACAGCTGTTAAGTGAGATTCTCTAGGATCTGATTGGAATCTAGCACAGATGCAAACACTGAATAATATGTCAGGTATTGAAGCAGTCAGATAGAGGAGAGAACCAATCATACCTCTGTAGACTTTCTGTTCTACACTTTTGCTTACCTCTTCTCTTTCCAGAATGCATGTGGGATGCATTGGAATCTTTGATGGCTTACATTCTAAGAGGTCAAATTTCTTCAGAAGATCTCTGATGTATTTGCTCTGATGAATGTAAGTTCCTTCTGGAGTTTGATTGATCTGAATTCCTAAAAAGAATTTCAGTTCCCCCATGAGGCTCATCTCAAATTCTGCCTGCATACACTTAGCAAATTTTCTTCCAAGAGAAGGATTAGTAGAACCAAAAATTATATCATCAACATAAATTTGACAGACTAAAATGTCACTCTTAACTGTTTTACAGAATAGAGTAGTGTCCACTTTCCCTCTGGTGAATTCATTTTCAAGCAGAAAGTTACTTAGCCTTTCATACCAAGCTCTGGGAGCTTGTTTCAGACCATACAGTGACTTCTTTAGTTTGAAAACATGTTCTGGATGTTTTGTATTTTCAAAACCTGGGGGTTGGTGAACATAAACTTCTTCTTCTATATAACCATTTAAGAATGCACTTTTGACATCCATCTGATACAGAGTGATGCCTCTATTAACAGCAAATGAAATTAAAAGTCTGATAGATTCTAACCTGGCGACTGGGGCAAAGGTTTCTGTATAGTCTATCCCCTCTTGCTGACTATATCCTTGTGCAACCAGTCGTGCCTTGTTTCTGATGACTTCACCTTGCTCATTAAGCTTGTTTTTGAACACCCATCTTGTTCCAATGACGTTGAATCCTTTTGGTCTGGGAACGAGATCCCATACGTCGTTTCTGGTGAATTGATTCAGCTCTTCTTGCATTGCCAGAATCCAGTCATTGTCCAGAAGTTCTTCATCAATAGAAGAAGGTTCAATCAGAGACACAAGTCCCATAAGAGTTTCTTCAGAGTTTCTGAAGCTTGCTCTTGTTCTGATTGGATCTTCCTTTCTTCCTAGGATAGTCTCTTCTGGGTGATCCAAACTGCTTCTGGGCAATCTCTTCTGAGGTTGATCAGCAGCTGTTGTAGGATTTCTGGCAGTGCTCCTTTCAGACGTTGAAGGAATGTCTGTGTTGAGAGCTTCTGATGACTTGTCTTCAGAACCTGCAAATTCAATTTCTATACCTGCAAAAGTTTCATTCTGCTTTGACTTTTCAGAGTCAAGCTTGTCATCAAAACGAACACTGATTGATTCTTCCACAATCTGTGTTTCTGTATTGTATACTCTGTACCCTCTTGAGCGTTCAGAGTATCCTAACATAATACACTTCTGTGCCTTAGAGTCAAACTTGTTCAAATAATTCTTTGTATTCAATATAAAGCAAGTACATCCAAATGGATGAAAATATGAAATGTTGGGCTTTCTGTTCTTCCACAATTCATATGGAGTCTTTTCCAGAATAGGTCTTATTGAGATTCTATTCTGAATGTAGCACGCTGTGTTTATTGCCTCTGCCCAGAAAGTCTTAGCAACGTTTGTCTCATTGATCATGGTTCTGGCCATTTCTTGCAATGTTCTGTTCTTTCGTTCTACAACTCCATTTTGTTGGGGAGTTCTAGGACAGGAGAAATCATGCAGAATGCCTTTGTCATTAAAGAATGACTCAAAATCTTTATTTTCAAATTCTCCACCATGATCACTTCTGACTTTAACGATTCTAAGATCTTTTTCATTCTGAACTTGGTTACAGAAGGTAACAAACACAGAGTGTGACTCGTCCTTGTGTCTTAAGAACTTTACCCATGTCCATCTGCTATAGTCATCTACGATTACTAACCCATACTTCTTACCACTGACTGAAGCAGTTTTAACTGGTCCAAATAAGTCAATGTGCAGAAGTTCTAATGGCTTAGAGGTGGAAACAACATTTTTGGATTTAAAAGAAGGTTTTGCAAATTTGCCTTTCTGACATGCTTCACACAGATCATCTGAATTGAACTTCAAATTTGGAAGTCCTCTGACCAGATTGAGTTTGTTAATCTGAGATATTCTTCTCATACTAACATGCCCCAATCTTCTGTGCCAGATCCACTGCTCATTGTTAACAGACAGAAGACATTTTACGTTCTGACTCTTTAGTTCAGAAAGTTTGATTTTGTAAATGTTGTTTTTCCTCTTACCATTAAACAGGATAGTCCCATCTTTCTGACTAACAGCTTTACATGATTTTTTGATTAAAGATTATATCATAACCGTTATCACTTAGTTGACTTATGGATAACAGATTATGCATCAATCCATCTACTAGCAGAACATTATTAATAGAGGGAAGATTTCCATTACCTACAGTTCCAGAGCCAATTATCTTTCCCCTCTGATTTCCTCCAAAGCCAACGTGGCCTCCAGGCTTAAGTTCCAGGCTTTGGAACATATGCCTTCTTCCCGTCATGTGTCGTGAGCAGCCAGAGTCCAGGTACCATGACTGGTGTTTCTGACTTGCTGCTAAAGATATCTGCAACATGTATTATTTTATCCTTAGGTACCCAGATTTTCTTGGGTCCTGACTTGTTAGTTTTACCAAAACTCTGGTTGAATTTTGGTTTCACAGAGTGCTTACTGCTAGTATATTTGATGTCGTATGTGTGACCATACACAAAGTGTGAATTTAGAGGAGTGTGTTTAATGGTTAAATCCATGACATTCTTAGGTGTAGGAACCTTACCTTGGTATCCTATTCCTTTCCTGCCGTTTCTGCTAACTCCATAGATCATTGAAGCCATTCTGCTTCTATCTATGCTTTTAGCTAAGAACTTCTGGAAACTATGATCATACTCCTTGATGATCTCATCAGCGTTGCTGGGAGTTTCAGAAATTGGTTCCTTCTGAGAGTTTTGTAAAGAGTTTTCTAATTTTGAAATTTTATCTCTCAGCTCAGAGTTTTCCAATTTGAGACTCTCAGACTTATTAGAGTCAGATTCAAGATTCCTTTTCAGGTCTCTGAATTTAGCTCTAATCTGCTGATAGCGTTCCAGAATTTCATTGAGGCTTTCAGCAAGTTCAGCCTTTGTAAAATTAACAGCGAAGTTAGGAAATACCTCTTCTGTGTCTGATTCTGAGTCTGATTCAGAAGCTTCACTATCTTCTGAGATATTAGCCATGAGCGCTATGTTTGCCCTTTCATCATCTGATTCTGAGTCAGCTTCAGACGAGTCAGAGTCATCCCATGTGGCCATGAGACTTTTCTTCTTCTCTCTTCCAAACTTCTTTTTGGGCTTTTCCCTCTGAAGCTTTGGGCAGTCACTCTTGTAGTGTCCTTGCTCATTTCACTCATAGCAGATGATGTCTTTGGTATTTGGCTTCTTGCTACTGGAGGAGCCTTCAGATCTTCTGTATCCAGAGGAAGAGTCTGTCCTTCTGTATCTGGAAGAAGACTCGTTCTGATCAGATCTTCTGGGATTCCTGAACTTCCTTTGTCTTTGCTTCCACAGTTGATTTACTCTTCTGGAGAGAAGGGAAAGTTCGTCTTCTTCTGATGAGGATCCATCAGATGTTTCTTCAACTGCCTGCAAAACTTTAGACTCAGATTTTCTGTTAGATTTTAAAGCTAAAGGCTTACCTTGCTTCTGAGGCTCGTCAGCTTCTAGCTCTATCTCATGACTTCTGAGGGAGCTTATAAGTTCCTCCAGAGTGATCTTGTTGAGATCTTTAGCTAGCTTCAGAGCAGTAACCATAGGCCTCCACTGCTTGGGTAAACTTCTGTTTATTTTCTTGACATGGTCAGCAGTAGAGTATCCTTTGTCCAGAACTTTGAGACTAGCTACCAGAATCTGGAATCTAGAGAACATAGCTTCAATGGATTCAAATTCTTCCATTTTGAACGCCTCATACTTCTGAATGAGCGCCAGAGCTTTTGTTTCTTTGACTTGAACGTTGCCCTCATGCGTCATTCTGAGAGAATCAAAGATGTTCTTTGCTGTGTCTCTGTTGGAGATCTTTTCATACTCAGTATAGGAGATGGCACTGAGGAGGATGGTTCTGGCCTTATGGTGATTCTTGAAATCACGCTTTTGTTGATCAGTCATTGATTTTCTATCAATCTTCTGACCACTTGCATTCACAGGGTGCGTGTATCCATCTGTCACCATATCCCACAGATCAGCATCATGCGCTAGAAAGAAGCTTTCAATTCTGTCTTTCCAGTAATCAAAGTTTTCTCCATCAAAGACTGGAGGTTTGCCGCTGAATCTGTCTCTGTCCTCATTATTGTCATTGCTGAAGTGAGAATTGTTTCCTGCCATTGTGTTTTTCTGACGCTGGATCTTGTACTGACACGGTTAAGTGTTTTAGCTCAGAACCAGGCACTCTGATGCCAATTGAAGGGGTGAAAAACACAAGAAGGGGGGGTTGAATTGTAAAACTGAAATCTAAAGCAATTGACAAGATATTTTTATCCTGGTTCGTTTGATCTCAAACTACTCCAGTCCACCCGTCAAGGTGATTTCGCCTCTCTCCAACGAGGTCTTAATTCACTATATTCAACTGAATATTACAGACTGCTTTAACAACTGCTAAAGCCTTCTTGATTCAAACCACAACCCGGTTTGTCAAGGCAACACTTTCTTACAAATGAATAAAACAATGTGTGTGAATGTTTTCTACAAAACTTTATCACAACTGTGATGTATACACAAATGAAGCTTAGAAACTAGATTGCTAAACTGTAATGGAGTATCAGAGTTTGTGGTTTAGCAAAACTGGTAGAACGAAGATTATGGTTCAGCTTTGTGCGTGTAGAGATTTGGAGAGCATTAGTCATTATAATCTTCGAAGCCTTGTTTATATAGCACTTTGAGAAGATGAACGTTGAATGCAATATTCTTGATTCAATGCTAATAACAAGCTTTCCTTATTGAGCAGATCTTGTCTGGAATGAGGCCGTTGGAATTAATTAGCGTTTAATGCACAGTACCGTTGCTTCTTCAATGCACGTTCTGGCTTGGCTCATTCTGATTCTGCTTTGCTGCTGATGAACTATTGTGTTTCTGTATCAGAGTGTTTGAGCGCAGTCTTGTTCATCAAGCTTCAGCATGTGCGTGAGTTGATCATCTGATCTTGACGTTCTGATGTAGCAACTTCTGATGCTGGTGTATGAAATCAAATTCTGATGCTGAATAAACGTGATCTTGCTTATATCAATCAGAGTATCTGCAAGTCAGAGCATAATAATTTTAGGCAGCAGATAGTTCAAACATAAAACATATAAATACTATATCTTTTCACTTTGTTATCATCAAAACTTAAATATAGGGTTGTAGATTCAAACATTGTTCTAACAAAGTCGCCATTTTTCTGTAGCGGTAGAAATGTTTAAGACTAAGCCATTGGATTGACTAGACTTATATAGATCAAAATAAAAATCGCCATCGCGCTTTATAGTTTCCAAAGGAATGGGAAAAGAGTGAATAACCCAAAATAGGGGGGGAAAGATTCAAGGTAAGGGGGTTGGTTATGCAAAGGGAAGTTATTAACACCCTAAACATCTACAATACTCCGCAGGAACCTCTTTGTAAAATTTGTATGTTTTGGCTATAAAAAATGTTGTCTAAAAATAAATGGTGGAGGTGAGAAAAGAAATATTTTTACAATTTTTGCACCTGCCGAGGTTGTGAACCCTTAGTGCCTACGTACCACCTTCCGTGCAATAGGGGATCAGGGTACACGTAGTTCCTATTTTAAAGATTTTAAAACACAAGTGTGTTGGTTGATTTTAAGAGATAAGACATCATCATCATTGTCCGTGTGGAAAACATACTTACTACCCACCATCATGAGAAAGGAGAATTTGCATCATCTCAAAGTGGAGGATATGGCTTGGATTTCAATATCAACAATGCCTCCCTCAACACCCAAGTGGAAAATATCTTAATTCACTACATATCATGGAAGTATAGTTGTTTGCATCACTAAAAGGATTGACAAGAGTCAAATCTTTTGAGAAAAGTTTAAGATGAAAGCCAAGATGGCAAAATGGTTTGAAATGAGATTGATTGACTTTTATTCTTCTCACAAAAAAAGTCAAAGTATTATTAAGTTTATTGAAGTTTATTTATGAAAATGTTTTGAAAATGCATGGACCTAAGTCCAAGTTTATTATGAAAGTGGTTCAAGTTAAAAAAACAAGAAGAGTTTTTAAAAGGAGGGAGAATATTTTTGAAATTAAAGAAGGTGGGAGGAGTAGAATAGACTATCCTAAAAGCATAAGGTAAAAGCTAGGGATAAGAACCATCTAACCAACAAAAATCCAATACTTGACATTATGAGCCAAGATAGAATTCCCATTCTTTGGATTGAAACAAAGCAAGCAAAGATACTAGACCTCTTGAGAGAACCAAACATCAAGTGTATTAAGTCTTCACAAAAATTGGGCAGAGTAACGACTGTATACGGGTGAATTCCAGATTAGAAACAAAGGGTGTAATTACAATAACCTGCACACAAAACAAACAAAGAACCCAATGTCTTGAGGTAAACCTCAAGAGCTCCAGACAAAATAATCAGATAAGGTCACAAGGTATCCAATCATAGGCCAAGGTTTCTAATCCTAAGTCCAAAAAGTCCAATGCTCCATAATGCCAAGGATAGTAACCAAATAGTCCAAGTATCATTAAAGATTTTTAGGGTTTGTGTTGATTATTAGGTGTTTTGAAAAAGAAAAGTAAAGCTCAAGTGAGCAAAAATAAAAATGACAACAAAGTAAATACTCAAATGAGCAAAGATGAAAATGACATGAAATCTAAATGCTAAAAGTAAATAGTGCATAAAAATAAAGGGGCATATAATAAAAATAAAGAATAAAGTCAATTATTAGTGATTAGTGGTAAGTTGGATGATCCTCTTGAAACTTGCATTTGGAACTCATTAGAGGATTGGTAGAACCAAAGCCTCCACACAACAAGTTGCATTTTCTTTTTGTCAAGTATATCATCCATTTGGAATCCTCATGAGTAACATTTAATGATCAACGATGTTTAAGTGATCCGCGTTGACCAAAGGTGTTGTAGATCCATTAGAGGATTGGTAGAACCAAAGCCTCCACATAATCAATCTGAAGGTAATTGGATCAAAGAGATCAAATTAACATACTTGGGCTTGCAAATATAAGTTTGGGCCATGAATGATCATTTATTCGAATGGGGACAAAATTTAGCGCTATGTTAAGCAATCGTAAGTGGACTTATATAGAAGTCACACCTATTTTGAGGCCGGTCAATAGTAATCTATGCACCATTTAATTTGAGACATGATATAGAGATCATCCTCCAATAACACTTAGGGCAATAAGAAAAGGGATGAGATGAAGAGGGGTGAGAGAGAATATACAAACCATTTTTGAATTAAATTTAATCAAACTATTATTAAAATCATTCATCCATTTTGGTGGAGTTAGCCTCAACACCATGGATCCAATGATATTAATAAAGTTCATGATAAAAAATTTAACCCAAGATCATCCAGAAAACAGTCACAAAATAATATTACATTTAATATATATAAAAACGGTTTAAAATAAAATGTTTTAAAATAGAAATAAAAGAGAAAAATATCAAGTTTCTTCAAATTTATCAAAAATAAAAAGTAAGACCATAGAAAAATCAGAAAAAGGACTCAAATGATTTTATAATTTTTTTGGTATTTTTTTAATGTCAGAAACTATTTTTAAAATTAAAAGAAATGAGCAAAATAAACCAAAAATGATAAAAAATACCAAATTCAGAAATAAAAAATAAGTGAGGTCACCAATATTTGTCACAATATCATTGGATCATTCCATCATTTTTTCAGAATTTAAAAATGCATAAAAGTATTTTTCAACATTTAAAATAATTCAAATAAAGTGAAAATTTATAAAAAATACCAAAACACAAAATTAAATTGTGAAAAAATAAAAATCAGAAAGAGAATAATCAAAAATATTTTTTATAATTTTTTCAGATTTTTTGGACTTAAAATGAATTTTCTATGATTTTTTGAAGTTTAAAACAATTAAATATAAAAATCAGAAAAGAAAATAAAAGTTAAAAATATATGGACCATTAGATGAGAGTCAAAACGCGTTAGTAATTAAATCCAAGGGATCTGGCGTGCTGTGCATATCATGGTCATTAGTGAATAATGCATAAGATCAATAATTAAATCAGATTTCAAAAAATACAAGTGGCGTGCCATCATTGGTTAGAAGATGACACATAGGTCATCTTCAACCTCCAGCCAACATGAATTGCAGGTTTCTCAAACTCTAAAATCAAAATCTCAGACCTATGCCATTCACTTTGTATCTTCAAGACAAAGACAACCACACCCTCATGCCAAATCTATATAAATTGTAGCTCAAGCAATTTGGAAGGAAAGTTTTGAAAAGGGATTTGAAATTTCATGGTCACAACGTGTTTCCAATAAAAAGTAAGTGTTGCAACTAGAACCAGTGCAATGAGAGCATCACAATGATATCAAAGTTTTGAAGAATTGATGAAGGAATCTACCTATTGAAGTTGAGTTGCAGAGCTCTGAAACTAGACTTCTATGGAGCAATATAGGGCACGATTCTTGAATGTAATTATATGGTTAGCTTCAGGGAAGATCAAGGAAGGTGAATTGATGGAAAAATTGGATTGAAATAGGCTTGTATATGGATTTCGAAGTTGTTGAATTTTGAGTTATGGAACAAGTTTGGCAGGGTGATTATGGCTATCCAAGCTTGAGGAAATGGATGGGGAATGACCCTTTATTTATAGGGAATCAAATGGAATGTCCAAGCGTGTGAAATGATGAAGTTTGGAGGAAAATCGTGTGAAGTTGCAAACAAGAAAAGTGTGACTTCTAATTTGATCAAAACTCATCCAAAACACGCGTTTTTCTATGCTAATCACTCCTAGAAGTTCACTAAACACGTTTAGAAGAAAAAACGCGCAGAAACAAAGTGTTTGGAAGCCAAATCAAAGATTTCAAACTTCTGACTTGGTGAAAAATTCAGTTTCAAAGTGCCAACTTCTGACTAATGGCATTCTCATCTCAAGGGGTCTTACGGCATGATTCATGATGCTTTGGAAAGATGAGGTTACAAGCTTTGAAATGGAGAAAGATGGATGCTTGAGCTGAAAGTTATAACGAGTCAAACTTGGATAAAAAATGTTGACTTTCCATACAAAAATTTCAAAAATTTCTTCAAAAATGACTTATAATGTCTTGCATCCAAACATAGCTTTCCTCTTGGAATTTGTTCTTGACCAAAAATATGGCATGAAATAGATCTCTTGAATGACATTTTGAAACTCGAACCATTCAAAATCTCCAAAAATTGAGAGAGTTATGACTTGTTGAAGTTGGCAAAATTTCATAAAGTGACCTATAATCTTTTGTATCCTTAAGGAACTTTCCATCCATTTTCTAACTTTACACATAAAATAAGGCATAAAGTGCACATCCTCAAGATCATTATGGAAAAATAATGGGCTCAAGGTGATAAAAATTGACCAAGTTATGATCCTTTGAGTCACATATGGAAAATTGGGGATTCATTTGGAGGACTTGTAATCTTTCTTCTTCATCAAGTTTCTTCCACATGAAAAATCCTTGGAACTTTTAAAGTGATTTTTTAATAACCATTTGAAGAGAATGATGTCTTTGGAATAATTCAAAAATACAAAAATATGAGCAAGATATACTCCTTTGAAGTTCAAAATCCTAGTTCTTAGATTAAGAAACATGCCTTGAGGAATTTTGACAACATTGAACAAACTTCTTGTACCAACACAAATTCTTTGAAAATATAAGTTGTTGGGGATGATAATGAGAACTCATAGCAACCACAACCACTTCCAAATCTTGAGAATTGAGAGAAATATGCAATTGTGACTAATGGGGACAAAGCCTTGTCCAAACATGTCTATTTTTTCAATCAACCCCTTGTAATTTTTGGATCAAATTTGATAATATTGAAATGTGGTGAACAAAAATAAACATTCCATGCCATTTCCTCCAAAACAACTTCAATGGTTAGGCTTGAACTTCTCAAGCTTTATTGACTAGGGCATGGAAATAAACTCATGAACCCATGGAGAAACTTGTTGAATCTTATTGCCTTCACCTACATGGATAACAAGCAAGACAAACCAACATTAAATTTTATTAATTAAAAGAAGAAATCAAGAAAAAAATATTCATGATCAAAAAAGAACACAAGTCAAGGTGGTTGGTGATTCCTCAAAGAGCAAAGCTAAATATTGGGAGGGGAACCAAGAATCCTAATGTGACCTTGTTGTGATGGACTTAACATGGTATGATGAAGGGGTCTTAGGGGAAAAAATTGGGGCACAACACTATGGCCTTACAGTACTGTCTTCCATACGCTATCCAAACAGATCCTAAACCCTTTGGGCCAGGCCCAGTCTCTAATCACACCACTTTCTTTTTTTTTTGTTTTTGCTATCACGTTGGAAAACACACCCCATCAGCCAAATGGGCCAAGTCCAATTTATGGACTTGGACCATTACTCCCTCATACCCCCAAGCTTTTACTACAAAGTTCAAACTTACACCCTCATGCGTTGAGCATGAATTCAACATCTGAATTCAGGGTCCTGCTACATATACGCCTCTTTTTTACTAGCCCAACATAATTCACACCCCCATGCGTTTTTAATTTAATTCTTTTTTTATTTTATTTTTATATTTTCTATATTTTATATTTTAATATTATTAGTTATTAATATAATAAATTAAATATTTATTTTTATAAACTCATCGAATATTTATTTATTTTATGGCATTAAAATATTTTTTTATCATGCATTAATAAAGACATTTTTACAAAAAGTTCTGATGAAAGAAGATCAGAAGATGCGCTAAAAAGATGTTTCAAATCTGATTATAAAACTCTTGGAAAGAAGTTCTAACACTGCAAACATGATCTTATGGCTCTGATCTTCAAAAGTTATGAAGCAAGCAACAACAAATACTTCAATGTTCTGAAGCGTTAAAAATCAAATGTTTCCATTCTTCAATTGGCATCAGAGCGCCTAGTTCTGAGTTCAAGCACTTAACCGTGACCGTAAAAGATCTAATCTAAGAAAAACAGTATGGTGGGACCAAGTCGGAACATCAGCAATGACTACCATGATGAGAAAGACAAAATCAACGGAAAACCTCCAATCTTTGATGGAGATAACTTTAATTACTGGAAAGACAGAATTAAAAGCTTTTTTCTGGCTCATGATGCTGATCTCTAGGATATGGTAATTGATGGGTACATACATCCTGTTGATGAAAGTGGTCAGAAAATTGACAGAAAAAGAATGTCAGATCATAAAAACCGAGACTTCAGAAATCATCATAAGGCCAGAACTATTATCTTGAGTTCCATCTCATATTCAGAGTATGAGAAGATCACAAACAGAGAGACATCAAATTACATGTTTGATTCTTTGAGAATGACGCATGAAGGCAACACACAAGTAAAAGAATCTAAAGCCTTTGAGAAGATTAAACCATTGAAGCAATGTTCTCAAGATTTCAAAATCTGGTTGCTGGGCTGAAATGGAGACCCATGGTCATTGCTCTCAAACTAGCAAAAGATCTGAATAAAATATATTTAAAAGAACTTGTCAGATCTCTTAGAAGTCATAAGATAGAGTTAGAAGACAATGAGCCCTAGAAGCAAGGTAAGCCTTTAGCCCTTAAATCTAACAAAAAAATATGATTCTAAAGTTTTGCAGGAAATAGAAGAAAACACTAGTGGTTCCTCATCAGAAGAAGACGAATTATCCCTTCTCTCCAAAAGAGTAAATCAGTTGTGGAAGCATAGAAAAGGATGTTCAGAAATTCCAGAAGAAAAGGGAATTAGTCTGAATCATCGTCTGGACAGATAAAATATAAACCATCTTCTGAGTATAGAAAGTCAAGAACAGAGACATTGTCTGCTACGAGTGCAATGAACAAGGACACTACAAAAGCGACTATCCAAGGCTTCAGAAGGAGAAACCTAAAAAGCAGTTCGTTAAGGAGAAGAAGAAAAGTCTCATGGCAACGTGGAATGCCTCAGACTCTTCAGAAATAGACACTGAGTTAGAAGATGAAAGAGCCAACATTGCCCTGATGGCCAACATATCAGAAGATACTAAATCATCAGGATCAGAATCAGACTCTGAGGAAGAAGAGGTATTTTCTAACTTTTCTAGATCTCAATTAGAAGAGAGTCTTCAGAAATTCTAGAAAGGTATCAGAAGCTTTGAGTCATAAACAAGAACTTGAAAAAGGATCTGGTTTCTGACTCTGAAGAAACTAAGAATATGATACTGGAAAACTCTGAGCTGAAAGAAAAAATTCTAAAACTTGAAAATGATTTACAAAATACTCATAAGGAAACTGTCTCATAATTTCTTAGTAACCCTGATAAAATCATATAGTGATGTGATCACAACTTTCAGAAGTTCCTCGCTAAAAACATAGATAGAAGCAAGATGGCTTCAATGATCTATGGAGTTAGCAGAAATGGCAGAAAATGTATAGGATACAAAGGTAAAGTATCCAAACCTAAGAAAGTAATGGATATGATTACTAAACACACTCCTATAAAATCTCACTTTACCTATGGGCACACACATGATTTAAAATATACCAGTAATTATATCTCTGCTAAACCAAAATTCAAACAGAATTTTGGTAACTCTAACAAACAAGGACCCAAAACGATATGGGTACCTAAGGATAAAATTATATTTGTAGTAGATATCTTTGACAACAAGACTGAAACACCAATCCTGGTACCTGGACTCTAGATGCTCTCAACACATGACGGGATGAAAGCATATGTTCCAAAGCATGTCGCTTAAATCTGGAGGCTACACAGGTTTTAGAGGCAATTAGAAAGGGAAGATCATTGGCTTTAGAACAGTTGGTAATGGTAATCTCCCTTCTATTACTAATGTTCTGTCAGTAGATGGATTAATGAATAACTTGTTATCCATAAGTCAATTAAGTGATAACGGTTATGATATAATCTTTAATCAAAATTCCTGTAAAGCAGTTAGTCAAAAACATGGATCTATCCTCTTTAATGGAAAGAGAAAGAACAACATTTACAAAATAAAACATTCTGAACTGAAAAGTCAGAATATAAAATGCCTACTGTCTATTAACGATGAGCAACGGGTCTGGCACAGAAGATTGGGGCATGTTAGTATGAGAAGAATATTTCAGATTAACAAACTCAATCTGGTTAGAGGACTTCCTAACCTGAAGTTCAGTTCAGATGCTCTGTGTGAAGCATGTCAGAAAGGCAAGTTTGCAAAACCCTCTTTTAAAGAAAAAAATGTTGTTTCTACCTCTAGACCATTAGAACTTCTACATATAGATCTGTTTGGACCAGTGAAAACTACATCCATTAGTGGCAAGATGTATGGATTAGTGATCGTAGATGACTATAGTAGATGGACATGGGTAAAGTTCTTAAGACACAAGGACGAGTCACACTCTGTGTTCTTTGCTTTCTGTAACCAAGTCCAAAACAAAAAGGATCTTAGAATTGGTAAAGTCAGAAGTGATCATGGTGGAGAATTTGAAAACAAAAAATTTAAAATATTTTTTAATGAGAATGGCATCTCTCATGATTTCTATTGTCCTAGAAATCCCCAATAAAATGGATTTGTAGAACGAAAGAACGGAGCTTTACAAGAAATGGCAAGAACCATGATCAACGAGACTAATATTGCTAAGAACTTTTGGGCAGAAGCCATTAACAAAGCGTGTTACATTCAAAATAGAATCTCCATAAGACCTATTCTGGACAAAAATCCATATGAACTATGGAAGAACAGAAAGCCCAACATCTCGTATTTCCATCCATTTGGATGTATTTGTTTTATTCTTAACACCAAAGAACATTTGAACAAGTTTGACTCTAAAACACAAAAGTGTATTATGTTAGGATACTCTGAACTCTCAAGAGGCTACAGAGTATACAACACAAAAACAAAGATTGTAGAAGATTCAATCAGTGTTAGATTTGATGACAAACTCGGCTCTCAAAAGTCAAAGCAAGATAAATCTTTTGCAGATATAGAAGTCCAATTTACAGGTACTAAAGACACTTCATCAAAAGTTCCTCACAAAGAATCACAAACAACACCAGAAGGATATGTCACAAATATTACAGCAACATCTGAAAAACCTCTCCATAAAAGAAAATTCAGAAGCAGCTTAGCTCATCCTGAAGACAAAAATCTAGGAAAGAAGGAAGACCCAATCAGAACAAGATCCACATTCAGAAACTCTAAAGAATCTCTCATGGGATCAGTGTCTCTGATTGAGCCAACTTCCATTGATGAAGCTCTTCTAGACAATGATTGGATACTGACTATGCAGGAAGAAATAAACCAATTCACCAGAAATGATGTGTGGATCTGGTTCCCAAACTAAAAGGGTTCAACGTCATTGGAACTAAATGGGTATTCAGAAACAAGCTGAATGAACAAGGAGAAGTCATCATAAACAAGGCACGACTGGTTGCACAAGGTTATAGTTAGCAAGATGGGATAGACTATACAGAAACCTTTGCTCCAGTTGCCAGGTTGGAATCTGTCAAACTTTTAATTTTCTTTGTTGTAAATAATGGCATCACTCTCTATCATATGGATTTCAAAAGTGCATTCTTAAATGGATACATTGATGAAGAAGTTTACGTGCACCAACCCCCTGGTTTTGAAAATTCCAAGCATCCAAAATATGTTTTTAAACTAAAGAAATCACTATATGGTCTGAAACAAGCTCCCAGAGCTTGGTATGAAAGACTACGTAGTTTTAAGTTAGAAAATGAATTCACCAGAGGGAAATTAGACACAACCTTATTCTGAAAGCCATTTGAAAATGCATTCTAGTTTGTCAAATTTACGTAGATGATATTATTTTTGGGTCTACTAAAGCCTCTATGGGAAGAGAATTTGCTAAGTCTGTGCAGGAAGAGTTTGAAATGAGCTTGATGGGAGAACTCAAATTATTTCTAGGCATTTAGATCAATCAAACTCCAGAAGGAACTTACATACACCAGAGTAAATATGTCAAAGAACTTCTGAAGAAATTCGACTTAGCAGAATGTAAGCCACCCAAGACTCCAATGCATCCTACACGCATTCTGGAAAAGGAAGAGGTAAGTAAAACGGTAGAACAAAATATCTACAGAGGTATGATTGGTTATCTCTTATATCTTACAGCTTCAAGACCTGATATTATATATATTGTATGTTTATGTGCCAGATTCCAATCAGATCCTAGAGAATCTCACTTAACAGCTGTTAAGCAAATTTTCAAGTATCTGAAAGGTACTACTAATCTTGATCTGTTTTATAGAAAAACCAATGAATACAAATTAGTAGGGTACTGTGATGCTGACCTCGTTGGAGACAAAGTAGAAAAAAAATCACTTCTGGAAGCTTCCAGTTTCTGGGAGAAAATTTGATCTCATGGTCCAGTAAGAGGCAATCCACAATTGCATTATCAAATACTGAAGCTGAATACATTACAGCAGCTGGATGCAGCACACAGATGCTCTAGATGAAAAGTCAACTTGAAGACTTCAATATATTTGAGAGTAACATTCCTATACTATGTGATAACACTTCTTCAATTTGTTTATGTAGAAATCCCATTTTACATTCTAGGGCTAAGCATATAGAAATAAAACATCATTTTATTAGGGACTATATTCAGAAAGGAATTCTTTCCTTAAAATTTATTGACACATACAATCAATGGGCGGATGTCATCACTAAACCACTTTCTGAAGATAGGTTTAATTTCATTCTGAAACATCTCAGCATGAAATTATGTCCAACATAAGAGTTTTATTTATATATTCTTTAACCCTCAGAATTTTATGTTTTTATTGTGAACATCTGATCAACCATTTTTCAGAAGTTAGAAGGAAAGTTGCATCAGGATCTATCTAAGAAGATCTGATCAGTTTCCAAACAGTTCATTTAAAAGATAGAAGCATGCAATTCACATAACCAACATTTGTCATCCTCTCACTAGCATTCTTCTAAGGCTGAACACACATTCAAATTCTGAAGGGATTAGAGCTTTGTTTGGATGCATTGAGACTCGTGTTATATTGGTAACCATTCTATATCTCCACGCCATCTCCCTATTCTCAGGAATCATTAATGCTATGTAATCATTATAATTTATCACTCTTTTCTTGCTAATTAAGTTTTCAATTTGCTTATAAATACACCATTCACCTTCACTCTCACTCTTTCACACTCACTTCTTCTCGCTACTATTTTCTCTATACTTTTTGTGTACAAAAATTTTCTTTAAAAAAAAAACTCTCAACAGTCTGTGTGATTAAAGGCTTCATCTTCAAGCGCTCAAAACTATCAATGTGTTCCTGGTTTATCTTCGTCAATAGCAGAAAGATATGAAGAGCCGCCAAGAACACTACTGACCCCCATTGATTCACCAGAGGTTATCTGTGAACTCATCATAGATTTTGAAAGCATGAAGGAGAACAACTATGATCTCACACATGATGTAGAATTTCAAGGATATACCAGATATTTTTATCGTCTTCTGGGTCCAGTTTTCCTAAAATTGGTCAAAGAATTCTGGATTCACCCCTCTTCATCAAACCATCAAGTCACGTCGGATGTGATGGGGAAGAAGGTTGCAATTTATGAAGATCTTATTGCAAGGTTGATTGGCAATAACGGCGCAGGAATCCGTTGCAGCGATATGGCAGAAAAATGTTTTGACCTAACAACAATATCAAGAGAGATTTTTACTTCTGTGCAGCCATCAAACAAAATTAAAGATCTGAAGTACTACTTCAGAATTTGGGAAAAAATTATTCTAGGCTGCATTAACCACAAGAAGCCCACAAGCTCTCTTGATTATATCAACATTGACCAACAATTTTTGTTGTACTTCATTGCAACAAAGGCAAAGATAAATCTTCCTCATCTTCTGTTCAATCATCTGAAGACAAGTGTGAAGGAAACTAGAGAAGAAGAAATAACTGAGAGGGATTGGATACCTCTGGGTAGGCTGATATCAAATATTCTAACTGAAAACAAATTAGTAGAATATCTGACTGAAGCTCAGCAAATCAGCATTCTAGAAGCATGTGCTAGAAAACCTCTCAATGCGAAGAATCTGAAGAAGATGAGAATCATTGACAACATTAAGAAGGATCCAACTATTTCAACCAAAGAAGTCATCACATCAAGAAGAGTTCCCCTGAAAGATTTCCTTCTGTTCTCTCAAATAGATGCTTCACCAAAAATCATTATCAGATATTTGGAAGCATGCAAGATGGATGGGACTAATCCAGAGTTAAACATTCGTGATCTGCGTCAATAGGCTCCAGAAGATATTCTCAAGAAATCTAGAAAAAGGAAAGCTGCAAAAGAAGGATCTTCTCAGAAGGTACCAAAAGCTGCTAAGAAGAAAGGTAATCCTTCTTTCTATTGTAGAATCAGTGATTTTATCAACATATGAAACACCCTACTCTACAAAACTAATAGAATACCCCTCACCACAAACATTTGATGATTTTGATGTAGAATTTGACCCTTCAATCACACTAGAAAACATTCTGAACGAACCATACTCTCCCAATGCACATCTTGACCAAAATCATTCAGAACTTGCTCAAGTTCTTTCTGATATTGATTAATTTGATCCAAATTTTCAAGCTCCCCACATAGAAAATCTAAATTTCCAAGCTCTCCACTCTGATAATACAAACGCTCACGCTCCCCAACCATAAAATCTATATATTGACTCTGATACCTCCACACCAATTCCTGGAATAACATAACCTCTCATGGTTCGACAACCTCTCTCGATCCACGACATTCCAGAAATTCCATCTCCTTATCATTCCACTCCACCAAACACACCTCCATCACCCATTACCATTTATGATTCTCCCTCCCCCTCTCCTATCAATCCCCCATAAGATCACTTAAGAACTATAATAGACTTAGAAGCGCTTGATAACCTTGCCTCTAGCTCTCACAAAATTTCTATCCCAAAACCAAAACCAACTATTACCAAGGCAGATGTTGGTAGAAGTTTACTGATTTTTGAAATAGAGATAATTGAATGGGTTAACTCTTTGAAGCTAGTCTGCTTAGAAAATCTGAATCATGCTGCTTCTGATTCTCACTAGAACCAGTTCAGAAAATGGTTCAACTCTGAATCCCAGAAACTCAAGGAGTTAAGCTATGAAGTGGCCCAACAGAACTTCCATGATCAGTTGAATGTTTTCAAGGATCAAGTTTTGCGTCACTGGGAAAAGAAACTTATTCTTCTGCTGGATAATACTCCATAGGGAAGATCAAAAGCCTCCAGAAATTGATGAACCATGCTCTGATAATCTTCCTCTGGTTGTTGTTCAAGACAAAGGCAAAGAGACTGAAGAAGCTACTGAGTCAGAATCTGGTGAAGCTTGTTCTGAGAATATTTCACCTTCTGTGGATATACCTTCTTCATCTCTGGTTATGCAAACTCAGGAGGAGTTGAAGAAAGAAAATGCAGTGATCAAGGACACATTAGACAAGCAAGATGACACATGCAAAGAAATCAAAGGAGTGCTAGGAAAACAAGAGGAATCAAACACTCAGATTAAGAGCTTGTTGGAAGCCCTGTTCACATGACTTCCTCCACCTCAATCTTAGTTTTTAAACTTGTTTTCTTTACTGTATTCAATTTTTTTGTGTTTTTTACTTTTGAATGTGTTACTGCCATCATTTTTAATATAACTCCACTTTTGCTTCTGAATATCAGTGTTTATATTGCTTTTTGATTCTTGACAAAAATGGGGAGAACGTAAGATATTTCTAATAACAGTATCGAGACACGGTCTCAAACATTTTGAATATCATAACTTCTCGTTTCTTTTTCTGAAATCATAACACGAACAAAACTCGGATGAAGACAGAAGCAGATGCATCAAAAGCACTGATCAAAAAAACTTCAGGGAAGTAATTCATCTCTATATGAGTACTCAACTCATGGGGAGACCCTATAATGCTTTATGTTCTTTATGTTTTTATTGAAATATCCTTGTTTTTATCATCATCAAAAATGGGGAGATTGTTAGAACATATTTTGATTATACAACCCCTGTAAGAGTTTTGATGATAACAAACACAAAGAACAATTATGCACTCTAAAATTATATTATGTTTTATAGAGAAGTTCTGATGGAAGAAGATCAGAAGATAAGTTACAAAGCTGTTTCTACTATGAGTGTAAACATCTCTCAAAAAGTTCTGATGAAAGAAGATCAGAAGATGCGCTAAAAACATGTTTCAACTCCGATTATAAAACTCTTGGAAAGAAGTTCTAACACTGCAAATAGGATCTTATGGCTCTGATCTTCAAAAGTTCTAAAGCAAGTAGCAACAAATACTTCAATGTTCTGAAGCGTTACAAATCAAATATTTCCATTCTTCAATAACTTTGATGCTTATGCTTTATGTTTAGTTGAAGATGTGGTATTTCCTCCAAAGTTTAAGATTCCAGATTTCGAAAAGTACAAAGGAGCTAGTTGTCCTAAGACTCATTTGAAGATGTATGTAAGGAAAATGGAAGCATAGCCATGTGATAATAAATTGCTTATCCACTGGTTTCAAGACAATCTTAGTGGAGTATCGTTAGAATGGTATGCGCAATTGGAAAGAAACCATATTCCCACCTGGAATGACTTGGCTTTGGCATTTTAGAAGCATTATCAATACAACACTGACATGGCTCTAAGTCGAATGCAACTGCAAGATTTATCTCAGAGGAGTAACGAATCCTTCAAAGAATACGCATAGAGATAGAGGAAGTTGGCTGCTCGAGTACAACCACCATTATTGGATAAGGAGTTGGTAGACATGTTCATGAGCACCCTATGAGATCAATACTATGAAAATATGTTGGGCAGTATATTGTCACGCTTTTCTAACCTAGTAATAGTTGGGGAATACATCGAGAACGACATCAAAAATGGAAAAATCCAAAGCATCTTGACTAACCTGACTAATGAATCCCTTAGATATTTCCAAGAGGAAGAAGAAAATGAAATGAATGAAATATGGGAAACTCACCGACCTCCAGAAGCTCCGTCTCTTGTGCCTTATCATCAATATTCGTATGCAGTAGATGCCCAATGCCAAAAACCACTCTCTGGTCTTCAACACAAGCAGTCGCGGCCTATACCGCATAACCAACAGGTTAATATTTCATCTCAACATCAACATTAGAATCGACAAGCTCGGAATAAAAATAATCACCATCAACACCAGAATCAGCATAGGCGTCCAAATAGCCAAGAAAGGGAAACTCGCCGTTTTGACCCGATCCCTATTACATACAGTCAATAATGGTCATATCTGGTCCAAAATTCATCAATGACCCCCAGACAAACTAGATCCATGAAGTATTCATTTCCTCCTTGGTACAACTCGGATGTTCAATGTGAGTTTCATGATGGAGTAGTGGGGCATTCAATTGAAGAACGCAATTAATTCAAAGAAGTGGTACAAGAGCTGATTGAAAACAAGCAATTGACTTTTGAAGAAGATGGCCCATATATGGTGGAAAACCCCTCACCCTGATAAAAGCACGTATCTCAGAAAGCCTCTCAAAAAATTGGTCGATCACTAAAGAAGCTCATCCCTAGGATAATTGAGCTTTATCATATGTGATTTCTTTCTTGCTAAGTATTATTTGTTATAAACTTTGTACTCTGTGATCAGTAATTCGAATAAATAATCATGCATGTTTTTGAAATCGATCTATTTCACAAATAATCAACGACTTTCCAGTCTTCTTTTTTATCTTCCATTACAAAACTTTAACAAACTTCGGGGGAGATTGACAAAAATTAAATAAATTGAATTTGGCTGACTATGCTTTTTAATAGTTAGACCGAGCTAACAATGTAAGGCATTCTGTCAATTCCTAAACAGTGGAGAAATAAGGAGTTAATTCATAAGGAACCACCTCAAACCATAAGTTGGAGTTATTTTTTCTATTTAAAAAAAAAAAACAACTTAATTTCAACCAAGGGCAGAGTAGTCTTTCAATTAATTGAGTAGTGCATTCAAATCTCAAGAGAATCAAGTCATCTAAGCAAAGGTTCAAGCATATCTCCATCCTCGATACATCATTGAGGAAATGATCTAAGCAAAGGTTCAAGCACACCATCTTCCTCGTGCACATTAACAAAGATTGAGGAAGCAATCAATAAAGACAAAGTTCACGACGTCTTTTTCCTCGATACATCATTCAAGATCGAGAAAACAATAAAGGTGAAGCTTAAACAATCAACATGACAGTCGCAAGTGTCAAAATCTAAAAGAAAAATAAATTCAAAAGAAAAATAAAGCCCGCTTAGTCAAGTAAAAATCGAAAAAACTTGACTTAGGCAAAAGGTAGGTCATTCTGATGGACCAAAAATTCAAAAGAATCGGTTCATGCAAAAATAAAGGATTTGAAGCACAATTGGAGAACAATCTCGTGACTTCCACCTCAAAGGCTTCTCATCAAACGCTCGGATCTTATCAATACTTTTCATTGGTGCTTGAATTTTTATCTACGCTTCTCATCATCTGCGTGACTACGGAATTTCTCTTGCAGGCTGAACACATCCATTTGGTTAATTGAATTTAGGAATGAAGAATATCAAGGATAATTGGGGTTGGATAAATAAATGTTTTAGCCTTATATCCTTTGTTTTTAAATCGTGAACCATGCCACGTTACAACCTTCAAAAGTCCTAATTGAAGCTAGGTTCACTATAAAAGCATACTCAACAAGATTTGTGTTAAACTAACTCTTAATGTTTTTTAAAGTATCACTAAACCACGTTGCCACTTTTTCATCTCTAATCATCCATTTCTTTTCAATAATAAATTTCAATTTCAAGAACTTGCATGTGCATCACATTATGATTACTTTTCAAAGGGGATCATTTTACTTACAAGTCAATACTTAGTATCAAGGAGATTTCAAAAAAGGTCTGCTCAAAGGAAGCATTTCCAAGAAGCTTCTAACTAGGGGAAAAGAACCTAAGAGGACCCCTATAAGAAGGGGAAAATCCTAATGATCATATGGGAACATCATATGAGGATCCTGTTGACTAGGGGAACTTATTCTAAGATTTGGTCAACTTGGATCACTTATCAATACACCGGTTGATAAAGAGCCTACTTTTCAAGATATAGACACTTGGGGTAACCTATATCAAAACCTATATTCCAGATTGGAGGGATCCAAGTTCCTTCTTAGGACACTCTTCCAAAACCTAAAGATAGGGGCATGCCTTTCAAAATTCAAATGTTTGGGTAGACCACTGCGAGACTCATAAACTGGTTCTAAATGGTTCATCAAGGGAAAATCATTCCAAGGGTCAGTTGATCAAGGGAATGGTGTTTCAAAATTCAAACTTTGGGGAAAGACAGCCCATGAAAGGTAAGCCCTCTTCATACTTTCACAATCCCCAGGGGACATCTCTTCTACATCCATAATCTTCGAGTTCAAAAAGAGTATCGAGAAGTCATGTCAGCATAATACCCTACCACTTTTTCAATAATCATTCTTGTGGCACTAGTAACCTCTCTGGGTATTAATCATTTATTTTCCCCTAACAGGGGCACCATTCAAAAAGCATTCGAGTCATAATCGTAAAGCATAATGCATAGTATGAACCATGTTGCGTGTGAAGACAATCATCATGATCAATTCAAGTTATATATTCTACATGGAATCTCGGTAGTAGATTCCCCTGGTTAATATCGGTAGATGATTTTCTAGAAGACCTTGGCAGAAGGTAGTTCACAATTGAATATCGGCAGAAGATTCCTTTGGTTGATCTCGGTAGTTGATTTTCAAGAATACCTCGACAGAAAGTAGTTCCCAACAGAACCTCGGCAGTAGATTCCCTTGGTTGATCTCTGCAGTTTATTATCCAGAAGACCTCGGCAGCAGGTAGTTCCTTAACAGAACCTCGACAGTAGATTCCCCTAGTAATCTCAGCATATTATTTTCCAGAATACCTCGCAGAAGGTAATTATACAGAATCTTGGCTGTAGATTCTCCTGGTTAATCTTGGTAGATGATTATCCAGAAGACCTCGATATAAGGTGGTTCTCCATCGAATCTCAGTAGTAGATTCCCTTGGTTGATCGCAGAAGTTGATTATTCAGAAGACCTCAGCAGAAGGTAGTTCTCAATTAAATCTCGGTAGTAGATTTCCCGTTAAAGAGCCCCACATCAAGCATGACGTACACATAACCATATAAAAAGTCTCAAGGTCATTCATAACATTTGATGCATCTAACATACGGAAATACAAAAGAGAAATTGATAAAACGTCAAAGTTTATTTTGGTTAGGAAAATGTCGAAAGAGGTCCACGTCTACGTCCATACCCACACCTACGCATGCACCTACAAATATCGAGATCCTGTGGAAATTTTTTGTCATATTCAAATCAATTCAAAGATACCACAACAACGCGACATTTGGGAGTTGGTGACACAAAACTAATGGTTTAAAAGGAGGAGATATCAAAAATCATTTTCATTACATTTTATGGCATATACACACATTTGGTAAATATGTACATATTTGGGGCATACACAGACACTCAGTACATATACATTTCTAGGTTCCATATCAATCCAGGACATTATGCAACATACATGGCATTTTTCCAAACACACTTTGATAAAACCAATATCTTGGGGCCCTTTTGTCAGATCATAAAAACAAGCATTTACCTTGGTCGAGAATAGACACAACTGATAAAAAACTCTGATCTCGTCTTTGATCTAGTTATCCAATATTTGATCATCAAAAAACTTTTCAATCATCTAACCCCTAGGTTGTGGTAAGTGTGCAAATTGTTGGGTTCATAATATTCATTCCCTAGGTTGCAATGAATACGTGAATTCATATTTGTGGTGTTTTCCCCTTAAGTTGTGGTAAATGCACAAAATCTTCAAATATATATCCCCTAGGTTGCGATATATATGCGAATTTTCATGGTTATACTATTCATCCTCTAGGTTACGATGAATAACATAAGCCTACCCAAGTTGTATTTTAACCCCTAGGTTGTGATAAATACACAGGTTCATCCTCGTACTGTTTACTCCCTAGGTTGTAGTAAACATGACAAAGTCGGTAATATAACTCATTGCATCAGTCTCAATGCAGCAATGTTGTTATCAAGCTTTTTTATTATCTATACCCTAGGTTGCGATAGATATGCGAATTCTCAGGGTTATATTATTCATCCCCTAGGTTGTGATGAATAACGTAAGCCCACCCCTGTTGTCTTTTATCCCCTAGGTTGCGATAAAGGCACATGTTTATCCTCGTACTGTTTACTCCCTAGGTTGTAGTAAACATGAATAAAACTGCATAATTCATTGCATCAGTCTCCATGCAGCAACATACTATCAAACTTTGTGTTATTAATCCTTTAGGTTGCAATGAATATACAAAATTTGTGTTAAGCTTACTGTGTTAGTCTCCAAGAATTAGTAAGTCAGCTTTTCAAAATTGTATTATTTTACCTCCTAGGTTATGGTAAATATGCAAGAATCTACAATCTCTTAGTTACTGATGAGTTATCTGCGTCGTTGTATCTAAGTTAAAACAAAAATTTGGTTCAAATGCTGGTAAGATGATACATCATCATCTATTCCTACTATTCATACCCATGGGAACGTTGTACAACGTATCCTTATAATCTTTCGGACAAATTTGGGGTCTTCCAATATTTAATAAACTTCCGATCAGAGCATGCGAGACTTGTGTATTCTCTCACTATTCAATCGAAAGGTAATTAAATATGGGCAACTTTCATACCCAAAATTTGTCCTGCTAGTTTCTAATCCTTTTTCCTAGATTTATTTACTTTATAATATATTACTGTCATGTTCATGGGGTTTAGTTTTTCGGACATAGGTTTAATGGGATTTTATAAATCAGGAAAGCCCATGAATATTTGAGGGTCCATTAGGTTTTTTAAAGGAGGCGTATGGACTTCTTAGCTCATTTTTGTTTTAAAGTCCATTGCATTTTAATCAAAGCTTTTGATTTCAGCCTATTTTGAAGAAGGGTTTACATTGTTGAAAATTTTGGACCTTTCTAAATTAGAAAGGCCCATGTAGAATTGAGGGCCCATTCTCTCTCCCTTGCAAGGGGTGTGTGTTAGTTAATTTATGTTGGCCCATTTAGAATTCTAAAGAGGGGGGGGGGGGTATGTTGAGTATATGAGAGGGTATGTTGAATGGACTAGCCCAATATTAGTATTAAGGCTTGTTTTAAATAGAAGGGGTGTTTTACATTCTTTTAGAGGCCCAAAACAGTTGGCCCATTCCAGGTTTTTCTTTGCATTGAGAGATTGCCTTACAATGACTTTATACTATATTATTATTATTATTAAGCGTTATCATTATAACTTAATTAAAAAAATTGTATTTGTTTTATTATTGGAAAAAATATTGACTAAAAGTCAAAGTTGAAGTCAAAAAGGCCTTTTAGTCGCATGGCCCAAACCCAGTTCAAAACAGGAAAAACCTTCATAGTTCAATTAAGAAAAAAACACTTTTGCTTTAAATAAGAAAAACACTTAATATACCAATCAAAAGAGAAACACTTGCTTTTGAACTAAAAAACAAGTACTATTCAAATCAAAATTAAAGCAGAAACAAATCTTTTTATTTTGAATCGTCTGGATATACAGAATCATACAATGCACACTAAATCAAATCTAATCAAAAACTACATAACAAAATCAATACAACACCAAAACAAATCTTGACTAACTTAATACAAATCTTAATAGAATCAAACTACTTATACATATCCGTATCAATTACATAATCAAATCAAAATAAATCCCTAATCTAACCTAAATCAATTCTAAGTAACGCCAGTCACAAAAATGTTTCTTAATATAGCTAAATCTGACACTATAAAAACCTAATATCAAATCATAGAGAGGGAGAGAAAAATTGACAGAGGAAGTACTTCACAAGGCCTAAAATAGGAACGAGATCCGAGCCCTACCACCTTCAACTCTTGTTCGTCGCCGCTCTAGCTTAGGGTCTCAACATCTGAAAACCTAGCTCTTCTTTGTTGCGCTGCCGCTACCTCCTTCCATCACCGATGTACATGTCAAGCACCAAAGAAGCGGAGATCAGGAAAGAGTTACAAAAAGGAGGCTCGAAGAACAACCACGATAGGATCTCTAGCACCATTTTCATCCGTAGTTATCTACGGGCTCTCAATATCTAGCTCACTTTCTTTTGAAAATTGCTTTGTGAATGTGTGTTTTGAAAAAATATTTCGAAGATACCAATTGTAAGGCAACATTGTAATGATCTTGTATATGTCCTCGAGAATGCATACAAAGTGTTTTTGTTTGAAAATATTTTTGAAGAGTGTTTGTTAAAAGATGTTTTTGTTTTGAAATGTTTGTGAGAAAGAGATTAAAAGTATCTACCCACTCAAAGTATTTCTTGTAATTTCCTTTCTTTTAGATAGTTCTACCCTACCATTAGTTAGTAGGAAGCCTTGTTGTTGGATGTGAAAGGACAAGTGTGGGTCGTCGTAAAATAATCGAAGGCAACTGGTTAGGACGCTTTAGCAATTATCATTACGGGACTAGATCGTTTACTGAAGGCAACATCGAAAGGGTCATCATGGGAATATGATCTTTGTTTTCGAGGGACTATGCTAAAGCGTCCCCACGTTCAAGGGACATGACTGTTTTTATCGATAGGAAACAAGGGAGGTTACCCTAGAGGTGTGAGTGTGCGAGTGATTTGTTTTCAGTTGTGTTTACCTTTGCTTTAGGGTTAGCTATTGATTCGTTATTAGTCTTTCCATGCAAATCCTAGTTACTAGGCCATAGACATAAAAATAATGAAAAGAAATAAATTGCGGAAAATAAATGCGAAAATGTAAACCCAATACTATTAGAATGCTTTGGGGAAGTTACATAATAGAACTGAAAAAAATAAACCCTAATTACTATTAAAAATCGAGAGACAATTACATAATTATTAAAAGAAAAGAAAATGCGAGAATAGTAAACCATGCGAAATGTAAAAATATGAAAGAGGGAAAGTGAACGTATTTTTGGTGATTTTTTGATAAAAAGAGTTTTAATGATTAATCTAAAAAAACCTAGTTAATTTTAATTAAAAAAAGAATTTATTAATTAAATAAAAAAAGTTAACCGTAATTTTGATTAGGGTTTGTGAAAAGATTTTGAAAAGGTTATTGGTTTGGTGAATTTAGGGTTTGGTAAGGAAATATTGTGAGAAAATAAAGTTTAAAAAATATTTACTAGGGGTAGGTGTTGAACCCACACCCTTTTCCCTTTCCACCAAGACCTTCACCACCAGGCCAGGCGCGCGCCTCTGTCAAGGAATAGGAACTAGCGCGTTTTGTATACAATCCTGCAGAAAATCAGAAATTATGGAAAAAATAGCAAAAGGCAGGGATCGTACTCACACATTGATAAAGTAATGCCTTAAAGCGTGAGTTTTAACCACTGGGGTTGTGATACATCCATTGTTTAAACTGAAACAATTTAAATAAATATTAAACAAAATTTCATGGTCCAGAGAGGCGCCATAGCCATAGCTCTATCGTCTTCTCCAGTGGGCCTTTTCTTTCAACCTGCGAAATAAACAGTGTTAGAGTTCCAAATGGACCCTACCCCCCTAAATTGAGGCCCGCTAATTCAAAGGAGGCATTATTTTTTACTAAAATGCAATGGTTTGAGAGCTATGACAAAAACATTATAAATCAGTGTGGTTATGGTGATTCACGATTCGATCATCATGGGACTCCCTTGTTGTTATTTTCCTGCATATTAATACCTCATGCACATGTTAGAAAAGTCAGTATGCAATGAAACATGAAGGAAATCAAGATATGAATTTTGAAAAAAAAACATGAATCGACCATGTATGCGTGCAGGTTCTGGAGGGTTTGGATCACTTGTTAGATCCATTCTTACTATGTACCTCTTCAGGAATCAATTGGGAATGCAAGAATGCTTGGAAGATGGCTGCAAGCTAGGGTTTGAAGGTTGCCCTAGTTTGATAATTTTATGATTTTTTGGAAGTTGCTTTTAGCACAAGGTTTTCGTGGCTTGTATGTATGAATGAGGAAGAATATATAGCTCTTATTTTAGGTCAAATAACACGCGATTGGGCTTATGTAATAAGCCTTGTCTTATTTTATTTTATTTTGACCATTAAATGAATAAAAACAAAAAACAAAAAAAAATAAAAGGGAGGTGTGAGGGTAGGTCTTGAGGTTCACTATAGGCCGCAAAGCATGTTTGGACTTTGAAATAATAGCCCACTAGCCTAAAAATTCAAGTTTGCTCAATTTGAACTTCATGCATTTGCTCAAAATTTCCCAACTTGCACTAGTTATAACTCTCTCAATGTTCATCATTTGTAGGTGATCTTTGACTTTTTGGAAAACTCAATATTTCCTCTACAATCTCTATGTTGACTATTTTTTCATTTTAAAATTTTATTTTGATGTAAGTTTCCTTCACAAAAAATGTCTTTTTGTTGGATTTTGAAATGACCTATAATGTATTGGCCCATATCTCTCAAATGAAGCATTTTTGGAATTGAGCTTAGAGAGACAAAGTTTTAGGGAAATGAATTTACTTCAAAATGAGCTTTAGTTGAGGAAAATATGGTGAAGCGTGTGAAAGTTATGCTTGGTCAAAGTTCAGTTGACTTGTCCTTAGGAAACCCTAATTTGGCAACTTTTGACTTTTGATGATTTGAGAGTTTTCGTTGATGAATCATGATCAACCCTTGATAAAATGATGAATATGACTTCAAAATGTTGATGTTGACCAAAAATCTTGAATTTTTACTAGATGTTGACCATAATTGGCTTTTTCTCCAATAGAGTTGATTTTCAGTCATCTGAGCAACTGACTGAGCAAACTTGTGATGCAAGACATGAAACTTGGCATGAGCATTCTTGCGGACATATAATAAACCATGCAGTCCACTTGAGGCCTTAGAAACCAAAACTTCTTTGATAAAAATGAAACCCTAGTTGTAAGTCCATTGCTTAGGAGGAGAATTTGTCTGATCAATTCTTGAGCAACCTTGAGCGTTTGAGAACCTTAGGAGAATGTCTTGAAGAAATGGGAGGGGAAATTTAGGTGTACAACATCAGTGATTAGGGTTTTGAAGCTGTTGGTGAGAATAGAGAATGAGAGACAAGGATGAGGAAGAGAGATGAAAATGAAATGAAATGTTATGCGTAAAAACAAAAATATATTGTTTCCAACAATCAGATGCATGTCGTCCTGTAAAACGGTGGCAGAACCGACTGTTATACTGGTTTTGTGTTTGTATTTTCAAATGTTGCAGTGAGCAAGAGACGCCACCGACCTTTCTTGTATCCAACAAAGGAAAGGGTGAAAAGAACAGAAAAAGACCTTTTGAGATTATTTCTGAGTAAGGGGGTAGATTATGGAAAGGAAAGGTGTTAGCACCCTTTCTATCCATAGTTATCTATGGGCTCTTAGATGCTAGATCATTTGAAAATATGTTGTATTTTATGTGTTTGGAAAAGTATTTTTAAAAGACGCCTTAGTGTGGCGAACTTTGTAATGTTTCTCGTATTGTTGAGAACATATACAAAGTGTTTTGAAAAATGTTTTTGGAAAGAGTTTTATGTATGTGAAAAATTGTTTTTAAGCAAGCATCTAAGAACTATCTACTTTACTCGAAAGGTTCATTCTTTTCCTCTTTTCCTTTAGACAGTGCTATCCTACTATTAATGAGTAGGTAGACTTATCGTCGGATGTTTGAGGGACAATCAAAGGGTCATCGTTACAGTCACAAAGGCAACTGGGCAAGATACTTTAGTAACCACCCTAGGGTTTTAAGATCATACTGAGGCAACATCGACAGGGTCATTTTTATGATCTTTAAATCGGAGGGTAGCCACTAAAATCTCTCATGTTTCAAGAGTTGTGACTGTTTTATTCCAAAGGCAACCAAAGTGGGGGTGCCCTAGAGGTGCATACGTGTAAGTGTGTTGTGTTTCAGTTATTTATCTTTGCATTAAGTTTGCTAACATTTTGTCTTTTTAATTTCTTATCATCCAATCCTATTACCATACATCTAAACAGTTAATATATGTACATGAATTAAAAGTGCGGAATTTAAAACCTAACTATTACATGGCTTCGGGGAGGGGGAAATTACAAGTCCAAAAAAATGGGGAAACTAAAAAGCAGTAAATAAAGTCCTAATTTTAACTATTACAACCCATAGTCAGATACAATAATATGAAAATGATAAATGCGAAAACACTAAACGCACGCTAATTAGAAAGGACGTCTAAAACACTAAAAAGTTCTAAGTAAAAGAAAATTCTTTCTGTTGTTTTGTTTATTTGGGAAAATATTAAATTAAATTAAATCTAAGTTCAATTAATTGAAATTAAAAAATAAAAAGGGAACAGAAAATTAATAATTAATTTTAAACAAGTCTAATATTTTTGGAAATTTTTGTTTTAGAAAATTTAAACTAATTCTAATTGTTTTTAATTAATGAAATAAAAGTCAGAAATAATTAACTAAATTAATTATGAAAATTAAATTTAAATAAAATAAAACCAAAATCTAAGTTTTTTTTATATTTTTTCTGATTTTATGATTAAAAAATGATTTTGCATATAAGTAAATAAAAAAAGAATAAAAATTTAAAGAAAATGGGCCTAGTGTTCAAAGTGGAATGGGGGTGCAAAAATTTGAAATTTGTAAGGCCCAAATCAGGGAGCCCAATGTTGCGCCTTATCCTATGTTGCTAGCCCTTTGAGGGTTCATAGTGAGGCATGCATCTGAGGCCTTCAGATCTGGATCAGATGGTGATGATCTTATGGTACATGGTGTGCGCATGGGACGTGGGAGCACTGGATCTGCATAGAAGAATTAGAAAAAAATAATATGCAAGAGGCAGGGATCGAACCCCTGCCCTTGCACACACGCAATTCTTTAACACACATACACCCAACCATTGGGACGACTTTACATTCGGGAATACAATTCAGACCATAACAATATAATGCAAAACAACATAAAATGCTGAGGTGTAAACACGCGCGCTGCACTGGGTTCCCTGCAATTTGAATGAACCAATCATGGATGGCCGTTTGGCCTACAAACCATTGACTGCCGCCTACAATAGTCAGACCAGCTGGAGATGGTGGAAACCATCATCTTCTCCGGCGGTCTTCAACACTGATCTGCAAAACAAGACGAATAAAAAGAAAAGAAAGGTCATGTCCCCCTAAGTTGGACCTCCTGGTTCCAATTTTGGGGTTAGTTTCCCATGAAAGTTCCTGTAGACAAAGATACAAAGAGAAAGATCTATGCTTCCCTAACCATGGTAGCAACATATTCTCACGAAGAGCTTCCATTTTTTTTGTATAGACCTGCTCGAAATGTGCTTTAATGAAGATCCATAGGGTTAGAAGCAAATAAAAATTCATGAATTGAAAAATACAGACGATGTAAAAATAATGCAAATGGAGATATTGATCCACGCGATTCAGCCTCAAAGGATCAACAAAACCTACCCTTACTTACCGTATGAATGCTCAAGAATTGATTTAAGGGCTTGGTTTGGATTGAAAGCACTAGGACTGTGAGATGAGAATCTTTGTAGTTTGAACCTTTTTTTAGAAGTTTTGAGAGCTTCATGAGGAAGCTTGTGCATGGTATTTTGCTTGCACTTTGGTTATGTATTCATAGAGGAGTGTGATGGCTTGATAAACATGGCAAGGATCATCCATTAAACATGGATTTGAAAACAAAATCAAGAAAATTGAAAAATTGCCATTTTGAGTTATTCTCTTGCCACTCTTATCTTTTCATGAACCTAGACTCATTTGTTGTACCTTGCACGAAATTTGGTTCCCCTTGATGGGTTAAGTCAGGCCCAACTGTCATGGCCCATATTTTCTAGCATTTTACTTAATTTATTTAATTTTAAACCGAATAAAATCAAGATAAAATACAAGTAAAATCATGGCCATTCCAAAATGGGTTTAGAGGTCCTTCATAAGGTCATGATGATGTTTGAAGCTCAAAATGTTAGGCCATTACCCTAAAATTTCAAATTTGCATGCTTTGCATTTCATGAATTTTGACCAAAATTTCCCAACTTGTGCCAACCATAAGTTTCTCAATTTTGATCTTTTGGATATGATCTTAGAATTTTTAGAAACCTCAAGATGTCCTCTTCGGTATCTCTTTTGATCAATTTTGCATTTGAAGATTTAATCTTAATGTAAGTGGTCTTGGCAAAAAGTGTCTTTTGTTGACTTTTTGAAAGTGACCTATAACGTATGATCTTATATCTTCCAAATGATGCATTTCTTGAACTTGAGGGTAAAGGAAAGTTGTAGGGAATGTAATTTTCTTAACAATGAGCTTTCGTTGGGGAAAAATGGATGAAGCATGTGAAAGTTATGCGTGGTCAAAGTTCAGTTGACTTTTCCTATAGAAACCCGAATTTAGCAATTCTTGACTTTTGATAAGTTAATAATACTCTTTGAGGAATCATGATCAAACCTTGATAAAATGATTAATATCACTTCAAAATGTTAATGTTGACCAAAAATATTTAAGTTTGACTGTATATTAGCCACAATTGACTTTTGACCTAGTATAGTTGACTTTCAAGCATTTGAGCAATTGACTGAGCAAGCTTGTAGTGCAAGGCATGAAACTTGGCATGGACATTCTTGAGGAAATATTAGGGACCATGGAAATCACTTGAAGTCTATGCAAACCAAAATTCTTTGTGACAAGTGAAACCCTAGTTGGAAGTCCATTGCTTTTGAGGAGAATTTGCCTGACCCATTCTTGGTCAACCTTGAACAATTGAGTACATCAATGAGAATGTCTTGAGTAAAATGGGAGGGAAAATTTTGGGGTACAACATCTGCCCATGTTCAATCATCTTAAACTTGATGATTTAGATTGGCTTGTCTGCCTTTCGTGATCTGAAGGTGGAAGATGATTGAACACTAGAGCGCCCAGAAATTTGCACTCGCTTGTATACGAAGTGGTGTTGTTGATTGATGATATCGGGAATGGGCTTATAGATGCCATTTGGAGAAGTTGACAGAGATTCGTCGTAGATGGGCTTATAGATGCCATCCAAAATAGATGTTGACTTTGAACTGGATGAAGTATCATAATAAATCTTTGGTCGATATACCCTGAGCTATAAGAGGTCTTTTGTATGGAATCTTGTTCTTGTAATTTGAGAAGGACTCTGATGGGGAATGTTGATTTATGTTTGGGGAATAAAGTCTAGGAGCTTTAGTTGTCCATTAATCTATTGGGGAGTTATCTCTTGACTAGGGAGACGAAAGTTAGCTTTTATCTGGTCGAAATCCATGCTTCACAGTAACTTGATGAGGATAATGAAGTTGATTGTTATCTTATCATATTCCAGGATTCACAATGACTTACTGGGGAATATGAAATTAACTGTTATTTGATCGGTTTCAGGATTTGTAGTAATCTGCTTAATCTTAAACTATTATCTGGTTGGATTCCAGGCTTCCCAATAACTTACTTAAATTAATCTGTTATCTGGTCGGATTCCAGGCTTCATAGAAAAATGAAGTTAAATTGTTATCTGGTCGTATTCCAGGCTTCACAATAATTTTCTTGAAAGGATAAAAGTTAATTTCTATCTGGTCGGATTCCAAGCTTCACAATAACTTACTGAAATTAATATGTTATCTGGTCGGATTCCAGGCTTCGTAGAAAAATGAAGTTAAACTGTTATTTGGTCGTATTATAGGCTTCGCAGCAACTTAAACTGTTTATCTGGTCGAAATCCAGGCTTCACAGTAGCTTGAACTGTTATCTGGCTGGATTCCAGGCTTCACAGTGTTTAAACAGTTTTCTGGTTGGATTGAAGGGTTCACAGTGGCATGGAATGTTATCTCAGATAGTTTCCCCATCTTATTTCAGGAATTAATCTGGAATTGCTTTTGTTGGTTGTTGAGATAGTTGCCCTGTTTGGTTTCAGGAATTAATCTCTAACCTAGTCTTGTAGATAGTCACCTAATTTCAGGAATTGATCTACAATCAGTTGTTCATAGATAGTTTCCTTGCCTGGTTTCAAGAATTAATCTGGAACTGTTGATAATTAATGATGATATTCGTCTGTCGATATTTCCTGAAAAGGTAAAGAGTTAGTTGTATACAATGTCATGATGCATGAAATGCACAAGGTAATGTTGTTCTAAAAATAAATGAGACTGTGCAATATGTATATGCTATGACGCTTTTTAAAATGATGTATGCATGCAATATGTGAACGTATCAGTTGTTCTTTGCAGTGTCGTTGAACTGGGGAAAATAAATCCCTGACTGCTGCTGGGGGATGAAGACTGTAATTCCTCACTATTTGTTGAAGTAAAAATTACTGGGAGATTGATTTTCGTAGCTAGAGAAATAAACTCTACTGGGGAAAGAAAACTTCATAAACTGTTTTGGGATTTTATGAATCCTTGCTGGGGAACCCAAAAACTTAAAGACCAAGCTGAGGAAAGCTCCAAGGTGCTGGAGAGATGATTGAAACTCTTGATCTATTTAAGGAATGCTGGAATATATGAAATCATTAGGCTATACACTGAAGATACAACGGTGACCTGTGGGAAGATGTCCCTGCTTCTGTACCTATTGAGGAATGTTCTTGCTGATGATGAATTTTTTGAAAATGATCCCATAGGGGTGCTCTGTAGGGATTTACAGGTGGCTTTTTGACATTGTCCCTATTCTTAAAACCCTTAGCAACTGTCTTTCTGTTTTTATGCATGTATTTGTAAACATTAATCACATTCAAATTCATATGTTCAAAAATAATCGCTAGACTTTTTGCAAACAAAGCAGAAAAATAAAAAAAAAAACAAGTATTTTTTCACTTTTAAAGAGATAGTTTTGTATTAATTTGAAGAAACCTGCCTGTAACAGGCGTCTTTGTACAAGGAGACGGACATCCTAATAAGATAATGTCATCGTAAAAATGAAAACTATACAAAGTGGTATACAAAGAGAAAACAACTATGTGAATTAATCCCATTGGGTTTCTATTCTACTATTGCCTTTATATCTTTGAGCATCTCATCACTTTGTTGTTTGGTAGAAGCTGACTGGATTGATCCGTACCATTAAAACTTGTAAATTTGGATAATGAAGTCTGGATGTAAAGTGATCCAACGAGACATATTTGTACGCTTTTAATCCCTAATTTTTTCCTGGACCGCCTTTTCAGGTTTTCAGTCCACCGGGATACCTTTTTTTCCCAAGCCGCCCTTTTAGGTTTTCGACTTGCCGGGTGTACAATCTTTTTATATATATCCCTGATTTTTTCCCGAACCCTTTTGGTTCGCCGGGATGGCCTTATTTTTTCCCAGGCCAGTCAACCTAGCGGGTCTCTTTTAACTATGTTTGCGTTTGCTGGGTGCGAAAGGTCGTCAATGTTCGTAATGGTTAATATCATAGCTCCACTAGAAAATATGTTCTTGATAAAAAATGGTCCTTCATATGTAGGAGTCCACTTGCCCCTGGGATCACCTTCTGGCAGGATGGTGCGCTTGACTACTAGGTCATCCACTTGATATACTTGACGCCTGACCTTCTTGTTAAAAGCTTTGATCATACATTTCTGGTACATTTGACCATGACAAACAGCTACGAGCCTCTTCTCGTCAATTATGTTCAATTGGTCAAGTCGAGTCTGAACCCATTCGTCTTTGTTTAAACATGCATCCTTCATGATTCTCAAAAAAAGGATATGGACTTCAATGGGTAAGACAACTTCCATACCATAAACGAGAGATCAGGGGGTTGCCCCTGTTGACGTGCGCACTGAGGTATGATAGCCATGAAGAGAAAAGGGTAACATCTCGTGCCAGTCTTTATATGTCACTGTCATCTTCTGTATGATCATTTTGATATTCTTATTTGCAGCTTCCATAATACCAATCATCTTTGACCGATAAGGATAAGAGTTATGATGCTGGATCTTGAATTGCGTACAGAGCTCGGTGATCATAGTATTATTGAGGTTGGTACCGTTATCTGTGATAATTCTTCCTAGGATACCATACCGATAGATAAGATTATGTCAGATGAATAATGCCATGACGTTCTTAGTAACAAAAGCAAATGAAGCTGCCTCTACCCACTTCGTGATGTAATTAATGGCGACAAGGATGAAACGGTGTCCATTGGAAGCGGTAGGTCTAATATCTATGATAATATCAATACCCCACATTGAGAATGGACAAGGAGCAGTCAAGACATTTAGAGGAACCAGATGCACATGTACTTTGTCAGCATAGATTTGGCATTTATGGCAAGTTCTCGAGTGGTGGTGACAATCAATTTCCATAGTGGACCAATAGTATCCTGCTCGTAGGATATTTTTAGCCATTGTATGCCCACTAGAATGGGTTCCAAAGGTACCTTCGTGCATATCTTCCATAATCTTCTCCACTTCTTTTTTATCCACACACCACAGTAAGGTGTAATCATGGTTGCGCTTGTAGAGAATTCCGTTACTCAGGAAGAACTTGGCAGATAATCTTCTTAGAAACTTTTTGTCATTGATGGATGCTCTCTCAAGGTACTCTTGAGCTTCGAGATACCTTTTCACCTCATTGAACCAAGGCTTTTCTTCTACTCCCTCTTCATTAATTTCATAACAGTGGGCTGGTTTGTCTAATATTTCGATAGTCATCCGAGGAGCTTCGTTATCCTACCTGACTTTAAACATGGATGACATGGTGGCTAGCGCGTCCGCTAACTGATTTTATTCTCATGGAATATGTTCAAAGGTAATCTCTTCGAAGTATGGAATCAATGCCAACCCATGCTCTCAGTAAGGGATGAGATTAGGATGCTTTGTGTCCCATTCTCCCTTAATCTGACTGATTACTAAGGCCGAGTCTCCGTATACTGGTATAAAGTTGATCATCATGTCAATAGCATCTTTAAGACCCATGATGCACGTTTCATATTCGGCCATATTGTTGGTACAATTGAAGCATAATATGGTTGTAAAGGGTGTATGACAGCCTTCAGGAGAGATAATTACAACACCAATTCCATTTGGGAGTGCAATGGAAGCTTCATCAAAGAGCATAGTCCATCGGGGTCCTTTTTCAGGTCCTTCATCCGGTCCAGGTTCTTCATAGTCAGTTACTAGAATAATGTTCTCGTATGGGAACTCAAAATTCATTGAATGGTAGACGTCTACAGCCTGGTGAGCCAAATGATCAGCTAGTACACTCCCTTTGATTGCTTTTTGGGTAGTGTACTGAATGTCATATTCAGTTAGGACCATTTACCATCTTTCTATTCTTCCGGAGAGAGCGGGCTTCTCAAATATGTATTTGATAGGATCCATTTTAGATATCAATAAGGTAGTGTGAGTTAACATATATTTTCTTAATCGGCGAGCAACCCATGCCAAAGCGCAACAAGTTTTCTCGAGCAGTGAGTATCTTGTTTCACATTCGGTAAACTTTTTGCTAAGGTAGTATATTGCATGCTATTTTCGACCAAACTCGTCATGCTGCCCCAACACACACCCCATTGAATTCTCTAATACCATTAAGTACATGATCAGAGGTCTTCCTTCAACTAGAGGCATCAAAATTGGAGGTTATTGAAGATACTCCTTGATTCTGTCAAAGTCAGTCTGGAAATTGTCGTTCCATTTCACTACTTGATCTTTCTTTAATAATTTGAAGATTAGCTCACAATTAGCAGTTAGGTGGAAAATAAATTTGGCAATGTAGTTTAGACGTCCCAAGAATCCCCTAACCTCCTTCTCAGTGCAGGGAGTTAGCATTTCTTGTATAGATTTAACCTTTTTCGGGTCTACTTCAATACCTTTGCCACTAACAATGAAACCTAAGAACTTACCAGATCTTACACCAAAGGTGCACTTCTTCGGTTTCAGTCTTAACTTATACTTCTTCAGTCTTTCAAACAACTTTTGTAGGTGATCAAGGTGCTCTTCTTCGGTCTGAGACCTGGATATCACATTTTCGACATAAACCTCTATCTCGGGATGGATCATATCGTGAAATATATTTACCTTAGCACACTTATAGGTTTCCCCGACGTTCTTTAACCCAAATGGTATAACTTTATAGTAGAAGGTGCCCCACTGTGTGACGAAAGTTGTTTTCTCCATATCTTCAGGTACCATTTTGATCTGATTATAACCAGAGAAAACGTCCATGAAGGAGAATATCTTATGTTGTGCAGTTTTGTCAACCAGAACATCAATATGGGGAAGCATAAAGTCATCCTTGGGACTTGCCCTATTCAAATCTTTGTAATCCACACACATACGCACTTTACCGTCCTTTTTAGGTACCAGTACCACGTTTGCAACCCATTGTGGATAAGAAGTAACAACTAAGAATCCAACATTAAATTGTTTCATGACTTCAATCTTGATCTTTTCTGACATCTCAGGACGCATACGACGAACCTTTTGCTTCACTGGAGGGCATTCTTCTTTCGTTGGCAAACGATGAACCATAATATCAGTGTCCAACCCCGACATTTCTTCGTATGACTAGGAAAAGATCTCAACATAGTCATGCAACATCTGAATTAACAGTTCTTTAACACCATTTTCCAAGTTGGCACCTATCTTGACTTCCCTTTTATTCTCCTCAGTACCCATGTTTATTGTCTCGACCGGCTCTTCATGAGGCTGTATTGCTCTTTCCTCTTGTTATAATAGCCTATCAAGTTCTCCTGCTACTTCACAATCTTCCTCACCTTCGTACCCGACTTGGTAGATCAGATTTTCAAAGTCATAAATGGCAATAATAAAAATTTTATCAATGGGATCCGGGGTGGATGTGGACCTGCAATTTGATACGTGAGTGTGTGTAAGAGAGCATAGCCATTTTGACAACAACAAAGTAAAAAGAAAGACAAAGAGCGTAAAATTTGTGTGCAAAATGTCTAATGTTTTATTAATGACATATGAATATGAAGTGACAACCCTCACAAATAGACCGTTATGCCTCGGGTAAGACACAAGGCTTTTAGAGTTTAAATTGTTCAAATATTACACATCCTTAAAAAACAGAAAAACAATTACTCCTGGATAAAAGAAATAGGCACAAAGTCTCTAGCAGTCCAATTATTGATTCCACCATTGATATTAGGGAAGATCCAATTGTCCAGGTCAAAGTCACTGTCAGTGTCTTCCACAACATTGACTCCATGGTTGTTGATGCATAGTGGTGGTCCTCCGGCGCGAGCACGACGAACAACTTTTTGATCTCCTGAAGTGAAACCTAAACCAAATTTGTCAAACTTATAGGGGATGTCAGGTAGTTGGCCCAAAATAATACACCCACCTTCTTCAACTACAGCCTTAGCATTTTTTAAAGGAGCCATTTTCAGTGGAGGTCTGGTAATCTTTTGAACAATAGTAGCAGCTTTGGTAACAACAATCGTCTGAGGAACCTCTTCAAAATTCTAACAGGGGGTCTCAATTAGCTTGCCGTCCATCTCGACATATCTGAAAGAGTTTAAATGGCTCACCATATACTCTTCTTTTTCACGGGCTGTAATAATATTTCCATTAATCGGATACTTTAACATCTGATGCAAGGTGGAAGTGACAGCACCGTGTTGTACCCAAATTTTTTCCCCATAAGATCCCTTCATCAAACCATGTTGATTCAATCACAACAAGATCATATTAGGGCTTTTGGTTCTTCTCCCTATCTTTAGCTTTGCTCTTTGAGGAATCCCCAAGCACCTTGACTTGTTTTCTTTTCTGATCATGAATATTTTGTTTTGATTTTCTTCCTAATTAATAAAATACAATGTTATCTTGTCTTTCTTGTTATCCATATAGGTAAAGGAAATGAGATCTATCAAGTTACTCCATGGGTTCATGAGTTTATTTCCACGCCCTAGTCAATAAATCTTGAGAAATTCAAACCTCGCCATTGAAGTTGTTTTGGAAGAAATGGAATGACAAGGCTTATTTTGGTTCAACATATTTCAAAGTTATCAAAATTGATTCAAAAGTACAAGGGGTTGAGGGAAGAAGTTGTCATGATTGGACAAGGTCTTGTTCCTATTAGTCACAAGAGCACATTTCTCTCAAATTTCAAGATATGGAAGTGGTTTTGGTGGCTGTGAGTCCTCATCATCATCCTCAACAACTTCTATTCACAAAGAAAGAATATTGGCACAAGAAGTTTGTCCAAACTTGTCAAAGTTCCTCAAAGAATTCTCTTGATCTAGAGGCTAGGGTTTTGAACTTCAAAGGAGCATATCTTGCTCACCTTTTGATATTTTTGAGTGATTCCAAAAACATTTTTCTCTTCAAAGAGTTACCAATAAATCACTTCAAAAGTTCCAAGGAATTTTCATGTGGAAGGAACTTGGTGAAGAAGAAAGATTACAAGTCATCCAGATGAATCCACAATTTTCCATATGTAACTTCAAATGGTCATAACTTGGTGAATTTTTATCACCTTGAGTCCAATATTTTTCCATTATGATCTTAAAGACGTGTACTTTATGCCTTCTTTTATGTGAAAAGTAATAAAATGATTGGAAGTTGCCTTAAATATGCAAAGTATTATAGGTCATTTCATGATTTTTGGCTAACTTCAACAAGTCTTAACTTGCTCATTTTTTGGAGATTTTGAGTGGTTCAAATTTCAAACTGTGATGCAAGAGGTCTACCGTATTCCATCTTTTTTGGTCAATAGCAAATTCGAAGTGGAAGGTCATGTTTGGATACAAAAGATTATAGGTCATTTTTGAAGAAGAACTTGAAATATTTCTAAATATGGAAAGTCAACTTTTTTTCTTCAACTTTGACTCCATGTAACTTTCAGCTCAAGCATCCATTTGATTCCATTCTTTTTCCATTACAAAGATTGTAACCTCATCTTTCCAAAGCATCAATAATTATGCCCTAAGACCTCTTGAGTTGGAAATGCCATGGATTTGAATTTGGTAACTTGAAACTGAATTTTTCACAAAGTCAGAATTTTGAAATCCATAATGTGACTTCTAAACACAAGATTTGTGCGTGTTTTTGTTTCTAATCATGATTAGAAACTTCCCAAAAGTGTTTAGCATCATGAAATGCACGATTTAGCTGAGTTTTGATCAAAATTGAGTCACAGTTTCTTCATGATGCAGACCCACACGAATTCTCTCCAAAACACATCATTCACTCTTTCTTTTGATCCAATTTGCTTCTCCTATAAATACATGAACTATCCCATTCGTTTTCCCGAGCTTAGAGAGCCAAGAACACTCTGCCAAAACCTCACACGAACCCACTTTTTTGAATTCAGTTTATGAAATTTAAGTTTTCTTTTCCAAAATTCTTTGTGCATTCGTCATCCTTGAGTATCATACAAACTCTTCAGCACTTAAACCAATCAAAATGACACATAATTCAAGCTACAGAAGTCCAACTTCCGAGCTTCATACTTGGACTTCGAAAAGGTAGAATTCTCCACCATTTGGATCCAAATCAAGCACTAATCTATTCTACTCATTTGTCTGATTCTAATGCTGCTCACAATTTTTAAATCCATTGAGAATTGAGAGAGAAATATCAAATTGAAGGTGCTCGCTATTTTCTGAGTTTTTGATTCATATCTCTCTCCATACCTTATATAAATTTGGCTCGATGGTTGTGTTAGAATCGTCTTAAAGAGACGAGTTCAATGATGCTAGCCTGGGATTCTAATTTTTCCATTTGAAGGATCTCACAAAATCGCCATTGCAGGGTGTCTGGAGGTTGGAGATGATGACATGTCTCGTCTCAGCCAATGATAGCGTGCCAAACGTTTTAATTTCATTGGTTGCCCTTTTTCTGATCACATGTGTGTTTCACTAAGGTCCATATCAAGCACAACGCGTCTGGTCCATTGGATTAGCTTACTAACGCGTTTTGACTATGATCTGATGGTCCACATCTTTTTGGTTTTATTTTATTTTCTGATTTTATATTTTTATTGATTAAATTTGCAAAAATTCATAACTCTTCTATTTTTTATCCAAAAATTATGAAAAAATTCACAAAAATACTTTGAATTATTTCTTATCTCATGAATATTTTTTCACATTTTTATTTTAACATTTGGTATTTTTTATATTTTTTTATTACTTTCTTTCTTTTAATTACTTAAAAAATACTTTCTTACATTTTTTAATTATGGAAAAATTCATAAATATTATTTTGCATATTTTTGACTTTCTGAAAATTTTATGGAATTTTATGTTGAGGTTTACTATTTTTGATCTATTTTATGTTTGTTTTAGAAATTTTAAATGGTTTAAAAATAGTTTCTGACTTTCAAAAATTACGAAATTTTTTATAAAAATATTTGGATCCATTTCTGATTTTTCTATGGCCTTATTTTCCATTTCATGATTAATTTGAATATAATTGATATTTTCCTCATTATTTTCTATTTTAAAACATTTTTTAAACCTTTTTAATGTATATATATATATATATATTAAATGTGATAATATTTTGTAATTTTTTTCTGGATGATCTTGGGTTAGGTTTTGGATCATGAACTTTATTAACATCATTGGATCCATGGTGTTGAGTTTAACTCCATAAGAAATGGATGAATGATTTTAATAATAGTTTGATTAAAATTTAATTCAAATGTGGTTTGTATATTCTTTTTTTACCCTAATCCTCTTCATCTCATCCCCTTTTTATTGCACTAAATGTTGTTGGAGCATGATCTCTATATCATGTCTCAAAACAAATGGTGCATAGATTGCTATTGACCGGCCTCAAAATAGGTGCGACTTCTATATAAGTCCACTTACGATTGCTTAACATAGCGCTAAATTTTGTCCCGATTCGAATAAATGATCATTCGTGGCCCAAACTTATGATTGCAAGCCCAAGTATGTTAATTTGATCTCTTTGATCCAATAACCTTGAGATTCATTGTGTGGAGGCTTTGGTTCTACCAATCCTCTAATGGATCTACAACACCTTTGGTCAATGCGGATCACTTAAACATCGTTGATCATTAAATGGTACTTGTGAGAATCCCAAATGGATGATATACTTGACAAAAAGCAAATGCAACTTGTTGTGTGGAGGCTTTGGTTCTACCAATCCTCTAATGAGTTCCAAATGCAAGTTTCAAGATTGTCATCCAACTAACCACTAATTATTGACTTGTTTTATCTTATGCTCTTATTCTTTTTTATGCTTTATGTACTATTTAGTTTTAGCATTTTAATTTCATGCCATTTTCATCTTTGCTCATTTGAGCATTTATTTTCTTGTCATTTTTACTTTTGCTCACTTGAGCTTTTCTTTTCTTTTCTTAAGATACTTAATAATCAACATAAACCCTAAAAAACTCGTAATGGTACTTGGACTATTTGGTTACTATCCTTGGCATGGTAGAGCTTGAGACTTTTTCTTGGACCTATGATTAGAAACCTTGGCCTATCTTGGAGACCTTGTGATCTTATCTGATTAATTTGTCTAGAGTTCTTGAGGTTTACCTCAAGAAAATTGGGTTGCTTGTTTGCTTTTGTGTGCAGGTTTTTGTGATTACATCCTTTGTTTGTAATCTGGAATTCACCTGGATACAGCCGTTACTCTGCCTAATTTTTGTGAAGACTAAATACACTTGAAGTTTGGTTCTCTCAAGAGGTCTAGTATCTTTGCTTGCTTGGTTTCAATCCAAAGAATGGGAATTCTATCATGGCTCATAATTTCAAGTTTTGGCTTCTTGTTGGTTAGATGGTCCTTATCCTTAGCTTTTTACCTTATTATTTAGGATAGCCTCTTCTTCTCCTCCCATGTTCTTTAATTTCAAAAATCTTCTCCCTTCCTTTTGAAAACTCTTCTTATTTATAAACTTGAAACACTTTCAAAATAAACTTGGACCTAGGTCCATGCCTTTTCAAAATCTTTTCATAAATAAACTTCAATCAATTTAATAATACCTCGGCATTTTTTGTGAGAAGACTAAAAGTCAACCAATCTCATTTCAAAACATTTTGCCACTTTGGCTTTTATCTTTAAACTTTTCTTAAAATATTAGACTCTTGTCAATCCTTGTAGTGATGCAAACAACTATACTTCTACAATATATAGTGAAGTGAGATATTTTCCACTTGGGTGTTGAGTGAGGCACTGTTGATTTTAAAATCCAAGCCATATCGTCCACTTTGAGATGATGCAAATTATCCTTTCTCATGATTGTGGGTAGTAAGTATGTTTTCCACACAGACAATGAAGATGATGTCTTATCTTATAAAATTAACCAACACACTTGTGTTTCAAATTTTTTTTAAAGAGGAACTACGTGTACCCTAATTCCCTATTGCACGAAAGATGGTACATAGGAACTAAAGGTTCGCAACTGCGGCGTATGCAAAAATCATAAAAAATATTTCTCTTCTCACCTTCACCATCCATTTTCTATACAACACATTTTTATAGCCAAAATATACAAATTTTTTCAAAGAGGTTCCTGCAGAGTACCGTAGATGTTTAGGGTGCTAATACCTTCCCTTTGCATAACCAACCCCCTTACCTTGAATATTTCCCCCTCTTTTTGGGTTATTCTCTCTTTTCCCATTCTTTTGGAAACAATAAAGCGCGGTGGCGATTTTTATTTTTTATTTGTATAAAGTCTTTTCAATCCAATGGCTTAGTCTTGAACATTTCTACCGCTACACACCGGCCCCTTGAATCCAAGGGTGTCCCAATAAGCAAGAGTAAGACGGGCTAATGTCCATCAAATAGAAAGTAGAATCGAAAGTCTGGGAACCAACTTTAATCGGGATGTCCACTTCCCCGTGTACCATCCTTTTGGAACCATCAAAAGCCCTCACCACAATATTGGTGGGCTTCAATGTAAGTCCTTCACAGTCCAATCTTTCCAAAGCCCCCTTGGGGAAAACATTTATTGACGAACCTGTTTCAACTAGAACTTGAGCCAGGGTGGTGCCCCTGCACTCAATAGAGACGTGTAGAGCATCATTATGCTTCCTTCCTTTGGATGTCAGATCAGCATCGAAGAAACTGAGTCCATTGTCAGCAGTCAGACTAGCAACGCATTTCTCAAATTGGTCGGTAAAAGTCTCTTGCGGCGCATGAGCAGACTTCAGGAACTTCACCAAAGCTGTAGCATGGGCTTTGGAGCATAACAAAAAGGCCAACATTGAAAGTTTTGAGGGGGTCTTCCCCAATTGTACCACAATATTATAGTCACTTTTCTGTATAATCTTCAGTATTTCCTCCTTTTAATGCTTGGAGGCTTCATGAATGGCTTCTTTAAGTGCCTCCGTCTGGGAAGGCTCAACCGATACTTCTTTTCCTCGAGTTTCATCCGACTCAGTAGCAGGAATAACAACAGGAGTAACAACAGGAGTAGCAACAGGAGTAACAATAGGAGTAGCAACAGGAGTAGCAACAGGAATAATAACAGGAGTGGCAACAGTCTTTGGAGAGATTTCAGGAGAGAAAATCCTTCCACTTCTGGTAATCTTACTGGTCCCAACAATGTTGTCGATGTTAGGGTCAATATCTTTATTAACTTCATTTTTGACAGCCAGGAGGTCTTGTTTGACGCCATGGTAATAAACGTCAGCTCCATAGTTCCAAGGAATGGATTTGTCGGAGGAATATGGTATTGGCCCAGGAGAGGTGATAATCAAAGGAGCAACCTTAGGAGTGGATGTAATCTTGACAGGACCTTTAGAGGAAACCCTGGGAGGATTCTTGGAAATGGTAATGATTGAGACATCTTTAGATAAACTTCTTGTAGAGGGAATCTTCTCATAGAGGATCTCCCGGTCATTAATCAGACGTTGAACGCCTATTTTTAGTAATAAACAACCATTAGGCAGAGACGCACAATGGTAGCAATCTTCACCACAACATGGAAATAAACTGGCTTGTAAGAGATTCTCCTTAACCACTGGAAGAGGAGTAGCCAATTCATCAATAGCTGAAACAAACAAGTCACTATCAACAACATTGATACCTTGTTCATGCTTGGGCATGGGTGCAGTTATCACATTGGGGGTTTCAGGAGGGTCAAATACAATCTCATTTGCCTTAATAAGATCCTGAATTTTATTCTTCAGAGACCAACAATCATTTGTATCATGCCCTGGACTGTTGGACTGATAGGCACATCGAGCATTTGGATTATAATGGGGAGATGTAATATTTGGATTTTGAGGAGGCTCCCTCAGAGTGACCAGTCTAGCCTTCAATAGATGCTGCAATACCTGAGATAAGGGAATGTTGAGTCTGAAGAATTGTCTTCTAGGTGCATACTGCCTGCGGTGATTGTTTTGTCGTTGAGTTGATGCAAGGTTGGAGATCATTACAGCTCCTACCGTCGGACGACGTTTAACTTGACCCTGATTTCTTTGGCCATAGGCAGCACTAACTTCCTTCTTCCCACTGAAAGGCTTCTTCATAGCACTCGAAGATGCAACCCCTTGAATTTTTCCACTTTTGATGCCAATTTCCACTTGTTCTCCCGTCAATACCACCTCGGCGAATCCAGATGAAGAGCTCCCGATTAGATGGTTGAAAAATTGGCCTGACAAAGTACCCAAGAACATATCTATCAGCTCTCTATCAGACAGAGGTGGCTGGACTCTTCTCGCAAGATCTCTCCACTTTTGGGCATAATCTTTGAAACCCTTGTTAGAACCCATAAACATGCTTTGAAGTTGCGTACGGGTTAGAGCGAGGTCAAAATTATATTGGTACTGCTTGTAAAAAGCAGCAACCAACTCTTTCCAATTGTGAATGTTGGTTCCTTTCAGTTGATAGAATCATTCCAACTGCATCCCTGACAAACTCTCCTGGAAGAAATGAACCCATAAATTCCTGTCAGTTGTGTGGGGTTGGATCTTTTTGACATAAGACCTTATATGCAGCTTTGAACACGAAACATCGTCATACTTAGAAAATGTAGGAACATTGAATTTCTGTGGGATGACCACCCTTAAGACTTGTCCTGAATCTTCAAAATCAGGACCAAGTACCCTCTGAATGTCCATATCATTGAGACGATCCTCCAGCTGTTTATACTTGTCATCAGTAGGAGGATATTTTTCTTCAGCATAATCTGCTTCCTCTTTATCAGTCCCTGGGCTGTTATCCTCTTCTTTTGTCTTCTTATTATCCTCTTCCTGATTATCCCCCTCAATTGATGGACTTGCAAATTTTAGAGCTCGCTTGGATGGTCCTTTAAATCTTCTTCCCATATTCATGATGAGACCTTTCATATCTTCTTGTCCCTTAGCCAGAGCCAGGAACATTTGTTGGAACTGAGCGTTTTGTTCTTGAAGATCCTTAATCATTTGTTCAAGAGCCATTTCTTTTTGCTGAAATAAACAACGAAATGATAATAAACCTGCCTTGAAATACTTGCTTATGTAATGATATGCATGACATGTTTATGTGATGTTTTCAAGGACTTCAGGAAATTTAAATTTGCGAACCAAAATGAAACAAAGATTTTATTAGTAAAAATTCAAATTACAATTTCCTTTTAGGCTTACAATTGAAAATAAAAAACTATTAAAATCTAGGAATCAAGTCTCCCATGGGTGCTTCCTCTTCATGCTGAGATAGTCATTAATACTTTTTTCTTCGTGAAGTTGCTTTGTGAGCTCCAACACTTTCTTCTCACTGGTGCAAAACTGAGCTCTAAAGGCATCATGTTATTCTTTCATCTGAATCCAGGACCTCTGCAACTCTTCAAGATCAGTGGGCATGTCAGGATGGAGAACTTTATAAGTAACATCTTCTTTGGTGATAGGCTCCACAATCACTGACAAGATGGTTGTAGATGGCATCATAAGTTTTTGGACGCGAGCTCGTACCCATTTGAGACAAGGCTCCATATTAATGGAATTAGTATGCCCCAACATCTTGCTATTAACCTTATTTACCATGCCCCAAGCTCATATGAACCTTTGACGATACCCTTAAACATCATCCTCGTATTTTAACATAATGCCTTGGATAAGCATATCATGGGGACCATCCTTTCGAGCATAACCAAAATGTTGTAGAGCCAGATAAGGATTATAAGTGATACCACCCATAATTCCAAGAAGTTGTACATTAGGGAATTCCCCATAGTGCTAGATGATAGAGACATCTCCCATAAACCGGGAATACCAAAGAATATCCGAGTGAGAAAGTGACATTATCCTTTGCGACCAACCCAAAAATTGTTCATTCTTCAATACTGATTGAGGAAGGTGCAAAATAATCCACCTAGACAGCAACGGTACACAACACATCAGAATCCCTCTTCTCTTCATGGTATAGGAGTGAAGGGAATGCAAGATATCTCCGAGTTAAGTAGGCACAGGGTTACGAGAGAGGAAAATCTTGACAGCATTCATATCTATGAGTAAGTCTCGATTAGGGAATAGTACTAACCCATAGATTAGGAGAGCCAGGACTTCTTCGAAAGCTTGGAAATCCAAATCATCCCAAAATAATTGAGTCTTTTCTAATAGGAACTTAACTTGGAAACCCTTGACCCCACTTCTTGTTTCCCAGTTGGATATAATGCCAGACCGTTTCAGATGTGAGGAAGCTGCAATGACCTCTGGTTTTGGAGCCTCCTCTAAACTGGTGAAAGGCATCTGATCAAGAATAGGTACTCTCAATAATTGAGATAACTCCTCCATGGTGGGTACTAACTGATAATCGGGAAATGTGAAGTAGATGTGTTTGGGGTCAAAGAACTAAAAGAGTACACCCATCATCTTCTCATCAAAGCTTGAGATAACCAGGTTGAGAAGTCGACCATATTTCTTGGTGAATGTGGAAGTCTTAGGAACCCTTGATACTAGCTCTTTGAGTTGGAGAGGTATTCTCACAAAGATGATTCAGATCATGTTTCTACGAATAGAAGCCATGATCTACAAAACAGAACAAAGATAAATTCACTTGGTCCTTGAAATGGTTAGTGAAATGAAAAAGAATGTTATGATGCATGATGTTATGTTTGAACAATTTAATCACACACAAACAAAACATACAAGACCTTAGGTTTAGGCTCGCATGGGGTTTATAGGTAAATTCCCTCTAGAAGTTTAGTTGGTTCAACCTGTTCTAGAAAAGTAACCGGGTTCTAAGGAGTCTCAATATCACTGATCTTTCATTATCAGGCATTGTTTTAGCTCAAGAGATATTTTCCCGCGGATGAAATATCCCGAAAGTCTGATATCAATGAGTGTAGTATCATGTATCAACCAATCCTTAGCTTTATACGGAGACCGGCTATCTCACTCCTTTTCTAATGGCCAAGTTTGTTCAACTAAAGGTTCTAAGGTTCGTTAGTGCTTTAGGACACCACACAACAACCCTGTATTCTCCTTGATTTAACATAAGGGATACCGGTACCAAAAAAATGTGTCACACAAACACATCCATCACTTCAACGATATCGGTCTACACCGTACAATCTTCACGATCTATTGTTGCTCACCTAAAAGGTGCCCCAGATCCGAGTATAGGATCTTTAACAATAATCCCAGTAAACCCCTTAAAAATAAAGGATACAAAACACATAAGGAAAGTAATTTTAAAATGATCTAACTCTAAGGTAACCCCACTTTTTATATTTCCTTAGTAGAGTCACTAGTTCTATAATACGGTGGTAGAACTGACTGTTATACTGGTTTTGCATTTGTATTCACAAATGTTGCGGTAAGCAAGAGTCGCCACCGACTTTTCTTTTATTCAACAAAGGAAAGGGTGAAAAGAATAGAAAAAGACCTTTCAAGATTATTTCTAAGTAAGGGGGGTAGATTATGGAAAGGGAAGATGTTAGCACCCTTTCCATCCGTAGTTATCTACAGGATCTTAGATGCTAGGTCATTTGAAAATACATTGTGTTTTGGGTGTTTGAAAAAATATTTTGAAAAGACGACTTAGTGTGGCGAACTTTGTAATGTTTCTCGTATTGTTGAGAACGTATGCCTAGTGTTTTGAAAAATGTTTTTGGAAAGAGTTTTGTGTATGTGAAAAATTGTTTTTGAGCAAGAATCTAAGAACTATCTACTTTACTCTAAAGGTTCGTTCTTTTCCTCTTTTCCTTTAGACAGTGCTATCCTACTATTAGTAAGTAGGTAGCCCTATCATCGAATGTTTGGGGGACAATCGAAGGGTCATCGTTATAGTCACAAAGGCAACTGGGAAAGATACTTTAGTAACCACCCTAGGGTTTTATGATCATATCGAGGCAACATCTAGATGGTCGTTTTTGTGATCTTTAAACCGGAGGGTAGCCTCTAAAATCTCTCACGTTTCGAGAGTTGTGACTGTTTTATTCTGAAGGCAACCAAAGTGGGGGTACCCTAGAGGTGCACATGTGCAAGTGCGTTGTGTTTCAGTTATTTATCTTTGCATTAAGTTTGCTAACGTTTTGTTTTGTTTTTTTAATTTCTTATCATGCAATCCTATTACCATACATCTAAACAGTTAATATATGTACAAGAATTAAAAGTTCAGAATTTAAAACTTAACTATTACATGACTTCGGGGAGGGAGAAAATTACAAGTCCAAAAAATTGGGGAAAGAAAAAGCAGTAAATAAAGTCCTAATTTTAACTATTAAAACCCATAGTCAGATTCAATAATATGAAAATGATAAATGCGAAAACACTAAACGCGCGCAAATTAGAAAGGACGTCTAAAATCCTAAAATGTTCTAAGTAAAAGAAAATTCTTTTTGTTGTTTTGTTTATTTGAGAAATATTAAATTAAATTAAATCTAAGTTCAATTAATTAAAATAAAAAATAAAAAGGGAAAAGAAAATTTTTAATTAATTTTAAACAAGTCTAATATTTTTGGCCTTTTTTCTTTTAGAAAATTTAAAGTAATTCTAATTATTTTTAATTAATGAAATAAAAGTCAGAAATAATTAACTAAATTAATTATGAAAATTAAATTTAAATAAAATAAAACCTAAATCTAAGTTTTTTTTTATATTTTTCTGATTTTGTGATTAAAAAATGATTTTGCAAATAAGTAAATAAAAAAAGAATAAAAATTTAAAGAAAATGAGCCTGGTATTCAAAGTGGAATGGGGGTGCAAAAATTTGAAATTTGTAAGGCCCAAAATAGGGATCCTAATGCTGCGCTTAATCCTATGTTTCTGGCCCTTTGAGGGTTCATGGTGAGGGACGTATCTGAGGCCTTCAGATCTGGATCAGTTGGCGATGATCTGATGGTACATGGTGTGCGCATGGGACCTGGGAGCACTAGATCTGCAAAGAAGAATTAGAAAAAATAATATGCAAGAGGCAGGGATGGAACCCCTGCCCCTGCACACACGCAACACTTTAACACACACACACACATACACACCATACCATTGGGACGACTTTACATTTGGGAATATAATTCAATCCATAACAATATAATGCAAAACAACATAAATGTTGAGGTGTAAACATGCGCACTGCACTGGGTCCCCTGCGATTTGAATGGACCAATCATGGATGGCCGTTTGGCCTATGAACCATTGACCGTCTCCTACAATAGTTAGACCGGCCGGAGATGGTGGAAACCACCGTCTTCTCTGGCGGTCTTCAACGCTGATATGCAAAACAACTCAAATAAAAAGAAAAGAAAGGTCATGTCCCCCTAAGTTGGACCTCCTGATTCCATTTTTGGGGTTAGTTTCCCCTGAAAGTGCCAGTAGACAGATATATGAAGATAAAGATCTATGCTACCCTTGTTAGAACATAGTTTGATTCTACAACCCTTGCAAGAATTTTGATGATAACAACCACAAAGAACAACTATGCAGTCTAAAATTATATTCTGTTTTATAGAGAAGTTCTGATGGAAGAAGATCAAAAGATAAGCTACAAGGTTTTTCCTACTGTGATTTTAGATAACTCTCAAAAATCTCTGATGAAAGGAGATCAGAAGTTGCGCTAAAAAGATGTTTCAACTCTGATTATAAAACTCTGGGAAAGAAAGTCTAACGCTGCAAACAGGATCTTATGGCTATGATCTTCAAAAGTTCTGAAGCAAGCAGCAACAAATACTTCAATGTTCTGAAGCATTACAAAACAAATATTTCCATTTCAAGAGTAACGGCTGGAAGGTAACAAGGATCTTTATTTTTGGAAAGCACATTAACTGTCATTAATCAAGTTTCCAAATGATCATCCATGTTGCGCCTATTTAAACAAGCCTTGAGGATAAATCGTTTACGAATTTCACACATACTTAACAATGCTGCAATCCTCTCTAATTCTCAAACATTCAATATTTTCAATTGTGTAAAACATAACTATATTATGATACTATTTTGTAAGAAACAATACTTTACACAATTTATTCTTATTTTGTTTAGTGCATTTCCTTGAGAAAAACCAGGGTGTGGTTATACTCAAGAAGACTTTGGCAGTTGTCAAAGTAGACTTCTAATCAAGATTGATTAGTGGATTATGACCTCGTTGGAGAGAGGCGAAATCACCTTGATGGGAGGACTAGAGTAGTTTGAGTTCAAACGAACCAGGATAAAAATCAACTTGTTCTTTTCTTAGAATTTTAAGATTCCAATTCAACCCCCCTTCTTGTGTTTTTCCATTCTTCAATTGGCATCAGAGCGACTGGTTCTAAGTTCAAGCACTTAACCGTGTCAGTAAAAGATCCAAGCTAAGAAAAACACTTTGGTGGGACCAAGTTAGAACATCAACAATGACTACCATGATGAGAAAGATAGAATCAACGACAAACCTCCAATCTTTGATGGAGAAAACTTTGATTATTGGAAAGAAAGAATTGAAAGCTTCTTTCTGGCTCATGATGCTGATCTCTGGGATATGGTGATTGATGGGTACATACATCCTGTTAATGAAAGTGGGAAGAAGATTGACATAAAAAGAATGTCAGATAATCAAAAGCGAGTCTTCTGAAATCATCACAAGGCCAGAACTATTCTCTTGAGTGCCATCTCATATTCAGAGTATGAGAAGATCACAAACAGAGACAACAAAGCACATGTTTCATTCTCTGAGAATGACGCATGAAGGCAACACGCATGTAAAAGAAAACAAAGCCCTTGTGCTCATTCAGAAGTATGAAGCCTTCAAAATGGAAGAAGATGAAACCATTGAAACAATGTTCTCAAGATTTCAAATTCTGGTTGCTAGGCTAAAAGTTCTGGATAAAGGATACTCAACTGCTGATCATGTAAAGAAGATCATCATAAGTCTACCAAAGAAATGGAGACCCATGGTCACTACTCTCAAACTGGCAAAAGATCTAAACAAAATATCTTTTGAAGAACTTGTCAGCTCTCTCAGAAGTAATGAGATAGAGTTAGAAGATGATGAGCCCCAGAACCAAGGTAAGCCTTTAGCCCTCAAATCTAAGAAAAAAAATATGATTCTAAAGTTTTGTAGGCAATAGAAGAAAACTGTGGTGGTTCCTCATCAGAAGAAGACGCATTATCTCTTCTCTCCAGAAGAGTAAATCAGTTGTGGAAGCACAGACAAAGGAAGCTCAGAAATTCCAGAAGAACATGGAATCAGTCTGAATCATCGTCTAGATACAGAAAATCTGAACCATCTTCTGAATACAGAAAGTCAAGAAACAGATACACTCTCTGCTACGAGTGTAATGAACAAGGACACTACAAAAGAGATTGTCCAAGGCTTCAGAAGGAGAAACCAAAAAAGAAGTTCGTTAAGGAGAAGAAGAAAAGTCTCATGGAAATGTGGGATGACTCAGACTCTTCAAAAGCAAACACTGAATCAGAAGATGAAAGATCCAACGTTGCCCTGATGGCCAACATATTAGAAGATACTAGATCATCTGGATCAGAATCAGACTCAGAGGCAGAATAGGTATTTTCTAACTTTTCTAGATCTCAATTAGAGGAGAGTTTGTCAGAAATTCTAGAAAGGTGTCAGAAGCTTCAAGTTATAAACAAGAACTTGAAAAAGGATATAGTTTCTGACTCTAAAGAAGCTAAGAATCTGAGACTGGAAAACTCTAAGCTGAAAGAAAATTTTTTAAAACTTGAAAATGATTTACAAAATAATCAGAAGGAAATTGTCTTAGAAGTTCCTAGTAACCCTGATAAAATCATAAAGGAATATGATCACAACTTTCAGAATTTCCTCGCTAAAAACATAGATATAAGCAAGATTGCTTCAATCACCTATGGAGTTAGCAGAAATGACAGAAAAGGGATAGGATACAAAGGTAAAGTATCCCAACCTAAGAAAGTCAAGGATTTGGTTATTAAATGTACTCCTCTGAAATCTCACTTTACCTATGGGCACACACATGACTTAAAATATACCAGTAATGATTTCTCTACTAAACCAAAAGTGAAACAAAAGTTTGGTAACTCTAACAAACAAGGACCGAAAAAGATATGGGTACCTAAGGATAAAATTGTATATGTAGCAAATATTTTTGACAGCAAGACTGGAACACCAATCCTGGTACTTGGACTATGGATGCTCTTGACACATGATGGGAAGAAAGCATACGTTCCAAAGCCTGGAGATTAAATTTATAGGCTACGTAGGTTTTGGAGGCAATCAGAATGGGAAGATCATTGGCTCTGGAACAGTTGGTAACGGTAATCTTCCTTCTATTACTAATGTTCTGTTAGTAGATGGATTAATGCATAAGATGTTATCCATAAGTCAATTAAGTGATAACTGTTATGATACAATCTTTAATAAAAAATCATGTAAAGTAGTTAGTCAGAAAGATGGATCTATCCTCTTTAATGGAAAAAGAAAGAACAACATTTACAAAATAAAACTTTCTGAACTAAAAAGTCAGAATGTAAAATGCCTATTGTCTGTTAACGATGAGAAATGGTTCTGGAACAAAAGATTGGGGCATGTTAGTATGAGAAGAATATCTCAATCTGGTCATAAGACTTCCTAACCTGAATTTCAACTCAGATGCTCTGTATGAAGCATGTCAAAAAGGTAAGTTTGCAAAACCCCCTTTTAAAGAAAAAAATGGTTTTTCTACCTCTAGACTATTAGAACTTCTGCACATAGATCTATTTAGACCAGTGAAAACTACATCCATTAGTGGAAAGAAGTATGGATTAGTGGTCGTAGATGAATATAACAGATGGACATGGGTAAAGTTCTTAAGACATAGGGATGAGTCATACTCTGTGTTCTTTGCATTCTGTAACCAAGTCCAAAATGAAAAAGATCTTAGAATTGTTAAAGTCAGAAGTGATCATTATGGAGAATTTGGAAACAAAAAATTTGAAATATTTTTTAACGAGAATGTCATCTCTCATGATTTATCTTGTCCTAGAACTCTCAAACAAAATGGAGTTGTAGAACTAAAGATCAAAACTTTACAAGAAATGGCCAGACCATGATCAACGAGACTAACATTACTAAGAACTTCTAGGCAGAAGCAATAAACACAACGTGTTACATTTAGAATAGAATCTCCATAAGACCTATTCTGGATAAGATTCCATATGAACTGTGGAATAATAGAAAGCCCAACATATCGTATTTCCATCCATTTGGATGTATTTGTTTTTTTCTTAACACCAAAGAACATTTGAACAAGTTTGACTCTAAAGAACAGAAGGGTATTATGTTAGGATAATATGAACGCTCAAGAGGCTACATAGTATACAACACAAAAACACAAATTATAGAAGAATCAACCAGTGTTATATTTGATGACAAGCTTGGCTCTCAAAAGTTAAAGCAAATGAATCTCTTGCAGATATAGAAGTCCAATTTACAGGTACTAAGGACATTATATCAGAAGTTCCCCACAAAGAATCACAAACAACATCAGAAGGAGATGTCACAAACATTACAACAACATCTGAAGGACCTCTCCAGAAAAGACAACCCAGAAGCAGCCTAGCTCATCCTCAAGACAAAATTCTGGGAAAAAGGAAGACCCAATCAAAACAAGATCCACATTCAAAAACTCTGAAGAATCTCTCATGGGATTAGTATCTCTGATTGAGACAACTTCCATTGATGAAGCTCTTCTGGACAATGATTGGATACTGGATATGCAGGAGGAATTAAACCAATTCACCATAAATGATGTGTGGTATCTAGTTCCCAAACCAAAAGGGTTCAACATCATTGGAACAAAATGGGTATTCAGAAACAAGCTGAATAAACAAGGAAAAGTCATCAAAAATAAAGCACGACTGGTTGCACAAGGTTATAGTCAGTAAGAGGGGATAGACTATACATAAACCTTTTCTCCATTCGGCAGGTTAGAATCTATCAGACTTTTAATTTCATTCGCTGTGAATAATGGCATCACTCTCTATCAGATGGATGTCAAAAGTGCATTCTTAAATGGATACATTGATGAAGAAGTTTATGTGCACCAACCCCCTGGTTTTGAAAACTCCAAACATCCCGAATATGTTTTCAAACTAAAGAAATCACTATATGTTCTGAAACAAGCTCCCAGAGCTTGGTATGAAATACTAAGTTGCTTTCTGTTAGAAAATGATTTCACCAGAGGGAAAATGGACACAACCTTATTCTATAAGCCATTTAAGAATGACATTCTAGTTTGTCATGTTTATGTAGATGATATTATTTTTGGATCTACTAAAGCCTCTCTGGGAAGAGAATTTTCTAAGTCAATGCAAGAAGAGTTTGAAATGAGCTTGATGGGAGAACTCAAATTCTTACTGGGCATTCAGATCAATCAAACTCCATAAGGAACTTACATACACCAGAGCAAATACATCAAAAAACATCTGAAGAAATTTGAATTATCAGAATGTAAGCCAGCCAAGACTCCAATGCATCCTACATGCATTATGGAAAAGGAAGAGGTAAGTAAAAAGGTAGAACAGAAGATATACAGAGGTATGATTGGTTCTCTCTTATATCTTACAGCTTTAAGACCTGATATTCTATATAGTGTATGTTTATGTGCTAGATTCCAATCAGATCCTAGAGAATCTCACTTCACAGCTGTGAAGCGAATTTTCAAGTATCTGAAAGGTACTACTAATCTTGGTCCGTTCTATAGAAAAACCAGTGATTACAAATTAGTATGGTACTGTGATGCTGACTTCTCTGGAGACAGAGTAGAAAGAAAAAGCACATCTGGAAGCTGCCAGTTTCTGGGAGAAAATATGATCTCATGGAGAAGCAAGAGGCAAATCCACAATTGCATTATCAATTGTTGAAGCTTAATACATAATAATTGTTGGATGCAGCACACATATGCTCTAGATGAAAAGTTAGCTTAAAGACTTCAATATATTTGAGAGTAACATTCCTAATTCTGTGATAACACTTCTGCAAATTGTTTATCTAGAAATCTTATTTTACATTCTAGGGCTAAGCATATAGAAATAAAACATCACTTTATTAGGGACTATATTCAGAAAGGAATTATTTCCTTAAAATATATTGACATAGACCATCAATGGGTTGATGTCTTCACTAAACCACTTTCTGAAGATATGTTTAATTTCATTCTAAAACATTTCAGCATGAAATTATGTCTAGAATAAGAGTTTTATTGATATCTCTTTAACCCTCAGAATTTTATGTTTTTCTTGTGAACATCTGATCAACAATTCTTCAGAAGTTAGAAGGACAGTTGCATCAGGATCTATCCAAGAAGATCTGAACAGTTTCCAAACGGTTCATTTCAAAGATTGAAGGATACAGTTCACATCATCAACATTTGTCATACTCTCACAAGCGTCCTTCTAAGGCTGAACACGCGTTCAAATTCTGAAGGAATTAAAGATTTAATTAAATGCATTGAGACTCGTGTTATATTGGTAACTGTTCTATATCTCCACACCATCTCCCAATTTTCAGGAATCAATAATTCTATGTAATCATTAATTTTTTCTTGTTAATTAAGTTTTCCATTTTCTTATAAATACACCATTCACTTTCACTCTCACTTCTTCTTGCTACTGTTTTCTCTCCAGTTTTCGTGTGCAAAACATTCTTTCAGAAAACCTTCAACAGTCTATGTGAATAATGGTTTCATCTTCAAGCGCTAAGAACCCTCAATATGCTCCTGGTTCATCTTCGTCAACTGCAGAAAGATACGAAGAACCGTTAAGAACTCTAGTGACCCCCATTTATTCATTAGAGGTTCTCTGTGAACTCATCATTGATTTTGAAAGCATGAAGGAAAGCGACTATGATCTTACACCAGATGTGGAATTTCAAGGATGGACCAGATATTTTGATCGTCTTCTGGGTCCAGTTTTCCCAAAATTGGTCAAGGAATTCGGGATTCACGCCTCTACATAAAACCATCAAGTAACTTCATATGTGATGGGGAAGAAGATTGCAATTTCTTAAGATATGATTGCAAGGTTGATTGGTCATAACAGCAGAGGAATCCGTTGCAGTGATATGGCTGAAAAATGTTCTGACCTAACAACAATCTAAAGAGAAATTTTTACCTCTGGGAAGCTATCAAACAAAATTAAAGATCTGAAGGACTACATCAGAATTTGGGAAAAAAATATTTTAGGCTATATCAACCACAGGAATCCCAGAAGCTCTCCTGATTACATCAACATTGACCAACAATTTATGTTGTACTTCATTGTAACAAAGGAAAAAATAAATCTTCCTCATTTACTATTCAACCATCTGAAGACAAGTGTGAAGGAAACCAGAGAAGAAGAAAGAACTAAGAGGGATTGGATACCTCTGGGTAGGATGATGTTGTACCCCAAAATTTTCCCTCCCATTTTTACTCAAGACATGCTCCTAGAAGTCCTCAATTGCTCAAGGTTGACCAAGAATTGACCAGACAAATTCTCCTCTTAAGCAATGAACCTCTAATTAGGGTTTCAATTTTCAACAAGATGTGTGAACTCCAAAGGCCTCAAATGTTTCCATTGTCCCAATATGTATTCAACTAAAAGTTTGCTCAGTTAATTGCTCAAATGCTTGAAAATCAACGGTATTAGGTCAAAAGTCAACTATGGCCCATGTACAGTCAAACTTCAAGATTTTTGGTCAACATCAACATTTTGAAGTGATATCCATCATTTGATCAAGGGTTGATCATGATTCCCAAAGAAATACTCCTAATCTATCAAAAGTCAAGAATTGCTAAATTAGGGTTTCTATAGGAAAAGTCAACTGAAATTTGACTAGGCATAACTTTCACACAATTCATCCATTTTCCCCCAACCATAGCTCATTTTGAAGATAATCGCGTTCCCTACAACTTCCCTTTTGCCCTCAAGATCAAGAGAAGCACCATTTGAAAGATATAAGCTCATACATTACAGGTCATTTTCAGGAAGTCAACAAAAGGCACTTTTTGTCAAGACCTTTCACATCAAAATAAAGTCTTCAAATGTAAAATTGATCAAAAGAGGGATTGAAGTAGACATCTTGGGATTTCCAAAAAGTCAAAGATCATCATCATGAGATAAATAATTGAGCAAGTTATGGCTTGCCTAAGTTGGGAACATTTGGGAAATTTCAAGAATTATGCATTGAATAAACTTGAATTGTTAAGGCAATGGCCTAAATTTTTGGACTTCAAACACCCTTCTAACATTATAAAGGATCTCTAAAAGAATTTCTACCTTACCTTTCATTTTTCCTTTATTTTGATTTATTTCAAATAAATATAAACTAAATGGCACAAAATGTATAAAGATGGGCCTTGACCTTTGGGCTAGTGTTTTGGTTTGCTTAGAAGCCCACAAATTCGTGTGAGAAGTGACCAGGTTCATCAGCTCCCAACATGGCATGAAATCACAAATTATTGCAATTTTTCAAAATGAGATCATGGCTTTATCATATCCTTTAAAGCTTTGATTCTTTTCTTCTTACATTGTGCCATCTATCTTCTCTATATAAGGGTGGCATTTCCAAGACTCGTGCACGGATACCTACAGCCTAGAGAACACCCCAAAAGTTGCAAAAATTATCAAAATCGTGAAATTCAAAAAAGAAGGCTCCAGCCACTTTCAACCCATTTCAAGTCCTCCATAAGCATACTGAGATTCCAAGGAGCGCATACCTACCTTCATCCACGTCGTGCCACGCCCATAAGCACTCAACCAGACCTCTACTTTTGGTAAAAAAATTGTGGTCTCAAAATTTCAAATCATGCTATATAAATTCTTTTTAAGCTCATACATATATTATTGATGATGTATGCATCAATTCTAACGTATTACATGAGAAGCTAGGGCCTTGAATCATAAATTGCCATGATAAAACCATGTTAGGTTTTTTTATTCATAACTCAATATGCAAGAGCTTTCGGGCCAATCTAAGGTCAGATTCGTGATCAGGGCGTAATTTTTAGTGGAATAGGGTGTTGGTTCAGTCTTGAAATTAACAAATTTGCAGGAATCATATTTTGGTGTACCGAAGAAGACAATCGAAGTTTGACTCTGGCATCCCTCCGGTCATTTGAATCAGGTGAGGGCTTGCGTGGCTAGGTGCGTATCTCTGATTGGTTCATTTAAATCACAAGGGACCCACTTGGCACACGTTTTTTATTTGAATAATTTCTGACTTGTTTTTATAATATAATATTTTTATGTTATATGAATTAATGAATGAACAAGATGGCGCAGTGGCAAGGCAGTGTGTGTTAAGGTATTGCTTATGTGAGAGGTCAGGGGTTCGACCCCTGCCTCTTGCATCTGAGCGCCTTCTGATGACAATGCAACTAGATCCCAACACAGCAAATACGCGTCCCCATCATGGACATCCAAAGGATCTTCTCACTGGATTCCAATACAGCCTGGGCATCCCCTTTGTTTGGGCTTAGTAAATTCCAAGCGCACCCCCCTGTTTACTAATTATCTCTAGTCCCAATTTTCTTTTTCTTTATTTTAATTTGTTTTATTATATATTTCTTTTAATCACTTTTTTTAACCAATCATAAAAAATAAAAAATATTAAATAGACTTAGGTTTTCTTAAATTAATTTGGATTTTGTAAATTAATTTAATTAATTATTTGGACATTATTTTATTAATTTAAAATCGATTAGATTTAACTTTATTTCATTCAAATATTTTCTTAATAAAAACCCAAAAATGGTAGAATTAGTATATTTAATTGACGATCGTTTTTTATTTTATTTAATTAATTAGGATCATATTTTTATCAATTTAACTTTAAGTGTTTTCTTAATAAACACAAAAACAACAAAAAAGATTTTTACTTAGCAATTTCTTATGGTTTTAGACGTTTCTTTATTCCGCGCGCATTTATTTTATTCTCGTATTTTTTATAATAATGTACATGCTGACAGTATGTAATAGATTAAACTAGGACTTTATCGCTTTCTTTATTTTTCTCCCATCGGATATGTAAATACCCCCTCCCCGAAGCATTGTAATAGTGTAGGATTTAAATTCTTGTACTTTAAATTTCTGCAAAATATTAACTGTTAGTGATTAGGCTTGTATGGAAAGACAAATAACAAAACGCTAGAAAACGTAATAACAAAGACAAATAAACTGAATTGAATCATTTTTCACATATACACATCTAGGGTACTCCCACTTGGGTTGCCTGAAAATTGTCACAACTCTCAAAATGTGAGGGATTTTAGTGGCTACCCTCTGATTCAAAAGATCATAAGTCCCTCAATGACCCTCTCGATGTTGCATCGGTCAAAATATAATCTTAGAACTCAAGGGTAGTTACTAAAACTTCTTTCCCAGTTGCCTTTGTGACTATAAATTGTCCCTTCGATTGCCCCTCATACATCCAACGATAGGGCTACCTACTCACTAAAAGTAGTATAGCATTGTCTAAAGGATAGGAGGAAAAGAACGACCTTTTCAAGTACAAGTAGATAGTTGTTAGATGCTTGCTAAAATAAAATAAACTTTTCACACTTACACATTTCAAAAACAACTTTAAAAAACATTTTCTTTGTCAACACTCTTGAGGACTGATACAAGAGTTAACGCAAAGAGAATCACCGCACTAAGGCATTTCAAAACATTTTTCAAACACACAAAGCATAAGGTACTTTTAAAATGAGCTAAGCATCTAAGAGCATGTAGATAACTAGCGATGGAAAGGGTGCTAACACCTTCCCTTTCCATAATCTACCCCCCTTACTCAGAAAACTCTCGAAAAGGTCTTTTTCTATTCTTTTCACCCTTTCCTTAATTTGGATAAAAGAAAAGTCGGTGGCGAATATTGCTTACCATAACATTTGCGATTAAAACGCAAAACCAGTGAAACAGTCGGTTCTGCCACCGTATCACAGTTGATATCAGATATTCCGACTGAAAACAAATTTGTAGAATATCTGACTGAACCTCAGCAGATCAACACTCTGGAAGCATGTGCTGGAAAACCTCTCAATGCTAAGAGTCTGAAGAAGATTAAAATCATTGACAACATTAATAAGTATCCAACTATTGCAACCAAAGAAGTCATCACATCAAGAAGAGTCCCTCTGAAAGATTTCCCTCTGTTCTCTCAAATAGATGCTTCACCAGAAATCATTGTCAGATATCTGGAAGCATGCAAGATGGATGGGACTAATCCAGAGTTAAACATTCGTGATCTGCATCAACAGGCTCCAAAAGTTATCCTCAAGAAATCCAGAAAAAGGAAAGCCGCAAGAGAAGGATCTTCTCAAAAGACACCAAAAGCTGCTAAGATGAAAGGTAATTCTTCTTTTATTTCTGTTGTAGAATCAATGATTTTATCAACATCTGAAACACCCTCCTCTCTAAAACAAATAGAAGACCCCTCACCACAAACCTTTGATGATTTTGATATGGAATTTTACCCTTCAGTTAAACTAGAAAACATTCTGAACCAACCACACTCTCCTAATGCAGATCTTGAACAAAATCAAACAGAACTTGCTCAAGTTCTTTCTGAAATTGATCAATTTGATTCAGAATTTCAAGCTCCCCACATAGAAAATTTAAACTTCCAAGCTACCCACTATGAAAGTCCAAACGCTCATGCTTCCCAACTAGAAAATCCAAATATTGACTCTCTTACCACCACACTAATTCCTAGAATAACAGAAACTCTCGTGGTTTGACAACCTCTCTCAACCCACGACATTCCAGAAATCCCATATCCTTACCATTCCACTCCACCAAACACACCTCAATCACCCATTATCATTTCTGATTCTCCTTCTCCCTGTCATATTAATCCTCCAGAAGATCCCCTAAGAACTGTAATAGACTTAGAAGCATTGGATCACCATGCCTCTAACTCTCACAAAATTTCTATCCCAAAACCAAAACCAATTATCATCAAGGAAGATGTTGGTAAAAATTTACTAATTTTTGAAATAGAGATAATTGAATGGGTTAACTCTTTGAAGCTAGGATGCTTAGAAAATCTGAATCCTGCTGCTTCTGATTCTGACTAGAACCAGTTTAGAAAATGGTTCTATTATGAATCCCAGAAACTCAAGGAGTTAAGCTATGAAATGGCCTAACAGAACTTTTGTGATCAGCTAAATGTTTTCAAGGATCAAGTTATGCGTCACTGGGAAAAGAAACTTATTCTTTTGCTGGATAATGCTCCCTGTAAAGAGCGCCAGCCTTCAAAAGTTAATGAACCATGCTCTGATAATCTTCCTCTTGTTGTTGTTTAAGACAAAATAAAAGAGACTGAAGAAGCCAATGAGTCAGAACCTGCTACAGCTTGTTCTAAGAAGCTTGCACCTTTTATGGATATACCTCTTTCATCTCTGGTTATGCAAACTCTTGAGGAGTTGAAGAAAGAAAATTCAGTGATCAAGGAAAGATTAGACAAGCAAGATGCCACATGCAAAGAAATCAAAGGAATGTTGGGAAAACAAGAGGAATCGAATACTCAGATTAAGAGCTTGTTGGAAGCGTTGTTCACACGACTTCCTCCACCTCAATCTTAGTTTTAAAAACTTGTTTTCTTTACTGTATTCATTTTGTTGTTTTTTACCTCTGAACGTGTTATTGCAATAAATATTAATACAACTCAACTTTTGACTCTGAATATTAGTGTTTATATTCATTTTTGAATCTTGACAGAAAAGGGGGAGAACGTAACATATTTCTGATAACATTATATCAAGACAGAGTCTCAAACATTTTGAATATCATAACTTCTCCTCTTTTTTTTCTGAAAGCAAAACAAGAACAAAACTCTGATGAAGACAAAAGTAGATGCATCAAAAGCTCTGATCAGAATGAACTTCTGGGAATTAATTCACCTCTATCTGAGTACTCAGCTCAGGGGGAGACCCTATAATGCTTTATGTTGTGTTTATTTTGATTGAGATATCCTAGTTTTTGTCATCATCAAAAATGGGGGAGATTGTTAGAACATAGTTTGATTCTACTACCCTTGTAAGAGTTTTGATGATAACAAACACAAAGAACAATTATGCACTCTAAAATTATATTCTGTTTTGTAGAGAAGTTCTAATGGAAGAAGATCAGAAGATAAGCTACAAGGTTGTTCCTGCTGTGATTGTAGACAACTCTCAAAAATCTCCGATGAAAGAAGATCAAAAGTTGCACTAAAAAGATGTTTCAACTCTGATTTTAAAACTCTGGGAAAGAAAGCCTAACGCTGCAAATGGGATCTTATGGCTATGATCATCAAAAGTTCTGAAGCAAGCAGCAACGAATACTTCAATGTTCTGAAGCATTACAAATCAAATATTTCCATTTCAAGAGTAACAGCTGGAAGGGAACAAGGATCTTTATTTTTGGAAAGCACCTTAACTGTCATTAATCAAGTTTCCAAATGATCATCCATGCTGCGCCTATTTAAACAAGACTTGAGGATAAATCGTTTACTATTTTCACACATACGTAACAACACTACAACCATCTCTAATCCTCAAACATTCAATATTTTAAACTGTGTAAAACATCACTATATTGTGATATTGTTTTGTAAGAAATAATATTGTACACTGTTTATTCTTATATTGTTTAGTGCATTTCCTTGTGAAAAATCGGGTTGTGGTTATACTCAAGAAGACTTGGGCAGTTGTTAAGGTAGATTTGTAATCGGGATTGATTAGTGGATTAAGACCTCGTTGGAGAGAGGCGAAATCACCTTGACGGGTGGACTGGAGTAGTTTGAGTTCAAATAAACCAGGATAAAAATAACGTGTTCTTTTATTTGAATTTTAAGAGTCCAATTCAACCCCCCACCCCTTCTTGTGTTTTTCCATTCTTCAACCCTAACCATGGCAGCAACTTCTTCCCATGTTAGAGCTTCCATTTTTTTGTATAGACCTGTTATAAATGTGCGTGTATGAAAATCCACAGGGTTAGAAGCAAACAAAAATGAACGAATTGAAAAATATAAATGATTGAAAAATAATGCAAATGGAGATATTGATCCACGTGATTCAGCCTCAAAGGATTAATAAAACCTACCCTTACTTACCCTATGAATGCTCAAGAACTGATCTAAGGGATTGGTTTGGATTGAAAGCACTAGGATGGTGAGATGCAAATTTTTGTAGCTTTGAAATTTTTTTAGAATTTTTGAGAGCTTCGTGAGGCAGCTTGTGCGTATATATGGAGGAGTGTGATGGCTTGATAAACATGGCAAGGATCAGTTATTAAACATGGATTTGAAAACAAAATCAAGAAAATTAAAAAATGGCCATTTTGAGTTATTCTCTTTCCATTCTTATCTTTCCGTGAACCTGGACTCATTTGTTGTACCTTGCACGAAATTTGGGTCCTCTTGATGGGTCAAGTCATACCCAAATGTCATGGCCCATATTTTCTAGCATTTTACTTAATTTATTTAATTTTAAACAAAAAAATTCAAGATAAAATACAAGTAAAATCATGGTCATGCCAAAATTGGTTTAGATGTCCTTCATAAGGTCATGAAGATGTTTGAAGCTCAAAAAGTTAGCCCATTTCCCTAAAATTTCAAATATGCATGCTTTGCATTTCATGAAATTTGACCAAAAGTTTCTAACTTTTGAAAATCATAACTTGCTCAATTTTATATTTTGGAGATGATATTTGACTTTTTAGAAAGCTCAAGATGTCCTCTTCAATCTTTTTTTGATCAATTTTGCATTTGAAGACTTTATCTTGATGTAAGTGGTCTTGGCAAAAAGTGTCTTTTGTTGACTTTCTGAAAGTGACATGTAATGTATGAGCTTATATCTTCCAAATGATTCATTTCTTAAACTTGAGGGAAAAAAGTTGTAGGGAATGGAATTTTCTTCACAATGAGCTTTGGTTGGGGAAAAATGGATGAAGCATGTGAAAGTTATTCGTGGTCAAAGTTCAGTTGACTTTTCCTATAGAAACCCTAGTTTAGCAATTCTTGACTTTTGATAAATTAAGAGCACTCTTTAAGAAATCGTGATCAACCCTTGATCAAATGATGAATATCACTTCAAAATGTTGATGTTGACCAAAAATCTTGAAGTTTGACTGTATATTGGCCACAATTGACTTTTGACCTAGTATAATTGATTTTCAAGCATTTGAGCAATTGACTGAGCAATCTTGTAGTGCATGCATGAAACTTGGCATGGACATTCTTGAGGACATATTAGGGACCATGAAAATCACTTGAAGTCTTTTCAACCCGAAATTCTTTGTGATAAGTGAAACCCTAGTTGGAAGTCCATTACTTAGGAGGAGAATTTGTCTGGCCAATTCTTTGTCAACCATGAGCAATTAAGGACTTCAATGAGCATGTCTTGGGTAAAATGGGATGGAAAATTTTGGGGTACAACACATCCCACTATATTACCACACTCCTTTAATCATAACCAATTCATCCCAATCAACTATTCCAAAAAACGGGAGCCTATGACCTTACATTACTCCCGTTTATATGTTGTCCAAACGGATCCCAAACCCTTTTGGCCAGGCTTAGTCTCTAATCACACCCCTTGCTTTTTTTTTTGTTTTTTCTATCACGTTGGAAAACATACCCCATCAGCCAAATGGGCCAAGTCAAATATATGGACTTGGACCCTTACTCCCTCACACCCCCAACTTTTACTAAATATTTCAAACTTACACCCCCCTACGTTGGGTCTGAATTCAACATCTGAATTCATAGCCCTGCTACACATACCCCCATTTTTACTAGCCCAATGTAATTCACACCCCTTGCGTTTTTAATTTAATTCTTTTTTTTTTAAATTTTATTTTTAAATTTTTCTATATTTTATATTATAATATTATATTTATTACTATAATAAATTAAATATTTATTTTTCTAAACTCATCCAATATTTATTTATTTTATTTCATTATAATATTATTTTTATCATGAATTAATAAAGACATTTTTACAATTAATACATTAAAAAATATTTAACCAACACTAAACTCTTTTTCATAATCAATTAATTCAACAATCAATTTTCAAAAAGGGTTATGGATATATTTTTATTAACCGCGCACTTCGTCTAACAAATTCCTTTATTCACACACCTAGACTAAGTACAGGGGGAATTCAAATATCTTCGTAATCCATAAAAAACACCAACCAACTGTGAACTATGAATTGGGACTCTGATTCCTCATAAGAGGATATGTAGGCATACGACTAAAATCTAGGCGAGTTCCCCTAATAAAAAACTAAAACCCTATTTCTTAAAGATCACGCTTCTAACCCTAGTATCATTGTGAACAAGGTAGATGGGGGGTGCGTAACACCTTTCCTTCGTCAAAGAACAAGTCCAAAAAACCTAGAATCTCTGACTTAATTAGGGTTAAGCTTTATATTCCCTTCCTTAGGATAAAAATTAAGAGTGTCGACTCTTATTTCAAAACTAGTTACAACAGCAGGCGCTGTTGTTGGTTATCTCTTAAAAAATTGGAATTGATTTGATGAGATCTTATTGGATATTCCTCATCATTATGCGCATGTCAAAGAGATTATTTAGGAACAAAGTGCATATTTAATTGGATTTCTTAAAAAGGATTTTGGAGACTTTTTAGGAAGATTTAAAAATATTTTTTCCTATTTAAATGAGAAGATCTTGCAGGTGTTTTTAAACTATGAGATTGGATCTTTTGAAGAGTCCAAGCATAATAAAGGAGTCTATAAATAAGGATTTTCTAGACATAAAACAGCAAGCATTCACATTGAAGAAATCGTGGGTGCAACATAAGGGTTTAGGGTTTTATGAGTCTTTCAAGTTCTTTTTGTTTGTGTTCTTTGTGTGTCACTCATGTATCTTTGATGCATTGAGTTGAATGATGTTGCTTTTTTATCAAGCTATTGTTCTCACCCATGAGCTTTTAAGTAAATGGTTAAGTATTATTCTTAGGTAAGTGTCTTAACTAAGTATTGTTGATTGGAGTAGAATCTCCTATTTTGATACTAGTTACTGGGATTGTACATGGTTTATTTATCACTGGGGTGATTTGCTGTAGCGGTAAAGCGACAAGCAAAAAGTAAAGTATTATTTTACTGGGTGATGTTTAGGTTATATTGTATCGTGTCCACAGAGATTGGTGAATAGAAATGTCGTTCGACAAATCTCTTGTTAATGAGTTTGGGGATAAATTGGTTGAAAGTAAAAGTATCAACAAAAAATAAATGTTTAAAAAGGAAAAAAAGGAATAACTTATCAAGCATGCATATATACTACTTCTCACAGACTTAAACCTATCGACTTATTATACTAAACCTACAATATTCATCTATGTCATCACGTTTCAAACAAAAACTAAGTCATTTCTAACCCAAATTGAAAGGCTGACTACATCCCCTCGGTAGTGATCTCTCAACCACCTCAACAACACACAAGTCAACCATGCTCGCTTGCATCGATGATCTCTCAAGGCGACACAAATAACACTGAGGCATTAATCACAGACACCCTAAGTGAATAGCAGTGTTAAATCTATCTATATAATTCAGACACTATTAGATAATCATCCTAGATAAGAATTCAAGCAGTATATGTCTATAGCTACTCAAATCCCTAGCACAGAGCAAAAACCAAAGATACCAATCGATAAAGATTTGTAAAGCAAGTTTTATATAACGCCAAGGGAGACAAATATACATGAATTCAAAGTAAATACATATACAAATCCAACTAATAGATAATACACAAAGAAAAAGATAAATGAACCACAAATATACTAGTTTGTCACCGATGATCAAAGAGAAATCAACCCCAGATCAACTGTATGCAAGGTTCATAGTTGTTATCTAAGAAAATCCTAACAAAATTGGAGGTTAATGGAGTTGGGAGCAAACACTTCTCCTAAAACATAACCTAAAAATGAACTAAATTTGTTTTTATGAAACTCATCTCAGTAGACCGCGCTAAGCGGACTCACTACGTTAAGCGGGCTACACATTATTTACACATTAACCTGACCTAAACCATGCTAAGCGCGCTATCCGTGCTAAGCGGGCTTCAAAACAACGCCTCTGCCAAAATGTCAAAACGGAAGCAACATGCTACAAAATGTGTTGAGCACACTTGCGCTTAGCGGTCTTCTGCGTGCTAAGCGGGCTCTCATTGACAAAACTTCATAATACTAGTCTTTTATTCCAGAAGCGTGCATCGGGATCCGTGCCTTAGACACCTTATTCCTCGATGCTCCAAAATGCATCAAATACCTACAAAATGAATGGAAAAACATCAAACGGTACACTATGTACCCAAAACACAAATAAACATAAACTAAACGTATTTACACAAAAGTCAGGTTTATTCAACAATATTTACAATAAAAAGTAGATGAGTGCAACAAAAAGTATATACAAAAATATCTACAATTTCACTTATTATGATTGGAAATGAGAGGTTCTCATATCTAGGAGGTTCCTAGGTAGAAGTTGCACGGGGTAGTGATTAGGAGAAAAGTTGTAAACTGGGATTATTTAGGCTTTTAACTAATACTATTTAGTGGATTTACTTCCTAATTTGGTAGCTCCCAGAGTAGGTGACGTTATACCGAGCTGGGTTAACAATTGATCGTGTTCTTTAAATTTTTGCAATTTATATTTCTGCATAATCAATAGTTTTAGCAGGTTTTCTTTCAACAAATGTCATAATATATGTCCTGGCATCATGTTTCTGTGTTAAGACATCAGACTTGACCTTTGTATTGCAAGTGCTATAATTTCAAGAATCAACATGCTTCATGGTCTGGCCAAACACATACTCTCTAAAGTTTAGATTAGACTTGGTTCCAATTTGAATCATCTGCTTGGCAAAGGCAAAAGTGATGCTTAAAGTGTAACTAGTGGGTTCCCAATTTGCAGCAACTATCTTTTTTAATACTACATGCTTCACACTTAGACTTCCAGAAGGGAGAACACCTTTCTTTGGCCATTGTTTGACTTGTCTAGCAGTTATTTCTCTAGCTATTATGCCCATAAAGGATACCTTTCAAATTCAGCAGATTTTCTTCTGCCTAATTACTCATTTATAATTTTAGGAGAGAATTTTACACAATAGCCTCTCACAAGCACACTCTGAAACTCTTTGCTTCTTTCCATATTGAATTTGTTGGATAGATTAATAATGAACTCCCTGGTCAGTTTCTCATAACAAGGTCTAATATCTCAATCAATCTTTATCAATCCAGCATACTCCAGATTATTCATGATCACTTTCCACTAAAGGACATCTTTGCTCAGCTCTCTTTTAGGAGAAATTCCTTGTTGACACACATACTTCCACTTTTGCATACTTCCTTCGGAGTGGAATGAAACATTATCAAAGGGGGAAGCTGGAATATTAACACAAATTCATTTTCCTCTAATATTTCTTCAAGAAGATATCCAAATGTCTAGGTCATATGCTTCCCTATATATCTTAGAGTCACTTCATAGAACAAAAATTCTCTTTTGAGACTTCTTCTCAGCAGTTTTCTCTTCAACCTTTCTTTTCTTACTCACGTGAGTTCTTTGAGGAGTTTCCATCTTCATAATTTAATGATGTTCTCAAGGAGGTTTTGGGAGGAACATATTTCTTATTTTCTTTCACCCCATCAGCCATAAACATAACAATACTCCTCATTAGCTTTACTGCAGATTCTTCATCAGTCTTAGTTTCTTCATTAAAACTCACCACTCCTTTTCTGTAGTATTCTCTCGAGGCTTCGGTAACACCTTTGACAATCATCTTCAATATGTTGGAAATAGGAATATCATCATTCTCATCAGCTTCTACATTTATTTTTCCTTTAACCTCAGGTTCTTACTTTTAAAGGATCTCAAACCTCAAGTCTTCAGATGAATAATCAGCTTCATCAAATATGTCATTCACATTTATAGCAAATACATGAATATTTACAGTTGTTTCAGTAGGGGGTTCAACCTAGGATTCACCATATGATGGAAAATATGTTTCAACATTTGGCTTAACATGTTGATGAACATGTGATTCAACAAGTGGTTCCACATTTGTTACCTCAAAAGTGGTTTCAACATTATAATGTATTTCCCAAAGAGGCGGTAATCCATTTTCCTTTGCAATATTCATATATTCAACATGATTATGCACAAATGTTTCCTTCTCAAACTTACTAACATTTTCAGACAAGTTCTTCTTCTTGGTGTTAGTAATATTTCTTCTTTTTGTTTAAATGTAAACAAGAACAACCATTTGCATAGGTTTTGGGTTTAAAAACATAATAGGTTCATCATCATTGCTGCTCGATCTAGAAAACCTAGTTTTTTTAATGTTCCTTTATCCCCAATTTTCACTCCTAACATTTTGACCCCAAATTCATTTGTGATTCGCGAGGATCACAAAGTATTATCTTCATTGTCCTTTTGAATCATTTTTTAACACGTTTGAGGGAGTTGAGAAAGATGAAGTTGAACAAAAGTGATAGAACTATAGTGAGATAGTGGTAGATTTTTTTTTACGGGTGAGGGAGGAGTAACTATAAGCAAAATTTTAATTTGATAAGCTTTTCTTTAGTTTATGTGCTATAATGATCACAGAGAGAAACATTCCTTTTATTCTTGTATGCCTCCCTTGAGTTAATTTCCATAATATTTCACACATGCAATAACCAATTACACACCTTAGTTTTTTAAATTGAACATTATCTAAGTATGTAGCAAAAATATTTCTTAATTGCTTAGATTTTAGACAAATAAAGTAAGTGAAACTTACTACATGACTCATTTTATCTTTAGATTGTAGTTGTTGAACACATTATTCCCCCATCTTGAAAACATCACATGTGTCAAAATTTTCTTTGATGAAATTTATCAAAGTGTATCTTGAAAAATAATCTACATATCCAAAGACATATCTTTTTCCATTGAGACTTTAGTGGTGGTAAGGTTCTAGAGTTTTTATGGGACATCTTAGTCTACTTGCATATTTGGCATTCTCCAAAGATTTTTCCTTCTTCAATAATAGGGACTATATTTGCTAGCCATTTGACATACCTGGAATTTTGTATGAAATTATTCCTTAGAAGCCTTCCAACTTCCTCTTTAATCTTTGATATTACTTCTAGTAAAAGCCTTATTGGTTTCTCCTTCAGTGGCCTCTTGTCTGATCTCGAATAGGTAGCTTCAACACCACTAAATCTTAACTAAGTCCTAACATTTCATTGTAAGCCCATGCGAAGTAGTCTTTAAACTCTTTAAGCAAATTGATATTTGGACCTCCAGGCTTGGATTAATCTTTTCACTTATGTAAGTAGGCTATTTTTTTCTCTCCTTTCCTCGATCGACTTCCTCTAGTGGAACTTGGGCTTGTATCTTCTTACTTGAAACTAGAGGATCCTTTTGAAATCTAAAAGGCTCATAATCATAATGAATCAAGCCTATGGTGTTTATAATTGTATCCTATCCAATTCCACCGACTTTATTAGCCTCAACTATAGTGGCTTTGACATCCATAATTTGTTGGGATTCGGCCTCTAAGGCTGCCCTTATTATACTTTCAACCATATAGGACAAAATTCGAGCAAGTGCACTCAACCTCGTTATCTTTATCATCTAATTCACACCATCCATATTTACCTCTTATTGAATGGTACTCCCACATGAATCCATGTGACAGATGTAAATTTTTGAATAATACACATCTTCTTGCAGGGAAAACCTTGTCCCAACAGACATACATGGCGAAATATTCTCCAATTGTCTATCAATTTTTGTTATTTATATTGTTTTCCGGTGTTTTTAATAAATTAAATCACAAGTTTTGGTTCACTAAAGGGACTAAACTCGAAAAAAATCCTAGGGACAACTTGTGCAAAATAGTTTGAAGAAACATGTTTGTGTGTGAGTACTAATGTTTGGGTATAGAGAATTTGGATAGAACTTTCAAAAAGACCAGTGTAGAATTGTTCGACAAGACATATAAACACTAAACACAAACAAAATTAAAATAAAGTGAATTCTTGAATTAAAGAGTCATAAAAAGGGACGCATATTCATATATGTTTCCTCACAAACTCTTTTCTCTCTATGACTTGGGTATTTTAGTTCTATAGGGATTAATGATAAATTTTTGAACCTTGATTATATAAATAAAATCATCTTATATACTAACTACATCCATAACTATCGATAACAATCATTTCCCTAGGATTCGACACGTATACTGTTACGTGGACCTATGTTCTCTATTGTTCTTTCAGGTATGCTTAGTCTTTAAACTGACTCCAAAATGCTGCCTAAATTGATAACTTCTCTTAATATCTTAGCCATCTCTGGAAGCCTTTTCGAGTCTTTTAACTTCCCTTTTCAATTACTCCAAGCTATTGCATACCTTTTCGAGATTCAAGACATGTTTTAAAGAGAGACTGCTCTTAATCTCGTGGATCTATTCTTGTTATTCCTCCATCCTAATCATGTGGATTGGTTCCCAATAAACCCCAAACCAGGCTTAATGGGTCTCTAGGACATCTAACCCTTGGACTCAAGAATACGCTAATTCCAAAAGCAACTGATAAGCGAGTGTAACTCACCCCATTAGTCGAAATGATCAGTATGTCCAAACTATAACTTGTTTATCTTGTGCTTAGTATTTTCCTACTTTTCTACAACATCTTTACATCGATAATGTTAAACTAAAATTCCCAGGATAACATGTAGGGAAATGTTTAGGCCAAGGTTTATAAATATGGTGAAAAAAACAAAAGAGAAATATGATTAATGAGGTTATGCAAAGGATAAATATTTTTAAAAGGTTGGATAAAAATGGATTGAGTTAAAATAAAAAAACACGCCTCAGTGTGTGTAAATAATGGAACTTGCGAAAATTAAAAAAATATGCGAGTTATGAATAATTAAAACATAGTCGAATACTCTTTAATGATGAAACAAAGTCTTTGGTTTTTTTGTCTCTCACCAGGCTAGACATGAACAACCTACTTAGTACATCCAATCATCAAGATAAACTAAAACAGCAAAGAAAAACAAAAAGAAAATAAAACAAAGCCAAGTCCTAAATACCAAAACACATGTATACGTGTTTGGGAACACATATGTGCTTCAATGATCATAGGAGAGAGTGACATTCCTTTTATTCCAGCATGCCTCGCTTGAGTTAATTTCCATAAGATTTCCCACCTACAATTACCAATTACACGCCTTAGTTTTTAAGACTGAACATTATCTAAGTCTTTAGCAAAAATATTACTTAGTTGCTTAAATTTTATACTAAGAAAGTAAGCGAAACTTTCTATAAGACTTATTTCATCTTTAGATTGCAGTTGTAGAACATATTGTTCCCACATCTTGAAAACATCACATGTGTCAAAATTTTCATTAATTAAATTTATCCAAGTGTATATTGCAAAATAATTTACACATCCAATGATATATGTCTTTCCATTGAGACTTTAGAGGTGGTAAGATGTTATAGTTTTTGTGGGACATCTTGGTCTGCTTGCCTATTTGGGATTCTCCAACGAATTTTCCTTCTTCAACCTTGATAGAATCTATATATATTATCTTCTCCATTCTCTTGAGGTTGATATGACTAAGTTTCTAGTGTCATAGTTTAGTCTCATCAACCTTGGATATCCAACATGTTGAAGGCTAACTTTTTATTTGATATACCCATAAATAATAGTTGTCTTTGGATTTTGAACCCTTTAACACATATTGATCTTTGATGGAGACATTACATTCAACCTTGTTAAAATTCATATTTAGACCTTGATCACATAGTTGTCTGATGCTTATCAAGTTAGCATTTAGCCTTCTGCCAGCACCACATCATCAAGACAAGGGAAACCTGGACTATCTAGTTTTCCTATCCCATTGATTCTTCCTCTAGATCCATCACCAAAAGTGACATAACATTTAAAGTAGGGTTTTAACTCTTCAAAATAGTTATTTTATCCAATTATATGCCTTTAATATACACTAGAAAAATACTAATATTCTTTTGAGGAAACTCTAAGTGAAGTATGAGCTATAAGATAAGTGACAAAATTTCCTGGGGTTTTCACACATTCTTACCAAGAGTTTTATTCTCTTTCTTTTTGTTGATCCTTGGATGAATATAGGAGTGAGGATACCCATGCATTCTATAGCAAAATGGTATTATATGACCATATCTTCCACAGTGGTGACATCTCCAAGATGATTTCTTGTGGCCTTTATACCGAGGGTACACTTGTTGAGAAAGATGATGAGACATGTGGTCCTTCATTAGGAAATCATTTTTCTTCTCAGGAGAAACAAACTTTTTAGTGGGAATTTTGATTTTCTTGTTCATAGAGCTATATTCAAACCTTATAAGTTTCATATTCCTATACTTTTCCCCAAGTTCCAAGATTTCATCTAACATATTAGAACCATTGTTCAACATACGAACATATTTTTTCATGTTTTCAAGCTTGGATTTTAACAAAGTTATTTCCTCTTCCAGACTTAAAATAGTTGAGCTAATTTTATCTTTTTATTTAATGAGAGAGCTTATAGTTCTATGTTGTTTCTCTCAAAACATAGAAGGTTACTCATGTAACGCCTTATTTAAATATATAGTTATTATTTGTTGATTTTGAATTATTTTGGTATAACTAAGGTATGTAGGCATGACTAATGGTATAAGAGAACTTAGTTATAATTAGATAATTATAATAAAGCTTAAACTATGGTATAATAATAATATTGGTGAATGATAGAATATAGTATTATTATTAATAAAAATACTATTGTTAGATATATGGTATATTTACAACTAATAATAATATTATTAATTATATTATAGTCATAATAATAATTATTATTCCAATTATTATACTTGGTTATTATTAGATAATATTAAAACATTATTTGGGAGAGTGGTAGAATTAATCGGGAGAAACTGTTGTCACGTAGAAACATATAAGAGAGAAGAAGGAACGACTAGGGCAAGAGAAAATTCCACCATTATTGAAGGATCAAAGCTCCAAACTAAGGTAAGGGGGATAATGGATTCTCTAAAGGGCGATTATAACATGAGAGAGTAGTGATGGTTCCTTTCCTTCTTTAGGTTTTGCGTGTGATTGATATATGTTCTTCTCTTGTTTGATTGATGTTGTATCTATGTGTTTCTATATGGATTTGTGATTTATTTGATGCCAATGATGTAAATGTTGTTGAGAATTATTGATGTGGTGGTGTTAATTCATGAAATCCAAATCTAGGAAAGGTAGGTTATGAAGATGATGAAGAGTGAGAATTTTGATGTGGAAAATTGTTATAGAATGATCGATTAATGAAATTGATTTAAGCCTTTAAGTTGTTATGTGTAAACACACTATTTTGGGTCCAAATTAGGAGGTTGAAAGTGGTCAAAACAAGTGGAAATCATATGGGGCGAAAGCAGGTTTTGGGAGCAGCAGGCTGGTCATACGCATATGGGAGAGGCCATACGTGTATGATGGGACACTCCTCGGGGCTGTGCACATATGATACACACCTTGTCCCCAAGCCAGCATAACCATCTACCAGTACACGCATGGGACGCGCATGGGGAAGTTACATACGCGTATCCCATGGAACCGTACGCGTATGAGGGTTACTTGGTAGCTTTTGAGGGAAATCCCCCTCTGGTGGTACGCGTATGATACGCGTATGAGGCCCAGAAGATGGGCCCTACGCATATGATACACAAGGATTATGCTGAGGAAGAAGCCATGCACGTATGGAGAAGGGCCAAACGCGTATGAGCGAACCGAGGTGCAAAAATTCCCGTCTTCGCGATTTCTTTTCCTGTTTTTGCATGTAGTGTAGTTTCTTCTGGTCCGTAATGACTAGTATGACTTAGACTGATATAAGAAGGCTAGTAATAATGGAAATTATGCTCAAACGTGGGACTTGGTGTGAACCTTGTATGATGTTGATGTTGAGTGAAGTGATCTAACATGTTGATGTTGTACGAATGATGTTTAAATGAATTTCTTAAATATATTACTTGATGATAATGATGTTGGTGGACTTAGTGGAGAATGTTGTGGGCTTATGCCCTATGGTTGCATAACTATGTTGTTTCATTTTGGTGTTGCATGTATCCATTGGTGAGGGCTTATGCTCTTTTGTTGGCCTATAATAGTCTTATGTTGAGGGCTTATGCCTTGTTGTTACCCTATCTAGCATTACATTGAGGGCTTATGCCTTAATGGTACCACATGGATTGAGTTGATATCGGTCTCATTGCATTGCATTACTATTGAACTGATGTTGTGTTATATGGGTGATGAATGTGTTATGTAGTATTGGATGAAATGTGAATTATGTGAATTATATCATTTGTATGAATTACTTCTCCTTAGGATGTGATATTCACCATATACTGATTGAATGTAATTCTCACCCCTTTTATGTTGTTGTGTTTGTGCTCCTCTAGGAGTATAAATAATCAGGTACTCGAGTAGGGCTTGGAGTGAGTGTTACCTGATCGAGTCTTAGGAGTCGCTCTTATACGTAACACATGAATTGGGAATTTTTTATGTTTTGCATTATTATAATTGTTACATATCTTATTTCATGCTTATGTTAAACCATACATTTTGTGGAGTTTTATCTTTTGCTGACGCCTTAGCACCATGGAAGTGAATTAATTTAATTGTTCCACTATTAAGTTAATTTTTATGAGAATTGAAGTAATAGAGTGACTTGAAACTTTATGAGTTTTTGAAAGATGTGACATCCAACTTGTGTACATTGATATTTTCTGTAGATTATAGAATAATTATTTATTTGGGGAAAGTGGGGTGTTACAACTCCCACTTGGCATATAAAAGTTTGTATGTTGTAATAAGCTCTTCTTCTGAGATATCTTCATCACCAGAATCATTCCTAGTGTCATATTTTCCAATGAAAATCATTACCTTGTTACTTGTGTCTTCTTTAATCTCATCATTCATATTCACACCTAGTAATTGGTAATCCTCTTTTTCATTTCTTTATAAAAGTAGGAAATTCATCTTTAACGGACTAAACTCTTCACATTCATAGCATTGTGCTCCTTTTCCTCTATTGGGTTAATCTTCATCTATGTCTTTCTCTAGGGACTGATGTCAGTCACCTTGTTTTGGAAATTTATCCACCATTCTTTGTATATCCTTCTTAAAGCCTTGTCAATATTTCTACGAAAAAAAGCTATAGAATCAGAAAAACTTTATTGATTCTTACCTCGATCTTCTTAATCTTCATCAATATTGGATACAAAAGCTATACTTTTGTTCTTCTTTTCATACCTATCATTTATAGCCATGTCAAAGGTTTGTAAAGAACCAATGAGTTCATCAACTTTGATGTTGCTTAGATCTTGGGCTACTTCAATAGCTATGACCTTCATATCAAAATTCTTAGGAAGTGATCTAAGAATTTTTTGCCCAACTTTTCTTCAGACATCTTCTCTCCTAAGGCAAAAGAAGTATTGGTAATGCCACGCAGTTTGGCGATGAAGTTAAAGATGGATTCATCTTCATTCATTTTCATATTATCAAACTTTGTACTGAGGAGCTACAGCCTTGACATACGAACCTTGGATGTGCCTTAATTTAAAACTTTGAGAACCTCACATGCTTATTTTTCTTCAGTACGCGTGTTGAACAATCTAAATATGTTCTCGTCTACACCATTTAAAATAGAATTTAAGGCCATGGAGTTTCCAAGAGCTTCATTATCTTCAAAAAATTTCTAATCATCTTCAAGCTTTAAGGTTGATGTTCTATTTTTTGAAGTAATCATTGGGTGTTTCCAACCTTTTATGACATCCTTCCATAATTTATTGTCCATAAATTTTAGAAAAGAAACCATCTTAGCTTTCCAATAATCATAGTTGGTGTCATCCAAAATAGGTGGTCTATTGACTGAACCTCCATTCTTGGTATTTTCCACTTGTATAGAAAGTATCTTCACTAGAACTCAACCAAACATAATAGGGTTCTTGCTTCAATTCCAATTGAAATTATGCTCCTAGAGGATATATGTTGGACCATATGCCTAAGCTAATGTGTTTAACGTCTTAAACTATAACCTTATAGATTATATAAATAAGATGATAAATCATAAAGCAATAAAGAACACAAGAGAATTATTAACCCAGTTTAGTGCAACATCCCCTACATCTTAGGGGCTTCCAACCAAAGAAATGAAATGCACTACTCATTAGAATTAGTATGAAGTTTCTTAAATGAACAACCCTAAGTCAATGCCGCTTTTCTTAATTCTACTCGTGTCTTTTTATTTAGGCCCCCTCCTAAATATGAGAACCCCTCTCACTTTATCTCAATCACTAACCCTAATGATCAGTACAATAATTAGTTTCAATAATGTTGAGTAAAAACTCAACTAACAAACTAAACTATATACTTTTGGATGTGAATGTCGGCACTAGAGTGGTGCACAAGCAATAACAGAAACAAAGAACTCAAAATAGAAACCCTAATACCATAAATCTTCATTCCATGCACACACCTCAAATGTTAGGTCGAGTCTCTATAAATAGCAATGCAAACTTTGGGCTTTTCTTCCTTGGGCATAAGATTTGATCACGTCTAAAGTTAAAGAGAATTCTATTTTGATTTGTCTTTCCAAACACCTTAACCAAAGATTTGATTTGTTTTTTATTCAAATTTATATCTCCAATTAAATTGATTTAATATCATTCAATAAGTTAAACCAATATAACTAATCACATTGCTAGAAGATAATAACAAATCACGTTGCACACAACCTAAAAATACGCGCACAATAGCTACAACATAGGCCTGCTGACAAGGGGTTGATGTTCCACACATGCTAGAACATCGTGTCCCTAATGTGTCCTTTTTTAACAAAACATCTTGTACACTCCATTTTGTTTTACATAATGCATGCAATCACATAGAACAACAAACTTTCCACACCTCTTTTGATCATTCCTACTTGGTAGGGATTCTTTTTGTCTTCCTCTTACTTAATGATTTCTAGCACATGTGATGTTATTTATTCATCATAAACCTTTTAAGAGAGAAATATTTTTTTTTAATTTGATATTGCATGGACTTGTAAGCAAGAATGATCGACCAAAAATGAGTAGTATCTCTTTGTTTTCAGGCATATCCAGGATTACAAAGTCGATTGGAAACGTAAAGCTTCCTATTTTAACCATCATATTTTCCACTATCCCATATGGATGGTTAATGGTGTAATCTATAAATATTGAATTCATTATTGTGTCGTTGACTTTTTTAATGCTAAGATTTTTATAGATTGATAATGGCATCAAGATGAAACTACCTATCGAATCAATTCGAGCCTTCTTGAAAGTTCTATCTCATATAGTGCATGGAATTATGACAAATCCAAGATCTTTTCGCTTGATGAGAATTCTTCTACCTAGTGATATTGAACTACACTTCTTAGTTAATATTATTGTCTCATTTCCCAAGGCTCTTTTTTTAGAGATGATATATTTCATTGGTTTATGGACATTTTCTCAAGTTCTTAAAAAAAGTAATGTTGATCTCTAACTTGCTGTACATTTGGATCCTTCTTCTTCAACCCCTTGAAGATAAGGTATTATACTCACTACTTTAGTCTCATTCTTCTGTTTCTCTTCAATTATTTTTTGGGAGACAAAACTTCTTTTGGCTCTATAAAATGCTAATCATTTGTTTCCTTCTCTTCATCCCCTTCAAGGACCTTCTAACTTCTTATTGATAATTGTAACATTTATATGATCTATGTGATTTGTAATTGTGGTGTTCAAAATACTCAATTGTATTTGTTGTTAAACCTATGAATATTTTTTTACCATTTCCCTTTTTAATCTTTTTTGATAAGGCTTTAAGAAGGTTGGACAAATAATTGAGGACAAAAAGTTTAAACCTATGGATATACTTTATTTACTCTCAAATTGATCGGCATCTTCTATATTGTTGAATACAAAAGTTATACTTTTTTTCCTTCTTTTCAGACCTGCCATTTATAGCCATTTCAAAGGTTTGTAAAGAACCAATGAGTTCATCAACTTTGATGCTGCTTAGGTACTGGGCTTCTTATATAGTTGTGACCTTCATATCAAACTTCTTAGGAAAAGATCTGAGAAATTTACTAGTCAACTTTTATTCAAAATCATCTTTTTAAGGGAAAAGAAGTATTGGCAATGTCATGCAGTCTAATGATGAAGTCAGAGATGGATTTTGTTAATTCTCTAAATTATGTAATTGGCATTATGTTTGGTAAAACTAATAGAGCAGTAATATGTTATAGAGGATGTTTTTACTTGCTAACAGGAACAGGTTTTTCAAGAAGTCATATCTTATGTTGGGACATGTTGAGTTGAAGAGTTTTGACATCTGGAACAACATGTCAGACAAGATGTCCTATGCAGGTGCATTCAACATCGCGCTTTGCTGAAGTAATTTGTTTATTCTGTTAAGTCAAAATAACAAAATATAGTTTAGGATATTATATTATCCAATGTGTCGTTGTTTTGTTAGGTCTGGAATATTAATCAGAACTAAAGAAGAAAATATACTTGTTATATATGGAGATCAATTAGTAAGATTTGATTGAAGACCTATTTTATAGCAGAATCTTCTGCAGAATTGTAACAGCTAATGAGCTATGATTGAAGGCCCAAATTCAGTTGGGATATAGGTTATAAATAGAAGCTTTGTAACCTAGTTTGTGTACCAGCTGTGAATTATCAAGAAGTAGTCTTTAGGGTTGAGTCTGTAGCTACTCTCTAAGAGAGTTAGTGTAAGTGAACTACTTGGATTGTGAGATAGTCACTATGTTCTCCTCAAAGTTGTGAAGCAAGAGTGAGTATTGTTCTTGGAGAAAGCTTCTAAGCGACTCCAACTTATGTTCTTAGTCAAGAGTCTTGGCTAGTGAATTATCCTGGAAGTGTGTCTTTTAGTGTTTGTGCATTTGAAGTGTGATCTTCATTTAAGTGAAAGCCCATCGATACAGTAAGTGGAACTGAGACTATTATACATTGTTGTGGTAATTGGGAGTGAGTGGGTATACTCATATCTAGGAGTTCCTAGGTAGAAGTTGCATTAGGTATGGATTAAGTGAGTAGTTGTAAACATGGTTGTTTAACTTAGAATTGATATTACTGATAATGGATTTCCTTCCTGGCTTGGTAACCCTCAGAGTAGGTGTTGTTGTACACCAAACTAGGTTGCAACTCTGTGTGTTGTTTTACTTTTCAGTACTGTTTTTACATGTTGATATCTTTCCATGATTGTTGTGTTCAGATCAGATGTCTCGACATCCTCTTAGCACATCTGAGTTTTTACCTATACCAGAATTTAAATTATTATCAGAGAAGGAATATTGTATGTTTCTGGATGAGATCCATGGGGGATATGTTCTGGTAATGTTCAAGGTAGAAGGTTTCTAATGAAAATTATTTTGAACTTAGAGAGTTCATATTGTTGTTTGAGTGGTCCCTAGAAGAAGAGGGTGGACTATTCGTGACATGGTACATATTGGACACGTCTGTTGTTGTCAGGCGTGTAGTTTTGATGGTGAGCTGCTATTTTAGTTTTATTTAATTTCAAACCTAAGGTTGTTTTGCTTGCACTTGGACTATGATGATTGTGTGCAAGGTTGTGCCTGAAGGATGTTAAGGAGCATTTGGTGTGTGTTTCCACTACATGGTATCTGTTGTAACCCTGATCAACATGGCATTAGGGTTTGGTCTCCTCAGTAGATTTTTCCTATGGTGATGGGATATGTGCAATATGAAACACCCTTATATACCCCAAGGAGTATTAATAATTATTCTAATAAATAAATCAGAGTATATCACCAAACAAGGGTGTCACATCTTCATATAAAACTTCATAACAATACATCCTGCTCCCTAACACGGGTTTTTAAAAATCTTTAACAAGATAGAATCAACATTTAGTTCTTTGAATCATGGTAGCGAAAATCATAGTTCAAAATACATCATTATAGTACTTCATAATAATTAGTCATACTTCATAACTTCATACATATAAATCAAAACATCTCGAGTACGACGTAGGGTAACTCAACATCTTAAAACAAAACAAAGAACATAAGTTCCAATCATTCGATCCCAACCCCGATGTTACATATCAGAGAAAGACTCCTTTTATTCAACAAAAGCAAACAAATTCATTCCGAAGATATCCTCTGATGCTTCTATGGACTATTCTCGATCACCTGCGCGTCACCCACGTGAAGGAAACATTCAAACAGAAAAGGCGAGGAAATCATAATAATTATATAAGACATAAGGAATAGACATAATAAATATGTACATAAGAAAGGCATCACTGATCAGTAAAATAGAAAGTGTACTATTTTCGTTGATGTGGTAATAGTGGGAATTTCCCAAGATATTGATCTCGAGGACTGCGTATGACTACCTAGTTGAATATGTGGTTCAATTAAACAAAAACAATATGGTGGGTTTAGATTTGGGATTTAAACTTTAACAATATAGTACTGAGCAGAAATTAAATTATGACTTTCTATAATATCGAGAAACATGCTAGGGGTCAGTGTATGATTTTCCACCTGATAACCTTCACTCTTGATCTTTTCAACAAGTTCATTAACCTCAACTACTAATTCTTAAGATTATTCTTCCCTAATTCTTTAGTGAAAAACCGTTATCTTCTGCCTTAATTTCAATATCCATTCAAATTAGTGAAGAATTCAAGCATTTGATTATCAAGAATTAATCTGGTTATTATAGGATTACCCTAGTCCTAGGTGCAATAATCTACAATATAATTATTTCGGAAAACCCTAACACTACTGTCCAGTTGTATTGTGTTAAGAAAAGTAAACCCTATTGGTCCGATAGGGAAAAACAATATTATAATCTGAAATAATTAAACTGATGAAAAATAACTAATGTGTTGATAAAACAAAGAGATCAGTAGCACATAACTAATATGTTGAAAAATAACTAATTTGTTCGATAGGTCTAAATACTATTAGCTCATTCCTCAGCTATCCTGAAATGACCCAAATACCCTTGATGCTCCAAGCCACTTAAAATTCCAAAAATCATACATCTTAGCATTTTGACCGACACGTGCCATGTTATGCGACACGGGAACCCGTGTCATCCTCTGCTTCTTGCTTCTGTCATGCTCTAACTTAGGTGTTTTGACACAGTCTGTGACACGAGAGCCCCTGTCAGATTTTGTATCTTGTTTCCTAGCACACTCCATGCAGGTGTTTTGACACGGGCACTCATGTCAGCCTCTGTCTCTTCACCTAGTCTGCATGTTATACATCATCTCTTGACATTGCCCATGTCAAGTGACACGGGTGGCCGTGTCAGGACCCCCGTAGCTCCAAAATTCTTCTTCTCAACATCGAGACTCCCATTTTTCTTGCGCAAGACCATTGAGCTTTTTGGCTGAATCTGACAACATAAACCATTACCAAGAAAACACATCAAATGCAACAAAAAGAGATAAATGTATTCTAAAAATAATACGAGAAAGGAAAATTGGCAAATTCAAAAATTCTTCAAAGACAATAAACAAAAGAACCAACATGTTATTGATTTTCATGGGTTCATGACGATTATATAGATGAAAATTAGTAGAGTTAGTGACCGATTAATCACACATCACCACATCACCATGTTAGACTCACACCTTCACCACTTCATCAATACACGAACACATATCTTCATGCATAATGTATAATCATTCATCACAATTAAATCATTATGAAATGTCAAATATAATGTAATGCAATATCGTCAACTCATGCATGTGGTACCAAAACTTCACTTATGACTCAGTCATCGTTATCTCCAAAGATCTCCACCATAAGATTGATTCCCGCTTGGAATCAGAGCATTTCACTGTTGCACACAATCCATACTATGGGATTGTTTCCTTCACTGGACAATTGTCCTATCATCTTCACTGCACCAAATTCTTAACTTCACTGGACCGAAGTCCTAAAATTTGCCATTAATACAATGATGCACAACAACATATTTAATACGACCACAACTAGTCAACATGCATCACCATTCATTATTCATCACAAACATCATCATAACATCATAATAATCAACACAACATCATAACATCATCATAGTAATCAACATAACATCATAACATCGTCATAGTAATCAACATAACATTATAACATCATCATCATATGCAAATCATCATCATAAACAAAACATCATTGCGATTCAACACGGGGAAACTAATTATATTCTAATTTAGGTCTTATATATATACTCCTTAAGTATCATTTTTCTCCACATAATTAAAGTTCAACGAGTTAGCTATCCAAAGCTCCAAACGACACCTCAATCCGAGCTCTAGAACTAAAGTCATCACCATTTTAAGATTTCCGACTCGGACAACAATTTTGCCTTTTGTCGCCTAGCGACACACTTTCGTCGCCTAGAGACGCTACCTTTGCGTCACACTTTTCCTGGAGACGCTAGAAGCGACACACTCCCGAAGCGTCATTTTGTTCCCACCTTTTCCATTGCCTCAATCCCGCATGGCGACGCCCAAAAATGCATGTCTCCCGCTGACACTACTTTCATCGCCCGACGATGATGCACGAATAGGATTTTCCTATTGCGATTTCTGCACTACAACAATCTAAATCTTCAGAGATTTCATCATATTACATGTCCTAAAACACCATCTGCTCATAGGGTTTCATCATCTATCAGCAACCTATAATTCTATACTCATTATACATCAATTATAAGTCATTATCCATCAACAATTCATAAATTTCTCATCCAACAATACCAAATCACCATCTACCAAAACCTAAGGCAACATACCAATCATCTAATGATCACAATGCCCTTATTTTCCCATCATGCCCTCACTTATCCTTCACTAATGATCACAATGCCCTTATTTTCTCTACATCACCCATTATTCTATTTATTTAAATCCAAATAATTCTAAATAATCACAATTAAATCAAAATAATTCTAAAATAATTATTTAAAATCTAAACAATTTTATTATCCCATCCCACACCACATAATTCATCATCTTAAACAACTTATTCATCAAGTCATCGCTATTGTATCACATATGCATCACAAATACACATCATATACCGTCATAGGGACTAACACAAAGCACCAAAACCTCATATATACCAAGAACTTCACAGAGACTCATATATTTATGCTAAATTAATTAAATAAATAACTAATCAATAATTCAGGGTGTTACAAATCTCCCCCACTTAAAAAACTTTTGCCCTCGAAAGTTACTTGACGTAAACAACATCAGATAAGACTCTCTCATATGATCTTCCCGTTCCCATGTCCAACTGTCACAAGTTGTTCCGCCCCATAATACTTTCACTAAATTAATGTGCTTGCCTCGTAATTTCTTCACCTCCCATCCTTCTACTCGCAATGGTAACACCTCAACAGTCAGGTTATCTCTCACATGTACATCATCCATTTGAATCACATGCGAAGGATCCAGAATATACTTTCTCAACTGAGAGACATGAAATACGTCATGCAGATTCACAAGTGACGGTGAAAAATTAATGCGATAATACACCTCACATATCTTCTCTAATATCTAATACGGACCAACAAAACATGGCATAAGTTTCCTCGACTTCAAAGCTCAACCAACACCGGTTATCGGAGTAACCTTCCAAAATACATGGTCATCTTTCTTGAACTCAAGGTCCTTTCTCCTCTTATCATGATAATTATTTTGACGACTCTGAGAAGCCTTCATCTTCTCTTATATCATTTTTATCTTCGCATTTATCTCTTGCACAACCTCAGATCAGAGCACAACACTCTCGCCTGACTCATACCAACACAGTGGAGTCCTACACCTCTTACCGTACAACGCTTCATATGGCGCCATTCCAATACTAGAATGGAAACTATTATTATAAGTAAATTCAATCAACGACAAGTGATTATCCCAAGCTCCTCCTTGTTCTAGAACATAAGCCCTCAGCATATCTTTTAAAGACTGAATGGTTCTTTTTGTCTGTCCATCCATTTGAGGATAAAATGTGAAAATCATCTTCAACTTTGTACCAAAGGCATTTTGCAAACCTATCCAAAATTTCGACGTAAACGTCAGATCTCTATCTGACATAATAATCGAGGGTATTCCATGCAATTTAACAATTTCTTCAATATATATCTTAGATAACTTCTCCATAAGATGATTGATATTCATCTGTAAGAAATGAGCCGACTTAGTCAACCTATCCATAATCACCCAAATTGAATCATTTCCTTTAGCAGTCTTCGGCAAACCCGACACAAAGTCTATGGAAATACTGTCCCACTTCCATTATGGAAATACTCAAAGGTTTCATAAGACCCATAGGCGTCTAATGTTCAATTTTCTACTTCTACCAAGTTGAACAAGCATAAATAAATTTAGCGATCTCCTTCTTCATACCAGGCTACCAAAATAACTACTTCAATTCTTGATACATATTCATAGCACCAGGATGATTACTCAACCCGCTTATATGTCCTTCCTCAAGAATACTCTTCTTAAGCTCTGGAATATCCGGAACATACACTCTATTCCCAAACCTTATTACACCATTCTCATCAACTCTGAACTTATCTCCTTTAACTTGGTTAATCAAAGTTAATTGATCGACTAATCTCAAATAAAACTTCTAACCTTCTCGGATATCTTCTATTATACCGCTAATCAGTTTCAACATTCCTAACTTCACACTATTGGAAGTTTCTTAGCACACTAAGCTCATATCTCTGAATTGCTCGATCAACTCCAACTCTCGAACCATAAGCATCGACATATGCAGTGACTTCCTACTTAATGCATCAACAACTACATTTTCCTTACCAGGATGGTAACTAAATCAAAGTCATAATCTTTCAACAATTCAAGCCACCTTCTATGTCTCACATTCAACTCTTTTTGGTCAAATAAGTACTTTAATCTCTTGTGATCAGTGAACACTTCGAATTTAGAACAAAAAAAATAATGTCTCCAAATCTTTAATACAAACACCATTTTTTCTAATTCTAAGTCATGCGTAGGATAATTCCTTTCATGAACCCTGACTTATCTTGAAGCATAGAAATAATTTGTCCATTCTTCATTATCACACCACCAAGTCCCATCTTAGACGCATCGCAATACACCACAAAAGACTCACTCGAATTAGGAAAAATCAACACCAGAGCAGTCGTCAACCTCTTCTTTAATTCTAAAAAACTTTCATCGCACACAATGTTCCATACATAAGCTTTCCCCTTTCGAGTCATTTGAGCCAACGACAATGCCAACTTAGAAAAATCCTTCAATGAACCTTTGATAGTAACCTTGAAAACCAAGAAAACTTTGAACCTCGCTAGCAGACTTCAGAGCCTCCCACTGCAATCTAGTTTCAACTTTAGAAGGATCCAAAACAATTCCACCACTAGAAATCACATGACCAAGAAAACTAACATCCTTTAGCCAAAATTCACACTTCGACAACTTTTCATACAATTTATTTTCCTTTAACATCTGCAATACCATTCGTAAATGATCAGCATGCTCTTTTTGTGATTTAGAATAGATCAGAATATCATCAATAAACACCATGAAAAACTTATCCAAATATGAATGAAAAGTTCTACTCATGTACTCCATAAAAACACTTGGCACATTAGATACACCAAACGGAATCAGAGTGTATTCATAATGGCCATTCCTCGTTTGAAAAGATGTCTTCAGAATATGATCTAGTTTAACTCAAATCTACTGATAACTCGGCCTCAAGTCAATCTTACTGAAAAGGAGCAGTCAAGGAGAAGTCAAGACATTTAGAGGAACCGGCAGCACATGTATCTTGTCAGCATAAATCTTGCATTTGTGACAAGTTCTGGAATGCCAATGGAAATCAGTTTCCATGGTCGACCATTAATTACCCGTTCTCATAATTTTCTTAGCCATCGTATTCCCGATGGAATTAGTACCAAAGAGTCTTTCATGCATATCTTCCATAATATTCTCAACTTCCTTTTTGTCTACACAATGAAGCAGAGTCCAATCATGATTGTGCCTTTACGAAATTTCGTTACTCAGAAAATAATTTGGCCGAGAACCTCCATAGGAATTTCTTATCGTTAATAGATGCCCCTTTAGGATATTCTTGAGTCGAGAGGTATCTTTTCACTTCATGGTACCAAGGATTTTACTCAACTCAATAAGTATCAACTTCGTAGCAATATGCGGGTTCGTCTAATCTCTCAATAGTGATTCGAGGAGCTTCATTATCCCATCTTACTTTGAACATAGACGACATGGTAGCTAATGCGTCTACCAATTGATTCTCTTATCGTGGGATGTGATCGAAAGTGATTTCTTCGAAGTATGGAATTAACATTAATACATGCTCTCGATAAGGAATGATATTCGGGTGCTTTGTATCCCATTCTCCCTTAATTTGACTGATTACCAGGGCTGAGTCCACGTATACATTCAAGATTTTAATTCTCATATTGATAGCAACCTTGATACCCAAGATGCACGCTTCATACTCTGCCATGTTTTTGGTACAATCGAAAGATAATCTGGCGGTGAAGGGCTAATGGCAACCCTTGGGAGAGACAATCAAAACACCAATTCCATTACCAAGCGTGTTAGAAGCTCCATCAAAAACCATAGTCCATCAGGATCCCGACTCGGGTCCTTCATACGGTCCAGATTTTTCATAGTAATCAGCATAATATTTTCATTTGGGAACTCAAAATTCATAGTCGGGTAGTCGTCTACAGCCTGATGAGCCAAATGATCTTCCAGTACACTTACTTTGATCTCCTTCTGAGTGGTATACTTAATGTCGTATTCTGTCAAGACCATTTTCCATCTTGCTATTCTCCGGAGAGAGTGGGCTTCTCAAATATGTATTTTATTGGATCCATCTTAGAGATTAACAAGGTAGTATGAGTCAACATATACTATCTTAGTCGGAGAGTAGCCCATGCCAAAGCGCAACAAGTTTTCTCGAGCAGTGAGTATCTTGTTTCAGAGTCAGTAAACTTTTTTCTAAAGTAATATATTGCATGCTCTTTTTGACCAGACTCGTCATGATGTCCCAATACACATCCCATTGATTTGTCTAACACTGTTAGGTACATGATCAGAGGTCTTCCTTCAACCTATGGCATCATAATCGGAGGTTCCTAGAGATACTGCTTGATTTTGTCGAAGGCTATCTAATAATCATCGTTCCACCTCACTACTTGATCTTTCTTTAGTAACTTGAAGATCGACTCACAAGTAGCGGTAAAATGGGAAATAAATATGGTAATGTAGTTCAATCTTCCCAGAAAACCTCTGATTTCCTTCTTAGTATGGGGAGCTATAATTTCTTGAATAGCTTTAACTTTGGCGGGATCAACTTCAATACCTTTTCCACTAGCGACGAAACCAAGGAGTTTACTGGATCTTACCCCAAATGTGCATTTGTTCGGGTTCAACCTCAGCTTATATTTCTTCAACCTTTCAAACAGCTTATGCAGGTGGTTGAGATGTTATTCTTTTGTCTGGGATCAGGCTATCATGTCATTAACATAAACCTCTATCTCGTGATGGATCATATCATGGAACAAAGTTATCATGGCACGCTGATATGTTGCACCAGCGTTCTTCAAATCGAAAGACATAACTTTGTAACACAAACTAGCCCACTGTGTGACTAAATTAGTCTTCTCAATGTCTTTATACTGAGCAGTATTGTCAACCAGAACATCAATATGTTGAAGCGGAAAGTCATCTTTTGGGATCGCCCTATTCAAATCCATGTAGTCTACACATATACGCACCTTACCATCTTTCTTGGGTACTAGAACCACATTTGCAACCCACTGAGGATAGCATGTAACAACTTAGAACCCTGCATTGAATTGCTTCATAAATTTAGCCTTGATCTTTTCTGGCATCTCAGGACGCATACGACAAACTTTCTTCTTTACAGGGAGGCAACCTTCAATATCAGTATCCAGCCCTGGCATATCTTCATACGACCAAGCAAAGATCTCAACATAATCATGAAATATATGAATGAACATCTTTTTTACATTGTCTTCTAGGTTTGTACCTATCTTGACTTCTTTCTTGTCTTTTTCAGTATCCAAGTTCACAACCTCGACTGGCTCTTCATGCAGTCGTATGGCCTTTTCTTCCTGCATTAACAATCTAGCAAGCTCTCTAGGTATTTCACAATCTTCCTCACCTTCATCCTCGGCTTGGTAAATCGGATTTTCAAATTCATAATTGGCAATAGTAGAATTTTTATCAATGGGATCCAGCGTGGATATGGATCTGCAATTTGTTGTGTGGGTATGTGTAAGAATACACAGTTATTTTGAAAATAATAAAGAAAAATAAAGACAAAGAGCGCAAAATTTGAGTGCAAACGTCCAATGATTTATTAAATGAAAATATGCTTATGAATAATGACAACCCTAACAAATGGACCATTGTGCCCCGGGTAAGGAACAAGGCTTAAAGTCATTGTTTAAATTACATAGCCCAATAACTTAAAAGTATGAAAACAGAAAATAAGAATTACTCCTGACTAAAGGAGATTGGTATAACGTATTCAACCTTCTAATTATTTAGCCCATTGCGGATATTATGAAAGATCCAACTGTCTAAGTCACAACAACTATCATCGTCTTCTACAACATTGATATGAGTGTTGTGAACTCCACTGTTGTTGATGCGGAATCTTGGTCTCCCCGAATGAGCGTGAGCATGACGAACAACCATCTAAGCCTGAGAAGTAAAACCCAAACCAAACTTCTCGAATTTGTAAGGAATATAAAACAGTGCAACCTCCTTCTTCAACCACAACCCTAACATCTTTCAGAGAAGCCATCTTCAATGGAGTCTTAGGAATAGCAGAAGCAACTTTATCAACCGAGACTGCTGGAGAAACAACTTCAAAGGTTTGGAAAGGAGTCTCGACGAACTCACTATCCACCTCGACATACTTGAAAGAATTCAAATGGCTCACCATGTATTCTTCTTCACTGCAAACTGTAATGATTTTTTCCCTCGTTGGATATTTCAACTTTTGGTGTAGGGTAGAAGTAGCAACACCAGCCCCATGACCCAAGGGAGTCCTAGTAAACAAGAATAGGCCATACGAATATCCATTATATAGAAAGTAGATTCAAAGACCTCATAACCCACTTTGATCAGAAGATCCACCTCTCCATGCACCATTCTCTTTGAACCATCAAAAGCTATTACCACAATGTCATTGGGTTTTAGAATAATCCCTTCATAGCCAAGTTTTTCCAAAGTAGCTTTTGGAAACACATTTAACGAGGAACCCGTGTCTACTAACACATGAGATAATGTAGTGACCCTGCACTTAATAGAGACATGCAAGGCTTTATTATGATTCCTTCCTGCGGGAGTTAAGTCTACATCAGAAAAGCCTAGCCCATTATCGGTCGTCAGGCTAGAAATGTGATTTTCAAATTGGTCAAAAAAGATCTCTTGCGGCACATGAGCAGATTTCAATAATTTCACCAAAGCTTGAGCATGAGCTTTGGAGCACAACAACAAGGATAACATAGATATTTTGGAAGGGGTCTGCCCCAGCTGTTCAACAATCTTGTAGTCACTCTTTCAGATAATCTTTAAAACTTCCTCCATCTCTTACTTGGAGGGGTCTTCAACATTAATCTCCTTTGGAGCCTCCGTCTGGGAAGGCTTGGTTATACGTTCTTTATTTCTGATTTCAGTAGTAGATCCGATAGTAGTGATACGAATTGTTGCAGTAATAGTATTCCTAGATATCTCTGGAGAGAAAACCCTTCCACTTCTAGTAACCTTACTATTCCCAGCAATATTTCCAACATCGGGATTTGTAACTTCATAATTTTCGTCTTCAATAGTCAATAATTCCTGTTTGACGCCATGATAGTATACATCGGCTCCATAGTTCCAAGGGATAGCCTTATTAGAAGAATATGGAATTGGCCCAGGTGCAATAATAATCAGGGGAGCAACTTAAGGTTCGAAGGTAATCTTCATAGGACACTTAGAAGTGATCCTTACAGGGCTACCAGAAATTTTAGACACGTCTTCAAGATTCAAGTCTTGGGATGTACTCTCCATATAAGGAGTCTTCTCAATAGAAATTTTCTCAAACATAGTCTCATGGTCATCCATCAGACACTGAATACATCTCTTCAGTAATGCACAACCATTGGTTTGGGATGTACAGTAGTAAAAATCTTTGATGCAACCTGGAAATAAACCGGCTTGCAGCAATTTCTCATTAATAATCATCAGGGGAGTAGTTTTAATTTTCCACAATAGAAACATAAGAAACATCTTCAACAACATTAACACCCTTGTCATGGTTAGGCATGGGTTCCGTAATCACATTAGGGGTCTCATGAGGGTCAAATTCAATTCCCTTAACATTAATCATGTCTTGGATCTTATTCTTCAAAGCCCAATAATTGCTAGTGTCGTGCCCGGGACTATCAGAATGGTATGCACACCTTGCGTTGGGATTGTAGCGGGAAAAGAAAGTATTGGGATTCAGAGGAGGATCCTTCAATGTAACAAGCCTTTCCTTTAGCATGTGTTGCAATGCTTGGACCAATGGCATGTTGATATTTGTAAACTGTCTCCTAGGTGCGTCCGGCCTACGCTAATTATTTTGTTGTTGTTACACTGGTGTAGGATTGGAGATCAGTAGTTCCCCCTTATGGTTGCACACAACATTGGATTCCCTCTTACCATTAAAGGGCTTCTTCATGGTATTTGAATAAGAAGCCACTTGGATTTTTCTACTTCTAATTCCATTATCCACACTTTCCCCTGTCAAAATCAGTTCGGTGAAACCAGCCGAAAAACTTCCTAACAGATGATTGTAAAAGGGACCTTCCAATGTGCTCATAAACATGTCAACCAACTCTCTATCAGCCAAAGGAGGTTGAACTCTTCCCGCAAGATATCTCCATTTTTGGGCATACTCTTTAAAGCCTTCATCAGAGCCTATGGTCATGCTATACAGTTGTATATGAGTTGGTGCAAGATCACCATTGTATTGGTATTTCTTATAGAAAGCAGCAACCAAATCTTCCCAAGTGTGAATGTTGGTCCCTTCTAATTGATAGAACCACGTCAACTGTGTCCCATACAAACTCTCTTGAAAGAAATGAACCCACAGTTTCTTATCAACAGTGTGCATTTGGATTTCCCGAACATAAGACCTCAGATGCAGCTTTGGACAGAAAATTCCATCATACTTAGCAAAGGTAGGAATATTGAACGTGGGAGGGATGATAACTCCTGAAACCAGACGTAAATCATAAAAGTTCAATCCGTGCACTTTCTGGATCTACATGGCTCTCAGACGCTGTTCCAACAATTTATAATTCTCAACAAAAGGGGGATATTATTTACCCAAGTAATCATCTTCTTCTCCATCCGGAATTTTGTTTGAATCGGGATGGCTTCTTTCAGTCTTCACACTTTTACTGTCTTCATCCTTCTTTTCTTCTTCATTATATGGGAGGTTAAGATCTCGAGTTTCCTTGACAGGACCTTTGAAGCTTCCGCCCATGTTAAGAACGCCAATTGATCTTTTTTACTTTCTTCTTATTCTCACTGGTGACTAGTACTTTCAGCTCTTCCTGCCCCTTCACTAAGTTCAACAACATCTGTTGGAATTGGGCATTATGCACTTGGAGATCTTTGACTGTCTGTTCAAGATCCATTTTTTCTTTTCGAAATAAACAGCAAGAAGATGAGAAAACCTGTCTTGAAAGGTACCTGTTATGTAATGAAATGCATGATATGTAGATGAAAATGCAATGTTTTCAAGGATCTTGCGGGGTAAAAAGATTGAAGATGAATCTGGCCGCAACTTTGACTTGTGGTACTTTTAGCCTTCATTTTTGGATGTCCTTCTAGAAGTACCAAGATCACCATATCAAATGGGTCCTGGATTTTGACTCAAAGAACGTAATTTGAACTTTGACGACGTCTGTTGAGAATTTATTTTCTTAACGTGTTTGACTAGTGTTTCTCTCAAATAGGATGAAAGTTGTTTACTCAAACTTTATATCACTTGTCAAGTCTATAAGAACATTGAAATCTTATTATGCAAAAGGGAAAAGACATTCTAGGGCGTGTGAAATGGAGATGCATCAACCTAAGTTAAGTTAATTTCTAGAAAAATTAACTTACAATTATTATGTCATTTAGCCAGAGGTTTAACTGGTATCTTTTTGTTGGAGGCTGAAGAATGGGAGATACAGAATTTACAATTTCTTCATGGTATAATGATTAGTAAATACCATGAATATTTTTCTTTTCATATTAGATAGAATCTCGTCTTTATGTGCAGATGGATGACATGTTACAGGAGGTCTGGATATTGTGCTTATAAAGAAGCCTCCTAAAGTATTGTATTAACTGATGGTTTTGATTTGCATATAATAATCAGTTGCTGATGTGTGACCCTCTTGTGTTCTCCCTCAAGAATTATTATATGGATTTACTATGTGTATCATCTCCAAATACATATTATTTGGTAAAGATCATATAGTTGGGATTGATGTTCTATCTGATGTTGGAGCATCATCTCAAGTGTGTATGTTGCTTTAGAAGGAAGCTTCATTTGAAGATCAAGGGGGTGATTATTTTTTATCACTATTGGATTCTTAAATAGAAAAGAATGACCATGATAGAGTGTGAAGTCCAGTCTCTGACCAAGTATGGAATTTTTTGAAGGACTCCCTTATGCTGAAAGTTGAAGAAGAAGGATGTCAGATCAAGTGTTCCAACATCTGCTGAAAGGGAGTATCGTCTGCAGTTGTGTGTGTGAGGATGTTTTTGCCTCTATTGACAAATACCTTATCAAGAGCTTGGTATGAGTCTGGTCGGGGTAAGATGGGTATGGTACTAGTAGAAAAGACCTTGTTAGGAGCTTGGTACTTTTCTGAGGTATAGATGCAAATCTGCATTCTGAGCTGTTAGTTCATAAATTATTTGAGAGTTTATTTCTCTCAATGGTGTTCATGTGGGTGTATTAACCTGAATAAGCTACATAATGTGTTATCTTTTGAGATCTTCGTGTGTTTGTTGGGAGCTTCTTGAAGGATGTCTCTGGATAGTGAAAACCATGGTGTTACAAAGTTGATGTCTTAAATTATGTTGTAACATCATTTTGATTGTGTTTAGAAGATGCTTGAGGTTGGTTATTAGGGTTTAGGTGCTCAAGCATGGTCATTATAAGTGGAAGTTCTTATTATATGGATTAGAGTATGAAGAATCTGATCATGTCAATGGTATCATGTTCTGGCAATACATGACTATCATGTTGAAGTCTTCACTAGTATCAACAATTCATAGTGAATGAAAAGACATAAGAAGGTAATCAGGAACTGAGGTCTGATCGAAATTCTTGTCAAAGATGTGGTTTCTTTACTATAAGTTAAAGATAGTGGAAATCTGGAACTTGTGTAGCAAGCAAGCTAAGAACATTTGTCCTGGAATATGTGAGAAATTCCAAATCAAGTGTGTCTTGTGCAGTGTCCTTGTTGTGTATGGCTCAGAAGAAATTGGATATATTCTAAGAGAGCTAGTATATCTGAATCTGTAAAAGTTAGGATGATTTTACAGCTTGAGATTAAGTTCAGCAAATGCTTGAAGTTGCAGTTCTTCACTGTGAGAGAATGAAGATCTTTGTGTAATTTAATCTGTTGATTAGAGTGCTTTTCCTTAGTAGAAGCACCAGTTATCCATGGAAAGAGGAGTAAAGTATTTGTCTATGGATTCTTACTGTAGTAGTACATAAATTATGGAGCTTGCGTGTGGTTCAAGTTTGTGAAGATTGTGGTGTCAGACAACATGTCGTGACATGTGGGTACAAGGTGTTGCTTTTTGTGCCCTTGATTGGGTCTGTCTGGTTCTAGCCAGGAGAAGCTAGTCCATACTATTCTACTCCAAGAGATAATATAGTTTGTCTGCAAGAATTTATTTTTTTTCTGCAGTGTTTGATGAGACCTAATGTATGGTATGCTTGGAGATACCACATGTGATGTTTTGGTATCTTGAGTTGTGTCACTCTTGAAGGATGAAAGGCGTGCATTTGGATTCTAGTAGGAGGAATTTTGTTTATGCTTTTGTGATTATGGATAAGTCTGGTAGTTATCTTAGACTTTGTTGATGAAGAAGCTTGTTTGTGTGGAGTGAAAATGCATGACAAGATGTCAGGACATGGTTCAAGACATACTTTTCCTTGAGACCAACAAGGAAATATTTTGAAGATACATTTCAGGAGGGTGTGTATCATGTGTGCCTTGGGTTCCGTGTTACCCAGGATGGTGGTTGATGTTCTTTTAGGTTTTCTCTTATGCTACCATTGGTGTTTTAAGTTCCTTGGTTGAGGGGGAGAGTTTTTATCTTCTTCCTCATGTACACCAACTTCAGGACCTTCTCCTTATCCCGAGGTTGTTTTTCCGTAGTGTTAAGTGTGTTTAGGTTGATGAGAAGAGATGTTGTATGTGGTGTCTTGATATCTAATAGATTGTGGATGATACATCTTGTTAAAAGGCTTTGTCATATTTTGGCTTAAAAGGGGGAGAGAAAATATGTATGTGTTGAGATGTTGAGATTCTCTTTCTTTGTGCTAAACTTGTCTGTGCAACTTTTAAGGGGGAGAGAATATGTGTTCGACTGTTATGAAGATGTCCTATTGTTAATGTTGTGACATCTTGTGAGAAGACAGTGAAGACTAAAGACTATCAAAGATGTGAAGACTAAAAACACTGATTCTGATGTTTTTAGGTTGCTGCTTATTTGTATTGGTTAATCTTTGCTCTTAATGTAATTTCTGAATCTTGAATATGCAAAGAATATGTAAATTAGTTTTAGCCAAAATAATCAAAAGGGGAGAGTGTTAATTCTCTAAATTACGTAATTGGAATTATTTTTGGTAAAACTAATAGAGCAACAATATGTTAGATAAGATGTATTTACTTTCTAACAGGAATAGGTTGTGCAAGAAGTTCTATCTTATGTTGGGACATGTTGAGTTGAAGAGTTTAAACATATGAATAACATGTCGGACAAGAAGTCCTATGCAGGTTCATTCGACATCATGCTGAGCTGAAGTAATCTGTTTATTAGGTTAAGTCACAATAATATAATATAGTTTAGGATATTATATTATCATATGTGGCGTTGTTTTGTTAGGTCTGGAATATTCAATCAAAATTCAAGAATAAAATATACTTTATATTTATGGAGATAAATTAGGAAGATTTGATTGAAGACCTATTTTGTAGCAGAATCTTCTACAGAATTGTAACAGCTAATGAGCTGTGATTGAAGGCCCAAATCCAGTTTGGGTATAGGTTATAAATAGAAGCTTTGTAACCTAGTTTGTGTACCAGCCGTGAATTATCAAGATGTAGTCTTTAGGGCTGAGTCTGTAGCCACTCTCTAGGAGAGATAGTGTAAGTGAACCACTCGAATTGTGAGATGGTCACTATGTTTTCCTCAAATATATGAAGCAAGAGTGAGTATTGTTCTTGGAGGAAGCTTGTAAGCAAGTCCAAGTTGTGTTCTTAGTCAAGAGTCTTGGCTAGTGAATTGTCATGGAAGTGTGTCTTCTAGTGTTTGTGTATTTGAAGTGGGATCTTCATTTATGTGAAAGGTCGTCGAGACAATAACTCAGACTAGGACTGTTAGACATTGTTGTGGTGATTTGGAGTGAGTGGGTATACTCATATCTAGGAATTCCTAGGTAGAAGTTTCATTGGGTAGGGATTAAGTGAGAAGTTGCATTGGTAGCCCCAAAGTAGGTGTTGTTGTACACCGAACTGGATTAACAACTCTGTATGTTGTTTTACTTTTCAGTACTATTTTTACATGTTGATATCTTTCCATGATCGTTGTGTTCAGATCAGATGTCTCAGCATCCTCTTAGGACATCTGAGTTCCGACCTATACCATAATTTCAGATTCATATTTATTTATTCTCATATTCTTTAAATTTATAGTAAGGATTAACATCATTGACATACAAACCTTGGGCGTGCCTCCATGAGCAGTTTTGAGAATCTCCGATGCTTCTTTGGATTTAGTACATGTGTTGATCAATCTAAGCATGTTCTTGTCCATACCATTGAAAAAAGAATTTAAGGCCTTGGAGTTTCCAAGAGCTTCATAATCTTCATCATTTGTCCAATCAACTTCAAGATTTAAGGTTGATGTTCGATCTTGAGAAGTAATCACTTAGTGTTTCCAAGCTTTTATAAAAACCTTCCATGTTTTTTGTCCATGGATTTGAGAAAAGAAATCATCGTGGATTTCCAATAATTATAGTTGGTTTCATTCAGAGCAGATGGTCTATTAACTGAACTTCTATTCTAGGTATTATCCATTTGAATAGAGAATATCTTCCCTAGAACTCAACTAAAGAGAATAAGGTGGCTACTCTAATTCCTATTGAAATTATACTATAAGAGGACAAATGTTGGACGAAATTCCTAAGCCAATGTGTTCAATGTCTTAAACCATAATTTTATAGATTATAGAAAACAAGATGATTAATCATAAATAAATATATAAAGAACACAAGAGAATTGTTAACTCAGTTTAGTGAAACATCACCTACATCAGGGGGGGCTTCCAACCCTATAAAATAAATTCATTACTCAATAGAATTTGTAAAAAGTGTCTTAGATGAACAACCCTTGTATAATTTCTCTCTTCTTAATTCTACCCTTGTCTTTTTATTTATGTCTTCCCCTAAATATGAGAACCCACGGTGATCATTACGGTAATCAATTTTAAAAATGTTGAATTACAACCCAACTAAAAAACCAAACTCTATGCCTTCGAATATGAATGCATGCGCTAGAGTGGTGCACAAATAATAACACAAACAAAGGGCTCAAAATAGAAACCCTAACACCAAGAAACGTCAATCCTTGCACACACGTGAGATGTCTGGTTTTAGTATCTTTAAATATAAATGCAAACTCTGGGCTTTTCTTCCTTGGGCATAAGATTTGATCACATCCATAATTAAAGAGGAATATATTTTGATTTGTCCTTCTAAACACCTCCAACAAAGATTTGGTTTGTTTTTTATTCAAATTTAAATCTACAACTAAATAAATTTGATCTCATTAAATAAGTTAAACAGAAATATCTAATAGCATTGCTAAAAGATAGCAACAAATCATGTTGCATACAACCTGAAAATACGCGCAAGACAAGGTAAGTGGGTTGGTTATGCAAAGGGAAGGTTTTAGCACCCTAAACATCTACAGTACTCAGCAGGAACCTCTTTGCAAAGTGGAGGATATGGCTTAGATTTTTAAAAATCAACAAAACCTCACTTAACACCCGAGTGGAAAATATCACTCTTTATTATATATTGTAGAAGTATAGTTGTTTGCAGCACTACAAGGATTGACATGAGTCTAATATTTTGAGAAATGTTTTAAAATAAAAAAGGAAAAGTGGAAAAATGGTTTGAAATGAGATTGATTGACTTTTAGTCCTCTCACAAAAATGTCAAGATATTATTAAGTTGATTGAAGTTTATTTATGAAAATTCTTTGAAAATGCATGGACATAAGTCCAAGTTTATTATGAAAGTGGTTCAAGTTAAAAAAAAACAAGAAGGGTTTTCAAAAGAAGGGAGAAGGTTTTTGAAATTAAAGAAGATGGGAGGAGATGAAGGGACTATCCTAAAGTATAAGGTAAAAGATAAGGAGAAGAACCATCTAACCAACAAGAAGCCAATACTTGACATTATGAGTAAATATAGAATTCACATTCTTTGGATTGAAAACAATCAAGGAAAGACACTAGACCTCTTGAGAGAACCAAATTTCAAGTGTACTAAGTCTTCACAAAAATTGGGCTGAGTAACGACTGTATACGGGTGAATTCCAGATTAACCAAGTATGTAATCACAATAACAAACACACAAAATAAACAAACAACCCAATGTCTTGAGGTAAACCTCAAGAACTGCAGACAAAATATCAATTAAGGTCACAAGGTCTCCAACATAGGCCAATGTCTCTAATCCTAAGTCCAAGAAGTCCAATACTCTATAATGCCAAGGATAGTAACCAAATAGTCCAAGTATCATTAATTTCTTTTTTATGGTTCATTGTGATTATTAAGTATCTTCAAAAAGAAAAGAAAAGTTCAAGTGAGCAAAATAAAAATGACATAAAAGTAAATGCTCAAGTGAGCAAAATAAAAATGGCATAAGAATAAATGCTCAAGTGAGAAAAGATGAAAATAACATGAAATGTAAATGCTAAAGTAAATGGTACATAAAGTAAAGAGCATAAAATAAAAGCATAAAATAAAGTCAATTGTTAGAAATTAGTGGTTAGTTGGATAACGATCTTGAAACTTGAATTTGGAACTCATTAGAGGATTGGTAGAACCAAAGCCTCCACAAAACAATTTTCATTTGCTTTTTGTCAAGTATATCATCCATTTAAGAATTCTCAAGGCAACATTTAATGATCAACGATGTTTAAGTGATCCGCGTTGACCAAAATTGATGAAGATCCATTAGAGGATTGGTAGAACCAAAGCCTCCACATAATGAATCTCAAGGTTACTGGATCAAAGAGATCAAATTAACATACTTGGGCTTGCAAACATAGGTTTGGGCCATGAATGATCATTCATTTGAACCGAGACAAAATTTAGCGCTATGTTAAGCAATCGTAAGTGGACTTATGTAGAAGTCGCACCTATTTTCAGGCCGGTCAATAGCAATCTATGTACTTCATGTTTGGATAAATGATATAGAGATCATCATCCCTTAACTTGTAGCACAATTAAAAAAAAGAAAGGGATAAGATGAAGAGGGAGGGGAATGATAAGCTAACTTGGATCACTACCTTAAATTTCTTTCATCTTTAAATTCAATTACTCATCTAGATAAATTAAAGCACTAAACATATCATTAATCCAAAACACCAAAAATGAATTAAATAATTGACTCTTTGGTAGATTTGAATTGATGAACATTTATCCAAATTCATCTACACCAGAAAGTCCATTGAGTTTAAAGAGAAATTGGACATTAAAATTGCAATCCAAACCAACAATCAAAAGGAGTGAGTAGAAAAACATTTTTTTGGCCTTGTTTTGGCGCTGCTTTGATCCATAAATGTTTTTCTACTCACTCCTTTTGATTGTTGGTTTGGATTGCAATTTTAATGTCCAATTTCTCTTTAAACTCAATGGACTTTCTGGTGTAGATGAAGTTGGATAAATGTTCATCAATTCAAATCTACCAAAGAGTCAATTATTTAATTCATTTTTGGTGTTTTGGATTAATGATATGTTTAGTGCTTTAATTTATCTAGATGAGTAATTGAATTTAAAGATGAAAGAAATTTAAGGTAGTGATCCAAGTTAGCTTATCATTCCCCTCCCTCTTCATCTTATCCCTTTCTTTTTTTTAATTGTGCTACATGTTAAGGGATGATGATCTCTATATCATTTATCCAAACATGAAGTACATAGATTTCTATTGAACGGCCTGAAAATAGGTGCGGCTTCTACATAAGTCCACTTATGATTGCTTAACATAGCGCTAATTTTTAGGTCAATTGTCCAATTGACTGGGCAAAAATGTGATTCAAGGCTTGAAACTTGGTATGAGCAATCTTAGGGGTCCAAGATGGTATATGAAAGTCACATGAAGCATTGAAGGTCCAAAAATCCTTTTGCAAACTCAAACCCTAATTTCAGGCTGTCACTGCAAGGGGAGGTGCCGTGAGCTGAGCAAACCCTAATTTTGTCTTGAGTCCAAGAAGTCTTGTGAGGAAAATCTTGATAAATGAGAGGGTAAATTTTAGGGTACAACAGCTGCCCCTGTTCAATCTTCTTGAACCTGAAGAGTTAGATTGGCGAGCTTTGTCGTTTGTGACTCGAAGGTAAAAGATGATTGGACACTAGAGTGCCCATAAGTTTGCACTTGTCAAAGTGTACTTGAGGGAATGGGCTTAGAGATGCCATTTGGAGAGGTGACAGAATCTTGTCGGAGATGGGCTTGTAGATGCCATCCAATAATTCTTGTTGAAATGTAAGTTTTAAGTCAAAAGAATGAGTATTAGAATGGTGTCCGCGTCTCGAACGTATCTGAACTGTATCTGGAGACTGAATCTGTATGAGAAAATGAATAGTAGCCGTGTCTGGAGCGTATCCGAGCTGTGACTAAACTTGAATCTGAATGAATAACAGAATGACTTCCGTGTTTGGAGTGTATCTGTATTGTATCTGAATTTGAAATATGAATAAGTGACAGAATGGCATCCGTGTTTGGAGCGTATCTAAGGTGGGGAAAATCAGAATAATTGACAGAATGGCAACCGTGTCTGAAGCGTATCTGGACTGGAATCTGAATAAGTAGCAGAATGACTTATGTGTCTGGAGTGTATCTGGACTTGAATCTTGACTTGAAATCTGAATAAGTATCATAATGACTTCCCTGTCTGGAGTGTATCTGAACTGTATTTGAAAGTTTTTGAGATCTTAATGAGTATTAGAATGGCATCCTTGTCTGGTGCATATCTGTACTGTATCTGAAATCTTTGAACATTGTCAAAAGTAGCTATTAATCTTATCCTGAAAAGGGTAAAATGTTAGTTGAAACACAAAGTTATGTTGCATGAAATGTATGATGCAATAAATGTGTTTTGTCAATGTTTATGATATATGTAATGTATGCGCATGTAAGCTGATTAGCTGTTTTGCTGAAGAAAATAAATCCTTGACTGCTGCCGGGGAAAATAAATCCTTGACTGCTGCCGGGGAAAATAAATCCTTGACCACTGCTGGAGATTCAAAATCTTTGGTTATTGAGGATGAGAAATCCTTGGCGACTGTTAGGGATAATAAATCCTTAGTGACTTCACTGGGGATATGAGGATCCTTCAAGTCTTGAAATTGGAATATTGACAAAAATCTATTGTGAGAGTAATGCCAAATACTGCTTGAGAAATCTACTTGGAGAATCCAGAGAACTTTGATGACGTCTACTGGTGATTACACAAAGGGAATCCTTATTCTGTTGGGGAATAAAGAAAACTCTGATGACTTCTGCGGGGAGTTAAGAATGAGAATCTTCATTCTGTTGAGAAGTAATGAAAACTTTGGCGTCCTCATTGGGGAATTGAGGATGAGAATCTTTATTCTGTTGAAAAATAAAAACTCTGTGGGGAAGAAGGCTTACTGTTGGAGAGTAAGTTCCGGAGTTTTCGGTAGTCTGCCACTATATTGGGGATTTATCCTAGATTGGGGAGAGACAAAAGTTAATTGTTATCTGATTTATTTCCAGGCTTCAAGATAACTTGCTGGGGAAATTGGAGAAAACTGAATGGTGTCCACTAGGGATTGGTAGTTGGAAATCTTGACTCGAATGGGGTAGAAGGTTTCATCTCCACTGGGGATCTGTAATTCAAAGTTTTTGCTCCACTGGGGATTGGGAGTTTGAAGTTTTGACTCTAATGGGGCTAAAGGTTTGAAATTTTAGCTCCGCTGGGGATCTGGATGATGTATTGTAGGGATTGCTCATGGAATAGCCTAAAGATGTTTTCCTATCCTTTCAGTCTGTCAGTAATTATTCTTTTCCACTTTTTTTATTTGTAAACAGTAATTATGTTCAAATGCATATGTTCATTAATGAATCATTGGACGTTTTTGAAAATAAAAACACAAGTGTAAAAAGAAAAAGACAAAAGGTTTTCTGCACTTTCAAGACGTACCTTTGTATTTACTTTGAATAAGTATTTGTGTACAAAGGAGACAGACATCCTAGCAAGAGGATGGTTCCATAAAAGTAAGAAAAATTTATACAAAGAAAAGATAGTTATGTGTAAAAAATCCCATGGGGTTTCCATTCTGCTATAGCATTCGTAACTCCGAATATCTTGTCCATTCGTTGCTTCATCTGAAGATGATTGGATTGATCAGAAGCTCAAAGTTTGTCAGTGAAGAGATTGTCCTTAAAGTGATCTGATGAGACATAGTCATACGCTTTAATTCCCTAACTTTTTCCTGGACCTCCCTTTCTGGTTTTCGATCCACCGGGAAACCCTTTTTTGCCCAAGTCGCCCTTTCGGGTTTTCAACTTGCCGGGTGTACTGAATTTTTTATTTTCAACCCTAATTTTTGCCTGAACTGCCCTTTTGGGTTTTTGATTCACCGGGATACCCTTGTTTTGCCTAGGTGTGTCAACCTAGCGGGTCCTTTATGCATAGTATCTTTTGACTATGTCTGCGTTCGCAGGGTGCGGCAGGTCGGCGCCGTCCGTGGTTTCTAAAATCATTGCTCCACCAGAAAAGATGTTCTTGATCACAAATGGTCCTTCGTAGGTAGGAGTCCATTTGCCCCTGGGATCACTTTGTGGCAAGATGATACGCTTGATCACTAGATCTACAACTTGATACACTTGTCGTCTGACTTTCTTGTTGAAAGCTTTGATCATCTGTTTTTGATACATCTGACCGCGACAAACAGTAGTAAGTCTCCTCTCGTCAATTAAGTTCAATTGGTCAAGTCGGGTCTGGATCCAATCGTCTTCACTCAAACCAGCATCCTTCATGATTCTCAAGGAGGGAATCTGAACCTCGATGGGCAAAACAGCCTCCATGCCATATACCAAGGAATAGGGTGTTGCCCCAGTTGATGTGCATGCCGTGGTACGATACCCATGGAGAGAAAACGGTAGCATTTCATTCCAGTCCTTGTAGGTGACTGTCATCTTTTATATGATCTTTTTGATATTTTTGTTCGTAGCTTCGACAACACCGTTCATCTTTGGCCGATAGGGAGATGAATTGTGATGTTGAATTTTGAACTGCTCGCACAAGGCGTTGATCATAGTGTTGTTAAGGTTTGTAGCGTTATCAGTGATGATCCTTTCTGGGATACCTTACCGACAAATAAGATTTTACTTGATGAAGCGGGCAACAACATTCTTCGTAACGGATGCGAAGGAAGCTGCTTCGACCCACTTGGTGAAATAGTCAATTTCCACCAGAACTAAGCGGTGTCCATTGGATGCTGTAGGCTTGATCTCTCCAATCATGTCAATTCCCCACATAGCGAAGGGCCAAGGAGATGTCAAGACATTTAGAGGAACTGGAGGCACGTGTACCTTGTCGGCGTAGATTTGACATTTATGGCATGTTCGGGAGTGTTGATAGCAGTCATCTTCCATGGTAGACCAGTAATAGCCTGCCCTTAGAATCTTCTTAGCCATCGTATGCCCGCAAGAGTGAGTGCCAAACGTACCTTCATGCAATTCAGCGAAAATCCTTTCAGCTTCAAGCTTGTCCACACAACGGAGCAGAATAGAATCATGATTGCGCTTGTACAGGATACCATTACTTAAGAAGAACTTAGCCGAGAATCTCCTTAAGAACATTTTGTCATTGACTGAAGCTCCTTCAGGGTATTCCTGAGCCTCGAGATACCTTTTGACTTCATGAAACCAAGACTGGTCCACTACTTCCTCGGTATTAATCTCGTGACAATGTGCAGGTTCGTCCATTCGTTCAATGGTGATTTGGGGAGCCTCATTATCCCAGTTAAGTTTAAACATGGATGACATTGTAGCTAGAGCATCTGCTAGCTGATTTTCTTCTCGCGGGAATTGCTCGAAGGTAATCTGCTCGAAATGTGGTAACAATGTGAAGACATGTTCTTTGTAAGGGATGGGGTTTGGATGCTTAGTGTCCCACTCTCCTTTGATCTGACTGATGACCAAAGCTGAGTCCCCAAACACAATCAAAGATTTGATTCCCAAGTCTATGGCATCCTTGAGTCCAAAGATACACGCTTCATACTCTGCCATGTTGTTCGTACAATTGAAGCAAAGTCTGGCGGTGAAAGGAGCATGGCATCCTTTTAGAGATATAAGCACAACACTGATACCGTTACCAAGTGAATTGGAGGCTCCATCGAAGTACAGGGTCCATCGGGATCCTTGTTCAGGTCCGTCATATGGTATGAAATCTTCAACGTTGTCCAATGTCATGATGTCTTTGTCGGGGAAGTCGAACTTCATGGATTGGTAATCTTCGACAGCTTGATGAGCCAGATGATCGGCTAGCACATTCCCCTTTATAGCTTTTTGGGTAGTGTACTGTATATCGTATTCTGTTAGGATCATCTGCCATCTGGCTATCCTTCCGGACAAAGCAGGCTTCTAAAAGATGTACTTTATCGGATCCATCTTAGATATTAGCAAAGTGGTATGATTCAACATATACTGCCTTAGCCGGCGAGCAGCCCATACCAAAGCGCAGCAAGTTTTCTCGAGCAGTGAATATCTTGTTTCACAGTCGGTAAACTTTTTGCTAAGGTAATAAATGGCAAGCTCTTTTTGGCTAGACTCGTCATGCTGCCCCAGTACGCACCCCATTGAATTCTCTAGGACGGTCAGATACATGATTAACGGTCTTCCTTCGACGGGTGGCATCAAGATAGGAGGTTCTAGAAAATACTCCTTGATTTTATCGAAAGCAACTTGACAGTCATCATTCCATTTAACTACCTGATCTTTCTTCAATATCTTGAAGATTAGTTCACAAGTAGATGTTAGGTGAGAAATGAACCTATCAATGTAGTTTAGGCGTCCCAATAAAGCTCTGACCTCCTTCTCAGTGCGAGGAGCAAGCATTTCTTGTATAGCTTTGACTTTGGCAGGATCAACCTCGATGCCTTTGTTGGTGACAATGAAACCCAAGAGTTTACTGGATCAGACTCCGAATGTGCACTTGTTAGTGTTTAACCTTAGCCTGTACTCCTTCAAACTGACAAATAGATTTTGCATGTGATCAAGGTGTTCTTCTTCAGTTTGTGATCGGGCTATCATGTCATCTACGTAGACCTCTATCTCATGATGTATCATATCATGAAACAAATCTACCATGGCGCGTTGATAGGTTGCCCCGACATTCTTCAGTATCAATGGCATCACTTTGTAGCAGAACGTACCCCACTGTGTAACAAAAGTAGTTTTCTCCATGTCCTCATGTGCCATTTTGATCTGGTTATAGCCTGAGAATCTTTCCATGAAAGAAAATACTTTGTGCTGAGCTGTGTTGTCAACCAGGATGTCAATGTGTGACAGTGGAAAGTCATCTTTAGGGCTGTCCCTATTTAAATCTCTATAATCCACACACATTCTGACTTTGCCGTCCTTTTTAGGCACGGGCACAATGTTAGCAACCCATTGTGGATAGGAAGTAACAGCAAGAAATCCAGCATTGAACTACTTCATAACTTCTGCTTTGATCTTCTCTGACATGTCAGGTCTCATGCGACGGACCTTTTGTTTCACTGGATGACAATCTTCTCTTTTTGGTAGACGATGTACCATAATGTCTGTATCAAGTCTTGGCATGTCTTCGAATGACCAGGAAAAGATCTCAACATACTCATGCAATAGCTAAATTAAGCACTCCTTGACACTCGACTCTAGATTGGCACCCACTCTGATTTCCTTTTTGTCTTCCTCAGTACCCAAGTTGATTGTATCCAACAGCTCCTCATGAGGCAAACTAGCTCTTTCCTCTTGTTGTAGAAGTCTGGCCAATTCCCCGGGAACCTCACAATCTTCCTCACCTTCGTATTCGGCTTGGTAGATCAGATCTTCAGAGTCACTGAAGGCTATAGCAGTATCGTTACCCATGGGTTCCAGAGTGGAAAGGTACCTACATTTGTGAGTGTGGGTGTGTGTAAGGGAATAGCCATCTTAAAACAACAAAATGTAAAAGAAAGACAATGAGCACAAAAGGTTTATATATGAAAAGCGTCCATGATTCATTAAAATGACATATGAAAATGAAATAAGAACCCTTACAAATGGACCGTTATGCCTCGGGTAAGACACAAGGTTGAAAAAGTACGAATTGTTTGTGAATTATTACAGATTCAACAGAAATGGAAAAGATAAATTACTGCGGTGTGAAAGTAATCGGAACAAAGTCTTTTGCTTCCCAGTTGCATAGTCCTCCGACAACAGTAGGAAAAATCCAGTCTTCCAAGCTGCCATCTTCTTCACTGTCCTCTAGTGCATTAACCCCTTGGTGGCTGATCTTCACAAGTGGCCCTCCGGCACGGGCGCGACGCACGACTTTCTGAGCAGTCGAGGTAAATCCCAGGACAAACTTGTATGATTTGAAAGGAAAGTCTGGAAGTTGTCCCCTGATAGTGGATCTGCCTTCTTCCACTACCGCCCTTGCATCTTTTAGAGAAGACATCTGAGGTACAGGTCTTGTGATCATAGGAGTTGAGGATACCGCCTTGATCGCCGCTATTTCTTCAGATACTTCTTCAAAATGTTAGAAAGGGGTCTCGATGAATTTGCCATCCAATTCTACATATCGAAAAGAATTTAGATGACTAATCATGTATTCCTCTTCACCATGGACAATTATGATTTTCCCTTGGACGGGGTACTTGAGCATTTAATGGAAGGTGGAGGTGACCGCACCGGCATTGTGAATCCAGGGACGTCCCAACAGGCAAGAGTAAGAAGGACGGATGTCCATCACGTAAAATTTTGAATTGAACGTTTAGGTACCCACTTTGATCGGGATGTCCACCTCCCCATGGACCATCCTTTTAGAGCCATCAAATGCTCTCACAATGATGTTGCCAGGTTTAAAAGTCATCCCCTCACAATCCAATCTATCCAGGGCTTTCTTTGGCAAGACGTTCAGAGATGATCCAGTATCAACCAAAACATGGGCTAAGGTGGTTCCCCTACACTCCACCGAGACATGTAGTGCATCGTTATGTTTTGTCCCCTTGGAGGTCAAGTCGGCATCGGAGAAACCCAGGCCATTGTCAGTTGTCAGAATGACTACACACTCTTGGAATTGATCAGCCGAAGTCTCTTGCGGCACGTGAGCTGTCTTCGGAAACTTGACCAAAGCTTTAACATGTGCCTCAGAACACAGCAGCAAGGCTAACATAGAGATTTTAGAGGGGGTCTGCCCCAGTTGTTCTACCACATCATAATCGCTTTTCTTAATGATCCTCAGGATTTCTTCCATCTCCCTCTTAGATGTATCAGGAATAACTAGTGATTGAGCCTTCGTCAATACAGGCTCCTCTTGAACATTCTTTCCTTTATTCTCAATAGCGGAAGTAGGGATAGGAATTGCATTTTCATTGTTGGCGGGTACACTTGCAGGTGTAATCACTGGTACAACTGTAATCTTCGTAACGAGTCCAAAGACTGCCTTTGGTGGTGCAATCTCTGGAGAGAAAATTCTTCCACTACGAGTAATTTTGCTTTTGCCAGCAATGTTACTGATGTCGGAATTGTCCTCCTCGGAGCTTTCTTCATCGGCAGTCTGTTCAATCTATTTAACACCATGGTAGTAGATTTCTCCACCATAGTTCCATGGTACCATTTTATATAATTTATATGGGGCTGGCCCGGACATTGTTATCTTCAACGGAGTAGTCATAGGAACGGATGTAATCCTAACGCGTTTTTTAGGAACCCTGGAAGGATTGGCGTATATGGTTATTATTGAAACTTCTGGAATTGGAATGGGTGAAATAGGAGCTTTCTCAAACAAAATTTCCTAGTTATCAATCAGTTGTTGGATACCTTTCTTCAACAGAAGACAGTCAAATGAGGAGGATAGGAAAATACGACAATTTTTGTCACAACCTGGGAACACCCCATCTTTTAACAAATTCAACTTGATGGTTAGGAGAGGAGTTAACAGTTCATCCACAGTAGAAACAAACAGATCTTCTTCCACAACACTAGCATTGTGTTCATGCCTAGTCATTGGAGCGGAGATAACATTTGGTTTTTCAGGAGTTTCAAATTCAACTTCCTTTGCATCGATCAAATCTTGAATCTTGTTCTTCAGAGCCCAACTGTTGTTGGTGTTGTGCCCTGGACTTTCTGAATGGTAAGCGCACCTGGCATTCAGATGGTAGTGTGGAGATGAAGTATTTGGATTTTTAGGGGCCTCTTTTAGCATGGCCAAATTCAACTTCAAAAGATGTTGTAGGACTTAAGCAGGAGTCATGTTTATCTTGGTGAATTGCCTTACAGGCCTTTCCACCCATTGCTGGTTATTCCCCGGCTGATCATTTCTAGGATGATTATTTCTTGGCTGGTCTGATGCAGACTTTTGAATCATAACAGCCCCCACCGTTGGTCGGCACTCGGTTCTTCCCTGATTCCTCTGAGCATTGACAGCAAACACTTCTTTCTTTCTCGTGAAGGGCTTTTTGGCAGCAGCAGAGATAAACGCATCTTTATGAATTTTCCCGCTTCTTATACCGGCTTCTATCCTCTCGCTAGTTAAAATCAATTCAGTGAAGCCTACAGAGGAGCTTTCAATCAGGTCATTAAAGAAAGGACCTGACAGAGTCCCCAAGAACATGTCCACTAGCTCCCTTTCAGATAATGGTGGCTGCACCCTTCCAGCAAAATCCCTCCACTTTTGGGCGTAGTCTTTGAAGCCCTCATTGGACACCATAACCATACCCTGGAGTTGAGTACGGGTTGGTTCTAAGTTGGCGTTGTATTGGTATTGTTTATAGAAGGCGGCTGCCAAATCTTCCCAATTATGGATCTCAGACCTCTCCAACTGGTAGAACCAATCAAGCTGTGTTCCTCACAAACTCTCTTGGAAAAAGTGAACCCACAAGTCCTTGTCTGCTGAATGTGGCTGGATTTTCCTAACATAAGATCGAAGGTGCATCTTGGGACAAGACACCCCATCGTACTTGGCAAATAGTGGCACTTTAAACTTAGGAGGGATTACTATTCCAGATACCAACCCTAACTCTTCAAAGTCTAGCCCCGGTGCTCTCTGTATCTCCATAGCAGCTAGACGTTCTTCCAAATTTTTGTATTTGTCATCGGCCGGAGGGTACTGTTGTTCTGAGTAGTCCTTATCTTCCTCTTCTTCTACTTCAGAATCAGATGGCACTGCAGTCTCTTTACCTTTTCTTTCCCCTTCCTCAGAGGTTGATGGAAATTCCAAGGTCCGTCTGGCTTGTCCTTCAAACCTTCTGCCCATGATAACCACACTGGCTCGCTTCTTCTTCTTTTTCTCTTTCTCCTTCTCTAACAGAGTTTTGAGCTCCTCCTGCCCCTTGGCCAAGGTCAAGAGTAGCTGTTGAAATTGTGAATTCTGAGCATGTAAGTCTTTGACCATTTGTTCAATATCCATCTTGCTGAAATAAACAGCAGAGAGATGAGGAAACTTGGTGTGAAGACCTGTTTATGCATATTATGAATGATATGTATTCATGTAATGCTTTCAAGGATTCAAAAATTCAAATTTGTTTTAAACAAAAAAGAAACACACTTCATATTAATAAGATAGAATTGTTAGTACATCAATTCCCCTTGGGCAAAATAATACAAAATTCTAAGGTAGAAAGACGTTGCGCATCCTCTTTGGTGCAATGTAGGTGTTAAGAGTCTGCTCTTCGTGAAGTAGACGAGTGAGTTCTAAAACCTTCTTCTCGCTGGCATAGAATTGGGCTTCAAAAGTATCGCGTTCTCCTTTGAGTTGTATCCAACTCCTTTGTAGATCTTCGAGTGATGTTGGCATGTCAGGATGTAGGAGGGTGTATGGAACCTCTCCTTCCTTAACAGGCTCTATAATCACGGGGAGAATAGAGGGGTAAGGCATCATAAGACTTTGGGCGCGGGTTCGTACCCACTTGAGGTAAGGTTTAAGAGGGATGGAATTCTTGTGTCCCAAGGTCTTACTGTCTACCTTGTTTGGCATCCTCCAAGCTCGGATGAACCTTTGTCGAAGTCCTTGATCATCGATCTCAAAGTCAAAAGCCAAGTCTGGAATCAGCATATCATGTGGGCCATCCCTTCGGGCATAACCAAACTGTCTCAGAGCCAAGCAGGGGTTGTAGGTGATGCCTCCCCTAATGCCAAGTAGAGGGGCATTAGGGAATTCCCCACAACGGTCGACGATAATAACATTCTCTTTGGATCGAGAACACCAATGAATATCTGAATGTGTAAGAGTCATCAATCGTTATGACCACCTCAAACCTTGCTTATTTTTCAAGACTGATTGGGGAAGATGAGAAATAAACCATCTTTCCAGTAGAGGAGTGCAACACATGAGAACACCTTTTTTCCTCATTGTTCGAGTGTGAAAAGAGTGGAGGATATCCCCAAGCAACGTAGGCACCAGGTTGCGAGACATGAAGATTTTGACAGCACTCACATCTATGAGTTGGTCAGGGTTAGGGAATAATACCATCCCATAGATGAGAAGGGCTACAATCTCCTCAAAAGCTTGTAAGTCCAAGGAGTTCCAACAACTTTGGGCCTTCTCAAACAAGAACCTTGCCAAGAAGCCTTTGACACCATTTCTAGTTTCTCAATGGGTTGTGACATCAGATGAGTGCAAATGCAGGGCTTAAGCAATCTCTTTTGGCTTTGGATCTCTTTTCGTACCGTTGAAGGGTAGTTGATTGAGAATAGGAATCCTCAAGAGTTGAGAAAATTACTCCAAAGTAGGCACAAGCTGGTAGTCAGGAAATGTGAAGCAGTGATGTAAAGGATCAAAGAACTGGAAAAGAACTTTCATCATGTCTTCCTCTGTGTTGGAAGTGACTAAGTTGAGTAGACGACCATGCCTCTCGGTGAATGGAGAGTTCTCTGGAATCCTTGAAGCTAGCTTCTTGAGTTGTGGAGAAATTCTTACAAGGTTGACTTGGATTGTTTTCCTGCGAAGTGAATCCATAACCTACAATACATGAACAAAGATGAATTTCAAAAATCCTTAAAATGGTTAGTGGATGCAAATGATGCTTCATGATGTCCATGATGTTATGCACAAGTATATATGTACAAGCAAATCACACAAGTTCCTAGTTTAGGCTTGCATGGGGTTTCATAGGTAAGTACCCTCTTGAAGTTTAGATGGCTCAACCTGTCCTAGAAATAGTAACCGGGTTCTAAGGAGCTCAATATAATTGGATTGTTTCCTTGTTCATTGTTTCAATTCAGCCTCTTTACTGGCGACCGAAATATTCCAAGGAACCAACCCTCAATGAGTGTAGTATCGAGTGTCTACCAACTTCGGACTGCACCAAAGCCGGTCATATTACTACATCCTAAAAGGCCAAGTTGGTCAAGTAAAGGTTCAAGAAGTTCGTTAGTGCTTCATGACATCACTCAGCGGCCTCGTATTCTCTTTGATTGACTGAAAGGCTACCGGTACCCACACATATTTCACACTAACATAGCTATTGCTTAGACCGTGTCGGTATACCCCGCACAGTTTCCACAATGTATTGTTATTTACCTATGAATGTTTCCCAAATCCGGGTAGAGGATTCAAACCCAAACAATAGAACCAAAATGTAAAGCAAACAAGTCAAACATGGTAAGAAAATAAAGGTGATCTAAACCCTAAGGTAACCCCACTTTTATAATTTTCCCCAGCAGAGTCGCCAGTTCTATGATACGGTGGGAGAACTGACTTGAGGTTTTTCATTTGTGTTCACAAATGTTGCGGTTTAGCAAGAGTTGCCACCGACTTTTATTTTATCCAAAAGGAAAGGTAAAAAAGCATAGGAAAGACCTTCAAGATGTTTTCTTGAGTTCGGGGGGGTAGATTATGAAAAGGGAATGTGCTAGCACCCTTTTTATCCATGGTTTTCCATGGGCTCTTAGTTACTTGTTTAGATCACTTGCTTTGCTTCGACAATTGTTTGAAATGGTGCTTTGTGTGGTTTTGAAAGTATTTAGAAAAGAGGCATTTGTTTAGGAAATCTTTGTAATGATTCTCGTTCGCAAGAATGTATACAAAGATGTTTGTCTTTTGAAAAAATTTTCAATGTTTTGAAAGTTGCTTGGAAATGTTTTGAAAGTGTGTTGTGTGTTTTTGAAAATAGCAAGGATTTTTTTGAAGAGAGCAAGTAACTAGAAGCTATCTACCCTACTCAAATGTCTTTCCTATACATTTTTATTCCTTTGACATTGTTGATTTACCATTACTTTGGTAAACAACCCTATCTTTGGATGTTAAATGGGACGGGCGTGGGTCATCATATGACCATGATAGCAATGTGGCCAAGTATCTTTAGCATTTTGAGGGACTAAGATCATTTGTTTAGGCAACCTTTTGATAGCGTCATCGAGGGACTATGATCTTTTGTTTTGTTTTATTTTGTTTTTCCAAGATACTTTGCATGCATACCATGGCCATTTTATTAGGCAACAAAGTTGGTGAAACCCTAGAGGTGCTTGTGTGCAATGTGTGACATTTTTCATGCATTTGATTGTCTTGGATTAGGTCTTGTATTTGTTAGTTTTTGTCTTATCATGCAAAACCCTAGTTTTTACTAAACATGGTATAATGCGGTAAATTGCGTAAAGTAAAGCTAAACTATTACAACAATATTATGGGAAGGGGGATACAAGTTTTGAACGGGGGATATTGCTCAAAATAAAACCCTAAAAATTATTACAATCCAATTGAATATTTGCAAATTAAATAAATATACAAATATTAAAAATGCAATAAAATGTAAATATGCAAAAAAAAATGTTTTGTATTTGATTTTTGTATGAGAGAATAATATCACTTAAGTCCTAAAAATAATAAAAAAAAAAAATATTGTTATTTTTTAAAAGGGGTAAAACCCTAGTTTTTTGATTAAAAGAAAAATATATTCTAAATTGTCATTTTATCCATTTTTTGTACAAGAAATAATAAATAATATTATTAACAAATATTAAAAAATAAAATATGTGTGGAAATAATATTTTATGTGTGTTAATAATAAAAATAAAAATGTATGATATTTTTAAATATATTTACTAATTATTTAAAAAAATAAAGTTCTATTTATTTGAATAATCAATATTTTATGCAAAAAATAAGATAAAAAAATAAAATAAAATGAAAAAATTAAGAAAATATTTTTGGGATTTTTTAATGTTCAGAAAAAAATAATAAAGTCAATAAACATAAAAATATGAAAAAATATGCAAAAATATAAAAATATGCCAAGGGGGTGCAAAAGTAAACTAGGGGGTGTGGAAAGTCATAACAGAAGCCCAAAGGCGCCAAGGCCCAGAACATCATCTCCATCCATGTCCTTAGCTTCCTGCGCGCGCGTTTCTGAGTTCAAACCTGTATCTTGCTCTAGCTTGCATAAAATCAAAAACTCATAACATAAAACGTGTAGCTTGTGATCTCACGATTCTAGTGATATAAAGTTTGTGACCTAACTCTAAAAGACCAGGGATAATTTCAGTGGCCCTAATTCCTGACCTAATTTTTTCATGAACTTCAAGCTTCAAATTCTCACTACTCAGTTAATATAAATGACAACTATGCATATGTACAGCTTCAGCAAGTTAAGGACTACATTTTTTTCTTCACAAATCGTAACTTAAGGATGCCTAAATAAAGAGATAGAGATTTGAAAAATACCTTGTTCAGCTGAGTTTGGATATGGCAATGTGGGGACTTTGAGTGAGGCCTGAAGATCGTGTGAGCTTCCTTAAAGTTCCCTCAAGCTATTCCAATGCTTAGCTTGCCTTGAGGATGCTTGAAACTCCTTGTAGAAGTAAACCTGCAACCTTCCAAAATGAAAATGGTGATGTCTGAAATAGAGCTTACAGAACTAGGACAAGGACTTGGATAGTTTAGGTAGGATGAATGTAAAGTGTTTGAAGTCTTAAAGTGAGAAACGCACGAGCCAATATTGATTTGGCAAGAGTTTTGCAGAAGATTCCCTGTTTGGGCAGAAATTGGTGTTTTTTTTGTTTGGGAGAGTTTCAAATGTTGTGTCTTCGTGTATTGGCTTGAGATAAGTTTTTGAAGTCCTTTTGAATGAAGCCAAGTCTTCTCTTTATCAAATGGACAAGTTATCTTGACTTTTGCAACTTTTCTTGCTTTTGAAGAAAAGTTGAAGTGACTATGCCAAAGTGTTGTACTTGCTAGTTCTAGGGCTGATGAGAGTTGGTAAACATTGCCTGATATTTGTGGATATTGCTTGCAACAAAAGATCAGGTCCATGGCTCAAGAATTACAAAGTTGTAAAAGGCTTGCTTTACCAAAATGGCATAGTGCCATTTATGCCATTTATGGATTAATCTCTTGTGCAATGCTCCAAAGGTGAAAACAAAGGATTTAACCACTGAGTTAGCATTAAGTTATGGAGTGTAGAAGGTATTAGGACCTGTAATACAAGGTACAAGCATGCTAGGATCTGAGTTGCAACTTGAAGCATTGTAAACATGGCTTGAACAAAAGTGACAAATTGTCATTTTCTCTTCTTCGATTATCCCTAACCATAAATGATCTTGGAGAGTTCTGGGACATTTTGGAAACCTTGTAACATTATCTACAATCCATCTTTGAAATTAATTTTGAGATATCTCTTGGAACTAGGTGAAAAATGCCCATGAAGTTAGGTCGAAAACCTGCCTAAATTAGGGCAAATTTTCACTAAGTTAAAAAGTTTATGGACACCTATTCACAAATTCATAACTTGATATCCAAGCATCTTTTGGGAAAACTTTGTGTAGAAAAGTTGTAGATTTCATGGAGGACTACAACTTTCATGTTGGAAGTTTTCTTTGAATCCAATTGCATCATGGTGAAAAAGTTGGGGAAAGTTGAAAAAAAAAAAGAAATTTTCCATACTTAGAAAAATTCTAAGTTATGAAAAATTTCAAATTAAAACCCTTATTTGCAATTTTAGGTTTCTTGGTCAACAAGTTTCACATTTTGACATATCTTGATGAATTATGACCCTTGGCACTTGATTTTGACCAAAAAGTCAAAGTTTGACTTTTCAGTGTACAGTTGATTTTTGATCAGTTGACTGGAAAATTCATCTGTCAATCCAATGCATTTGAGATCATTTGAACCATGTGATTAGGTCAAGATTATTCCATTGAGTCCTTGAAATCATGCTTGAACCTAATTGGTCATTGGCTAGGTCAAAAATCAGAAATTGCCCTTTCTCAGTCAAAACCCTAATTTTGACCATTTTGCCCTTTTGATGATCTGATCTAATATCTTGAGGAGTTGTGATCCAAACTTGATAAAATGGTTCATATGAGTCTAAGATGTTGTTGTGGATAAAAAATTATGAGGTTTGACTTTAAATTGTCTATGGTTGACTTTTTCCCCAATACAGTTGATTTTTAGGTCAATTGTCCAATTGACTGGACAAAAATGTGATTCAAGGCTTGAAACTTGGTATGAGCAATCTTAGGGGTCCAAGATTGTATATGAAAGTTACATGAAGCATTGAAGGTCTAAAAATACTTGTGCAAACTCAAACCCTAATTCCAAGCTGTCAGTGCAAGGGGAGGTGCCTTGAGCTGAGCAAACCCTAATCTTGTCTTGAGTCCAAGAAGTATTGTGAGGAAAATCTTGATAAATGAGAGGGTAAATTTTGGGGTACAACACTTAGCATCCAACAAGTCTTGTATCTTGCACTTCAACGCAAAGCAATTGTCAGTAGAATGACCAACTCCGCCTGAATGGAATTCACATCTTTCGTTAGCATCATAGTTAGGAGGAAGCCTTACGGGGGATGGTGGCATATTTCTCAAACCGATCAACTTCAAATCGACAAAATGGTGGAGTTCTTCAGTAAGAGACACCAGCAATGGATCGAATTTTCTCATATGTCTCTGTTGTTGATTATTATACTGACAGGGAGCATCTTGTTGTCTTTGTTGTTGAGGTACTATATTCGGTCTCTGTTGTGGAGGAGCATTAACAGGAATAGAAACAACATTGATTTGTTGGTGCTGACGATCCTCTCTTCTTCCTATATGAGAGTAAACCGCACTTGCATCGCCTTACCTTTTCTTAGGGTAAGTGTTGAATGGTTTCTTACTGCCCCCTGATGAGCCATTAGAACCTCCAATCTGAATTTTCCCCAATTTCAAACCTACCTCAATTCTTTCACCAGCCATAACCAAGTCTGCAAATCCTGCCGAAGTACTTCCTATCATGTGCTCATACAATGGCCCTTACAGGGTACTCATAAACATATAAATGAGTTCTCTCTCCATGAGTTGAGGTTGAACCCTTGCAGCCAACTCACGCCACTTCTGAGCGTATTCCTTGAAAGATTCTCTTGGTCCCTGTGACAAATTCTGTAACTGAGTGCGATTAGGCGCCATATCCACATTTTACTGATAATGTTTGACAAAAGCCCGAGCAAGGTTATTCCAGCAACGAATATGGGTTTTCTCCAACTTCATGTACCACTCCAGGGATGCCCTAGATAGGCTATCTTGGAAAAAGTGAATCAAAAGCCCCTGATCCTCAGTATGCACTGACATCTTTTGGAAATAAGCAGTTGCATTAGTAATAGGACATGACGTTCTATTGTACTTTTCAAATATAGGAGGCTTGAACTTTGGAGGAACTTTCACCCCAGACACCAACCCGAGATCATTAGCATCCATACCAAGGGCTCCTTTCCCTTCCACAGCCTTCAAACGTTCTTCCAACAATCGATGCTTCATATCCTCAACCTGAACTTCCGGCTCTGAACGCCGAACAGAAAATTGATCTTCATCCTGGTCAAAGTCATAATCCTGCTCCTGATAGCCTCTTACACCGCCCTGATTATCTCTTTTGTTCCCCACAAGACGAGGTCCCAGAGACGGGGAAAACTGCCCTACGTTGCGCATAAAAGGGTTTCCGGGCATCCCGTGAAAATTTCCAACAGGATGATCTTGTACATCCCCCAATCCTATAGAAATGTCCTGATAAAGCCCTTGATTTCCACCATCCCCTGGATAGCGGCGCTGGTTGTTGACAATGGCAGCCAGTTCCTCCTGTCGACGATTCACATTGGTGATGACCTCCATGATATGGGTCATCTGAGTAGCCATCTGGGCCCTTATTTTAGTGAGTTCATCTTGAACTTGTTCCATCTGTCTTGGAAAATTGTTTCTGGTGGAATACGGATGAGTAGTCGTCTTGAATTCTGAATAAGAAAAGCAGAAGAATAAGAATACCGTCTTGAGATAACCTGAAATATTATGAAATGCATGATGTGCATGATATGTTTGTCATCTCCCGGTATTCAAGAGTCCTTTTATTAATCAGTCACGGCACGCAACCAATAATCAAGCATACAATCAAAGGAAAAAAAAATAAGACAAACACCCCAATTATTTACAAACAAAGGAAACGATGCTCAAGTGACTTTGGACATTTAAGAGTGTAACGAAAAACAACAAAATACGTGTTTCAAAGTAAACGTAACAAAAACTGAATAAGAAAAACAAACAACGGTCCCTTCCAACAATCCTGGGGGTGACCAAATACACCAAAGGTAAGTAACAAAATTAAATCTCAGGAACAAGACACGGTTCAAGGTGTTGACAATACTCTTCAAGCCTGGCTTTCCCCTTCAAAAGTTGTAATGCGACTACTTTACTTTCTCGAAACTGATCCTCTGCGACACGCCTCTGGGCCACTTCCTTCTTAAGCTGAGCATCTTTATGTTTGAGTTGTTTCTCCAAGTTTTGAATCTTCTTCCTGTAGCTATTCTCAGATTCCTGAAGCTTTTGACACTCTTGCTGGGTCTTACTCAACTCTTCTTCCATTTCAACATGAGATATCTTCCTAAAACTGGTTGCATCAGAAGTTTCCCCTTGAGCTTCTTTGAGTTTGCGAGCTAAGTTAGCCCTTTTGTGATCTACCCAATAAAGTTTCATCCCTGCCTCACGGTCTTTTGCACGAAGTTGAATGTTCTCAACATGAACCTAGGTGAACACCTCGGTAGGCACCATGTTACTCAGAACAGTAGGAGGTTGCTCACATATAGGAGCCGACCTTGCAAATTGTAACCGTAAAATCTTAACCCTGGCTTTAATCCATTCCAAGTAAGGAACCCTAGCAATAGGAACCTTCTTGCCCAAAGTAGTTCTATCCTTCTTGTGAATTCCCCTCCAAGCACTTGTCACTCTTTTCAACACCACATGATCACTTCCTTTAACTAAATACACTAATTCAGACACCTCCTCAACCTTTGGTGGTTCATCCATTGCATATCCCAATTGACGATAAGCAAGCACGGGATTATAGTTGATACACCCCTTAGTTCCTATGAGGGGAACATTAGGGAAATCTCCACAGCTAGTGATAATACTTCGTACTTCTCCCATGTCATAATTCCACTAGATATCAAATGAAGTAAGGTTGACAAGTCTTGATTACCATCGGAGAGAATGTCTGGTATCCACCAAAGGGCCACTTACTGGTAGGTGCAACTTAAACCATTGATACAACATCAAATTACATAAACTTACATTACCTCCTTTCCCATGCCTGAAATGAATGGTGTAAAGAGTATCTTCCAAGAGTGTAGGTACCGGGTTCTTATTTCTAAAAACACAAATAACCGTCAAATCCACAAAATTTCTCTTGTGAGGGAACAGGATGATCTCGTATATCATGAGAGAAAACAGAGAGCTGAAGTCACTCCAATTCCCTTTCTTTGCCAAGTCTTAGATTTCTTCACTAAGAAATCCAAATAAAACCTTGTAGTATCCTCACTTGGTTTCCAATTGTCTTTCACGTCTTTCCAATTCAAATGAAGAATTTCAGCAATAACTTCGAACTTCAGCTTCTCCGGCACTTGGACAAAAGGAACTTCATCGATCAACTTAATATTAAGTAGGTACGCGTACTCTTATAGTGTGGGAACCAGTTGATAATCTTGAAAAGTAAAACACCGTAATTCCTTGTGATAGAACTGGAAGAGGGTGATCAAAGCCATTGGGTCAACTGGAGTGTTAAGGATTAGTAACAAATTGCCATAATTTTTGTTGAAATTATTCAGAACATCACTCTTCAGATAAGGACTCAACCTCTTCAATTCGAACACATCAATAGTAGGAATCTGATAAGCGAATGTATGCCTATTGGGCTCTTTAAAACGAACTGAATCAAACTCATCTGACGGGAGGCCAGCCATTTCTGATGGAAAGAAGACTCTCGAATGTCCCTGGAAGATGACATGCGCATGTTAGTTATTTTTTATACATCATTTATTTAGAAATAAATATGCAATCATGCAACATGACAGGATCAAAGTTTCACACTGAATAATGGATGGACCATTACAAAAAAACACCACTCAAGATCAAAAGAAGAATCCCAAAGCTTCAAAACTATCATGGGAACCTGAGTCACCTTCGTAACACAAATTCACCAACAGTACCTGTACCTATAAGAAAAGTTTTCCTGTCCCTCTCACGGGTGTAGTCTAGGTCAAGGTAAGGTTAAAAGCCAAATCAGAGTACAAGAGCTCAACTGTCAGTATCATCATACGATAACACATATCCAAACTACCTCTGAAGTCATGGGTCTCATGGTCAGGTCTACAAAGCATCCGCCTCATAGCTGCCATGGCCACTCTATTCCTAGTTCTTATGGAATTCACTCATAGCCTGGGTACGAGGCCTTTTACCTCATGGAACAACCCACCCACCAAGAAATCCAGAATCCAAACAGTCCAGCCAAATCCAGTATGCAGAAAGTAAAGTGCACATAGGATGCAATGCAAACAGATAAATATGCAAAGTGGTAAAATAAACACCCAAAAAAGAAAACAAACAAGAGCTAGGATCGACTCCGAGATGGACCAGGAAAAGGTCAATCTGTTCCCAGTGAAGTCGCCAGCTGAAACCGCCTGGCCGAACCTGTCATCTGGAAGTAATGAAACATCAATGAAGTCGCCACCGAACGTCTTTTATCCCGTCAAAAGGGAAATGTAAACATCGAGAAAACCTGAAAAGGGAGAAATCACAGTCTTTCAACCGAGATATCGGGTAAGGGAGTCTGTTACGCGAGGGGAAGGTATTAGCACCCCACACGCCCGTAGTACTCTACGGTATCCACTCTTGTTGTCTATTATAATGGGTGTGGTAAAAACCTATGTCTATGGCTTAAAGCTAAAAAGGGAATGCATGCGAAAAAAGAAAACAATGTAGGGAAAATAAAAGTTGTGCTCGGTTGGGCCCTACCCCTTTGCCTACGTATCCCTTTTAAGGAATAAGAGCAGTCGTAGTTCGGCTTATATATTTTGGTTGGTTTGTGTTTTTTTAGTTAAGACAAAAAAAACAATCAAGATGGAAAAACATCGAATAAAACAACAAACAAAAGAAATGGTAAAACATCGGCTAAATAATAAATAAGTAACATGTCAAAGATAGCGAAACATCAAATGATAAAACATCACACCTAACAATGATATTGAGAATCAAAGTAGGATAACCAACATGTGCGATGGCGAAACATCAGCTAAAAACAAGTATGCGATGGCGAAACATCGGCTAAAAGATAATAAGACATCATGGCAAAAGATGGCGAAACATCAATAAACCGGATGACAAAACATCACACCTAAAAATGATATTGAGAATTAAAGTAGGATAACAAACATGTGCGATGGTGAAACATCGACTTAAAACAAATGTGCGATGGTGAAATATCGGCTATAAGATAACAAAGTAGCATGGCATGGTAAGGATGGCAAAACATCAATAAAACGGATGACAAAACATCACACCTAACAATGACATTGAGAATTAAAGTAGGATAACAGACATGTGCGATGGCGAAACATCGGCTTCAAACAAATGTGCAATGGCGAAACATCGATAAATCAGGTTTAAAAACAAAGCCAAGAGGCGCACAAACAAATAAGATTGATTTGTATCTTTTACCTTGAAGAAGGGTTTGAGTTTATTAGAGGTGTTTTATGATTTGCCAAGAAAACAATTTTTGTTTTAAGATGCAAAATGCAAAGGAAGGAAAAAAAACTAAGGGAAACTAGCCTAGCACTATCCCTAGTGTTATCATACAATGATTGACCCTAAGGTTGAGGATAAAGGAAAATCCTACCCTATGCTAGCATTCATGGATTCCTACCTTAATTAACATGTTAAAGGAAGCTTAACAAAACTATCCTATAGGAAACATGCAATGAGAGTGAAGTCGTGGTCTCAATTTCTAAATTGAGTGATTCATCGATCAATAGTTAAAGAAGAAAAAACAATAAACATCCTATAGGGAACATGCACTGAGAGCAAAGTCGTGATCTCAATTTCTAAATTGAGTGACTCATCGATCAAAAGTTAAAGAAGAAAAAACAATAAACATCCTATAGGGAACATGCACTAAGAGCGAAGTCGTGATCTCAATTTCTAAATTGAGTGACTCATCGATCAGCAATTAAAGAAGAAAAACAACACATGCATCAAACAAAAATAGAGGGCCTCCTGAAATATATCAGCAACAGAGGTCCCATCATGCAACATGAAACTATACAAAATGAAAATATAAGAAAGGAAATAGTGCAATACCAAACGGATAACTATCCGTAGCAACTGAACAAGAATAAAAGAAACCCAGAGAACTTCAAGCAAGCTGGCACCAGCAGATAAATTAAGTCAGAAATTACGCCATCAGGATGTAAGTATTGAGATTTTCATATATGAACAGATCCCATGGGCAATGTATGGAATTCATAATCACATATACATATCCTGCATAGACTATCAAATATGTCAAACACAAGAGCAGTGCAAATATAATGAGTTGTGTTCCACAAATAAAGTGGAACACAGTAGCCTCAAGTCAAAAATGGAAAAAAACTTTTCTCAAAGTACCTCGCACATTCAACAACCAAGTTAGTATTCCCATAAATTGAATGATGACTCACATAAGGGATGGATGATGACACCATAGTGAAGTGAGGAATCATGATAGCAACTATCAAAACATTAGATATGATAGACAAAAAGAAACAGGCATATGCACAATTTGGTCAAAAGTTAAAGGAATGTTGCTCCTTTCTATCACCATGTTGAGTTGACAATTAAATATCAGTCAAGGATCATGGGAGCTTGAGAAGAATACAATCAAAGACCATGAAGGTCAGTAGCAAACACAATCCAATCATACTCAATTACTTCATCACAGCTCACAAGCATAATAGAACAGGAATCCTACACAATGCATCAAAAGGTTCAATCATTCAAACATAGGGCATTAAGTGAAATGACTTGAGTTTATGTGGATAAACAGAACCAACAAGATCATTAGGTGCCCAATTATAAGCCTCACTCAAGTTCATTGGCCATCAAGCAAATTGCAACAAGATATGCAACATTAATTGGGTACCTTCACTTTAAAAATACATCAAAAATAGAAACAAGGATCAATAATTCACACAAAAAATTTATTAGCATATTTGAAGTGTGTAGAAGTCATAAAGCAAGTCTTAAGTTCATGAATGGTTGATGAGGGGATCAAATGAGGCCCAAAATTCAAAACTAGTTTGCCAAACTATCAAAACTAGACAAGTTTTCAAAATAATTTATGGAAAAATATCAATCCAAGTCAAATAATTCAAGAAAAATGGTTTTCAGATACTCAATACATCCATGAACCATAATCAAGACCTAAATTCCATTGAAAATCCAAGGCATAATGGTTTTTGAATTGAAACGTGCAATGTAAGCTATAAAACCCTAATTATTTGAATTTTAATCTTAAATATTGATTAGGTAAGATCAAAATTCAAACAATTCAAACCAAGATCATGAAAATCACAAGGAAACCCTAAATATCCGAATACATATTAATCAAATTCAAACAATTAATCAATCACACAACTAATCACATCTCAAAATAAAATTCTAATAAAAAATCAGAAAAAATATCGAACCAAAATTATATTCAAATATTAGAATTAAAAACACACATCCCTGATTTTTTGTGGAATTTTTTAATTAAAGGAAATATTAAAATAAAATCAAACAAACAATTAAACAATTAAACTATTATTAAGTGACAAAAAATGCAAACCCTAGCCAAAAGTCACAAAAAGGTCATAACAAAATTATATTCAGACACTATGATTAAAAACAAACTTATATGATTTTTTTTTGAGGATTTTTGAATTGAAGGAAATATTTAAACAAAAATTATGAAGCAAATATTTCAAATAAACTTCTAAAATTAAATTTCTAATCAAAAATGGAAAAATACTAAAACAAAATCAGAATCAATTTCTAAATTATTTTATGAGTCAAAGATAATTTTTGTGGAATTTTTAGATCAAAAGAAATATTAAAATAAAAATAATCATTGAACAAACAATTAATTAAACTCATGAAATTTTAAACCAATCCAAACATTTTTAAAAATTCCAATAAAATTACACAAGATATTAGAAATTATTTTGGACTTGTGATAATTTTTTCTGAATTTCTTAAATTGTTTTGATCAAGAAATAAAAATCAGAAAATCAATTAAAATCAAATAATATGAAATGCATTAAAACTTCAAACAAGCCAATCACAGCGCGCCACCTCACTTCATCTTCAACCTCCAACATAGGGCAAAACCTGTGCAACAAAACAGGTCATTAGCCTATGTTCAGATCCATCAATCGTGCTCGTTTCTCAATCAAAATCCATGAAATCAAGTGCAAATTAAAGCTAACATATCATACTACATTATGCAATTCGAATCAATCTCAAAGATCAAGCATGGATCAAGAAATAAAGTCTCAAAAACTGAAAAAACTCACTGCAAACATCAAAATTAGGAACACGATTTCATCCATTCTGCTTGAATCAAAGCTCAAATATACATCAATTCTAGTGATTGGCCAGCTAGCAACTCAATGGACATGATTTACATCATCAATTCAAACTGAAACACGTAAATCAAAGTTCAAGAAAACTCACATGGATGTGAAAACTGGAAACTCGATTCCTTCACTCCAGAAGCAATCCAACGGTGCAAGCTTGATCTCCTTACTTCACTGAGGCTGAACCAACAAGAATTTTTAAGAATGATCCAAGGAGAAGAGAGATTCGAAGCAATTTGCAGAGATACTTGAAAATTTTCAGATTTGCAATGTAGCGATTATGAGCCTCCTCCTTCACAATTGAGCATTGATTCTTGTTATATATCACGAGAGGAAAAGGATAGAAGTGGTATTTGGCACTCTTAGCCGTTGGAGGGCAAGTTTGGTAGTTTTGGCCAAAAATGAGGATGCAAATGGAGCCTGCGTTTCACTCGTGCATTTGCTTGCCTTTTGTGCATTTTGTGAGCCAAATGTAGTCATAAATACATGCTCAAAATGCCAGCTCATGATTGTTTGAAATGAGAGAGTGTTGGTGAATTTGCAAAGTTGAGCAAGTTTTTCATTTTTTTAATCCAACAAGTGCAATACCATATGAGGCACGAAATTGTGAGTGTAAGGGGCCTCAGCATATCAAAAATTGTTCATGGGCTTGATTAGAAGTGAAGAGAATAGCTGAAAATGAAGTTATCAAGAAATGGCCATTTTGCATACTTGTCAAATTTCAATAAAATGCCTCAAAATCCAAAGTTCATAACTTGCTCATACTTTTGAATTTGGACACAAATGAGTACAACTTGGAAATTTATTGAAAAGATCTATAATCCCTTAGTTTTGAGTTTTTGCAATTGAATCCATTAAGGTCCTTAAAATTTGACATGAAATTCACTAAATTTGGAAAATGAACTATAATTTTAACTTGAGGCATGAACTTCCAAAGACCATAACTCTTGACTCTTTGTGAATTTGGACATGAGACCAAAAGGATATGAAAGATCATACTCTTAGCTTTGCAAGCATACTTCATTTGCATTTTTTTGATCAAAGGTGAATAAAATATAAATTTTTGAAGTTAAGTCCTCATTTTCCAAAATTAGAAACTTTTAGGGTTTCTTCATGAACAAGTTTCAACCCAAACCTCAATCTTTTTGATCCAATGATCCAAATGGATTTGAAATATGAAAAGTACACCCTTGAATTGATGGTTTACCAAAACTTCACTTGGTCAACCTTGACTTTGACTGATTTTGACCAAAATGACCATTTTGCCCCTTTGAATCAATTGATCCACTTCCCTTCAAAATTGATGATCAAAACTTCAAACATATGATCTTCCAAATATATAGAGGCCATGTACACAATTTCACTTCCAAATTCTCAAGAAAACTTGATGAAATACCAAACCCTAATTTTGGTTAACACCTTAGGAGACTGATGAATCATCTCTAAATTTTCAAATCTTCTGGATATCTTGACCAATTTCTTGTACAAAGACTTCTCAAATACCAATCAGATGTTGTAGCTTCCAAATCAAGATTTGTACATTGATCAATAGCCTTGATCAAGAAAAACCCTAATTTTGACTAGTGAATCAAAAGAGTGATTCCTCTTATAATCAATCTCAAACTTCAATCCTCTGATGATCCAAAGAGATGGATAAAATATCTTGAGATATGCAATAACTTTTGAGCTTGAAAGATCCAGAGGTTTAGATGATAAGGTTCTACTTGAGCAACTTGTAAATGCAATCAACCTTCAAGGCTTGAGGAAGACTTGATAACCAAAGTACTTTGATCCCATCACCATATATGAATGCAATGCAATATGATATTCATGATGAAACATAAGCCTAAATCAAGAGGGTAAATTTTGGGGTGCAACAGATTGGGAGAACCAAGGCCTCCACACAATGAATCTCAAGGTTATTGGATCAAAGAGATCAAATTAAAATACTTGGGCTTGCAAACATAGGTTTGGGCCACGAATAATCATTTATTCGAATCGGGACAAAATTTAGCGCTATGTTAAGCAATCGTAAGTGGACTTATATAGAAGTCGCACCTATTTTGAGGCCGGTCAATAGCAATCTATGTACTTGATGTTTGGATAAATGATATAGAGATCATCATCCCTTAACATGTAGCACAACTAGAAAAAAGAAAGGGATAAGATGAAGAGGGAGGGAAATGATAAGCTAACTTGGATCACTACCTTAAATTTCTTCTATCTTTAAATTCAATTACTCATCTAGATGAATTAAAGCACTAAACATATCATTAATCCAAAGCCCCTAAACAAGGCCAAAAAATGCATTTTGTTTCTGTGCAAATCGATTGCACTACACTATAAATCGATTTGCACAGTGAAGTTTTCAAAAATTTGCGCGAAATTCACTTAGTGCAATCGATTGCATTGTTACAGCAATCGATTGCACGTTGTTAATAACAGTAAAACAACATTTTAAAAGGGAAAATACTTGTTCAAGATTTCCATCAAATACCTTATGATCATGGATCCAATTGAGCACGTAAATTCCATCAAATTATGAGAAAATAGCACCATTAGAATCACAAAATAATGCTCAATGAATCAAACCCAAAGATCAACAAGAGATCACATTGTGAAAGATGAATTATCCAACTTACCAAAGGTAGATCTAGAGAATTATCAACACAACTTCAAGAATTTGCTTCAATTCAATCAGAGATTCAATTTCCCAAGCTTGGATGTAGAGAATTTATGAAGAAAAAGTGTTTGGATGAAGGTTTAGCTCAAAGATTAGTAAGCTTCAATGCAAAACTTACTAACTTGCTTTTAAAAATGGAGCTTTGAGTGAATTTTGTAGATGGAGAGAATTGAGAGATTTTTTAGTAAGGTAGATTTCGCTATCAAAAGCATGAAATTTGAATGAAATTAAGGCTCTATTTATAGAGTTTAGGATTGGGATTAGTGGTAATTCGGTAATTGACTCTTCGAGCCAAAATTTGAATTAATAATAATTCTTTCAAATATTATAGGCAAAATTTGAATTAATGAATATGTTTAAAAATGCAAGATTGACACCAAAATTTGAATTAATGATATATCTTTCAAAAAAATGAAGAAAAATTGGAGCCAAAATTCGAAAAGCTTAAAATTGCTGATTTTTTTTCAAATTTTCTCTCTATGCAAATCGATTGCACTATATTGCAAATCGATTTGCACAGTGTATTTTTTCAAAAATTATGCAAAATGTACTTTGTGTAATCGATTGCACTCTAGGAGCAATCGATTATACAGTGAAAAAAATGAAAAAAAAAATAATTCTTTTGCAAATAGAGATTTTAGGGAGATAATACTGGAAAACCTTATTTGTCAGATGCTTTGACTCGATACCTACAAAACACAAATATTCAAAGACAAATATTTTTTATGTATTTTGATTAGAAGTTAGTCAACAACACATATACAAAATACACAACTAAGATGCTTGGAGATTCCTCAAGAGCAAACTTAAAGATAGGAGATAGAAAAAGAGAAAGAACTAATCCTAATGTGATCTTGTCATGATCGAGTTGATATAATATGATAGGGGAATCTTAGGGAAAAAATTGGGGTACAACAGTAAGGGTGCTTACGTATGGATGGCTGATGAATGCATGAGGTTACTCATGATTTTTATGGCTGCCTACAAATGAACAAAGTAATGATGTTGTGTGAGGTTGCTCACATCTTCGATGGTTGTACGCAAGGCTTCTTAAGATTTAGTTTGACGAAGAATGCTTGTATCATAGACTCATTGAGAGGGATAGTCAGAGGGATGTTACTGACTTAACTAGAGATTGTACTTTGATTAAGAATAATGACACCCCTAGAAATCGACTCGGTGTTTTTTACTATAGGTCCATAGTCCTAGTTCATGATATGTCATGTATGCATGCATTTGTAGGCGTTAATGCGTAGAATGACTGGACAATGCATGTAATGCATAACTAAGATATATATATCAATGGATGTTGTAATTTTGATGTGCCAATGAGAATTAGGCTCTTTGTTAGATCCATGTTGTCGGAAGTCGTCATCCGGATGAGATGATATGTATATCTTGGTTCTAGATCGAAGTGACCTAATGAATGCACGACAATGACTTATGCATACTCGTATGCTTTAGACTGATGCCCCTATGATGGGTCATGGATGATTAAAGCGTAGAGGTGTTACTTGCATAACAAGGATGCTTTTCATATGGTGGTTGAATGTTATACAATCATTATTTCCCGATACTCGTTTTGAACTTGAAGATTGCTGATGTAGGAGAAAGATCCACTGGAGATTATGAAATTATGTAGAGAACTTGCCCCTAAGTGGAATATGTTGGATCTTGGAAGAGATTCTCATTGATATAAGCTCGGAAATAGTTTGATCATAATATGAATGGCCTTACTATCTTGAACTATGCCCTTAATTAAAAGATCTCGAAAATGTTTGTCTTTGATGAACCATTTGAATCAACTCCTTTTGATAGAGCCTCACATTGGTTTACCCCAACATTTGAATTTTGAAAGACATCCCCCTAAATCTCCAGGATCTAGAGGAAGTACCCTCAGAAAGAACTTAGACCTCACCATGAACTTGACATAGATTTCCCCAAGTATTCAAAGCTTGAATAGTTTTATTCTTGAAGTTGTTTAAGAGGGAACTTGGACCCTACATACGGTAGGATGAACTTGATACGTACTTCCTAAACATTTGAATCTTGGAAGGTTTCCCCTAATTATCAAGGCCTTTGGAAGTTTGTTAAAACGAGGAAATCGAGTCATACCCTGTTGTGATATGACTTGATTAAGGAATGCTCCTTCGAAAGGTATGCCTCTGATTGGTGCTTTGAAATGTGATCCAAGTTGATTGAATCTCAGAATGATCACCCTTAGTCAATATGATCTTCATGTGATATACCCATATGATCAATAGTCTTGCTTATGGTTAAATGGTTTTTTTTATGTTGTGTTAGAACATAGTTTGATTCTAAAACCCTTAGTTAGAGTTTTGATGATAACAAATAAAAAGAACAAATATGCACCCTAAAATTATGTTATTGTGTATGCAGAAGTTCTGACCAAAGCAGCATCAGAAGTTAAGCTATAGAAGCTACACGCTGAAGCAATCAGAACTTGCGCTGAAGATTGATGACCAGAACATGCACTTAAGTAAATTAACTCTCATTCTGAACAAGAGCATAATAATATAAGTCATCAATACTCTAAAGCATCAGCAGCAGGCAAGGATGTAAGATTCTGAAGCGTTACTACTTATTCAAGACAACATCAATTACAACGAATTCATTCAGACGGGATATTCTCCAAATGGAAACTGAGTTAATGACATTTATCACGCTTAATGATCAACAGGAATCCATTGCCTATATAAACAAGCTCAGTGATCAAATCGGAAACGATTTGCCAATACCATAGTATGAAAATCAAAAAGCTGCAACCATACTTATCACCTTTCCACGCTCTAAATTTTGTGTAAATTATCACAGTTGTGATAACAGTTTTTGTAACGAAAAACATCTGTACACACATTCTTGTATCCTTGTTTACTACAGTGTTCCTTGAGATTAACCAGATTTTGGTTGTACTCAAGAAGACTTTAATAGTTGTTATAGTAGTGATTGTAATCCTTTTATGATTAGTGAATTAAGTCCTTGTTAGAGAGAGGCGAAATCACCTTGACGGGTGGACTGGAGTAGTTTGAGATCAAACGAACCAGGATAAAAAATACTGTGTCATTGCACATTTGATTTCATGTTTTCAATTCAACCCCCCTTCTTGTGTTTTTCACTTCTTCAATTGGCATCAAAGCGTCTGGTTCTGAGCTTAAACACTTAACCGTGTCAGTACAAGATCCAAGTTTCAGAAAAACACTATGGTGGGACCAAGCCAAAACATCAGCAATGACTACCATGAAGACAAGGACAAATTCAGTGGAAAACCTCCAGTCTTTGATGGAGAAAACTTTGACTACTGGAAAGATAGAATTGAGAGTTTCTTTCTGGCCCATGATGCTGATCTGTGGGACATGGTAACTGATGGATACACACACCCAGTGGATGAAAGTGGTCAGAAGATAGACAAAAAAATGATGTCTGACTAGCAAAAGCATGATTTCAAAAACCACCACAAGGCCAGAACAATACTCCTCAGCGCTATCTCATACTCAGAATATGAGAAAATCTCAAACAGAGAGACTGCCAAGAACATGTTTGACTCTCTGAGAATGACGCATGAAGGCAACATTCAAGTCAAAGAAACCAAGGCCCTTGCGCTTATTCAGAAGTATGAGGCATTCAAGATGAAAGATAGCGAATCCATATAAGCTATATTTTCAAGATTCCAAATCCTTGTTGTTGGGCTGAAGGTTCTTGACAAAGGATATTCTACTGCTGATCACGTTAAGAAGATCATTAGAATCCTACCCAAGTTATGGAGACAAATGGTCATATCACTTAATCTATCCAAAGATCTCAACAAAATATCTCTGGAGGAACATGTCAGCTCCGTCAGAAGTCACGAGATAGAGATAGAAGAAGATGAGCCTCAAAATCAAGGTAAGCCACTAATTTTAAAATCTAACAGAAAATCAGACTCTAAGGTTTTGCAGGTTGTGGAAGAAACTTCTGATGGATCCTCATCAAAAGAAGATGAATTGTCTCTCCTCTCCAGAAGGGTGAACCAACTGTGGAAGCAGAGACAAAGGAAATTCATAAATCCTAGAAGATCATAAAATCAGAATGAATCCTCCTCCAGATACAGAAAGTTTGAGTCTTCCTCTGGACACATAAGATCTGAAGATTATTCAGGTTATAGAAAGCCAAATAACAAGGACATCATCTGTTTTGAGTGTAATGAGAAGGGCACTACAAAAGTGACTTCCCAAGGCTTCAGAAGGAGAAGCCCAAAAAGAAGTTCTTCAAGGAAAAGAAGAAAAGCCTCATGGCAACTTGGGACGATTCAAATACCTCTGAAGCTGACTCAAAGTCAGATGATGAAAGAGAAAACATAGCTCTCATGGAAAACGTGTCAGAAGACAGTGAAGCTTCTAGTTCAGACTCAGAATCAGACACTGAAGAGGTAATCCCTGACTTCACCATTAATTTTACTAAGGCTGAATTTGCAGAAAGTCTAAATAATATTCTGAAAAAGTATCAGCAAATCAGAGTCAAATTCAAGAACCTGAAAAGGGATCTTGCCTCTGACTCTGAAAAGTATGAGAGTCTCAGATTAGAAAATTCTGAGTTAAAAAAAAAATTCAAAATTAGAAAATAATTTGCAAAATTCTCATAAGGAAATAATCTCAGAGACTCCCAGTAATGCTTATGAGATCATCAAAGAGTATGATCACAACTTTCAGAAGTTTCTGGCTAAAAACATAGATAGAAGCAAGATGGCTTCAATGATCTATGGAGTTAGCAGAAATGGCAGAAAAGGGATAGGATATCAAGGTAAGGTATCTACACCTAAACAGGCCATGGACTTAGTCATTAAATACACACCACTCAAATCACATTTTATATATGGGCACACACATCACATAAAATACACTAGTAGTGATTATTCTGTCAAACCAAAATTCAATCAGAATTTTGGTAAAACTAACAAACCGGGACCCAAGAAGATATGGGTACCTAAGGATAAAGTTATATATGTAGCAAATATCTTTAGCAGCAAGGCTAAAACACCAGTCATGGTACCTGGACACCGGATGCTCTCGACACATGACAGGAAGAAGGTATATGTTCCAAAGCCTGGAACTTAGATTTGGAGGCTACATAGGTTTCGGAGGCAACCAGAAAGGAAAAATCATTGGCTCTGGAACTGTAGGTAATGGAAATCTTCCCTCTATAAATAATGTATTGTTAGTTGATGGATTAATGCATAACCTATTATCCATAAGTCAATTAAGTGATAACGATTATGATATAATCTTTAATCAAAATTCATGCAAAGCTGTTAGTTAGAAAGATGGGACTATCCTATTTAATGGAAAGAGGAAAAACAACATTTATAAAATAAAACTTTCTGAACTAAAGAGTCAGAATGTAAAATGCCTTCTTTCTGTTAACAACGAGCAATGGGTCTGGCGCAAAAGATTGGGGCATGTTAGTATGAGAAGAATATCTCAGATTAACAAACTCAATCTGGTCAGAGGACTTCCCAATTTGAAGTTCAGCTCAGATGCTCTGTGTGAAGCATGTCAGAAAGGAAAATTTGCAAAACCTGCTTTTAAATCCAAAAATGCAGTTTCCACCTCTAAGCCATTAGAACTTATGCACATTGACTTATTTGGACCAGTAAAAACTGCGTCTGTCAGTGGCAAGAAGTATGGGTTAGTGATTGTAGATGACTATAGCAGATGGACATGGGTAAAGTTCATGACACAAGGACGAGTCACACTCTGTGTTCGTTACCTTCTGTAACCAAGTTCAGAATGAAAAGGATCTTAGAATTGTCAAAGTCAAAAGTGATCATGGTGGGGAATTTGAAAATAAAAATTTTGAATCATTTTTTAATGAAAAAGGCATCTTGCATGACTTCTCTGGTCCTAGAACTCCCCAACAAAATGGAGTTGTAGAACTAAAGAACAGAACATTGCAAGAAATGGCCAAAACCATGATCAATGAGACTAACATTGCTAAGATCTTCTGGGAAGAGGCAATCAACACAGCGTGTTACATTTAGAATAGAATCTCCATAAGATCTATTATGGAAAAGACTCCATATGAATTGTGGAAGAACAGAAAGCCCAACATTTCTTAGTTCCGTCCATTTGGATGCACTTGCTTTATTCTGAATACAAAAAATTATCTGAACAAGTTTCATTCTAAAGCACAAAAGTGTATCATGTTAGAATACTCTGAACGCTCAAGAGGGTACAGAGTATACAATAAAGAAACACAGATTGTTGAAGAGTCAATCAGTGTTAGATTTGATGATAAGCTTGACTCTCAAAAGTCAAAGCAGAATGAATTCCTTGGAGGTATGGAAGTTAAACTCACAGGTACTGAAGACAAATCGTCAGAAGTTCTCAACAGAGACGCTCCCACAACATCAAAAAGAGTTATAGCAAGCAATCTAGCACCTTCAGTTGATCAACTTCAGAAAAGGCTATCCAGAAGCAGCATTGCTCACCCAGAAGATAAAATACTGGGAAAAAAGGATGATCCAATCAAGACAAGATCAACAATCAGAAACTCTAAAGAATCCCTCATGGGACTGGTCTCTCTGATAGAACCAACAACTATTGATGAAGGGCTTATGGACAATGATTGGATTCTGGCAATGCAGGAGGAATTGAATCAGTTCACCAAAAATGACGTATGGGATCTGGTTCCCAAACCAAAAGGATTCAACATTATTGGAACAAAGTGGGTGTTCAGAAACAAACTGAACGAGCAAGGAGAAGTCATCAGAAACAAAGCACGACTGGTAGCACAAGGTTATAGTCAACAAGAGGGGATAGACTATACAAAATCGTTTGCTCCAGTCGCCAAGTTAGAATTTATCAGAATTTTAATATCATTTGCTGTAAACAATGGCATCACTCTGTATCAGATGGATGTCAAAAGTGCATTCTTAAATGGCTATATAGATGAAGAGGTATATGTGGACCAACCCCCTGGGTTTGAGAATTCCAAACACCCAAAATATGTTTTCAAACTAAAGAAGTCACTCTAAGGTCTGAAACAAGCTCCCAGAGCTTGGTATGAAATACTAAGTAATTTCCTATTAGAAAAGGAATTCACCAGAGGACACAACCTTATTCTATAAGTCATTTAAGAATGACATCTTAGTATGTCAGATTTATGTTGATGACATCATCTTTGGATCTACTAAACCCTCTATGGGAAGAGAGTTTGCTAAATGTATGCAGGAAGAGTTTGAGATAAGCTTAATGGGGGAACTCAAATTCTTTCTGGGCATTCAGATAAACCAAACTCCAGAAGGAACTTACATTCATTAGAGCAAATATGTCAGAGAACTTCTGAACAAATTTGATCTCTCAGAATGTAAGCCCTAAAAGATTCCAATGCACCCCACGTGCATTCTGGAAAAGGAAGAGGTAAGTAAAAAGTTAGAACAGAAGGTCTACAGAGGTATGATTGGTTCTCTCCTCTATCTGACGGCTTCAAGGCCTGACCTTTTATTTAGTGTTTGCTTATGTGCTAGATTCCAATCAGATCCTAGAGAATCTCACTTAACAGCAGTTAAGCGAATTTTCAAGTATCTGAAAGGTACTACTAATCTGGGTTTGTTTTATAGAAAATAAAATGATTACAGCTTAGTAGGATATTGTGACGCTGACTTCGCTGGAGACAGAGTAGAACGTAAAAGCACTTCTAGAAGCTGCTAGTTTCTAGGAGAAAATTTGATCTCATGGACCAGCAAGAGACAGTCCACAATAGCACTATCAACAGCAGAAGTTGAATACATAGCAGCTGCTGGATGTAGCATACAAATGCTCTGGATGAAAAGTCAACTTGAAGACTTCAACATATTTGAGAGTAACATTCCCATCCTCTGTGACAACACTTCAGCTATATGTCTCAGTAAGAATCCTATTTTGCATTCTAGGGCTAAGCATATAGAAATAAAACACCATTTTATTAGGGACTATATTCAGAAAGGAATTCTAACATTAAAATTTATTGACACAGACCATCAATGGGCTTATGTCTTTACAAAACCTCTTTCTGAAGATAGGTTCAACTTCATTCTGAAACATCTCATCATGAAGCTATGCCCAGAATAAAATGTTTTATTTATATCTTAACCCTCAGAACTTTATTATTTTCTATGAACAATTGATCAACCTGTCTTCAGAGTTTAGAAGTACAGATTGCATCAGAATCTATCCATGGAGATCTGAACGTTTCATTTCAAGGATAGAGGCGTGCAGTTCACATCATCAAACAGTTGTCATCCTCTCATCAGCTACATTCTGAGGCTGAACACGCGTTCAATTTCTGAAAGGTCCAAGGCGCTGATTGGATGCATTGAGACATTTGTCAAGGGTAACCATTTTGTATCTTTCTAAATCCCCTAATTCCAGGTGTCATTAATGCATATAATCATTACAAATTTTTCTTTTACTTACTGCTTACGTTTTCAAGAAACCTATTTAAACTCAAAATTACTTTTTACATTCATTCACTTTTACTCTCCTCAATATTTTCTCTCATTTCAAGTTCCTGCTTTCAAAAACCCTTTTTCATCTTCCTCAAAAACCCGTGTGAACAATGGCATCATCAAGTCTCAAAAATCTTAGTGTTCCTGATTCTTCATCAACGGAACAATATGAAGAACCATTCAGAACGCTTCTCACTCCTGTTGATAACCTGGAAGTTCTCTCTGAACTGATTATTGATTTTGAGAGCTTACAAGAAAATGGCTTCAACCTGTATGATGATGTTACTGCACAAGGATGGAACAGGTACTTTGACCGTCTGTTGGGTCAAACGTTTCCTATTCTTGTCAAAGAATTCTGGATACATGCTTCTTCATCAAATCGCCAGGTTACTTCTTATGTCATGCGGAAGAAAATTGTGATTACTGAAGATCTTATTGTGAAGCTTCTTGGATACAATGGTGGTGGTGTCAGATGCATTGACATGGCTGAGAGATGCTCTGACCTAAATTCAATTGCAAAGGAAATTTTTACTTCTCGACAACCCTCTAGTAAAATCAGAGATTTGAAGGATCATCACAGAATCTGGGCCAAAATCATTATGGGATGTATCCACCACAGGAAGCCTACAAGCTCTCCTGATTACATCAATATTGATCAGCATTTTCTGATCTATTTCATTGCTAAGAAGACAAAGGTAAATATTCCACACTTACTCTTCAACCATCTCAGAACTAGTGTGAAGGAAACCAGAGAAGACGAAAGGACTAAGAGGGATTGGATTCCCTTAGGAAGGCTGATATCAGATATTCTAATAGTGAACAGGCTGATAGAACATCTGACGGAGGCTCAGGAAATAAGCACATTGGAAGCAACTGCTGGGAAGCCCTTGAACGCTAAAAATCTGAAGAAAATGAAGATCATTGAGAATATTAAGAAAGAACCAACTGTTACTTCTCACAAGACCATCACTTCAAGAAGGATTCCTTTGAATGGTTTTTCCTCTATTTTCTTAGATAGACTCCAAACCAAAAATGATATTCAGATACCTTGAAGCGTGCAAGGCTGATGGGACTACCCCAGAAATCAACATTCAGGATCTGCGCAAGGCTGCATCAGAGGTTGTTTTAAAGAAATCAAAGAAGAGGAAAGCAGCAGGAGAAGGACCCTCTCAGAGGACACCTAAAGATGCCAAAAATAAAGGTAATCCATCCTCTGTTTCTTTTATAGAATCAATAACTGTTTCAACATCTGAAGCCATGCCTTCTCAACCAGAAAATCCATCACCCCAAACCTTTGAAGATTTTGACATAGAGTTTGATCCATCTAAAACTCTAGGTCATTTTATGAATGAACATCACTCCCTTAATCCAAATCCAAATCCTGAACATCATCAACCAGAACTTGCCAAAGTTCTGTCTGATATTGAACTATTTGATCCAGAATTTTCCTCTCCCTTACAAGAAAATCCAACTCTCCACAACAACCAGAAATTCCACAACCACACTCTCCAAAACCAGATATTCCTCAACCAGAAATACCACAACCAGAAGATCTGAACCCCAACTCACCACAACCGGAAACTCAACCTTCTGAAAATTCATCTTCTAATATTCATGAACCAGAAACCTAACATGCTGCCACAAACCTATTTGAAGACTCTCCTTCAGATTCTGATACCACAATCCCAATACTTGGAATAACAGAACCTCTTGCGGTTCGCATGCCTCTCACTATTCATGATATTCTAGAAATCCCTTCATCCCTTGAATCCACACCACCAAACACCCCTACCAGACCAATTATTATTCCTGACTCTCCCACTCCTTCACCCACTAACCGTCCAGTTGATAACTTCAGACTTGTCATTGATCCAATTGTGCTGGAAAGACTAGCCTCCACCTCACACAAAACGTCCATTCCCAAACCTAAGCCAACTACAACCACATCAGATGTTGGTACAAGTTTGTTGATTTTTGAAACAGGAATGCAAGACTGGATAAATTCTTTGAAGCATGCAAGTCAAGAGATGTCTAATCCTGCGGCTTCTGATTATATGTGGGAAAGATTCAGAAATTGGCTTAGCTCTGAGACTATGAAGCTGAAGGAATTATGTTATGAAAAGGTTCATCAGAACTTTAGTGATAAGCTGAAGGGTTTCCAAGACCAAGTTCTGAGCCAACTGTTCAAGGAAGATATCCTCTCGCTGGATAATGCTCCTTGGAAAGAGCATCATCCTTCAGATGTAGCTGAACCAGAATCAGAAAGTCTCTCTCTAACTACTGCTCCAGAAGACATGATTACAGCAGAAGAAATGATTCACTCAGAAGAAGCTGCAGAATGCTCTGAGCAACATCCAACTCCTGAAGAAACTCCAGCTTCCTCCTTAGTCATGCAAACTCTAGAAGAGTTGAAGAAAGAGAATGCTTTAATCCATTCAAGACTAGATAAGAAAGAGGATACGAACAAATATATTAAAAGTATTATGGGTAAACAAGAAGGCACTACAAAGGAAATCAAAGGCATTCTGGGAAAGTAAGAAGAGTCAAATACTCAGATCAAGAGCTTGTTGGAAGCGTTGTTCACACGTCTTCCCCCTCCTTCTTAGATTTTATTTTAAATTTGTTTATCTGTAACTTTTATTTTTACCTCTTTGTTTCTGAAACATGTCATTGCATTATGTTTTAAATATAATTCATCTCTTTTGGTTCTAATTATATTGCCTTTTTGATACCTGACAAAAAGGGGGAGAAAGTAAGATATTTTCAATAATGGTTTACTGGGACAAAAGTCTCAAACATTCTGAATTATTTAACCTCTACCTTCTGAAAACATTGAACAGGTACAAATTCTGATAGGAGGTGCAGCTAAAACTCTGATGAGAAGGAACTTCAGGGAAGTAATCAACTCAGGGGGAGTTTCTCTTAAACCTTTTGTTCTTTATTTTTTCATTGAAAATTCTAGTTTTTGTCATCATCAAAAAGGGGGAGATTGTTAGAACATAGTTTGATTCTACAACCCTTAGTTAGAGTTTTGATGATAACAAATAGAAAGAACAAATATGCACCCTAAAATTATGTTATTGTGTATGCAGAAGTCCTGACCAAATCAGCATCAGAAGTTAAGCTATAGAAGCTGCACGCTGAAGCAATCAAAACTTGTATTGAAGATTGATGACCAGAACCTGCGCTTAAGTGAAGTAAACTCTGATTCTGAACAAGAGCATAATAATCTAAGTCATCAATAATCTGAAGCATCAGCAGCAGGCAAGGATGTAAGATTCTGAAGCGTTACTACTTATTTAAGACAACATCAATTACAACGGCTTCATTCAGACATGATCTTCTCCAAATGGAAACTGAGTTAATGACATTTATCATGCTTAATGATCAACGGGAATCCATTTCCTATATAAACAAGCTCAGTAATCAAATCGGAAACAATTTTCCAATACCATAGTACGAGAATTCAAAAAGCTGCAAGCATACTTATCACCTTTCCACGCTCTAAATTTTGTGTAAATTATCACATGTTTGATAACAGTTTTTGTAACGAAAAACATATGTACACACATTATTTTATCCTTGTTTAAAACAGTGTTTTTTGAGATTAACCGGATTGTGGTTGTACTCAAGAAGACTTTAACAGTTGTTAAAGTAGTGATTGTAATCCTTTTGTGATTAGTGAATTAAGTCCTCGTTGGAGAGAGGTAAAATCACCTTGAGGGGTGGACTGGAGTAGTTTGAGATCAAACAAACCATGATAAAAATACTGTGTCATTGCGCATTTGATTTCAAGTTTTCAATTCAACCCCACCATCTTGTGTTTTTCACTTCTTCGTGTTGTTCCCCTAGTTAGGAGCTTCATGGAAAGGATCACTTTTGTTTAAACCAATTTTTGAGATATCCTAGATGTTAAGTATTGATTCGTATATAAAAATGTACGCTTTGAAAAGTAGTTCTTAGTAATGTAATTGAAAGTTTTGAAATAGAAGTTTGACTAGAAATGGATGATTAGAGATGGAGACTCTAAGAGGTGAAGTGGTTAGTAATAATTCGAAAAAACATAGGAGTCAGTTTAACAAAATTTTGCCGAGTATGCTTTCATAGTTAACTTTGCTTCAATTAGGACTTTTGAAGGTTGTAACATGGCCTTGGTTTGTGGTTTAAGAAACAAAGGATATAAGGCTCATTATTTATTTAGCCCACCCCATTCTCATTGATGTTCTCCAATCCTACGTTCAATTAATGCAACAAATGTGTTTAATCTTTAAGGGAAATTTCGTAGTTGTGCAGATGATGACAAGCGTAGATAAATATCCAAGCACCGATGAAAATAATTGATAAGATCAAAGATTTGATAAGAAGCCTTAAATATTCTTGAGGTGGCAAACATAATATTGTTCTCCAATTTGTTTGTTTTCATTCCCTTATTTTTGCATGGACTGATTCTTTTGAATATTTGTCCATCGAGATACCCTAACTTTTTCCTAAGTCAAGTTTTTTTGATTTTTACTTGACTTAGCGGGCTTTCTCCTTTGAATTTATTTTTTTCTTTTTGATTTTAAACATTTGTGACTACCATGCTATTTTTTGTAAGGTTCGTATTTATTTTTCCTCAATTTTAAATGATACACTGAGGAAGAAGATGTTGTGAAATTTGTCTTTATTGATTGCTTCCTCAATATTTGTAGATGTTCACGAGGAAGATGATGTGCTTGAACTATTGCTTAGATCGTTTTCTCAATGATGTATAGAGGAATGAGATATTCTTGAACATTTGCTTAGGTGGCCCGATTCTCCTGGGATTTGAATGCATCATTTAATAAATTGAAATCTACTGTGCCCCTGGTTGAAATTAAAGGTTTTTTTAGAAAATAGAACAAGACTCCAACTTCTGGCTCGAGGGGGTTGACTATGGATTAACTCCCTTATTTCTCCACTGTTTAGGATTCAAAACAATGCCTTACACTATCAAATTGGTCTTATATTGAAATCATAGTTTAGAAAAATTTAGTTATTTAGTTTTCATCATTCTCCCTCAAGGTTTGTTAAAGTTGTGAAATGGAGGTGGAAAGAAGATTAAAAATGGAAATTCGTTGATTATTTATGGAAGGCGATAAAAGAGTGAATATGAATGGATCAAATTTCAAAAGTATGCATGATTATTTATTTGAATCACTAGTCAAAAGATGCAAATTTACACCGAATACAACTTAGCAACATAGAAATTACAATTTTAAATTGATAAGTCTAATGATCATATGGAAGAGCTTCTTCATTTGATCCACTTGACTTTAGGAGATGCTTATTAGTTCTTGGACTTGTCAGAGCATGGGGCTGACCCTGGACTCTTCTTGGGTATACCAATTTTGTTGATAGGGTAATTATTCTTGTTGTAGAGGAATCATGAGTAGTTGTGGAATTTGAGGCGTTGTGTAGGCTTGTAGTTGTCATGGTGATGGGCTGACTTTTCTCCACAATAAGATTTGTAGGACCAAGCTCCATTGAATCTCCAATGCTTAATCTCCCCCTTCCATAATTTCATACTTTCTTATGTTTGTTTGCGGGTACCAAGAAATAAACTACATATGGGTAATAGTTGGATAAAGGAGAAGGTGGAAATGAATGATATGCAAATGTGTGAATGTATATGAATACATGGGTATGCAAAAAAAAAATTTTCGCTTTTAAGGGTATGCAAAAAAGTTTCATGGATATGCAACGCAGACGTATTATGAAGGTAACCATAAGGGTACCCTATATGGGTTTAATGATAGACATGGAAATGAGGATACCCTATACTGACTCAAAGATTGAGACAAACGGGAACTCCTTAAGGATTATTGGAAATGAAAAACGAAGAAGTATCCATACAAGTTAGGGATTATAACAGAGGGATGGGAATTCCTACAAGCTAGGAATTGTGATAGACCAACAGACAATTGAGATGAAGGTTGGACTTTAGGGAATAATATGGAAGAGAGCACATGATGATCAGTCAACGGTCATCAAATACCATGGCCTGATATAGGCCATGTGGCGTGTGTCAATGAGAACGTGCTTCGTGGGAAGGTTCCGTATGGGGAACAAGATCCTATAAAGGTTCTAAGGATAATGACAGACAAAAGGGGATCCTTACAGGCTAGGGATTATCACTAAAATAGAAAACCCTACAAGTTAAACCAAAGAACACCCCTACGAGTTTAGGGTATAATAATGATAAGAGATAACCCCGTGTAGGTTTAAAATTACAATAGAATGTCCCTTGTGGGAAGGCTTCCTATGAAGGACGAGATAACAATAGTTTCCTTAGTACATAGGTTCCTAGTTTCGGCCTACATATATTCTACCCTTCCCATAAGATGGATTCCTTAAGGGTATCATGGATAACACTCGAGGGAAAGGCACAAGGGCCTCCCTTAAGCAGAGCCTCATTGTAGACCAAAACCTTCGTCTCTAAGGTCGTACAAGGTCTCACCATGAGATTTTGGTTTAGGATTATACAAAGAGTCATAAGTTTCATTCCAAAGTCCTACCCCCCAAGAGGATGTATCTTGAGACGTATTCCTTTCACGGAATTCCACCAACTCTAGGCGAAGTTATCACATAAACTCATAGGGCTGATGTATCCCCTTGGCTAATAGACGAACCTTATTTTTCTATGGTTTTTTTGGAAAATAATTTTTTTTAGAAATAAATAATCCCGTCAAGTATAATATGATCAAAATAGTAAATGTAATAAAATGAATAAATAAAGGAAAATATTGAAAGCAATAAAAAAACAAAAAAAAGTCCTAAACCTAAAAGAGAGACTTTTAAACCCTAGGGTTCAGTCCCCAGAAGAGTTGCCAGCTGTTGTAATCGGTTTGAAATTAAGAGTCACCACCCTTAATTTTTATCTTTAGGAAATGGAATATAAAGTATAACCCTAATTTGAACAGAGATTCTAAGTTGTTTGACTCTTTCTTAGATGAAAGGAAGGTGTTAGGCACCCCTCATTTAGGAAAAGGAAGGTGTTAGGAAATAGGGGTTTAAATTTTTTATTAGTGGAACTCGCTACGATTTTATTCGTATGCCTATGTATCCTCTTAGGAGGAATCAGAGTCTCAATTCGTATTTCACAATGTTTGGTTACATTTTTTATAGGATTACGTAAAATTGCTTTCGAATTATCCATGAACCTTGTCTGGTTTATAAATTGAGTGATCGTAGATGCAATTCACAGTTTGATTCGAAGACAATTCTATTTAATAATTTTTTGAAAGTAATCTTAATTTTATTATGTTAGTAGAAGAATATTTGAATCGTTTGTTAGTTGTTTTGAATTAATAGATTTGGTTTGATAGGTCATAGAGCGGGGGGAGTCTGTTATAGTGTTCTCATCACGTGGCCAGATATTGGCCATGTAACACCCCACTTTCCTATAATAGCAATTACATTAACATATATCAGAGTACATATTCCGGATGTCACATACTTCAAATATTCATAAAGTTTAAAGTCACTTTATTACTTAGTTTATTCAAACATATTCAATTTGGCAGCGAAACAATAAAATTAGTTTAATTCCATGTCTTTACAGCTTCCACAATAAATAAAAATCCACAAATGTGTGGTCCAACATAAGTAAAATGAAAGATACGTAATAAATGAATTAAAGAAAAACATAACAAAGATTCCATAATCTCGTGTCTCGTATCAGAGCGACTCGTAGGAATCGATCCGAACACTCAGTTGTACCCAAAAATTTGCCCTCCCATTTTCAAGACAAATTAATTCAAGATACCTCCTCATACTCATGAAGGTCTCATTTGCTCAAGACTTATCAAAGATTGATTAGACAAATTCTCCTCCTAAGTAATTGACCTACAATTGGGGTTTTGTTTTTCTCAAGGGAAATTGGACTTATAATTCCTCAAGTGGAATTCATGACTTCTCACGTGTATCAAAGAATCATCATACCAAATTTCAAGCCTTGCATCATAAGTTTGCCCAGTCAATTAGCCATATGATTGAAACTCAATTGTATTGAACAAAAAGTCAACATTGACCAATTTACAATCACTTTAATATTTTTGGTCAACATCAAGATTTTGAACTCATATTAATCATTTGATCATGGGTTGATCATAATTAATCAAGGAAACTCAAGATTCATCAAAAGTCAAAAGTTACTAAATTAGAGTTTTCTTTAGGAGAAGTCAACTGAACTTTGACCAAGCATAACTTTCACATACTTCATCAGAAATTCATCAACTAAAGCTTAACTTCAAGGAAATTCAATTCTCTACAACTTTGTACATCTAAGCTCAAGGCCAAAAATACTTCATTTGAGAGACATTGGCCAAAACATTACATGTCATTTTAAAAGTCAACAAAAAGACACTTTTTGTTAAAGCACTTTAGATCAAGTTAAATATTCCCATTGAAACAATGGCTAACGTGAAAGTAGTAGGAGACATCTTGAGCTTTCCAAAAAGTTTAAAATCACCTTCATTTGACAAAAATTGAATGCGTTATGGTTGGTGCAAGTTGGGCAATTTTGAGAAAATGCATGAGGTCCAAATTGAGCAAAATTGGATTTTGGGGCTAATAGGCCTAAGTTTTTAGGTTCAAATGTGTTCATGACCTCATCTTATACCTCTAAATCCATTCATGTATTTTTTATTATTTCTATTTCTTTAATTTTGATTTTATGTATTTAAATAAAAATAAATAAAATAAAATATAAAACTCATGGACTTAGGTGCATGGACTCTTGTTTACATCAGATTTAAAGCCCAAAAATCACATAAACAGCTAGCAAGAACATGTGGGATTGATTGGTACATGATTAGCCTAAAAAAAGAAAGATTTCATACAAAACTTTAATCAAATATTTGATCATGAAATACAAAAGATTTGATTCAGTTTTGTTGACCTAAATCTTCCAATATAAATACATATCATGTTTAGACCATCAAGGACACAAAAAATTGCCTCAAGAACACACCCTCAAAATCTAAAATTTTGTCAAAACTAGGGCAACTCAAAACCTTTATCTCCAGCCTCTTTCAATCTGTTTCAAGCATTCCATATGCTTCCTGAAGTTCCCATGAGTCCATCCCAACCATTAATGAAGCAATTCCACATCCAAAACAGTCATAACCACATTGCACCGATTGGTTAAACTTCTGTAATTTCAAACTTTTTATTCATGCATTATTTATTGATTTGATTCACTCATACATGTTCATAATGATGTTTAGAATGTTTTAGAACCATTATTTATAAGGTTTGATGCAGGGAGGAATACTTGCCATTGTTAGGGCAAAGCTTCGATGGAGCTTCGTATCTTACGCTACAAGCAGTTTCAGGCCAAACTAACACCACCATTGGATTCCGGAGGTCCAAATTAGTGGGCTACGTCCCCTCTTGATCATTAAATCTTGCTTTTTTTGCAGGTTGGAAAATTTTCTCGTCGGAGAAGATGACCGGAGCTAGGGCTCTGACATTTCTCTGATTCACTTGCTTTATTATATATTTATTTGTTCACGAGGGGCGTGAGTTTGATCCCTACATCTTGCAAAATTATTTTGTTTATTTCAAACTAACGCGCAAGTTAATATTATAATGAGTACTTCCCATTCTCAAACACCAACCAGCACATGGAGCAGTGCCAGGAAAGCAAATATGTGAGATCCAGGGCGTGGGTTCAACACCCACCCCAAGCACTATTTTTTACCCTATTTTCTTTCTAACCCTAAGTTTTCTATTTTCTTTACTAATTATTTTTAATTAAACGTTAACTAACCTAATTTTTCCAACCCTTTAATAAATTAGGGTTAGGGTTTTTAATTAGTAAATAAATTTTTGACATATTTTTTTATTTACTGATTAATTAATTAATTAACCTTTTTCTCAAATATTAAAATAAATTAGAAACAATTAGGTTTTAATTAATTATTAACACTTTAATTATTTTCTACAAAAAAACCAAAACAAAACAATTATTTAACATTATTTTTCTCATCTTTTTGCTATTTAATTTACCTAGAAAATTGTATAGGTTTGCACAACTGATGTAATATAGTAGATTTCTTTTCTCATTTTTCTAATTATGTATCTGCTCCGAGGATGTAATAGCGTAGGTTTACTATCCCGAAATTTTTTATACTTATCTATCTCTCCCAAAGCCATGCAATAACTTAGTTCTTTACATTCCACACTTTATTTTTTCTGTACATTTTACTTCTAGTAATTAGGGTTTACACGGCAAGATTAAAAGAGAATCTATAAAACCATAATTTCCAATATAAATAATTGAAAACAAACACTTTTCACACTTGCACCTCTAGGGTAACCTCTCTTGTTGCCTTACAAACATTGGTCATGTCCCTTGAAAGTGCTGATACTTTAGCAAAAGACCCTCGATCAAATTATCACGTCCCTTTCGAATAAAGATCATAGTCCCTTGATAACCCTCTAAGTTTCCTATGAAATGATGATAGTCCCTTCGATATAATTGCTAAAGTATCTTTACATGTTGCCTTCGATGACCATACGATGACCCTACGCATGTCCCTTCATATCCAATAGATAGGACTACCTACCAACTAATGGTATGGATATTATTATTTCCTAAAGAGATGGAAAATAACAAGAAAGACATTTAGTGGGTAAGAAATCTTGAAAGCTTGCTCACAAACAAAATCATTTTTCACACTACACTTTCAAAACAAATATTTTCAAAACACTTTGTATACATTCTTGAGGACTGATACAAGAATTATTACAAAGTTTGCCTTACATTGACATTTTAAAATATTTTCAAATCACCCATACACAAAGCAAGTTTTCAAAAGTGAACTAAGTAATTAAGTGCCCGTAGATAAATACAGATTAAAAGGGTGCTAACACCTTCCCTTTTTATATCTTACCGCCCGAACTCAAAATCTATCAAAGGTATTTTTGTTCTTTTCACCTTTCCTATATATTAGATAAAAGAAAAGTCGGTGGAGACTCTTGTTATCCGCACATTTAGATAAAACCAAAAAAGTCAGTTCTCTCACCGTATTAGAGAATTGGCGACTCTTCCGAGGATACTTCAGTTAAAAAAAGGGGTTACCTTAGAGTTTAAATCACTTTACTTGCTTTAATTGTTTGCTTTGTATAAGGGTTTACTAGGGTATTATTGCTTGTAAGATCCTACACCCGGACCTAGGAATTCCTTAGGTAAATAGGAATAGATCATAAAGATTGTACGGTGTATACTAATATGGTTAACATGATAGCTATAAATAGTTTGACACTTTGGTTTGTACTGATGTTCCTTGACTCAGTCAAGGATAACATTAGGCTTCCGCGTGGTGTCGTTAACACTAACTTTCTTTTAGAATCTTAATTGACCCATCTTAGCCATTAGAAAGATAGTAGGCTTTGGTGTAGTCCAAAGTTGGTTGATACTCGAAGCTATGCTCATTGAGATTCGACTTTCGGGATGTTTTAGTGGCAAGACAGTTTCCATGCTAAAATAAAGCTTGTGAGAAAATATCGGTAATATGAGATTCTTAGAACCTGGTTACTATTTTAGGACAGGTTGAGCCAACTTAACTTCAATGAAGAAGGCTATTTACCTATGGACTTCATGCAACCCTTTAAACCCTGAAGTTATTGCAGCAGCCTTGCATCTGAAGAGGTTAGATATTGTGTATAATTGGGAAACAAGAAGTGGAGTTAAAGGTCTTCTTGCTAAATTTATAATAGTGAAGGCTCAGTTGTTTCTAGATGCTATGAGTTTTCATTCTTTTTAGGAGATCTTGGCTCTATTGATCTATGGTTTGGAATTATTCCCTAATCCGCACCAACTCATAGATGTGAACACCATCAAAATATTTCTTACTCATAACCCTACGCCTACTTTTCTTAGAGATATTTTGAATTCTCTTCACACTCGTACTATAAGGAAGCGAGGGATTCTCATGTCTTTTATACCGTTTCTATCCAGGTGGTTTATTTCGCACCTTTGCCAATCAGTTTTGAAGAATGAACAAGGTTTGAGATGGTCTCAAAGGATGATGTCACTCTGTCATTAATATATTTATGGTGTTCTCGATCTTAGGAGGACGTCACTATCCTTGAACACTGTGGGGAATTCCTAATGTGCCACTCCTTGGCATAAGGGGAGTTATTACTTACAAACCTTCTATAGCTCTATCTCAATTTGGTTATGTTCTAAGAGATGTTCCTCTTGATATGCTTATACAGGGTATGATGTTCGATTACGAGAACGATCTTCAAGGTCACCGTCAAAATTTTATACGCGCTTGGAGCATGGTGAATAAGGTTGATAGCAAGACTTTGGGATAGAAAAACTACATCCCTTTGGAGAATTACCTTAAATAGGTGTGATCTCGTGCTCAAAATCTTATAATTCTATATCATGTTGTCCTACCAGTAATTGTGGATCCTGTTGTTGAAGGAGATATTCCTTATACCATTCTCCATCCAGAAATGCCTTCTAACCTTGAAGACATACATAAGTCTTGGATTAAATTCAAAGAAGAAAGGAACACCTTTGAGACTCACTTCTATGCTAGTGACAAGAAAGTGATGAAGCTGACAAAACGACTTCACGAAGACTAGAGCCTTAATGCATATGTCCACACAAAGAGGAAGCGTCCATGGGAGACTTGAGTCATAATTTGTTTCTTTGTAACCGTCTTTTGTTATAATTTGAACTTACTAATAAGAATCTTTGTTTCTGTTCCTTTTTTATTAACAAATTTAAATCCCACGAGGTCCTTGAAAAGATTTCATATGCATCTACATGCCATACATATCATTTCATAATAGGTTTTTAAGACAGGTTTCCCATCTTCTCACTGTTTATTTCAGCATAAATGGCTCTCAAAAAAACATTCAAATAACTCCAGGCTCAAAATTCCCAGTTCCAAGAGATGTTCCTAAACTTAGCCAAAGGGCAAGAAGAACTGAAGGCGCTCGTTAAAAAGAAGAAGCAGAAGACAAAGAAACCAATTGGCATCCTTAACACGGGGAAGGTTCAAAGGTCTAGTCAAGCGAGCTCAAGATCTTAATATCCCACTGGACGAAGATGACGAATGGGATGAAGATGGTAAGAGTGTTAAAATTGAAAAAAGTAATCATAATTCTGACAAATATTTTGCTGGAGAGGAAGAAGATTATTTGGATGAACAATATGCCCCTGCTGACAAGAAATTATGGTCGCATTTATTTCAAGAGAGTCTGTCTGAAACACAATTGGAATGATATTATCAACTCGAATGTACCAATATCGATACATTGGAAGATTTGGCTGCAACTTTCTATAGACAGTATCAATATATTTATGATTTGCCACCAACCTGCATGCAACTACAAAGTATGTCCATGGATTATGAGGAAGGCTTTAAAGAGTACGCACAGAAATCGAGAGATCTTGCAGACAGGATTCAACCTCTCTTTGCGGATAGGTAATTGGTTGACATGTTCATGAGTATGCTAACAGGTCCTTTCTATAATCACCTACTTGGAAGTTCTTCAGATGGCTTCACAGAAGTTATATTAATAGGGGAACATGTTGAGAATGGAATCATAAGTGGTAAAATTAAGGTGGCTACATCTTCATATACGCAGAGAAGTCATACAATGGTAAGAAAGAATCCAATGTTGTGTACGGTCAAAAGGGTCGTAATAAGGGTGACCCCATCAATGTGTGGGAGAAGTTATGATCTCTAATCATGCGCCAATGCAACAACAATAGAATAATCAGCATAAACAGGATGCAACCAAGAGACAGTTCATAAGAATCAACATGTCATTGTCTCAAGCGTTGCAACATATGTTGAAGGAAAATTTGATTACATTGAAGGATCCTACTCATATCCCCAATACGTCCTCTCTCTGTTACAATCCCAATGCAAGGTATGCTTATCACTCCAACAGTCTCAGACATGACACTAACAACTATGATTGACTCTAAGGAGATTGAACTTGATCCTTCTGAGACTCCTAATGTGATCACTACACCTATGCCTAATCATGACAAAGTCATTAATGCTATTGATGATGTTTCTTATGTTTCTACTATGAGTGACTTGGCTACTCCTATGATGATTATTAACAAGAAATTATTGCAAGCCAGTTTATTTTCGGGTTACATGGAAAACTGCTACTACTATGTGTTTCAATCCAACGGTTGTGCACTGCTAAAAGAAGGTATTAAACATTTGATGGATGACCGAGTAATTATATTTGAGAAGACTTCTTCTATGGATAGCTTATGTAAAAAATTGTCTCAAGGCCTGGAGCTTGAAGACGTGTCCGTGGTTCCAATTTCCGGTACTCCTGTAAGGATCACTTCTAAGGATCCTGCGAAGATTACTACTGAACCTAGGGTTGCTCCTCTGATCATTACAGCACCTGGGCCAATTCCACATTCCTCTGACAAGGCTATCCCTTGGAACTATGGAGCTGATGTCTACTACTATGGCATCAAACAAAAACCACTGGTTATCGAAGATGAAAATACTGAAGTTATTGATCCCATTGTTGGCAATATTGTTTAGACTAGTAAGGTTACGATAAGTGGAAGGGTTTTTTCTCTAGAGATCTCTCCAAAGGTTGTTTCTACACCAGTCCGTATCCATGCTACTAAATCCACTACTAAGACTCGAGGAAAAAACAGATGATTGAGCCGGCCTAGACAGAGACACCGAAAGAGGTTACTGTTGAAGATACCTCCATGCAAGAGATGAAGGAGGTTCTAAAAATTATTCGAAAGAGTGACTATAATATTGTTGAACAGTTGTGGAAGACCCCCTCCAAAATATCTATGTGTAATACGGTGGGAGAACTGACTTGGTTGTTTTGCGTTTGATCGCAATTGTTGCGGATAGCAAGAGTCGCCACTGACTTTTCTTTTATCCAATAAGGAAAGGGTGAAAAGAACAGGAAAGACCGTTGAGATGTTTTCATGAGTTTGGGGGGTACATTATGAAAAGGGAGGGTGTTAGCACCCTTTTCATGCATAGTTATCTATGGGCTCTTAGTTGCTTTCTAGATCACTTAAAAATGCTTTGTTTGAAAAGGTGCTTTGTGTTAGGTGTAAGTTTGAAAATATTTTGCAAAATGCCTTTGTTGCGGCTAACTTTGTAATGACTCTCGTCTCTATAAGAATGCATACAAAGTGTTGGTTTTGAAAATATTTCAAAGAGATGTTTATTTTTGAAAGATGTTTTGAAAGTGTGAGTGTGGAAATGGTTTTAGTTTGTGAGAAAGAAAATATAAGCATCCTACCTTCTCAAAAGGTATATGTTATTTTCCTCCTCCTTTAAATGTTGCTCCTTACCATTGATTGGTAAGAAGCCCCATCGTTGGATATAAAGGGACAGGCGTGGGTCAATCGTATAGTCATAGAATGCAACTTATGAGACGTTTTAGCAAATTCCGTATGGAACTAGATCATTTACCAAAGGCAACATCGAGGTACGCCGAGGGAATACTACCTTTTTTATCGAGGGTCTTTGCTAAAACGTCCATATTTGAGGGAATTGACAATTTTCCGAGGCAACAAGTGAGATTACCCTAGAGGTGCACGTGTGTGAATAGTGTGTTTGATTGTATGCTTTTGTCTTTAATTAGGGTTTTCTAAGTATTGATTTTATCTTTCCATACAAACCCTAATTACTAGCATTTATATGAAAGTGGTAAATTGCGAAAAGTAAATTTACTACGCTATTACATAATTTAGGGATGGGGTATACAAATTTACAAATGGGGATTGCAAGAAATTAAATCTTAATTATCTATTACTACCATATTGAATTTGAATAAATATACAAGAATTGAAATGTATATAATGTACAAGACATGAATGAAAAGAAATTGAATTTGTTTTGATTTTGTTAAAAGTAGATTTTGGCTTATTTAATTAAAAGGAAATTTAATTAAACTAAAGAAAAATTAAGATTAAGTTAAACAAATAAAAAAAATAGAAAAATGTTTTTGGTATTTTCATTGTAAGAAGTTAAATAAACAATAATTTAAATATATTTTTGGTGTTTTTGTGTAGAAAATTGTTTATGTGTTTAAAATAGTTTTTGTGTAGAAAATAGTGGTTTTTATGATTGGGCTCAGGGCATGTTTGTTAGTTAGTAAACAGTGAGTCAGAAAATGGAAATGTCAAGGCCCAAACAATGGAGGCCCAAGGGTTCTTCCTGCAAACAAGACAAAGTGAGAAAATATTAGAAATGAACAAAAGGTCTCACTGGGGCTTGAACCCAGGACCTTCTACATGGCAAGGCTTTTAGCGCGTGCTGTTTGTACCACTTGGGTGGTCTGTTTCATCTGTTGGTTATACAACTTGCATTAAATATAAAATGAACTCAATTCTAAATGTTTAAACATGGCTTCATCTTCTTCCTTCGCGCGAAGGGATGCATGACTCTAATTTTGAGTTTCGAAAGCCTTCATCTCTCATCCAAATTGAAAGATATAAATATCAAACACATGTAAAGTTTGAAAACGAATCTAACCATATAATTTCAACAGTTATGGGTCGAAGGTTAGCATGAATTTGTTCAGTACCAAAATCAAAACCTAACTAGTCTGAGTTGAAATTCTCAAGACCCAACCAATGAAAATCAAAACTAAAAGCATGGTTAGCATCCTTGACATGATGTCTACATTTTTAACTTACAATGCATATACAAATGATACTTGAATGAAGAGTTCTATATTTTGAAATAAACTTACCTCTTGAAGTGAAATTCAAATGAGCTCTGTATGACTTCTAGAAATGATTCGATGATGGGTTAAGCCTGCTTCGACCTCAGGATGGCCGTGTGGCTTGCCTATGATGCCCAACATTTAACCAAGTTCCCTAGAACTTCTAAGCCCAATAACTTTCAATTTTCATCAAGAAGTGTGTTTTTTTCCGCTATGGGCCCTTGTAGATTTTTTACCCCTCTTCAATTGGCAAAAAGAACCACAAAAATCTCCTGAAAAATGAGAAAGTCATGCCCTTGTAAAGTCAGGCCTAAATCAAGAATACTTAGTGAAATTTTCAATCACCAAGATAACTTCAAATCTAAGTAACCTCTCAAACTGTCAATTCTCATCAAAATCAATCATCAATGATCATCCCACATGAAAATACATGTCAAATACTTCATGTTGACCAAAAGTCCACTTGGTCAACTTTGACATTTTGACTTTGAGTAAAATGATTGTTTTTCCCCTTTGATTCAATTGAACCACTTCTCTCCAAAATTGATGATTCAAACTTCAAATATATGATATCCAAAACACATAGAGGCTATGGAAAGAGTTTCCACTCAAAATTCCAAGGAATCCATGATTAAAACCCAAACCCTAGTTTTGACTGATGAATAAAAAAGAAGTGATTCTCCTTATAAACAGCATAATACTCACCCTTTTGATGATCCAATGAGGTGTGTAAGATATCTTGATATATGTGGTACCTTTGAGCTTAAAAAATCCATAGGTTTAGATAATAACGCTTTCCTTGAGCAACTTGTCAATACAGTCAATCTTCCAAAGCTTGAGGCAGGCTTGATAAACAAAATACCTTGATCCCTACACCATGTATGAATGCAATGCAATATGATGTTTATGATGAAACATAAGCCTAAATAAATAGGGTAAATTTTGGTGTGCAACAGCGACCTATATATTTTATCTAAGAATTTAAATAGAAAAGAAAATAAAATATGAGAAAAAAGTGTTGAATAAGAAAGTTTTTTGGTATTTAGAAAATAATTTAAAATGATAAAAATAATTAATAAAACCTAAATCTCTAATTGATTTTAATATTTAAAAAAAGTTCTAATTAATTTAATTAATTATTTAGTAAAAATAAAATACAAAATTTAATTATTAAATGAAAACCCTATAGTATTAAGAAAAAAATTAATTAGATTAATTATTTTTTTTTTAAAAAGTAATTAGGGTTAATTTTAATTAGAGTTAATTAAAGAAAAGGTAAATAAGTTAGAAAGGAAAATAGGGTAAAAAAATGTATAGGGTGGGTGTTGAACCCACGCCCCCAAGGTTCAAAGCCTACATTACTTGCCACTACACCAGCATTTTGTTGGTGTTAATAAACATAACATGTTTATTATATTTGAAACCCTATACGTTAATCTGGGAAATCACAAAAAAATGCAGGACGCAGGGAATCGAACCCAAGCCAATTTGTTCATCATGCACGCCTTCCACCAACTGAGCCATGTTTTTAATCTGTTAACTTAACAAAATAATAAAAATATATAAAACGACAAAACCAATGCACTGGAGAAGCGCCAGTGCCCTAGCTCCGGTCGTCTTCTCAGAGTAGGCATTCTCCTTCACTTGCAAAATTAGTGCATGTTAGAGATCAAGAAGGTCCTTATCCCCCTAAATCGACCCTTGTGAATCCAATGGCGGTGTTATTTTTAGCTACTTCGACCTGTACAAGGAGATACGATGAAAAAATGCAAATTGGTTCAATAATGGCAATGGAGTTTTATGGCATTATGGGACTCATGCAAGGAGTTAAACCAGTGTTAATTCATCTCAGGAAAACGTTAGAATCATTAGTTTCGATCAAAACATCATGAATATCAAAATACGAATTTCAAAGAATATGTGAAAATGATAACGCATGGATGCGTGTTTCAGGCACGTTTGATCATCAAGAACGATCCATACTTAATATATAATACCTCAGGAATTTATTGGGATTGTTGAATGTCTTTGAGGATGCTTGTAAATAGGGTTTCAATTTCCACCTTCTTCTTGCAAATTTTTAGACACAAACTCTTATTTCTTGCAACCTTTTTTCATGTATTCCTTGGTCTGAATATGATTAATATATATAGATGAAGAGATTTGGTCAGAAACATGGGCTTGGACTTTATGAAAAATATTTCTTTGATTTTTTTTTGAAATAGATTGAAAAGTGATAAAACTATGGAGATTTGGGTGAGAAATAAGTATACACGACTTTTGCTTGTCTTTGGGCGTCCAAAATAATCAATTCTCAAGCCTTTTATGCCTTACATTTTTATCTAATATTTATTTGATTGAATTTTTAATTTAAATGAATAAAAATCAAAATAAATGAAGTAAAAATTATAATAATGCATGCATGGATTTAGAGGTCCTCTAAGGTGTCATGAACATGTTTAGAACTTAAAAGATAGGTCTATTAGCCTAAAAGTCAAGTTTGCTTCAAATTAAATTTCATGCATTTTCTCAAAATTTCCCAACATGCACAAATCATATTGTTTATACTCCAAAATTTTCCTTCCCATTATTTAAGAATATTCCTCTAGGGTTTTCATTTTCTCAAGGGTACTCAAGAATTTATTAGACAAATTCTCCTCCTAAGCATTGAATTACAACTAGGGTTTTGTTTTTCCCAAGGGAAATTAGATATCTAATGACTCAAGTTGATTTCATGGTTTTTGATATTCTTCAAAGAATCCTCATGCCAGGTTTCAAGCCTTGCAGCACAAGTTTGCTCAGCCAACTACTCAGATGATTAAAAATCAACTATATTGGACAAAAAGTTAATTATGGTCAATATACAGTCAAACCTCAATATTTTTGGTCAACATAAACATTTTGGAGTTATATTCATCATTTTATCAATGGTTGATCATGAATTATCAAGAAAATTCCCAAATCATCAAAAGTCAAAAGATGCCAAATTAGGGTTTTCTTAAGGAGTAGTCAACTGAACTTTGACGAAGCATAACTTTCACATGCTTTATCATATTTTTCTCAACCAAACTCATTTTGAATGAAATTCCATTCTTTAAAACTTTGGCTCTCTAAGATCAAGTCCAAAAAATGCTTCATTTGAGAGATATGAGTCAAGATATTATAGATCATTTCAAAAGTCAACAAAAAGACACTTTTGGTCAAAGCAATTTACATCAAGATAAATTTGTCAAATCCAAAAATGATCAAAACAAAGATTATAGAGGATATATTTAGCTTTCCAAAAAGTCAAAGATCACCTTCAAATGATGAAAATTGAGAGAGTTATAACTAGTGCAAGTTGAGAAATTTTGAGCAAATGCATGAAGTTCAAATTGAGCAAATTTGGAATTTTGGACTATTGGTCTGATGTTTCAAGGTCCAAATGTGTTATACACTTCATAGTGAACCTCAAGACTTGTTCATACACCCGCCTTTAGTTTATTATATTTATTTTTGATTTTTATTATTTTAAAAGTCAAAATAAAAATGGATAAAACAAGAGCTTCTTACACAAGTCCAAGACCATGTTGCTTGACCTAAATTCAAGCTATATAATCTCACTCATCCAGACATCAAAGGGAAACAAACCCTGGAAGAAAAAAACACTTTTCATAAACTCCAAAAATATCAAAGAATTATGGAAAATCGAAACCCTAGTATCGAGCCTCCCTCAAGGTCAAAAACCTATTCCATTCACTTCCAAGAAGATCATAGGGTAAGGTTGGATAGTTAGCAACGATCCAGAAGGCTGGAAACACACGAGCATACATCACCGGTTTCTCATATTGCATGATTTCATATTTTCGTTTTTCTTTGCATTTTAATCCATATTAATTGTGCTAATGTTTTTATGACCTATCAATATGCAGCAAAAGTCAATCTCATGACCTTCATGCTACCAGAATCACGAATTTCCATACATGCACCAATCTATGTTTTTTTCATCTTACATCACAAAATAGCGTGATTTGGCAAAAATACCACTTCCAATGAATTTGCAGAGTTGGATTTAGGGGGGTAGGGTACCTTTGGATCCCTAACATTTGGTGTTTTTGCAGGTTTAAAAAATATACTCACCAGAGAATACGACCGGAGCTAGGGCTCCCACGCCTCTCTAGTCGTACAATGTTGTTTTATTTTATATTCAACTTATTTCAGTGATAACAATGGATGTATCACCACCCCAATGGTTAAAACGCGCGCACTAAGTCATTAATATGACGTGGGTTCGATCCCATCCTTTTGGCATTTTGAGATATTTTCACATTTTTTCTTATGTTTTATAGGTTTGATATAAAGCGTGTTGATTTTCATTATACACAAACAAATGCAGCGTTGGCGCAGTGGTGAACATCTTGGATTAAAGAGCTGAGGGCGTGGGTTCAACACCCACCCCTAGAAGTTTATTTTTAAAACATGGTTTTTTCCTCTTTTTTCTTTTTTCCCTAAATATTTTAACAAACTTAATTATATTTCAAAACCTTTTTTTAAAACCCTAATAAAATTAGGTTTAGTTTTTTAAAATTAATTTAATTAAACAATTTATTTATTTTAATTAAAATTAATTAGGGTTTCTTTTCCGAATTTATTTTCCGCACTTTACTGCTTTTCATTATTTTGATGTTTCTTGCTTACAAATTAGGCTTGTACAGAAAGATTAATAATGAATCAACAACTAACCCTAACTCAAAGATAAAATAACTGAAAACCAATCACTTGAACACTAGCACCTCTAGAGTAACCTCCCTTGTTGCCTTCGAAAAAGCAGTCATGTCCCTCGAAAGTGGGGACGCTTTAGCAAAGTCCCTTGAAAACAAAGATCATAGTCCCTCGTTTACCCTTTCAACGTTGCCTTCGATAAATGATCTAGTCCCTTAACAAAAAATTGCTAAAGCGTCCTTAATAGTTGCCTTGAATGACTGTACGATGACCCACGCATGTCCCTTCACATCCAACAATAGGATGTCCTACTAACTAATGGTAGGATAACACTATCTAGAGGAGAAGGAAAGTACAAGAAAGACCTTTGAGTAGGTATAACACTGTTAATCACTTGCTCAAAAAAAACGAACACATTTCTCACAAATCACACTTTTCAAAATATTTGCAAACAAATACTTTGTGCGTGTTCTCGAGGACAAATACAAGAATCATTACGAAGTTCACCTTACAATTGGCGTTTTCAAACACAAAGTATCTTTTCAAAGAAAGTGAGCTAGAGCTCGTAGATAACTACGAATGAAAAGGGTGATAACACCTTCCCTTTTCATAACCTACCCCCCGAACATAGAATCCAAATAGGTCTTCCATGTTCTTTTCACCCTTTGCTTATTGGATAAAATAAAAGTCAGTGGCGACTCTTGATATCTGCAACATTTGCGATAAAATGCAATAACAAGTCAGTTCTCCCACTGTGTTACACATATCTCACTCAATTTTCATCATATGAAGGCGATCTTTGACTTTTTGGAAACCTCGATATGTCCCCTAGAATCTTCATGTTGGTCATTTTCTCATTTGAGGATTTTAACTTTATGTAAATATCTTTGACAAAAAGTGTCTTTTTGTTGATTTTTAGAATGACCTGTAATGTTTCGGCTCATATCTCAAGTTAAGCATTTTTGGCCTTGAGCTTAGAGAGAAAAAGTTTTAGAGAATTGAATTTCCATTAAAATGGGCTTTGTTTGAGAATTTTCTGATGAAGTATGTGAAAAGTATTCTTGGTCAAAGTTTAGTTGGCTCCTCCTAAAGAAACCCCTAATTTAGTAACTTTTGACTTTTGATGAATCTTGAGTTTTCTTGATGAATCATAATCAACCCTTGATCAAATGATGAATGTGATTTCATATGTTGACCAAAAATCTTGAAGTTTCACTGTAAATTGATCAAAGTTGACTTTTTTGTCTAATACATTTAATTTTCAATCATCTGGCTAATTGATCGGGAAAACTTGTGATGCAAGGCTTGAAACTTGACATTAGGATACCATGAAGCATATGAGAAACCATGAAGTCCACTTAAAGCATCAGATGTCCAATTTTCTTTGAGAAAACCAAAACCCTAGTTGTAGGCCACTGTTTAGAAGAAGGACTCATCTGATCATTTCTTGAGTAGTCTTGAGAGTTTGAGACCCTTAGGAGCTTGAAGAGGTATCTTGAATCAATTTGTATTTAAAATGAGAGGGGAAATTTTGGGGTACAACAACTGCCCGTTGTTGCAACCCAAAAGTTTCCCTTCTAATTTCTTTTATCTGGCTTAGCATCGCATTCGCATATTTTCATTAGGTCATTGCATAACATAACATTGAATTCAATAAAGCACTTTGGTTCAAAGTTCAGTGGTTGTGCAAGTTAGGGTTTTCAGTTACTAAGGTGTATATGTTCAATAAAGCTTATTTATTCAATTTATTCTTCAAGCAATAAAGTGTAGAATTAGGGTTGGGATCTATGGTTATTGAGGGTTCCATTATCTTCAAGCAACGGGGCTATTAATCATTCAGATGCATTCAAGGAAAGAGTTATAGTTTTTCTCTACCAAGTTTGTGCTTGTCGGCATTTCACCAACTAAGGTTCATTGGGTGTTTATGTCAAGCCCATGTTGGTCATATTTATTTCCGTATTCCCACGTTCATTTTCAAGTTATTCTATAAGACCGCCTAAGGGCTACTAAATCAGGCATTCATCATCTCCTTGTACTCATCATCATTCTTTGATTATGGTTTAATTCTATAAATCATGTACCATTCAGAAGAGGTTTCTATGTGAAGTTGTTTTATCATGCAATTAGGGTTTCATAGTGATTTTGAGGTGTAAAGTTCGACCTCTCTAGTTCCTCTTTACGAACTTGACTGTGGAATTAGGGTTTTGGTTCAAGTTCATTTTGGACTTCTTCTTCATCAAGGCTAAGGACTATAATTTATTTCCCCATGTGTATTAGAAGATTAGGGTTTCATTTAAAAAATATCCTGAACATTCCTCTCTCCATATCTCAATTTATTTTCTTCATCAATATGCAACCAAGGCAAGAGGGTTACAGTTTTTCGTTCATGGTGTTTGGGTATTTATCAACTAAAGCTTCATTGGGTTTTCATACAAGGCTATTCGTATGAGCAAGTGGTTGACCTGTGACACGAGCTTTACACCATCACAAGTCCTTTAAACCATACTAAGAAATACATCAATTTTGTTCAAGCATAATTCTAATGTCCTAAACATTTTTACTTCCTCCCATCTAAATTTCCTTCAAGCTGTCTTCATAAGACTTCACTTTCATTCCTCAAAAACCACGATATTACGCCTTCACAAACTATTAAAATAGTTCCAGGCCTGCACCAAACACGAATCCAAATCATGGTAGCCCTGTTGTATTCACAAACACAATAAACAACTTAGTCCAAAAGTCCACAAGTTCTATCAAAAAAATAGTTTAGCAGCTTGCAATACATTCAATATTCATCCAGAAAACCAGTTAAGGGTCATCATAATTAGTGCATACCAATTTGAGTCAAAGCATAAAAACACAATGCAATTTAATTTCACATTCAGACTCGATTTACATTCAGCATCAAGTCCAATAAACCAGAGCAATATATCATAGTTTAGCTACAAAGTTAAAACCTATCAAAAGCCAGCCTTGCACTTCATGTATCCATTAACCATAACAAAATTTCCTAACAGTTTAACCAACCTATCTAACAGTTTTAGATAACCAACTGAACCCAAAACCATTCTAACTAACTAGTCCCAGCCTTACCTTGCTTTTAACCAAAAATAATCATTAAGTCAGTAACAAATTTTTTAATACAGGGGTAATCACAGGAATTGCGGTGGTAGTATCGGCAGGAACAACAATAGGAATGATCCCAGGAAACTTTTAGAGGAGAAATCTCAGGGGAGAACACTCTTCCACTTCTTCTTATTTTGCTGGTCCCAACGATGTTGTCAATGTCGGCATCAGTATTTTTAGAAACTTGGTCTTCAGCAGCCAACAGGTCTTTCTTAACACCATGGTAATAGACGTCAGCCTCAGAGTTCCAGGGAACAACCTTGTCCGAGGAGTATGGGATTGGCCCTGGCATAGTGATGATCAGAGGAGCCAACTTCGGGGCAGATGTAACTCTGACGGGTATTTTGGTGGAGACCCTGAGAGGATTGGCTAAAATGTTTATGATTGAAACATCCTTACAAGAGACAGTCGGGACGGGAGCCTTCTCAAATAGAATCTCTTTATCATCCATCAGGCGCTGAACACCTTCTTTCAACAAATAACAACCAGCCGGTAGAGATAAACATAAGTGGCAATCTTCACCACAACCCGATGATGAGGCTCCAAATAGTTAAGAAGACCCAAACCCTGGCTCAAAGTAATCTCTACTGAAAAACCGATATTGAAACCCTAATTCCTGAAGGTTCTCTACCCCTTGCGAAGTTATGTTGTTAGTGAATGTATGCAATGTTAAATGACCTAATGGAAATATGTACATGAGAAAAGCGCGACAATGCGTAAACCAGATAAAAGTAGAAGGGTGGGAAAAATTTGGGGTATTACACCCGAGAATAAACCGGCTTGCAACAAGTTCCACTTAACGATCATGAGAGGAGTAACAAGTTCCTCAATAGAGGTAACAAATGTATCATCCTCAACAACATTAACACCACGACCGTGCTTGGGCATGGGACCAGTTATAACATTGGGAATCTCAAGTGCATAAAATTCAATCTCCTTCGCCTCGATAAGGTCTTGCACCTTATTTTTCAAAGCCCAACAATCGTTTGTATCATGACCTGGACTCTCTGAGTGGCAAGCACAGCGAGCATTTGGGTTGTAGCGAGGAGACGTGGTGTTGGGATTCTTAGGAGATTCTCTTAAGGTAACTAGATTGGATTTCAGTAGGTGAGGCAATACTTGAGACAAATTCATATTTATCAGGGTGAATTTTATTACAGGTCTTTCTGCTCTGGGATGATTATTTTGTTGTTGAGTAGCTGCAGGCTTGGATATCATACCAGTCCCTACCGTTGGACGGCACTCGGTTCTTCCCTGATTTCGTTAATTGTAAACAACAATGACCTCTTTTTTTCCTACGAAAGGTCTCTTTCCCGCACTTGAAGAGGCATTCTTCTGAATCTTGCCACTTCTAATACCAACTTCCACTCTTTCTCCTGTTAAAATTAACTCAGTAAAGCCAGCCAAGGAGCTTCCAATCAGATGATTGAAAAACGGACCAGATAGGGTACTAAAAAAAATATCCACTAACTCCCTATCAGACAGAGGGGGTTGGACTCTTCCTGCTAAGTCCCTCCACTTCTGAGCATAGTCTTTAAAACCCTCGCTCGAACCCATAGACATACTTTGGAGTTGTGTACGGGTGGGAGCAAGGTTTGAATTATACTGATACTGCTTGTAGAAAGCAGCAGCCAGGTCTTCCTAGTTACGAATATTGGTTCCTTCTAGCTGGTAGAACCACTCTAGTTGAGTCCCAAATAAACTGTCTTGAAAAAATGGACCCACAAGTCCTTGTCAGTAGTGTGAGGCTGAATCTTCCTAACATAAGATCAGAGATGCATCTTGGGACTTGAGACCCCATCACATTTGGAGAACACCGGAACCTTAAACTTCTGCAGGAAAAAAACCCCAGAGATCAAACCCAGCTCTTCAAAATCAAGCCCATGTACCTTCTGGATTTCCATTGCATTTAGGCGATCCTCTAGCTGTTTGTATTTTTCATCGGTCGGAGGATATTGTTCCTTATTATAGTCAGTCTTATTATCAGATTCCCTTGGACTGGGGTCTTCCTCTCTTGTTTCCCCTTCTTGATTGTCTCCTTCCGTTGACGAAGATGCTAGCTCTAGCACTTGCTTTAACGGTCCTCTGAACCTCCTTCCCAAATTCACCACACCAGTTGGCTTCTTGGGTTTCTTGGTCTTCTCATTAACAATCAGGGTTTTCAGTTTCTCTTGCCCCTTGGCCAGAGCCATGATCATTTGTTGAAACTGAGCATTTTGAGTTTATAGATCCTTCACTGTTTGTTCGAGATCCATTTCTTTACTGCTGAAATAAACAGCGAAGAAGATGAGAAACCTGCTATGAAACCTATTTATGCAATGATATGTATGATATGTGTATGCAAGGATTTCAAGGATTTCGGAAAATTTAAATATGTGAACAAAAATGAAATAAAGATTTTATTAGTAAAATTCAAAATACAATTACCTTTTAGGCGTTCAATTGAAAATTCTAAAAACTAAGAAATCAGGTTTCCCGTGGGCGCTTCCTCTTCGTGACGAGATAGACTTTAAGACCTCTTTCCTCGTGAAGTTGCTTCGTGAGCTCCAAAACTTTCCTCTCATGGGCATATAAATGATCTCTATAGGTATCCCGCTCTTTCTTTAACTGAATCCAGGATCTCTACGGTTCTTCAAGATCAGTGGGCATATCAGGATGAAGAAATGTATATGGAACATCCCCTTTAGTAATGGGCTCCACAATCAGTTATAAGATGGCTATATATGGCATCATATGGTTTTGAGCACGAGCTTATACCCATTGGAGATAAGGTTCCATAGGGATGGAAGTCTTCATCCCCAAAGTCTTGGTGTCAAATCTGTTTACCATGCCCCAAGCTCTTATGAACCTCTGATGATACCCATGAACATCATCCTCATAGTTAAACATAATTCCCTGGAAAAGTATTTCGTAAGGACCATCCCTTCGAGCGTAACCAAATTGTTGTAGAGAAAGAGAAGGATTATAGGTTATGACTCCCCTAATACCGAGTAGTGGGACATTAGGGAACTCACCGCAATGATTAATAATAGAAATATCTCCCATAGATCGGGAATACCAGAGAATATCTGCGTGAGAAAGTGACATTATCCTTTGTGACCAACCCAAACCTTTTTCATTCTTCAGTACTGTTTTAGGGAGGTAAGAAATAAAACACCTAGAAAGCAATGTAACACAGCACATAAGAATCCCTCTTTTCTTCGTGGTACGAGTGTATAAGGTATGCAAGATGTCTCCGAATAAAGTGGGCATAGTGTTGCGAGAGAGGAAGACCTTGGTAGCATTCACATATATGAGTAAGTCTGGATTAGGGAACAGAATAACCCATAGATTAGAAGGGCCGAGACCTCCTTAAAAGCCTGGAAGTCCAAATCATCCAAAAACAGCTGAGCCTTCTCTATTAGGAACTTGGCTAGAAAACCATTAACTCTGCTTCTTGTTTCCCAGTTGGATACAATGTCGGACCGTTTCAGGTGCAAAGCTGATGCAATGATCTCTGACTTTGGAGCTTCTTCTAAACTGATGAAAGGCAACTGATCCAAAATAGGTATACCCAATATCTGAGAGAACTCTTCCATGGTGGGTACCAACTGATAGTCTGGAAAGGTGAAGCAATGGTGCTTAGGGTCAAAAAATTGAAAGAGCACACTCATCATCTTATCATCAAAACCCGAGGTAACCAGATTGAGAAGTCGACCTTAGTTCTTGGTGAATGAAGAAGTCTCAGAAACCCTTGATACTAGCTCTTTGATTTGAAGAGGTATTCTCACAAAGCTGATTCAGATGGTATTTCTACGAGTGGAAGCCATGATCTGCAAAACAGAACAAAGATACTTGAAATAGTTAGTATAATGAAGAATGAATATTTCTGATGCATGATGTCATGTTTAAGCAAATTAATCACACACAAGAAAAGCACACAATAGACCTTAGGTTCAAAGGCTTGCATGAGGTTTAAGGTAAGTACCCTCTTGAAGTTTCATTGGTTTCAAACTTGTCCTAGAAATAGTAACCGGGTTCTAAGGAGTCTCAATATCACTGATCTTTCTTTATCAGAATTATTTCAGCTTAGAAATGTTTTCTTGCGGCCGAAACATCCCGAAAGTCTGATCTCAATGAGTGTAGCATCGAGTATCAACTGATTCCCAGCTTTACATCGAGACCAGATATCTCACTACTTTCTAATGGCCAAGTTTGTTCAACTAAGATTCTAAGGTTCGTTAGTGTTTCATGAAACCACGCGGCGCCCCCGTATTCTCCTTGATTCGACACAAGGGATATCGGTACCAACCAAAGTGTCACACCAACATAGCTATCGCTTCAACCATATCGGTCTACGCCGTACAGTCTCCATAATCTATTGTTGTTTACCTAAAAAGATGCCCCAGATCCGGGTATAGGATCTATACAAGAATACACTAACAAAACCTCAAAGGTAAAGTAGTCAAGGCAAACAAAGAAAGCAATTTTAAAATGAACTAGACCCTAAGGTAAACCCAACTTTATAATTTTTCCCCAGCAGAGTCGCCAGTTCTGTGGTATGATGGCAGAACTGACTGTTATACTAATTTATGTTTTGTATTTGCAAATGTTGCGGTAAGCAAGAGTCGCCACCGACTTTTCTTTTATCCAACAAAAGAAAGGGTTAAAAGAACAGAAAAATACCTTTTTAGATATTTTCTTAGTAAGGGGGGTAGATTATGGAAATGGAAGGTGTTATCACCCTTTGCATTTGTGGTTTTCCACGGGCTCTTAGGTACTTACTCATTTTAAAAACCGCTTTCGTGTTTGTGTGTTTTGAAAATTTTTTGTTTGCTTTATGATAACTCTTGTATCAGTCTTCAAGAGTGTGATAAAGATTTTTTGAAAATAATTTTTTAAGTGTGCAAGTGTAAAAAGGAATCAGATTTGGGAAAGTACTTAACAACTATCTACATATTCGAAAAAGGCATTCTCTTCCTCTTTTCCTTTAGATAGTGATATCCTACTATTAGTGAGTAGGTAGCCTTATCGTCGGATGTTAAGGGACTATCAAAAGGGACATTTATGGTCATTGAAGGCAACATGTAGAGATACCTTAGCAGTTCGAAGGGACTGTCATCATATATTTATAGGCAACATCGAGGAACAAGATAATTTCTCGTAGGCAACTATAGGGACATTTAGGGATTATGATCTTTATGATGACTTTTAAACTGAGGGTATTTTCTAAGAGTAACCCTACGTTCGAGGGACGTGACCATTTCCGAAGGCAACCAAAGCAGGAAATACCCTAGGGGTGAGAGTGTGAAATAATGTACTTTTTTCAAGTATTTTTATCTTGATGTTAGTGATATAAGATTGATTATTTAATTCGTGTAATACACACCTAATTTACTAGCAGTTTATATAGAGGCATATAATATAGTGCGCAAAGTAAAACCTACAACTATTACAAGGCTTTGGGGCAATTACAATTATATCCGACTGAAAATGTAGAGTGTGGAATTTAAAAACCCTAATTAGGATATTACAAACCGGGCATAATTACATAATTAAAAAATAATCGTACGAAAAATAACAACACGCAAAAATTAAAACGGGAATAAGTTCGAAACCCTAAAAATCTAATTGCTTATTAAAAATATTTTTGGTATTTTATGAAAAAAATATTGAGATTTAACCTAATTTTTAATTAATTTTAAATTAAAGAAAACAAGTTAAAATCAATTAAATTAAATTAATTTGCAAGAATTAATTTTAATTGGAAAAACCTAAATCTTATTATTTTTTGTGATTTTTTGTTGATTTTATGATTTAAAAAATGAATTAAAGAAAATATAAACTAATTAAAAAAGAAAATAAAGAGAGTTAAAAAATAAATGGGCCTGGGGTGAGAAACCAAATTGGGGGTGGTGGTTTGATTTTTTGTTAAGGCCCATATATGTTGGCCCACCACTGCGTGAGATCCCATGCTGATGCATTTGGAAGGTCTATGATGGGGCTGCATGCTTGGAAACACTGGATCCAAGCCATTAGGATCTAATGGTGATGGTGTGAGGAAACTTGGTGTGTACGCCAGACGTTGAAGCGCTGGATCTGCAATTTAAATGTTAGAAAAATAAAACCTCAGACCTAGGTATCGAACCCAGGTTGTTCACTTCACACGAGTTCTTCCTTACCACCCAACCATCCTACTCATTCGTGAATATAAATGAAATAAAATAACCTGAAAATCAAGGCAGATGTTGACTTGTCCACGCACGCCCTTCAGTGTGCCCTTAGAAATTTGAATGGACGAATGGGAGATAGCCACGCTTGCACCGGTGAGTTTGACCACCCCTCACAGTGGTCAACTCTTTCTTCTCCAGTGATATCAAAAATGGAACCTGCAAAATAACACAAACCAAAGAAAGAGATTAAGCCTACCCCCCCCCCCCCCCTAAATCATATGATGCGAGTTCAATGACGATATCCATTTGGCCTAAAAGTCCCTGTATTGTAAGGTTCAAAGGTTTCAGTTTGTGATTCCCTAACAATGGCATCCCGTGATTCAAGCATCCAAGCTCTCATGCGAAATGTCTAACAGGTTCTAATGGATGTCCTGAACACAAACCAACATATCAAACATGTCAATAATGCATGAATTATTAATTTTAAAATTGTCGAACCTTACTAAACCGGTGGCGCTTGGTTATAGTGATCTGGGGTGCTACGAGCTTCAAGAATGATAGGGATGGACTCCTGGGACCTTCAGGGGTGTGAAGGAGTGCTTAGTTTGCCTTGAAAGGGTTGAGATTGTTTTATACGAGTTCCACCTTTTCTTTGAATTATTTGGAAAACATTTCAAGGTTTGTGGAAGCAGCTTTGTGTATCCTTTAGGTCTGGAATAGTTTATGTATATGTAGTGAATCACATTAGGTTAACAAATGTGGAAAAGATCCATGCTTTGATAAGAAAAAATCTTCTTTCAATTATGTGATTTTTTTGGATTTTTTTAGAACAAATCCAATCTTTCTTTTCCCCACGAGCTTCCCTTGATATGACAGCATATTTTGTCCCTTATTTGATTAGAAAAAGATTCCAAATCATATATTTCATTATTTCTTTTATTTATTTATTTATTTAATTTTGCATTTTAATGGATAAAATATCAAAATATATAGTATAAATAATAAAATAATGTATGAATGGGATCAAAGGTCGTGGTCCATGTTAGAAACAAGTTTCAAGCATGAAAAGATTGTCCCATTTGGAAAATATTCAAGTTTGGTCAATATTGGCTTCATGCACTTTTCCAAAAATTGGTCAACTTTAGCAATGCATATCTCTCTCATTTTTAACCCTAAGAGGGTGTTCTTAGACTTTTTATAGAGCTTGGGATGTCCTTTAAACAACTCTTTTGGTTTCATTTCAATTGGATCTTCCATGTTCATGTAAGGAGCTTTGACCCAAAAGGTGTTTTTGTTGACTTTTTGAAAGGACCTATAATATATGATCTTGTATCTTTTAACTAGGGAATTTCTTTGACTTGGGAGCTGAAGATAAGTTGTAGGGAATTGGATTCTATTCAAAATGAGATTTGGTGGAAAAATTTCTAATAAAGTATGAGAAAGTTATGCCTGGTCAAAGTTTGGTTGACTTTTCCTATAGAAACCCTAATTTGCCATTTTTGACTTTTGATGAGTTAGGGGCATTTCTTGAGGAATAATGATCAACCCTTGATCAAATGATGGATACTACTTCAAAATGTTGATGTTGACCAAAAATATTGAAGTTTGACTGTATATAGGCCATAGTTGACTTTTGACCTAGTATAGTTGATTTTCAGGCATTTGAGCAGTTGACTGAGCAAACATGTTGTGTAAGGCATGTAATTTGGCATGGAAAACCTTGAGGACAAATTGGGACCATGGAAAACATTTGAGACCCTTGGAGCTCACACATCTTGATGAAAATTGAAACCCTAGTTTGAACTTTATTGCCTTAGGAGGAGAATTTGTCTGATCAATTCTTAGTCATCCTAGGGCAAGTTAGGGACCTCAATGGACATGTGTTGAGTAAAATGAGTTGGGAAATTTTTCTGGTACAAGACCCTAGTCTAACTTGAATATGTTATCTTCTTAAAATCCTAGTTAGAGTCCAACACCTTAAGTAATAAGTCACTTTCAGGGAATAGGTAGAAATCCTTCTGCTTTACTCAATGTCAGAATAATCCCCTAAACCCGGTGCACTTCTTCTTGATATTAAGTATTCTATCCTAAGCTGTCACATCAAAATCTTATGCGTGATACGCCTCACTACTTTGTCATCTGCCCAGTTAGTCACACTCTCTATCTATATATTCATCTCCTTCCTTGAATATATTTATCATCTCCTTCTTTCAAAAATATATTCACCATCTCCTATTTCTCATAATGTCTCTAGTTACCTCCTTTGGAGATGAAATTCTTCTTGAAATCATAACTGGAGAGCAAATCAAACTCTATTGTCTCAATAACAGTCAGATCTCGTGTAGTTTCTCCTGGGTCATTTACTTTCATGAATGGAAAAACTAATTCACTATGTTGGATAAACATGTCTACTCAAACCTTGTCAAAAACTCCTGGAAACATACCCTTATTGAAGGTGAAAGTTGTTCCATTTCCTCCCATTCTTCGGTGTTCCCATAACCATCACTCATTTTTCAATAGTTCTTGCAACTGGTTATAAAAATGTTGGTCTTACTGTTGAATATAACATGATTATATATCATCTTGATGATAACCTCGCTTCTCTCTACAACTTAACATCCATCTAAGAATAAAATATCCTTGAGTCTCTTCGTCCCATTCCAAAAATTTGGTTCAAATTTATCTTAACCAATTTCCATCCTAGAAGAGTTGACACAAATATGATGTCTTACGAAGACCAGGTTCTCATTTTTCTGTTGGTCAATGATATCAGAATAAACTTGCCATAGTCTATCTTCAACTTTCCGAAAAGTGCCATCACTCTCTCTAGAAATGAAGTCAAGTCCTTCATACCTTTTGGAAGAGTTCTTTCTGAAATCTTGTTTAAAGAAGGAATTGTTAACATTATCTGGAAGAATGGTCTTGCAAATGGTCTGGTGAAGAGAAAGTTTGAAGTCTGAAGGGTGAATGATTTTTGCTTAGTGTTTAAGTTTCCTTGTGTCTGTGTGCTCTAAGTCTGTTTTCTCTATTTGTCTGTACTTTCCGTTTCAATTATTGAATTATGCTTCCTGTATTACCTTTCTAGTTTTACAATTAATATGTGTGATTTATATTCTATCACTTATTTCCTTCAACTTCTTTTTAATATTCCACTGTCTCTCTATCTTCATTACAGTTCTAATTTTAGAATTAATTTGTTATAAATTATATTCTCTCTATTTACTTCATCTGATATTTCAATACTTTTTCCTGGTTAATCAATATAATTATTTTGTTGCATGATTACATTAAGATATATGTGTGATAAATCAATATTTCCATAAAAGTCCTACTAAAACAAGTTCTTTTAAGTATCTCAATTTAAAGATAGATCTTAATTGTTATCCAAACAATTCTCTGGCTTGAATATGTTTTTTTAAAGTTTATTTCTTGATCTCCTTATCACCTTTTTTATTTTTGACAAAGTGGGAGAAAGTAAAATATGATTTTGATAACAAATTACAAACATGTATAATGTTGTTTCTACTAACTATTTGTTTGATGTTTCAATCTGGGAACTCTAAACAAGTTCACCAAGTATTCAAAGATAGGTTGAAGAGGAAGATCTTGATGCTAAGGTTGAAAACCTTATGTATGATATCAACTCTGATTTTATATCTAAGATGTTGTTAATCTTGTGAATATATGAATATTCAGACAGATGCACCAAACACAATTAAGAAGTTATAAACTTACTGAAAGTAAGGTAATCTTGCTTGATATCAAAGTATTCAGAAGTTGTTAACTTTCTGAATGTATGGAATTCAGACTCAAAGCTCAGAAGCCGTGCACTCCTTAAAGTAAGAAAAGTCAACATTCTAATGCATGTTCGAACGTAGAGATTCCACTCAGAATCTGTGCTCTGATATGTGTGCTTCAGCAACATACGCTCTATTCAAAAGTTGTGAAATATCTGAATTTTTGATATAATGGAGAATAAAATATCAAACACTGATGATTAAGAAGCATAATGTTTTGGTTGTGATATCAGAATAATGGTCTAGAAGCCCTGATACATAATGCATGGCATTATTCAATCAGGCTCAAATCAAGTTTTGATTCTTTATCAAGTGCTGATAGAAAGCAGTTTCTGAGATGAAGACTAGGTATTCTTGTCAAACTCTGATGAGTTGCTGTAGGGAAGTGTTACTTCTCTATTCTTATGTTCTGAATGCTCAAAATTTATTTTGTGAGTTTTAGGCTCAAGGGGAGACTCTGAACAAGCTTAAATGAAATATTGGGTTTAACAGATTCAGGGGGAGCTGTGAGCTTATCTCTGAATTTGTTGATTATGGTGATTAACCTGTATAAATTGTTCTATCAAAATACATGGTTTTTTCATCATAAAAAAGGAGAAGATTGTAAGAACAAGAAGTGTTCTCTACATTTGGCCTTGAGATTTTGATGATAACTTCACATGTTATCTTAGAGAACAATTGTATACACTAATGGTTTCGTCTAGTGTGTAGTTGCTGCTATAATGTTCCGACTCTCGTACATAGCATGTGATGTCATCAGGTTCTTAACATACACTCTGGAAGAAAACATGTGGTTAAATGTTTCGGTAAAGTCAAAGTTCTAAATTGATTTTCTGCAACGTGTCTTAGGAACATTAGTACAAGTTGTTTTGATCGTGGCTTTGTGGTTTAGCTTTAAAGGCCTTCTAAAGCTTTAATTATATGTTACAAGTTCTGAAGATTATGAAGAACAAGGTTCTGCTGAATAAGTTCTGATGATCTGAAGAAAATGAAGTTCTTACAACCAAGTGCTGAAGACTCTGAAGAACAAGGTTCTATGTGACAAGTTCTGAAGAATCCAAGACTTAGGTTCTAAATCTCATAAGAAAGATTATTCTACAACAAGCTTCAACACTCAACATTCAAATATCTGAAGCCTCTGAAGATAAGAAGAAAGTTCAAATGGTTAACATGTGATGTTGTGCAATAGGTACATAAAGTGTCTATGACCTCTACCCTCTAGTGTGGTGTAAGGATTGTCCTTTATATTGTGTTGACAACCACACTCAATGAGACCGATAGGAACAAACAGCTGGATTTACATCTATCTTTCTTTACTCAACAGATCTCTATTTTCAAGCTTAATAGAAAAATATTATTCAGAGGAAAAGATGGAAAGTTATCATATAACAGTGACGAGATATAGAAATACTATTTTATATTGTCTAAACTCTTACACCTTATTGTATCTGTTGGGAACTTACTGTTGGTGAAGAAAAAGTTTGTTCCATCCTCACAACGTCTTTCTATGTCAAGCGCTATAACATAAGATCAAATATTCAAAGATAAATTGCGGGTTATCAGTTTAACTATTTCCATTGGCCAACAAGCTTCATCTTGTAGAAGGAAAGCAGTGGAATCTGAAGATGATAAAGTTGCAATGCTATAAATACTGAAGAGCACTAAAACAAGATAGAAAAGAAAGAATAAGACTACAAGATGTTATTCAACTTCTAATCACATACATCTTTATAGATCTCAAAAGAAGCAAGAAGTTGTTGCACGTAGCTTGCTCAAAAAAAAGGTGAAGAAAAACACTACAAAGATGATACCAAACTTATGATCATATATATATATATATATATATATATATATATATATATATATATATATATATATATATATATATATATATATATATATTTGTAGAACATTGTAATGAACACTAGAGTTGTTGCTCGGATACTGTTTTTGTTCATCTCTCTTCATGTAAATTATTTTAACACTTGAGTTATTGCTCTTAGAAGTGTTAAACAATATGTGCTTAAATGGTTTGTGTAATATGCTTAGAAGAAGAAACCATGTAAACACATAAACCCCATCAATTATTGTTGATTAGTTCCTTGAGAGACTAAGTGAAGGTCTGATCTCAAGAAGACAATGGCTGTTGGTCATTGGGGGAAATCCTGATAGGATATTCTGCAGGATCAAATTCTATTGGGTCAATGATTGTTATATTCGTTTGGATCATTGAACATATCATTGCAAGGTTCCTTGAGAGCCTGAGTGAAGGTCTGATCTCAAGAAGATAATGGATGCTAGTCATTATGGGAAATCATGATAGGATATATAAGAAATTTGATTTTGTTGGGTCAGTGGTAGTCATATCTCAAAGAAGACCGAGTGAAGGTCAGACTCTTGTGAGATCTCTGATGGATATCATTGAAATAAAATCATGGTAGGAGATCTTAAGGGATCATATTCCATTGGGTTAATGAATGTTATATCCGATTGGATACCTGAACGTGTCATTATGTGTCAGTCCATGGAGGTTTCCTGTGCGATTGTAATCAGCTTAGTTATAGTGAATTAAGTCCTTGGATAAGGCAAAATCATCCTTGAAAGGATGGGCAGGAGTATCCTAGTTAACGGTGAACTTGGATAAAATACGTGTGTCCTTTATCTTTATTGACTTTATTGATATTATAGTTTGAGTGCTTAGAATTTTAATGGGGAATGTTTTCTATGAACACAATTAAAACCCCTCTTTCTTGTATTTTCTTTACCTTCAAATAGTAATGTTGGTTCCTGGTTCTCTCTAACCGGTATTAAAAGTGTGAAAAATACAAGAAAGGGGGGAGTTGAATTGGGTTTTAAATCAAAAACTTTTCTTTAAAAATAATCCCCTTTAAATAAAACATGTTTTCCCGACTCTTGATAATAAAAATAATTAAGAACAAGAAGTAAAGAACAAGGTATGTTTATACTAGTTCACTTGAAAACTGTCAAGCTAGTCTAGTCCACCAGCCAAGGTGATTTCTCCTTTCTCAACAAAGACTTAATCCAATAATCAAATAGATTATTAAAATGCACAAGCTAACTCCAAGTTACTAACGTTACAACCTCTAAGACACACTAATCTTAGACTTCTTAAAGATTTTTACCAACTGGTACCTTAAGGAAAACCAAACAATTGTTTGAACAAAGTTTGTTTACAAGAAATTATGCTTCTACACAAACAGATATGTAATAAGTAATTTTAGAATATAGACTAGAGAAATATGAAAGCGTATGAACAATCTTAATAAAAAGTGTATCAACGTGAATTATTGTGAATTAGAAGCTTTTCTTAGTCTTAAATCCCTTTATATAGATGTTGTACCCCAAAATTTCCCCTCCCATTTTATTCAAGACATTCTCCTAGGATTCTCAAATGCTCAAGGTTGTTCAAGAATTGATCAGACAAATTCTCCTCCTAAGCAATGTACTTACAACTAGGGCTTCACTTTTCTCAAGGAAGTTTGGGTTTCTAAGGCCTCAAGTGGTTCCCATGGTTTCTCATACGTCTCAAGGAATGCTCATGACAAATTTTAAGCCTTGCATCACAAGTTTGCTCAGTCAATTGCTCAGATTACTAAAAATCAATTGTATTAGGTAAAAAGTCAATTGTGGTCAACATACATTCAAACTTCAAGATTTTTTGTTAACATCAAGATTTTGAAGTCATATTCATCATTTGATCAAGGGTTGATCATGATTAATTAAGGAAAACTCTTAAATCATCAAAAGTCAAAATTTGCCAAATTAGGGTTTTCTTAAGGAGAATTCAACAGAACTTTGACCAAGCATAACTTTCACATGCTTCATCATATTTTTCTCTACCAAAGCTCGTTTTAAAGAAATTCAATTCTCTACAACTTTGTCTCTCTAAGATCATGTCCAAAAAATGCTTCATTTGAGAGATATGGGCCAAAACATTATACGTCATTTCAAAAGTTAACAAAAAGACACTTTTTGTCAAGGCAACTTACATCAAGATAAATTCTTCAAATGAAAAAATAATCATCATAGAGATTGTAGGGGACATCTTGAGCTTTCAAAAAAATCCTGGATCACCTTCAAATTATGAAAATTGAGAGAGTTATGATTGGTACAAGTTAGGAAATTTCGAGAAAATGCATGAAACCCAAATTGATCAAACACGAATATTTTGGCTAATGGGCTTGTATTTCAAGGTCCAAGCGTGTATTAGGCCTTATAGCGAAGGCTTTTCTTACACCCCTTTGATGTTTATACCAATTACTTTTGATTTTATTTATTTAAATTCAAAATTGAATAAGATAAAGTCAAGGCTTTTCTTACAAGGTCCAACCCCACAATGGTTTAACCTAATTCTTCTCTACATATATTTCTCTTCATTCAGACCTAACATCACACAAAAACCCTTGCAGAGAAAACTATTCCAAAACATTCAAAAATTCAAGAAACTCAGGCAACACAAAACCCTTGTTTCCATCCCTTCTCAATTGAAACCAAGCATTGCATTATCATCTTGAAGTGCCCAGGAATCCATTCCAATCCTCAAGAAGTCAAGATCTTGCCCAGAACATCACGTTCATCCTCACTGGTTTTGGTAGTTTTTTTTATTTAAAATTCAAACGTTTGATTTATGCACTATTAACTAAGTAGATACATTTACATGTATTCATATACATCATTAGAGCTTATTTGATGCATAATATATGAGTTCTGGTGCAGTGGCAAGGCAAGCAGTGATAAAGGCTAAGGGCGTGGGTTCAATACCCACCTTTGACATTTTGTGTGATTTTGCTTCTAACTTGTTCTTTTTCCCTATTTTTTCTCATAATGTCGTGTGGAAGGCTAAGGGCATGGGTTCAACACCCACCTCTGAAATTTGTGTGATTTTGCTTCCAACTTGTTCTTTTTCCCTATTTTTTCTCTCTAAAACCCTAAATTCACCTAACCATAAAACCACAAACCTTTTTTTACAAACCTAAAATAATTGTATTTTTGTAAACCCTAAAAATAATTAGGTTTTAGGTTTTTTATGATTATCCTTTTTTAATTAATTTAATTAATCAATTATTTTGTTAATTAAAATTAATTAATTTTTAGGTTTTTTATCATTAACCACTTTTATTAATTTAATTAATCGATAATTTTATTAATTAAAATTAATTAATTTTTAGGATTTTCATCATAAACCTTTTTTATTAATTTAATTAATAAATTATTTTTGTTAATTAAAATTAATTAATTTTTAGGTTTTTCATCATTAACCTTTTTTATTAATTTAATTAATCATTTATTTTTGTTAATTAAAATTTATTAGTTTTTAGGTTTATTTTAATCATCATTAAAAAAACCTTTTCCATAAAAAAAAATCATCAAAAACATTTCTTGTTTTTCTCTATTTTTATTTTATTTTATTTTCATAGATAAAATGTATGGGGTTCGCAATTTGTAAATAGCCTTATCTTCCGATTTTCCATTATTATGTAAATGCTCTAGCATGTAATAGCTTTGGATTTCTATTTTCTGCTTTTCTATTATGTAACTTCCCTAAAGCCATGTAATAGCGTTGGAATTTCATTTTCCGCACGTTACTTTTCCTGCTATTATTTTACTATATTGTTGTTAGTAATAAGGGTATATGGCAAGATAAAATCGGGCGATAGAAAACCCTATTCTCAAAGATAAAGTAATTGAAAACAACACACCTCACACACTCACACCTCTAGGGTAACCTCCCTTGTTGCCTTTCGAAAAACAGTCATGTCCCTCGAATGTGGGGACGCTTTAGCAAAAGTCCCTCGAAAACAAAGATCATAGTCCTTCGATGACCCTTTCGACGTTGCCTTCGGTAAATGATCTAGTACCTTAAATGATAATTTCTAAAGAGTCTTTACGAGTTGCCTTTGATGAATGTATGATGACCCACGCCAATCCCTTCACATCCAACAATAGGGCTTCCTACTAATTAATGGTAGGATAACGCTATCTAAAAGAAAGGAAAAGTACAAGAAAGACCTTTAGTAGGTAGAATGCTCGTAGTTGCTTGCTCACAAACATTTCAAAACAAAACAACACATTTCACACAAGACACTTTCAAAAATATTTTAAAACAAACACTTTGCACGCATTCTCAAGAACAGAAAAAAGAATCATTACAAAGTTTTGCCTTACAATTGGCATTTTCAAAATATTTTTCAATCACACATTTACAAAGAAATTTTCAAAGTGAGCTAAGCGATTAAGAGCCGGTAGGTAACTACGGATGAAAAGGGTTCTAACACCTTCCCTTTTCATAACCTACCCCTCGAACTCAAAAATCTCGAAGGCCTTTCCTTTTCTTTTCACCCTTTCCTTGTTGGATAAAAGAAAAGTCGGTGGAGAATCTTGCTATTTCCAAAATTTATGTTAAAACCCCAAAACAAGTCAGTTCTCATACCGTATTACAGAATTGGTGACTCTGTTGGGGAACTACTAAAAAGAGGGATTACCTTAGAGTTTAGATCACCTTTAAATTGCTTTAAATTGTCTACTTTATCTTTAATTAGGTTGCTTGGGTTTACTTTTCTGTAAAGGTCCTATACCCAGATCTGGAGACCTTAGGTAAGTAGCTATAGATCATGGAAATTGTAAGGCATAGACTGATATGGTCAAAGTGATAGCTATGTTAGTGCGACACTTTGGTCTGTATTGGTGTCCCTTGAGTCAGTCGAGGAGAACACTGGGCTGTCGCGTGGTGTCATAAGCACTAATTGACTTTTAGAACCTTAATTGACCCAACTTAGCCATTAGAAGGTAGTGAGATGGCCGACTTTGATGCAGTACAAAGTTGGTTGATACTCGATACTACACTCATTGAGATTCGACCCTAGGGATATTTTGGTGGCAAGTCAGTTGCACTGCTGAAATAATGCATGCGAGAAAGATCGGTGATATGAGACTCCTAGAACCCGGTTACTATTCTTAAAACTGGTTGAGCCAACTGAACTTCAAGAGGGTACTTACCTACGGACCTCATGCAAGTCTTAAACCTAAGGATCTTGTGTGCTTTGCTTGTGTTTATCATCTGTTCAAACATGAAATCATGACATCATACCATTTCATTTTTACTGATCATTTCAAGGATCTTAAGGGCTTGTGATGCAGGTTTATCATGAACCAGGCATCTAGAAAGGGGCAAGATGATTTATTTTTCTCTAACTAGATGTTGTCAAAGACCGAAGTACCTTATCTTGAGTTGAAAGCTAGGACCCACTTGACATAGTGAGCTTGATTCTCATAGAAGGATGTTCAAAGACGTAAAGTTCTTCAGTCAAAGCTGTAGCCAGACTCAACTTCTAACATTTCCTTTTGTTTACCCTGCGAGATACTTGAAAACAGTACATCCACATTGTTGTACCCCAATTTTCCCCCTAAGATCCGTTCATCTTACCATGTTGATTAAATCACAACAAGATCTTATTAGGGCTTCTGGTTCTCCTCCCTATCTTTAGCTTTTCTCTTTGAAGAATCACCAAGCACTTTGAATTGTTTTCTTTTGTGATCATGAATGTTTTTTCTTGATTTTCCTTTTAATTAATAAAATACAATGTTGGTTTGTCTTACTTGTTAATAATGTAGGTAAAGGCAATGTGGCTTAGCAAATTGATCCATGGGTTCATGAGTTTATTTCCATTCCCTATTCAATAAAACTTGAGGACTTCAAACCTTATCAATGAAGTTGTTTTGGAAGAAGTGGAATGGCAAGGTTTATTTTGGGTTCATCACATTTCAAAGTTATCTACTTGATTCAAAGGTACAAGGGGTTGATGGAAGAAGTTTTTATGATTGGATAAGGTCTTGTTCCCATTGATCAAAAGTTCATATTTCTCTAAATTCTCAAGATATGGAAGTGGTTTTGATGGCTATCAGTTCTCAGTATCATCCTCAATAACTTCTATTTACAAAGAAAGAGTGTTGGTACAAAGAGGTTGGTCAAAATTGTCAAAGTTCCTCAAAGCATTTTCTTGGTCTAGGAACTAGGGTTTTGAACTTCAAAGAAGTACATCTTTCTCATCTTTTTGTATTTTTGAGTGATTCCAAAGACATCCTTTTCTTCAAAGGGTTATTAACAAATCACTTCAAAAGTTTCAAGGAGTTTTCATGTGTAAGATACTTGATGGTGAAGAAAGATAACAAGTCCTCCAGATGAACCCTCATTTTCTCATGTGTGACTTTAAATGATCATAACTTGTTCAATTTTTATCACCTTGATCCCACTATATTTTCTAAAATGATCCTGAGGATGCGAACTTTATTCCTTCTTTTATGTGCAAAGTGAGAAAATTGATGGAAGATGCCATAAGGATACAAAAGATTATAGGTCATTTCATGATTTTTTTCCAACTTCAACAATTCATAACTCTCTCAATTTTTGGAGATTTTTAATGGTTCAAGTTTAAAAATGTCATTCAAGAGGTCTATTTCATGCCATCTATTTTGTTCAAGAGCAAATTCCAAGTGGAAGGCCATGTTTGGATACAAAACATTATAGGTCCCTTTTGAAGAAAAATTAGAAATATTTCTAAGTATGGAAAGTCAACCCTTTTCCCCAACTTTGACTCAATGCAACTTTCATCTCAAGCATCCATTTAACTCCATTCTTTTTCCATTGGAAAGCTTGTAACCTCATCTTTCTAAAGAATCAAGAATCATGTTCTAAGACCCCTTGAGTTGAAAAGCCATTATTTTGAAATTGATAGCTTGAAACTGAAGTTTGATCACAATTCAGATTTTGAAATCTTTGTTTTGACTTCTGATCACAAGTTTTCCACGCGTTTTTACTTTTAATCATGTTTAGAAACTTTCCAAAGGTGTTTAGCATTATGAAACACACGATTTGGATGAGTTTTGATGCTAAAAAAGTCACACTTTGTTCATGCTGCAGACTTCCCGCGATTTCCCTCCAAACTTAATCATTTCGCACGCTCGAGGATTCAATTCATTCTCCTATAAATATAGGGTCATCCCTCATTCATTTCCTCAAGCTTGAATATCCAGAATCACCCTGCCAAACTTGCTCCATAACTCAATTTTCTGTAACTTCATAATCAGTGTTCAAGCCTTTTTTAATCCAAATTTACTATCAATTCACCTTCCTTGATCTTCCCTGAAGCTAACCATACAATTACCTTCACGAATCGTGCCCTATATTGCTCTATAGAAGTCCAGTTTCAGAGCTCTGCAACTCAACTTGAACAGGTAGATTTCTCCATCAATTCTTCAAAACTTTGATATCATTGTGATGCTATCATTGCCCTGATTCTAGTTACAACACTTGCTTTTATCTGGAAACACGTTTTAACCATGAAATTTCAAATTCCTTTTCAAAACATTCCTTCCAAATTTCTTGAGCTACAGTTTATATAAATTTGTCGCGAAGGTGTGGTTGTCTTCGTCTTGAAGAGACGAAGCGAATGACATAGGTCTGAGCTTCTGATTTTACAGTTTGAGAGACCTGCAATTCACGTTGGCTGGAGGTTTGAAGATGACCAATGTGTCATCTTCCAACCAATGAAGGCGCGCCACTTGTTTTTTTTTAAATTTATGATTTAATAAGTAATCCAGTGTTTTATTCACTAATGACCATTATATGTACAGCGCGCCATATCCCTTGGATTTGATTACTAACGCATTTTGACTCTCATCCATTGGTCCACATCTTTTTGGTTTTTATTTAATTTTCTAATTTTTTATATTTAATTGTTTTAAACTTCAAAAAATCATAGAAAATTCATTTTAAGTCCAAAAAATATGAAAAAATTAAGAAAAATATTTTTGATTTTTCTCTTTCTCGTTTTTATTTTTTCACAATTTTATTTTGTGTTTAGATATTTTTTTATAAATTTTCACTTTATTTGAATTGTTTTAAATGCTTAAAAATACTTTTATGCATTTTAAAACTCATTAATTTTTTTGGAACGATCCAATAATATTATGACAAATATTGGTGACCTCACTTATTTTTTATTTTTGAATTTGTTATTTTTGGTCATTTTTGGTTTATTTCATTCATTTCTTTTAATTTTAAAAATAGCTTCTGACTTTAAAAAATTACCAAAATTTTTTTAAAAATATTTTAGTTCATTTCTAATTTTTCTATGGTCTTACTTAATGTTTCTTGATTAATTTGAACACAATTGATAATTTTCTCTTTTATTTCTATTTTAAAACCTTTTTTTAATATATATATATATATATATATATATATATATATATATATATATATATATATATATATATATATATATATATATATATATATATATATATATATATATATATATATATATATATATATATATATATATATATATATATATATATATATATATATATATATATATATATATATATATATATATATATATATATATATATATATATATATATATATATATATATATATATATATATATATATATATATATATATATATATATTAAATGCAATGTTGTTTTGTGATTATTTTCTGGCTGATCTTGGGTTGAATTTTTTTTTATGAACTTTGTTAACATAATTGGATCCATGGTGTTGAGTCTAACTCCATAAAAATGGATGAATGATTTTAATAATAGTTTAATTAAAATTTAATTCAAATATGGTTTGTATTCTTTCCCACCCTTCTTCATCTCATCCCTTTCTTATTGCACTAAGTGTTATTGGAGCATGATCTCTATATCATCTCTTAAAACAAATGGTGCATAGATTGCTATTGACCGGCCTCAAAATAGGTGTGACTTCTATATAAGTCCACTTACGATTGCTTAACATAGCGCTTAATTTTGTCCCGATTCGAATAAATGATCATTCGTGGCCCAAACATATGTTTGCAAGCCCATGTATGTTAATTTGATCCCTTTGATCCAATAACTTTGAGATTCATTGTGTGGAGGCTTTGGTTCTACCAATCCTCTAATGGATCTATAACACTTTTGGTCAACGCGAATCACTTAAACATCGTTGATTATTAAATGGTACTTGTGAGGATTTGAAATGGATGATATACTTGACAAAAAGCAAATGCAACAGGTTGTGTGGAGGCTTTGGTTCTACATATACTCAAATGAGTTCCAAATGCAAGTTTCAAGATGGTCATCCAACTAACCATTAATCATTAATTTGTTTCACTTTATGCTTTTATTTTTTATGGTTTATGTACCATTTACTTCAAGCATTACATTTTATGTTATTTGTATTTTGCTCACTTGAGCATTTATATCCTTGTTATGTTTGTTTTCTCACTTGAGCCTTTCTTTTCTTTTTTTAAGACACCTAATAATCAAAATGAACCCTAAAAAGGCTTTAATGATACTTGGACTATTTGGTTTCTTTCTTTGGCATTATGGAGCATTAGACTTCTTGGACTTAGGATTAGAAATCATTGGCCTATGTTGGAGACCTTGTGACCTTAATTGATATTTTGTCTGGAGTTCTTGAGGTTTACCTCAGGACATTGGTTTGTTTGTTTGTTTTGTGTGTAGGTTATTGTGATTACACTCTTTGTTGTAATATGGAATTCACCCGTATACAACCATTACTCTGCCTAATTTTTTGTGAAGACTTAATACACTTGAAGTTTGATTCTCAAGAGGTCTAGTATCTTTTCTTATTTGGTTTCAATCCAAAGAATGGGATGTATATATTGACCCATAATGTCAAGTATTGGCTTCTTGTTGGTTAGATGGTCCTTATCCCTAGCTTTTACCTTATGATTTAGGATAGTCTCTTCTTCTCCTTCCATCTTCTTTAATTTCAAAAATCTACTCCCTTTTTTTGAAAATTCTTCTTGTTTTTAAACTTGAACCACTTTCATAATAAACTTGGACTTAGGTCCATGCATTTTGTAAAACCTTTTCATAAATAAACTTCAATCAACTTAATAATACCTTGACATTTTTTTTGTGAGAAGACTAGAAGTCAATCAATCTCATTTAAAACCAATTTTTTTGCCACCTTGGCTTTCTATTTCAAAACCTTTCTCGAAAGATTAGACTCTTGTCAATTCTTGTAGTGGTGCAAACAACTATACTTTTGCAATATGTAGTGAAGTGAGATATTTTCCACTTGGGTGTTGAGTGAGGATTTGTTGATTCTAAAATCCAAGCCATATCCTCCACTTTGAGGTGATGCAAATGCTCCTTTCTCATGATTGTGGTTAGTAAGTATGTTTTCAACATGGACAATGACGATAATGTCTTACCTCATAAAATTAACCAACACACTTCTGTTTTAAACTTTTTAATGAGGAACTACGTGTATCCTGATCCCCTATTGCACGAAAGGTGGTACGTAGGCACTAAAGGTTCGCAACCACGGAGGGTGCAAAAATCATAAAAAAATACTTCTTTTCTCACTTGCACCATCTATTTTTCATACAACAATTTATAGACAAAATATACAAGTTTTTACAAAGAGGTTCCTACGGAGTACTATAGATGTTTATGGTGCTAATACCTTCCCTTTGCATAACCAACCCCCTTACCTTGAATCTTTCCCCCTCTTTTTGAGTTACTCGCTCTTTTCCCATTCCTTTAGAAACAATAAAGCGCGGTGGCAATTTCTATTTTGATCTGTGTAAGTCTAGTCAATCCAATGGCTTAGTCTTAAAAACATCTACCGCTACACACATATCATGCATGTCATTACATAACAGGTTTTTCCCAAGACAGGTTTTCTCGTTTTCTTGCTAATTATTTTAGTAAAAGATGGCCCTCGAACAAACTGGGAAATACCTTCAAGATCAAAATGCCGAATTCAAAGAGACGCTCCTGAACATAGCTAAGGGGCAGCAAGAACTGATGGTGCTCATCACGAAGAAGAAAAAAACTAGGAAACTGATTGGTATCTTTAACATGGGAAGAAGATTCACAGGTCCCGCCAAACAGGGTCAAGCTGCTGATATCCATCAGATGAAGATGAAAATCAAGAGGAAGATGGTAGAAGTAAACTAAAGGTGGAAGCAACCTTGGTTCTGGTAGGACTCCTGATGAAGAAGACTATTCTGATGAGCAATATCCTTTTGCTAATGATAGATACAAACAACTAGAATATCGTCTGAACGATATGGAAATCCAGAAGGTGTCTGGGCTGGATTTTGAGGAACTAGGTCTTATCTCGGGGGTAGTTATCCATCCTAAATTCAAGGTCCCTACTTTTTCCAAATATGATGGTGTTTCCTATCCTAAGCTGCATCTGAGGTCTTATGTCCGGAAGATCCAACCCCATACTGCTGACAGAAAGTTATGGGCTCACTTATATCAAGAGAGCTTATCAGGGACACAATTGGAATGGTTCTATCAACTGCAAGGAACCAAGATATGTACTTGGGAAGACCTGGTTGCTGCTTTTTACAAGCAGTATCAATATAATGTTGACCTTGCACCAACCTGTGTGCAATTACAAAGTATGACTAAGGGCTCGAATGAAGGGTTTAAAGAATATGCCCAAAAATGGAGAGATCTGGCAGGAAGAGTTCAACCTCCTCTGTTTGATAGGGAGCTAGTTGATATGTTCATGGGAACTCTAACAGGTCCTTTCTTTAACTATCTGGTTTTACTGAGCTGATTCTAACTGAGGAACATGTCGAAGGTGGTACCAGAAGTGGAAAGATTCAAGTGGTTGCGTCTTCAAGTATTGTAAAGAAGATGTTCAATGGTAAGATGGAAATAAATGATGTGTACGGCCAGAAAGGTCGTGCTAGAAGTGACCACAACTAGTTTGTGAGGGAAGTGCTAATTTCTAATCCTACATCGGTGCAACAACATAAACAAGGTAATCAGCGTAGGTCAGATGCACTAAGAAGATAGTTTACCAAGATCAACATGCCACTGTCTCAGGCATTATAACCTCTTTTGAAATAAGATCTGATTACGTTAAGGGACCCTCCTCAGAATCCCAACACCTCCTCTCCTTGTTAAAATCCAAATGTAAAATGTGCTTACCATTCCAATAGCCCCAGGCACAACACCAATAGATGTCGGGCCTTGAAAAATAAAATCCAGGATATGATTGACTCCAAAGAAATTGAATTTGATCTACCTGAGACCCCCAACGTAATTACTGCATCAATTCCCAAGCACAACAAAGGAATTAGTGCTATTGATGATGTTCTTTATATTTCTGGTGTATGTGATTTGGCTACTCCCCTCCCGATTATCAAGAAGAATCTGCTGCAGGTCGGTTTATTTCCGGGTTCTATTGAAAGATATTACTGCTGCACAGCCCAACCCAATGGTTGCAAGTTTCCAGAAGAAGGTATTCAGCATCTAATGGACAATCACCTAACTCTGGTTGAGAAGATTCCGTCTGATGAGAATTTTTTGCAAGACTTGGAGTTGGAAGAGGTATCTGTAATATCCAACCCTCCTATCAGGATTTCTTCCAAGGCTCCTGTAAGGGTTACTGCCCAACCCAAAGTTGCTCCTCTAATAATCACCGCACTTGGACCGATTCTGTATTCCTCAGACAAAGTTATCTTATGAAACTATGGAGCCGACGTCTATTACCATGGCATCGAGCAAGAACTATTGGCTGTTGAGTATGAAGGTATTGAAGCTACTGATTCCAACATTGACAATATTGTCGGGACCAGTAAGATTACTAGAAGAGAAAGGGTTTTCTCTCTGGAAATATCTCTGAAGACTGTCGTTACACCAGTTCGAGTTACTCCTACCGAGTCAACTGCTGAGACTCGGTTCAAAGAACAAATGGAGGAGCCTGCCCAAAATGAGGCACCTAAGGAAGCTACAACTCAAGATACCTCTAGACAAGAGTTAGAGGAGGTATTGGAGATTATATGCAAAAGTGATTATAAGATTGTTGAACAGCTGGGGAAAACCCCCTATAAAATATCCATGTTATCCATATTACTATGTTCTAAAGCCCATGCACAGGCTCTAGTAAAGTTCTTAAAATATGCTCACGTTCCACAAGAAATTTCTGCTGATCAATTTGGAAGTTATGTTGTTATTCTAACGACGAATAATGGCTTAAGTTTCTTCGATGCTAACTTGACTCCTAAGGGAAGAAACTACAAGGCCCTGTATGTCTCTATTGAATGCAAAGGCAGTGATTTCTAAATGTTCTACCAAAAGGTGCTCTTGACAGACTTGATTGTGAGGAGGTTATACTGAAACATAGTGATATTGTGGTCAGAGCCTTTGATGGATAAAAAAGGATGGTGCACGGAGAATCTGACCGACTTATTCTTTCTACTGGGACGCCCCTGGATTCATGGGGTAGGCGTTGTTACCTCAACCTTACACCAGAAGTTGAAATATCCTGTGTGTTGTACCCCAAAAATTGACCTGTCATTTCTCAATATTTTTCTCACAAAATTTCTACTGGGTTAAGACTGCACAAGTACAATTGGATCATATTGGATTTTCAAGAATCAAGTTAAAGAGGAAACTATTGAAAGAGCAAAGTAGATAAAATTGATTTTTTGACAAAATTGAAGAAAAGCAAGCTTGCTTCGATTCATACTAGCTTCGATTGGGCATTGCTTTGATTCATGCTAGCTTCGAATGAACTCTTCCTTTCCTGCTAGCTTCGACTGGGCAATGTTGCCCTTTGAAATAGCTAGCTTCGATTCAGAAGGCAATGGTCTCTTACAGGCCTGCTTTGATTCAAAAGGAAAGGGTCTCCTACAGGTTTGCTTTGGTTCACCAAGCATTAGCCTCCTGCATGCAAGCTTCGACCAAGTCGTTTCTTCCTGCATACAAGCTTCGATTGGAAAAATGGCTATCTTGACACCAAGCATTGATCAGACAAAAGGCTACCTTCACAATAAAGCTTCGATTGGAGTATTGGTTTCCTTCGAAGCAACATACTTCGAATCCAACTCTAGTCCCCTTCATGCATCCTTTGGTCAACAAGCTTCATTCAAGTAGTGGCCTTCTACATGCATCTTTCAATTCACAAGCAGTACATCCTTCATGCCTGGTTTTCATCCACAAGACAAGTGCCTCCTTTGTGCTTGCTTTCGACCCACAAGGAAATGGCTTCCTCTGTGCTTTCCTTCAATGCACAAGGAAATGGTTGCCTTTGTTCTTGCCTTCAATTCACAAGGCAATGGCTTCCCTTCATGCTAGCACCCAAAAAGCTAGTGGCCTCCTGCATGCAAGCTTCGATTGAGCAATGAACCCTTACATGCTTGCTTTGATTCACAAAACAATGGCCTCTTATAGTGTCTATTTCGATTCAGGAAGCAAGAGCCTATTTACTGCTTGCTTCAATTCATAAGGCAGGAATATCCCTCTTGCTAGCACCCGCAGGGCATTGGCTATTTTCATACTAGCTTCGACTGGACAATATATCTCTTGGAAATAGTTTGTTTCAATTCCACGTAGTTTCTACACTATGACACACAATTGGCACATTCGAAGGATATGCATATGGTCCATTTGAAGGACATACATTTTCCCCCTTCGAAGGACATATATTGGTAGATTTGAAGAACATACATGGGTGTCCCATTCGAAGGGAAAATGTTGGTGGCCCATTCAAAGAATTGCCAATAATCCATTCGAAGGATACATATTGGTTGGGAATAAATATTGTTCTCTGAAGAGGAGTCTGGATGAAGGTTGAACCTATGTGTTCAAAACGAAAGGTTGAAGTAGTCAAGATGCTTGTGCTGCCAAGTACAAGCATGCTTCACTGGAAACAACACGCCAAAACTACTGCAAAGCAGTCCTGCTATACTGCTCCCATATTCACACCAAATTGACATACAAAGACTGCACCTCGAAAGCTACAAAAACAACATACCCAATTTGTTCAGATCTCATTTGTTTTCCCTCCCAAACCTCATACAATTTAATCTATATATAAGATGTTCCACAACACATCTTAGGGGGGGGGGGGGCTTTTGGTAGCTGGAGAAACTTTGGTTGTGTGAAAAAAATCATCAAACACTTTACACACTCTAAAACCCAGAATCAAAAGACCACACCCTTGTTCCTGTTCTTTCGAATCCAGAACAAAAGAAACACAACACTTGCTTCTTTTCCTTCGAATCTAGAAACAAATAAACACAAACTCTACCTTTCTTGGTTTTCGAATCCAGTCATAGAAACACAAAACTTGTTTATCTCCCATCGAATCCAAAAGCACCCAAGGAAGAAACTCATGTCCAAAACCCACATTCCAGCTTCAAGCAAGGTAAGTCTTCCTGACTTTAACCCTTTCGTTTCAAGAATGTAAATAACCTCTTTTACTTATTTTTTTCGTTTTTTCCCTTTTTGTTAGTTTGCTTTTCCTGTCCAAATATATGTTAGAACTAAATTGTACAGACCCAAACGAAAGAAAAAGTTTGTGTGAATCGAAGCCTTAGGCTTCGCCCCTTACTGCTTCATAGTGGAAAAAAGAAAAGAGGGTGTGTGAATCAAAGGGTGTGCTTCGAGACACACTGATTTGCTGGCCCAAACAAAAGGACAGGGAGTCTGAATCGAAGGATGCAACACTGGTTGTAGGCCCATCGAAAGAAGGAAAAATGTGTGAATCGAAAGACACATGCTTCGATCCAGGATGTATTTCCTTTCTCTCTTTTACACTATTTTGTCCTTATATTTTCTATATATTTACATTTTCTTGCAATTTAATATGGTTGTAATAATTAGAACTTATATTGCTTTTCAAACTCCCTTTGTAAATATGTATACTGTGATCGGTGGATCTGGAACTGACTGTTTAAAGCTGGTTCGCGAAATGTCGCGGAAGCAAGAGTCGCCACCGTCTTTTATTTTCTCCAAATGGAAAGGAAAAAAACACAGAAAAATTCCTTATAGAGATTGCTCTCGGTTCGGGAGGTAGGTTATAGAAAGGGAAGGTGTTAGCACCCTTTCTATCCATGGTTATCCATGGGCTCTTAGATACTTGCTCAATGTGTTTTCAAAATTGTTTGTTTGCTTTTCAACTGTGGGTTTAAAAAGTTTCTTTGAAAAATTTCAGTTCGACTCGTACGTCAGAGTGTTTGAAAAAATTGCTTTGAAAGCTTTTGAAAAGTGTCGGTGTGAAAAGATTTCAGTTTGTTTTGAAGAGAGCAAGTATCCATGAGTCGTCTACCTACCCTAAGGAATTCGTCTGTGTAAATGTCCTTTAAAGTAGTACCATCCCACCATTGAGAGGTAGGTAGCACCACCGTTGGAGGTGTTCGGGTCAATTCGAGTTTGTAGGGACGTGGTGATCACCGAAGCAATGGGAAGACACCCTAGAAGCTACCCTCATGCCAGGTTCCTGGATCATGAGGACTTACTAAGACATCCTCTACTCGACGATCACCTTTCGAGGCAAGGCAACAGTGAGGCGTACCCTAGGGGTGGTGTGTGATTTGTGTGTCGTTTTCATTTGCATTTATCTTGTCATGTTCATTGGTGTTCTACGGTTGATTTTATTTTTGAGGCCATTCATTCTTGCATGCTTATTTAACAGTTAATATTTGCGGGGAAAATAAAACTAAAGCTATTACAAATGGCGCGGGTCCACATCGCCAAAATTAAATTGGACCCGATTTGACGGAAAATAAATAAAGCAAATAAAAGTGCGAAAAATAAATGTTACAACGCTTTGGGAGAGATACATAATTATTTAAGCGAAACAAAATAAATATGCGAAATAAAAGAATTAAAAACATGGGCGTTGGACCCTTTTGCAAAATTTTAAAATTAATAAGGAATTAGAAATTAAAATTAAAAGAAGATGTTTTTTTTTTGTTGGTATTTTTAGATTTAATGAAAAAAGAAATAATTAAAATTTAAATGAAATGTCAAACCCTAATTCTAATTATTTTTTAGTTATTAAGAAAATATTGAAATTTTTAACTAAATGAAACCCTAATTAATTTACAAATTTAATTACAAAAATAAATAAATGAATGATATTATGGTAAAAAGGAAAAAAAGACTAAAAGGAAAAATTATTAATTATCTAATTCTACGTTTTTTGATTTATTAAAAACAATTAAAATTGAAAAAAAAACCTAATTATACTAAGTTCAATTATACAATTTTCTTATGAAAATAATTAAAATAAAAATATTTATTACATTTTTTGTCTTTTCTGATTTTTGTGATATTTTTTATATTTTGCAAAAATAATAATTAATTAAATTAAGATAATAAAGTAAATAAAATAATAAAGATAAAATATAAGAAAATAATAAGAATTGCAAACCAGGGAGGGGGGTTCAGGCCCCAATTGTGAGGTGTTGATCCAAGAATGCTGGCCCATTGACATTGAAATTCGTTGACTTTTCCAGGTTTTATGTGGCATGTTGACTGGGGTTTATTGTATTCTTTGAATCTGAGCCCTTTGGTTGATCCCCCAGGACACGTGGGCATCTTGACTATGAGCGTGCATGGAGATTTTCAACGCAAGTGCTGCACAGGATTAGCTAGGGAAAAATAATATTGCAATATGTAAGACTTGGGGTTCGAACCCAGGTCATGTACCTTAAACACCAACCCTGCTTGCCAACTGAGCTCAGTGCGCATTGTTAATATATAATAGCAATTAAATAACAAAAAGAAAAAATTGGTTAGTGGCCACTAAAAACACAAAAACGCGCGCTGATTTAAATGAGCCAACCAAATCTCGCCACCACATCATCTTCTTCGTTCTATTTTTTTTCTTCTGAAAAACAAGGACATATGGCAACGGTTTTAGAAGCGTGTTCTTAGGGCCTTTACCAGAAAATAGCGAATAGCCCCTCGACGCTCATAAATTGAGCGCGAGGGTTGGGATCCCTTCGCCTGGACATGCTGAGTCTAATGGCAATAGTCTTGAATTCTAATTTTGCTTCGTTTTAAAAACCCCAAATTGGCAAACCTGTAAACCCTAGGATTCAAGCATGGTAAAATCTCATACACAGCATAATAGTCAAATTAAAGATCATGGTTAGCTTTAAAACTTCATTATCAACACGAATCCATAAATAAAAAATGCAAAAGATGCGTGGATTATGATGCACGATTCTGAAAATTTCTTGACATAGTTTGAGTTCGTTTTACCAATCCTGGAGGTTTGAGTTGATGGCAGGGATTGGAATACGTTCAGGGATTGCCAAGGAAGCTATTGGACTAGGTTTTGTGCCTTGAATCGATCTCTAGCACTGATTTCAGTTTTTCTTTTTATGGAGAAAACTTCAAGTTTGTCTATGGTCTTTGAGCGCAGCATTCAGTGTCCTGTGATTAGGGTTAGACTCAGTACTTATGAGGGAAGGGAATTAAGTCATTAGCTGGCCTTGATCCATGCCCATGAGAGAACTAGTCCTAGGTTTTTCACCATTAACAAACTTTCCCCTTTTTTAAGCAAAACCAAGACTTGGTGTACAACCTAACCCTAGCATGAGTTTGTGAGCTGGCACATGATATATGGAAGCTATCCAAATTCAAATGACACTATTCCATTGATTTTTAAATTTTATTTGAATTATTAAAGATTTAAAATGAATTAAATTAATAAAAATTAAATAAAATAGAAAAATCAATGTTTGATCTTGAAATTAATCATGGGACACGTGTGTGGCATGACAAGGCTGAATCAAGTGGAAGAAAGTGGGCCCTTTTGTCAAAAATTGAAGTTTCAAGGATAGTTGACTTTTGCCATTTCACAAAAATTTCCCAACTTCTCCAATGCATAACTTGCTCAAATTTTAAGCTTTTCCCATGTTCTTGGACATTTTGGAAAGGTCTTTGAGTCCTTTAACCAATGCCTTTGATTCCATGTCATTTGGATTTTCCAATCTCAAGTTATGGCCTTTGACTTAAAGTCCCTTTTTGTTGACTTTTGAAAATGACCTATAATGTTGAAATTGATAACTTTTTGTGAGAGCATTTCTTGGACTTGAAGTATGAAGATGAGTTGTAGGAAATGTCTTTCTCTTCAAAATGAGCTTTGGATGGAATTTTTCTGATAATCCATGTGAAAGTTATGCCCTGGTCAATTTCAGTTGACTTTTTCAGCTGTCCAAATAAGGAAACTTTTGCATCTTGATGATTTTCTGAGCCAAATTTTGAGAATCATGATCAAGCATTGATCAAATGATGTTTGTGGCTTCAAAATGATATGTTGACCAAAAATTTGAACTTTTGACTGTCAAATGACCATTTTGCCCCTACAGTTGACTGTAGTGCAATTTAGGGTTTTGACTGTGCAATCTTGAGCTGAATGCCTTGGAACTTGATATGAGGATGCTTGACCATGTTTGTAAGCATATGAGACTTGATTGAGCCTTTGAACACTTCCTTTTCTTGATCAGACTCAAAACCCTAATTTTGACTGTTTAGGAGGCCCTTGCACTGTGCAACCCTTGGGTAATTTTGTGACTTGGCTTGGCAATTTCTTGAAGAATATGGGAGGGAAAATTTTGGGGTATAACATATACCCCATCCCCCAAAACATGTAATAGTGTAGGACATTTATTTTCCATATTTTTATTGCTTTCATAAAATGCTAGTAATTAGGTTGTGTATGGCCAGTTAAAATTAACAAGTAGACAACCCAAATTCAACACTAAATGCATGCAATCAAACACACCATCCACACACATGTACCTCTAGGGTAATCTCACTTGTTGCCTCAGATAATAGTCATGTCCCTCGAATATGGGTGTTTTAGCAAAGACCCTCGATAAAAAGATAATAGTCCCTCGATGTTTCCATCGGTAAACGATTTAGTCCCTAACGAAATTGCTAAAACGTCTCATAGGTTGCCTTCTATGACTATACAATTGACCCACGCCCATCCCTTCACATCCAACGATGGGGCTTCTTATCAATCAATGGTAAGATAGCAACATCTAAAGGAGGAGGAAAAGAACATTAGACCTTTTGAGTAGGTAGGACGCTTGTAGTTGCTTTCTTACTCACAACTAAAAAACCATTTTCACAATAACACTTTCAATTGAAATATTTTCAAAAGTCAAAACACTTTGTACGCATTCTTATAGAGACAAGAATCATTACAAAGGTACTTTTCAAAATCACTTTTAAAAATATCTTCCACAACAAACACCTCTTTGAACTATTTTCAAAACCAACACTTTGTACGCATTCTTATAGAGACGAGAATCATTACAAAGACGTTTTTTAAAATATTTTCAAACCCACACCACAAGCACATTTTCAAACAAAGCAAGTGATCTAGCAAGCAACTAGGAGCCCGTAGATAACTATGGATGAAAGGGGTGCTAATACCTTCTCTTTTCATAACCTACCCCACGAACTCAAGAAACCATATCTAAAGGTATTTCCTGTTCTTTTCACCCTTTCCTATTTGCATTAGAAAAGTTGGTGGTGACTCTTGCTATTTGAAACAATTGTGATCAAACGCAAAACACCCAAGTCAGTTATCCCACCGTATTATAGAACTGGCGACTCTGCTGGGTAGAAACCTAAAAGTGGGGTTACCTTAGAGCTAGATCACATTTACTTCCTTTCCTTGTTTGACTTGCTTCCTTTATATTATAGATCCTTGTTTGGGCTTGTTTTGATCCTCTACCTGGATCTGGGGCACCTTTTAGGTAAGCAGCAATAGATTGTGGAAACTGTGCGGGGTATACTGACATGGTTGAAGCGATAGCTACGTTAGTGTGACACATTTGTTGGTACTGGTAGCCCTTGAGTAGTCAAGGAGAATACGGGGCTGCTGTGTGGTGTCATGAAGCATTAAATGACTTTATAACCTTAATTGAACAACTTGGCCATCAGGAAGTAGTGAGATAGCCACATTGGTGCAGTCTGAAGTTGGTTGATACTCGATGCTACACTCATTGAGATATGACTTTTGGGATATTTCGATCTCCAATAAAGGGTCAATGATATTGAGATCCCCTAAAACCCATTTACTATTACTAGGACAAGTTGAGCAAACTAAACTTCAAGAGGGTAGTTACCTATAAAACTTTATGCAAGGCTAAACCTAAGGACTTGTCTGCTTTGTGTGTATATGATTATTTATACATAAAGACTTGCTTGCTTTGCATACCTGTACATAACATCATAAACATCATGACATCATACCATAGCATTTTTAATAACCATTTCAAGGATCTCAAGGGCCTATGATGCAGGGTCATGTTGAACCAAACGTCTATCAAGGGGCAAGAGGATTTATTCTCCTCTAACTAAACACCGTAAAAGACCAAAGCATGAGAACTTGAGTCAAGGGCAATGAACCACTGGACATGGTGAGCTTGGTTCTCGTGGAAGGACATCCACCGATACGAAGTTCACCAATCAAAGATGTGACCAAAGTTAAAATTCAAACATCTTCTTGTGCTTAACCTGTGAGATCCTTAAAAACATTGCATCCACATATCATGCATGTCATCATAACAGGTTTTCCCCACACAGGTTTCTCATCTGCTTACTGTTTATTTCAATAGAGATGGCTCTAGAACAGACTATCAAGGACATTCAGACTGAAAATGCTCAACTTCAAGAAATGTTCTTGAACATATCCAAGGGGAAAGAAGAAGTGAAACCACTCCTCATTAGGGGCATGACCATGAAGAATCCTGAGGACAACAAGGATGACCAGTTGGAATGGCTACAAACTGAGATAGCCACAATGAATATCCAGATGATGGGGCAGCTGGTGGGCCTGATGGCTCTTATCCAAAACTTGGCTCAGGGAAAAGAAGAGCTGAGAGACCTCTTCAACATGCTTCATCAAGACAAATGCAACCGAATGAAACAAATAGTCGAAGTTGGGGATTAAGTCTTTAATCAGACCTGATGAGACAAGAAGTTGGTTCGGTGGAGAGTAGACCTATCCAAATTGCTGCTACGTCACGAGCCAAACAATAACATCGCCAAAAACAACAGGGTAATCGTCGTAAGCGGGATGCATCTAATAGGAAATATGCCAAACTCAACATGTCGATGTTGCAAGTCTTGCTACACATGTTGAATTTGAATTTGGTCACATTGAAGGATCCTCCTTGAAATCCTAATACTTCCGCTCCTAGTTACCATCCCAATGAAAGGTGTGCATATCACTCCAATAGTCCGGGGCGTGATACTGATAGTTGTCGGATGTTGAAATACAAAATTCAAGACTTGATTGACGAAGGAGCGCTGGAATTCACACAAGATGGTCAGCTGGAATTTTTCTGTCAAAAACACACCATCTGAAGTGACCAGTTTAGGAGGAGAAACTTTTGTTTATTCAAATTTTCAATTGTAATTTCTTTTGCTTGTTCGAACACTTATTTATTATTGTTAAACTTTATTTCGTTAATGCATTGCATGTGTTTGTCTTGAATTAATCCATTAGTTTTCATTATATTTAAACTTTTATTTACCCCCTTTATGATATTCAACTCTTGTTTTAAAAAGTTAAAAGCCTTTAGAGGGAGGATGACAAAAACAATGACACAATATCATACAGTATGCTTTCGGACAGACCTTGCGGACGATGTACAAGTGTTCTTTCAATTCCCAAACACTGGAGTTATAAGGAGGATAATCCCTAGTCAACCACTTTGAGCCCAAGAAGTAGGAATTTTCTTTTTCACACAAATTGAAACCTTTAATCAAAACCTGGGGAAGGGTAGTTTTCTCAGTTAATTCAAATGCACGTTCATTCGCAAGCTTTCACTTCATAAACCTACGAAGGAGACTTAAGAAAAACTAGGGCATCCCGCTGGCTGTAATCTCAAAACAAGAACAATCAGGCAAAAATCAGGGATAATAAATAAAAAAAGAGGTCACTACAAATCCTCGACAACATGAAAAAAGTTGCAAAAATGATTGCCTTCCAACAAACTTAACTTGTCCGAACCATCACCAAAACGTCATTCCAGACTCAATTGGAGTTCAAACGTACAATTAACTGAGTTTAGGACTGGAGAACATCATGAAGAACGGGCGGGTACAAATACACTTTGAGCCTTATCCTTTGTTTCTTCAAATCGTGAGCCAGGCCATGCTACAACCCTTCAAAAGTCCTAAATGAAGCATGGGTTAGTTCGAAACCCTACTGTTACCAAAGGTATCCTGACTCCTATAAGGCTTACTGCAAATCCTGAGTTGAATTTATGTTTTTACAAAATTCTTCTATTTGCTAAAAAAATTATTTTCAAAACTTCAAGACAAGCATAAAATTTGCATTATTTTGAATACCGCCGTTTGTATATGGCTATTTGTTTGACAGCAAAAATATTCACACACAAATATCCAATGAACGAAAATTCTCTCAAGAAACAGAATTACATCAAATGGGAAGACACTTCCAATGACAAACTCTCCCATAAACAAATGGGCATGACATGACACTATCCAGCTCATCTAGGGTAGTCGAGATTCCAATAAATCTCTCAAGAAATGCTGAATAACTAGGGGCGGGTCTGTATCTGAATCACTTGGGGCATTGAACTTGAATTCCAACAAAGGTTTACGTACAGCCAAGCAAACATTTCCTGGAAGTACTACAACACTTACTACTAAGGGCAATGAAAAATTCCCACAAAGTCCTTTTCATAGGGTGATCCCCAGTCAAGTCCCCACAGAGTAATCTCTATAAGGTTATCCTCATAGAATAATTTCACGGATAAGGGTAGGAATCCATCCGGGCCAAATTCATGGATATCCCCACAAAGTTGGATCCAGGCAATCCCCAGCCAGAGTTTCAATCTCTAGAAAACCTTTTTCCCAACTGAGTTGGTCTGAAGAAGAATCCTCGAGGAGTTCTTCCAAAAGAAAACGCCTCCCCAGCAGTTTGTCAAATATTCTCTTCAAACAAGGTTTATTTCCCCAACAGACTATAGATTCCCCAGCTTGAGTTTTACCTCTCAGACTTTTTACAAATTTAGGGACAATAACTCCTAATCCCAGTGAAGTCATCAACAAAGCTCCTTCCCCAGTAGTGTTTACCACTATCACCAGTAAGTTGCTGCAAAGTATGGAAGCCGATAAGATAATAGTTAACTCCTTTTATCCCTAACAAGTTGTTAACTTCCATTCTCTCCAATCAAGAGATAACTCCCCAGTAGAGAAACCGAAAACTAAAACTCCCAAACTCTTTTCCCCAAGTGGAAATCAACACTCTCCATAGAGTTTTCCCTCAAACAAAGTCAATATTCCCCAGCGAAGTTCTCCACAAACAACAAAACATGAATCCCCAGCAGTAACATTCTAAAACAAGGTTTGAAGATGTGCATACTCTTCATCCCCAACGACAGTCGAGGATTTAACTTCCCAAACTCCCCATCATTTGTCAAGAATTCATTTTCCAAGACAAAGATACATTCCAACAACATTTCACACTTCATGCATCATATTAAATACATGATCAATGCATACAACATAATCTCATTTATTTTGAGAACATTATCAAGCCATGCATACATCTGGATGAAACTAACCCTCTTCCTTGTAGGGAAAATTCAATCAACAAAAGTCCTATTTGGAAAATACCACAACAATTTATCAATAGGCCAGAGATTAATTCTTGAAACAAGCCATGGCAACTATGTCTACGACCAACAAAAACAAGTTCCAGATTAATACCTGAAACCAGACAAGACAACTATCTACATGAGCAGAATAAAGATTAATACCCGAAACCAGACGAGAAAACTATATTTCTTTTGCTTAGGTCAGAGATTAATACCTAAAACCAGATAAGGCAACTATCTCAACAACCAACAAAAACAAGTTCCAGATTAATACCTGAAACAAGAAAGGTCAACTATCTGTGAGCGAGTGATTATAGATTAATACCTGAAACCAGACAGGATAACTATCTACAAGAGAAGAATAAAGATTAATACCCAAAACCAGACGGGAAAAAAATCTTTCTTTCAGTTAGCTCAAAGATTAATACCTGAAACCAGATAGAACAACTATCTCAACAACCAAAACAAGTTCCAGATTAATACGTAAAATAAGATAGGACAACTATCTGTGAACAAATTCATTGTAGATCAATTCTCGAAACAAGACAGGGCGACTATCTACATGACGATCATTTCCTTTAGAGGAGTTCTGAAATGCATTTCCCCTTCAGCACTTCATTCTGAAAAGCATCTCCTTCAATGCTTTGTTTTGAAAAGCATTTCCCCTTCAGATACGGAATCCTAAAAAGCATTTTCCCCTGACACTGAGTTCTGGAGAGCAATTCCTTCAGAGGAGTTCTGAAACGAATTTCCCCTTCAACACTTCATTCTGAAAAGCATCTCCTTCAGCGCTTCATTCCGAAAAGCATTTCCCCTTCAGATACGGAATCATGAAAAGCATTTTCCCCAAAGATTGAGTTCTGGTGAGCATTTTCTTCAGAGGAGTTCTGAATTGCATTTCCCCTTCAGCACTTCATTTTGAAAAGCATCTCCTTCAGCGCTTCATTCTGAAAATCATTTCCCCTTCAGATACAGAATCCTGAAAAACATTATCCCCAGAGAATGAGTTCTGGCGAGCATTTCCTTCAGAGGAGTTCTGAAACGCATTTCCCCTTCAGCACTTCATTCTGAAAAGCATCTCCTTCAGCATTTCATTCTGAAAAGCATTTCCCCTTCAGATACGGAATTCATGAAAGCATTTTCCCCAAAGACTATGTTCTGGCAAACATTTCCTTCAGAAGAGTTCTGAAACGCATTTCCCCTTCAGCACTTCATTCTGAAAAGCATCTCCTTCAGCGTTTCATTATGAAAAGAATTTCCCCTTCAATTACGGAATCTTGAAAAGTATTTTCCCTAGAGACTGAGTTCTGGTGAACATTTCCTTCAGAGGAGTTCTGAAACGTATTTCCCCTTCAACACTTCATTCTGAAAAGCATATCCTGCATCGCTTCATTCTGAAAAGCATTTCCCCTTCAGATACAGAATCCTGAAAATCATTTTCCCCAAAGATTGAGTTCATGCGAGCATTTCCTTCAGAGGAGTTCTGAAATGCATTTCCCCTTTAGCACTTCATTCTGAAAAGCATATCCTTTAGCGCTTTGTTCTGAAAATCATTTTCCCTTCAGATACGGAATCCTGAAAAGTATTAACCCCATAGACCGAGTTCTGACGAGCATTTCCTTCAGAGGAGTTCTGAAATTCATTTCCCCTTTAGCACTTCATTCTGAAAAGCATTCTTTAAGACACGGTCAAGTTTAGGCTTGGTCAAATTTCTATCAACAATCACCTTTGGATGACATCTATAAGCCCATCTGTGACAACTCCCCATCCTCTCTCCAAGTGGCATCTTTAAACCCATTCCCTACACAATCAACTAACATATAGTTGAGTGCAAATTTATTGGTATTCTAGTGTTCAATCATCTTCTACCTCCAATCTACGAACGACAATGTGTCTTACTCGCTTTTCGGGTTTAAGAAGATTGAACAGGGGCAGTTGTTGTACCCCAAAATTTTCTCTCTCATTTCTCAAGATTTTTCTCACAAAATTTCTACCGGGTCAAGACTGCACAAGTATAATTGGATCATATTTTATTTTCAAGCATCAAGTCAGAGAGGAAACTATTGAAAGAGAAAAGCAGATAAATTTGATTTTTTGACAAAATTGAAGAAAAGAAAGCTCGCTTCGATTCGTACTAGCTTCGATTGGGCATTTCTTCGATTCATGCTAACTTCGACTGAACTCTTTCATTCCTTCTAGCTTCGACTGGGCAATGTTGCCCTTTGAAATAGCTAACTTCAATTCAGAAGGCAATGGTCTCCGGCAGGCCTGCTTTAATTCAGAAAACAATGGTCTCCTACAGGTTTGTGTTGGTTCACCAAGCAGTAGCCTCCTGCATGCAAGCTTCGACCAAGTTGTTGCTTCCTGCATGCAAGCTTCGATTGGACAAATGGCTATCTCGACACCAAGCTTTGATCAGATAAAGGGCTACCTTCACAAAAAAGCTTCGATTGGAGTATTGGTTTCCTTCGAAGCAACATACTTCGAATCAAATTCTGGTCCCCTTCATGCATCCTTTTGTCCATAAGCTTCATTCAATTAGTGGCCTTCTACATGCATCTTTTGATTCATAAGCAGTACATCTTTCATGCCTTCTTTTGATCCACAATACAAGTGCCTCCTCTATGCTTGCTTTCGACCCACAAGGAAATGGATGCATATGTGATTGCCTTCAATGCACTAGGAAATGGCTTCCTCTGTGCTTGCCTTCAATGCACAAGTCAATGACTTCCCTTCATGCTATCACCCACAAAGCTAGTGGCCTCCTGCATACAAGCTTCGATTGAGCAATGATCCCTTACATGCTTGCTTTGATTCACAAAACAATGGCCTCTTACAGTGTCTGTTTCGGTTCAGGAAGCAAGAGCCTCTTTCCTGCTTGCTTCAATTCACAAGGTAGGAATTTCCCTCATGCTAGCACCCACAGGGCATTGGCTATTTTCATACTAGCTTCGAATGGACAATATCTCCCTTGGAAACAATTTGTTTCAATTACACATAGTTTCTACACTATGACACACAGCTGGCACATTCGAAGGACAAGCATATGGTCCATTCGACGGACATACATTTCCCCCCTTCGAAGGACATATATTTGTAGATTTGAAGGACATACTTGGGTGTCCCATTCGAAGGGAAAACGTTGGTGGCCCATTCCAAGAATTGCAAATAGTCCATTCGAAGGATACATATTTGTTGGGAACAAATATTGTTGTCTGAAGAGGAGTCTGGTCGAAGGTTGAACCTATGTGGTCAAAATGAAAGGTTGAAGTAGTCAAGATGCTTGTGCTGCCAAGTACAAGCCTGCTGCACTGGCCATAACACGTCAAAACTACTGCAAAGTAGTCCTGCTATGTTGCTCCTATATTTGCACCAAATTGACATACAAAGACTGCACCTCGAAAGCTACAAAAACAACATACCCGATTTATTCAAATCTAATTTGTTTTCCCTCTAAACCTCAGCCAATTTCATCTATAAATAAGATGTTCCACAACACATCTTATGGGGGGCTATTGGTTGCTGGAGAAACTTTGGTTGTGTTAAAAAAATCACCAAACACTTCACACACTCTAAAACCCATAATCAAAAGACCACACCCTTGTTCTTATTCTTTCGAAACCAGAACTAAAGAAACAAAACACTTGCTTCTTTTCCTTCGAATCTAGAAACAAACAAACACAACTCTACCTCTCTTGGTTTTTGAATCCACTCAAAGAAACACAACACTTGTTTCTCTCCCATCGAATCGAAGAGCACCCAGCGCAGCAACTCAAGTCCAAAACCACATTCCAGCTTCAAGCAAGATAAGTCTTCATGACTTTAACCCTTTCGTTTCAAGCATGTAAATAAACTCTTTTACTTATTTTCTTTGTTTCTGCCCTTTCTGTTTGATTGCTTTTCCTGTCCAAATATATGTTAGAACTAACCTGTACAGACCCAAACCAAAGGAAAAGTTTGTGTGAATCGAAGCCTTAGGCTTTACCCCTTACTGCTTAATAGTGGAAAACAGAAAAGAGGGTGTGTGAATCGAAGGGTGTGCTTCGAGACACACTAATTTACTGGCCCAAACAAAATGACATGAAGTATGAATCGAAGGATGAAACACTGGTTGCAGGCCCAATCGAAAGAAGGAAAAATCTGTGAATTGAAAGACACATCCTTCGATCCAGGATGTCTTTCCTTTCTCTCTTTGACACTATTTTGTCCTTATATTTTCTATATATTTATATTTTCTTGCAATTAAATATGGTTGTAATAATTAGAACTTTTATTTCTTTTCAAACCCCATTTGTAAATATGTATACCCCATCCCCTAAAACATGTTATATTGTAGGACATTTATTTTCCGCATTTTTATTGCTTTCATAAAATGTGAGTAATTAGGTTGTGTATGGAAAGTTAAAATCAACAAGTAGACAACCTAAATTCAAGACTAAATGCATACAATCAAACACACCATACACACAGATGCACCTCTAGGGTAATCTCACTTGTTGCCTCAGAAAATAGTCATGTCCCTCAAATATGGGCGTTTTAGCAAAGACCCTCGAAAAAAAGATCGTAGTCCCTCGATGTCCCTCGATGTTGCCTTCGGTGAACGATCTAGTCCCTAATGAAATTGCTAAAACGTTTAATAGGTTGCCTTCTATGACTATACAATTGACCCACGCCCGTCCCTTCACATCCAACGATGGGGCTTCTTATCAATCAATGCTAAGATAGCAACACCTAAAGGAGGAGGAAAAGAACATTAGACCTTTTGATTAGGTAGGATGCTCGTAGTTTCTTGCTTGCTCACAACTAAAAAACCATTTTCACACCAACACTTTCAATTGAAATATTTTCAAAAGTCAAAAAACTTTATACGCATTGTTCTAGAGACGAGAACCATTGCAAAGGTACTTTTCAAAATCACTTTCAAAAATATCTTCCACAACAATCACCTCTTTGAACTATTTTCAAAACCAACACTTTGTACGCATTCTTATAGAGACAAGAATCATTACAAAGAAGTTTTTCAAAATATTTTCAAACCCATACCACAAGCACATTTTTAAACAAAGCTAGTGATCTAGCAAGAAACTAACAGCCCGTAGATAACTACGGATGAAAAGGGTGCTAATACCTTCCCTTTTCATAACCTACCCCCTCCCCCCCGAACTCAAGAAAACATATCTTAAGGTCTTTCCTGTTCTTTTCACCCTTTCCTATTTGGATAAATTAAAAGTCGGTGGCGACTCTTACTATCCGCAACAATTGCAATCAAACGCAAAATACCCAAGTTAGTTCTCCCACCGTATTAAAATATAAAAGGAATGGTTGTTACTGTCTGTGGTGAAAATGAGTATATGGTGAGTCATTTGAACTCATTCCGATATATAGAGATGGACGGCGAATTCATAGAGACTCCTAGTCAGACTTTAAATTTATCCCTCCTATTGCTATTGATGATGTTTCTTATATTCCCAAGGTTACCAGGGTTCTGCCCAAAATAGCTTCTTTGGTGGATGCTAGAACTGTCGTAGAAGATGGTGGTTGTACTACTTGGGGTCAACTTCCAGACATTCCATATAAATCTGAAAATTTTGGTTTGGGTTTCACTATAGAAGCTCAAAGGGATATTTGTCGCGCTCATGCTGGAAGACCATCATTCCGTGTTAGCAACAATTAAGTAAATGCAATAGAAAATGCAGACAATGACCATGACCTTGCAGCTAGATCTTTACTACTATCGGTAAAGGGCTCAATAATTGGAAAACCCAAGGCTTTATCTCAATCTCCTTTAGTCAGGAGTAATAGCTACTTTCTGTTTTATTGCTTTCAAAGTTTTTTTTATGTAATTTGTTTTAAACAATGACTTTAATCCTTGTGCCTTACCCAGGGCACAATGGTCCACTTATTAAGGGTTATCATTTCATAAACATATCTTCATTTAATAAAGCATTGGACATTTTTCATTCAAATTATGTTCTATTTGTATTTATTTTATTTTTATCACTTTCAACTAGCTATGTGTTCTTACACACACCCACACAATAAATTGCAGATCCACATCCACTCTGGATCCCATTGATAATGATTCTGCTATTGCCAGTTATGACTTTGAAAATCTGATCTACCAAGCCGAGGACGAAGGTGAGAAAGATTTTGAACTACTTAGAGAGCCTCCCAAAATGTTATTGCAAGAGGAAAAGGCTATACAACCGCATGAAGAGCCGATCAAGGTTGTAAACATGAGTACTGAAGAAGACAGGAAAGAAGTCAAGATAGGTGCCAACCTAGAAGACGGTCTCAAGAAAAGGTTAATACAGATGTTGCATGAATATGCTGAGATCTTTTCTTGGTCGTAAGAGGACATGCCATGGCTTGATACTAATATTATGGTTCACCGTCTACCGATGAAAGAGGGTTATTTTCCAGTAAAGTAGAAAGTCCGTCGCATGCATCCCGAGATGTCAGAGAAGATCAAGGTCGAGGTTAAGAAGAAATTAAATGCAGGTTTCTTAGAAGTCACATCGTATCCTCAGTGGGTTTCAAATGTGGTTCCGGTACCAAAGAAATATGGCAAAGTGTGTATGTGTGTAGATTATAGAGATCTGAACAGGGCAAGCCCTAAGGATGACTTTCTGCTGCCACATATTGATGTTCTGGTCGACAACACTGCTCAACACAAGGTGTTATCCTTCATGGACGGTTTATCGGGTTATAATCAGATCAAGATAGTACTTGAAGACATGGAGAAAACAACCTCGTCACACAGTGGGGAACTTTCAGTTACAAGGTTATGCCTTTTGTGTTGAAGAACGTTGGCGCCACATATCAGCGTTCCATGGTAGCTTTGTTCCATGACATGATCCATCACGAGATAGAGGTCTACGTCAATGACATGATAGCCAGATCCTAGACTGAAGAGGAACATCTTGACCATCTACACAAGCTGTTTGAGTGGTTAAAGAAGTACAAGCTGAGGTTGAATCCGAACAAGTGCACCTTTAGGGTGAGATCCGATAAGCTCCTGGGTTTTATTGTCAGTGGTAAAGGTATTTAAGTTGATCCTGCCAAGTTCAAATCCCTTCAAGAAATGCCTACTCCCCGCATCGAGAAGGAAGTCAGAGGTTTTTTAAGACAACTGAATTACATTGCCTGATTTATTTCTCATTTGACTGCTACTTGTGAGCTGATCTTAAAGTTGCTAAAGAAAGATCAGGTAGTAAAGTGGAATGACGATTTCTAGATAGCCTTTGATAAGATTAAGGGGTAACTCCAAGAACCTCCAATTCTGATGCCACCAGTTGAAGGAAGACCTTTGATTATGTACTTAATAGTGTTAGAGAAATAAATGGGGTGTGTACTGGGCCAACATGACGAGTTTGGTCGAAAAGAGCATGCAATATACTACCTTAGCAAACAATTTACCGAATGTAAAACAAGATACTCACTAATCGAGAAAACTTGTCACGCTTTGGCATGGGTTGCTCTCTGACTAAGATAGTATATGCTGACTTATACTACCTTGTTGATCTCTAAGATGGATCCAATCAAATACATATTCGAGAAGCCCGCTCTATCCGGAAGAATAGTAATTTGGAAAATGGTCTTGAAAGAATACGACATTCAGTACACCACTCAGAAGGAAATCAAAGAAAGTGTACTGGCGGATCATTTGGCTAATCAAGCTGTAGATGACTATCAGTATATGAATTTTGAGTTCCCGTATGAGAAAATCATGCTAGTTACAGATTGTGAAGAACTTGGACCGTATGAAGGACCTGATATAGGATCCCTAATGGACTATGGTTTTTGATAGAGCTTTCAATGCGCTTGGTACTGGAATTGGTGTTGTGATCATCTCTCCCAAGGGTTGCTATACACCCTTCATTGTCAGACTTTGCTTTGACTACACCAACAATATGGCCGAATACAAAGCATTCATCATGGGTATCAAAGCGGCTATTGATATGAGAATCAAGTTTTTGAACGTATATGGGGACACATCCCTAGTAATCAATAAATTTAAGGGAGAATGGGATATGAAGTATCCATATCTCATTCCTTACCAAGAGCATGTTCTGGCTTTAATAACATGCTTCGAGGAGATCTCTTTTGAACATATTCCACGAGAAGAGAATCAATTGGGAGAAGCATTAGCTACCATGTCATCTATATGAAAGTCAGATGGGACAATGAAGCTCCACGAATTACCATTGAGAGACTAGACGAGCTGACACACTGCTACAAAGTTAACACTGACGAAGTAGAGGAAAAGCCTTAGTTTCATGAAGTGAAGAGATATCTCGAGGCTCAAGAGTACCCCGAGGGGGCATCTATCAATGACAAGAAATTTCTATGGAGGTTCTCTGCTAAGTTCTTTCTGAGCAACAAAATTTTATACAAGCGCAACCATGATTCAACTCTGCTTCATTGTGTAGACAAGAAGGAAGATGAGAAGATCATGGAAGATATGCACGAAGTTATCTGTGGTACTCACTCCAGCGGGCATACGATGGCTAAGAAGATTTTTGAGAGTGGGTTACTATTGGTTGACTATGGAAACTGATTTCTATCACCACTCGAGAACTTGTCAGAAATTCCAGATTTATGCTGACAAAGTACATGTGCCACTGATCCCTCTGAATGTCTTGACTGCTCCTTGTCCATTTGCAATGTGGGGCATTGATATTGATTAATTCACAAAGTGGGTTGAAGCAGCCTCATTTGCCTCTGTTACTAAGAATGTTGTGGCTCGGCTCATTAAGCATAATCTTATCTGTTGGTATGGCATCCCTGAAAGGATCATCATAGACAATGGTACTAATATGAACAATACTATGATCACAGAACTCTACACGCAGTTCAAGATCAAACACAACAACTCTTCTTTGTATCAATTGAAGATGAATGGAACAGTGGAAGCCACCAATAAGAACATTAATAAGATTATACAGAAGATGACAGTGACATATACATATCGGCATGAGATGTTACCATTTGATCTTCATGGCTATTTCACTTCAGTATGAACATCAACTGCGGCAACCCCATTCTCTCTAGTCTATGATATGGAAGTTGTCCTACCCATCAAAGTGGAGATTTCTTCTCTAAGGATTGAAAGATGCAGACTTAGACGAAGATGAGTGGATTTAAACTAGGCTGGACAAGATAAGTTTGATTTACGAGAAAAGGCTTGAGGATGTTTGGCATGGTCAGATGTACCAGAAGCGTATGATCATAGCCTTCAATAAGAAAGTCAAGCATCAGGTATATCAGGCTGGTGTCTTGGTAATAAAGCGCATCATTCTACCACAAGGTGATCCCTGGGGAAATTGGACTCCCACCTACGAATGACCATTCGTAATCAAGAAGATATTTTCTGGTGGTGCTATGATACTTACCATCATGGATGGTGAAAACTTTCTGCGTCCTGTGAACACGGATATAGTCAAAAAATACTACGCATGAATATGACCCGCTAAGTTGACTGGCTAAGGAAAAAAGAAGGGCATCCTAGCGAACCAAAATGGTTCGGGCAAAAATCAGGGATATATATAACGATTATACACCCGACAAGTCAAAAGCCTAAAAAGGCGGCTTGGGAAAAAAAGGGTATCCCGGTGGACTGAAAACCCGAAAGGGAGGTCTAGGAAAAAGTTAGGGATTAAAGCGTACGACTATGTCCTGTTGGATCATCTACTTACAACAAGCTTTGTTACCGACGTCAAGTTTAAACGGTACATATCAATTCATTAAACTTCTTTCGATAGCGAGGGATGAGATGCTCGAAGACATAGGGGCTTGAAACTCAATAAGATTGTTTCCACATAGATGTTTTTTCTTTGTTTTACTTTGTACTCTTTTCATTTTACGATGATTTCCTCTTACTAGGATTTATGTCTCTATGTACAAAAACCTCATGTTTATAGGCGAATTATCAATACAAATACAATTTCAAAATTCAACTTTGTTTTACTTTCTTTGTTTTGTTTGCAAAAACGTCCAATAACTAAATTGAATTAACATATGCATATGAATATGAATACTGTTAACAAATATATGCATAAAAACAGGAATAAGCATTTACTAAAGACTCTAGGAATTGGGATAACGTTCAGGTCGTCCACAAGTCCCCATATAAAAATCCCCATAGATCAACCTCCATCGCACTACCCCCACATAGTTACCTTCATGATCTCATCCCAGACGGAGATACATTCCCCCCACAAGTCTAATACGCCTCCAAGAAGGAATTGGGGCATCTTCCAGCAGTTCACATAATCATACTCCCTAGCAAATCCCCCTAGCGGATAAAGGAGTCTAATCATTTCTCCAGCATATACTGGAAATTTCCTCCACACAGCCTACAAAATTCCAATTCCATTCAGAAAAGATTCCCTTAGTACAATTCACAAGAATTTAATTCCCCAACTGAGTTATTTCTCCAACATTGCAAAATCCACTGCATAATTCTCTTCTCCAACAAGGTTTACTTCTCCAGCGGGGTTTATTTCCCCAGCAGAGTTTATTTCCCCAATAGAGTTTAACTTCCCAAGCAGAGCTCATTCTTCTGATTACTACAAATCCCCTGTAATATTATCTTCTCCAGCAAAGTATAATCCAGCTTGCTATCCCCAGAAAGTTGCTACGGAATATGAAACTGAGCCAAACATCATTTAAATTTGTCTACCCCAAGAAGAGTTGACGTCCATATCGGAAACTCGGTCATATGACACCTGTAAAGGTTATTCCTCTCTTTTATCCCCAATCAAGGTATATAAGAACTAAATTCTCAATAGAGCGATGAACGACCAATGTTCCTGAACTCTTCTATCCCCAAGAAGTGAAACTTTTCTAGCGGAGTATCCTAAAACAGAAAGCAGGAATCCCCAACGGAGATGTTCTAAACAAAATTAAAGATTCATATTCTTCACCCCTAGCAACAATCAGGGATTTATTATCCCCGGACAAAGATGTTATACGAAGCAACCGCCTCAACAACATCTCACATGCATACATCATTTACAAGTATCATAGCATATGCATACGAAACACATATAGAACACTCTTATTTAATTTGAGAACATCATTACGCAATGCATTACATACGTCATGACATTGCATAAAGACTAATTTTATCTTTTCAGGTAAAGTCTACAAACAAACGAATATCATTAGCAATTTTCAAACAGGTCAAAGATTAATTCCGGAAACAGGACAGGGAAACTATCTCGATACAGGATCTTTCTTGGAGAATAGAGGATAGTTTTCAACAGGAATTCTTCTATGATGAATACTTTCAGAAGACTCAATCATAGGATTGATAATGAGTTCTTCTATTATCCTCATGTTCTTTAGAGTTTGTCTATTAAAAGAATATCCAATGCTTGAAGCCAGATCCTCTGTAATTGGCTTCTTCAATCAAAAACTTTACTAAGCCACTTTCCATAAAAATATTCATCAGAAGATGTCCACAAGAAATATTAGGTGAGACCTTTCTGGTTGGATTGGTAGTGGTTCTTGTCTTTCTGATAGATTCCCTCAGATAATTAACCGGAATAAGAGGAAGGTTTATCTTCTGCTTAGTTAGCAGAAAGTACAATATGAACTTCTGATTGATGATGAAATAATCAGAATAACTTGAAGCAGGTCTAGGGTTTATGCAACCCAGAATAATTTTGTGCCAAACTCTGAGATGATCATGAAGATCTTTTCACTTGTGCTCAATCTTCTCAGCAGAATAATTCTTAAAAAGTAATTGGTTAATATATTCCTTTGCAAACTTTGATTTATTATCCATTCTATCAACACGTTTTCCTTGTAAGAACTTCAATTCTAAAAGTTTTGCAAAATATTTTTCAGTGATGATGATTCTTTTCCCAATCACATCAGAGACAATGTGAAGATCATCTCAATCAACCATTTTCCATAAATCTTTCACTAGTGCCCAATAGATAGGACCATGAAGCCTTTTGAAATAGTTTTCCCAGCCTTGAGCACCTAATTTCTTCTTTAGGTCACACCCATTTGCAGATAGGTTGTCAAAATCAACCATGAGTTCTCTAAGAATGGTCATCCCTTCATGTTTTATAATGAAATGAACTTGAGAACTTTTCTACAAAATGTGATTCTCACCAATAGGGTTTAAGGATGATGAAGGAGCGGATGAAGTTGACGGAGGAACGGTTAAAGATGAGGGAACCATGGTTGAGGATGATGGAGCAACGGTTAATGATGAAGAAATGGTTGGGTTTATAACTTGTTCCACTTCACTTGCAAACTTAACAACCTCTTGTTGTTATGGGGTCATCATTGTTGAAGGTGAAGAACATTGATGAAGAAACTTTGGAGAAGATGATGAAAATTGTTGACGAAGGTGATGATCTGATGAAGAGCGTTGATGAAGATGATGAATATAGAGAACTTGTTGAATGGTTTGAGAGAAAAAAAGGGTTTAGGGTTTCTAAAGTTTGGAAGTGAAGTGAAGTGTATGTTTTATAGTGTTTTAGAAGTGAGAGAAAAATAAATAAAAAATAAACACATATAAACATAATTATTTGGAGCATTAAATAAAAGTAATAATTACAATTTTAATTAGTTTCAAGAAAAATTACTGCCAATGCGTAGCCTAGGTAGAATGCTGATTAAGAATAACCAAAGGTTACACGCGTTAATCACTACATCTAATTAGGTAGCATGTTTGATATCCTCAGAATCTAGATAACCAAAAGGTTTCGATCTGATCAGAGACATTTTTGGCTAAAACATATTTTGATTATTGAGGTTCTGAAAGAAATGCAATACCTTCGTTTAGCTCAAAGTCTATTAATCTTTAGAAGGTTTGAACGCTAATCTTGTTTTGACTATAGCATCTTTGTTTCCGAGAATTCGATCTTCGAGATGAGATTATGAGATTCAGCTTTTCCTTTGTTGTGGTTGATTTGAAGGAACAACAACAATATTAGAAGTAGCAGATTATGATTCTTTATATTCTTGTTTCTTCTCCTTGGGTTCTGCAAACATTATCTTCACATCTGCAAGCATTACCTATAGTTCCAGAGCCAATTATCTATCCCTTCTGGTTGCCTCTGAAACCAACAATGCCTCAAGACTTAAGTTCCAAATCTTGGAACATATGCCTTTCGCCTGTCATGTGTCGCAAGCATCCATTGTCAATTACCATGACTGGTGTTTCAGTGGAGCCATCAAGAACATCTGTTGTTGCACCCCCAAAATTTACCCTCTTGATTTAGGCTTATGTTTCATCATGAGCATCATAGTGCATTACATTCATACATTGTGACAGGATCAAAGTACTTTGATGACCAAGTTTTCCTCAAGCCTTGAAGGTTATTTGCATTAACAAATTGCTCAAGAAGAATCTTACCATCCAAATATCTGGAACTTTTAAGCTCAAAAGTTTTTTCACATCTCAAGATACTTTATTCATCTCTTTAGGTCATCAGAAGATTGGAGCTTGTGTTTGATCACAAATGGAATCACTCTTTGGATTCATCAGCCAAATTAGGGTTTGCTTGAGCAAGGTTGTTGGATAATGTACAAGACTTGATTTAGGGAGATACAACATTTCTTTGATATTTGAAAGGTCTTTGTACAAGGAATTGGTCAGAATGCCCTGAGGATTTAAAGTTTTGCAAATGATCCATCAGTCTCCTAATGTGTTGACCAAAATTAGGGTTTTGGTTTTCATCAGGTTTTCTTGAGAATTTTGAAGTAAGACTTTGCACATGGCCTTTATATGTTTGGAAGATCATATGTTTTAAGTTTTGATCATCAATTTTGAAGGGAAGTGGATCAATTAATTCAGAGGGGAAAAATGGTCATTTTGGTCCAAATCAGTCAAAGTCAAGGTTGACCAAGTGAATTTTTGGCCAACCATTAATTCAAGGATGTACTTTTCATATTTCAATTCCATTTTGGTCTTTGGATCAAGGAGATTGCAGTTTGGGTTGAAACTTGTTCTTGAAGAAACCCTAAAAGTTTCTTTGGAAAATAAGGGCCTAAGTTCAAAAATTCATATTTTATTCATCCTTGATCAAGAAGATGCAAATGAAATATGTTTGGAAATCTAAGAAAATGATCTTTCACCTCATTTTTGTCTCATGTCCAAATTTGTAAGGAATCAAGAGTTATGGTCTTTTGAAGTTACAAGATTATAGGTCATTTTTCAAAATTAGTGAATTTCAAGCTAGATTTTAAGAACCTCAATGGATTAATTTGCAAAAAATATAAACAATAGGATTGTAGATATTTTCAAGACCTTTCCAAATTGTACTCATTTGTGTCAAAACTCAAAAGTATGAGCATGTTATGAGTTTTGGAAATTTGAGGCATTTCATTGAAATTTATCAAATGTGCAACATGGCCATTTCTTGCAAACTCAAGTTTTAGCCATTCATTTTGCTTCTAATCAAGCCCATTGGTAATTTGTGACATGCTGAGGCCCATCACACTCACTATTTCGTGCCCCATATGGTATTGCACATGTTGGATTGAAAAAATGACAAACTTGCTAAAAATTGCAAATTCACCAACACTTCTTCTTTTCAAATGATCATAAGCTGGAATTTTGGGAGTTTAATTCTGAAGTTATTTGGCTCACAAAACGCATGAGAAGCAAGAAAACGCACGGGCAAAACACCTGATTCAGTATGCACCCTATTTTTGGCCAAAATTCCCAATCTTGTCGTCCAACGGATTTAAAGCCTGATTTCCACTTCTAACCTTCTCCATAAGCTCTATATAAGAGGAAGAAAGCCTCAGTGAGAAGGGTCCGTGCCTCATTTTTCCAATCAATGTCAGAAACTCCATAGCTTGTTGCTCTTCATTTTTCTTCGATTCTTCCATTTCCCTTGCGCGTTTTGGCCAATTCTTCTTGCATTCTCTTCTCCAAGTGATAAGGATTGTAGATCGAGGGATGGATTGCAACTGGAGTGAAGGAGATAGTAGATCCTTTTTTTCTCAAAGGTTTGAATTCTCAACTTCAAATTCTGATTTCTAGCCATGTCTCGTGTGATTTAAGTTCATAATCATGTTGTTTGAAGTCTATGGAATGATTCTGAAGCTTTATAGCGTTTAACTTGACGAATTATGCATGTTTGGATGTTCTGAAACTCGCGATTCAGAATTTTTTTGTTCATGTTCATGACTTTATTGTGGAAAATATGGTTGATGATTTGTTTTGATTCGAATTGTTATGGATTCCTTGCCATGCTAGCTTTAATTGGCCTTTGATTTTATAAAAAATGATGCAAAATTGAGTGAGTTATGTTGATCTGAAAGTGTGCCCTAAGCAAGAGATATTCGCGCGTTTTTTGAATGTCCAGAGGTTGAAGATGATGTGGTGGCACATCATGATTGGTTTATTTGAAATTTTTGGCTTATTTGAATTTTTGTTTTATTTGACATTTTGTTTAATTTTGTTTTCTGATCAAAACACATTCAAAAATCACAAAAAAATTACCATAGGTAAATATTATTTTCTAGTATTTGTCACATTTATTTGGATTTTTTTAAAAAATAATTTGATTGGTTTAAAAAATTGTTAGGTTTATTTAATTAATTAATCAAAGATTATTTTTATTTTAATAGTTCCTTTGACTTAAAAAATCCACAAAAAATATTCTAGACTCCTAAGATAATGTAAAAATTGATTCTGGTTTTGGTTCATCATTTTTCTTATTTTTGATTAAAAATTTAATTTCAAAAGGTTATATGTAATAGTTGTTTGTTTTTTTTATTTTAATACTTCTATTAATTCAAAAATTCCAAAAAAAATCATATAATCTTGTTTTTAATCATAGAACCTCATCATATATTAGTTTTGGCTCTTTTTGTGATTTTTGGTTATGTTTTTCATTTTCTTGCCCTTAAATAATTATTTCATTATTAATTGTTTGTTTTTTTGTTTTTTAATATTTTCCTTTTATCCAAAAAATCACAAAAAATTCAAGAATGTATGTTTTTTGCCCTAATATTTGAACATAATTTCAGTTGGCCATTCTTCTAAATTTTTGAGTTAAATATCATTTTGACATGTGAATATTTGTTAATTACATAATTGTTTGAATATTAATTTCCTTCTTGACTTTTCCTAATTCAAAAAAAATATGAAAAATTGTATATTCTGACTTTTAAGGTTTCTTGGTTATTGGTTTGACTTTGGTTGGATTTGTTTGAGTTTTAATCCTATTTAATTAATATTTGGGATTAAAAGTCAAAATCTAGGGTTTTGTTACTTATGGTGCAAGTTTCATGTGTCAAAATCTTCGTGCCTTGGGTTTTTATTGGATTTCAGGTCTTGATCATGGTTCATGAATGTGTTGGGAATTTAAAAACTATCTTTCTTGATTATTTGACTTGGTTTGACACTTTTCCACAAATAATTTTGAAAACTTGTCTAGTTTAGTGGTTTTGCCAACTAGTCTTAAACTTTGCACTTCATTTGGCCTCCTCCCCAATCATTCATGAACTTAGGGCTTGCATTCTGACTTCTAAACACTTCCAAGATGTTAAGATTTCTTTGGTTTGAATTATGGACCTCTATTTCTATTTTTGATGTAATTTTGAAGTGAAGGTATCCAATTATGTTTGCATGACTTGTTGCAAATTGTTTGATGGCCAATGAACTTGAGTGAGGCCTATAATTGGGAACCTAATGATCATGTTGGTTCTAACTTGTCCATGTTAGCTCAAGCCATTTCACTTGGAAGCCTCATGTTTGAATATTTTGAACCATCTAGTGCATTATGAAGGTTTCATTTCCTATTGTATTCATGAAGTTGTGTTTGAATCAATTGTGCATGATTGAAATGTGTTTGCTACTGACTTTCATGGTTTTTGTTCATATTATTCTCAAGCTCTTATGATCCTTGATTGACATTCAATTGTCAATTCAACATGGTGATAGAAAGGAGCAACATTCCTCTGATTCTCTTGACCTAATCTGTGCACATGCTTGTTTCTTCTTGCCTATAATGTCTAATGTTGATAATTTCCTCCATGTTGTTCTCATCTCTCTTTCATCATATGGAATACTAACTTGGTTGTTGAATGTGCGACGTACTCTGAGCAAGTTGCCACTTTTGGCTTGAGGCTTTTCTGTGTTTCACTTTATTTGTGAAATATAATCTTTTGTACTGGCATTGTTTTTTGTGCTTCGCATGTTTGATGGTTTATGCAGGATATATACATATGATTGTGAATGCCATACATTGCCCCTGGGACTTTTTCATATCTGATAGATTCCTGACTAAATTTGTTTACTGATGCCATCTTGCTTGAAGTTTCTCTGGGTTTCTTTTATCCTTGCTTGAAGTTTCTGTTTGGTATTGTACTACTTCCTTTTTCCCATTTTCATTTTGCATAATTCTCTGATTGCATGATGGGACCTCTGTTGATGATATATGTCAGGAGGCCCTCTGGTTTTTTATCTGATGCATGTGTTTTAATTGTTGATCGATGACTCACTCAATTTAGAAATTGAGATCACGACTTTGCTCTCATTGCATGTTCCCTATAGGATGTTTATTAATTTTCTTCTTTAATTGTTGATCGATGAGTCACTAAATTTAGAAATTCAGATCACGACTTCGCTCTCATTGCATGTTCCCTATAGGATGTTTATTGCTTTTCTTCTTTAATTGTTGATTGATGAGTCACTCAATTTAGAAATTGAGATCACGACTTCGATCTCATTTCATGTTCCCTATAGGATAGTTTTGTTGATTTCCCTTTAACATGCTAATTAGGATAGGATCTTCCCTTTATCCTCAACCTTAGGGTTAACCATTGTATGATAACATTAGGGATAATGCTAGGCTAGTTTCCCTTAGTTGTTTTTATTTCTTTGCATTTTTGCATCTTAAAACAAAATTTGTTTTCTTGGCAAATCATAAGACATTTCTAATAAATCCAAACTCCTCTTAAAAGTAAAAGATACAAACCAATCTTTCTTTGTTTATGTTATCTCTTAGCCGATGTTTCGCCATCGCACATTTGTTTGAAGTCGATGTTTCGCCATCGCACATGTTTGTTATCCTACATTGATTCTCAATATAATTGTTAGGTGTGATGCTTTGTCATCCATTTTATTTATGTGTTTCCATCTTTGCCATGTTATCTCTTAGCCTATGTTTCGCCATCGCACATTTGTTTGAAGCCGATGTTTCGCCATCACACACGTTTGTTATCCTACATTGATTCTCAATATCATTGTTAGGTGTGATGCTTTGTCATCCATTTTATTGATGTTTTGCCATCTTTGCCATGATTCTTTATAACCTCTTAGCCGATGTTTCGCCATCGCACATTTGTTTGAAGTCGATGTTTCGCCATCGCACATGTATGTTATCCTGCTTTGGTTCTCAATATCATTGCTAGGTGTGAGGTTTTGTCATTCGTTTTATCATTCGATGTCTTGCCATCTTTGACATGTTACTTTGTTATTATTTAGTCGACGTTTGATCACCTCATTTGTTTGTTGTTTCATTTGATGTTTTGCCATCTTGGCTATCTCTGTTTGTCTTAATTAAAAAACCCAAACCAAGCAAAACACATAAGCCGAACTACGGCTGCTCTGATTCCTTAAAAGGGATATGTAGGCATTGTGGTAGGGCCCAACTGAGCACATCCTTTATTTTCCCTACATTGTTTTCTTTTTTTCTTTCGCATGCATTCCCTTTTCAGTTTTAAGTCATAGACATAGGATTTGACCACAACCATTTAGATTAGACAACAAGAGTGGATACTGTAGAGTACTACGGGCGTGTGGGGTGCTAACACCTTCCCCTCGCGTAATAGACTCCCTTACCCGATCTCTCGGTCGCAAGACCGTGATTTCTCCCTCTCCAGGTTTTCTCGATGTTTACCTTTCCCTCTCGGCGGGATAAAAGACGTTCGGTGGTGACTTCATTGATGTTTCATTAACATCCAAATGACAGGTTCCAGCCACGTAGTTTCAGCTGGCGACTTCACTGGGGACAGATTGACCTTTTGCTGGTTCATCCCGGAGTCGATCCTAGCTCTTGTTTGTTTTCTTTTTGGGTGTTTATTTTACCGCTTTTCATATTTACCTGTTTGCATTGCATCCTATGTGCGCTTTACTTTCTGCATACTGGATTTGGCTGGACTGTTTCGTTTCTGGATTTTTCTTGGTGGGTGGGTTGTTCCATGAGGTAAAAGGTCTCGTACCCAGGCTATGAGTGAATTCCATAGGAACTAGGAATATAGTGGCAATGGTAGCTATGAAGCAGATGCTTTGTAGACCTGACCATGAGACCCATGACTTCAGAGGTAGTTCGGATAGGTGTTATCGTATGATAATACCGACATTCGAGCTCTCGTACTCTGATTTGGCTTCTAACCTTAACTTAACCTAGACTACACCCGTGAGAGGGGCGGGAAAACTTTTTTTACAGGTACAGGTACTGTTGGTGACTTTGTGTTGTGAAGGTGACTCAGGTTCCCATGATGGTTTTGAAGCCTCGAGATTCTCTTGTGATCTTGAGTGGAGTTGTTCTGTAATGGTCAAGCCACGATCTAGTCTGAACATTGATCCTGTCATATTGCAACATAGCATGTTTATTTCTAAAAAAATGATGTAAAAAAATAATAATTAGCATGCGCATGTCATTTTCCAGGGACATTCAAGAGTCTTCTTTCTATCAGAAATGGCTGGTCTCCCTCCAGTTGAGTTTGATTCAGTTCGTGTTAAAGAGCTCACCAGGCATACTTTCTCTTATCAGATTCCTACCATTGATGTGTCCAAATTTAAGAGGTTGAGCTCTTATCTGAAGGGTGATGTTCTGAACAACTTCAACAAAAATTATGCAACTTGTTACTGGTCCTTAATACTCCAGTTGACTCGATGGCTTTGATCACTCTCTTCCAGTTCTATGACAGAGAATTACGGTGCTTTACTTTTCAAGATTATCAACCGGTTCCTACCCTAGAAGAGTATGCGTACCTGCTTAATGTCAGATTGACCGATGAAGCGCCTTTTTTCCAAGTACCGGAAAAGCCGAAGTTCGAAGTCATTGCTGAAATTCTTCGTTTGAGTTGGAAAGAGGTGAAAGACAATTGGAAGTCCAGTGAGGGTATCGCAGGATTTCATTTGGATTTCTTAGTGAAGAAAGTTGAAGACTGGGAAAAGAAAGGAAATTAGAGTGACTTCAGTTATCTGTTCTCTCTCATGACATACGGGATCGTCCTCATCCCTCACAAGAGAAATTTTGTGGATTTGGCGGCTATTTGTGTTTTTAGAAATAAGAACCCGATACCGACACTCTTGGCAGATACTCTTTATGCCATTCATTCCAGACATGGAAAAGGTAGTAATGTAAATTTATGCCACTCGATGTTGTATCAATGGCTTAAGTTGCATTTACCAGTAAGTGGCCCTTTCGTGGATACCAGACATTCTCTCTGATGGTCATCAAGACTTGTTAACCTTACTTCATTTGATATCCGGTGGAATTATGACACGGGGGAAGTGCGAAGTATTGTCACTAGCTGTGGAAGTTTCCCTAATGTTCCTCTCATAGGAACTAAGGGGTGTATTAACTACAATCCCGCGCTTGCTTATCGTCAATTGGGATATGAAATGGATGGACCGCCAAAGGTTGAGGAGGTGTCTAAATCAATTTATTTCGCTAGAGGAAGTGATCCTAAGATGTTGAAAAGAGTGACAAGTTCTTGGAAGGGAATTCACAAGAAGGATAGAACTACTTTGGGCAAGAAGGTTCCTATTGCTAGGGTTCCTTACTTGGAGTGGGTTAAAGCCCGGGTCAAGATCTTACGGTTACCATTTGCAAGGTAGGCTCCTCTATACGAGCAAACTCCTGTTGTTTCGAGTAACAGGGTGCCTACTGAGATGTTCACCCAGGTTCATGTTGAGAACATTCAGCTTCGTGCAAAAGACCGTGAGGCAGGGATGAAACTTTATTGGGCAGATCAAGAAAGGGCTGACTTAGCTCACAAACTCAAAGAAAATCAAGGGGAAACTTCTGATGTAACCGGTTTTAGGAAGAGGTCTCATGCCGAAATGGAAGAAGAATTGAGTAAGATTCAGCAAGAGTTTCGGAAGCTTCAGGCCTCATAAAATAGTTACAAGAAGAAGATTCAGAACTTAGAAAGACAACTCAAAGACAAAGATGCTCAGCTCGAGAGGGAAGTGGCCCAGAAGCGTGTCGCAGAAGATCGGTTCCAAGAGAGTAAAATAGTCGCATCTCATCTTTTGAAGGAGAAAGCCAGACTTGAAGATTACTGCCAACATCTTGAAGCATGTTTAGTTCCGGAGATTTAGTTCTGTTATTTGCTTTTGGTGTATTTGGTCACCCCCATAATTGTTGGAAGGGGCCAATTGATTATTGTATTATTCAGTTCTTTTTGCTTTATTGTTAAAACATGTATTAGTTGTTTATCATTTTACTCTTAATTGACCGAAGTCACTTGGACATCGATTCTTTTGTTTGTAAATAATTGAAGTGTTCGTCGTATTATATTTTCTCTTTTGACTGTATGGTCGCACGCCATGATTGATGAATAAAAGGACTCTTGGATACTTGGAAATGACAAACATATCATGCACATCATGCATTTCATAACATTACAGGTTATCTCAAGACGGTTTTCTTATCTTGCTGCTTTTCTTATTCAGAAATCAAGATGACTACTCATCGGTATTCCTCCAGAAACAACTTGCCAAGACAGATGGAACAGGTTCAAGCTGAACTCGTTGAAATGAGGGCCCAGATGGCTACTCAGATGACTCAGTTCATGGAGGTCATCACCAATGTGAATCGCCGACAAGAGGAACTAGCTGCCATTATCAACAACCAGCGCCGCCATCCGAGGGATGGTGGAAATCAAGGGCTTTATCAGGACATTTCTATAGGAATGGGGGATGTGCAAGATCAGCCTGTTGGAAATTTTCATGGGATGCCGGGAAACCCTTTTGTGCGTAACGTAGGGAAGTTTCCTCCGTCTCCTGGACCTCGTCTTGTGGGGAACAGGAGAGCTAATCAAGGTGGTGTAAGGAATTATCGGGATCAGGATTTTGACTTTGATCAGGATGAAGATCAGTTTTCTGTGCAGCATTCAGAGCCGGGGGTTCAGATTGAGGATATGAAGTATCATTTGTTGGAAGAGCGTTTGAAGGCTGTGGAAGGGCAAGGAGTCCTTGGTATGGATGCTAATGATCTTGGGTTGGTGTCTGGGGTGAAAGTTACTCCAAAGTTCAAGCCTCCTACATTTGAGAAGTACAACGGAACATCGTGCCCTATTACTCATGCAACTTATTATTTCCGGAAGATGTTGGTACATACTGAGGATCATGGGCTTTTGATTCACTTTTTCCAAGATAGCCTATCTGGGGCATCCCTGGAGTGGTACATGAAGTTGGAGAAAGCTCACATTCGTTGTTGGAATGATCTTGCTTGGGCTTTTGTCAAACATTATCAGTACAATATGGATATGGCACCTAATCGCACTCAGTTACAGAATATGTCGCAAGGACCAAAAGAATCTTTCAAGGAATACGCTCAGAAGTGGCTTGAGTTGGTTGCGCGGGTTCAACCTCCACTCATGGAGAGAGATATCATTGATATGTTTATGAGTACCCTGCAAGGACCGTTCTATGAGCACATGATAGGAAGTACTTCGGCAGGATTTGCAGACTTGGTTATGGCTGGTGAAAGAATGGAAGTGGGTTTGAAATTGGGAAAAATTCAGATTGGAGGTTCTAGCAGCTCATCACGGGGCAGTAAGAAACCATTCAACAATTACCCTAAGAAAAGGGAAGGCGATGCAAGCGCGATTTACTCTCATAGAGGACGAAGAGAGGATCGTCATCATCAGCAAATCAATGTTGTTTCTATTCATGTTAATGCTCCTCCGCAGCAAAGACCAAATACAGTGCCGCAACAACAAAGACAGCAAGACGCTCCCCGTCAGTATAATAACCAGCAGCAGAGACAGCCCATAAAATTTGATCACTTGCCAGTAACTCTTACTGAAGCGTTCCACCACTTGCTTGACTTGAAGTTGATCAGTTTGAGAAATATGCCACCACCTCCCGCAAGACTCCCTGTTAACTATGATGCTAATGCAAGATGTGAATTCCATTCAGGCGGAGTGGGTCATTTTATTGACAACTGTTTTGCGTTGAAGTGCAAGGTACAAGACTTGTTGGATTCTAAGGCGATTGAGTTTACTCTAGTGACTGGTCCAAATGTTACTCAGAACCCAATGCCAAGGCATGAAGGGGGTGTTGTTAATATGGTTGATGATAACGATGAAGTGTTGAATTTGATCATGAATGTGGAACAAGTAACTACTCTGTTGAGCTTTGTTAAGAAGTATTTGCTTGACAATTCTGTTTTCCCAGGTTGTACTTCAGAATGTGCCAAGTGTAGAGAGAAACCGAAGGGCTGTGATGATTTGAAAGCCGGTATCTAGTTGTGATAAATGAGGGTTCCCTGCAGTTCGATAGAAAATCGAGCTACCGCGAGGTCACCGAAGAAGATGTTGCTGTGATATCTATTCCTTACACCCCTGCGCGCATTCCTGCCCCATCAAGGGCACCCCTTCTGATGATCACGGTACCTGGACCTATGCCGTACACTAGTGCGAAGGCCATCCCGTGGAATTACGGTGCCGATGTTTATTACCATTGGGTAAAGCAAGAGGTTAATGATCGTTTGTCTGAGAAAGAATATGCTGAAGGTGGTGAAGAGGAAGTCCATAATTTTTCTGGTGTGGGTCGAATGAGTAGAAGCGGGAGAGTATTTGGTCCTTCCAATGTGCAAGATGCGGCAGATGCTTCTGGAAGAGAAAAAGGGAAACAACAGGTAACGATTGGTAATCCAAAGGATACGCCAGCCAGTGTGTCTCAACCAATTCCGATACCAAAAGCTTCTTCAGTTCCCGATGAGGTTGAAGAGTTGATGCGAATTATCAGAAAGAGTGATTATAGCATAATTGATCATCTGAGCCATACTCCTTCTATTATGTCTATCTTGTCTCTGTTGATTTATTCAAAACCTCACAGAAATGCTTTGATGAAGTTGTTGGAGAATGCGTTTGTGCCTCACGAGATAACTGTCAATCAGTTTGAGAATGTCTATGCTAACATATCTGCCGGGAATGGTTTGGGCTTCACAGATTTAGATATTCCTCCAGAAGGACCAGACCATAACAAAGCGTTGCATATTTCAATGGAGTGCAGAGGCACTAATTTATCTCGGGTTTTGGTAGACACAGGATCGTCCTTAAATGAATTACCCAAGTCAGCATTAATGAAGATTGATTATTCTGGACTGGAGTTATGCCCTAGTGATTTGATAGTGAAGGTGTTTGATGGGTCTCGAAGGTTAGTATTTTGAGAGGTGGAGTTGCCAATCAAGGTTGGTCCTCACACCTTCACGGCTACATTTTTTGTGATGGATATACAGCCGACATACTGTTTCTTGTTGGGGAGGTTGTGGATTCATAGAGCAAGAGCAGTCACTTCTACTCTTCTTCAAAAACTCAAGTATCCTGCAGAGGGAAAGGTGATAATTGTATGCGGAAAAGAAGAGTACATCGTGAGTCATTTGACATCATTCCGCTATGTCGACGTTGAAGGTGAGATTCATGAGACTCCGTTTCAAGCATTTGAGACAATTCATGCTGTCAATCTTCCTCCTCGAGAGCAGAAAAAGAAGTCGGAAACTGTTATATTTTCTCTCAAAGATGCAAAAGCTGTAGTGGAAAGTGGTAACCCTGAAGGTTGGGGTCAGTTTCTGGACGTTACCCCAAAGTTTGACAAATTTGGTCTTGGTTTTAGCCCAAGTCAGCAGAGTGCAGCTCCCAGAGCATCCAGTTTATCTACCCCTGTGAAATTTTCTCGTCCTGGTGCTCAAGAAGGGCACGTTATTGCAATTAGCGATGATAGAGTTTATGGCTACAATATCGAAGATTGGATTCGTCCAAGTATTCCCGGCCAAACACTCAACAATTAGACTTCTGTGGATGTTATCCAAGTTTCAAGCGCTGAGGAATGCACTTCCACCATCGATTCTATCGATAACGACTCTGATATGGCTCATTATGACTTTGATACTCCTATTTATCAAGCTGAAGAAGAAGCATATGAGGATAGTGATCTTCCTAAGGAATTAGCAAGATTGTTAAAACAAGAGGAGAAGGTTATCCAGCCGAATCAGGATTCGATTGAGGTGGTGAATATTGGCTCAGAAGAGGTTAGAAGAGAGCTCAAGATAGGGGCTGATCTCGAAGAAAGTATAAAGGTCAGATTGATTAAGCTACTCCGTGAGTATTCTGATATCTTCGCTTGGTATTATGAGGATATGCCTGGGTTGGATACAAATATAGTGGTGCATCGACTACCACTTAAAGAAGGTTGTTCTCCTGTCAAGCAGAAGCTCCGAAGAACTCATCCTAAGATGTCCAAGATGATCAAGGAGGAGGTCCAAAAGCAATTGGACGCAAATTTCTTAAAGGTTGTCAATTATTCGCCATGGATTGAAAATATTGTGCCTGTGCCCAAGAAAGATGGTAAATTAAGGATGTGCATGGATTATAGGGATTTGAACAAGGCCAGCCCTAAAGATGATTTCCCTCTTTCGCATATTGATGTGTTGATCGATAACACTGCTCATTCCAAAGTGTTCTCATTCATGGATGGCTTTTAGGGTTACAATCAAATTAAGATGTCTCCAGAGGATATGGAGAAGACAATATTCATCACGCCTTGGGGAGCCTTCTATTATAAAGTGATTCCATTTGGTTTGAAAAATGCCGGGGCAACATATCAATGCACCATGGTCACTCTCTTTCATGATTTGATTCACAAAGAGATTGAGGTTTATGTAGACGATATGATTGCTAAGTCTGACACGGAAGAGGAACACCTTGTTCATATGGAAAAATTGTTCGGGAGACTGAGGCAGTTCTTGCTAAGGTTGAATCCGAATAAGTGCACCTTCGGGGTGAGATCCGACAAGCTGTTGGGTTTTATTGTAAGTTAAAAAGGTATCGAGGTGGACCCGACCAAACTAAAAGCGATACAGGAAATACTTGAGCCAAGGACAGAAAAAGAAGTACGTGGTTTCTTGGGAAGGTTGAACTACATTTCTAGATTTATTTCTCATCTCAGAGACACCTGTGAACCTAGGTTCAAGTTGTTAAAGAAAAGTCAGACGGTGAAATGGAATGAGGATTGTCAGAAGGCCTTTGACAAAATAAAGGAGTATTTGCAGGAACCTCCGATACTCATGCCGCCAGTGGAAGGAAGGCCACTAATCATGTACCTAACTGTGTTGGAAACCTCAATAGGTTATTTCCTCGGTCATCACGACGAGACAGGGAAGATAGAACAGGCTATTTACTACTTGAGTAAGAAGTTTATGGAATGCGAGTCAAGGTACTCATTGCTGGAAAAAACTTGTTGTGCGCTTGCCTGGGCCGCCAAACGTTTGAGGTAGTACATGTTAACTCACACTACCTACTTGATATCCAAAATGGATCCAATCAAGTACATTTTTGATAAGCCAGCTCTTACAGGCAGGGTAGCCTGTTGGCATATGATACTCACTGAATATGATATCCAATACACTACTCAAAAAGCAATTAAGGGTAGTGTACTGGCCGATCATCTTGCTCATCATCCAATGAATGATTATGAACCAATGAAGTTTGATTTTCCGGATGAGGAAATTGTGTATATTCGGGATTGTAATATACCAGACCTAGACGAAGGACCCGAGCCGGGATCACGTTGGACGCTTGTTTTTTATGGTGCCTCTAATGCCATGGGTAACGACATCGGAGCTATTATCACTTCCCCTGAGGGATACCACATTCCTTTCAAGGCTCGTATTTGTTTCGATTGCACTAACAACATGGCTGAATATGAGGCTTGCATCTATGGCATTGAAGCAATGATCAAACTGCGCATCAAATTTTTGAAAGTTTACGGGGATTCTAATCTTGTTATCAGCCAGATTAATGGAGATTGGGAGACTCGCCATCAGAACCTAATTCCCTATCGCGAGCATGTTATGAAGTTGATTCTGTATTTCGAAGAGATCACGTTTGAGCACATTCCCAAAGAAGAAAACAATTTAGCTGATGCACTGGCAACTTTGTCCTCCATGTTCAAGGTTAAGTGGGCTAATGAGGCACCTTCCATTACTATTAGAAGTCTGAGCGAGCCAGCTTTCTGTTTTAAGGCCAGTTTGGAGCCAGATGGTAATCCTTGGTTTTATGATGTTAAGCGATATCTAGAAACACAAGAATACCCTGAAGAGGCGTCTACCATAGATAAGAAGTTCTTGAGAAGATTTTCAGCCAAGTTCTTTCTCAGTGCTGGTGTTTTGTACGGAAGGCATCATGATGGTCTACTGCTCAGATGTGTTGATAAGAAAGAAGCAGCTAGAATCATCGAGGAGATACATGAAGGTGATTTTGGGACCCATTCCAACGGGCACACCATGGCCAAAAAGATTTTGCGAGCAGGTTATTATTGGTCCACCATGGAGACTGACTGTTACAATCATGCACGGGTTTGCCACAAATGTCAAGTTTATGCTAATAAGGTGCATGTGCCGCCAGTACCTTTGAATGTCTTGACTTCCCCTTGGTCGTTTGCAATGTGGGGAATTGATATGATCGGCAAGATTGAACCGACTGCGTCCAACAGGCACTGTTTCATTCTGGTTGCTATCGATTATTTTAGGAAATGGGTCGAAGCTGCATCCTATGCCAATGTTATGAAGCAGGTAGTAACTCGGTTCATTAAGCACAATATTATATGTCGCTACGGAGTTCCTGAAAAGATCATTACCGATAATGGGTCTAATTTGAACAACAAAATGATGAAGGAGATTTTTGAGTCCTTCAAAATTAAGCATCATAACTCTTCCCCATATCGACCAAAGATGAACGGTGTTTTCGAAGCGGCCAATAAGAATATCAAAAAGATCGTACAAAAGATGGTGGTAACCTATAAAGATTGGCATGAGATGCTTCCTTTCGCTTTGCATGGTTATCGCACCATAATGCGTACTTCGACTGGGGCAACACCATTTTCATTGATTTACAACATGGAAGCAGTGTTGCCGATAGAAGTCGAGATTCCCTCTCTTAGGGTCATGAGAGATGTTGAGCTAGATGAAGGTGAATGGGTATAGAATCGGCTGGAACTTATTCATGAAATGAGATTGACGGCCGTATGTCATGGTCAGGCATATCAATAAAGGATGAGAAAAGCTTTTTATAAGAGGGTACGACCTCAGTGTTACAAACCAGGCTACCTTGTGCTCAAGAGGATAATTCTTCCCCATGGAGATCCCAGGGGAAAGTGGGTTCCAACTTATGAAGGTCCTTTCGTAGTCCGAAAAATTTTCTCTGGAGGGGCGATGATGCTCACGACTATGGATGGAGAGTACTTTCCTCTCCCTGTGAATGTTGACGTAGTTAAAAAATACTTTGCATAAAAAATAATAATAACCCGCTAAACTGAAAACCCGAAAGGGCGGTTTAGGCAAAAAGATGGTGTCCTGGTGAATCGAAAACCCGAAAGGGCGTTTCAGGCAAAAGTTAGGGACTTAAAGCAAATGACTACGCTTAACATGAGCCCTTTGTTTCTTTCCTTCGTTTTGTCACCTGGCATAGGCTCGAAGCTAATCCAAGTATGGTCTGTCTGAAACCAGGAAGATAAGAGTCATCAGAGTCATAGTAGAATCAGGACTTGGTGGATATTCACATTCACATTTCCATTTGTAAACACTTGTTTGTTTTAATTTTGTAATTTCTTGCTTCCCAATGTAAATGCCTTTTTCACGGGCTGGTTTCTCAAAATCAATAAAATATCTTCTTTCAAATATGCGTAGGCGTCTCTTTTCTCCCTTTTACTATTTTGTTTGCAAAAACGTCCAATATTTTTGATAAGCATGAGCATATAATCTTCGTGGCCCTTACATAGATATGATAATCTAAGTCATGGGTGACTGGTCACTTGAAATGCGGATAACAAACCCAATCTCCGCTGTGCAAGGGGCATTGTTTCTCTGTTTGGTGGACTTCTCTTTCACTCTTTTAGGCATTCTTGCCTTGCGGTTTTGCTCCACAGCTTCGAGCCGTTGGTATTAATCATAGGTCAGGGTAATATAAAGGTTACGGCAAGTCAGTGGGACCGGTGAACCTGGTTAGAGATACTTCTTCCACATAATGGCTTTTATTACGTTTCTTTGCTGCACTTTCACGTGTTGTCTTGATTGATTGTTTTAGCATTGTCTGCATATAGGATTTTGTTTATAGTTGAATGTCATTCTTGATGCGCTGAATGTTTTTGCCTAAAAAATTTTTTTTGCATACAAGATCACTCTTTAATTGTTCTCCGGCCATTTTGATATCAGCTGTGCCAATTCTTTTGCTTAGCCAAGAGTTTGGAGGAAGGAGTATAGCTAAAAAACATTGACTGTAGTGGTATGCTTTCGAGTAGAACCCTGTTGATGATGTACAGACATTGTTTCAATCCCCAAACACTAGAGATATAAGGGAGTTAGAGCCTTGCTAACCCCTCTGAGCCTTCGAAGTAGGAGTTTTCTTTCTGTTCGAAAAATAAAAATAAACCTTCTTTTAACCAGGGGCAGGGTATATGTTCAGTTGATTTGCCCAAGCATTCAAATTTCAGAAGGAGTGTCCCCTCTGAGGATCACTGCATTTTACCTTCCACATCATAAGATCAAAAAATATCTAAACCATGATTTTCATTTTCCTCACAAAGTCCAGAGGTCAAATCGATACAATAATGGCTATCCCTCGCCGACCAAGGAATGAGGCATTTGTTTTATTCAAAAAAAAAAAGAGAAAGAATGGAAAAGTTCAAAGACCTAAAGTCACATTGACTTGTTGAAAATGGGAAACATGAATAAGAAAGAAAAAAAAACCCGCTAAGTCGAAACTTGAAAACAAGTCGCTTAGGCAAAAGTTAGGGCATCCCGCTGGACTCCCAAAAATGGAAATTCAAAAGATTTTGTTCAGGCAAAATTTAGGGAAAAGGAGATCCTAAAAGGCCAAAAAAAAAGAGATTGTTCAGATAAAATTTTCATCAAAGGAAGAACAATAATGTCAAAAAGAACCGAAGCAGCAGAAGTTAAGTGACGATCATGTTGGAGGATTTGTCGTGACCACTCAACCATTATAAATCCTTTAGAAAGATGAATGCTTGTGATAAATCAACTGAATTTAGGACATGATAATATCACGAAGGGGGTGGGCACCAAATAACTTGAGCCTTGAAAACTTTTTTTTTAAAAAAATCCGCGAAGCAGGCCATGTTACAACCTCTAAAAGTCCTAACTGAAACAGGGGTCTAACTCGAAAGCATACTACAGTAGGATAATGTTTCCTAAACTCCAAAATATGTGTTTCACATCCATGTTGGTATCTTATCACCCGCACTTTGACTCGTTTTTCAAAAGGGAAAGAGAAGTTTTAAAACCTTTTTTGCACTCTAGCCAGTGATTCATTCACAACGGAGATGCGACACTTTATTTCGTTCTTCAAGGTTTAAATAATCGTCGCATCAGGTCTATCATTCTCAAGAAAAGTTTTTCTATATGCAAAACAGCTGTTTAACATCAAAAGAGTTTACACATTGAACACTTGTAAAGAGCTTAATGATGGTTAAGAAAGGAATGTTCGGATTTCTTCTGTTTTGACAGAGCCCGTATTTGTTTAGGACTCTGTTGATCCCCTGTGAAGTTCCGTTTCCCTAGTGAAGTTTCCTTTCCCCGGTGAAGTTTCATTTCCGCGGCAAATTTTTGTTACTCCAGGGACTTTCTTTCAAAAGCCTTGTTCCAAGACTTCAAGTTTGGATGTGTCATCTATCCCCGTTGGAGTCGTTAAACAGGAACCCGCATTATGAAGAAGTTTCAACTCCCCTTTGATATTGCCAATAGAGATCCCTCGCTTTGAACTCTCATTTCCTAGCCAATCTATTGATCGGGGAATCTTTATGTTAAGGATCTTCTCTTATTCCCCAGTAAGGTTTTGATACCGTGTGACTATCTGCAGGATAACCTTCAACAGAGTTCTATCTCCCTGGTAAAGTCCCATCTCTTCAGTAGGGCTTTGTTCCCCCAGCAAAAGTTTTCCATCCCTTTCCAGAAGTTGCACAGTCTACCTGATCTTCTCTAGGAGTGTGCGATTTATTTTTTCAAATTCCCCTCAATGTTTGTGACACGTTTCTACTGGTTACTCGGATGTTATTCCCCGTGAAGCTTCATCTCTTCAAGGTTCCCTCTCTAGCGGTTCCACGTATTTTCTCCTCTCTTTTGGATTTTGCAATTTATTTTTGCAAGTCACGTCAGATCCTGACTCCTTAATTTTTTGGCTTCTCAATTGGCCATTCCCCGGTGAAACTTTTAAACATGCATCATTACATTGCATCTACCAAAACGCGTAGCATTTCCATTATATGCAACATTGGGCTATAAAAAAGAATTCAAACATGCATCAGAACATAAGCCATTATTATTTCTATCATCCCCAGTGATTTGCTAATACTTCGGATTAAATCCCCAGCGAGGTCTTCGTCCTCATTATACACCCTATACCAGTATCCTTCTGACGTCAATCTTTTGATTGAGCGTCTACTGTTGATTATAGTTCAGTTTCTCCCTGACGCTGTTGGCTGAAGATTTTGATGATATTATTAGAAGCAAAGTAAATTGGACGTTTCGATTGAAATGAAACAAAGCGTCATGTTTCGAAATGATAGAAGCAGTGCTTCGAATGAGCATATCAAAGCTTGGAGCTTCGAGTGACAGTTATGAGAATATATCCAAAGGAATCTCGAAATGATAACAAGGATGTGTTTAAGAAATGCGTTCGAAGCGAAGAAGTGCCAAAACATTTGAAATTCAAATGCAAGCGGGATGTTCTAAATTTGAAATATATGCGCTGGAGCATTCGAAGACGCGTGGAAGCAAGAGAGAGGCATTGCTCTGCATGTTCTGAACGTGGCAGAATCTTATAGCAAGACCGTTATGGTCGAAGTAGTATAAATAGAAGTCTTAGCATTAGGATTTCGTGTGTCATATCTATTGTACAAAAACTCAGTAAACATTCAAATTACCACATGGCTAGGGAAACGAATGCAAGAGCAATGTACGTATGATAACACCACATGTTTATGATTTAATGAAAACTCTTTATCATTTCCAGTACTTTCCTTTATCTTTATATCAATACCATTTACAAGTTTGTGCATCTAAAGTCTTTTTATTCAAAATCTTTTCACTGATGCCTTACATTTAAATGCTTTCTTTCCATTTCAAATACTTTACATTTCAGAAACTGTTATACATTTCATGCCTTTATCTTCAAGTTTTTATCCTTCGAACACCTTTTTCACTTAAAGCCATTTTACAGTTTTCTTGCATTAAACGCTTTCTTCATATTTTGAATCTTTTACATTAACTGTTTTTTACGTTTCGAAGTCATTTAATTGTCTTTTATGCAGTTTTAACATGTCTTTACAATTGACCTTTATTCATGCAATTTAGTTTCGCGCACATTTATTTTGATTACACCTTTAGATCCTTAATAGAGAAATCGAAATAAGTTAAACACCTACACAACATTCTAAATACCAACCATGAATACCAGTTCGATCATGAGAGTTACCCTAATGACCAACACGTCCTAGGATCAATCTAGTCGATCCTGCGAGTAACCAGAGAAATTGAATAACAGTCAGTAAGTTTATTCGATAGTTTGGAGGACTAGCGGTTGTTTACCAGAAATCACTGTAAACAAATTGGCACACCTGGTGGGACCAATCGTTGGACATTACGGAATTTAGAACAGAAATAAAGATTGTTGAGACGTAACCATTATAAAAATACCCTCTGAGTGATAAGTTTGTTGTTTTATGAACCTAAGAAGTGGTAAAATAACCAACAACAACCAACCCTTATCCAGAAGAAAACGTTTGAACAAGATGTCTAATTCTGACAATCAACAAGGGGAAAAAAATGCCCCACATACAACAGGCACTAATGTGTCCGCTTCGATGGGAACGTCTAATGTGATCCCTTCGAATGCACAGTCTGTTGCATCCTCCACCAGTAATATAGCCACTAATGGAGTAAGTGGCATATCAACTAATAGTTTGATCTTAGGAAATACTGGAACCATGGGTTATCCTGGGGGATTCGTTCCACCATCAGGGACACAAACCCATTTCGCCACCCCACTAACTAGACCACCCGGTTTCGATGCTAATAGAACCAGAAATTCCTCTTATGGAATGCCAACATCTTTTATGGCAGGTTTACACAATTCCACATTGAATTCATCACCACAATTAGGGTCTGGGTCTGGGGCGAATCAGTTTATGACAAATAGCCAAGGGTCAGTGGGTTATAGCGCAATGCCTATTTTAACCACAGAAAACCAGTTGGCTTTTAGGCAATTGATGGATGACAGTAACCATAATATGATAGGGGTATTAGCACAAACTATGCAGGAAATATTTGCCCCAATAGTACAAAATGTGACTGTGACAAACAGAGAAAACACAGATAACATGAGTCGAATAGCAGATTTCTTGGCTCCCCCAGAGAGGCGTAGGCAGAATCAGGCGGGAGTTCGAGCAAACATACCTATTATGGAACAAGTTGCTAACGACCCAACCTATAGACCACCTAGATAAGAAGTTAACTTGGGGGGCAAGGGCACAAAGGCTAGAAGCCCCAATGATCCCAGGCCCACAAAGAGAAATTATGGAACCTGGGGCAAGGGTCGTAAGGCTGGAAGTCCCATAGTTTCGAGAAGAACAACCTAGGGGGGTTGTCATGGTGGGTCGAAATCAAGATGCTGATGCAGTCGTCCATAGAATGCGAAACGATAACATCTTGGCAGAAAACAATTTAACCACCATGATAGAGAGAGTCATGGCCCAGAACGGCCTCAACACAGGAATTAGAAGGCCAAATTATTCTTCTCCTATATTAGATTACATAATGCATACTTATTTACCAAGGGGATATAAAGTCCCTAAGTTTACAAAGTTCGCTGGGGATACCAATGAGTCAACAGTCGAACATATAGCCAGATATCTAACTGAAGCGGGAGATATAGCCAATAATGAAGACCTCAGGATCAAATATTTCCCAAGTTCCCTGACTAAAAACGCCTTCACATGGTTCACCACTTTGCCTCCTGGGTCCATTGATACTTGGGCTCTTTTGGAGAGATTATTCCATGAGCAGTTTTACATGGGACAGTCAAAAATAAGCTTGAAGGAATTAGCCAGTGTCAAGAGAAAGTTCACTGAACCCATAGATGATTATCTGAATAGATTCAGGCTTTTGAAATCCAGATGTTACACAGTGGTTCCTGAACATGAGTTAGTCGAAATGGCCGCTGGTGGCTTGGATTACTCTATTCGAAAGAAACTAGACACGCAATATTTGAGGGACATGGCTCAGTTAGCCGATAGGGTTCGACAGGTCGAAAGGCTATAGGCCGAAAAGGCCAGAGTCTTTAAAAATAACAAGAAGGAAAGGATCTCCTATGTTGGAACTGAGGAAGCAGAAGACTATCCTTAATTCGAATTCGAAGAGGTCGAAATCGACCTCGCTGAATTAAAACAGGCACCACCTTACTCCTGCAAATTATTAGTTCCCACAAAAGGGAAAGAGATTTTTGAAAATGAGAAAAGTAACAAATTCCCAAAGAAGGCTTATACCTTCGATGTCACTAAATGTGACGAGATTTTTGATTTACTTGTCAAAGATGGCCAACCCATTGTGCCATCAAATGTCAAAATACCTCCTTTAGATCAAAGAAAGAAAAGAGGATTTTGCAAATATCATAGTTTCCTAGGCCACAAAACCTCACAGTGTTTTCTTTTCAGGGACCTAATTCAGAATGCAATTAAAGATGGCAGACTGAAGTTTGCTGATAAAGCAAAAATGAAAGTGGACGAAGATCCCTTGGACGTCGCAGACACCAACTACTCCGAGCCTGCATGCATTGAAGAGATTAACATGGTGGAAGCTGACCAAAGTGATGCCCCAATAGGAGAAAAAGGTACTGAAAACGAAAGCTGGGTGATAGTCGAAGTCGATAAGGAGGTCACTGAAGACGTCCAGAAGCAACCAGAGACTTCGATTGAAGCAGCAACTTTGGCTGTTGCAAAAGAGATCCAGGCTACTGAAGGCCAGGAAAATCAAAACCAAGAGTTGACACAGGTCACTGAAGGCCTGAGGCTGGAATTGGAGAAAGTCCAAATCACGAAGCCAACTTCCCCTCAGAAAGAAATATGGGACACTTTAGGGGAACCCAGTGGAAAATTTGACTATTTGGTCAAATATTCTGCCCCAGAGAGTTCAAAAGTCCACATTGAAGATATAAAACCCACAGGACGGGGAGATGATGAAGCTAAGGGGGAGGATGTTGAGGTAAACATGGTGGATATGGAGAGACCTCGCTCTGAGATGGAGGAGGTAGAAAGATACTTAGAAAAAGAGAAGTATAAAATGGAGGAAAATCATGCTGGAGATGCTAGTCTCAAGGATTACCTCATGACGTGCCACAAGGGGGATACATGAATGATACTATGCCCTAGGTGCAGCATCCTTTGCAATCAGAGAATCGCTGCGAACTTAGAGAGGGTACAGAAGGCTCGAACTGGCAACAATTGGCGCCAGGATAACCAGCTATTCAGGTGTTATCCTAAGGCTGGATAAAGTTTGCTGGAATTTGTGTTTCGCTGCTACAAAGGGGAAACCAAGTGCTTGATATGCCCAAGGTGTTCTTCTGTGTATGATCAAAGCATGGCCAGAGCCTTCGAAACGATTCCCTTCGCCCCTTGCTGGAACCATCAAGAAACTGTTCAGATGGGCCCACGTTTCGGCAGCAAATATAAACAACGAAGGCCTGATAGTCCTCATCCCAAGGGTGCTCTAAGAGTGACGTTCAAACTCCCTGCTGAAGTGCCAACCGACAGATGCCTGCAAGTCAGAAATGACAAAGGCAAAGACAGATGGAGAAACACTGAACGAAACGCACGCCATGCTATGACATACAGAAGGCAATTCAACATAGCAAAGAGGGAAGAGGTAAGATTAGAGAACTACAAAGGAAGGAACCCCATGTCGAGATCCCAATGGCGAAGGCAACATAGGATTCGAAAGGCTGAGAGGGAAGCTGTGGCAAATAAAGGGGCAACTTCAACAAAGAACCAAGGTGAATCTAGCACCAACAAACCCTCACCAAAAAATCAAACTGAAGACAAACCCCCAGTTAATAGGAGGCTTTTCTATGAAATACAACTAGATGAACCAAAGGAATATACTCCAGGCCCAGAAGAAGACGAAGATATGATAACGGATAACTTCGAATCAGAGGGGGAGTCTTCGTTCAACCTAAACTGCAACATGGTATTTGTGCTTCCCTGTGAATTTGGACAGGAAACTGAAATTGATGAATATGAGGAAGAAGATACCATAGATTTGATGAAGCATAGGCCTGTGTGCTACTATGTGATGGACAATGGGGCGGTCGAGGAGAAAAATGCATTCTTCAAACGTCCAGAACCAGCTATGAAGAACCATCTTAAGCCACTATTTATTCGGGCAAAAGTTGGTGCCCATGGTGTGAATAAGGTTCTAGTGGATGGGGGTGCTGCAGTCAATTTGATACCCCACTTCATGCTGAAAAGATTAGAAAAACGTGAAGGAGACATCAAGCCCCACAATATGGTTCTATCCAATTATGAAGGGAAAGTGGGCAAAACACTAGGAGTGGTTCAGTTGGACTTGACAATAGGCTCAAGCTGTAGGCCCACCATGTTCATGGTGATCGAAGCCAAGGCCAACTACAACTTATTGCTGGGAAGGGAGTGGATCCATGGCGTAGGGGCGGTTCCTTCGTCAATGCATCAGCGATTAGTTCTATGGAGAGAAGATGGGATCGTGGAAAACATTGAAGCAAACCAGAGTTACTTCATGTCAACAGTCAATTTAGTTGACAAGAGGGATTATGACAAACATCTGGCAAAGATTGCTCCGTGTGTCCCAAATGATGAAATCAACGAAACCAGAAACGCCCACTACTACATGACCCTTCGCCATGATGGCCTATACTGGGATAGAAGAATAATCAATGAAGAAGAGGGAGTCGAAAGTACTATACAAAGACGGCCAGCAGGCTGGGACTTTGACAACCTTATCCATGACTGAGTCCACCTTTTTTGAAAGGATTTAGGCCTATATGGCTGAGAACGAATCAAAGACGGCCTTAGAGGCTGAAATAAATAAATTAGTTGTAAAGATGAACGAAATAAGTGGGGATGGTTCGAAATGCTCACCCTTTAAAGAACTTGAGATAGATCAAAGGCTGGACGCCATCTATGATAAAGAGCCCTTAAGCTTCGAAAGGGATCCCATAGACTCAGGTGCCAAAATGTTGGCACAGGATCCACTCGAAGAAGTCAACTTAGGGGGTGAAAACATGAAAAGAATAACCTACATAAGTGCAAAACTTAGCCCAGGCCTCAAGCAGGAAGTGATCGAGGTCCTCAAGAAAAATAAAGATTGCTTTGTATGGGATTATGACGAAATTCCTGGTCTAAAGAGGGAGTTAGTTGAACATAGACTGCCAATCAAAGATGGCAAGAAGCCCATCAAACAAACTCCCAGAAGATTCGCACCAGCGGTTCTCACAAAGATTAAAGCTGAGATCGAAAGGTTGCTGCGTTGCAAATTCATCAGAACCACAAGGTACGTCGAATGGTTAGCAAATATAGTACCTGTTATTAAGATAAATGGTTCTTTAAGAATTTGCATAGATTTTAGGGATTTAAACACTGCAACCCCTAAGGATGAGTATTCCATGCCTGTGGCAGAAATGCTAGTAGACTCTGCTGCAGGGTTCGAATACTTGAGTATGTTAGATGGATACTCTGGGTATAATCAGATTTTTATTGCCGAAGAAGATGTTGCCAAGACATCATTCCGTTGCCCAAGAGCCTTAGGCACCTACGAATGGGTGGTGATGCCTTTTGGTTTAAAGAACGCTCGGGCAACTTATCAAAGGGCAATGAATTCGATTTTTCATGATTTCAATGAAACCTTTATGCAGGTGTATATTGATGATATAGTCATCAAATCTATATTTGCAGAAACACATTTGCATCATCTGAGCCAATCATTCGAACGAATGAGAAAACATGGCTTAAAGATGAATCCCCTTAAATGTGCATTTTTTGTGCAGGATGGAGATTTCCTTGGTTTTGTGGTTCACAAGAAAGGGATTGAGATCAACCAGAACAAAACCAAAGCCATAATGGAGACGAAAGCACCTACGTCAAAAAGGGAGCTGTAATCTCTGCTAGGGAAGATTAACTTCCTCATAAGGTTCATTTCGAATCTGAGTGGAAGAACCCAAGCTTTCTCTCTGTTGCTTCGTCTAAAGCAAGGCCAAGCCTTCGAATGGAACGAAGCCCATCAGGAGGCATTTGACAGGATAAAAAGATACCTCTCTCAGCCTCCTATCTTGTCTCCACCTTCATGGGGGAAGCCCATGAGATTGTACATATCTGCCTCTGAAGTTAGTATAGGTAGTATGTTAGCACAAGAAGATAACAATGGTATCGAAAGAGCCATATACTATTTAAGTAGAGTATTGAATGATGCAGAGACCAGATATAGCAATTTAGAAAAGCTATGTCTCTGTTTGTATTTCTCTTGTATGAAACTCAAGTATTATATAAAGCTTGTTGATGTTTATGTTTCATCTCATTTCGATGTCATTAAACACATGCTTTCAAAACCAATAATGCATAGCAGAGTTGGTAAATGGGCTTTAGCCTTAACAGAATATTCTTTGACTTTCATGCCTTTAAAAGCTGTGAAAGGCCAAGTGATTTCTGATTTCATTGTGGACCATTCATTGGTTGAGCAGACTGTCATGAGTTACGTCGAAATGCAACCATGGAAATTATACTTTGATGGTTCAACCCACAGGAATGGAAGTGGTGTTGGAGTCCTTCTAATTTCTCCTGAAGGAATTCCAACAAAATTCAAGTATAAATTAGATGGTCCTCGTTGCTCGAACAACGAAGCTGAGTATGAAGTGCTCATTGTTGGACTTGAAGCTTTGTTGGAATTGGGGGCAACTAGAGTCGAAATTAAAGGAGACTCAGAATTAGTGGTTGTGATCGGTGGATCTGGAACTGACTGTTTAACGCTGGTTCGCGAAATGTCGCGGAAGCAAGAGTCGCCACCGTCTTTTATTTTATCCAAATGGAAAGGACAAAAGCACAGCAAAATTCCTTAAAGAGATTGCTCTCGGTTCGGGAGGTAGATTATAGAAAGGGAAGGTGTTAGCACCCTTTCTATCCATGGTTATCCATGGGCTCTTAGATACTTGCTCATTTGTGTTTTCAAAATGGTTTGTTTGCTTTTCAATGTGGGTTTTAAAAAGTTTCTTTGAAAATTTCAGTTCGACTCTTGTATCGGTCCTCAAGAGTGTTTGAAAAATTGATTTCGAAAGCTTTTTGAAAAGGTGTCAGTGTGAAAAGTATTTTTTGATTTGTTTTTGAAATTAGAGCAAGTATCTAGAGTCGTCTACCTACCCTAAGGAATTCGTCTGTGTAGATGTCCTTTAAAGTAGTGCCATCCCACCATTGAGAGGTAGGTAGCACCACCGTTGGAGGTGTTCGGGTCAATTCGAGGTTCGGGACATGGTGATCACCGGAGCAATAGGAAGACACCTTAGAAGCTACCCTCATGCCAGGTTCCCGGATCATGAGGACTTACTAAGACATCCTCTACTCGACGATCACCTTTCGAGAGGCAAGGCAACAGTGAGGCGTACTCTAGGGGTGGTGTGTGATTTGTGTGTCAGATTCGTTTATTTTTGTCTTGTTCATGTCAAAGGTGATCTACGCGTTTGTTTTTATTTCGTCATTCATTCTTGCATGCCATTATTTAACAGTTAAAAAGTTGCGGAAAGATAAAATTCCTAAACTATTACAAAGGCGCGGGTCCACATTGCCAAATTTAATCCAGGACCCGATTTGACATAAAATAAAGAAATAAAATGCGAGAAATATAAAATTACACGGCTTTGGGAGAATTACATTAATATTATACGAAATAAAATAAAATGCGCGAATTGGAATTAAAATTGGAAGCGAGGGCGTTGGACCCTTTTGGAATTAAATTGAATGAAAAGGTAATTAATTATTAAATTAAAGAAAAGAAATGTTTTTTTGATGGTTTTTGTATTTATGAAATAAAGAAAATTAAAATTCAAGAGAAACCCTAATTCTAAGTTGTTTTTAATTATTAAAGAAAAATATTAAAGTTTAACCTAATTTACTAAATATTTAATGTACATGTTTATTTACAAAATAAATTAGTAATTAATAATAATGATAATAAGAAAAAATTATTTATTAAGAAAAGTGATAAAAAGTTAAAAAACCTAATTTCTACATATTTTAATTTATTGAGAAAAAGATTAAAGTTTTAAAACCTAAATTAACTAAGTTAATTATTAAAGTTTATTTACAAAATAAATTAATAGTGAAATTAATTAACATATTCTTAGTTTTTGATTTTCTGGTTTTATATTATAAAAATTAATTCATGAATTTAAAGAAAACAATTAAAACAATTAAAAGAATGAAAAGGAAAATCAAATAAAAAATAAAAATGATGCAAACCATGGGGGGTGTCTGGCCCTTTTTGGAGGTGAATTGGAGTGATTTGGCCATGTATTGGTGTCATGCATAAGTTGTTCTACTTTGGCCATTTGGCTTTTGGCTTTTGGCCATTTGTGTTTTGGCCTCAACGTTCCTTAACCTTCTCAAGATGTCTGCATCGCCATGTATTGGTGTCATGCATAAGTTTTTCTACTTTGGCCATTTGGCTTTTGACTTTTGGCCATTCGGCTTTTGGCCTCAACGTTCCTTAATGAACCTGGGATCCTGTCTAAATCAGCAGTGTTGAATCTCACGAACACATTAAATAAAATCATAAAATGCAAATAAAGCCAATATATGAAGAAATTTAATGTTTAGACACAATATGGCATGTATGAATGATTATACCCTTTTGATCATGGAGATCAAATCAATCTTACCCTTACTGGAAAATCAGTGGCCTGAATGCTTTTATGCCTTACTGGAAAATTAGGATCATGGAGATCAAGCCAGCCTTACCCTTACTGAAGAAGTAGTGAGGTGTTGGTTTGTAACTGTGATGGCTTGTTTGTAGTGAGAGAGGGATTTGTAATAAGGATTTCAAGGTTTTAGGGTTCTTGAAAGAGTTTGATATTCTAACAGTGTTGTGACAAGGTTTTTTCTCTCTTTTCCTTTCTCCTCTTCTCTCTCTGGTTTGTGTGAAAAGAAGGTGATTATATAATGGAAATTAGGGTAAAGCAAATGGGCTTTGAATGTGCAATTGGGCCTCCAATATTCACTTGAATTCGTCACTTTCCAGGCTAAATCGCAGGGACTTAAGTGCATTTTTTGAAGTTGAAATGTGAAAACAAAATGTAGCCGACATCGATAGCTAACTCCTGTCCGAAAATCGACTCAATCGGATAAACGGTGAATTAGTTATAAATTTTTGAAGTTTCAGCTCAGACAAACTTATTTTGGGCTTCAGTGTCGACTCTGACACGTTCTTCAATAAAAAACTGGTATTGATCGGTGCATAATTTGGTCTCGACTTTTGAAGCAAAGTTGTAGATCTATGAGTCAGTAACCTTGTGTAAAAATATGAGCCAAATCCGATAAAAATTGACCGAGTTATGAATTTTCGAAGTTTCGGCCCAGATGAAATAATATTCAGCATTCAGGATTTTCAGCGTGTCACGCACTCTGAGCAAAAAACGAAGGCCTTTTGAATACCGTTTGAACTCAATACCTTCTGTGAAAATGTAGCCAACTCAATTTGTGAAATTTTGGCACCGGAACCAGCTCGATACGATGAAAATCGACCAAGTTATGATTTTCTGAACATGACGCAAATAAACTTCTGTCACAAATTTTCTGTATGAAAATACTTGATAAATCCACATTTTTGAAGATCTTATGATCGAAATTGGCTTCCAGCTGTGAGAGATGAAAACGTAGATAATGTCAAGACGGAATTTTGGCCACCGGAACGGATTCAAAACGAGCCACGATCTTCAAGTTATGAATTTTTTAGCGCGTAAAAACTGCACTTTCAGCACACTTTTTCACTATATTTCTTCAAGAAATCTCACACATTCGTATACCTTCTTTAAAGAATTGACTCTTGAGCCGAACCTGAATTTGAGAATACGTTATCAGAGATATCTTGGCGAAAGAATACCTGAATATGACGCGCCGGGTTGGATTTGTGAATTTTTCTTGAAATATTTTGAGAAATATGGGAGGGCAAATTTTGGGGTACAACAGTTGCCCCTGTTCAATCTTCTTAGACCTGAGGATCCAGATTGGCTGACGTGCCTTTCGTAATCCAAAGGTGGAAGATGATTGAACACTAGAGTGCCCAGAAATTTGCGCTCACATAGTAGTGTGACGGGGGAATGGGCTTATAGATGCCATTTAGAGATTGATGGATAGGATGATGGGCTTATAGATGCTATGCTAAGAGATGATGGGTAGGTGGATGGGCTTATAGATGCCATCTGGATGTTGATCGCGTAAGAGATTCCTTAGCGAGAACTTGCGTACCTGCAAAAGAAAAATGATTACCTGGCCTGTTACAGGAGCTGGTCTTCAAACTCTTTGTATAGATGCGCCCTGACTGGTTACAGGAGTTGAATCTGGATCTTCAAAAGGTGATGAATGAACCAGAGATGGTTACTACCTCAACAGGAACGGTGAGAGAACCTTGGGTGACTACTACCTCAACAGGAACGTTGAGAGAATCTTGGGACGATTACTACCTCCGCAGTATCGGGGATAGAACCATAGGCGACTACAACCTCAACAACAATCATTGAGAGAATCTTGGACGACTTCAACTTCAACAGTAACGCTGAGCGAATCTGGGGATTACCACCTCCGCAGTATCGGGGAGAGAACCATAGGTGACTACAACCTCAACAGCAATCATTGAGAGAATCTTGGATAACTTCACTTCAACAGCAATCATTGAGCGAAATCTGGGATTACCACCTCCGCAGTATCGGGGAGAGAACCATAGGCGACTACAACCTCAACAGCAATCATTGAGAGAATCTTGGATAACTTCACTTCAACAGCAATCATTGAGTGAAATCTGGGATTACCACCTCCGCAGTATCGGGGAGAGAACCATAGGCGACTACAACCTCAATAGCAATCATTGAGAGAATCTTGGATAACTTCACTTCAACAGCAATCATTGAGCGAAATCTGGGATTACCACCTCCGCAGTATCGGGGAGAGAACCATAGGCGACTACAACCTCAACAGCAATCATTGAGAGAATATTAGATATTTTCAACTGAGTCTTTATCAGGAAAATCTGTTTGGGGTCGATTTAACTGGACTAGAGAAGGCCTTGGACTGGATAAGAAATAGAGAAATCTTTGGAGTCGATTTAACTGAACCGGTCTAGGTCTTGGAGTCTTCAACTGAGTCTTCAAAAGAAAAACCTTTAGGAGTCGGTTTAACTAGACCAGAGAAGGCCTTTGACTGGATAATAACCAGGAAAATATTTGGGAGTCGATTTAACTGAACCAGACAAGGTCTTGGAGTCTTCAACTGAGTCTTCAAAAGAAAAACTTTTAGGAGTCGATTTAACTAGACCAGAGAAGGCCTTTAACTGGATAATAACCAGGAAAATCTTTGGGAGTCGATTTAACTGAACCAGACAAGGTCTTGGAGTCTTAAACTGAGTCTTCAAAAGAAAAACTTTTAGGAGTCGGTTTAACTAGACCAGAGAACGCCTTTGACTGGATAATAACCAGGAAAATCTTTGGGAGTCGATTTAACTGAACCAGACAAGGTCTTGGAGTCTTCAACTGAGTCTTCAAAAGAAAAACCTTTAGGAGTCGGTTTAACTAGACCAGAGAACGCCTTTGACTGGATAATAACCAGGAAAATCTTTGGGAGTCGATTTAACTGAACCAGACAAGGTCTTGGAGTCTTAAACTGAGTCTTCAAAAGAAAAACTTTTAGGAGTCGGTTTAACTAGACCAGAGAACGCCTTTGACTGGATAATAACCAGGAAAATCTTTGGGAGTCGATTTAACTGAACTAGACAAGGTCTTGGAGTCTTCAACTGAGTCTTCAAAAGAAAAACCTTTAGGAGTCGGTTTAACTAGACCAGAGAACGCCTTTGACTGGATAATAACCAGGAAAATCTTTGGGAGTCGATTTAACTGAACCAGACAAGGTCTTGGAGTCTTCAACTGAGTTTTCAAAAGAAAAACCTTTAGGAGTCGGTTTAACTAGACCAGAGAACGCCTTTGACTGGATAATAACCAGGAAAATCTTTGGGAGTCGATTTAACTGAACCAGACAAGGTCTTGGAGTCTTCAACTGAGTCTTCAAAAGAAAAACCTTTAGGAGTTGGTTTAACCAGACCAGAGAAGGCCTTGGAATGTAGCTTGAGAACTTAACTGGATCTTTCCTGAAAGGTAAAGGCCAGTCATATGCAATGCATGATATGGGTCAAGCAATGATGTTCTCAAAATAAATGAGATTTGTAATATACGATGCGTATATGCATGCTATAATGTATGGAAGTGTGATGTTTATGAATGTATGTTTTTGTCTTAGGAAAATAAATCCTTGACGGGTCCCGGGAAGTCATATCCTGGGCTGAGGTTGGAGAACAGATTTTGCTTCCGCTGGACGATAGTTGCAAGTATACCGGTAGGAGAAGATGGCTCCGTTGGGGAATAACCTTGGCGAATGGGTTACTCTGCGGGGAGAAAAGTACTTTAGTGATCTTGCTGGGGAGCAATACTCTGTGGGGAGAGAGATACTTTGCTGAGTGTTGATAATAACTTGCTGGGGATAAGAAGACTTCGTTGAGGACGCTCTTTTCGTGGCTTCTGGCTGAGGATAACCCAGTTATATCCTGGTAAGGAAATAACTCTTTGAATAGAGCCGGGCGACGCGTTCGTGCTCTGCGAGGATAAGCTTCCAGAATCTACTGGGGATAAGCTTACTGCTTGGGGAGATGGTTTCCAACTTTCCCGGGGAACTGGATTGGTTTCTCTTGGGGAAGTTTCGAACTGTATCAGAAGTAGACTCCATTGAATGTTTGGTATACCGCCGGGGAACAATCTTTAGACCAAGATTGCCGGGGACGCTTGTAAGAATGCACATACACTGCTGGGGAATGTTGAGATCTGCTGGAGGACACCCAACTTCCTTAAGTTTGATTGTATGACTGCTTGAGGAGAGTATACTGTCTTGCTGGCTCACTCTCTGGGGGATTAAGATATCTGGTTACGTTCTTCCGCTAAACCCATCTTGGTACCCTGGAGGACAGAACAATTAGATTGCTTTTAGACAATTCTTTATTGCCCCTGTTTCTGAGGTGGGAGAGGAAGATCTGTGAGGCGCTGATAGTGGTTAATGGACAAACCTTCTTCTGGTAGGCAAGTGACAAGATGCCGGGACATAGTCGTACGCTTTGATCCCTAACTTTTGCCTGGACTGCCCTTCCGGGTTTTCAGTCCACCGGGATACCCATTTTTGCCCAAGCCGCCTTTTCAGGTTTTCGACTTGCCGAGTGTACAGATTTTTTCTTTTCATCCCTTATTTTTGCCCGAACCCTTTTGGTTCGCGCGGGAAGCCCTTATTTTTGCCTAGGTGTGTCAACCTAGCGGGTCTTTGATTGTGCGTAGTATTTTTTTTCCGACTATGTCCACGCTCTCAGAATGTAGGGAGTTGCCCTTGTTAGCAGTGTTTTGTCATGCCACCAGAAGGTATTTGATCAGGCAAGATTCGTTGTTGGAATGCCCCAAGTGACTCAGGCGGAGATCTGCCCCAGGCTGATAGGCTTTTTTGAGAGATTCTCCGAATCATGACTTAACTGCCCCAGATGATGGACAATAGTCATGCCATGCCCCTTGATTGGAGATACTCTTGTTCATTAGACTTTCATTGTGCGAATTTCCCTGCTGTTCAAACAAAAAGTCATATGCAAACAAAGTTATGTTAAAAATGCAAAGCCTATGTCTGTCTTGAAGATTTTGAAAATGCATTCTTTTCATAAAACAAGTGAATGTTTGTAAAACGTGATGTCAACTCCGTATTTTATCGCAAGCCTTAAGGAGTCAGGATACCTTTCGTAACAGTATGCTTTCGAACTAACCCATGCTTCAGCTAGGACTTTTAAGGGTTATAACGTGGCCTGGTTCACGGTTTAAGAAAAAAAGGATAAAGGCTCAAATTATTTGTACCCACCCACTCTTCGTGATGTTCTCCAAACCTAAACTCAGTTGATCATACGTTAGACCTTGTTTGAGTCTTTGCTCGGATTTTCTGGTGATGATTCGGATATTGATGATTTCTTGTGAATAGGCAGTCATTTTTTGTCGAGGGTTTATAAGACCTCTTTCTTTTTTTTTTTGACTTTGTTATCCCTATTTTTTTTTTGCCTGAACTGTTTCCCTTTTTTTTTGAATTACAGTCAGCGGGATGCCCCAGTTTTGTAAGTCCCCTTTATAGGTTTTGACTTTTTGGGCTTTTCATTTATGAACCTTTTTTTTTATAATGACTGCCTGTCTTCACATTTGTTCGGAACCATCACTGTCTTTTGTTTTTGGAAAAACTCATTTGGTGCCATTCATTGTGCACTTGGATCAACTGAGAAGACTACCCTGCCCCGGGTTATGATTAAGGGTTTCAATTTTCGAAAATAAAAACTCCTACTTCTTTGGCTCAGAGGGGTTGACGAGGGATTATCTTCCTTATAACTCCAGTGTTTAGGATTTTAAACAATGCTTGTACCTCATCAGCGGGGTCTGTTCAAAAGCATACTGTAGATCGTGGTATCATTTTCGTCATCCTCCCTCAAGAGGCTTAGAATTATTATTTAAGAGTTGATCATCAGAAAAAAATATGAAAATAATTTGCATTTAATGAATACGAATATATTGTTTCAGAACAGACATATGCGATGCATTAATGAAATAACAACGTTTGATATGAACGGAATGTTCGAACAATCAAAAGAAAATTACAACTTGAAAGATTCTAATGAACAAAAATTTCTCAATCCTAGCCATGTTTTGGCAAGGGAGCAATGATCACATTGAGAGTCTCGGTGGGCTCGAACTCGATCTCTTTAGCATCGATCATATTCTGAATTTTGTACTTTAGTGCCCAACAGTCCTCAGTATCGTGCCCCGGACTACCAGAATGGTAAGCGCACCTTGCTTCTGGGTTGTAGTTTGGAGAGGAAGTCTTTGGATTTGCAGGAGGGTTGATCACCACAATCAGGTTCATCCTTAACATGTGCTGCAAAGCTCGTGACCATGACATGTTGATGTAGGTGAATTGTCTCTTAGGCTCGTCCGACCTGTTCTGATCAACCCGCTGTTCTTGGCGAGGTCGTTGTTGGACCTGAGAAGTAGTAGCAACTCGGAGAGGTCTATTCATTGGACCCGACTTTTGCCTTCTTGGAAGCTGTTCCATGACCTGGTCCCTGATTTGGGCTGGTTGCTTCATGCCTTGAGGAAGCTGACTGATCATGGCCCTCAGCTCCCCTTGCTCTTGAGCTAAACCTTGAATGAGGGCCCTTTGCCCCAGCATCTGGGTTTTCAATGTGTCTACCTCAGCTTGTAGACGCTTCAGCTGCTCGTCCTTGTCCTCTTCAGGACTCTTTCTGATCAGATTCCCCATGAGGAGTGTCCTCAACGCTTCCTGCCCCTTGGATAGGCTTAGGAAGATCTCCTTGACTTGAGTCTCTTGAGTGTGAAGGTCCTGGTTATCTTGTTGTGAAGCCATTGCTGAAATAAACAGCGAGAAAGGTAAGTGACCTGCAACAAGGATACCTGTTATGCAATGATGAGTATGACATGCATGTAATGTTTTCAAGGACCTCGCGGGATAAACAAGAAAATTTGTTAGAATTTGGATCCGGTAGCTTGATTGAAGGCACTTCATATTGTTGAGAGTCCTTCTTCAAGGGTCAAAGGCTCACCATATCCAGTGGGTCATAGCCCCTGCCTTTGGTCATCATGTCTAGTTTTGGTTTCCAAACAACCTTGGTTAGGGGAACCTTCTCCAGGAGTCAAAGCTCACCATATCAAGTGGGTCATAGCCCCTGACAACCTTGGCTAGAGGAAAATAAATCCCCTTTGCCCCTTGCTAGACAGTTGGTCCATCATGACCTGCATCACAAGCCCTTGAGATCCTTGAAATGGGTTAGGATGTATGCAATGGTATGATGTTATGTTATGCATGGGGTAATGTAAGTAACCCTGTTACGAGTCCCAATTAAGGACTGCAAACCAAAACCTGCAAGACACTCAAGTAAAACCTGTCATGAGTCCTAATTAAGGACTAAAACACAACCTGCAAGAAACTCGGTAAACCTTGTTATGAGTCCTAATCAAGGACTATAAACAAAACCTGCAAGTAGTTTAAGGGTCAGATAATAAGCATGCAAGTAGTTCAAGTATGAAGGCACACAAGTCACACAAAAGAACCCTTAGAGTTTAGGGCAGCATGAGGTCTGGGTAGTACCCTCTTTCAGTTTGTTGGTTCATACCTGTCCTAATCAAAAGTAACCGGGTTCTTAGAGGATCCCAATATCATTGACTATCCTCAATCGGTCATAACTCCAGCATCGCAATCTTTTCTTGCGGCCAGAACCATCACGAGAGTTTAGCCTCAATGGGCATAGCATACTGCTACTGTTCTAATGGCCAAGTTGTGTCATTTAAGGTTCTAAGGTCTGTTGGTGCTTAATGACTCCTTGGAAGACCCATATTCTCCCCGTTTCAACACGAGGGATATCGGTACAGACCAAGGCGCCACACCAATGTAGCCACTGCTTCACCCATGTCGGTATACGCCCGACAGGTCCCTCGCAGCTTATGCTACCTAAACAGGGTATCCCCAGATCCGGGTTAGGATCTATGTAACTCCCATGCAACCCACAAATTTAAAGCAGACAAGTCAATACAATTGAAAACACAGTTATGAACTAACCCTAAGGTACACCTCACTTTAAGTTTAAGTCCCCAGCAGAGTCGCCAGTTCTGTGATCGGTGGATCTGGAACTGACTGTTTAACGCTGGTTCGCGAAATGTCGCGGAAGCAAGAGTCGCCACCGTCTTTTATTTTATCCAAATGGAAAGGACAAAAGCACATCAAAATTCCTTAAAGAGATTGCTCTCGGTTCGGGAGGTAGATTATAGAAAGGAAAGGTGTTAGCACCCTTTCTATCCATGGTTATCCATGGGCTCTTAGATACTTGCTCATTTGTGTTTTCAAAATGGTTTGTTTGCTTTTCAATGTGGGTTTTAAAAAGTTTCTTTGAAAATTTTAGTTCGACTCTTGTATCGGTCCTCAAGAGTGTTTGAAAAATTGCTTTCGAAAGCTTTTTGAAAAGGTGTCGGTGTGAAAAGTATTTTTTGATTTGTTTTTGAAATTAGAGCAAGTATCTAGAGTCGTCTACCTACCCTAAGGAATTCGTCTGTGTAGATGTCCTTTAAAGTAGTGCCATCCCACCATTGAGAGGTAGGTAGCACCACCGTTGGAGGTGTTCGGGTCAATTCGAGGTTCGGGACATGGTGATCACCGGAGCAATAGGAAGACACCTTAGAAGCTACCCTCATGCCAGGTTCCCGGATCATGAGGACTTACTAAGACATCCTCTACTCGACGATCACCTTTCGAGAGGCAAGGCAACAGTGAGGCGTACCCTAGGGGTGGTGTGTGATTTGTGTGTCAGATTCGTTTATTTTTGTCTTGTTCATGTCAAAAGTGATCTACGCGTTTGTTTTTATTTCGTCATTCATTCTTGCATGCCATTATTTAACAGTTAAAAAGTTGCGGAAAGATAAAATTCCTAAACTATTACAAAGGCGCGGGTCCACATCGCCAAATTTAATCCAGGACCCGATTTGACATAAAATAAAGAAATAAAATGCGAGAAATATAAAATTACACGGCTTTGGGAGAATTACATTAATATTATACGAAATAAAATAAAATGCGCGAATTGGAATTAAAATTGGAAGCGAGGGCGTTGGACCCTTTTGGAATTAAATTGAATGAAAAGGTAATTAATTATTAAATTAAAGAAAAGAAATGTTTTTTTGATGGTTTTTGTATTTATGAAATAAAGAAAATTAAAATTCAAGAGAAACCCTAATTCTAAGTTGTTTTTAATTATTAAAGAAAAATATTAAAGTTTAACCTAATTTACTAAATATTTAATGTACATGTTTACTTACAAAATAAATTAGTAATTAATAATAATGATAATAAGAAAAAATTATTTATTAAGAAAAGTGATAAAAAGTTAAAAAAACCTAATTTCTACATATTTTAATTTATTGAGAAAAAGATTAAAGTTTTAAAACCTAAATTAACTAAGTTAATTATTAAAGTTTATTTACAAAATAAATTAATAGTGAAATTAATTAACATATTCTTAGTTTTTGATTTTCTGGTTTTATATTATAAAAATTAATTCATGAATTTAAAGAAAACAATTAAAACAATTAAAAGAATGAAAAGGAAAATCAAATAAAAAATAAAAATGATGCAAACCATGGGGGGTGTCTGGCCCTTTTTGGAGGTGAATTGGAGTGGTTTCGCCATGTATTGGTGTCATGCATAAGTTGTTCTACTTTGGCCATTTGGCTTTTGGCTTTTGGCCATTTGTGTTTTGGCCTCAACGTTCCTTAACCTTCTCAAGATGTCTGTCTCACGATGTATTGGTGTCATGCATAAGTTTTTCTACTTTGGCCATTTGGCTTTTGACTTTTGGCCATTCGGCTTTTGGCCTCAACGTTCCTTAATGAACCTGGGATCCTGTCTAAATCTGCAGTGTTGAATCTCACGAACACATTAAATAAAATCATAAAATGCAAATAAAGCCAATATATGAAGAAATTTAATGTTTAGGCACAATATGGCATGTATGAATGATTATACCCTTTTGATCATGGAGATCAAATCAATCTTACCTTTACTGGAAAATCAGTGGCCTGAATGCTTTTATGCCTTACTGGAAAATTAGGATCATGGAGATCAAGCCAGCCTTACCCTTACTGAAGAAGTAGTGAGGTGTTGGTTTGTAACTGTGATGGCTTGGTTGTAGTGAGAGAGGGATTTGTAATAAGGATTTCAAGGTTTTAGGGTTCTTGAAAGAGTTTGATATTCTAACAGTGTTGTGGCAAGGTTTTTTCTCTCTTTTCCTTTCTCCTCTTCTCTCCCTGGTTTGTGTGAAAAGAAGGTGATTATATAATGGAAATTAGGGTAAAGCAAATGGGCTTTGAATGTGCAATTGGGCCTCCAATATTCACTTGAATTCGTCACTTTCCAGGCTAAATCGCAGGGACTTAAGTGCATTTTTTGAAGTTGAAATGTGAAAACAAAATGTAGCCGACATCGATAGCTAACTCCTGTCCGAAAATTGACTCAATCGGATAAACGGTGAATTAGTTATGAATTTTTGAAGTTTCAGCTCAGACAAACTTATTTTGGGCTTCAGTGTCGACTCTGACACGTTCTTCAATAAAAAACTGGTATTGATAGGTGTATAATTTGGTCTCGACTTTTGAAGCAAAGTTGTAGATCTATGAGTCAGTAACCTTTTGTAAAAATATGAGCCCAATCCGATAAAAATTGACCGAGTTATGAATTTTCGAAGTTTCGGCCCAGATGAAATAGTATTCAGCATTCAGGATTTTTAGCGTGTCACGCACTCTGAGCAAAAAACGAAGGCCTTTTGAATACCGTTTGAACTTAATACCTTCTGTGAAAATGTAGCCAACTCAATTTTTGAAATTTTGGCACCGGAACCAGCTCGATACAATGAAAATCGACCAAGTTATGATTTTCTGAACATGATGCAAATAAACTTCTGTCACAAATTTTCTGTATGAAAATACTTGATAAATCCACATTTTTGAAGACCTTATGATCGAAATTGGCTTCCAGCCGTGAGAGATGAAAACGTAGATAATGTCAAGACGGAATTTTGGCCACCGGAACGGGTTCAAAACGAGCCACGATCTTCAAGTTATGAATTTTTTAGCGCGTAAAAACTGCACTTTCAGCACACTTTTTCACTATATTTCTTCAAGAAAACTCACACATTCGGATACCTTCTTTAAAGAATTGACTCTTGAGCCGAACCTGAATTTGAGAATACGTTATCAGAGATATCTTGGGGAAAGAATACCTGAATATGACGCGCTGGGTTGGACTTGTGAATTTTTCTTGAAATGTTTTGAGAAATATGGGAGGGCAAATTTTGGGGTACAACAGTGGTCAAGCAAATAACAAAGGAGTATAAATGCATAAAGGAAAACTTGATGATATACTTCGTCATAGTCAACAGGCTACTTAGGAAATTTGAATACATGGATATTCAACACATACCAAGAATAGAGAACCAAGAAGCAAATGACTTAGCACAATTGGCTTCGGGTTATAAAGTTTCTACCAGAAACTTTGAGGATTTAGTTGAATTAAGGGGTAGAGTTATGGCTACTATATTCACACCATCAGATCTAGAAAGTATGAAATTGGGATATGCTGAGAAACAGGGATTTGAAATATTAGCCATAAACACTTTATCAGATGCAGATTGGCGAAGTCCATTGGTGAGTTATTTAACAAACCCAACTCTGAATGTTGATAGGAAGACAAAATACAGAGCATTATCATATCTCCTCATGGGGAACAAATTGTTCAAAAAGACCCAAGAGGGCGTATTATTGAAATGCCTAGGAGAAAGTGAGGCATACTTAGCATTGTCAGAAGTCCACAATGGGGCATGTGGGGCACATCAAGCAGGTCATAAAATGAAGTGGTTGTTATTTCGATATGGCATGTATTGGCCTAGCATGCTCAAAGATTGTATAGACTTTGCTAAAGGATGTGAGGAATGTCAGAAACATGCAGGGATTCAACATGCCCCTGGAAGTGAGTTGCATTCAATCATCAAACCATGGCCATTTAGAGGATGGGCATTGGATTTAATAGGAGAAATAAATCCTGCTTCGTCTAAAGGACAGAAATATATCTTGGTAGGAATAGATTATTTTACCAAGTGGATCGAAGCTATACCATTAATAGTTGCTGATCAAGAGGCTATTATTGAGTTTATACAGAAGCACATTATCTATAGGTTCAGATTGCTAGAGAGCATAACCACAGACCAAGGCTCTGTGTTTACTAGTAGAAAGATGCAAGAATTTGCCCAAGAAATGGGGTTTAGATTACTAACATCAACGCCATATTATGCTCAAGCAAATGGTCAAGTCGAAGCAGCCAATAAAGTGATAATAGGGTTAATCAAGAAACATATTGGTAAAAAGCTAAGAAACTGGCACAAAACTTTGGACCAAATACTATAGGCCTGTAGAACATCTCCTAAGGAAGCTACTAACACTATGCCTTTCCAACTCACATTTGGTCATGATGCAGTGCTGCCAGTAGAAATTCATCTACAATCAGTTCGAATTCAAAGACAAAACGAAATCCCAGCTGCATTATATTGGGAGATGATGATGAATGAATTAGTTGAGTTGGACGAAGTTAGATTACATGCATTGGAAATCTTGATGAGACAAAAAGAAAGAGTGGCCAGGACATATAACAAAAGGGTGAAGAGAAAAGCATTCATTATTAATGACTTAGTCTGGAAAGTCATATTTCCCATGGACAAGAAAAATAAAACATTAGGTAAATGGTCACCTCATTGGGAAGGGCCTTTTCGAATACTAAAGGTATTCTCAAACAATGCATATGAAATCGAAGAATTGACGGATGATAAACGTATCCTAAAGGTTAATGGGAAATATTTAAAGAAATATAAGCCACACCTGCAGGAGATTCGAATAGTAACAACGTAACCAAAATATTATAAAAATGCCAAAATGGCAATATGGGATGCCAAAATGGCGTTGTTCGAATATTACATATAAAAAACCAAATTGTAATCAAATAAACACTGAAATTTAGAAATAAGAATTATTCTTCAATCTGTTGAAGGTACTTCGAAAAGATTCAAGTCTTTGTTGAGCAAAACGTCTGGCTCCCTCCAAGGTTGCCACTTCTCCCTTGAGTTGTTCTGCAGTTTCCATTTCTGCAAGCCCCTGGTTGAGAAGCTCTTCGAATTGGTTACCAGCAGTATTGGTTTCGTAGGCTATTTGTTGTTCTTTAGCCTCATTAACCTTCTGTTGAAGTTCCTGAATTTGCCTTTCCCAGAGAAGGATGGACTCAGCTCGAGCCTCATAATCAGTTTTTGCTTGCTTTAGATGCATAGCTTGATCCTCAGCTTCTTGAGAGAGTTTCGAAGCTTGTTCATAAGCAGCATCCATTGCAGTGCATTTTTCTTGAACCTTTCTGGCAGCAAATTCATCTTGGAGAAGGTACCCAGTCACGTTGTCCAGCAAAGATTGAAGATCGAACAAGATAGTACTAACTGGCAAGGAGCAGGTAGCAAGGTTGACTTTTGTAAGCAACTCCTTCATAGTGTAGCAAGCAGTGCTATCCTGTTTGAGCACTTCGAATATATCCACATTAAGAATTATTCTCCTGATCCTGTTAAGAAGTACAATTCTTTCATCTGTGGGCAGCAGATGGCTAGTCGAACTTGTGCCAGCCCTAGCAGGTGGAATATCCCTTTGAGCCAGCATCGCCTTCATGTACCCAATAGGGTCATTTCGTCTCAGGAGTGCAAGCTCCTCTTCAGTCATTCGAGACAAATACGGTTGAGGGAGTTCCACACGCAGGGGAGTCACGTCCATTTCGACTTCCATGGGTTTATTGGTTGTGTCACCATCCCCTTCATTCGTTTCATGCTCATTATCTTCTTCATCGTCATCCAAATCCACCACTTCGATGTCTTCTTTTTCGCTGCTATTTGCATTGGACTCTGTCCCAGCAGTCGAACCATCATTGGCATCCTCCTCCTCAGACTCTTCTTCTGCAGATTCTTCGTTTCTTTGGCCAGAATCAGCTTTCTCTCCTTCAGCATGAGTGTCCTTTGGGTTCTCTTGAAGGGTTTCAAGAGGGGACTTTTGAAGAGAAGTTCTTGGTAAAGCCTCTGCAGATTCATGAAGTGTTGTTTCATTTGTCTCTTTTAGAGGAGGGGAAGTACTCTGATCATCTTGCTGCTCAGAAGCCCCAGCCAGAACCGCCATATTGGAGGAACCTTTGTTCTGTACAAGGTTGCTGGAGTCTCCTTGAGGAGAGGAGTTGAGCGGAGCAGCAGCTTTTGATGGTGAGGTCGAAGTGGTAAAAGCTGGATTTAAGATATTCTGCAAGGAGCTAAAGAATATTAAAAGCATGCACCAAGGTAATGAATAATTATTTTGTCAAAGGTTTAAAGTTCAATTTACCTGTGGACTCTAAGAAGAGAGGTTGCTAGCTATGCGTTCCAACATTACGTTGGAGGTCGAAGATGGAATTTTGGATTTAGGTGAGGGAGAAGCATCACTGGAATCGAGTCCAGAGACACTAGTTGGTACGGTACTTTTTTAAATATCCTTCTTCTGCTTCTTCTTCGAAGCAGCTGGTAAGTTTCCTCCAGCCTTGGGGTCTTCCCCAGTGGTGTTTGATTTTAGCTTCTTTGGAGTGGTAGGCGGAAGTTTATTGGTCTGAAAAGAGTTAAACAAAGAGTTAGATGCAAATCATGAGGCATTAGTGTATTCGAAACATCAAGGCTAAGTGATTACCTGTGGAGTTGGAACACTGGTTATTATTGGTGTTGTTGTTGTTGTTGTTGTTGTTGCAGCAATGGTTGTTGTTTCGGATGGATTCACATTGTCAATAGTTTCGATAGAGGCTTGAGAGGCGCTCCCTTCTTTCAACTTTGAAGCAGCAGTATTTATCCTGATGGCTGAAAATCGAAACAATTAAGGCAAAAGTTAAAGATATGGAAAATGAAAAACGTTTGGGATTTTCCCAAGCATTCACACCTGTGGCTTGATCAGATTTAATCGACATGGCAGAAAGGTCATAGCGAAGATGTCCTGGGAAATCGTGGAGCCAGTGTCGAGCCCATGTCACAGTCTCAGATGGCTTTGGTTTCTTTTGAAGATATTTGAACATTTCTTTGCAAGTGAACCACCAAGGGTATGGAGGAAACCAAGCCAGAGCCAGTTCTGAGGTAGGTAATCTAGGAAATTTATGTGGATGCATTTCGAATGCCAACCTATACCTATCCTCAGGTGACAACCCTGAAGGAAGTTTTAACTTAGAAACTCTTTCTTTGAATTTTTCTTTCAGGGTCTCAACCGCTTGATGCATAGTGGATTCCAAGTGTGTGGGATCATAAGTAGTTTCAAAATAGTTTTGAAAAGCTTTAATCTCTTTGGCATGAGTGAACATACCTTTCTTGCATGGTACCTGCACATCGAATGCATCAGTTAGTTTCTGCTAAATAGTAAGAGTATCGAACATATAAGTCTGATAAAACTTTGTCCACCATTCCAGAAACCCCTTTGCTGTAAGGTGTGTAGGTTCGAAAGTTATTAGTTCAAACTGGGCGAAGCCTTGGTATTGTTCCTGCTGTAGTTTGGCTTCTCGTGCCTTGAAGGTTCGCCCAGAGGTGATGGCACTTTCCGTTTGAAATAGGGGTTCGGGAATTAGTTGGCATAAGCCAAACTGTCTCGAAACAAAGTTGGGCTGATAAGCGAAAAGGAAAATCTGATTCTTGGCAGGAGTTATTCTTGAAGAGATTAGTCTGGGTAGCAAAAAGGCTCTCCATACATCTTGAATCTCTTTGCTCTTGACAGCTTCTGAGAGAGCCATGGTGAACCATGAAGGTCCATGGACCCTTAAAGCAAAAGGTGCCATGGTCTCTTCGAACTTATGCCTCTTGGAGAATATCATGATATATTTTGAGAATAGGACTTTGAAGTCATCCTTATCATCATTTGGGGTTAGTCTTCGCAGCCCAGTGCCTTCGATTATTCTATCCGTTATTTCAGGGTCTAGTTCAACAATGGTGTTGGCAGTTGACAATGAAGGTTCGAACATGGCATTTAGCCATAACTGAAGTAACCAGAAAGGGCCAGCTAGCAGGATATTCTTGGAGGTGTGAGATTTTAGACTCGAAACAGTTGACCTCAGGCTTTCATAGAGATCAACTAATAACAATTCGCTTAAGCACACCCTCCGATTCTCATGCAAATCTCTAGCTAGAAGAATAAACCTACTGGCTACCTGTAGGGATCTGCTGCAAAAGACATACCTTGACAGCCATAAGGTAAGAAAAGCAATGTGTTCTACATCCGACACATTGTCTCCTTCAGTGTGATAGTGGCTGATAAACTTTGAAAAGCTTGCTAGTTTGACTTCGAAGTCGATAATACTCGAATGTTCTTCGTTGTCAGGGATATATGTTTCTCCTATTAGTGATAGCCCAGTAATGGCCGCTATGTCAAAGAAGGTAGGGGTAATCATTCCACCAGGGAGATGGAAAGTATTATAAGTATTGTCCCAGAAATATAAGGACGCGAATAACAATGGGTGGCTATAAGTAAAACCTGGCTTCGACAGCTTAATCAAGTTGTAGATACCTAATTCTTCCCATTGCTGGGATTTCTTAGCTTCTACCTTATTGAACCAGTTATGATAAGCAGTGTCGGAGGTGGGGCAAGATCGAAACGGTTTGAAGTTACTCTTTACATAGTCTAATACAAAAGGGTCCTTAGGAGGAACGGTTGGATTTTCCACGGTGTGTGAACCAGAAGACTCTATTGCCTTAGGGGCGTCCATTTTATTAAACAGGGGTTTGAAATTATAACAAACTGGGAAAATTTTTCTGGTGTCTTTTAAAATTTCAAAAATTGTAAGAGGGCCCATTAATGCTAACCTCTTGCCAGCAGCGGTGGTAGGAATAAGTACCTGGGATGCATAAAGCATTTCTTTCTCTTTTGAGATCATCTGGGGAACAAGAACAGATTGACCTTGGTAGGTGACAACCTTGCTTTCCATTGTGTTGCCTGCAGTCTTTCCTTTCTTTTTGGAAACCTTTTTTAGTTGAGATGAAGTTGAAGAAGACATTGTTGGAAGAATGTTGAAAGCTTAGGGTTTTGGTGAGAAAAGAAGGAGAAAAGATTCAGAATGTGGGAAGAAAAGAAAAGACTAAGTTGATGGGTTTTTATAATGTGGAAGTTTAAGCATCCACTGAGTAAGGTTGTGATACGTGGTAATCATGGGTTGGTTTGATGACGAGGTGGCATAAAGTTAACATTGGTAACAGGCGTGATTAAAGATAATCATTGTTTTGTAACTGCACCATACTGTGAAATGGTTCAAGGCGGTTAAGGAATCTAAAAGGCATTATGATTCACGTGATTGGAGTCATATGCAATAAATGTTACGATGATTCGAAGGTCGCATCAAAATCTTGTGTATATGTTTAAAATAAGTATTTCTCAAAGGAATCGAAATACATATTTTAAAGGGGCATTTTGTTGGCTGAAGATTTTCATGATATTATTAGAAGCAAAGTAAATTGGACGTTTCGATTGAAATGAAACAAAGCGTCATGTTTCGAAATGATAGAAGCAGTGCTTCGAATGAGCATATCAAAGCTTGGAGCTTCGAGTGACAGTTATGAGAATATATCCAAAGGAATCTCGAAATGATAACAAGGCTGTGTCTAAGAAATGCGTTCGAAGCGAAGAAGTGCCAAAACATTTGAAATTCAAATGCAAGCGGGATGTTCGAAATTTGAAATATATGCGCTGGAGCATTCGAAGACGCGTGGAAGCAAGAGAGAGGCATTGCTCTGCATGTTCTGAATGTGGCAGAATCTTATAGGAAGACCATTATGGTCGAAGTAGTATAAATAGAAGTCTTAGCATTAGGATTTCGTGTGTCATATCCATTGTACAAAAACTCAGTAAACATTCAAATTACCACATGGCTAGGGAAACGAATACAAGAGCAATGTACGTATGATAACACCACATGTTTATGATTTAATGAAAACTCTTTATCATTTCCAGTACTTTCCTTTATCATTATATCAATACCATTTACAAGTTTTTGCATCTAAAGTCTTTTTATTCAAAATCTTTTCACTGATGCCTTACATTTAAATGCTTTCTTTCCATTTCAAATACTTTACATTTCAGAAACTGTTATACATTTCATGCCTTTATCTTCAAGTTTTTATCCTTCAAACACCTTTTTCACTTAAAGCCATTTTACAGTTTTCTTGCATTAAACGCTTTCTTCATATTTCGAATCTTTTACATTAACTGTTTTGTACGTTTCGAAGTCATTTAATTGTCTTTTATGCAGTTTTTACATGTCTTTACAATTGACCTTTATTCATGCAATTTAGTTTCGTGCACATTTATTTTGATTACACCTTTAGATCCTTAATAGAGAAATCAAAATAAGTTAAACACCTACACAACATTCTAAATACCAACCATGAATACCAGTTCGATCATGAGAGTTACCCTAATGACCAACACGTCCTAGGATCAATCTAGTCGATCTTGCGAGTAACCAGAGAAATTGAGTCACAGTCAGTAAGTTTATTCGATAGTTTGGAGGACTAGCGGTTGTTTACCAGAAATCACTGTAAACAGACGCGGTCTTCTCGGGTTTAGTCTTCACTACCCTCTCCGGTTCATTCCAATGTCTTTTGATGCACTTTTTGAAATCCAGTTTCGTCCTGATTGTCACTTTCAGCAGGTTCTTAGGTGTACGTCCTAATCTCCTTGCTTTGGGTTGAGCTCAGAGTTTCATCTCCTCACCTTGTGCATGAAATATTGTTTCGTCCTAGTACTCATCTAGTTTAATTTCACCTAACTAGTTATTGAGTCGAGTTTCGTCTCATTTTTGCTTTCCTACCTTGGACTCTTTAATGGTGTTTGTTTACCAAGTGAAGTGTTCGTACTGCGTCCCGGGTTTGAAATCAATCTCTTTTGTTCCTTGGATTCTCCTATCAGTTTCCATCACTGTTTATCCATTGATCTGAGACCAGCAGGTGCTTTGAGAAACATGCACTCTCATCACTTTGATTTGTGTCAAGTTTCGCCTCGTTACCCGTGTGTGAAATCCAGTTTTGTCCTGGTACTCATCTAGTCTAGTTTTGCCCAACTAGTGATTGAGTCGAGTTTCGTCTCGCTTTTGTTCCTCATTTCTGAGATTCAGTTCCTTCATATCTTAGTAGAGTTTAGAAAGTGCTTCTAGAATCGCGCACTCTAGCCACTTTTTCCTTGGGTCGAGCTCAGAGTTTCGCCTCCTCACCCGCGTACGTTTTCTCTTCCAGAGTATAGTTTCGCCTATACTCTGTAGTTTGAGTTTTATCTCACCCCTTTTGAAGCCCAGTTTTTCCCTGGCACGTTTTTCCGGAAGTTTAGTTGTGCCTATCATTCTCTTGATTTCGTTCTGTCTCAACCCGCGTTGTAGTTTCATTCAGACGCATGTCTTGGGGGGTTTCTATTTCCGTTTCTTTTAAGAGTGTAAATTTTCGGGTTCTTTCGTATTCAAACATCGTCAACCCTGAACGCTCGAAAGTTATCATTTTTCTCACTTATCATGTTGAAGATAATTGAATAAGGGCAGCTGTTGTACCCCAAAATTTACCCTCTTGATTTAGGCTTATGTTTCATCATGAGCATCTTAGTGCATTACATTCATACATTGTGACAGGACAAAGTACTTTGATGACCAAGTTTTCCTCAAGCCTTGAAGGTTATTTGCATTAACAAATTGCTCAAGAAGAATCTTACCATCCAAATCTCTAGATCTTTTGAGCTCAAAAGTTTTTGCACATCTCAAGATGCTTTATTCATCTCTTTAGGTCATCAGAAGATTAGAGCTTGTGTTTGATCACAAATGGAATCACTCTTTGGATTAATCAGCCAAATTAGGGTTTGCTTGAGCAAGGTTGTTGGCCAATGTACAAGACTTTATTTATGGATATACAACATTTCTTTGATATTTGAAAGGTATTTGTACAAGGAATTGGTCAGAATGCCCAGAGGATTTGAAGTTTTGCAAATGATTCACCAGTCTCCTAATGTGTTGACCAAAATTAGGGTTTTAGTTTTCATCATGTTTTCTTGATAATTTTGAAGTATGACTTTGCACATGGCCTTTATATGTTTTTAAGATCATATGTTTGAAGTTTTGATCATCAATTTTGAAGGGAAGTGGATCAATTGATTCAGAGGGGCAAAATGGTCATTTTGGTCAAAATCAGTCAAAGTCAAGGTTGACCAAGTGAATTTTTGGCCAACCATTAATTCAAGGATGTAATTTTCATATTTCAAGTCCATTTTGGTCTTTGGATCAAGGAGATTGATGTTTCGGTTGAAACTTGTTCTTGAAGAAACCCTAAAAGTTTCTAATTTTGGAAAATAAGGGCCTAAGTTCAAAAATTCATATTTTATTCATCCTTGATCAAGAAGATGAAAATCAAATATGTTTGTAAAGCTAAGAGAATGATATTTCACCTCCTTTTGGTCTCATGTCCAAATTGGCAAGGAATCAAGAGTTATGGTCTTTTGAAGTTACAAGATTATAGGTCATTTTTCAAAATTAGTGAATTTCAAGCTAGATTTTGAGAACGTCAATGGATTAATTTGCAAAAACTCTAAACTATAGAATTTTATATCTTTTCAGGACCTTTCCAAATTATACTCATTTGTGTCAAAACTCAAAAGTATGAGCAAGTTATGAGTTTTGAAAATTTGAGGCATTTCATTGAAATTTGTCAAATGTGCAACATGGCCATTTCTTGCAAACTCAAGTTTTAGCCATTCCTTTTGCTTCTAATCAAGCCCATTGGTAATTTGTGACATGCTGAGGACCATCAAACTCACTATTTCGTGCCCCATATGGTATTGCACATGTTGGATTGAAAAAATGACAAACTTGCTCAAAATTGTAAATTCACCAACACTTCTTCTTTTCAAATGATCATAAGCTGGAATTTTGGGAGTTTAATTCTGAAGTTATTTGGCTCACAAAATGCATGAGAAGCAAGAAAATGCACGGGTAAAACACTGGATTCAGTATGCACCTCATTTTCGGCCAAAATTCCCAATCTTGTCCTCTAACGGATTTAAAGCCTGATTTCCACTTCTAACCTTCTCCACAAGCTCTATATAAGAGGAAGCAAGCCTCAGTGAGAAGGGTTCGTGCCTCATTTCGCCAATCAAAGTCAGAAACTCCATAGCTTGTTGCTCTGCATTTTTCTTCGATTCTTCCATTTCCCTTGCGCGTTTTGGCCAATTCTTCTTGCATTCTCTTCTCCAAGTGATAAGGATTGTAGATTGAGGCTTAGATTGCAACTGGAGTGAAGGATACATTAGATCCTTTTTTTCTCAAAGGTTTGAAGTCTCAACTTCGAATTCTGATTTCTAGCCATGTCTCGTGTGATTTAAGTTTATAATCATGTTGTTTGATGTCTATGGAATGATTTTGAAGCTTTATAGCGTTTAACTTGATGAATTATGCATGTTAGGATGTTCTGAAACTCACGATTCAGAATGTTTTTGTTCATGTTCATGACTTAATTGAGGACAATGTGGTTGATGATTTGTTTTGATTCGAATTGCTATGGATTCCTTGCCATGCTAGCTTTAATTTGCCTTTGATTTCATAAAAAATGATGCGAAATTGAGTGAATTATGTTGATCTGAAAGTGTGCCCTAAGCTTGAGATATGCGCGCGTTTTTTGAATGTCCAGAGGTTGAAGATTATGTGGTGGCACATCATGATTGGTCTATTTGAAATTTCTGGCTTATTTGAATTTTTGTTTTATTTGACATTTTGTTTAATTTTGTTTTCTGATCAAAACACATTCAAAAATCACAAAAAAAATTACCATAGGTCAATATTATTTTCTAGTATTTGTCACTTTTTTTTTGGAATTTTTTTAAAAATAATTTGATTGGTTTAAAAAATTGTTAGGTTTAATTAATTCATTAATCAAAGATAATTTTTATTTTAATAGTTCCTTTAACTTAAAAAATCCACAAAAAATATTCTAGACTCCTAAAGTAATGTAAAAATTGATTCTGACTTTTTTTCATCATTTTACTTATTTTTGATTAAAAATTTAATTTCAAAAGGTTATTGGTAATATTTGTTTGTTTTTTTTTATTTTAATACTTCTATTAATTCAAAAATTCCAAAAAAAAATCATGTAATCTTGTTTTTAATCATAGAATCTGATCATATATTTGTTTTGCCTCTTTTTATGATTTTTGGTTATGTTTTGCATTTTCTTTCCCTTAAATAATAATTTCATTAATAATTGTTTGTTTTTGTATTTTTTAATATTTTCCTTTTATCCAAAAAATCACAAAAAATTCAGGAATGTATGCTTTTAGCCCTAATATTTGAACATAATTTTAGTTGGCCATTCTTCTAACTTTTTGAGTTAAATATCATTTTGACATGTGAATATTTGTTAATTACATAATTGGTTGAATATTAATTTCCTTCTTGACTTTTCCTAATTCAAAAAAAATATGAAAAAATGTATATTCTGACTTTTAAGGTTTCTTGGTGATTGGTTTGACTTTGGTTTGATTTGTTTGAGTTTTAATCCTATTTAATTAATATTTGGGATTAAAAGTTAAAATCTAGGGTTTTGTTACTTATGTTGCAAGTTTCATGTTCAAAATCTTTGTGCCTTGGGTTTTTATTGGATTTCAGGTCTTGATCATGGTTCATGAATTTGTTGGGAATTTAAAAACTATTTTTCTTGAATTATTTGACTTGGTTTGACATTTTTCCACAAATAATTTTGAAAACTTGTCTAGTTTGGTGGTTTTGCCAACTAGTCTTAAACATTGAACTTCATTTGGCCTCCTCCCCAATCATTCATGAACTTAGGGCTTTCATTCTGACTTCTAAACACTTCCAAGATGTTAAGATTTCTTTGGTTTTAATTATGGACCTCTATTTCTATTTTTTATGTAATTTTGAAGTGAAGGTACCTAATTATGTTTGCATGACTTGTTGCAATTTGTTTGATGGCCAATGAACTTGAGTGAGGCCTATAATTGGGAACCTAATGATCATGTTGGTTCTGACTTGTCCATGTTATCTCAAGCCATTTCACTTGGAAGCCTCATGTTTGAATATTTTGAACCATCTAGTGCATTATGAAGGTTTCATTCCCTATTGTATTCATGAAGTTGTGTTTGAATCAATTGTGCATGATTGAAATGTGTTTGCTACTGAATTTCATGGTTTTTGTTCATATTATTCTCAAGCTCTCATGATCCTTGATTGACATTCAATTGTCAATTCAACATGGTGATAGAAAGGAGCAGCATTCCTCTGATTCTCTTGAACTAATCTGTGCACATGCTTGTTTCTTCTTGCCTATCATGTCTAATGTTGATAATTGCTGCCATGTTGTTCTCATTTCTATTTCACCATATGGAATACTAACTTGGTTGTTGAATGTACGAGGTACTCTGAGCAAGTTGCCACTTTTGGCTTGAGGCTTTTCTGTGTTTCACTTTATTTGTGAAACACAATCTTTTATACTGGCATTGTTTTTTGTGCTTGGCATGTTTGATGGTTTATGCAGGATATATACATATGATTGTGAATGCCATACATTTCCCCTGGGACTTGTTCATATCTGATAGATTCCTGACTCAATTTGTTTACTGATGCCAGCTTGCTTGAAGTTTCTCTGGGTTTCTTTTATTCTTGCTTGATTGCTACATATAGTTATCTGTTTGGTATTGTACTACTTCCTTTCTCCCATTTTCATTTTGCATAATTCTCTGATTGCATGATGGGACCCCTGTTGCTGATATATGTCAGGAGGCCCTCTGGTTTTTTATCTGATGCATGTGTTTTAATTGTTGATCGATGAGTCACTCAATTTAGAAATTGAGATCACGACTTCGCTCTCATTGCATGTTCCCTATAGGATGTTCATTACTTTTCTTCTTTAATTGTTGATCGATGAGTCACTCAATTTAGAAATTGAGATCACGACTTCGCTCTCATTGCATGTTCCCTATAGGATGTTTATTTCTTTTATTATTTAATTGTTGATCGATGAGTCACTCAATTTAGAAATTGAGATCACGACTTCGCTCTCATTGCATGTTCCCTATAGGATAGTTTTGTTGATTTCCCTTTAACATGCAAATTAGGATAGGATATTCCCTTTATCCTCAACCTTAGGGTCAACCATTGTATGATAACACTAGGGATAGTGCTAGGCTAGTTTCCCTTAGTTGTTTTTATTTCTTTGCATTTTTGCATCTTAAAACAAAATTTGTTTTATTGGCAAACCATAAGACATTTCTAATGAACCCAAACTCCTCTTCAAAGTAAAAGATACAAACCAATCTTTCTTTGTTTATGTTATCTCTTAGCCGATGTTTCGCCATCGCACATTTGTTTGAAGCCGATGTTTCGCCATCGCACATGTTTGTTATCCTACATCGATTCTCAATATCACCGTTAGGTGTGATGCTTTGTCATCCATTTTATTTCATGTTGCCATCTTTACCATGTTATCTCTTAGCCGATGTTTCGCCATCGCACACGTTTGTTATCCTACATTGATTCTCAATATCATTGTTAGGTGTGATGCTTTTTCATCCATTTTATTGATGTTTTTCCATCTTTGCCATGATTCCTAATAACCTCTTAGCCGATGTTTCTCTATCGCACATTTATTTGAAGCCGATGTTTCGCCATCGCACATGTATGTTATCCTGCTTTGGTTCTCAATATCATTTCTAGGTGTGATGTTTTGTCATTCGTTCTATCATTCGATGTCTTTCCATCTTTGACATGTTACTTTGTTATTATTTAATCGATGTTTGATTACCTCATTTGTTTGTTGTTTCATTTGATGTTTTGCTATCTTGGCTATCTTTGTTTGTCTTAATTAAAAAACACAAACTAACCAAAACACATAAGCCGAACTACGGCTGCTCTGATTCCTTAAAAGGGATACGTAGGCATTGGGGTAGGGCCCAACCGAGCACATCCTTTATTTTCCCTACATTATTTTCTTTTTTTCTTTCGTATGCATTCCCTTTTCAGTTTTAAGCCATAGACATAGGATTTGACCACACCCATTTAGATTAGACAACAAGAGTGGATACCGTAGAGTACTACGGGCGTGTGGGGTGCTAATACCTTCCCCTCGCGTAACAGACTCCCTTACCCGATCTCTCGGTCGCAAGACAGTGATTTCTCCCTCTCCGGGTTTTCTCGATGTTTACCTTTCCCTCTCGACGGGATAAAAGATGTTCGGTGGCGACTTCATTGATGTTTCATTAACATCCAGATGACAGGTTCCGGCCGTGTAGTTTCATCTGCAACATAGATTATCTGATCCTTAGGTACCCACTTTCCGGGTCCTTTCTTGTTAACAATTACAAAGGTTCTGACTCCTTTGGACTTTTGTGCAACATGATAAACATGTGAAATTTATGGATGAAACTAAGGCTTATAAGTTTCCTTCTATGTTTGTGGTTATGTTATAGTGGAATCAAAAACTTCTTGTTCTGGACATTTCCATTATGTGCCAACAAGCACGAAAAGTTCAGAAAGAGGTTTTGGTTTAACACTTAAAGTCTCATTAATTATTTTTTATGGTATTGAATATCCCAAGCCTCTACTGCAGAATTGAAAAACACAAGAGGGGGGGTTGTATTGGAATGTTAAAATTCAATGGAAAGAACACGTTGATTTTTATTCTGGTTCATTTGAACTCAAACTACTCCAGTCCACCCATCAAGTTGTTTTCGCCTCTCTCCAATGAGGTCTTAATCCACTAATCAATCTTGATTACAAATCTACTTTGACTACTTCCAATGTCTTCTTGAGTATAACCAGAACCCGGTTTTTCTCATAGAAATGCACTAAATAGTATAATAATAGGACAATGTGCATTATTGTTTTCTTACAAAATAGTATCACAGTATTGTGATGTTTTACACAATTTAAAGTATTGTATGTATGAGGATTAGAAAATATTGCAGCGTTGTTGTGTGTTGTGAAATCGTAAATGATTTATCCTCAAGTCTTGATTAAATAGGCGCAACATGGATGATCATTTGGAAACTTTATTAATGATAGTTAAGGTGCTTTCCAAAAATAAAGATCCTTGTTCACTTCCAGCCGTTACTCTTGAAATGGAAATATTTGATTTGTAACGCTTCAGAACATTGAGGTATACGTTGTAGCTTGATTTAGAACTTTTAAATGTCAGAGCCATAAGATCCTGTTTGCAGCATTAGACTTACTTTCCTAGAGTTGTGTAATCAAAGTTAAAACATATTTCTTTTAACGCAACTTCTGATCTTCTTTCATTAGAGCTTTTTGAGAATTGTCTACATTCACAGTAGGAACAACCTTGTAGCTTATCTTCTGATCTTGTTCCATAAGAACTTCTCTACAGAACAAAATATAATTTTAGAGTGCATAATTGTTCTTTGTGTTTGTTATCATAAAAACTCTTACAAGGGTTGTAGAATCAAACTATGTTCTAACAATCTCCCCCTTTTTGATGATGACAAAAACTATTATATTTCAATCAAAATAAACAGAAGATAAAGCATTATAGGGTCTCCCCCTGAGCTGAGTACTCAGATAGAGATGAATTACTTCCCTGAAGTTCATTTTGATCAGAGCTTTTGATGCATCTACTTCTGTCTTCATCAGAGTTTTGTTCCTATTTTGCTTTCAGAAAAAGAAACGAGAAGTTATGATATTCAAAATGTTTGAGACTGTGTCTCGATATACTGTTATTAGAAATATCTTACGTTCTTCCCCTTTTTGTTAAGAATCAAAAAGCAATATAAACACTAATATTCAGAGTCAAAAGATGAGTTATATTAAACTTGATTGCAATAACACTTTCAGAGGCAAGAAAAATGAATACAGTAAAGAAAACATGTTTTAAAAACTAAGATTGAGGTGGGGGAAGTCGTGTGAACAACGCTTCTAGCAAACTCTTAATCTGAGTGTTTGATTCCTCTTGTTTTTCCAGCATTCCTTTGATTTTTTTGCACGTGTCATCTTGCTTTTCTAATCTCTCCTTGATCACTGCATTTTATTTCTTCAACTCTTCCAGAGTTTGCATAACCAGAGATGAAGAAGGTGTATCCATAGAAGGTTCAAGCTTCTCAGAACAATCTGTAGCAGTTTCTGACGCAATGGCTTATTCAGTTTATTTTCCTTTGTCTTGAACAATAACAAGAGGAAGATTACCATAGCATGGTTCATCAACTTTTGAAGGCTGGTGCTCTTTCTAGGGAGCATTGTCCAGCAGAAGAATAGGTTTCTTTTCCCAGTGACACATAAATTGATCTTTGAAAACATTCAGTTGATCACAAAAGTTATTTTGGGCCATTTCATAGCTTAACTCCTTGAGTTTCTGGGATTTAGAATTGAACAATTTTTTGAACTAGTTCTAGTAAGAATCACACACAGTGGGGTTCAGATTTTCTAAGCATGCTCGCTTCAAAGAGTTAACCCATTTAATTATCTGTGTTTCAAACATTAATAAATTTCTACCAACATCTGCCTTGGTGATAATTGGTTTTGGTTTGGGAATAGAAAATTTTTAAGAGTTAGAGGCAAAGTGATCTGATGCTTCTAAGTCTATTATAGTTTTTAGGTGATCTTCTAGAGGATTAATGAGAGAGGGAGAAGGAGAATCAGAAATGATAATTGGTGATGGAGGTGTGTTTGGTGGAGTGGAATGATAAGGAGATGGAATTTCTAGAATGTCTTGGATTGAGAGAGGTTGTCGAACCATGAGAGGTTCTGTTATTCCAGGAATTAGTGTGGTGGTATCAGAGTCATTATTTGGATTTTATGGTTAGGAAGCGTTAACGTTTGGATTTCCAGAGAGGGTAGCTTGGAAGTTTGGATGTTCTATGTGGGGAGCTTGAAATTCTGGATCAAATTGATCAATATTAGAAAGAACTTTAGCATGTTCTGGATGATTTTGTTCAAGATGTGGGTTAGGAGAGTGTGGTTCGTTCAGAATATTTTCTAGTGTGACTGAAGAGTCAAATTCTATATCAAAGTCATCAAAGGTTTGTGGTGAGGGGTTTTCTATTGGTTTTGGAGAAGAGAGTGTTTCAGATGTTGGAAAAATCACTGATTCTACAACAGAAATAAAAGAAGAATTACCTTTCTTTTTAGGAGCTTTTGGTGTCTTCTGAGAAGATCCTTCTCCTACAACTTTCCTTTATCTAGACTTCTTGAGGACAACTTCTGGAGCCTGTTGGTGCGGATCACGAATGTTTACCTCTGGATTAGTCTCATCCTTCTTGCATGCTTCTAGATATCTGATAATGATTTCTGGTGAAGCATCTATCTGAGAGAATAAAGGGAAATCTTTTAGAGGGACTCTTCTTGATGTGATGACTTCTTTGGTTGACATAGTTGGATCCTACTTAATGCTGTCAATGATCTTCATCTTCTTCAAATTCTTAGCATTAAGAGGTTTTCCAACACATGCCTCCAGAGTGCTGATCTGCTGAGCTTCAGTCAGATATTCTACAAATTTGTTTTCATTCAGAATATCTGAAATTAGCCTACCCTGAGGTATCCAATCCCTCTTGGTTCTTTCATCTTCTCTGGTTTCCTTCACATTTGTTTTCAGATGGTTGAATAGCAGATGAGGAAGGTTTACTTTTGCTTTTGTTGTAATAAAGTACAACAAAAATTATTGATCAATGTTGATTTAATCAGGAGAGCTTGTTGGCTTCCTGTGGTTGATACAACCCAAAATAACTTTTGCCCATATCGTGAAGTAGTCCTTCAGATCTTTTATTTTGTTAGAAGGCTGCCCAGCGGTGAAAATCTCTCTCGAGATTGTTGTTAGGTCAGAACATTTCTCAGCCATATCACTGCAACGGATTCCTCCTCCGTTATGACCAATCAACCTTGTAATCATATATTTAGTGATTTAAATCTTCTTCCCCAATACAAATGAAGTTACTTGATGATTTTAAGAGGATACGTGAATCTAGAATTCCTTGACCAATTTTGGGAAAACTGGACCCAGAAGACGATCAAAATATTTTTTCCATCCTTGAAATTCCACATCTGCTGTAAGATCAAAGTCGTTTTCCTTTATGCTTTCAAAATCAATGATGAGTTCACAGAGAACCTCTAGTGAATCAATGGGGGTCAAAAGACTTCTTGACGGTTCTTCGTATCTTTCTGCAGTTGTCTAAGATGAACCAGGAGCACATTGAGGATTCTGAGGGCTTAAAGATTAAGACATTGTTCACACTGACTGTTGGGGATTTTTGATAGAGGGTTTTGCAAACAAAAACTAGAGAGAAAACAGTAGCGAGAAGAAGTGAGAGTGAAATTGAATGGTGTATTTATAATAAAGTTGAAAACTTAATCAGTAAGAAAGAGAAAAAATAATGATTACACAACATTTATGATTCCTGAAAATAGGGAGATATCGTGGAGATATAAAACAGTTACCAATATAACACGGTCTCAATGCATCCAATCAAAGCTTTAATTCCATCAGAATTTGAACGCGTATTCAACCTTAGAAGGACGCTTGTGAGAGGATGACAGATGTTCATGATGTGAATTGCATGCTTTTATCTTGAAATGAACCGTTCAGATCTTCTTAGATAGGTCCTGATGCAACTGTCCTTCTAACTTCTGAAGAATTGTTGATCAGATGTTCACAGAAAAAACATAAAGTTCAGAGGGTTAAAGAATATATAAATAAAACTTTTGTTCTGGACATAATTTCATGCTGAGATGTTTCATAATGAAATGAAACCTATCTTCAGAAAGTGGTTTAGTGAAGACATCTGCCCATTGATGGTCTGTGTCAATAAATTTAAGGAAATAATTCCTTTTTGAATATAGTCCCTAATAAAGTGATGTTTTATTTCTAAATGCTTATCCCTAGAATGTAAAATAGGATTCCTAGATAAAAAAATTACAGAAGTGTAATCGTAGAATATAAGAATGTTACTCTCAAATATATTGAAGTCTATAAGCTGACTCTTCATCTAGAGCATCTGTGTGCTGTATCCAGCAGCTACTATGTATTCAGCTTCAGCAGTTGACTGTGCAATTATGGATTGCCTCTTGCTGGTCCATGAGATCAGATTGTCTCCCAGAAACGGGCAACTTCCAGAAGTTATTTTTCTTTCTACCCTTTCTCCAGCGAAGTCAGCATGACAGTACCCTACTAATTTGTATTTTCTGGTTTTTCTATAAACCAAACCAAGATTAGTAGTACCTTTCAGATACTTGAAAATTCTCTTAACAATTTTTAAGTTAGATTCTCTAGGATCTGATTGGAATATGGAACATAAACTTACACTGAAGAGAATATCAGGTCTTGACGTTGTAAGATATAAGAGATAACTAATCATACCTTTGTAGATCTTCTGTTCTACCTTTTTACTTACATCTTCCTTTTACAGAATGCATGTAGGATGCATTGGAGTCTTGGCTGGGATACATTCTGATAAGTCGAATTTCTTCAGAAGTTCTTTGACGTATTTACTCTGGTGTATATAGGTTCCTTCTGGAGTTTTATTGATCTTAATACACATAAAGAATTTGAGTTCTCCCATCAAGCTCATTTCAAACTCAGCCTGCATAGACTTAGCAAATTCTCTTCCCAGAGAGGCTTTAGTAGATCCAAAAATTATATCATCTACATAAATTTGACAAACTAGAATGTCATTCTTAAATGGCTTACAGAATAAGGTTGTATCCACTTTCCCTCTGGTGAAATCATTTTCTAACAGAAAGCTACTTAGTCTTTCATACCAAGCTCTGGGAGCTTGTTTCAGACCATATAGTGATTTCTTTAGTTTGAAAACATATTCTGGATGTTTGAGATTTTCATAACCAGGGGGTTAGTGCACATAAACTTCTTCATCAATATATTCATTTAGGAATGAAATTTTGACATCCATATGATAGAGAGTGATGCCATTATTCACAGTGAAGGAAATTAAATTCTGATAGATTTTAACCTGGCGACTGGAGCAAAGGTTTCTGTATAGTTTATCCCCTCTTGCTGACTATAACCATGTGCAACCAGCCGTGCTTTGTTTCTGATGACTTCACCTTGTTCATTTAACTTGTTTCTGAATACCCATTTTGTTCAAATGACGTTGAACCCTTTTGGATTGGGAACCAGATCTCACACATCATTTCTGGTGAATTGATTTAATTCCTCCTGCATAGCAGGTATCCAATCAATTTCCAGAAGAGCTTCATCAATGGAAGTTGGGTTAATCAGAGATACTAATCCCATGAGATTTTCTTCAGAGTTTCTGAATGTGGATCTTGTTCTGATTGGGTCATCCTTCTTTCCTATAATCTTGTCTTCAGGATGAGTTAGGCTGCTTCTGGATAGTCTTTTTCGGAGAGGTTCTTCAGATGTTGCTGTAATTTTTGTGACATCTCCTTCTGAAGTTGTTTGTGATTCTTTGTTGGGAACTTCTGATGTAGTGTCTTCAGTACCTGTATATTGGACTTCTATATTTGCAAGAGATTCATTTTGCTTTAACTTTTGAGGGCCAAACTTGTCATCAAATCTAACACTGATTGACTCTTCTACAATCTATGTTCATGTGTTATATACTCTGTAGCCTCTTGAGCGTTCAGAGTATCCTAATATAATACACGTTTGTTCTTTATAGTCAAACTTGTTCAGATGTTCTTTGATATTAAGCATAAAAAAATACATCCAAATGGATGGAAATATGAGATGTTGGGCTTTCTGTTCTTCCACAATTCATATAGGGTCTTAGCCAGGATAAATCTTATGGAGATTTTATTCTGAATGTGACACGCTGTGTTAATTGCTTCTTCTCAGAAGTTCTTAGCAATGTTAGTCTCGTTGATCATGATTCTGGCCATTTCATGTGATGTTATGTTCTTTAGTTCTACAACTCCATTTTGTTGGGGAGTTCTAGGACAAGAGAAATCATGAGATGTCATTCTCATTAAAAAAATATTTCAAATTTTTTGTTTTCAAATTCTCCAACATGATCACTTCTGACTTTAACAATTCTAAGATCCTTTTCATTTTGGACTTGGTTATAGAAAGCAAAGAACACAGAGTATGACTCGTCCTTGTGTCTTAAGAACTTTACCCATGTCCATCTGTTATAGTCATCTACGATCACTAATCCATACTTCTTGCCACTAATGTATGCAGTTTTCACTGGTCCTAATAGATCTATGTGCAGAAGTTATAATGGTATAGAAGTAGAAACAACATTTTTTGCTTTAAAAAGGGGTTTTGCAAATTTACCTTTTTGACATGCTTCACACAGAGCATCTGAGCTGAGCTTCAGGTTAGGAAGTCCTCTGACCAGATTGAGTTTTTTAATCTAAGATATTCTTCTCATACTAACATGCCCCAATCTTCTGTGCCAGACCCATTGCTCATCGTTAACAGACAATAGGAATTTTACATTCTTACTTTTTAGTTCAGAAAGTTTTATTTTGTAAACGTTGTTCTTTCTCTTTCCATTAAAGAGGATAAATGCATCTTTCTGACTAACATCTTTACAAGATTTTTGATTTTTGATTATATCATAACCGTTATCGCTTAATTGACTTATGGATAAAAAGTTATGCATTAATCCATCTACTAACAAAGTATTAGTAATAGAAGGAAGATTACCATTAACTACTGTTCCAGAACCAATGATCTTCCCTTTCTGATTGCCTCCAAAACCTACGTAGCCTCCAGATTTAAGCTCCTGGCTCTGGAACATATGCTTTCTTCCCGTCATGTGTCGAGAGCATCTAGTGTCCAAGTACCAGTATTGGTGTTTCAGTATTGCTGTCAAAGATATCTGCTATATATAAAATTTTATCCTTAGGTACCCATATATTTTTGGGTCCTTATTTGTTAGAGTTACCAAAATTCTGTTTGAATTTTGGTTTAGTAGTGAAATCATTACTGGTATATTTTAAGTCATGTGTGTTACCATAGGTAAAGTGAGATTTCAGAGGAGTGCGTTTAATAACCAAATCTTTGAATTTATTATGTTGGGATACTTTACCTTTGTATCCTATCCTTTTTCTTCCATTTTTGCTAACTCCATAGATCATTGAAGCAATCTTGCTTGTATCTATGTTTTAAGCGAGGAACTTCTGAAAGTTGTGATCATATTCCTTTATGATTATATCAGTGTTACTAGGAACTTCTGAGACAGTTTCCTTCAGAGTATTTTGTAAATTATTTTCACGTTTTAAAATTTTTTCTTTCAACTCAGAGTTTTCTAGTCTCAAATTCTTAGTTTCTTCAGAGTCAGAAACTAGATCCTTTTTCAGGTTCTTATTTATGACTCGAAGCTTCTGATACCTTTGTAGAATTTCTGACAGACTCTCCTCTAATTGAGATCTAGAAAAGTTAGAAAATACCTCTTCTGCCTCTGAATGAGATTTTGATCCAAATGATCCAGTATCTTCTGATATGTTGGCCATCAGGGCAATGTTGGCTCTTTCATCTTTTGATTCAGTGTCTGCTTCTGAAGAGTCTGAGTCATTCCATGTTTCCGTAAGACTTTTCTTCTTCTCATTAATGAACTTCTTTTTAGGTTTATCCTTCTGAAGCCTTAGACAATAGCTTTTGTAGTGCCCTTGTTCATTGCACTCGTAGAAGACAATGTCTCTGTTTCTTGACTTTTTGTACTCAGAAGATGGTTTATATTTTCTATCTCTAGATGATGATTCAGACTGATTCCCTGTTGTTTTAGAATTTCTGAATTTCCTTTGCATGTGCTTCCACAGCTGATTTACTCTTCTGGAGAGAAGAGATAATTCGTCTTCTTCTGATGAGGAACCTCCAGAGTTTTCTTTTATTGCCTGCAAAACATTAGAAACATATTTTTTTTATTTATATTTGAGGGCTAGAGGCTTATCTTGCTCATGGGTCTCATCATCTTCTAACTCTATCTCATGGCTTCTGAGAGATCTTACTAGTTCTTCTAAAGATATTTTGTTCAAATATTTTGCCCGTTTGATAGTAGTGACCATGGGTCTCCATTTCTTTGGTAGACTTTTGATGATCTTCTTTACATAATCAGCAGTTGAGTATCCTTTGTCCAGAGCTTTCAGCCGAGCAACCAGAATTTAAAAGGCTTCATACTTCTGAATGAGCGTAAGGGCGTTGGTTTTTTTTACATGCATGTTGCCTTCATGCGTCATTCTAAGAGAATCAAACATGTGAGAGGATGACATATGTTGATGATGTGAACTGCATGCTTCTATCTTGAAATGAACCATTCAGATCTTCTTAGATAGATCCTGATGCAACTGTCCTTCTAACTTCTAAATAATTGTTAATCAGATGTTCACAGAAAAAAACATAAAGTTCTTAGAGTTAAAGAATATATAAATAAAAATCTTATTCTGGACAGAATCTCAAGCTGAGATGTTTCAGAATGAAATTAAACCTATCTTCAGAAAGTGGTTTAGTGAATTCATCAGCCCATTGATGGTCTGTGTCAATAAATTTTAAGGAAAGAATTCCTTTCTGAATATAGTCCCTAATAAAGTGATTTTTTATTTCTATATGCTTAGCCCTAGAATGTAAAATAGGATTCCTAGATAAACAAATTGCAGAAGTGTTATCGCAGAATATAGGAATGTTACTCTCAAATATATTGAAGTCTTCAAGATGACTCTTCATCCATAGCATTTGTGTGTTGTATCAAGCAGCTGCTATGTATTCAGCTTCAGCAGTTGATTGTGCAATTATGGATTGCCTCTTATTGGTCCATGAGATCAGATTTTCTCCCAAAAACTGGCAGCTTCCGGAAGTTCTTTTTCTTTCTACTCTGTCTCCAACAAAGTCAGCATGACAGTACCCTACTAATTTGTATTCACTGGTTTTTATATAAAACAAACCAAGATTAGTAGTACCTTTCAGATACTTGAAAATTCGCTTAACAGTTGTTAAGTGAGATTCTCTCAGATCTGATTGGAGTATGGCACATAAACATACAGTTGTTAAGTCGAATTTCTTCATAAGTTCTTTAACGTATTTGCTCTGGTGTATAAAGGTTCCTTATGGAGTTTGATTGATCTGAATACCCAGAAATAATTTGAATTCTCCCATTAAACTCATTTCAAATTCTGCCTGCATAGACTTAGCAAATTCTCTTCCCAGAGAGGCTTTAGTATATCCAAAACTAATATCATATACATAAATTTGACAAACTAGAATGTCATTATTAAATGGCTTACAAAATAAGGTTGTGTCCACTTTCCCTCTGGTGAAATCCTTTTCTAACAGAAAGCTACTTAGTCTTTCATACCAAGCTCTGGGAGCTTGTTTCAGACCATATAGTGATTTCGTTAGTTTGAAAACATATTCTGGATGTTTGAGATTTTCATAACCAGCGGGTTGGTGCACATAAACTTCTTCATCAATGTATTCATTTAGGAATCCACTTTTGACATCCATCAGATAGAGAGTGATGCCATTATTCATAGCGAAGGAAATCAAAAGTCTGATAGATTCTAACTTGGAGACTGAAGCAAAGGTTTATGTATATTATATCCCCTATTGCTGACTATAACCTTGTGTAACCAACCATGCTTTATTTCTGATGACTTCACCTTGTTCATTCAACTTGTTTCTGAATACTCATTTTGTTCCAATGACGTTGAACCCTTTTGCTTTGGGAACCAGATCCCACACATCATTTTTGGGGAATTGATTTAATTCCTCCTGCATAGCAGGTATCCAATCATTTTCCAGAAGAGCTTCATCAATGGATGTTGGGTTAATCAGAGATACTAATCCCATGAGATTTTCTTTAGAGTTTCTGAATGTGGATCTTGTTCTGATTGGGTCATCCTTCTTTCCCATAATCTTGTCTTCTGGATGAGTTAGGCTGCTTCTGGATAGTCTTTTTTGGAGAGGTTCTTCAGATGTTGCTGTAATGTTTGTGACATCTCCTTCTGAAGTTGTTTGTGATTCTTTATTGGGAACTTCTGATGCAGTGTCTTCAGTACCTGTATATTGGACTTCTATATCTGTAAGAGATTCATTTTGCTTTGACTTTTGAGGGCCAAGCTTGTCATCAAATCTAACACTGATTGACTGATCTACAATCTATGTTCATGTGTCATATACTCTGTAGCCTCTTGAGCGTTCAGAGTATCCTAACATAATACACTTTTGTGCTTTATAGTCAAACTTGTTCAGATGTTCTTTGATGTTAAGCATAAAAAAATACATCCAAACAGATGGAAATACGAGATGTTGGGCTTTCTGTTCTTCCACAATTCATATAGAGTCTTAGCCAGAATAAGTCTTATGGAGATTCTATTCTGAATGTAACACGATGTGTTAATTACTTCTTCCCATAAGTTCTTAGCAATGTTAGTCTCGTTGATCATGATTCTGGCCATTTCATGTGATGTTATGTTCTTTAGTTCTACAACTCCATTTTGTTGGGGAGTTCTAGGACAAGAGAAATCATGAGAGATGCCATTCTCATTAAAAAAATATTTCAAATTTTTTGTTTTCAAATTCTCCAACATGATCACTTCTGACTTTAACAATTCTAAGATCCTTTTCATTTTGGACTTGGTTATAGAAAGCAAAGAACACAGAGTATGACTCGTCCTTGTGTCTTAAGAACTTTACCCATGTCCATCTGTTATAGTCATCTACGATCACTATTCCATACTTCTTTCCACTAATGTATGAAGTTTTCACTGGTCCTAATAGATCTATGTGCAGAAGTAATAATGGTATAGAAGTAGAAACAACATTTTTTGCTTTAAAAGGGGGTTTTGCAAATTTACCTTTTTTACATGCTTCACACAGAGCATCTGAGCTGAACTTCAGGTTAGGAAGTCCTCTGAACAGATTGAGTTTTTTAATCTGAGATATTCTTCTCATACTAACATGCCCCAATCTTCTGTGCCAGACCCATTGCTCATTGTTAACAGACAATAGGCATTTTACATTCTTACTTTTTAATTCAGAAAGTTTTATTTTGTAATCGTTGTTCTTTCTCTTTCTATTAAAGAGGATAAATCCATCTTTCTGACTAACATCTTTACAAGATTTTTGATTAAAGATTATATCATAACCGTTATCGCTTAATTGACTTATGGATAAAAAGTTATGCATTAATCCATCTACAATCAAAATATTAGTAATAGAAGGAAGATTACCATTACCGGCTGTTCCAGAACCAATGACCTTCCCTTTCTGATTGCCTCCAAAACCTATGTAGCCTCCAGATTTAAGCTCCAGGCTCTGGAACATATGCTTTCTTCCCGTCATGTGTCGAGAGCATCTAGAGTCCAGGTACCAGTATTGGTGATTCAGTATTGCTGTCAAAGATATCTGCTACATATAAAATTTTATCCTTAGGTACCCATATATTTTTGGGTCCTTATTTGTTAGAGTTACCAAAATTCTGTTTGAATTTTGGTTTAGCAGTGAAATCATTACTGGTATATTTTAAGTCATGTGTGTTCCCATAGGTAAAGTGAGATTTCAGAGGAGTGCGTTTAATAACCAAATCTTTGACTTTATTATGTTGGGATACTTTACCTTTGTATCCTATCCTTTTTCTTCCATTTCTCCAAACTCCATAGATCATTGAAGCCATCTTGCTTGTATCTATGTTTTAAGCGAGGAACTTCTGAAAGTTGTGATCACATTCCTTTATGATTGTATCAGTGTTACTAGGAACTTATGAGACCGTTTCCTTCAGAGTATTTTGTAAATCATTTTCACGTTTTAAAATTCTTTCTTTCAACTCAGAGTTTTCTAGTCTCAAATTCTTAGTTTCTTCAGAGTCAGAAACTAGATCCTTTTTCAAGTTCTTATTTATGACTCGAAGCTTCTGATACCTTTGTAGAATTTCTGACAGACTCTCCTCTAATTGAGATCTAGAAAAGTTAGAAAATACCTCTTCTGCCTCTGAATCTGATTTTGATCCAAATGATCCAGTATCTTCTGATATGTTGGCCATCAGGGCAATATTGGCTCTTTCATCTTTTGATTCAGTGTCTGCTTCTGAAGAGTCTGAGTCATTCCACATTGCCGTAAGACTTTTCTTCTTCTCATTAACGAACTTCTTTTTAGGTTTATCCTTCTGAAGCCTTAGACAATAGCTTTTGTAGTGCCCTTTTTCATTGCACTCGTAGAAGACAATGTCTCTGTTTCTTGACATTCTGTACTCAGAAGATGGTTTATATTTTCTATCTCCAAATGATGATTCAGACTGATTCCCTGTTGTTTTAGAATTTCTGAATTTCCTTTGCATTTGCTTCCACAGCTGATTTACTCTTCTGAGGAGAAGAGATAATTCGTCTTCTTCTGATGAGGAACCTCCAGAGTTTTCTTTAATTGCCTGCAAAACATTAGAAACATATTTTTTTTTATATTTGAGGGCTAGAGGCTTATCTTGCTCATGGGGCTCATCATCTTCTAACTCTATCTCATGGCTTCTGAGAGATCTTACTAGTTCTTCTAAAGATATTTTGTTCAGATATTTTGCCCATTTGATAGTAATGACCATGGGTCTCCATTTCTTTGGTAGACTTTTGATGATCTTCTTTACATGATCAGCAGTTGAGTATCCTTTGTCCAGAGCTTTCAGCCGAGCAACCCGAATTTAAAAGGCTTCATACTTCTGAATGAGCGCAAGGGCGTTGGTGTTTTTTACATGCATGTTGCCTTCATGCGTCATTCTCAGAGAATCAAACATGTGAGAGGATGACATATGTTGATGATGTGAACTGCATGCTTCTATCTTGAAATGAACCATTCAGATCTTCTTAGATAGATCCTGATGCAATTGTCCTTCTAACTTCTAAATAATTGTTAATCAGATGTTCACAGAAAAAAACATAAAGTTCTTAGAGTTAAAGAATATGTAAATAAAAATCTTATTCTAGACATAATCTCAAGGTGAGATGTGTCAGAATGAAATTAAACCTATCTTCAGAAAGTGGTTTACTGAATTCATCAGCCCATTGATGGTCTGTGTCAATAAATTTTAAGGAAAGAATTCCTTTCTGAATATAGTCCCTAATAAAGTGATATTTTATTTCTATATGCTTAGCCCTAGAATGTAAAATAGGATTCCTAGATAAACAAATTGCAGAAGTGTTATCGTAGAATATAGGAATGTTACTCTCAAATATATTGAAGTCTTCAAGATGAATCTTCATCCAGAGCATTTGTGTGTTGTATCAAGCAGCTGATGTGTATTCAACTTCAGCAGTTGATTGTGTAATTATGGATTGCCTCTTATTGGTCCATGAGATCAGATTTTCTCCCAGAAACTGGAAGCTTCCGGAAGTTCTTTTTCTTTATACTATGTCTCCAGCAAAGTCAGCATGACAGTACCCTACTAATTTGTATTCATTGGTTCTTCTATAAAACAAACCAAGATTAGTAGTACCTTTCAGATACTTGAAAATTCGCTTAACAGTTGTTAAGTGAGATTCTCTAGGATCTGATTGGAATATGGCACATAAACATACACTTTAGAGAATATCAGGTAATGAAGCTGTAAGATATAAGAGAGAACCAATCATACCTTTGTAGATCTTTTGTTCTACCTTTTCACTTACTTCTTCCTTTTCCAGAATGCATGTAGGATGCATTGGAGTCTTGGTTGGCTTACATTCTGATAAGTCAAATTTCTTCAGAAGTTCTTTGACGTATTTTCTCTGTTGTATGTAGGTTCCTTATGGAGTTTGATTGATCTGAATACCCAGAAAGAATTTGAATTCTCCCATTAAACTCATTTCAAACTCTGCCTGCATAGACTTAGCAAATTCTCTTCCCAGAGAGGCTTTAGTAGATCCAAAACTAATATCATCTACATAAATTTGAAAAACTAGAATGTCATTCTTACATGGCTTACAAAATAAGGTTGTGTCCACTTTCCCTCTGGTGAAATCCTTTTCTAACATAAAGCTACTTAGTCTTTCATACCAAGCTCTGGGAGCTTCTTTCAGACCATATAGTGATTTCTTTAGTTTGAAAACATATTCTGGATGTTTGAGATTTTCATAACCAGCGGGTTGGTGCACATAAACTTCTTCATCAATGTATTCATTTAGGAATCCACTTTTGACATCCATCAGATAGAGAGGGATGCCATTATTCATAGCGAAGGAAATTAAAAGTCTGATAGATTCTAACTTGGAGACTGAAGCAAAGGTTTATGTATAGTCTATCCCTTATTGCTGACTATAACCTTGTGTAACCAGCCGTGCTTTATTTCTGATGACTTCACCTTGTTCATTCAACTTGTTTCTGAATACTCATTTTGTTCCAATGACGTTGAACCCTTTTGGTTTGGGAACCAGATCCCACACATCATTTTTGGGGAATTTATTTAATTCCTCCTGCATAGCAGGTATCCAATCATTGTCCAGAAGAGCTTCATCAATGGAAGTTGGGTTAATCAGAGATACTAATCCCATGAGATTTTCTTCAGAGTTTCTGAATGTGGATCTTGTTCTGATTGGGTCATCCTTCTTTCCTATAATCTTGTCTTCCAGATGAGTTAGGATGCTTCTGGATAGTCTTTTTTGGAGAGGTTTTTCATATGTTGCTGTAATGTTTGTGACATCTCCTTCTGAAGTTGTTTGTGATTCTTTGTTCAGAACTTCTGATGTAGTGTTTTCAGTACCTGTATATTGGACTTCTATATCAGTAAGAGATTAGTTTTGCTTTGAATTTTGAGGGCCAAGCTTGTCATCAAATCTAACACTGATTGACTCTTCTACAATCTATGTTCATGTGTTATATACTCTGTAGCCTCTTGAGCGTTAAGAGTATCCTAACATAATACACTTTTGTTCTTTATAGTAAAACTTGTTCAGATGTTCTTTGATGTTAAGCATAAAAAAATACATCCAAATGGATGGAAATACGAGATGTTGGGCTTTCTGTTCTTCCACAATTCATATAGAGTCTTAGCCAGAATAAGTCTTATGGAAATTCTATTCTGAATGTAACACACTGTGTTAATTGCTTCTTCCCAGAAGTTCTTAGCAATGTTAGTCTCGTTGATCATGATTCTGGCCATTTCATGTAATGTTATGTTCTTTAGTTCTATAACTCCATTTTGTTGGGGAGTTCTAGGACAAGAGAAATCATGAGTGATGCCATTCTCATTAAAAAAATATTTCAAATTTTTTGTTTTCAAATTCTCCAACATGATCCCTTCTGACTTTAACAATTCTAAGATCCTTTTCATTTTGGACTTGGTTATAGAAAGCAAAGAACACAGAGTATGACTCTTCCTTGTGTCTTAATAACTTTACCCATGTCCATCAGTTATAGTCATCTACGATCACTAATCCATACTTCTTGCCACTAATGTATGCAATTTTCACTGGTCCTAATAGATCTATGTGCAGAATTAATAATGGTATAGAAGTAGAAACAACATTTTTTGCTTTAAAATGGGGTTTTGCAAATTTACCTTTTTGACATGCTTCACACAGAGCATCTGAGCTGAACTTCAGGTTAGGAAGTCCTCTGACCAGATTGAGTCTTTTAATCTAAGATATTCTTCTCATACTAACATGCCCCAATCTTCTGTGCCAGACCCATTGCCTATCGTTAACAGACAATAAGCATTTTACATTCTTACTTTTTAGTTCATAAAGTTTTATTTGGTAAACATTGTTCTTTCTCTTTCCATAAAAGAGGATAAATCCATCTTTCTGACTAACATCTTTACAAGATTTTTGATTAAAGATTATATCATAACCGTTATCGCTTAATTGACTTATGGATAAAAAGTTATGCATTAATCCAACTACTAACAAAATATTAGTAATAGAAGGAAGATTACCATTACCGACTGTTCCAGAACCAATGATCTTCCCTTTCTGATTGCCTCCAAAACCTAAGTACCCTCCATATTTAAGCTCCTGGCTCTGGAACATATGCTTTCTTCCCGTCATGTGTCGAGAGCATCTAGAGTCCAGGTACCAGTATTGGTGTTTCAGTATTGCTGTCAAAGATATCTGCTACATATAAAATTTTATCCTTAGGTACCCATATCTTTTTGGGTCCTTATTTGTTAGAGTTACCAAAATTCTGTTTGAATTTTGGTTTAGCAGTGAAATCATTACTGGTATATTTTAAGTCATGTGTGTTCCCGTAGGTAAAGTGAGATTTCAGAGGAGTGCGTTTAATAACCAAATCTTTGACTTTATTATGTTGGGATACTTTACCTTTGTATCCTATCCTTTTTCTTCCATTTCTGCTAACTCCATAGATCATGGAAGCCATCTTGCTTTTATCTATGTTTTAAGCGAGGAACTTTTGAAAGTTGTGATCATATTCCTTTATGATTGTATCAGTGTTACTAGGAACTTCTGAGACAGTTTCCTTCAGAGTATTTTGTAAATCATTTTCACGTTTTAAAATTTTTTCTTTCAACTCAGAGTTTTCTAGTCTCAAATTCTTAGTTTCTTCAGAGTCAGAAACTAGATCCTTTTTCAGGTTTTTATTTATGACTCGAAGCTTCTGATACCTTTGTAGAATTTCTGACAGACTCTCCTCTAATTGAGATCTAGAAAAGTTAGAAAATACCTCTTCTGCCTCTGAATCTGATTTTGATCCAAATGATCCAGTATCTTCTGATATGTTGGCCATCAGGGCAATGTTGGCTCTTTCATCTTTTGATCCAGTGTCTGCTTCTGAAGAGTCTGAGTCATTCCACGTTGCCGTAAGACTTTTCTTATTCTCATTAACGAACTTCTTTTTAGGTTTATCCTTCTGAAGCCTTAGACAATAGCTTTTGTAGTGCCTTGTTCATTGCACTCGTAGAAGACAATGTCTCTGTTTCTTGACTTTCTGTACTCAGAAGATGCTTTATATTTTATTCTCCAGATGATGATTCAGACGGATTCCCTATTGTTTTAGAATTTCTGAATTTCCTTTGCCTATGCATTTACAGCTGATTTACTCTTCTGGAGAGAAGAGATAATTCGTCTTCTTCTGATGAGGAACCTCCAGAGTTTTCTTCTATTGCCTGTAAAACTTTAGAAACATATTTTTTTTTTTATATATTTGAGGGCTAGAGGCTTATCTTGCTCATGGGGCTCATCATCTTCTAACTCTATCTCATGGCTTCTGAGAGATCTTACTAGTACTTCTAAAGATATTTTGTTCAGATATTTTGCCCGTTTGATTGTAGTGACCATGGGTCTCCATTTCTTTGGTAGACTTTTGATGATCTTCTTTACATGATCATCAGTTGAGTATCCTTTGTCCAAAGCTTTCAGCCGAGCAACGAGAATTTAAAAGGCTTCATACTTCTGAATGAGCGCAGGGGCGTTGGTGTTTTTTACATGCATGTTGCCTTCATGTGTCATTCTCAGAGAATAAAACATGTGAGAGGATGACATATGTTGATGATGTAAACTGCATGCTTCTATCTTGAAATGAACCATTCAGATCTTCTTAGATAGATCCTGATGCAACTGTCCTTCTAACTTCTAAATAATTGTTAATCAGATGTTCACAGAAAAAAACATAAAGTTCTTAGAGTTAAAGAATATATAAATAAAAATCTTATTATGGACATAATCTCAAGCTGAGATGTTTCAGAATGAAATTAAACCTATCTTCAGAAAGTTGTTTAGTGAATTCATCAACCCATTGATGGTCTGTGTCAATAAATTTTAAGGAAAGAATTCCTTTATGAATATAGTCCCTAATAAAGTGATGTTTTATTTCTATATGCTTAGCCCTAGAATGTAAAATAGGATTCCTAGATAAACAAATTGCAGAAGTGTTATCGCAGAATATAAGAATGTTACTCTCAAATATATTGAAGTATTCAAGATGAATCTTCATCCAGAGCATCTGTGTGTTGTATCAAGCAGCTGTTATGTATTCAGCTTCATCAGTTGATTGTGCAATTATGGATTGCCTCTTATTGGTCCATGAGATCAGATTTTCTCCCAGAAACTGGCAGCTTCCGGAAGTTCTTTTTCTTTCTACTCTGTCTCCAGCAAAGTCAGCATGACAGTACCTACTAATTTGTATTCACTGGTTTTTCTATAAAACAAACCAAGATTAGTAGTACCTTTCAGATACTTGAAAATTCGCTTAACAGTTATTAAGTGAGATTCTCTCGGATCTGATTGGAATATGGCACATAAACATACACTTTAGAGAATATCAGGTATTAAAGCTGTAAGATATAAGAGAGAACCAATCATACCTTTGTAGATCTTTTGTTCTACCTTTTTACTTACTTCTTCCTTTTCCAGAATGCATGTAGGATGCATTGGAGTCTTGGCTGGCTTACATTCTGATAAGTCGAATTTCTTCAGAAGTTCTTTGACGTATTTGCTCTGGTGTATGTAGGTTCCTTATGGAGTTTGATTGATCTGAATACCCAGAAAGAATTTGAATTCTCCCTTTAAACTCATTCCAAACTCTTCCTGCATAGACTTAGCAAATTCTCTTCCCAGAGAGGCTTTAGTAGATCCAAAACTAATATCATCTACATAAATTTGACAAACTAGAATGTCATTCTTAAATGGCTTACAAAATAAGGTTGTGTCCACTTTCCCTCTGGTGAAATCCTTTTCTAACAGAAAGCTACTTAATCTTTCATACCAAGCTCTGGGAGCTTGTTTCAGACCATATAGTGATTTCTTTAGTTTGAAAACATATTCTGGATGTTTGAGATTTTCATAACCAGCGGGTTGGTGCACATAAACTTCTTCATCAATGTATTCATTTAGGAATCCACTTTTGACATCCATTTGATAGAGAGTGATGCCATTATTCATAGCGAAGGAAATTAAAAGTTTGATAGATTCTAACTTGGAGACTGAAGCAAAGGTTTATGTATAGTCTTGAAGAAGTGAAAAACACAAGAAGGGGGGTTGAATTGTAAAACTGAAAATCAATTGCAATGAACACGATATTTTTATCCTGGTTCGTTTGATCTCAAACTACTCCAGTCCACCCGTCAAGGTGATTTCGCCTCTCTCCAACGAGGTCTTAATCCACTATATTCAACTGAATATTACAATCTACTTTAACAACTGCTAATGCCTTCTTGATGCAAACCACAAACCGGTTTGTCAAGGAATCACTTTCTTACAAAGAATAGAAATCTAGGTGTGTGAATGTTTTCTACAAAACTATTTATCACAACTGTGATATTACACAACTTAAGCTTATGGAAACTAGATTGCTAAAAATAATAGAGTAAGGAATATTTGAGCTATTAGAAAATTGAGAATGAGAAGATGATGATTAGCTTTTAGGCGTGTAATTTGATGTAGAGTATTAGCCAATTCAATCTTCATTGTCTTGTTTATATAGCATTGGATTTGATGAACGTTGGAGCAATAATCTTGATTCAATGCCAATAACAAACTTTCCTTATTAAGCAGATCTTGTCTGGAATGATGCCGTTGGTAATAATTCGCTTTGAATGCATAGTACCGTTGCTACTTAAAGCATGTTCTGGCTTTGGCTCATTCTGACTCTGCTTAAGTGCTGATGAACTGTTGTTGTCTTTATCAGAGTGTTGAGCGCAGTTCTGTTCATCAAGCTTCAGCATAAGCGTGAGTTGTTCTTCTGATTCTGGTATTCTGATATAGCGTCTTCTGATGCTGATGTTGATATCCAATATTCTGATGCTGATTACGATGTACTATTGCTGATACCTATCAGAGTTTCTGCAAAACAGAAGGTAATATTTTAGGTGGCAAATAGTTCTTACATGAATCACATAATTAATATATCTTTTCATTTTGTTATCATCAAAACTTAAACTTAGGGTAGTAGATTCAAACTTTGTTCTAACAATCTCCCCCTTTTTGATGATGACAAAAACTAGATATTTTAATTGAAAATAACGTGAAAAAGTATCAGAGATAACTAAATGATAAGATGTATCAGAGTAAGAAGTTATCAAAGATAAGGGATAAAGAGATATCAGATTTGAGATCGGAGATACTCCCCCTGAATTTATTACTTCCCTTTTTAATTCCAAGAGTTCGTCAGGATCAGATCTTTATTGACTTTCTTTGAACATCAGAGTGTTAGAGCCTCAGATCAGAATATCAGAGCTTTTGACTTTCAGAACTTCAGAGCTTTATCAGAGTATCAGGGCTTTGATCTTCAGTGAATTAGAGAGCATTCTTGTACCTGTAGACTTAAGCAAAAAAGAGAAAACATATTCAAGTATATCAGAGTTACAATGTTTGAGACTTTCTGTCTCAGTAATCCGTTATTGAAAAATATCATTCTTATTCTCCCCCTTTTTGTCAACAATCAAAAAGTGTAAGTGATGTGCTAAAACAATTAGAGCAGAAAAACTTGTCATATTAAAATAGTCAGAGCCAGACAAAACAGTACAGAAGATATGCAAAGAAAACATGAAAATAGCATGAATGAAAATCTAAGGTTGGGGAGGAAAGCGTGTGAACAGAGTCTCCAGCATTGCTTTAATATGATCAGCAGTTTCAGTCTGCTTGTGCACCATGCTGACTACTGTGTCTATCTTTCTATCCTGCACATCCATCCTTTCCTTCATCTTCTGATCATTTTCATCCATTCTTTGCTGCAGACGAATGTCATTCAGCTTCAGTTCTTCCAGAGTCTTCCTGTCCAAGGCAGCTTGAGAAACATCAAAGGCAGGGAGCTTCTGAGAGCTTTCTGCAACATCTTCAGCTTGACTGGCTTCAGCTTGAATTGTCTGATCTTCTTCTGGCTGCACTTGTGAAGTTGGGCGCTTCTCAGACCATGGCTCACTATCCAGAAGGAGCACTTCTTCTTTCAGCAGCTGACTTCCAACTTCGTTCAGAAGCTTGCTGAAATTCTGCTGTGCTTGCTCATAATTGATGTCTTGCAATTTTAGAGCTTCAACACGTACCCAAATTCTGAATCGTGTCCAGAGCTGGTCTGAGGCAGCAGGATCAATCATTCCAGGACAGACTTGCTTCAGAGAAGCAATCCACTGCTGCAAACCTGTTTCAAAATTCATAATGCCAGAGCCAACATCTGGCTGTTTTGGTTTTGGAATGGCTATTTTATTTTTGAGATCAGCAAGACTGTCAAGGATTGTTAAATCTATGAAGTTCCTGCTGGGGTCTTCTGTGGTTTGTTTGGGAGCTGTTTGTTTGGGAGATGGAGTGGGAGAGTCAGAAATAATAATTGGACTGGGGGGAGTTTTGGGAGTGTTTGGAGGGGTGGTTTCTGGCGAGGATGGCAGCTGGGCCATTGTTAACGTTGTTCCACATGGCAGTTGTATTGCCAGAGGTTATGGCTCAGAGGATTGAGGAGAATGAGGTTCAGGAGGTGGAGGAGATGGAGTTTCAGAATGATGAAACTCAGGTTGAGGAGGTGATGGTGGATGAATTTCTGGTTGAGGAGAGGGAGAAGGAATTGCTGGTTATGGAGAAGAAGGAGGAAATTCTGGTTGTTCAGGAATATGTGGTTCTTCTGGAATGGGTGAGAGAGGTTGTTGTGGTTGAGGAGAGTGGACAGTTTGTGGTTCAGAGTTTGGATTGGTGGAGAGGTGATCAGAAACACGTTGATCAATGTCAGACAGAACTTTGTCAAGTTCTGATGTTGTTGAAGTTGTTGGTTTGGGATGTTTGGTGCGGGGTCTTCTGAGTGTTAGTGCCTCAGAAGGGTCATCTTCTGGTTCGGTTTCATCTATAGTTGGGATGGGAATTGGGATTTCATGAGAAGCCAGAGTTGGGATTGATGTTGGAATAGCAGAAGAATTTAAAACAGAAGCAGCAGATAAATTACCTCTTTTCTTGGGTGTCTGCTGGGATGATCCTTCTGAAGGGGCCTTCCTTTTCTTCGTCTTCTTCAGTGTAACTTCTGGTTGAGGTTGGTGCAGATCTTTGATATTCAGCTTGGGATCTGTACCATCAGCCTTGCACGCATCCAAGTATCTGAGAACCACCACTGGTTTAGACTCTATCTCAGAAAATAATGGAAAGTCACTCAGTGGGACTCTTCTGCTGGTGATGTCAGCAGTAGGAGTAACGTTGGGTTCCTTTCTGATATTCTCTATTAATTTCATTTTCTTCAGATTCTTCGCGTTCAGAGGCTTGCCAACAGTTGGTTCAATAGTGCTTAACTCTTGAGCTTCTATCAGGTGCTCTATCAGCCTATTCTCAGTCAGAATATCTGATATTAACCTTCCAAAGGGTATCCAATCCCTCTTTGTCCTTTCTTCTTCCCTGGTCTCCTTTACGCTTGTTCTGAGGTGATTAAACAGAAGATGAGCCAAGTTGATTTTTACCTTCTGATTAATAAAGTAGATCAGAAACTGCTGATCTATATTTATATAATCAGGGGAACTTGTTGGCTTCCTATGATTAAAACACCCCAGAATGATCTTCACCCAAACTCTGTGGTGATCCTTGAGGTCTCTGATTTTGCTGCTGGGCACCCCAAGGGTGAAAATCTGTTCTGCTATGACGCCAACGTCAGAGCATCTTTCAGCCATATCAATACAGCGGACGCCACCGCCACTGTAACCAATCAATTTTGCTATGTGATCCTCAGTGATCACAATCTTCTTTCCCATTATGTAGGAGGTGACTTGATGCGTTGAAGCGGAAGCATGAATCCAGAACTCCTTGACTAACATTGGGAATGTTGGTCCAACCAACCTGTCGAAATATCTCTCCCATTTATATGCCCTAACTTCTTCTGTCAAGTCAAAACCATTCTCTTTCAGACTGCCAAAGTCAATAATCAGTTCAGATAACACTTCTAGATTCTTCACTGGTGTAAGGAGTGTTCTGAATGGAACTTGGTACTGTTCAGAGGAAGCTTTCTTCTGAGAACCTGCAGAAGCACTGCTGGAGGTTGCCATATTTACACTTAGGGTTTTTCTGAGAAAACTGAGAAAATGGGTTTAAGTTTGAAAGAGATGAACACAGAAAATGCAGAAAATATGTGAGAGATTATGAGAAACTGTAAAAGATTAATGTGAGAAGTTAACGTGCTTAAATAGATTTCAGAATATTTTGAAAGTGTAAACGGTTTCAAGAAAGAGAAATAAAATCATGATTACGTTTTAAAAACATGATTACTTTCAGTTAATGCTTGCTGATTTTGGGGGATTTGAGAAAGATACTTGAAACGGTTACCAGACATGTGTCTCAATGCACCCAATCAGCGTTTTGCCTTCTCAGAAGCATGCACGCGTGTTCTGCTTCAGAGATTTGCTGATGATTGGATGACACTTGTTTAATTTAGTGATCAGCACGTCTATCCTTGAGCTGAAATGCTCAGATCTTTAAGACTAGCATCTGATACAATCTGCATGTTCTTTCTTTCTGAAAAGAGATTGATCAGAAGTTCACAGTAAAACAAATACATTCTGAAGATAAATATATAGAATTAAAGCATTTTCACTCTGGGTAGATTTTCATGCTGAGATGTTTCAGAATGAAATTGAATCTATCTTCAGAAAGGGGTTTAGTGAAGATATCAGCCCATTTATGGTCTGTATCAATAAATTTTAGATTCAAAATTCCTTTCTGAATATAGTCCCTAATGAAATGATGTTTTATTTCTATATGCTTAGCTCTAGAATGTAAAATGGCATTCTTACATAAGCAAATAGCAGAAGTATTGTCACAGAGTATATGGATGTTACTCGCAAAAATCTGGAAGTCTTCAAGCTGAGTTTTCATCCAGAGCATTTGTGTGCTGCATCATGCTGCTGCTATGTACTCAGCTTCTGCTGTTGATAGCGCAATTGTGGATTTCCTTTTGCTGGACCAAGAGATCAGATTTTCTCCCAGAAACTGACAGCTTCCAGAAGTACTTTTACGCTCTACTCTGTCTCCAGCAAAGTCAGCATTGCAGTAGCCTACTAAACTGTAATCACTAGATTTTCTATAAAATAAACCCAGATTAGTAGTACCTTTCAGATACTTGAAAATTCGCTTAACAGCTGTTAAGTGAGATTCTCTAGGATCTGATTGGAATCTAGCACAAATACATACGCTGAATAATATATCAGGTCTTGAAGCTGTCAGATAAAGGAGAGAACCAATCATACCTCTGTAGACCTTCTGTTCTACCTTTTTGCTTACCTCTTATCTTTCCAGAATGCACGTGGGATGCATTGGAATCTTTGATGGCTTACATTCTGAGAGGTCAAATTTCTTCAGAAGATCTCTGACATATTTGCTCTGATGAATGTAAGTTCCCTCTGGATTTTGATTGATCTGAATTCCTAGAAAGAATTTCAGTTCCCCCATGAGGCTCATCTCAAATTCCGCCTGCATACACTTAGCAAATTTTCTTCCAAGAGAAGGATTAGTAGAACCAAAAATAATATCATCAACATAAATTTGATAGACTAAGATGTCATTCTTAACTGACTTACAGAATAAGGTAGTGTCCACCTTCCCTCTGGTGAATTCATTTTCTAACAGAAAGTTACTTAGTCTTTCATACCAAGCTCTGGGAGCTTGTTTCAGACCATATAGTGACTTCTTTAGTTTGAAAACATGTTCTGGATGTTTTGTATTTTCAAAACCAGGGGGTTGGTGCACATAAACCTTTTCTTATATATAACCATTTAAGAATGCACTCTTGACATCCATCTGATATAGAGTGATGCCTCTATTAACAGCAAATGAAATTAAAAGTCTGATAGATTCTAACCTGGCGACTGGGGCAAAGGTTTCTGTATAGTCTATCCCCTCTTGTTGACTATAACCTTGTGCTACCAGTCGTGCTTTGTTTCTGATGACTTCACCTTGTTCATTTAGCTTGTTTCTGAACACCCATCTTGTTCCAATAACGTTGAATCCTTTTGGTCTGGGAACAAGATCCCATACGTCATTTCTGGTGAATTGATTCAGCTCTTCTTGCATTGCCAGAATCCAGTCGTTTTCCAGAAGTGCTTCATCAATAGAAGAAGGTTCAATCAGAGACACAAGTCCCATGAGGGTTTCTTCAGAGTTTCTGAAGCCTGCTCTTGTTTTGATTGGATCTTCCTTTCTTCCTAAGATTGTTTCTTCTGGATGATCCAAGCTGCTTCTGGGTAGTCTCTTCTGAGGTTGATCAGCAGCTGTTGTAGGATTGCTATCAGTGCTCCTTTAAGACGTTGAAGGAGTGTTTATGTTGAGAGCTTCTGATGACTTGTCTTCAGAACCTGTAATTTCAATTTACATACCTGCAAAAACTTCATTCTACTTTGACTTTTCAGAGTCAAGCTTATCATCAAAACGAACACTGATTGATTCTTCCACAATCTGTGTTTCTGTATTGTATACTCTGTACCCTCTTGAGCGTTCAGAGTATCCTAACATAATACACTTCTGTGCTTTAGAGTCAAACTTGTTCAAATAATTCTTTGTATTTAACATAAAACAGGTACATCCAAATGGATGAAAATATGAAATGTTGGGCTTTCTGTTCTTCCACAATTCATATGGAGTCTTTTCCAGAATAAGTCTTATTGAGATTCTATTCTGAATGTAGCACGCTGTGTTTATTGCCTCTGCCCAGAAGATCTTGACAACGTTTGTCTCATTGATCATGGTTCTGGCCATTTCTTGCAATGTTCTGTTCTTTCGTTCTACAACTCCATTTTGTTGGGGAGTTCTAGGACAAGAGAAATCATGCAGAATGCCTCTGTCATTAAAGAATGACTCAAAATCTTTGTTTTCAAACTCTCCACCATGATCACTTCTGACTTTAACGATTCTAAGATCCTTTTCATTCTGAACTTGGTTACAGAAGGTAACAAACACAGAGTGTGACTCGTCCTTGTGTCTTAAGAACTTTACCCATGTCCATCTGCTATAGTCATCTACGATTACTAACCCATACTTCTTGCCACTGACTGAAGCAGTTTTAACTGGTCCAAATAAGTCAATGTGCATAAGTTCTAATGGCTTAGAGGTAGAAACAACATTTTTTGATTTAAAAGAAGGTTTTGCAAACTTGCCTTTCTGACATGCTTCACATAGAGCATCTGAATTGAACTTCAAATTAGGAAGTCCTCTGACCAGATTGAGTTTGTTAATCTGAGATATTCTTCTCATACTAACATGCCCCAATCTTCTGTGCCAGATCCACTGCTCGTTGTTAACAGACAGAAGACACTTTACATTCTGACTTTTCAGTTCAGAAAGTTTGATTTTGTAAATGTTGTTTTTCCTCTTTCCATTAAATAGGATAGTCCCATCTTTCTGACTAACAGCTTTACATGATTTTTGATTAAAGATTATATCATAACCGTTATCACTTAATTGACTTATGGATAACAGATTATGCATTAATCCATCTACTAGCAGAACATTATTAATAGAAGGAAGATTTCCATTACCTACAGTTCCAGAGCCAATGATCTTTCCCCTCTGATTACCTCCAAAGCCAACGTGGCCTCCAGGCTTATGTTCCAGGCTTTGGAACATATGCCTTCTTCCCGTCATGTGTCGCGAGCAGCCAGAGTCCTGGTACCATGACTGGTGTTTCTGATTTGCTGCTAAAGATATCTGCAACATGTATTATTTTATCCTTAGGTACCCAGATTTTCTTGGGTCCTGATTTGTTAGATTTACCAAAACTCTGGTTGAATTTTGGTTTCACAGAGTACTTACTGCTAGTGTATTTAATATCATGTGTGTGACCATACACAAAATGTGAATTCAGAGGTGTGTGTTTAATGGTTAAATCCATGACATTGTTTGGTGTAGGAACCTTACCTTGGTATCCTATTCCCTTCCAGCCGTTTCTGCTAACTCCATAGATCATTGAAGCCATTTTTCTTCTATCTATGCTTTTAGCAAGGAACTTCTGGAAACTGTGATCATACTCCTTGATGATCTCATCAGCGTTGCTGGGAGTTTCAGAAATTGGTTCCTTCTGAGAGTTTTGTAAAGTATTTTCTAATTTTGAAATCTTATTTCTCAGCTCAGAATTCTCCAATTTAAGACTCTCAGTCTTATTAGAGTCAGATTCAAGATTCCTTTTCAGGTTTCTGAATTTAACTCTAATCTGCTGATACCTTTCCAGAATTTCATTAAGGCTTTCAGCAAGTTCAGCCTTGGTAAAATTAACTGCAAAGTCAGGAAATACCTCTTCAGTATCTGATTCTGAGTCTGATTCAGAAGCTTCATTATCTTCTGAAATGTTGGCCATGAGAGCTATGTTTGCTCTCTCATCATCTGATTCTGAGTCAGCTTCAGACGAGTCAGAGTCATCCCATGTAGCCATGAGACTTTTCTTCTTTTCTCTTCCAAACTTCTTTTTGGGCTTTTCCCTCTGAAGCTTTGGGCAGTCACTCTTGTAGTATCCTTGCTCATTGCACTCATAGCAGATGATGTCCTTGGTGTTTGGCTTCCTGCTTCCTGAGGAGCCTTCAGATCTTCTGTATCCAGAGGAAGAATCTGTCCTTCTGTATCTGGAAGAAGACTCGTTATGATCAGATCTTCTGGGATTCCTGAACTTCCTTTGCCTCTGCTTCCACAGTTGATTCACTCTTCTGGAGAGGAGGGAGAGTTCGTCTTCTTCTGATGAGGATCCATCAGATGTTTCTTCAACTGCCTGCAAAACTTTAGACTCAGATTTTTTGTTAGATTTTAATGCTAAAGGCTTACCTTGCTTCTGGGGTTCATCAGCTTCTAGCTCTATCTCATGGCTTCTGAGGGAGCTGATAAGTTCCTCCAGAGAAATTTTGTTGAGATCTTTTGCTAGCTTCAGAGCTGTAACCATTGGCCTCCACTGCTTGGGTAAGCTTCTGATGATTTTCTTGACGTGATCAGCAGTAGAGTAACCTTTGTCCAGAACCTTGAGACCATCTACCAGAATCTGGAATCTTGAGAACATTGTTTCAATGGATTCACTTTCTTCCATTTTGAATGCCTCATACTTCTGAATGAGCGCCAGAGCTTTAGTTTCTTTGACCTGAACGTTGCCCTCATGCGCCATTCTGAGTGAGTCAAACATGTTCTTTGTTGTGTCTCTGTTGGAGATCTTTTCATATTCAACATACGAGATGGCGCTGAGAAGGATGGTTCTGGCCTTGTGGTGATTCTTGATATCACGCTTTTGTTGGTCAGACATTGTTTTCCTATCAATCTTCTGACCGCTTGCATTCACAGGGTGTGTGTATCCATCTGTCACCATGTCCCACAGATCAGCATCATGTTCCAGAAAGAAGCTTTCAATTCTGTCTTTCCAGTAATCAAAATTTTCTCCATCAAATACTGGAGGTTTGCCGCTGAATCTGTCTCTGTCCTCATGGTTGTCATTGCTGGTGTGAGAATAAGTTCCTGCCATTGTGTTTTTCTGACGCTGGATCTTGTACTGACACGGTTAAGTGTTTTAGCTCAGAACCAGGCGCTCTGATGCTAATTGAAGAAGTGAAAAACACAAGAAGGGGGGTTGAATTGTAAAACTGAAAATCAATTGCAATGAACACGATATTTTTATCCTGGTTCGTTTGATCTCAAACTACTCTAGTCCACCCGTCAAGGTGATTTCCCCTCTCTCCAACGAGGTCTTAATCCACTATATTCAACTGAATATTACAATCTGCTTTAACAACTGCTAAAGCCTTCTTGATGCAAACCACAAACTGGTTTGTCAAGGAATCACTTTCTTACAAAGAATAGAAATCTAGGTGTGTGAATGTTTTCTACAAAACTGTTTATCACAACTGTGATATTACACAACTTAAGCTTATGGAAACTAGATTGCTAAAAATAATAGAGTAAGGAATATTGGAGCTATTAGCAAATTGAGAATGAGAAGATGATGATTAGCTTTTAGGCGTGTAATTTGATGTAGAGCATTAGCCAATTCAATCTTCATTGTCTTTATTATATAGCATTGGATTTGATGAACGTTGGAGCAATAATCTTGATTCAATGCCAATAACAAACTTTCCTTATTAAGCAGATCTTGTCTGGAATGATGTCGTTGGTAATAATTCGCTTTGAATGCACAGTACCGTTACTACTTAAAGCATGTTCTGGCTTTGGCTCATTCTGACTCTGCTTAAGTGCTGATGAACTGTTGTTGTCTTTATCAGAGTGTTGAGCGCAGTTCTGTTCATCAAGCTTCAGCATAAGCGTGAGCTGTTCTTCTGATTATGGTATTCTGATATAGCGTCTTCTGATGCTGATGTTGATATCCAATATTCTGATGCTGATTACGATGTACTATTGCTGATACCTATCAGAGTTTCTGCAAAACAGAAGGTAATATTTTAGGTGGCAAATAGTTCTTACATGAATCACATAATTAATATATCTTTTCATTTTGTTATCATCAAAACTTAAACTTAGGGTAGTAGATTCAAACTTTGTTCTAACAAGTTTATCCCCTATTGCTGACTATAACCTTGTGTAACCATCCGTGCTTTATTTCGAATGACTTCACCTTGTTCATTCAACTTGTTTCTGAATACTCATTTTGTTCCAATGACGTTGAACCCATTTGGTTTGGGAACCAGATCCCACACATCATTTTTGGGGAATTGATTTAATTCCTCCTGCATAGCAGGTATCCATTCCTTGTCCAGAAGAGCTTCATCAATAGAAGTTGGGTCAATCAGAGATACTAATCCCATGAGAGATTCTTCATAGTTTCTGAATGTGGATCTTATTCTGATTGGGTCATCTTTCTTTCCCAGAATTTTGTCTTCAGGATGAGCTAGGCTGCTTCTGGATAGTCTTTTTCGGAGAGGTTCTTCTGATGTTGCTGTAATGTTTGTTACATCTCCTTCTGACGTTGTTTATGATTCTTTGTTGCGAACTTTTGATGTAGTGTCTTCAGTACCTGTAAATTGGACTTCTATATATGCAAGAGATTCATTTTGCTTTAACATTTAAGGGCCAAGCTTGTCATCAAATCTAACACTGATTGACTCTTCTACAATCTATGTTTCTGTGTTATATACTCTATAGCCTCTTGAGCGTTCAGAGTATCCTACCATAATACACTTTTGTGCTTTATAGTCAAACGTGTTCAGATGTTCTTTGGTGTTAAGCATAAAACAAATACATCCCAATGGATGGAAATACGAGATGTTGGGCTTTCTATTCTTCCATAATTCATATGGAGTCTTATCCAGAATAGGTCTTATGGAGATTCTATTCTGAATGTAACATGTTGTGTTAATTGCTTCTGCCCAGAAGTTCTTAGCAATGTTAGTCTCGTTGATCATGGTTCTGGCTATTTCATGTGAAATTCTGTTCTTTCGTTCTACAACTCCATTTTGTTGGGGAGTTTTAGGACAATAGAAATCATGAGAGATGTCATTCTCATGAAAAAAATATTTCAAATTTTTTGTTTTGAAATTCTCCAACATGATAACTTCTGACTTTAACAATTCTAAGATCCTTTTCATTTTCACAGAGTATGACTCGTCTTGTATCTTAAGAACTTTACCCATGTCCATCTGTTATAGTCATCTATGATCACTAATCCATACTTCTTGCCACTAATGGATCCATTTTTCACTGGTCCAAATAGATCTATGTGCAGAAGTTCTAATGGTATAGAAGTAGAAACAAATTTTTTTCTTTAAAACGGGATTTTGCAAATTTACCTTTTTGACATGCTTCACACAGAGCATCTGAGCTGAACTTCAGGTTAGGAAGTCCTCTGACCAGATTGAGTTTGTTAATCTAAGATATTCTTCTCATACTAACATGCCCCAATGTTCTGTGTCAGACTCACTGCTCATCATTAACAGACAATAGGCATTTTACATTCTTACTTTTTAGTTTAGAAAGTTTTATTTTGTAAATGTTATTCTTTCTCTTTCCATTAAAGAGGATAGATCCATCTTTCTGACTAACAACTTTACAAGATATTTGATTAAAGATTATAGAATAACCGTTATCGCTTAATTGACTTATGCATAAATATTTATGCATTAATCCATATACTAACAAAACATTATTAATAGAAGGAATATTACCGTTACCGACTATTCCAAAACCAATGATCTTCCCTTTCTGATTGCCTCCAACACCTACATAGCCTCCAGATTTAAGCTCCTGGCTTTAGAACATATGCTTTCTTCACGTGTCGAGAGCATCTAGAGTCCATGTACCAATATTGGTGTTTCAGTATTGCTGTCAAAGATCACTGCTACATATACAATTTTATCCTTAGGTACCCATATCTTTTTGGATCCTTATTTGTTAGAGTTACCAAAATTCTGTTTGAGTTTTGGTTTAACAATGAAATCATTACTGGTATATTTTAAGTCATGTGTGTGCCCATAGGTAAAGTGAGATTTCAGAGGAGTGTGTTTAATAAGCAAATCTTTAACTTTATTAGGTTGGGATACTTTACCTTTGTATCCTATCTTTTTTCTGCCATTTCTGCTAACTCCATAGATCATTGAAGCATCTTGCTTCTATCTATGTTTTTAGCGAGTAACTTCTGAAAGTTGTGATCATATTCCTTTATGATTGTATAAGTGTTACTAGGAACTTTTGAGACAGTTTCCTTCTGAGTACTTTGTAAATCATTTTCACGTTTTAAATTTTTTTCTTTCAACTCAGAGTTTTCTAGTCTCAAATTCTTAGTTTCTTCAGAGTCAGAAACTAGATCCTTTTTCAAGTTCTTATTTATGAATCGAAGCTTCTGATACATTTCTAGAATATCTGACAAACTCTCCTCTAATTGAGATCTAGAAAAGTTAGAAAATACCTCTTCTTCCTCTGAATCTGATTTTGATCTAGATGATCCAGTATCTTCTAATATGTTGGCCAGTAGGGCAATGTTGGCTATTTCATATTCTGATTCAGTGTTTGCTTCTTAAGAGTCTGAGTTATCCCACGCTGCCATAATACTTTTCTTCTTCTCATTAACGAACTTTTTTTAGGTTACTCCTTCTGAAGCCTTAGACAGTAGCTTTTGTAGTGCCCTTGTTCATTGCACTTGTAGCAAACAATGTCTTTGTTTCATGACTTTTTGTACTCAGAAGATGGTTCCGATTTTCTATCTCCAGATGATGATTCAGACTGATTCCCTATTCTTCTAGAATTTCTGAATTTCCTTTTCCCGTGCTTCCACGGCTGATTTACTCTTCTAGAGTGAAGAGATAATTCGTCTTCTTCTGATGAGGAACCTCTAGAGTTTTCTTCTATTTCCTGCAAAACTTTAGAATCATATTTGTTTTTAGATTTGAGGGCTAGAGGCTTACCTTGCTCATGGGGTTCATCATCTTCTAACTCTATCTCATGGCTTCTGAGAGATCTGACAAGTTCTTCTAAAGATATTTTGTTCATATCTTTTGCCAGTTTGAGAGTAGTGAACATGGGTCTCCATTTCTTTGGTAGACTTCTGATGATATTGTTTACATGATCAACAATTGAGTATCCTTTGTCCAGAGCTTTCATCCCAACAACCAGAATTTGAAATCTTGAGAACATTGCTTCAATGGTTTCATCTTCTTCCATTTTGAAGGCTTCATACTTCTGAATGGGCGCAAGGGCTTTGGTTTCTTTTACATGCGTGTTGTCGTCATGCGTCATTCTCAGAGAATCAAACATGTGCTTTGTTTTCTCTCTGTTTGTGATCTTCTCATACTCTGAATATGAGATGGCACTCAAGAGAATAGCTCTGGCCTTGTGATGATTTCTGATGTCTCGCTTTTGAATATCTGACATTATTTTTCTATCAATCGTTTTCCCTCTTTCATCAACCGAATGTATGTACCCATCAATCACCATATCCCAAAGATCAGCATCATGAGCCAGAAAGAAGCTTTCAATTGTGTCTTTCGAGTAGTCAAAGTTCTCTCCATCAAAGATTAGAGGTTTTCCGTTGATTCTGTCTTTCTCATCATGGTAGTTATTGCTGATATTCTGACTTGGTCCCACCATAGTGTTTTTCTTAGCTTTGATCTTTTACTGACATTGTTAAGTGCTTGAACTCAGAACCATGCGCTCTGATGCCAATTGAAGAATTGAAAAACACAAGAAGGGGGGGTTGAATTGGAATCTTAAAATTCAATGGAAAGAACACATTGATTTTTATCCTGGTTCGTTTGAACTCAAACTACTCCAGTCCACCCGTCAAGGTGATTTTGCATCTCTCCAACAAGGTCTTAATCCACTAATCAATCTTGATTACAAATCTACTTTGACTACTTCCAAAGTCTTCTTGAGTATAACCACAACTCAGTTTTTCTCAAGGAAATGCACTAAATAATATAATAATAGGATAATGTGCAATCTTATTTTCTTACAAAACAGTATCATAGTATTGTAATGTTTTACACAGTTGAAAGTATTGTATGTATGAGGATTAGAAAAGATTGCAGTGTTGTTGTGTGTTGTGAAATCGTAAACGATTTATCCTCAAGTCTTGTTTAAATAGGCACAGCATGGATGATCACTTGGAAACTTTATTAATGACAGTTAAGGTGCTTTACAAAAATAAAGATCCTTTTTCCCTTCCAGCCGTTACACTTGAAATGGAAATATTTTATTTGTAACGCTTCAGAACATTGAGTTATATGTTGCAACTTACTTCAGAACATTTGAAGGTCAGAGCCATAAGATCTTGTTTTCAGTGTTAGACTTACTTTCCCAGAGTTGTGTAATCAAAGTTAAAACATCTTTCTTTTAGCGCAACTTCTGATCTTCTTTCATCAGAGCTTTTTGAGAATTGTCTACATTCACAGCAGGAACAGCTTTGTAGCTTATCTTCTGATCTTGTTCCATAAGAACTTCTCTATAAAACATAATATAATTTTAGAGTTCATAATTGTTCTTCAAAACTCTTACAAGGGTTGTAGAATCAAACTATGTTCTAACATCTACTTCCATTTCTAATAACTCCATAGATCATTGAAGCCATTTTTCTTCTATCTATGCTCTTAGCTAGGAAGTTCTGAAAATCTCCATCATATCTGATTACTTCATTAGTTACAAATGTGCTAGAGATAATCTATTCTTTTAATACAGAAACTTTACTTTTCATAGCAGTATTTGATTTTTCTAAAATAAATAATTTTTCATTAAAATCAGAAAGGTTTTGCTAATCATTAGTAGAGTTCTCATAAGTAACTACAAAATTATTTTTCAGAGTTTTGCATTTACTTAGAAGAGATTGATACCTTTTCATTAGTTATGATAAACCAATTTCAAGTTCAGAACGAGATAAGTAAGAAAATACCTCTTTGTCGTCATCAGAGTCTGACTTATCATCAAGTGTCAATTCATTCTCTGATACTGCTTCACTCGTGTTGGTCTTTGCCATGAATTCTATGTTTGCATGTTCTTGATCAGAATCTTCTTCTTCTAACTCTGAATCATCCCATGCTGTCATGAGACCCTTCTTGGCTTTGTAGGCCTTCTTAGGATTTGTTTTGAAGAAATAAATCTTAATAGATTTTCCAACATATCTGGACGAAATATTTGCAAATATCCAAGGAGAAAAAGCCCAAAATTAATTGCTATTAAAGAGACTCATTACTTACCTTAAACCATCCATCCAACTTGTTAGAGAATTAGGTTTTCGGATGATTCCTTATTTGGGTTTCTTGTACACCACTATATGTTTCATTAACTTGACATAGTTGGTTTATTTAGTGGAGTTGTATTCAACTTTTATATTTATGTGTGTTAACACCGATCACTTCAGATTAGTAATTAAGAGAAAGTGAGTAGGGTTCTTGTGTTTAGAGGGAGTCCTAAAGTTGTAGCTCTTGTTGAAGATAAAGTTGTATTTTTTGAACATGTGGCAAATGAAAAATAGTTTCCTAATATTTTCAATAAGGCACTAGATGCATTCAAATTCAAAAAGTTAAGGGGTGCCCTTGGTGTTTGCATATGTGAGAGTCAATAGCAGTCAAAGTTACGTAGGTGTGAAGGGACATTTCTCTCTCTTTTGGTCTATGTTGCAAAAGAAACAAAGCTAACTATACTTATTTCAAACCGTTTTTTATTTCGACTATCGATACATACAAGAAGCACTACCATTATTCCTTATCCTGCTCTCAAAATATTGTCCTTTATTTTATCCCTTAACTACTTACATTATTTAATATGAGTCGAAAATCTAAAAATTAAAAGAATCATTCCTCTAACAAAGGAATAAGTATGATGAAGGCCATTTAATGATTTCATGACACTGATAATATTTAGAACAAAGGTGTTGGCTCCACTTCTACAAATGGTGGAAAACCAATAGGAGCATTTGTGACGGGAAAAACAAGTTATGACAAGGATGAAGACCTCAAAGAAGAAACATGTGCAAGAAAGTGATTTAGCTCCAGACGTAGACTGGGTTACCTACATGAATTAACGAGGATGGTATGAATATCAAGTTTAAAGGCTGTTAAAAATCCAGGTGTTTTGCTCTTGTTTTGGCTCATGTATCTGAGCATGTTTGTTCTTGTTTCGTAATGGCTTTCTAGCCCTTATGACTTTGTACCAATAATTGTCATGATGCTCCAACATAACTTTTACCATCTGCACTATTGGTTGTTCTTTTTGTCTACTCCTGATCTACTGTGTGTATGTGCTAACAAACTAACCTCTGATGATTGACTAGGAATTCTGCGGTATAACATTTCCATATTTTGGCAAAAGGGGGGAGTAATGGTGTGTAGGGGGTAGCAATATGCTGAAAACTAACTACTTATGTGTGGAGTCTGAGTAGTGTATAACTTCTTACTTTTGCTGCTGAGTTCTGATACATTTAGTACTAACACTAACTTCTGTGTGATTGGTACTAACTGTTGTTCTGACAATGTGTGTGCTCACATGTTACAACATCTAACATGTTATTTGGCCTTGAGTGAGTTTCTTGTGTGTTAGTAGTATTCTTATGGTTCTAACCTGACTACTAACTGATGTGTGTTCATGCATGACTAACAAATTGGATAAGTTTTCCCAAGCATATGGTCCAACATCTGACCCTAGAGGAAAAAAAATTCCAATTGGTATCCAAGAAGGAACCATGTTCTTTTTGGTTGAGCTCCAGGAAATATATTTTATGTTCAAATGGACAACACTAAGGATAGAGGGTTTGTCAATAGGACCCCTGTTTTGGATGACACCAATTATAACTATTGGAAAACTAATTTGGTTTCTTTTATCAAATCCATATACATTAAATTGTGGAAGGCTGTGATAAATGGTTGGAAACATCCTATAACTACTTTCGAAGATGGAACAACAAACTTAAAAGCCTAAAGTTGATTGGTCCAAAACGAAAGATGAGGAAGCTCTTGGAAATGACTATGCCTTGAATGCTATATTCAATAGTGTAGACAAGAACATGTTCAGGCTAATTAACACTTGTATTAAAGCTAAATAAGCTTGGGAAATTATAAACATAACTCATGAAGGAACATCCAAGGTTTGGATATCAAGGTTGCAACTCCTTACGACAAAGTTTGAAATGATGAGAACATTGGAAGAAAAATCTATATTTGATTTCCATATACTGTTGCATGATGTAGCCAACACTTCTTTTTCCTTGGGAGAAAAAATGTCAGAAGAGAAACTCGTCAGAATATTCCTTAGATATCTACCTAAGAAGTTTCACATGAAAGTTACAACCATTGAAGACGCCTAAGACTTAAGCTTCTTAAAGGTCGATGAACTTATTAGATCTCATCAAACCTTTGAAGTTTAGATGAATCATAGATATGAAAAAAAGAGCAAAGATGTTTCCTTTGTATCCAATCCACTAGTAGATCACAGTTAGAATGACATTGAAGAAAGTTTATAGCCCTTGTTTGAATAAAGTTCATCAAAGCTTTGAGAAGGATGGATAAAAGGTGGGGGACAAATGTACCAGACAAGATGTCAAATATCAATCCTCAAAACAAGAGCAAAGATGAAGAAAATCTCAACCATGGTAAATGACTTACATGTTTTGAATGTGAAGGTTTTGATCGCATAAAAACTTAAAGTCCTACCTTCTAAGGAAACATAAAAAGGAATATACAATCTCCTGATTTGATTTTGATGATGAAAGTGAAAGAGAAACATCCAACAACATGATTTCCTTCTCTAGGAAATGTGAGCTTGAAAGTGAAACCTTTAATGAATATATGACCAAGGAATAAATTGCTGATGCATATGGAACCTTATTCTATAAGTGGGGAGAAATGTGCACGACTATAGGGAAACAGAAGAAAACCATAAGTGTTCTTCTTAAGAAAAAGGACGAGTTGGCTTTATCCATTACATGTCTAGAAGAAGAAGTTACCTTGTTAAACTCCAAGCTTGAGCATATGATAAATCTGCGTATGTTAAATAGTGGTTCTGATATTCTAAATAAGATTTTGGATATTGGATAAGAGAAGGTAATAGGGCTTGTCTTCAGTTCCAAGAACAAAAGGGTCAAAGTTCCCACAATAAATATTATTTCTCATGAAATGAAGAGGGAGCGGATTATGAAGGACCACATGCCCCAACATTGTTCTCAAATGTGTACCACTACAAAAGAGGCACCAATAAATCATCTTGGAGATGTCACCACTGTAGAAGGTATGTGCATACAAGACCCTTCAACTACAGATTATATGCATATCCTACTTATTATGGTCAACCAAAGTCCAAAGGGAAGAAAACTCAAGCAAAGAAGGAATGGAATCCCAAAAAAACTATCTTGTGTTTCATAGCTCATACATCCCTGAGAGTTTCCTCAAGAGAATATTGGTACTTTAATAATGGATGTTCCAGACACATATCTAGAGAAGATACATACCTTGAAGAGTTGAAACCCTACTCAAATATCTATGTTACCTTCCATGATGGATCAAAAGGAAGAATCAAAGGGATAATAAAATTGGTCAGTGCATATCTCCCTTTTTTGAAAGATGTTATACTAGTAGAAGGCCACATTGAAATATTGATTAACATTAGTTACATTTTTGATCAAGAACTAAATATAAAATTCAACAAGGCTGAGTGTATGGTAGCCAACAAAGATCAAGTAGCACTGATGAAGGGTTCGAGGTCCAAGGACAAATACTACATTTGGATGTCTCGACCATCGTCTTGTATGATATCCAAGGTTGATGAAACTGAGCTATGACACCCAAAACTTGGCCACCTAAATTTGAAAAGTAACAAGAAGGTCATATCTAAATAAGCTATTTGGAGATTGCCAAATTTGAATATTACAGAAGGAAAAATATGTAATGATTGTCAAATGGGTAAGCAAACCAAGATGTCTCACAAGAATCTTCAGCATCTTGCCACCAGAAAAGTTCTTGAGTTACTTCATATGGATCTCATGAGATCTATACAAGTATGAATCCTTGGTGGAAAGACATATGTAAATGTATATGTGGATAACTTCTCAAGGTACACATGGGTTAAATTCATTAGAGAAAACTATGATATTTTTGGTGTTTTCAAAGAGCTCTATCTAATCATCTAGAAGTAAAATGGAAGTGAAATTGTGAAGATCATGAGCGATTATGGCAAGGAATTTGAGAATTTAAAATTCTATTAATTCAACTCTACTCAAGGGATTAGTCATGAGTTTTTAACACCTACCATCCCTCAGAAAGTGGAGTTATAGAGCATAACAATAGAACTCTGAAAGAAGTTGATAAAGTCATGCTTCATGCTAAGAAACTTCCTTATCATTTCTGGGCTGAAGTTATAAACACTACTTCGCACATTAATAATAGAGTGACCATCAGATGTGGAACCAAATCTACTATATATAAAATATGGAAAGGAATAGAATGAAATGTTAAATACTTTCATGTTTTTGTTAGCAAGTGATATATCCTGATTTATTGTGAGCCAAGAAGAATCATGGATCCAAAAAGTGATGAATGAATTTTTCCTTGGCTACTCTATAAATAGCAGGGCCCACTTAGTATATAACATATGTCCGAGAACAAAGATTGAATCCATAAATGTTTTCATTGATGACAATCCTAAAGAAAAGGATGATGTTGATGAAGAAGAAGATATATCCCCTCAGCAGGTTGATATCCCAGTAGATATCTCAAACAACAGGTCTGAAAATAAGTCTGAGAGCTTAAATTCTTAGAAAAGACCCACCAACCAAGGACCATCTATCATAATTCAAAAGGACACACCATTGAAAATGTCATAGGAAATCTAAATGACGGAGTCATCACCAGATCCAGAGACATGATTTCCAATTCTTTCTTCATATCAAAGATTGAACCTAAGAATGTCAAATAAGATTTGATTGATGATTCTGGATAAATTTCATGAAAGATGATCTAGGTCAGTCCATAAGAAATAATGTATTGAATTAGTTCCTTTACCTGAAGATGTGAATGTCATTGGCACTAAGTGGATTTACAAGAAAAATTATGATGAAAGGGGAAATGTGACAAGAAACAAGGCAAGGTTAGTTGCACTAGGGTGTGCTCAAATAGAATGATATGAATTTGATGAGACTTTTTCTCCTGTAGCAAGACATTAGACCATCAGATTGCTACTAGGAATTTCTTGCATGATGAAATTGAGATTGTATCAAATGGATTTAATGAGTGCCTTCCTAAATGGTCTTCTTAGTGAAGAAGTTTTTGTATAACAACCAAAGGGGTTCACTGATTCAAGTTTTATTGATCATGTGTGAGATTCTAGATGTCAGATCCCAAATGTCCTAAGAAATGTTGAGACACCGGACCCGACTTCAACAAACAACATCAAGATATATGAACAAAATAAACAATGCTGAATATAATGTACAAATAAATATGTTTACCCAGTTCATAACCACTTTCCTACTCTGGCAGTTGCCAAGCCAGGGACGAAATTAACTAGATAGTATCAATTTGTAGACCTCACAACAAACATCCCAATTTACATCCTACACACATAATCACTACCCATTGCTTAACTTCTACCTAAGTCACACATAGTCATGAGGCCCTCCTTAAATCCCTCTTTAATTACACTCAACAATTGGAGCAACTCTAAACACAAGTAGAGAACAAAACCAAAAGTCTCTCTTCCAAGACACAGAAAACTCAATGCTTAAAAGCTTATGAGAATTAACATACAAATACTCAATGCTTAACATCTTATGAGCATATGATACACAAATTTTTAATGCTTAAATACCCTAACAAAAATACACATGTAAGTTCCCCTAATACTAAGTATAAACCAGTCTATTTATAACAATATTCTAGACTGGGTTGGGCTTCAAAACCACAGCAATAAGGCTGAACAAAGTATGAAATTCTTCTCCAAGAAAATAGCTCTTCAATCATTAGTTTCCTAAAATGTCTCCATATTTAGAAACTATGCATATCTTCAAAAACCAACATAAAATATTCTGATTTGTCAAACTTAGACGCCACATAAGCTAACTAAATATTCCCTGAATATTCATAAGCTAACAAATCAACTGAACCATAACTGTCAGTTGTTGCACACGCGATGTCCTATCTCCTGGTTGGGACATATTTTTCGAAATGTTGAAAACTATAAGTTGGAACATCTTGTTCAACACGTTACTGCCAAGTTGGTTTTACCAAAAAAATTTCCAATCATAATTTCAAAGAAATAACAATCTCCCCCTTTGGCACATTTTGGCTAAAATACCCAAAAATCCTTGCACAGGAAAACATCTTAAAGAATGCTTGAAAATAAATCAAATACACACATCATAGGTACAACAGCGAAACACAGAAGCAAGGTTAGCAACACAAAAATCTGCAACACATAAATCAGAGACATATTTAGTAGTTAGTTGATCTAGTAACACATATGCAACAACAAATAGAGAACCAAAGTTCTCAACACCATGATGTCAATACATCATGTCTGACATCTCTTCAAAATAGTCCAATCAGAACAATTGGATTGCCCCTCACCTACTATCAACACATATAATCCTAAAATTCTCCCCCTCAGCTGGTACCAACTCCAGCACCCTCAATATCATGCCATTCCCCCTTTTTAGCCATAATATGACAAAGGTAAGCAGATCCTATTAGTAAAAAAATTTAAGCACCTAAAGTTTTAGTATCAGGGTGCCAAAACTAAAAATATCTCGGGCATTTAACCCTTACAAAATCATAAACTAGAATAAATAGAATCATAAGGCAGATCCAAACAAAATCCCATAACCAATTATTCATCAAGTGCAACACCATCCTATGCATCCTAATCAACAAATTCAACACCAACACTAATTGCTATAATTCTTCATAGATACAGATCCCAAGTATCCTCCTTAGGTTCTAAAATTGAGTTGCATCAAGAGCTTTTGTAAAGATATCATCAAGGTGATTCTCAGTACTGACATGCTCAAGCTTTATGACTTTGTCCTCCACAAGTTCTATAATGAAATAATGCCTGATGTCATTGTGCTTGGTCCTACTATATTTAATAGGATTTTTGGAAATATTAATAACACTCAAATTGTTCCAAAATATTGTCATAACATCTTGTGTGACATTATATTCAGAAAAAATTTGCTTCGTCCACACCAGTTGGGAGAAGCCGCTTCCGGCTGCTATGTACTCAGCTTCTGCAGTAGATAGAGAGAAAAAAATTTGTTTCTTACTGAACCAAGACATCAAGTTGTTTCCCATAAAGAATCATTCTCTAGAGATATTCTTCCTATCATCAGCACTTCCATCCCAATCAGCATCGTAAAATCCCATCGACGGGGAATTTGTATAATGGGAAAACAATATACCATAGTCACATCTTCCATTCACATACTTGAGAATCCTTTTCACTTGGTCAATGTGACTTACCTTAGGTTCTGCTTGATACCTTGTGCATACTCCAATAGCAAAAGTGATGTCTGGTCTGATAGCAGTAAGATATAGAAGGATGCCAATCATGCTTCTATACAAACTCGGAACAATCCTAACTCCTTTTGCATCTTTAGATAACTTTAAGTGTGTAGGAGCGGGAGTTCTCTTATGTCTGGCATTTTCTAATCCAAATTTCTTCACAATATTCGTTGCATATTTGCTTTGATAGAGAAAAATGGAGTATTCCATCTTCTTGACTTGTAATCCAAGGAAGTGAGTAAGTTCACCTACCAAACTCATCTCAAACTCATATTGCATCTGCCTGACAAACTGTTTGACCGTTTCATCCGACATTCCCCCAAAAACAATTTCATCCATATAGATCTGAGCTATCAACAATTTTCCAACTTCATCTTTGACAAAGACTGTCTTGTCAATTCTGAAGATGTGAAAAACACAAGAAAGGGGGGTTGAATTGAAAAACTTAGATCAAAATAGATTAATGACACAGTATTTTTATCCTGGTTCGTTTGATCTCAAACTACTCCAGTCCACCCGTCAAGGTGATTTCGCCTCTCTCCAACGAGGTCTTAATCCACTAATCTTCAAAGGATTACAACAGCTACTTTAACAACTGTTAAAGTCTTCTTGAGTATAACCACAACCCGGTTAATCTCAAGGAAATCTTTTACAAATAATTTAACAAGAGTGTGTTGTTGTTTTCTAACAAAATAGTATATAAAAAATGTGATAATTACACAGATTAAGCTTGGAATAAAATAAATTTGCTAGAGCTTGAATATGCGTGGTTTGGAATTCTCTGTAAATTGATGTGTGCGTACGTATGTGCTTCTTTCACAAGAAGACTTGTTTATATAGGCATGGCAAAAACGTTGTCCATAAAGAAAGTTTAATGTTAATAACACACTTTGCTTTTGTAGAAGATCTTGTCTGAAGAAAGCCGTTGGCATTTAATTCTGTCTTGAATAACCAGTAACGCTTCAGAGTCTTCTTTGCTTTAACTGCTGATGACGCTTCAGAGTGTTGATGACTTGGTTGATATGTCGTTGTTCAGAGTCAGAGTGTACTTGTTTAGGCCCAAATTCTGGTCATCAAACTTCAGTGTAAAGCCTATTTTGCTTTCAGCGTGTAATACATTATTGCCTATCTTCTGATGCTGATCCCATTAGAACTTCTGCATATACAAGATAGAATTTTAAGTAGCATATTTGTTCTTTGTATATATCTTTGGATTTATTTATTCTTTGTATTTTGTTATCATCAAAACTCTAATCAAGGGTTGTAGAAACAAACTATGTTCTAACAATCTCCCCCTTTTTGATGATGACAAAAACCAGATTTTTCAATTAAAAATAAAGAATAAAAAGTATAGAATTAAGAAGAAAAAACTCCCCCTGAGTTGATTACTTCGTTTAAATTCTTTGAATCCTTGAGCATCAAAATTTGACTACGTCTTTCATCAGAGTTTTGTACCTGTTCAAGCTTTTCAGAAGAAAGAAATTAAGTATATCAGAATGTTTGAGACTTATGTCTCAGTAATCCGTTATTGAAAATATCTTATTCTTTCTCCCCCTTTTTGTCAGTTATAAAAAAAAACATATAACCGGAGCTAAAAAGGTTTTATATTAAAAATATGCAGCAATGATAAGAAGTTCAAAACAGCACCAATGTAGAACAAATATTACAGATAAACAAATTTTAAAAACAAAGGAAAATCTAAGATGGAGGAGGAAGGTGCGTGAACAAAGCTTCCAACAAGCCCTTGATCTGGGTGTTGGTTTCCTCTTGTTTGCTTAACATGCTCTTGATTTCCTGAATTTTATCATCCTGTTTATCCATCCTTTCCTGCATAACAATATCCGCTCTCTTCAGTTCTTCCAGAGTATGCCTTTCATAGGATGAAGCTGGAGAATCTTCAGTAACTGGATGCTTCTCAGAGAATTCTGCAACGTGATCTTTTTGAACCAATTCCTCTGCAGGAATCATCTCATCTGGAGCAGTAGTCTGAATGAGACCTTCTGACTCTGGTTGATCTTTGTCTGATGGACGATGTTCTGACCAGGGAGCATTGTCCAGAGGGAGAATCTCTTCCTTGAGCAGTTGGCTTAGAACTTGGTCTTCAATTACCTTTAGCAGATTACTGAAATTCTGTTGAACATGTCCGTAGCTCTATTCTTGCATCTTATGAGTTTCAGAACTTATCCATTTTCTGAAACTTGTCCACAGATAATCTGAAGCAGCAAGATTAATCAACTCAAGACTAGCTTGCTTCAGGGAGGTCATCCATTTCTGCATTTTTGTTTCAAACATCAATAAACTAGTACCAACATCTGGTGTGGGTTCAAATGGTTTTGGTTTTGGAATGGCCGTTTTATGAGTTATGGAAACAAGGCATCCAAAAACAGTTAGATCAATGACAAGTTTAGCATTGTCATCTGGATTGCTTTTTGGTGAGGGAGTGGGAGAGTCTGGTATAATTATAGGACTAGTTGGGGAATTTGGTGGAGTTCATTCTAGTGAAGAGGGAATTTGGGGAATGTCCAGAATGGTTAGGGGCATACGGAAGGAGTTGATTCTAGTTAAGTGATTCCTGGAATAGGAAATGTATCTGAATCTGAAGTGGGTTCTTCAGATTGGTTGGATTGAACGTTATGAGGTTCTGGTTCATAGGTTTCAGCTGGATGGTTCTCAGAAGTTTGAACTTCTGGTTGTGATTGTTTAGGTTGTGAAGATGGTGGATGAATATCTGGTTGAGGAGATGGAGGTAGTGGTATTTCTGGTTGAGGAGAGAGGGGAATATCTGGTTGTGGTGCTTCTGTAGTGGTTTAGGAGTTTGGATTTTCTGGTGTGGGAGCAGAAATATTTTGGTCCAAAGTTTCAATATCTGACAGAACTTTTGCAAGTTCTGGTTGAGTTGATTCAGTATTTGGAGTGATAGGTAGGGAGTGAGTTTCTCTAAGACTTAGAGTTTCTGAGGGGTCAAAACCTATGTCAAAATCATCAAAAGTTTGAGGGGTAGGAATTTCTGAATGGGTAGGTAAGGGTCCAAATGTTGATAAAGATATTGATTCTAAAATATTAACAGTAGAAGGATTACCTTTCTTTTTAGCAGCTTTAGGAGTCCGCTGGGATGATCCTTCTGCTTCTTCCTTCCTTTTCTTGTTCTTTTTTTACACAACTTCTAGAGCCGCCTATTGCAAGTCCTGAATATTTAACGCTGGTGCAGTGCCATCTGCCTTGCATGCATCCAAATATCTGACGATAATCTCAGGCTTGGAATCAATTTTTGAGAACATAGGGAAACATCTAGAGGGATTCTTCTGGAGGTGATGGTTGCAAAAGAAGTAACACTGGGTTCCATCTTGATGCTATCAATAATCTTCATCTTTTTCAGATTCTTTGCGTTCAAAGGCTTCCCAGCAGTTGCCTCTATAGAACTGATTTATTGTGCTTCTGTTAGATGCTCTATCAGCCTATTCTCTGTCAGAATATCTGATATGAGCCTTCCAAGGGGTATCCAGTCCCTTTTGGTGCGCTCATCTTCTCTAGTCTCCTTAACACTGGTCCTCAGATGATTGAACAGTAAGTGAGCCAGATTCACCTTAGTCTTCTGGGAGATAAAGTAGATCAGAAACTGCTGATCAATGTTTATGTAGTCAGGAGAGCTGGTTGGCTTCCTGTGGTTGATGCATCCTAGAATTATCTTAGCCCATATTCTGTGATGATCCTTCAGATCCCTTATCTTGCTGGAGGGAAGACCCAGAGTGAAAATTTCTCTTGCAATTGAAGCAACATCAACACATCTTTCAGCCATATCTATACACCTTACGCCACCACCACTGTAACCTATCAGTCTTGCAATTAGGTCTTCAGTAATTACTATCTTCTTCCCTATTACATACGAAGTGACTTGATGGTTGGAGGATGAAGCATGAATCCAGAATTCCTTCATAAGGATTGGAAACGTTGGACCTAGAAGACGGTCAAAATACCTGTTCCATCCTTGAGCCTTTACTTCTTCAGAAAGATTAAATCCATTTTCTTGAAGACTTTCAAAGTCTAAAATCAGTTCTGAAAGCACTTCTAGGTTGTTAATGGGCATGAGGAGAGTTCTGAACGGTTCTTCATATTGTTCCATGGATTCTGTTCTCTGAGTACTGGTATTTGGGACGCTTGAGGAAGCCATGTTGACATAAGAAATTTGAGAAGAAAATGAAGGGGTTTTGAAAGTACAAGCAGAAAACAATTGGAATGAAGTAAAAGTGAAAGAGTGTAAATAATGAAACTTGCGTTTAAATAGATTTTTGAAAACATAAACTGCAAGAGAGAGAAATAATTAGTAATGATTATAAGCATTAATGACAGTTGATTTTAGGGGATTCAGAAAGATATTTGGAACGGTTAACCATGATATGTGTCTCAATGCACCCAATCAGCGCTTTTGACCTTTTAGAAAAGTGAACGCGTGTCCAGCCTCAGAAGGTAGCTGATGAATGGATGACAACTGTTTGCTTACTAGAATAGCACACTTCTATCCTTGAAATGAAACGCTCAGATCTTCATGGATAGATTCTGATACAATCTGTACTTCTAAAAATTTGAAGGCAGGTTGATCAGCAGTTCACAGAAAATAACTAATATTCTGAAGGTTAAGATATGTAAATAAAATAGTTTATTCTGGGCAAAGCTTCATGCTGAGATGTTTCAGAATGAAGTTAAACCAATCTTCAGAAAGAGGTTTTGTAAAGACATCAGCCCATTGATGGTCTGTGTCAATGAATTTTAAATTGAGAATCCCTTTCTGAATATAGTCCCTAATAAAATGATGTTTTATTTCTATATGCTTAGCCCTAGAATGCAAAATAGGATTTTTACTGAGACAAATAGCAGAAGTATTGTCACAGAGGATAGGGATGTTACTCTCAAATATATTGAAGTCCTCAAGTTGACTTTTCATCCAGAGCATTTGCGTGCTTCATCCAGCTGCTGCTATGTATTCAGCTTCTGCTGTTGATAGAGCTATTGTGGATTGTCTTTTGCTGGACCATGAGATCAGATTTTCTCCCAGAAACTGGCAGCTTCTAGAAGTGCTTTTACGTTCTACTCTGTCTCCAGCAAAATCAACATCACAATATCCTACTAAACTGTAATCAATTGATTTTCTATAAAACAAACCCAGATTAGCAGTACCTTTCAGATACTTGAAAATTCGCTTAACTGTTTTTAAGTGAGATTCTCTAGGATCTGATTGGAATCTAGCACAAATGCAAACACTGAATAGAATGTCAGGCTTTGAAGCCGTCAGATAGAGAATAGAACCAATCATACCTCTGTAGACCTTCTGTTCTACCTTTTTACTTACCTCTTCTTTTTCCAGAATGCATGTGGGATGCATTGGAATCCTTGAGGGCTTACATTCTGAGAGTTCAAATTTATTCATAAGTTCTCTGACATATTTGCTCTGATTAATGTAAGTTCCTTCTGGAGTTTGATTTATTTGAATGCCCAGAAAGAATTTTAGTTCCCCCATTAGGCTCATTTCAATTTTTGCCTGCATACATTTAGAAAACTCTCTTCCCATAGAGGGTTTAGTGGATCCAAATATGATGTCATCAACATAAATCTGACACACTAAAATGTCATTCTTAACTGTCTTAAAAAACAAGGTTTTGTCAACTTTCCCACTGGTGAATTCCTTTTCTAATAGGAAGTTACTTAGTCTTTCATACCAAGCTCTGGGAGCTTGTTTCAGACCATAGAGTGACTTCTTTAGTTTGAAAACATATTCTAGATTTTTGGAACTTTCAAAACCAGGGGGTTGGTGCACATATACCTCTTATTCTATATAGCCATTTAAGAATGCACTTTTGACATCCATCTGATACAGAGTGATGCCTTTATTAACAGCAAATGATATTAAAAGTCTGATAGATTCTAACCTGGCGACTGGAGCAAAGGTTTCTGTATAGTATATCCCCTCTTGCTTACTATAACCTTGTGCTACCAGTCGTGCTTTGTTTTTGATGACTTTACCTTGTTCCTTCAGTTTGTTTCTGAACACCCATTTTATACCAATGACGTTGAATCCATTTGGTTTGGGAACCAGATCCCATACGTCATTTATGGTGATTTGATTTAGCTCCTCTTGCATTGCCAGAATCCAGTCATTGTCCAAAAGTGCTTCATCAATTGTTGTTGGTTCAATCAGAGAAACCAGTCCCATGAGGGATTCTTTAGAGTTTCTGAAGGTAGATCTTGTTCTGATTGGATCTTCCTTCCTTCCTAAAATTGTTTCTTCTGGGGGATCAATGCTGCTTCTGGATGGTCTTGTCTAGAGTTGATCAACAGAAGGTGCTGGATTGCTTGCAGTGACTCTTTCTGATGTTGAGGGAGTGTCTCTGATGAGAGCCTCTGATGAGTTGTCTTAAGTACCTGTGAGTTCAACTTCCATACCTGCAAGGAATTCATTCTGCTTTGACTTTTGAGAGTCAAGCTTATCATCAAACCTAACATTGATTGACTCTTCAACGATCTGTGTTTCTGTATTGTATACTCTATACCCTCTTTAGCGTTCAGAGTATCCTAACATAATACACTTTTGTGCTTTAGAGTCAAACTTGTTCAAATAATTTTTTGTATTCAAAATAAAACATGTACATCCAAATGGGTGAAAATAAGAAATGTTGGGCTTTATGTTCTTCCACAATTCATTTGGAGTCTTTTCCAGAATAGGTCTTATGGAGATTCTATTCTGAATATAACATGCTGTGTTTATTGCCTCTACCCAGAAGATCTTAGCAACGTTAGTCTCGTTGATCATGGTTATGGCCATTTCTTGCAATGTTCTGTTCTTTCGTTCTACAACTCCATTTTGTTAGGGAGTTCTAGGACGAGAGAAATCATGCAGAATGCCTTTTTCATTAAAGAATAAATCAAAATCTTTATTTTCAAATTCTCCACCATGATCACTTCTGACGTTGACGATTCTAAGATCCTTTTCATTCTGAACTTGGTTGCAGAAGGTAACAAACACAGAGTGTGACTCGTCCTTGTCCCTTAAGAACTTTACCCATGTCCATCTGCTATAGTCATCTACGATTACTAACCCATACTTCTTGCCACTGACTGAAGCAGTTTTTACTGGTCCAAATAAGTCAATGTGCAGAAGTTCTAATGGCTTAGAGGTGGAAACAACATTTTTGGATTTGAAAGAAGGTTTTGCAAACTTGCCTTTCTGACATGCTTCACACAGAGCATCTGAATTGAACTTCAAGTTAGGAAGTCCTCTGACCAGATTGAGTTTGTTAATCTGAGATATTCTTCTCATACTAACATGTCCCAATCTTCTGTGCCAGATCCATTGCTCGTTGTTAACAGACAAAAGAAATTTTACATTTTGACTTTTCAGTTCAGAAAGTTTGATTTTATAAATGTTGTTTTTCCTCTTTCCATTAAATAGGATAGTCCCATCTTTCTGACTAACAGCTTTGCATGAATTTTGATTGAAGATTATATCATAACCGTTATCACTTAATTGACTTATGGATAACAGGTTATACATTAATCCATCAACTAATAAAACATTACATATAGAGGGAAGATTTCCATTACCTACTGTTCTAGAGCCAATGACCTTTCCTCTCTGATTGCCTCCAAAGCCTACGTGGCCTCCAGGCTTAAGTTCCAGGCTTTGGAATATATGCCTTCTTCCCGTCATGTGTCGTGAGCAGCCAGAGTCCAGGTACCATGATTGGTGTCTTTGCTTTTCTGCTAAAGATATCTGCCACATGTATTATTTTATCCTTAGGTACCCACATTTTCTTGGGTCCTGATTTGTTAGTTTTACCAAAACTCTGGTTGAATTTTGGTTTGACAGAGTAATCACTACTTGTATATTTTATGTCATGTGTGTGCCCATATATCAGGTGTGAATCAAGTGGAGTGCATTTTATAACTAAGTCCATGGCATTTTTTGGTTTAGGAACCTTACCTTGATATCCTATACCTTTTTTGCCATTTCTGCTAACTCCATAGATCATTGAAGCCATCTTGCTTCTGTCTATGTTTTTAGCAAGAAACTTCTGAAAGTTGTGATCATACTCTTTGATGATCTCATCAGCATTGCTGGGAGTTTCAGGGATTGTTTCCTTCTGAGAGTTTTGCAATTGGTTTTCTAATTTTGAAATTTTTTCTTTTAACTCAGAATTCTCCAATATGAGACTCTCAGTCTTATCAGAGTCAGAAGCAAGATTCCTTTTCAGGTTTCTGAATTTGACTCTAATCTGCTGATACCTTTCCAGAATTTCATTAAGGCTTTCAGCTAGTTCAGCCTTAGTAAAGTTTATAGTAAAGTCAGGGAATACCTCTTATGTATCTGATTCAGAGTCTGAACCAGAAGCTTCACTGTCTTCAGATATGTTTTCCATGAGGGCTATGTTTGCTCTTTCATCATCTGATTTTGAGTCAGCTTCAGATGTGTCAGAATCATCCCATGTAGCCATGAGACTTTTCTTCTTTTCCTTGCCAAACTTCTTTTTGGGCTTCTCCTTCTAAAGCTTTGGGAAATAACTTTTGTAGTGCCCTTGCTCGTTACATTCATAGCATATGATGTCTTTGTTGTTTGGCTTTCTGTATCCTGAAGAACCTTCAGATCTTCTATGTCCAGAGGAGGATTCTGACCTTCTGTATATGGAGGAAGATTCATTCTGATTTTCTGATCTTCTGGGATTCCTGAACTTCCTTTGCCTCTGCTTCCACAGTTGGTTCATCCTTCTGGAGAGGAGAGACAATTCATCTTCTTCTGATGAGGATCCATCAGAGGTTTCTTCCACAGCCTACAAAACTTTGGAGTCAGATTTTCTGTTAGATTTTAAAGCTAACGTCTTACCTTGCTTTTGAGGTTCATCTGCTTCTAGCTCTATCTCATGACTTCTGAGGGAGCTGATAAGTTCCTCCAGAGAGATTTTGTTGAGATCCTTGGCTAGCTTAAGCGCTATGACCATTGGCCTCCACTGTTTTGGCAAGCTTCTGATGATCTTCTTAACGTGATCAGCAGTGGAATACCCTTTGTCAAGAACTTTTAGACCAGCAACAAGAATTTGGAATCTTGAAAACATAGTTTCTATTGATTCACTATGTTCCATCTTGAATGCCTCATATTTTTGAATGAGCGCAAGGGCTTTGGTTTCTTTAACTTGAATGTTGCCTTCATGCGTCATTCTCAGAGAATCAAACATATTCTTGGCAGTTTCTCTGTTTGATATTTTCTCATATTCTGACTATGAGATGGCACTTAGAAGAATTGTTATGGCCTTGTGATGATTTCTGAACTCACGCTTTTGCTGATCAGACATCATTTTCCTGTCAATCTTCTGACCACGTCCATCTACTGGGTGCGTGTATCCATCAGTCACCATGTCCCACAGATCAGCATCATGGGCCAGAAAAGAAACTCTTAATTCTGTCTTTCCAGTAGTCAAAGTTCTCTCCATCAAAGACTAGAGGTTTGCCATTGAATCTGTCCCTTTATTCATTGTTGTTATTGCTGATGTTTTGACATGGTCCTGCCATTGTGTTTTTCTGACGCTGGATCTTGTACTGACACGGTTAAGTGTTTAAGCTCAGAACCAAGCGCTCTAATGCCAATTGAAGATGTGAAAAACACAAGAAGGGGGGGTTGAATTGAAAAACTTAGATCAAAACAGCTTAATAACACAGTATTTTTATCCTGGTTCGTTTGATCTCAAAATACTCCAGTCCACCCGTCAAGGTGATTTCTCCTCTCTCCAACGAGGTCTTAATCCACTAATCTTCAAAGGATTACAACAGCTACTTTAACAACTGTTAAAGTCTTCTTGAGTATAACCATAACCCGGTTAATCTCAAGGAAATCTTTTACAAATAATTGAACAAGAGTGTGTTGTTGTTTTCTAACAAAATAGTATATCACAACTGTGATAATTACACAGATTAAGCTTGGAATAAAATAAATTTGCTAGAGCTTGAATATGCGTGGTTTGGAATTCTCTGCAAATTGATGTGTGCGTACGTACGTGCTTATTTCACAAACAGACTTCTTTATATAGGCAGGGCAAAAACGTTGTCCATAAAGCAAGTTTAATGTTAATAACATACTTTCCTTTTGTAAAAGATCTTGTCTGAAGAAAGTAGTTGGCATTTCATTCTGTCTTGAATAACCAGTAACGCTTCAGAGTCTTCTTTGCTTTAACTGTTGATGACGCTTCAGAGTGTTGATGACTTGGTTGATATGTCGTTGTTCAGAGTCAGAGTGTACTTGTTTTGGTGCAGATTCTGGTCATCAAACTTCAGCGTAAAGCCTGTTTTGCTTTCAGCGTGTAATACTTTATTGCCTATCTTCTGATGCTGATCCCATCAGAACTTCTGCATATACAAGACATAATTTTAAGTAGCATATTTGTTCTTTGTATATATCTTTGGATTTATTTATTCTTTGTATTTTGTTATCATCAAAACTTTAATCAAGGGTTGTAGAATCAAACTATGTTCTAACAAATTCGACCCTTTCGATATCCATGATTGACTAGAAATTCAGTCAACCTCTCATACCAAGCTCTTGGAGCTTGTTTCAAGCCGTACAAGGCCTTCTTAAGTTTAAACACATGATACAGAAAGGAAGGATCAACAAACCCTTTTGATTTTTCAACATAAACTTCTTCATTCAGGTACCCATTTAGAAAGGCACTCTTCACATGCATTTGATACAAATTGAACCTTAGATGACACGCTACTCCAAGCAACAATCTTATAGACTCCAAGCGAGCGACAGGAGAAAATGTTTCATCAAATTCTATTCCCTCAATTTGAGTGTACCCTTGAGCAACCAAACTGGCTTTATTTCTGATGACACCTCCTTATTCATATGTCTTGTTCATATGTTTTGTTCTTATACACCTCCCAGACTTCATTTCTCTTGAATTGACCAAGCTCATCTTGCATAGCATTGATCCAAAATTCATCCGTCAAAGCTTACTTCACATTCTTAGGCTCAATCTTTGACATAAAACAAGAATTTGATACAACTTTCCTTAATCTTGTGACTACTCCTTGTCTAAGATTTCCTATTATAAGCTCCTTAGGATGTTCCTTTTGAATTCTGAGAGAAGGTCCTTTGTCAACTACATGAGGTTCTTCACTTCAGAATCGACACTTGACCCTATAACATATGTGGTGGATGTTGTAACATTTTCTTCAGGAACCACATCTTCTGTAGGAATAGTTGTCTTAGCTTCTTATGGGACATCATCTTCTTTAGTTGGGTCATCAAAAATTACATTTGAAGACTCCATCACCACCTTGGTTCTGGATTTGAATAGTCTATATTCTTTACGATTTGTAGAGTATCGTAGAAAAATTCCTTCATCTCTATTAGCATCCAACTTCCTTCTTGGCTCACGGTCATCCAGAATATAACATTTACTTCCAAAGACATGGAAATACTTGACAGTTGGCTTTCAAAATTCATACATAATAACAAAATTTACAGTTCTGATTATCACTCTATTGTGAATATAGCAATTTGTGTTTGTGGCTTCAACTACAAAGTAATGGGGTAATTTCATGGCATGAAGCATAACTCTAGCACACTGTTGAATAGTCATGTTCTTTCGCTCAACCACACCATTTTTTAAGGAGTAATGGGTGAGGAAAACTCATGACTAATCCCTTTAGATGCACAAAATTCCTCAAACTTGTTGTTCTCAAATTCATTCATGTGGTCACTTCTGATTCTGACAACACCACAATCCTTTTTCTCTTTGAATCTTGTGGCATAATTATTTGAACACTTCAAACACCTCAAATTTCTATTTGATGAACTTCACCCAAGTGAATCTTGAGTAGTCATCAACAATAACACATGTATACCTTTTTCCTCAAAGACATTCAACCTGCATAGGTCCCTTCAAGTCCACGTGAAGAAGCTCTATAACTCGAGGTAGCAAGATGTTGAATCTTCTTAGGGGACATCCGTGTCTGCTTCCCAATTTGAAATTCACCATAAATTCTCCCTTCATCAATCTTTAGCTTGGGAATATCTCCAATAGCTTCCTTTGACAGGATCTTCTTCATACCCTTCAGATGTAGATGTCCAAGCTTTTAATTCCATAAATTCACTTAATCATCTTTTGACATTAAGCATGTTGAGAGACATTCTGGAGAACTCCATAGATAGCAGTTGTATTTTGATTTGGTTCCCTTCATAAACACCTCATTCTTATCATTTGTAATCAGGCATTCAGATTTACTAAAGTTAACTTTGAGACCTTGATCATGAAGTTTAATGATACTTATTAGATTTGTTGTTAGCCCTTTTACAAATAACACATTATCGAGACTACATTGTCCAACATAATCCACCTTTCCAACACCTTTGATTTCACACTTTGACCCATCTCCAAAAGTGACATAGCTAGTAGCACGTGGTATAATGTCCACTAAGAATTTCTTAACACCAGTGATGTGTCTGGAATAGCCACAATCAAAATATCAATCCTCTCTAGTTGAGGCTTTTAGAGAAGTATAAGCTATGAGTCCATATTGTTATTTCTCTTAAATTATGATGGACATACATTTTTCTAAAACCAATTTGGTAGCAACATGTTGAACAAGTTGTTCCAACTTTCAATTTTCAACATGTCGAGAAAGATGTCCCAACTAGGAGATAAGACAACGCGTCTGATACACGAATGTTTAATGCTTAAATACCCTAACAAAAATACACACGTAAGTTCCCCCTAATACTAAGTATACACCAGTCTGTTTATAATATTATTCTAGACTGGGTTGGGCTTCAAAACAACAGCAATAAGGCTGCACAAAGTATGAAATTCTTCTCCAAGAAAATAGGTCTTCAATCATTAGTTTCCTAAAATATCTCCATATTTAGAAACTATGCATATCTTCAAAAACCAACATAAAATATTCTGATTTGTCAAACATAGACGCCACATAAGCTAACTAAATATTCCCTGAATATTCAATAGCTAACAAATCAACCGAACCATAACTGTCAGTTGTTACAGACGCGATGTCGTATCATCTGGTTGGGACATCTTTTTCGAAATGTTGAAAACTATAAGTTGGAACATCTTGTTCAACATGTTGCTGCCAAGTTGGTTTTACCAAAATTTATTCCAATCATAATTTCAAAGAAATAACAATCTCCCCATTTGGCACATTTTGGCTAAAATACCCAAAAATACTTGCATAGGAAAACATCATAAAGTATGCTTGAAAATAAATCAATACACACATCATAGGTACAACAGCGAAAAACAGAAGCAAGGTTAGCAACAAAAAAATCCGCAACACACAAATCATAGACATAGTTAGTAGTTAGTTGATCTAGTAACACATATGCAACAACAAATAGAGAACCTAAGTTCTCAACACCATGATGTCAATACATCATGTCTGACATCTCTTTAAAATAGCCCAATCAGAACAGTTGGACTCCCCCTCACCTACTATCAACATAAAGAATCCTAAAATTCTCCCACTCAGATAATACCAACTCCAGCACCCTCAATATCATACTACTCCCCCTTTTTAGCCATAATATAACAAAGGTAAGCAGATCATATTAGTAAAAAAAAATTAAGCACCTAAAGTTGAAGTATTAGGGTGCCAAAACTAAAAATATCTTGGGCATCTAACCCTTATAAAATCATAAACTAGAATAAACAAAATTATAAGGCAGATCCAAACAAAATCCCATAACCAATTATTCATCAAGTGAAACACCATCCTATGCATCCTCATCAATAAATGCGACACCAACACTAATTTCTATAATTCTTCATAGATACAGATCCCAAGTCTCCTCCTTAGGTTCTCAAATTGAGTTGCATCAAGAGCTTTTGTAAAGATATAATCAAGGTGATTCTCAGTACTAACATGCTCAAGCTTTATGACTTTGTCCTCCAAAAGTTCTATAATGAAATAATGCCTGATGTCATTGTGCTTGGTCCTACTATATTTAATAGGATTTTTGGAAATATTAATAACACTCAAATTGTTACAAAATAATGTCATAACATCTTGTGTGACATTGTATTCAGAAATCATTTGATTCATCCACACCAGTTGGGAGAAGCTGCTATGTACTCAGCTTCTGCAGTAGATAGAGAGACACAATTTTGTTTCTTACTGAACCAAGAGATCAAGTTGTTTCCCATAAAGAATCATTCTCTAGATATATTCTTCCTATCATCAGCACTTCCATCCCAATCAGCATCGTGAAATCCCACCGATGAGGAATTTGTATAATGGGAAAACAATATACCATAGTCACATGTTCCATTCACATACCTGAGAATCCTTTTCACTTGGTCAATGTGACTTACCTTAGGTTCTGCTTGATACCTTGTGCACACTCCAATAGAAAAACTGATGTCTGGTCTGATAGCAGTAAGACATAGAAGGATGCCAATCATGCTTCTATACAAACTCGGATCAACCCTAACTCCTTTTTCATCTTTAGATAACTTTAAGTGTGTATGAGCAGGAGTTATCTTATGTCTGGCATTTTCTAATTCAAATTTCTTCACAATATTCGTTGCATATTTGCTTTGACAGAGAAAAATGGAGTCTTCCATCTTCTTGACTTGTAATCCAAGGAAGTAAGTAAGTTTACCTACCAAACTCATCTCAAACTCAGATTGCATCTGCCTGACAAACCGTTTGACCATTTCATCCGACATTCCCCCAAAAACAATGTCATCCATATAGATCCGAGCTATCAACAATTTTCCAACTTCATCTTTGACAAAGAGTGTCTTGTCAATTCAACCCTTTCTATATCCATGATTGATTAGAAATTCAGTCAACCTCTCATACCAAGCTCTTGGAGCTTTTTTCAAGTTGTACAAGGCCTTCTTAAGTCTAAACACATGATATGGAAAGGAAGGATCAACAAACCCTTTTGGTTGTTCAACATAAACTTCTTCATTCAGATAACCATTTAGAAAGGCACTTTTCACATGCATTTGATACAACTTGAACCTTAGATGACACGCTACTCCAAGCAACAATCTGATACACTCCAAGCGAGCGACAAGAGCAAATTTTTCATCAAAGTCTATTCCCTCAATTTGAGTGTACCCTTGAGCAACCATACTGGATTTATTTCTGATGACACCTCCTTGTTCATATGTTTTGTTCTTATACACCTCCCAGACTTCATTTCTCTTGAATTGACCAAGCTCATCTTGCATAGCATTGATCAAAAATTCATTCGTCAAAGCTTACTTCACATTCTTAGGCTCAATATTTGACACAAAACAAGCATTTGATACAACTTTCCTTAATCTTGTGATTTCTCCTTGTCTTGGATTTCCTATTATAATCTCCTTAAGATGTTCCTTTTGAATTCTGAGAGAAGGTCCTTTGTCAAATACATGAGGTTCTTCACTTCAGAATCGACACTTGACCCTACAATATTTGTGGTGGATGTTGTAACATTTTCTTCAGGAACCACATCTTCTGTAGGAATAGTTGTCTTAGCTTCTTATGGGACATCATCTTCTTTAGTTGAGTCATCAAAAATAAAATTTGAAGACTCCATCACCACCTTGGTTCTGGATTTGAATAGTCTATATGCTTTACTATTTGTAGAGTATCCCAGAAAAATTCCTTCGTCTCTCTTAGCATCCAACTTCCTTCTTGGCTCACGGTCATGCAGAATATAACATTTACTTCCAAAGACATGGAAATACTTGACAGTTGGCTTTCAAAATTTATACAGAGTAACAAAAGTTACAGTTCTAATTGTCACTCTATTATGAATATAGCAATTTGTGTTCATGGCTTCAACCACAAAGTAATGGGTAATATCTTGGCATGATGCATAACTCTAGCACACTCTTGAATAGTCATGTTCTTTCGCTCAACCACAACATTTTTTTAAGGAGTGATGGGTGTGGAAAACTCATGAATAATCCCTTTAGATGCACAAAATTCCTCAAACTTGTTGTTCTCAAATTCCTTTCTGTGGTTACTTCTGATTCTGAAAACACCACAATCCTTTTCTCTTTGAATCTTGTGGCATAATTCTTTGAACACTTCAAACACCTCAAATTTCTCTTTGATGAACTTCACCCAAGTGAATCTTGAGTAGTCATCAATAATAACACAGGTATACCTTTTTCCTCAAAGACATTCAACCTGCATAGGTCCCTTCAAGTCCATGTGAAGAAGTTATATAACTCTTGAGGTAGCAAGATGTTGAATCTTCTTAGGGGACAACCTTGTCTTCTTCCCAATTTGACATTCACCATAAATTCTACCTTCATCAATCTTTAGCTTGGCAATATCTCCAATAACTCCCTTTGACAAGATCTTCTTCATACCCTTCAGATGTAGATGTCCAGGCTTTTGATTCCATAAATTCACTTAATCATCTTTTGACATTAAGAATGTTGAGAGACATTCTGGAGAACTCCATAGATAGCAGTTGTATTTTGATTTGGTTCCATTCATAAACACCTCATTCTTATCATTTGTAACTAGGCATTCAGATTGACTAAAGTTAACTTTGAGACCTTGATCATGGAGTTGAATGATACTTATCATATTTGTTGTTAGCCATTTTACAAATAACACATTATCGAGACTATGTTGTCCAACATAATCCACCTTTCCAACACCTTTGATTTCACACTTTGACCCATCTCCAAAAGTGACATAGCTAGTAGCACATGGTTTAATGTCCACTAAGAATTTCTTAACACCAGTCATGTGTCTGGAATAGCCACTATCAAAATATCAATCCTCTCTAGTTGAGGCTTTTAGAGAAGTGTAAGCTATGAGTCCATATTTTTATTTCTCTTAAATTATGATGGACATACATTTTGCTAAAACCAATTTGGTAGCAGCATGTTGAACAAGATGTTCCAACTTTCAATTTTCAGCATGTCGAGAATGATGTCCCAACCAGGAGATTGGACATCGCGTCTGCATCAATTGATAATTATGGCTCAGTTGTTTTGTTAGCTACTGAATATTCATGGAATATTTAGTTAGCTTATGTGGTGTCCAAGATTGACAAATCTGAATATTTTATGTTGGTTTTCGAAAATTTTCTTAGTTTCTAAATATGGAGACATTTTAGGAAACTAATGATTGAAGATCTATTTTCTTGGAGAAGATTTTGCAGACTCGTGAAGCCTCACTCTTGCGGTTTTGAAGCCCAACCCAGTCAAGAATAATGTTTTAAATAGACTGGTGTATACCTAATATTAGGTGGAACTTACGTGTGTGTTTTTGTTAGGGTTTTACAATCCTTATTGATGGGTTATAAGTTGTGTCAGATGTTCATAAGCTTTTAAGCATCAAAAATTTATGTGTCAGATTCTCATAAGATGTTAATGATTGAGTATTTGTATGTCAATTATCATAAGCTTTTAAGCATTGAGTTTTGTGTGTCTTGGAAGAGTTACTTCCAATTTTGTTCTCTACTTGTGTTTAGAGTTGCTCCAATTGATGAGTGTAATTGAAGAGGGATTTGAGGAGGGCCTAATACTTAGGTGTGTCTTAGGTAGAATTTAAGCAAAGGGTAGTGATTCAGTGCGTAGGATGTAAACTGAGATGTTTCTTGTGAGGTCTACAAATTGATACTATCTAGTTAATTTCATCCCTGGCTTGGTAGCCCGCAGAGTAGGAAGGTTGTTCCAAACTGGGTAAACATATCCTGTGTTTTTTAATTTCAACACTGTTTATTTTGTCCATACATCTTGTTGTTGTATGTGAAGTCAGATCCGGTGTCTCGACATCTCTTAGGACATCCAAGATTTAATAGCCAAATTTTCAATTGTTATTAGAGCAGGCACCCTGCTCTGACTCTGGGTAAGATTCAGGGAAGTTACATTTTGGTGCAATGTACAAGGATGTTAGAACTGTAATTAAAATACCGATTTTGGATGGTACCAACTATGAAAATTGGAAACCTCATATGGAAAACTTCATAAAATCCTTGGGTGACAAAGCCTGGAGAAAAGTTGTCAAAGGATGGGATCCTCGAAAAAAATTTGATGCAAAAGGGAAGGCCACTAATGTGCTGAAGCCTGAAGAGGAATGGAATGATGTTGATGAGCTACCAGTTCAAGGAAACTCCAAAGATTTGAATTCCATATTAAATGGATTTGATAAAAATATTTTTAAACTGATAAAGAACTATAAACATGAAAACATTGCATGGGAAACCATGAGAAAAGTTCATAAATAAAATTCTAAGGTAAAGATGGAAAAACTTCAACTTATCTCAACAAGATTTGATAACTTGAAGATGAAGAAGGGTGAAATTATTTAGGACTTTCACATGATTGTACTCGACATTGCTAATAACTGAGAAGATCTGGGAGAGAAGATATCAGAGGATAAGCTAATCAGGAAGATGCTTAGATCTCTGCCAAGAAGGTTTGACATGAAAGTAATTTCCATTGAAGAATCCCATGATATAAGCACTATGACTGTAGATGAACTTGTAAACTCCCTTAAGACCTTTAAATATGCTATCAATGAAAGTTATGAAAATAAAAAGAGTATAGATTTTGCTTCAAGAAATGAAGACTGAGAGGACTATAGAAAATTGAACTTAGAAGGAGCATCTAAAAATCTTGTGTTACTAGGAAGATAGTTCAACAAATTGCTGAGGAAATCTAAGTCAAATGTCAAGAACATGTCCTTCGACATCAAAAAAAAATCAGGACAATGAAGAAAGGTCATGGAAAGGGAATTCAGTGCTACGAATGTGAAGGATTTGTGCACATAAAATCCGAATGTGTTACTTTTCTCAAGAAGCAAGAGAAAGGTTTATCTATGTCATGGTAATATGAAGACTCCGAAAGTGATCGTGAAGAAGAATATGTCAAACAAGTGAATACCTTGATTGGAGTTTATGATTCTAATGTAGAATCAGATGATGAAAAGTTACTTTTGAGGAATTTGCTGCTTCATACAGGGAGTTGTGCATCAAAAGTGAATAAATCTTAAACAACGTGAAGAGCAAAAGATGATGATTTCTCTGTTACAATCTGAGAAAGTAAAACACTTATCCATTATCTCTGATCTTAAGGAGGAGGCGATGTTGCTCAATTTAAAACTGGACAATATGAGTAAAATTATAAGAATGTTAAATATTGGTTCTGATGCTCTGGATAACATTCATGAATCTCGAAGAAATGCTGGGAATGTTAGAGGTATTGGTTATGAGAGTCAAGGCATGAAGAACAAAGAAGTAAAGCCTCCAGAGAAGAAACAAGAACAAAAAATGTCATATCACATGTCACAACATCAACACAGGCATTAAACAAATCATAAAGGAGGCAGAAATCAGAACTGGAGATGCTCGTATTGTGGTAGGATTGGTCATCTAAAACCATATTACTACAAATCATATGGCTATCCCAAATCCATCCAACAACCTGGAAGAAGACATAATGTGGGTAAAATGAAGGAAAGATGGATTCCTAGAAGGAGAATGTCTGAAGAAACAACTAACGCCTCTCTTAAAATATCAACTGGAGAAGCTTGGTATTTTGACAATGGCTGTTCAAGACACATGACGAGTGTTAAGAATTTTATAGTGGAAATCAGACCATCTTCAACTAAAATTGTGACATATGGAGACGGATCTAAAGGTAGAGTAATTGGTGTTGGAAAGTTGGATTATGCAGGGAAACCTAGTGTTGATGATGTGCTGTTTGTTGAAGGATTAGATGCCAACGTGATAAGTATAAGTCAACTTTGTGACCAAGGTTTCAGAGTTAACATTACTAATTCTGAATGCTTGATAAAGAATGAGAAGGATAAGGTTTTCATGAAAGGTAGCATATCAAAATATAATTGATATTTGTGGAGTCCTGAAGAAATAACATACTATGCAAAGTGTTTAAGGGCCAAGAAAGCCATTGGAAGAAGTGGTAAGACAAGTCAGATGTTATTGGCATAAAAAGTCACTCAAGATGCCAGGACATTATATTGTGACAACTTGAGGATTACAAATGGTGATGATCATCCTATCCAACAAAGTAGTATCAAGCTTATAAAAATCGAGTCACACGATACGGAAATAAAAAAGGAAGACTTAATTTTTAGTGTGCAAACATTAAAAAATTAGGAGAACAACGTAAAATTCATAATTATGGGGAATTACAGCAATTATTACTATTTATGTGGGCCAATTAAATTTTCAAATTTCATGACTCCCACGTCTACCCAAGCTTATTCTTACAAGGTTTAATCATTTGGTCACACAATCTATAGCAAACCTACTCTTCTCTGAAAATTGTTACACCCACTCTAGATTTGTGGTTGTACTCCCGTGTCTCATTTGCAAATTCATTTCAACAAAATCAAGATGTCTTGTCATACCCCAAATTTGTCCTACCCTTTTCACTTTTATCTGGCTTAGGCTTTTCATTTCATTTGCATCATTTTCATTAGGTCAATCACACATCATTCCTTCATTCAATAAGCTAGTGGTTCAAAGCATCAGAGGTTGTGCTAACTAGGGTTCTATTTTGGTTTGAGGCTTCTACATTCTATAGTTGATTTCCCTGGCTCCTCCTTGGTCAGTGGACAATGGAATCAGTTTTGAAGTATGGTTGTCATGAGTTTCTTATTCATCCATGTACAAGGCCATTTCTCCTTCAAATTCATCAAGATCTTGGATTAGGGTTTATTTCCCTAGGTGTGATTAAAAATCACGGTTTTCTCCTGAGTTACCATCTCCTAAGTTGTTCAGTCTGAAATTAGCGTTTCCTTATGCTTAGGGGATTTTATTTCACTTAAGTGTCTTTCGTTTAGTTTCTACATCATTCATGTTATCGAAGCTAGGGTTTTGATACTTTGGCTATCCTGAGCATTCTCTTATTTCCTATATATTATGATTTCTCTTAAGAATTATGGATCATCAATTCAATATTTCTTGTTTTTTTATGGTACTCGTGAGAAAAATGTGAATTCATCAGTTGCTCCAAGAACAAGGCATAGAGAATTGGAAATTCAAGCATGATACTAGGGTATGTCCTTTGATTCATGTTCAATGGGTTTGAAGTTTTGAATTAATGCAAAGTGGTGATTGTGATTCAAAGATCATTCAAACCATGTATTAAGAAGTTTGAGTTTATTGAAGACATGGTTCATCCATTATTCAAAGATGTAACCAAAGGTCCAAAATTCATACAATTTTCATAAAAAAATTCATCATTCATAAATTCATCAAAGAGAGGTCATTTAAGTTTCATGTTCATTACATTTTAAGAAATTTACACGGAAATTTACAAATTTGAAATACAAGTTTCAAGTTTCTTATTTAAAAAGAAAAGAGAATTATTCTTCAATCTTCTTGCTCCATCTTCAAGTGTCTTGTTCTCATGCCTTGCTATAACTTCTTCTTCAAGTCTTCCTCTATGCTCTTGCAAGCTCATCCATCAACACCCCCTCATGAAACAAGACAAGTAAGACATGATTAACACATAAATAATGAAATTTAAAAAAGAAGTTTTCAAGAAAATGTTTCTTCTAATCTCATCATTAGGGATTTTGTAAAGGAATCATAAACAAGGGTTTGAATTCAGTCATTTGTCAAAGCCCAACAAAGGCCTCATTATCTTGCAAACAAAATTAGAATCTATCATTGGCCCAAGAATATTCCTATTGCAAATCAAAAAAATAGGTTTGGTTCACAATAAGAAGAGACGAGTTACCGCAAACACTTCAATGAAAAAAAACAACAAATCGTCACATAAGTAACAAGTACTGAAATTACAATTGTCCGGACCAACAACAAAGTTCAGAACATGTTAAACTAATATTATATTGCAAAAACCTGAATGAAGAGTTCACGCGAGGAAAACCCTAAACCTATTCATCATCTTCCTTAATGTCACCAAAACCCTTCAGAATCATAAAGAAGAAAAAGATATCAGCCATAAAATTTTCAGAGAAAACAAGAAAGGCCATGATCAGAAAGATATCACCAGAGAAAAACATGGCCCTGCTACTATGATACTATGCACAAAACTTGACCCTGCTGTCAAAGTAAAACAGCCTGCTACAAACCGGCATCACACTACAAAATAGTCCAAAGACAATGCCAAAAATCAAACTTGTTGTACCTATTATCTACTTGCACAAACCATAAAAATAAGCTTGCATCATGCTGCCACAACAATCTAAAAGAACCCTGTATCACCCTGCATGATGCTGCCCAAAACCATCTAAACTTTGCACAAAAATAGTCCAAACCAATGTTGTCCTATTGCATATACCATGCCCCACAAACCTGTCTTTATCACAAACAAAACCAGCCTTGTATCATGTTGTCCAACCTGCAAAGAAGTCCAAAAACATGTAGAAAACATGCTTCCCTATATCACCCTGTAAGCTACTCTCCCAAATAGTCTATCACAAACCTGCATATTATTCCAAGATCTGTGTCAAATTTGTACGAAAATATTCATAACAAAAACTGAATCAGGAAAGCATAAATTAGTATGCAAAATTGTTTAAAACCCCACCAACTCCCCTCCTCCCAAAGTCCAATTTGATTCACTATAAAAGCACACCAATGACACTAGAAACAAAACAAGAATAAGCCGAAAATTACACGCAAGAAAGGGAGAAAAATTCAACAAGAATCTCAAAAAAGAACTTCTGTCGAAACTCCTCTCTCACACTCTTCTCCAACTTTCATTTTGCAGTAGCATAACCTCAATAACACTCTTAGTAAATCCCTGCTCAAAACCGATTCACTTCACTACCTTGTACAATCCTTTATCACACTCTTTACCCCCCTATTCAAACATACTTCTTTTTCTTCCTCAACATAGTTGCATGCTCAACTGTTTCCTGGTTCCACTCGTTTCCTCTAAATCTTCTCTTTCGTGTAACCGTAGCCGTCACGCTCCATTTCATCTTCACAAAACTAACCTACCTCCAACTCATGTCATCCAAACCTCCTAATACACTCACTCCCCTTACCGCAACATACCCTCATCACTCACAACTCAACAAATCTCAACATCAGAATTAATCAATAACAATGCACATACCATATAAACTACAAATTTCCATAATCAGATTTTAGAAGCATAAAAATTAAACAGGAGCAAATTGGAGTAATTACCTCTGGCTTTCTTTATTCTTTCGGAGGAAGCTGAATTCGAAACCGTCAGACTAGCTCCGAGCTTGTAAAAAGCTTATAATCCCAGAAATTGTTGTGTTCCCATGCCTTTATATGCATTATAATTTTGTTGATGTTGTTGTTCATGAAATTCAGAAATCCGAAAACATCTTGTTGTTTCTATGCGTACATAAACTGTAATCGAGATTTTGTTCATTGTTGATTGTTCGAAACATGATTTAACCATGAATTTTTTAATGTTTGTAGATATTGGATAAGGCGAGATCGAGAGGGATTAGAGGGAGTATTATTGTTGTCTTCCTTTTGTGATTGAAGATGATAAGAGAGGACTTTTTTTTTGTTTAGAATGACAAACAGTGAAGAGGAACAGAGGAACAAGAAAAGAATAAAAAGCGAGTGCGGGAGGTGAGATAAACAGAGGTACGAGAGAGAGAGAGAGAGAGAGAGAGAGAGAGAGAGAGAGAGAGAGAGAGAGAGAGAGAGAGAGAGAGAGAGAGAGAGAGAGAGAGAGAGAGAGAGAGAGAGAGAGAGAGAGAGAGAGAGAGAGAGAGAGATTTATTTGCAAGATAAGAAGAGATATTGGTAGAGAAGAGCGGGAGGATAGGGTCAGTGAGAGAGATTTGTCTGTTATGTGATTAGTTGGGAAATTAAAACAAAAAAAATTGATTAATATTTTTCCCTTTCCCCATACAGTACTAGCTATGCCTCTTCATCTTCCAATTAGGGTTTCAAACTCACCCCATTACCCCTAAAAAAATCCAGGTTTGGGCTTAATCTTTTAGCCAAACCCATTTCATAAGTTTAGATTTTTGTATTAATAAAAGGATTAAAATAACGAATGAGGCAGCTTAGTGAAGTGGTTGGGGCGTTAGTCTATAGGCGTGAGGTACTGGGTTCGAGACCCATTGGGGACATTTTAACCACTTTTCTACATTTTTTCCTCCATTTAAGTCGTTTGATTATTTTTATTACTTCATTAATCTGAATGGTTATATTAATGAATGAATCAGTTTAGTGTAGTGGCTGGAGCGTGTGTCTGATATGCATAAGGCCTGGGTTCGAGACCCATTAAGACACTTTTATCATTATTCTGCTTTTTATCCTTTTAAACCCAAACTTTATTTTATTTTTAATTAAAATGTAAATATAACAGAAAAATGACTTGGTTCAGTGACAAGGAAAGAGAGTTATAACTTAGGGGACATGAGTTAAATCTCTAGCTTTACCTTTTTTTTCTTTAAAATTCTAAGTGTTACAAGTTTTTTTCTTATTTCATTTTAAATTTTATACAAAAATCACAAAAAATAGAATTAGGTTTTAATTTTCTTTATATGATAAAAAACACCAAAAAATATTAGATTAGAATTTTAATTTTCTTTTGATAATTTCTTTACTAAAAAAATAAAAATATATTAGAATATAGTAGTATTAAAATTTTTGATTCCCCTTTTTTAGAACACCTCCATTTCGCAATTCATAATAATTTAGAATTAAGTTTTAAGATTTATTTTCACAAAAATATCATAAAAATATTATAGTATCATTTTATTTTATTTACTTGATAAAAATCATAAAAAATGTTAAGAACTTAATTTCTTTGTTTTTGTTTGATTAATTGGTTAATCTTGATTACATGTTCCCTTAAGTGATTCCCAAAATTGATTAAATTCATGTTGATCGTTTCATGTTCAGTTAGAAATTATGATCAAACTATGTATGATAACTTTAAGATTAAATTTCTTTTACACTCAACATTAGGTCCATATTTGTATGACAACAATTAGGTTTTTTAGTCTCCCCCTTAGACTCTTTCTTCTTTTTTAAATTACAACAAAACTTTCTCTCCGTAATCAAAAATCCAAAAACACTTAATCATTATTCAAACTCACTTACACTTAACAAAAATACTCAACAAATCAAAGATTCCTTCAAAAGGGCATGTTATCTCCGTTCTACCGCGATACCAGCCGTGCCTATTGCTAGAATACGTGCATTAACGTCACCCACTAAAAAACACAAACAAACCAACATTTTCTAGAAGAACTATGATATTATAATTCCTTCATAGGATACGTAGACATAAGGTTGCGAGACCCTCATGAATGCACTAATAAAATCCGTTTCATTTCCCTTAGCAAGTATAGTTATAGATAGACACACCCTTAGAAGCAAACAATCAAAATGGATCCCGTTGAGTACAATGGATGTGAGGGGTGATAATACCTTCCCCTCACATAATCAACTTTTGTACCCTCTCTTTTGGTCGCAAGACCATCTTATCCATCCTCTTGGGGTTTTCTCTATATTTCCCATTCCTTCGGGATAAATAAAGTTCGGTGGAGGTTCTGCGTATTTTGCTGGTAGCTTCATATCTCAACATCCTTCATTTAAATTTGTGCATGCTTCTTCTGATGATCACAGATCATGTCAAGAAAATTGTAGGGCCAATGATAAAAGTTGCTTGATCAACTTCGCTAACCTAGTTTTGGATATTGATCCATTATCCATTATCCTAGCCTCCACTTAAGAGAGAGAGAAAAACTTCTCACTTCAAAAGATGTCAGAACTTCAGGTAAGTCTACTCCTTTTAATTTGGTAAAAATAGGGCCAATATTAACCTAGAGAAATAATCTAGAAAGATAAACCCTTTTGGGCCTGTTATTATTGATGAGACTACTTCTAAAGATTATAATAGTAACTTGGATAAGAGACATTGAAGGTTTGTATGCAAGATGTTGAAGGAATTAGGTATCTTATCAAATGTTTAGACATGTAAAGAAACTAGGTCTGACGAGACCCCTGATGCAAGGCCTGATGATGTTCTGTCAGAATAATTTGATAGTGAAAGGAGGAGCAAGAAGAAGGTTGATTTGGTTATAAATGTAGACGGCTTTCCTTCTGATGATAAGTCTATTGATAAACATCTATCTACTAACAAATCAAGTAGGTTTCATAAAAGAAGAGAAAAGGTGGTGTTGGTTGAGAATTCTCCTCCTAAGAAGGGTCAAGGAAAGGCTGGTGAGTTAAGAAACAGTCCTGCAAAGTGTTCCAGGAGGAAAGCTTCTATTAGTCCTCTAAAGCAGTGGAGTAAGGGTGAAGTATCGACCAAGAAGAGGAAGGTTGTCTCTTCTAATGATTCTGAGTATGATGACGAAAGAGATGTGCAGGACATCATTCCTTACAACAGGTCTGCTACAAAGAAAAGAAGTATTACTGCTCATAAAGCATCTTTAAACAAAGTGTACTTCCATCATAAGGAGAATTCAGAGAAGTGGCATCATGTGAAGAAAAGAAGGATTAGCTTGGAAAGGGAACTGGGAAAGGATTTTCAGAAATTTGATGATGTAGTGGAGCTAATAAAAACCGCTGGTTTGATGAAGACTATCACTAAGTTTGGTCCTTTCTATGAGAAATGTAGTCAAGGAATTTGTTGCCAATATTCCTGAAAAATGTGATATCGATGGGAGTAAATACTATGGGAAGGTGATAGTTAGGAGAAAGATTGTGATGCTCTCACCTAAAGGGATCAACACATATATCGGCAGGACTGAAAATCCTCAGACTGAGTTAGAAGACTCAGATGATGATATTTGCACGGAAATAACCAATGGTCATGTGAAACACTGGCCTAATAATGGGAAGCTATCATTAGGAGGACTCAGTGTTAAGTGTTCTATCCTCCATAGGATCGATACTATAAATTGGATACCCACACATCATACCTCCACCTAATCCATTATACTTGTTAGGTTCATCCATGCAATAGGGAGAAAGGTTGCTTTGGATTTTGGAGCCTACATATTTGAACAAATATTAAAGCAACGAGCTTCAACTACTATGAAGATGCCAATTTTATTTCCCTCTCACATCTGTGGCATAATCCTAGAGAAACATCCTGATATTCTTCTAGATACAAACAAGATGAAGAAAAGGAAAACTCCTTTAACTCTGCATCAGAAATTGTTCGGTGGAACACATGCTCAAGATGTGGTCATAACCTCTTAAGAGGCACCTGTTCCTAAAATCACATGAGCAAAAATAATTTCTTAATTGATGGAGACTTGTAGGGAATTGGAGGACTCTAATAGAACTGGAACTACTAGAAAGGCTAATCTTGAAAAGTTGATTAAAGTTTTAATGAAGGAACCTGAAAAAGAAGCTGAAGTTGTTGATGATGACTCTGAAGACAATAATGCACCTAAACATGTTGCATTTGATGATAATACATCCGATGGCGATACTTTTCCAAGAAGAGGAACTGATGAAGAGAGTGAGGAATCTTGTTTTGATGAGGATGGTGATCCTGGTGCTACTATTCATAAAGGCTGCAGTTTTATTTTTTTATCGTTGTTGCAAGTGTTTTTTATGTCTTTGTAAGGGTTAAATACCCAGGATATTTTTAATTTTTGCACCTTGATACTTAAAATTTAGGTGCTTAAATTTTTTCTAGTATTATCTACTTACCTTTGTCATATTATGGCTAAAAAGGGGAAGTAGTATGATATTGGTGGTGCTGGAGCTGGCACTAGTTGGTGCTATGCTGAGGGGGAGAATTCTATGACTTTCTCTGTTTTATGATAACAAGTATTGAGGGGGAGTTCCTGCTGTTCTGGAAGATGTCAGATGCAATGTCCCTATTTTTGTTGCAGTTATGTTAGTAGATCAACTAACTACTAACTATTTGATGTGTGTGCTACTAATTTATGTGTTGCTAACCATGCCTATGTTTTTGTCTCGTTGTTGTATCTCTGATGTGTATGTTTGATTTATTTTCAAGCATACTTTACTGTGCAAGGGTTGTTTGGGTGTTTTACCCAAAATGTGCCAAAGGGAGAGATTGTTATTTCTCTTAAATTATAATTGACATGCATTTTGGTAAAACCAATTTGGCAGCAACATGTTAAACAAGATGTTTCAACATTTAGTTTTCAACATGTCGAGTAAGATGTCCCAACCAGGAGAAGGATATCGTGTCTGCAGAAGTTGACATTTATGGTTTAGTTGTTTTGTTAGATACTGAATATTCAAGGAATATTTAGTTAGTTTATGTGGCGTCCAAGATTGACAAATCAGAATATTTTATGTACCTCCTAACCGTTTTTCTAACTACACTAACTAACTTCACTTTTCACCCTTATTGAATCTTACATAATCTCTTAAATGCCTAACCAAATGCTGACTCAGCTCTAACTGATTCTTCTAACAAACTGTAACTGCCTTTCTGACAACTGAACGATATTACAAAATTTTCTCAGATTCAAAGAGGGATGATTCATTTAGCATTATTGACAATAACCAAAATCAGAGATACGATACATTGATTATAAGTTGATAAAAAATCAGGAAAAAAATACTCACCTCTCTCTGAATCCTCTCATCATTCTTCAATCATTCAGAAGAATCACCAAAACATAAAAACTGAAACAAGAAATCTCTCTTCGTTCACCATCTCTCAAAGCTTCAACAATCTTCATCTGCTTCACTCTCTCCAATCTTCATCTATTTATCATATCAGCGTCAATCTTGGAGAAACACTTAACTGCATCTTCACTAATATGCACCGTTCAACAACCAAATATTCATAAAAAATTTGAAGCTTCAATCTTCACAACAGACTTTCAATTTCGCACATCATCAACTTGCAGCCTCACGTCTTCCATCATCTTCACATAACATCGACTTGCTTGCATCTGCTGCAACAGAATCCCCTAATCGCTTGGCTTTGCGACTTCACAAACAATATTACCTTCGTATCTTCATCTCCATCATCACAAAGTAAAACATGCTCAAAAATTTAGAAGAAGGGAAGAAGAGTGTCTAGAAGGATAGGTGAAGAAGAAGAGTAAAAAGTGAAAACGAGTGTTTACCTGAAGATTATCAGCGGATTTTCCTGTGCTATCTATGTTGTGGAAAAGTCACTGGAGATTCTCTTATAGGTAAGCCTTAATCTCTGATCATTTGTCATTATTTTAGTTCTTGCATCATATCATGGTGAAACCTACGACCTCAACAACATTTCCACCAAGGCCTCGAAACGAAGTCTTCCACTGAAGCCATTTATTGTCCGTTTTAAAACCTAGGGTTACTGGGAGTATCGGCTAGATGTAGGGGTTTAGAGCGTAAATTGATGAAAAACATTGTTGTATTCGTGTTGAGATGAAGATATTGATGTATCTAATTAGAGTTTCTAATATTAATGGCGGCAGTGATGGCAGTGAAGCCGCCAATTCGCAAGAGAAGAAGAGAATGAGTCTTGTGTTGTGTATAATATGGATATAGACCGTCATCTCTAATAACCCTAACTCTTCTCTATAATAACGATGTCTTTTTTGTTACAACAAAAAACAGCTTATGAATCCATTTCTGGACTGGGCTTAGCATCACATGCTAAACTGCTTAATTATATCACTAGTTGTCGATGACACCCCCTTGAGCTTATTATTTTCTTTTGTTAAATTTAGAATTTTATTTTTATTTTTCATGATAAAGAATTATAAAAATCAATAAAACTTGTTAGTTTTTGTTAGGAATTAATTCTTTAGTTCAATAGAATATATTTATAACAAAAAAAATAAAGAATGTTAGAATATAATAGATTTTTTTTAGAATCTCTTTGTAGAATTTTCTATTATCGATTATGTTTAGTCACCATTTTTTTACTTGAGACTTGTGATTCACCTTTACTTTTCGAGATTTGAGTCATATGAAGGTTTATTGTGTGATATTCAGATATGCTTGGGATTTCGATTGTGATTTATATTCACATATGATGCTTCGACCCTTATTTCGAGCATTTGATTTCTGAGTCTTTCCTTTGATATATGAAGCATTCCTGAAGATCATCAGATTTCTTTGTTTTAGATACGCTTTGCTACAAATTGATATTCGTTGGGTATTTCCTCTTGTTTATCTCATTTCGCACTTTACTGCTATCCAAATATCATGAGAAGTAGGAACTTTACTACTTTCTAGATATCATGAGAAGTAGGAAATAAAGAGAGTGCACTCAAAATCGCTGTTTAAATTCTTGTAGCAGGCACAACTTTATGTATGATAATTGCGGTTGTTTAAAATCCTACCTTTGAAGTAGGTATTATGCACGTGTGTTTACATTTGTGCCCATATAATATTAAAAATGATAAGTCCTCAAAAGGAGGAAAGAATGGAGGGTCTATAATCGACCCCCACATATTCTAGTCTGTGTCATCCTTAGCTCACGTCGTGCATTGATGCTTCGTAGTCGTGCAGATCTTGTGTATCAAGTCGGTCATGTGGAGAAGGGTTCACAACCAACCCCCACACTTTATCAAGAGTTCATGATGGTCATTGATGATACTTCACTACGCGCTTGTTTTCTTCGGGTGATATGCTCCCCTTAGCTAAAGCATTTCTTTTATTTTTTATTTCATCTGTCTCCCGCTTGTTTGCTTCGGGTGATCTGCTCCCCTTAGCTAATGCATTTATCTTGTTTCCCCTATCCCTTTGAGTCATTATATGCTACTTATGTTAGTATGCTTTTGCCAAAGCATTTGTTGGCTTATTTGTTTGCTATACCATAATTCCCTTAGGATCGCTCTATTAGAGTAGCTTTAGAGCTAAACATTAGGATAGGTATCCATGCATGCTAACATAATTTAGAGATTTACCTTTAAAAACTCAACCTTAGGATCAATCATTGTATGATAACAGTAGGGATAGATTTAGGTTAGCCTCCCTTAGATGTTTTTGTTTCTTTTGCATCCTTGCATTAAGACTAAAACTCTTTTTCTTGAAAAATGCATAAAACGTCTAATAATTTTCAAATCCTTCTTTAAGGTAAAAAATATCAACCAAGAAAAACTCTTTTGTGCCTTCGGGATCCTTTTTTCTTCTTTCAAACTTTTCAAAAGAAAATGTTAATTCACTTCTGTGCTGATGCGTAAGTCTACAAAGGTCGAGTTGTGGCAGAAGGCGAAATTAGTATTGTTCATTAAAAAATACAAACCAACAAAAACTTTTGAGCCAAACTACGGTTGCTCTGATTCTTTAAAAGGGATACGTTGGCATGTGCGTAGGGACCAAGAGAGCATAAATTTATTTTGCCTACATTATTTTGTATTTTATTTTAGATCTTAAGCATTAGATTTAACCACACCCTTTACATTAGAATAACAAGAGTGCATACCATAGAGTACTACAGGCGTGTGGGTTGCTAACACCTTCCCCTCGCGTAACAGACTCTTTTACCCGTATCTCTTTGTCGTTTGACCTTGATTTCACCCTTCTCAGGTTTACTCAGTGTTTTGCTTTCCCTTCCCGTGGGATAAAAGATGTTCGATGGCGACTTCGTTGATTTCATTATTAGTTGACAGTTTAGCAGGTTGTTTCAGCTGGCGAATTCACTGGGAACAGATTGACCTATTTGTGGTCCATCTCAGAGTCCATCCTAGCTCTTGTTTTCTTTTCTTTGGGTGTTTATTTTTATGCTTTCAGTTTATTCATTGCATGTTTATCTGAGCATATGTTTGCATTGCATTGTATTGCTTTCCATATTGGTTATATGCGATGCCGGATTCTGGTTTTCCATGTTGGATGGGTGTTACTATTGAGGTAAAAACCCCAGTACCCAAGCTAGAGTGCACTAACTAGGAAACCTAGGAATAGAGTAGAACATGACGGCTATTGGATGAAGGTCCTACTAGTGCGGTTATGTCGTTTACACTTATATGAGGTTCAAATAGAGTGTTATCATCAAATGGAATGTTTCAGGCGAACCCGTGATTTTGAGTTACCATTGACATATCCTGACCTAGTCTTTACCCTGAGTTGGGAGGGAATAATTTTTACAGGTACATGTGGTGACTTTTTTTTGATGGTGACCTTGTTCTGTTGGTAACCTGACTCTTTGGTTATGCTCTTGACCTTTGATCTTGATATATTCAATTTCCTGACCGTTGTGTTCTGAAATTGGTGTTGGACCTTTGATCCTGTGATATTTGGATTACTGAGCAGATTGACACAACAATTATTCAGAGGATTGTACAATTGTTATGCTGAAATTTTGAACCTATGGTATTGCACTTTCATCATACATATTTATTTTCACAAATACAGAAATGTGTTAAAAATGTATGCATGAAAAGAGCTGACACACATGTTCTTTCCATTTCCAAGGAATCACGCTTGTTAACATTATGTTATGTTTGTCCATCTTTTACTTGATCAAAATCAAAATTAGAAGCATGTGAATTCCTTGAAAATGATTGAACATATAATTTCATCCACTCATTCACCTCATGCATCTTCATGCATCCATAAACAGGTACTCAGAATGGGTAATCCTTATTCAGACTCGACATTTTCTTTTTAGAAATGCAAATCTCGACTTCTCACTACTTTGTCATTCGAAAAATCTATGGAATGACTTCGTGGGGAATTGGATGAGATGATGAGATGAAATAATCATAAGGGGATATTTATTGGGGACATGCATGCAATGGCCTGTAGTCAGAATTCCTCAATGGAAAAATAACCAGTTGAAGACTCCGTTGAGTCGGGAATGAAAATTCTAAAGGCAATGTCAACAATGGAAAATGATCTTAAATATGTGGTTGCAACAATAGCTGTCATTCATCCCCGGCCTAGGGGACATTTTTAAAATCATGAGATACTTTGTGGGTCTCACCCATAAATTTGTGCTCTTGGATTTTCTCATCAATTACTAGTTTCTGGTTTCCAAGTGAGTCCATTGAGCAAAGCTTATCAATAGTGATAGAAAAAACTTGATAAGCATGTTGATACAATCTCTATACCTTGCACCCAATTACTTCCTCGTGTGTTGGAAGCTCAATTGATTAAGCTCCGTGCTTTAGGTCCTCCTTCCACAAATCTCTCTCCTAATTTCGATGCAAATGAACTAGATGTCTCTCCTATTCTGGGATACCTGTTTATGATATTGAAAATTGCAAGAGATTAAGGTATGAAGTCAGGCACTTGTCTGAATTATTTTCCAAAGTGTAGTACATGGTCAACAAACCGTTTCATACTCTTTCTCCTCAGTTGAGTGCTTCTGTTGTGTAGTTGAGGATGGGGTGATACTTATGTGATGAAGGAGTATAAGATGCCTACTTCTTGGAAATCTTCTGTTGTGTAGAATAAAAATACCTCAAAGGTGAAATTCTACATTCAGAGTAGTTTCTTCAGTGTAGTAGAAGATTCTTTGTTATAGTTTCTGAATTTTTCTTCTATGTAGTTGAAGACGGAGATTCTTTTGTGAAGTAGGAGATTCTCCGTGATTCAGTTGCTAGAACTTCTCTTTTGTGAAGTAGGAGATGAAGTTTACATTCCTCTTTGTAGTAGAAGATTCTTTGGTATGATTTCTGGATTTTTCTTTTGTGTAGCAGAAGAGGGTGCTTCTTTTGTGTAGTAGGAGACGCTCCAGAATTTAGCTGCTGATTTTCTTTTATATAGTAGAAGATGGTTGACATTTCTTCTCTGTGGTAGAGTATATTTGGTGATGCAGTTTATACATGTTCGCTTGATAAAGCATTCATCACATCTTTGGGGGAATATCCTTTGTGATTAGCATGCTAGGGAACCTGGACATTTAATTGAAGGTTGTGAACCATCTAAAGAAGACGTGCAACACCTGCTTGATGCAAAGGCTATCAATTTTGGGTCAGCCAGTCAGATTTGAAGTCTCCTTTGACTCAGTGAATGTCAAGACTTTCAGATCATCATCTGAAGCAACAAATCCATACGGCTACTAGTCTCTTTAACATGGAAATTTCAAAGTTACATTTGCATTCTCATTTGTAATCTTTCTTGTTTGGTTCAGTATTTTCTTGTGTACGAAACTTGCTTAGTTTTTAATATTAATCATAATGCATTGAATATGTATGTCTTGAATTAATCCCTTCGTATTCACTCTTAAATGTTTTTCTTTTCTTTTTGATACTTAACTCTTGTTAGATAAAGCAAAGTACCTCTGGAGGAAGGATGCTGAGAAATATACCAAGAATCTCAGATGGTATGCTTTTAAGTATAACCTTGCTGACGATGTACGTGCCTTGTTTCAAATTCCCCAACACTGAAGATATAAGGGAGTGAAACCCTCGTCAACCCCTTTGAGCCAGAAGTAGGAGTTTCTTTTCTTGTCAAAAAAACCATCACATTTAACCTGTGGCAGGGAAGATTTCAGTTAATCTTGTTGAGCGTTCAAAACTCATCAAGAGTGTGCATCTAAGGATACAACAACAATTATCCATTAAAAGGCTAAGGAAAGTAAAAACCGCAATGGTTAATTCTCATCTATCATTAGCGTGTGTCAATTGAAGAAATCCCAATAGGCATCTCTCGTACATTCGGAAGTCAAGAGATGACGATACAATAATGGTTATCCCTCGTCAACCAAACAGCGAGGTAGTCACAATCCTTTTCAGAAAATTAAAGAACGACTCGAAGTCACATGACTAGTTCAAACGTAAGGAAATGATGAAAGAAAGAGACAAAAATCCCCGCTAAGTTGAAACTTGAAAAAATAAGTCACTTTGGCAAAAGTCATGGCTTCCCGCTGGACTTTAGAGTCAAATTCAAAAATAATTTGTCTAGGAAATATTTAGGGAAAGAAAAAAGCGCGAAAAGCAAAAAGGGATTAGCGAAAAACCCTCAGCAAAGAACAAAGTCATGTTAACAGAAGCACAAAAGAAGGTTGGGAAGGTGAGTGACTGTCGTGTCCAAAAAAACCTCGTTTGACTTCCTCAACCATCACAAACCTTTTGAGAGATCAGTGCTTGTATTGGTTTAACTGAATGTATGATGGAATAACATCATGGAGAATGGGTGGGCACCTAATATTATGAGCCTTAAATCCTTTTTTCTAAAAACGGGTAAGCAGACTATGATACAACCCTTAAAAGTTCTAACTGAAGCATGGGTTAATTTGAAAGCAAAATTGTAATGGCAATACAGTAATCTGACTCCTAGGAGGCTTGCTAAAAGTTTTGAGTTGGTATCACTCCATCTTTTTACTTTCTTTCGCCAAAATTATTTTCTTCTTTTTTTATATTTAATATTTTCAATAAAAGTTTTTAAACTTCAAGACAAACATGAACTTTGCATTATAATTATCATTCTTAGAATAAAAATACTTTGCATATGAATAAGTGCTTAAACATCAAGTGATCTTGCATAATGAGCATCAGATGGAAGTTTGATTATCCTAAGGGAAAAATTTCTTCGTGGATGTGTTAAAGAACAAATCATTTTCGAGAATGACCTTAATCTGGGGAAGACATTCTTTTGACACCATTGAGTAAAAGAATACCAGTTTGATAAATGATATGAAGTAGATTGCAAAGGTTGATTTCCTAGAGTCTTTGTCGAGCAGTGGTGCACTACTTTCAGTTGGCCCCACAGGACGTATTTCTTCAAGTATTTGTTGGAGAACGAACCATTTCAAGTTGAGAAGTATGGTTGTACTAACCTACTTTCAAGACGTAAGTAGATTACCCTAAGGTTGTGTTGTCTTCATAACTCTGAGCTTCTCATTTCTCTATGAGCATGAGATGAAGAAAAGGTTTGTCAAGACTCTGTTGAGTAGGGGAAAGCATGTTGAATACTCTGTTGAGAAATTGTTCAGCCAATCGGACACACTCAAGTCAGGATTTCATCCCTCAAAGTACATTCAAACTGGGGAAATCATGTCGAGATTTGACAAAGTTTCTCCGAGAATCCGTAGATTAGAGGAGAATCTTTTCGGAATCTGAAGATGCATGGGCATTTACTCAAGCATGGTTGAAACCATATCCAACATTGGTTAACTATTAGTCGTGTTTTGAAGATCATATTACTTGTCTCTTTCATTTTGGTGGTACATATCTTAGAAAGTCCTCTCGAGGCAATTTATTTTTCAAAATCCCTATAGACTTTGGAAAGGCATTATGCAAGGGAATTTTCTCCTCTTCAAGGGTTAAACAGATTAAGTCCAGGAGCATGCTAAACAATTTATGAATTTAAAAAGCATATCTCTAATTGAAGTTTGGATTGTTATCCTCAACAGGATACGAGCAGAAATGCAAAGAGCATGTGAGGTGGTCACCCATACAAGATTCGTGCCAAAAATGTTATTTCTTAGGAGGACTTCTTTCCCCAGTAAAGGATTTCTTGATACTTGACAAAAGTTTGTCCGCTAAGGGGTTTCTCTTTAGAAATTTAGAAGTTCTTTGAAGTCAAGATGATTTCTTTTCAGCGGACTACAATTTATTTTTGCAGCATCTTCTCCAAAGTTTATTTTTCAGTGGCATTCCTCCTCGGAATTGACATGATGAAGTTATAATCTTGCATCGCAGTTTTTACCTAGTTGTTGGTAGTTCAAATTATTTATTCTTCATAGAAGTTTGCCATTCCACAGATTGGGCATATCGCCATAATTTCTATTTTTTGCAAGTATTGTTGGTCTTTTATGACAAGAAGCATACCAACAAATGAATTAAGAAGGGAATGTACGCGACCAATATGAAGATTTATGTAGAATGGGATACAATTTCCCCAGTAAATGGTCACTTCTGCTTAAGACAAAATCATTATTCCCCAATGAAAGCGTGCTCTCGCCAGACATAATTCCTTATCTCTAGTGAATGTATACCCATGTGTAATCCCCACTGAAGTCAGCATTCTTGATAAGATTTTGTTTAAGAGTTTATCCTTTCCACGGGGTTTATCTCCAAAGAAGTGCATTTCGGCACGATTCTTTATAATCTTCTTCTTCAGCACAGTCTACTCTGTTTTGAAGAATTTGGTAAGGATCTCTTATTTGGACTAGATACATTTGGTATATCCTCTTGAAGTCAATACCCTGGGTATCTGTGGTTGGCATTTATATCCCTAGTAAGGTTGTCATTCATTGTCTCCATGAAGCTCATATCTTTTCTCCCCAATCAAGTTGGAACCTATCAGGTTTCTTAAAGAGATGTTTGATCAGCATGCTTATTATGCCCCCGTGGAGCGGTGTGCATAAACGATTGTTGTTTAGGGTTCTTTTATCCCCAGTGATAGAGTATTGCTGAAATATTTCCTCGGTGGAATTCTTAACCTCAAGCTTATGGTTCAAAGATGCCCTCCTCTTCCCAAGTGAAGATTGTTACCCTCAATGTTAGTATTCCCAGTGTGGCCTTGGGTAGAGTTTGTTTATTTAAGAATTTTTATAATTCCCTAGTTGAAACCCCTTTTATTGGGGATTTACATTAGAATGTCCCAGTTCCAAGCAAAGTTCTCTTTATCCTTGGAAAGAGATGTTGGATTTTTCCCCGGGAAGTTGGGAATTGGATCAAAGTGCAGAATTTTCTCTGAACTGCAATTTTTTTTGTAGTATTCCCAGTGAAGGTGTACTCTCGCTCGAGCATTCCTCCTTCCCAGTGCAGTATATTTCTCTCCAGGTTTTCTCGTAAGAATCGTTTTATTCACCAACCGGTAATTCTTGATATACTCCGCTTGACGTCGATATTCTACGGCTTCCCTGGTGAGGTTCACACTCATTCTCCTCATGAAGTATGCATTCTCCTCCTTAGTGAGGGGTGCAGCCTCTCTCTCCAATGCGACTTTCCTATATCAGGGTTTCTTGAAGAGATTCATGTTTACCTATGGGAGATTCTGGTTTGGTATCCTCCTAAGGACAACCATCATCCCAAATGAAGTGATTTCTGCTCTCTAGTATAAAAATCCTAGTCGGCTTGAATCTTGTAGTGATGGCTACACCCAGTGCAATAGGTATTGTTGATGTTGTTGTCTAAAGTTTTGGGGCTCCCAAGTGTAAGAGGTAGTCTTTACCCCCAGTCGAAGTTAAATTTCGAAGACCTGTCGAAGTAAGTGATCTATTATTCCCTAGTGGAGCATGCTTTCTTTGTCTAGTGGAGCAAGTGTCCTGTCTCCCCAGTGTGGTGTACATGGGAGTTCCAGTCATAAATTTTTCATCCCTAGTGATAGAAGATTTTGTTGAGATATCCCAAGTGGATTTTCTATCCCAGGATGTTTGTTTCTTCCCTAAGTGAAGATTTTTTACCCCGGGCGGTGTTATCCCCAGTGTGGTATGAGTATAATTCTTTTTATTTAATAACTTCTATACTCTCCAATAGAAGTTATCTTTGTCAAGAAATTCTACGCTAGAAAGTATCCATCCCCAGCGAAGCTCTCCTCTTTCTAACGGAAGATAAGGAATTTGTTCTCCAGGAAGTCAAGAGTTTGATTAGAGTTCAAAATTTTCTCTGAAATGCAATTTTTTTGCAGTATTGCTCTCCAGGAAGTTACTTCCTCGATAATATTGATCTTTAGAGGTTGGTGGTTCCGAATCTCGGTTCCCCATTGAAGTACGAATTACCTTTTCTCTACAGAAGATCAAATGTGCAAGAATAATCGTTCAGAAGTTCATTGTCTTCTCAGCAGCCAATTATTGATGTGTTTTCCCCAGTTCATTTCTAAACATGCATCATTACATTGCATCTACCAAAATGCGTAGCATTTCCATTGTATGGAGCATTACGCTATAAAAAACTGAAACATGCATAAGTATAAGCCAATTGTGTTTACTTGCAGTAACCAGATTGTTATGTGCTCAGATTTGAATTATCTCCACGTCAAGCCTAGGGTGATCCTATTCGGTTTCCCCAACAGAGTCTATTTGGTTTACCACCAGTTGGGTCTTTTGTATCTTCCATTTCCCTAGTAAGTTTGTGGGTCGTTCTTGCCTTTGCAATCCCTTGGTTATTTTATCCGTGTTTGCTTTTCTGTCAGAGTGTGAGTAAGAGTCGGTGTATATCTTTTCTTGTTTCTCAATTATTTGAGTATCCATACTTGGTGTGTGGTAATTTAGATAATTGCCACTCTTGAAGAATTACACCCCACCTTTGGCCTGAGGGAGTTTGTAGTTCTTGCGTATTTGCAATTTCTTAAAGCCCAACGTGTGCTGGCAATCCATGTTTAGAGTCCTTATAGTTGGTCTTTTTTTCTAACAACATGTCCGCCTTCGATCAGCTTTTTGTTTGGGTTCAATACAAACATGAATTCCCAGTAATTAATTTTCCCAAGTGTCCCTTTAAATTGGTATTTTTCTTTGTAAGTCCGCCTTTGATCGACATTCTATTCAGAGTCAATGTGACATTGTATCCCCAGAAAGTCCTCTTTTGGTCAGCGTTCTTCTCTCCAAGAGTCTACCTTCGGTTAGTTTTCTTTTCATTATGGAGTTCTCCTTTGATCGGCGATAATTTCTTAGGAGTTTACATTTGCCTTAGCTTCCTTGTTGATTCGCCTTTGTGAAGGAATCCTTTGTTAAGAGTCTACTTCGGTTGGTCTCTTTCTTATATGTGTTTAACTCTGACCAGATACGTATATTTTACCCCTACTTCGCCTTCATTCAGTGTTATTTCTCCAGGAGTCTATTTGTGGTTAGTATTCCTTCTTTGATATCTTTGGTTGAGATCGATTTGACAAATTCTTCCATCTTTGATATCCGGTTCAGATTGATTTGACAGATTTCTTCCATCTTTGATATCCGATTGAGATTGATTTGACAGATTCCTTCCATCTTTGATATTTGGTTGAGATTGACTTGAGAGATTTCTTTCATCTTTGATATCTCATTGAGATTGATTTGACAGATTTCTTCCATCTTTAATATTCAGTTGAGATCGATTTGAAAGATTTCTTCCATCTTTGATATCCAGTTGAGATCAATTTGACATATTTCTTCTATCTTTGATATCCGCTTGAGATCGATTTGACAGATTTCTTCCATCTTTGATATCTGGTTGAGATCGATTTGACAAATTTCTTCCATATTTGATATCCGGTTGAGATCAACTTGACAGATTTCTTCCATCTTTGATATCTCCCGTATGTGTCTGCTACCAACCCTAAACATGTATTCTTGATATCTTTGTTAGAGCTTTCTTCGGCCTGTCTCTTTCGTATGTATTTCCTACCGACTCCAGATATGTATTTTTGATATCTTTTTCTTATGTCTGCTACCAACTTCGGGAATATTTCTTTGATATCTTTTGTATGTGTGTGCTACCAACCTCAGGTATGTATTCTTGATATCTTTGTTAGAGCTTTTCAGTCTGTCTCTTTCATATGTATCCCCTGTCGACTCCAGATATGTATTTTTGATATATTTTTCGTATGTCCGCTACCAACTCCGGGCATATATCTTTGATATATTCCGTATGTGTCTTCTACCAACCCCAGACATGTACTCTTGATATTTTTGTTAAAGCTTTCTTCGGTTTGTCTCTTTCGTATGTATCCACTACCGACTCTAGATATGTATTTTTTATATCTTTTTAGTATTTCCGCTACCAACTTCATGCCTATATCTTTGATATCTTTCGTATGTGTCTACTACCAACTCCAGACATGTATTCTTGATATCTTTGTTAAAGCTTTCTTCGGTTTGTCTTTTTCGTATGTCCGCTACCGATTTTAGGCATATATTTTCTATATCTTTCTCGTATGTGTTTGCTACTAACCCCGAACATGTATTTCGATATCTTTCTTGTCATGTGTTCGCTACTAACCTCGATCATGTACTTTCGATATCTTTCTTGTCATGTGCTTTATACCAACTCCGAACATATGTTCCTTGATAACCAAGTTCTCTTCTATGTGTTTAACCATGGCCTGACATACATTTACCCTAGATAACCTCTTTAACCCAAAAAGAAAAAAAATAGAGAATACATAAAACAAACAAAAAATTAAGTGACTGGATTTAGAATGCAAATTTTTGGGTTCTTTTAGTATTTAATATTCTCCCACCTTGAATGTTCGAAAGGCTAGCACCAATCTCACCTTGATGATACTTAAAAGAGGGATTCAAGTCGACTGTCATTTCTAAGATGCAAGACAACCAAAGGAAAATGCTTGGAATTTTCAAATGAAAATGGAGTGAAACAATAGAGAGGCGCATTTCTTAAAATATATGTCATATTTTAAATCTGCTCATTACAAAACAAAAGATTCATTACACTTTCAAAACCATTACGTTATCACAAGTCCTTTACACCATACCAAGAAATACATCAATTTTGTTCAAGCATAATCCTAATTTCCTAAACATTTTTATTGCCTCCCATCTACATTTTCTGCAAGCTATCTTCATAATACTTCACTTTCTTTCCTCCAAAACCATAATATTACGCCTTCACAAACTATTAAAACAGTTCCAGGCCTGCACCAAACTTGAATTCAAATCATGGTAGCCATGTTGTATTCACAAACACAATAAACAACTCTGTTCAATAGTCCACAAGTTCAATCAGAAAAATAGTTTAGCAGCCTGCAATATATTCAAAATTCATCCAGAAAACCAGTTAACGGTTATCATTATTAGTGCATACCAATTTGAGTCAAAGCAGAAAAACATGATGCAATTTAATTTAACATTCAGGATCGATTTACATTCAGCATCAAGTCTAATAAACTGGATCAATATATCACAGTTTAGCTACAAATTTAAAACCTATCAAAATCCCGCCTTTCCCTTCATGTATCTGTTAGAACAATGTTTGAATCTAGTACCCTATATTTAAGTTTTGATGATAACAAAGTGAAAAGATAGAGTAGTTATATGTTTCATGTTTGAACTATATGCTGCCTAAAATTACTATGCTCTGACTTGCAGATACGCTGATTAAAATAAGCAAGATCACTTTATCAGCATCAGAATTTGATTTGATACACCAGCATCAGAAGTTGCTGAATCAGAACGTGAAGATCAGATGATCAACTCACGAACACGCTGAAGCTTGATGAACAGAACTGCGCATAAACACTCTGATACAGAAACAAATAGTTCATCAGCAGCGAAGCAGAATCAGAATGAGCCAAGCCAGAACGTGCATTGAAGAAGCAACGGTACTGTGCATTGAACGCTAATTAATTCTAACGGCATCATTCTAGACAAGATCTGCTCAAAAAGGAAAGCTTGTTATTAGCATTGAATCAAGAATATTGCATTCAACGTTCATCTTCTCAAGTGCTATATAAACAAGGCCTCGAAGATTATAATGGCTAATGCTTCCAAACTCTCTACACGCACAAAGCTGAACAATAATCTTCATCTACCAGTTTTGCTAAACCAACAAACTCTGATACTCCATTAGTGTTTAGCAATCTAAGTTTCTAAGCTTAATTTGTGTATACATCACAGTTGTGATAAAGTTTTGTAGAAAACATTCACACACATTTGTTTTATACCTTTGTAAGAAAGTGTTGCCTTGACAAACCGGATTGTGGTTTGAATCAAGAAGGCTTTAGCAGTTGTTAAAGCAGATTTGTATTCAGTTGAATATAGTGAATTAAGACCTCGTTGGAGAGAGGCGAAATCACCTTGACGGGTGGACTGGAGTAGTTTGAGATCAAACGGACCAGGATAAAAATATCTTGTCAATTGCTTTAAGATTCCAGTTTTACAATTCAACCCCCCCTTCTTGTGTTTTTCACCCCTTCAATTGGCATTAGAGCGCCTGGTTCTGAGCTAAAACACTTAACCGTGTCAGTACAAGATCCAGCGTCAGAAAAACACAATGGCAGGAAACAACTCTCATTTCAGCAATGACAACAATGAGGATAGAGACAGATTCAGCGGCAAACCTCCAGTCTTTGATGGAGAAAACTTTGATTACTGGAAACACAGAATTGAAAGCTTCTTTCTAGCACATGATGCTGATCTGTGGGATATGGTGACAGATGGATACACGCACCTTGTGAATGCAACTGGTCAGAAGATTGAAAGAAAATCAATGACTGATCAACAAAAGCGTGATTTCAAGAATCACCATAAGGCCAGAACCATCCTCCTCAGTGCCATCTCCTATACTGAGTATGAGAAGATCTCCAACAGAGACACAGCTAAGAACATCTTTGATTCTCTCAGAATGACGCATGAGGGCAACGTTCAAGTCAAAGAAACAAAAGCTCTGGCGCTCATTCAGAAGTATGAGGCGTTCAAAATGGAAGAATCTGAATCCATTGAAACTATGTTCTCTAGATTCCAGATTCTGGTAGCTGGTCTCAAAGTTCTGGACAAAGGATACTCTACTGCTGACCATGTCAAGAAGATAATCAGAAGTTTACCCAAGCAGTGGAGGCCTATGGTTACTGCTCTGAAGCTAGCGAAGGATCTCAACAAAATCACTCTGGAGGAACTTATAAGCTCCCTCAGAAGTCATGAGATAGAGCTAGAAGCTGATGAGCCTCAGAAGCAAGGTAAGCCTATAGCTTTAAAATCTAACAGAAAATCTGAATCTAAAGTTTTGCAGGCAGTTGAAGAAACATCTGATGGATCCTCATCAGAAGAAGACGAACTTTCCCTTCTCTCCAGAAGAGTAAATCAACTGTGGAAGCAAAGACAAAGGAAGTTCAGGAATCCCAGAAGATCTGATCAGAACGAGTCTTCTTCCAGATACAGAAGGACAGATTCTTCCTCTGGATACAGAAGATCTGAAGGCTCCTCCGGTAGCAAGAAGCCAAACACAAAAGACATCATCTGCTACGAGTGCAATGAGCAAGGACACTACAAGAGTGACTGCCCAAAGCTTCAGAGGGAAAAGCCCAAAAAGAAGTTTGGAAGAGAGAAGAAGAAAAGTCTCATGGCCACATGGGATGACTCTGACTCGTCTGAAGCTGACTCAGAATCAGATGATGAAAGGGCTAACATAGCGCTCATGGCTAACATTCCAGATGACAGTGAAGCTTCTGAATCAGACTCAGAATCAGACACAGAAGAGGTATTCCCTAACTTCGCTGTTAATTTTACAAAGGCTGAACTTGCTGAAAGCCTCAATGAAATTCTGGAACGTTATCAGCAGATTAGAGCCAAATTCAGAGACCTGAAAAGGAATCTGGAATCTGACTCTAATAAGTCTGAGAGTCTCAAATTGGAAAACTCTGAGCTGAGAGATAAAATTTTAAAATTAGAAAACTCTTTACAAAACTCTCAGAAGGAACCAATTTCTGAAACTCCCAGCAACGCTGATGAGATCATAAAGGAGTATGATCACAGTTTCCAGAAGTTCCTTGCTAAAAGCATAGATAGAAGCAGAATGGCTTCAATGATCTATGGAGTTAGCAGAAACGGCAGGAAAGGAATAGGATACCTAGGTAAGGTTCCTACACCTAAAAATGTCATGGATTTAGTTATTAAACACACTCCTCTAAATTCACACTTTGTGTATGGTCACACACATGACATCAAATATACTAGTAGTAAGCACTCTGTGAAACCAAAATTCAACCAGAGTTTTGGTAAAACTAACAAATCAGGACCCAAGAAGATCTGGGTACCTAAGGATAAAATAATACATGTTGCAGATATCTTTAGCAGCAAGTCAGAAACACCAGTCATGGTACCTGGACTCTGGCTGCTCACGACACATGACGGGAAGAAGGCATATGTTCCAAAGCCTGGAACTTAAGCCTGGAGGCCACGTTGGCTTTGGAGGCAATCAGAGGGGAAAGATAATTGGCTCTGGAACTGTAGGTAACGGAAATCTTCCCTCTATTAATAATGTTCTGCTAGTTGATGGATTGATGCATAATCTGTTATCCATAAGTCAATTAAGTGATAACGGTTATGATATAATCTTTAATCAAAAATCATGTAAAGCTGTTAGTCAGAAAGATGGGACTATCCTGTTTAATGGAAAGAGGAAAAACAACATTTACAAAATCAAACTTTCTGAACTAAAGAGTCAGAACGTAAAATGTCTTCTGTCTGTTAACAACGAGCAGTGGATCTGGCACAGAAGATTGGGGCATGTTAGTATGAGAAGAATATCTCAGATTAACAAACTTAATCTGGTCAGAGGACTTCCAAATTTGAAGTTCAATTCAGATGCTCTGTGTGAAGCATGTCAGAAAGGCAAATTTGCAAAACCTTCTTTTAAATCCAAAAATGTTGTTTCTACCTCTAAGCCATTAGAACTTCTGCACATTGACTTATTTGGACCAGTTAAAACTGCTTCAGTCAGTGGCAAGAAGTATGGGTTAGTAATCGTAGATGACTATAGCAGATGGACATGGTTAAAGTTCTTAAGACACAAGGACGAGTCACACTCTGTGTTTGTTACCTTCTGTAACCAAGTTCAGAATGAAAATGATCTTAGAATCGTTAAAGTCAGAAGTGATCATGGTGGAGAATTTGAAAATAAAGATTTTGAGTCATTCTTTAATGACAAAGGCATTCTGCATGATTTCTCTTGTCCTAGAACTCCCCAACAAAATGGAGTTGTAGAACGAAAGAACAGAACATTGCAAGAAATGGCCAGAACCATGATCAATGAGACAAACGTTGCTAAGACTTTCTGGGCAGAGGCAATAAACACAGCGTGCTACATTCAGAATAGAATCTCAATAAGACCTATTCTGGAAAAGACTCCATATGAATTGTGGAAGAACAGAAAGCCCAACATTTCGTATTTTCATCCATTTGGATGTACTTGCTATATGTTAAATACAAAGAATTATTTGAACAAGTTTGATTCTAAGGCACAGAAGTGTATTATGTTAGGATACTCTGAACGCTCAAGAGGGTACAGAGTATACAATACAGAAACACAGATTGTGGAAGAATCAATCAGTGTTCGTTTTGATGACAAGCTTGACTCTGAAAAGTCAAAGCAGAATGAAAATCTTGCAGGTATAGAAATTGAATTTGCAGGTTCTGAAGACAAGTCATCAGAAGCTCTCAACACAGACATTCCTTCAACGTCTGAAAGAAGCAATGCTAGAAATCCTACAACTGCTGCTGATCAACCTCAGAAGAGATTATCCAGAAGCAGTTTGGATCACCCAGAAGAAACTATCCTAGGAAGAAAGGAAGATCCAATCAGAACAAGAGCAAGCTTCAGAAACTCTGAAGAAACTCTTATGGGACTTGTGTCTCTGATTGAGCCTTCTTCTATTGATGAAGCACTTCTGGACAACGACTGGATTCTGGCAATGCAAGAAGAGCTGAATCAATTCACCAGAAACGACGTATGGGATCTCGTTCCCAGACCAAAAGGATTCAACGTCATTGGAACAAGATGGGTGTTCAGAAACAAGCTTAATGAACAAGGTGAAGTCGTCAGAAACAAGGCACGACTGGTTGCACAAGGTTATAGTCAGCAAGAGGGGATAGACTATACAGAAACCTTTGCCCCAGTCGCCAGGTTAGAATCTATCAGACTTTTAATTTCATTTGCTGTTAATAGAGGCATCACTCTGTATCAGATGGATGTCAAAAGTGCATTCTTAAATGGTTATATAGAAGAAGAAGTTTATGTTCACCAACCCCCAGGTTTTGAAAATACAAAACATCCAGAACATGTTTTCAAACTGAAAAAGTCACTGTATGGTCTGAAACAAGCTCCCAGAGCTTGGTATGAAAGGCTAAGTAACTTTCTGCTTGAAAATGAATTCACCAGAGGGAAAGTGGACACTACTCTATTCTGTAAAACAGTTAAGAGTGACATTTTAGTCTGTCAAATTTATGTTGATGATATTATTTTTGGTTCTACTAATCCTTCTCTTGGAAGAAAATTTGCTAAGTGTATGCAGGCAGAATTTGAGATGAGCCTCATGGGGGAACTGAAATTCTTTCTAGGAATTCAGATTAATCAAACTCCAGAGGGAACTTACATTCATCAGAGCAAATATATCAGAGATCTTCTGAAGAAATTTGACCTCTCAGAATGTAAGCCATCAAAGATTCCAATGCATCCCACGTGCATTCTGGAAAGAGAAGAGGTAAGCAAAAGTGTAGAACAGAAGGTCTACAGAGGTATGATTGGTTCTCTCCTTTATCTGACAGCTTCAAGACCTGATATCTTATTCAGCGTATATATTTGTGCTAGATTCCAATCAGATCCTAGAGAATCTCACTTAACAGCTGTTAAGCGAATTTTCAAGTATCTGAAAGGTACTACTAATCTGGGTTTGTTTTATAGAAAATCTAGTGATTACAGCTTAGTAGGCTACTGTGATGCTGATTTTGCTGGAGACAGAGTGGAACGAAAAAGTACTTCTGGAAGCTTCCAGTTTCTAGGAGAAAATCTGATCTCGTGGTCCAGCAAAAGGCAATCAACAATTGCTCTGTCAACAGCAGAAGCTGAGTACATAGCAGCAGCTGGATGTAGCACACAAATGCTCTGGATGAAAAGTCAGCTTGAAGACTTCCAGATTTTTGATAGTAACATTCCTATTCTTTGTGATAATACTTCTGCTATTTGCTTAAGTAAGAATCCTATTTTACATTCTAGAGCTAAGCATATAGAAATAAAACATCATTTCATTAGGGACTATATTCAGAAAGGGATTTTAAACTTGAAATTTATAGATACAGACCATCAATGGGCTGATATCTTTACTAAACCCCTTTCAGAAGATAGGTTTAATTTCATTCTGAAACATCTCAGCATGAAATTATGCCCAGAATGAAAATGTTTTAATTCCATGTATTTATCTCCAGAATGTAATTATATTACTGTGAACTTCTGATCAATCTCCTTTCAGAAAGATAGAACATGCAGATTGTATCAGATGCAAGTCTAAAGATCTGAGAGTCTAATCTCAAATACAGACGTGCTGATCACTACATCAAACAAGTGTCATCCAATCATCAGCAAATCCCTGAAGCAGAACGCGTGCACGCTTCTGAGAAGGCAAAGCGCTGATTGGATGCATTGAGACACATGTCTGGTAACCGTTTTTAAGTATCTTTCTCAAATCCCCCAAAATCAGCAAGCATTTAATGCAGAGTAATCACGCTTGTTAATGGCAATCATTATTTTTTTCTCTCTCTTAAAAACGTTTAATTTTTCAAAATAATTTTTGAAAACTCTATTTAAGCACACTAATTCTTCATTCTTATTCTTTACGCTTTCTCATAATCATTCAATTATTCTCTGCATATTTCTGAGTTTATCTCCTTCAAACCTTTTTCTCTCAAATCATTCTCAAGCTTTTTAGTGAGAACAATGGCATCCTCCAGCATTTCTGCAGGAAATCAGAAGAAAGAAACCTCTGAACAATATCAGGTGCCTATCAGAACTCTTCTCACACCGGTAAAGAATCTTGAAGTTCTCTCTGAGTTAATCATCGACTTTGAAAGTTTGAAGGAAAATGGATTTGACCTAACTGAAGAGATTAGGGCTCAAAAGTGGGAGAGGTATTTCGATAGGTTGGTTGGACCAACATTCCCAGAGCTTGTCAAGGAATTTTGGATTCACGCCAAGATTCATAAACATCTAGTCATCTCTTCTGTCATGGGAAAGAAGATAGTAATTTCTGAAGACCTCATTGCTAGGTTAATTGGTCAAAGTGGTGGTGGAGTCCGTTGTGTGGACATGGCTGATAGATGCCCTGATATAGGTGTGGTAGCCAACAACATTTTCTCTCTTGGATTTCCCAGCAGCAAAATTAAGGATCTGAAGGATCACTGCAGAGTATGGGCCAAGATTGTTCTGGGCTGTTTCAATCACAGGAAGCCAACAAGCTCTCCTGATTATATAAACGTGGATCAGCAGTTTCTGATCTACTTTATTGATCAGAGGGTGAAGATCAATCTGGCACACTTCCTGTTCAACCATCTCAAGACCAGTGTCAAAGAGACTAGAGAAGAAGAAAGGACCAAAAGGGACTGGATACCGTTTGGAAGGCTCATATCAGATATTCTGACAGAGAATAAGCTGATAGATTATCTGAGCGAAGCTCAAGTGCTGAGCACACTTGAACCAATTGTTGGAAAACCGCTGAACGCTAAGAACCTGAAAAAGATGAAGCTGATAGAAAATATTAGGAAGGAACCCAGAGCTACTTCAACTGCTGACATCTCCAGCAGAAGAGTGCCTCTGAATGATTTCCCAAAATTTTCTGAAATGGAATCCCAACCAGATATGTTTCTCAAGTATCCAGATTCATACAAGGAAGAAGATACAGGTTCAAAGCTGAAGATCAAAGATCTGAGTCAACCCCAACCTGAAGTGACTCAGAAGAAGACAAAGAAGAGGAAAGCAGAAGGATCATCTCATCAGACTCCAAAGAAAAGAGGTAATTCATCTGCTGCCCCTATTTCAATTTCATCTACTATTCCAACATCTGTTGCCCCTCCTAAAACCTCTCACAGAATATCAATCCCAATCCCTACCATTGATGAAACCATACCAGAAGACCCTTCTGAGGCCTTACTTCTCAGAAGAACCAGAATTAAAATTACCAAACAACCAACTGTTTCAACAACACCAGCACTTGATAGAGTGCTAGCTGATATTGAGCGTGAACATGTTTCTGCTCAACCAAATTCTGAACTACCAAATATTCCTCCTCCACAACCAGAACCACAACCTGAACCAGAAATACAACCAGAACCAGAATCAGAACAACAACAACAACCACTCACAGAAGAACCTCTGATCCCTGAGCAATCAGAGATTCCACCTCCTCAACCAGAAAATAATCCTCCTTCACCACAAACAGAGTTTCACCGCTATGAAACCCCTTCTCCACATCATTCTGATCCCCACTCACCTCAACCTTCACCGCTGGCAATCCAGTTGCCATGTGGAACCACTATTGTCAGGCCCCAGTTGCCATCTTCAGAGGAATCAACACCTCCAAAAACTCCAACCACTCCAATAGAAATATCCTCTGATTCTGATAACCCTCCTCCAAAACAAACAACCTCTGAAAACCAATCCGCTGAAAACCCCAGCAGAACTTTCATTGACTTAACAAGTCTTGAACGTCTTGCTGATCTAAGACACAAAATTGCCATACCCAAACCAAAGCAACCAGATGTTGGCTCTGGTATTTTGAATTTTGAAACAGGTATGCTGCAATGGATTGCTTCTTTGAAGCAAGTCTGTCCGGGGATGATCGACCCAGCTGCTTCTGATCAGCTCTGGTCACAGTTCAGACTATGGGTACGTGCTGAAGCCCTCAAGCTGCAGGACGTCAACTATGAGCAGGCTCAACAGAACTTTAGCAAGCTGCTGAAGGAAGTTGAGAGTCAGCTGCCTCAAGAAGTTGTACTCCCTCTGGACAGTGAATCTTGGTCTGAGAAAGAGCAAGCTGCACAGGTGCAACCATCAGAAGAAGACAAGACCCTTCAGGAAGAAAATCCAGCAGAAGATGTAGCTGAAAGTTCTGAGAAGCTTCCTCCTTCTGAAAGTTCTCAAGCTGCCTTGGACAGGCAGGCTCTGGAAGAATTAAGGCTGAATGACTTGCGTCTACAGCAGCGGATGGAAGAGAATGATCAGAAAATGAAAGCAAGAATGGATGTACAGGACAGCAAGATTGACACTGTTGTCAACATGGTTCAGAAGCAGAATGAAACTTCTGAAAATATTCAAGCAATGCTGGAAAGCCTGTTCTCACGCATGCCCCCACAACCTTAAAATCTTCTTTTTCATGCATGACATTCTCTATGTTTTCTTCATTTTCTGATGTATTGTTTTGACTATGTTTTGTAATGTTCTTTTGCTCTGATTATGAACTATTTTAATATAATTTGTTTTTCTGATCTAAATTGTTTTAGCACATCACCAACACTTTTTGATTGCTGACAAAAAGGGGGAGAACAAGAATGATATTTAAAATCAATAACGGCTAACTAGACAGAAATTCTCAAACATTCTAACTCTATTACTTGAAATGTTTTTCTGTTTTGTTTTTAAGTCTACAGGCACAAGGAAGCCCTGAACACTATGAAGCTAGAAGCTCTGATCAAAATGTAGAAGCTCATGTTGCTCTGATCAAATATGAAGTTCTGATCGACCTAACACTCTGATCCGAAGCAAAGCTCTGACAGGAAAAGCTCTGAAGCTCTGCTCTCTGATAAGTCAAAGACCTATAATCTGATGCTCAAAGATAGAAAAAGATCTGATCCTGAAGAACACGCATATCAAAGGGAAGTAACAAACTCAGGGGGAGTATCTCCTAAACTCTGATCTCTCTTTACTTCTTAACTCTGAAACATTTCCCAGATACCTTTTCACGTTATTTTTCATTTAAAATATCTAGTTTTTGTCATCATCAAAAAGGGGGAGATTGTTAGAACAATGTTTGAATCTAGTACCCTATATTTAAGTTTTGATGATAACAAAGTGAAAAGATAGAGTAGTTATATGTTTCATGTTTGAACTATATGCTGCCTAAAATTACTATGCTCTGACTTGCAGATACGCTGATTAAAATAAGCAAGATCACTTCATCAGCATCAGAATTTGATTTGATACACCAGCATCAGAAGTTGCTGAATCAGAACGTGAAGATCAGATGATCAACTCACGAACACGCTGAAGCTTGATGAACAGAACTGCGCGTAAACACTCTGATACAGAAACAAATAGTTCATCAGCAGCGAAGCAGAATCAGAATGAGCCAAGCCAGAACGTGCATTGAAGAAGCAACGGTACTGTGCATTGAACGCTAATTAATTCTAACGGCATCATTCTAGACAAGATCTGCTCAAAAAGGAAAGCTTGTTATTAGCATTGAATCAAGAATATTGCATTCAACGTTCATCTTCTCAAGTGCTATATAAACAAGGCCTCGAAGATTATAATGGCTAATGCTTCCAAACTCTCTACACGCACAAAGCTGAACAATAATCTTCATCTACCAGTTTTGCTAAACCAACAAACTCTGATACTCCATTAGTGTTTAGCAATCTAAGTTTCTAAGCTTAATTTGTGTATACATCACAGTTGTGATAAAGTTTTGTAGAAAACATTCACACACATTTGTTTTATACCTTTGTAAGAAAGTGTTGCCTTGACAAACCGGATTGTGGTTTGAATCAAGAAGGCTTTAGCAGTTGTTAAAGCAGATTTGTATTCAGTTGAATATAGTGAATTAAGACCTCGTTGGAGAGAGGCGAAATCACCTTGACGGGTGGACTGGAGTAGTTTGAGATCAAACGAACCAGGATAAAAATATCTTGTCAATTGCTTTAAGATTCCAGTTTTACAATTCAACCCCCCTTCTTGTGTTTTTCACCCCTTCAGTATCCATTAACCATAATAGAATTTACTAATAGTTTAACCAACTTATCAAACATTTTTAGATAACCAACTGAACCCAAAACCATTCTAACTAACTACTCCCAGCCTTACCCTAACTTCTTTTAACCAAAAATAACCATTAAGTCTGTAACATATTTTTTAATCTCTATCCTCCTAACCATTTTTCTAACTACACTAATTAACTTCACATTTCATCCTAACTGAATCTAACAGAACCTCGTAATCCCCTAACCAAATGCTGACTCAGCTCTAACTGATTCTTCTAACAAACTCTAACTGACTTTCTACCAAATGAAAGATATAACATAATTTTCTCATATTCAAGGAGGGAGTATTCACTTAGAATTAATGACAAAAAACAAAATCATAGATATGATACATTGATTATCAGTTGACAAAAAATCAGAAAAAAAAGACTCACCTCTCTCTGAATCCTATCACCATTCTTCAATCATTCATAAGAATCACCAAAACATAAATTCTGAAACAAGAAATCTCTCTTCATTCACCATCTCTCTAAGCTTCAACAATCTTCATTTTCTTCACTCTCTCCAATCTTCATCTATTCATGGTATCAGCGTCAACCTTGGAGAAACTCTTAACTCCATCTTCACAAATCAGCAACTTTCAACAACCAAATATTCATCAACAATTCACAGCTTCAATCATCACAATAAACCTTCAATTTCATCGCACATCATCAACTTGAAACCTCACATCTTCCATCATCTTCACACGACATCGACTTTCTTGCATTTGCTGCAACATGATCCCCGAATCTCTTGGCTTTGCAACTTCACCAAAAATATTACCTTTGTATCTTCATCTCTAGCATCACAAAGAAAAACACGCTCAGAAATTTAGAAGAAGGGAAGAAGAGTGTTTTGAAGGAAAATCAAAGAAGAAGAGTAAAAAGTGAAAACGAGTGTTTACTAGAAGATTATCGGCTGATTTTCTTGTGCTATCGGTGCTGTGGAAAAGTCACCAGAGATTTTCCGATAGGTAAGCCTTAATCTCTGATCATTCATCATCATTTTTGTTCTTACATCATATCATGGCGAAACCTACGACCTCAACAACATTTCTACCAAGGCCTCGAACCATAGTATTCCATTGAACCTGTGATAAGGTGGGAGAACTGACTTGAAGGTTTTTGCATTTTATTGCAAATGTTGCGGTTAGCAAGAGTCGCCACCGACTTTTCTTTTATCTAAAAGGAAAGGTGAAAAAGCACATGAAATACCTTTGAGATTGTTTCTTGAGTTCGGGGAGTAGATTATGAAAAGGGAAGGTATTATAACCCTTTTCATCCATGGTTTTCCATGGGCTCTTAGTTACTTTCTAGATCACTTGCTTTTTGTTTTGAAATTGTTCTTTGTGTGGTTTTGAAATAAATTTGTAAAAATGGCCATTGTTTAGGCGATCTTTGTAATGATTCTCGTTCGTAAGAATGTATACAAAGATGTTTGTCCTTTTGAAAATGTTTTCAATGTTTGTAAGATGTTTTTAAAATGTGTGTGTGTGTTTTGGAAAATAGCAAGGATAGTTATTTTGAAATGGAGCAACTAACTAGAATTAATCTACCTACTCAAATTTATTTCTTGTCCATTTTCCATTCCTTTGACATTGTTATCTTACTATTGATTTGGTAAGCAACCCTATCTTTGGATGTAAACGGGATGGGCGCGGGTCATCGTATAACCATGATTAGCAATGTTGCAAAGTATCTTAGCATTTTTGAGGGACCAAGATCATTTTGTAAGGCAACTTTGGATAGCATCATCGAGGGACTATGATCTTATACTTATTTATTTTGCTAAGATACTTCGCATGCGTAATATGGCCATTTTTGTATAAGGCAACCAAGTGGAGAAACCCAAAGGGTGCTTGTGTGTAAGTGTATTATTTTCATGCTTGATTTTGTCTTGGATTAGGGTTTTTCTATTTGATTTGTTTTTATCTTGCCATACAAACCCTAATTACTAATATGTTATATAAAAGCGGTAAATTGCGTAATTTAAAGATTACTACGCTATTACATCATTTTATGGGAGGGGGGAATACAAATTGTGAATGGGGATTTGCAATAATGTAAACCTAATTAAGCTATTACAACCAAATCGAATTGGTACAAGTATTTGAATAAAAAATATACCATATAATTTAAATATGCAATGATATATATATATACATATGTAAGAAAAAGGTTTTTGCTTTGTTTTTCATATGCAAAAGAGTTTTGACCTAATCCTAATAATTTAAGAAAAGGAAAATATTTCTTGAAAATGTGGTTAACCCTAATTTCTAATTTAAAAGAAAATAAAGTTTTGTAAGTATTATTTTTTTTGTATTTCTTATATTAAAAATAATAGATAAAATTTTGTGAGATACTTAGTCTTTTTATATATCAAAATAAATATTTACAAGTATGAAAGAAAAGGAATAAAATATACTTAAATTTACTTTATTTTACAAGTTTGTTTAAGAAAAAGTAATTAGTATATAGTTAAAATAAAATATATTTTTTATGTGAAAATATAAATAAAATAAATCAAAATGCAATATTTATCATATTTATATTTTTCATGATTTTTATGTTAAATAAAATATTTAATAAAATAAAAAAATGAAAATGAAAACAAATAATAAAAAGATTGGGCCAGGGGTGCTTTAAGGAGAAAGGGAGGTAAATGTTAGAAAAAATGGAAAGCCCAGAAGCTGAGCCCACGCTGCCAAAAATGCCAAACATGAAGCTGAAAAATGAGAAAAATGGAAAAGGTAGCGCCAAGATTCGAACCCATGACCTATGCATTTCCCGCGCGCTACCTTGCAACTGGGGTGATGTACATCTGTTAGTTCATATGGAATAAAATATACATAACACAAAACAACTCCTAGCCATGTACTTCATCTTCTTCCTCAAGCTAGCCAGAACCTCTGTATCTTTCTCATTTCTCCATGAAAATGGAAACTTCCAACATGAATATGATAATACTATTTCCCACGATTTCATCCATGTAACTCATGTAAACTAACAATCAAAGATCAAAGCAATTTTTAATGGCCCTAATTTCAACCCTAATTTTTTACAGAAATCTGAACTTTAAAATTCTCTATACATATTGAACAGAAATGAAATCTATGCACATGGTTGCCTTTAGCACAATAATATCTACATTTTCCTTTCACAATTCGTGGCCAATGGATGCCTGTATGAAGAGATAAAAGTTGGAGTTCTTACCTCTTTCAGCTGAGATCGTGAATGGAGTTTGAGTGAGATTTATGAAGTCCTGAAGATTCCTTTAGCTTGCCTGAACCTCCCTGAGTGTGTTCCAATCCTTGCCCTGCATTGAAAGTGCCTAAACCTCTCTATTCAAGTCAACCTGCAAGCTTGAAAAACAAAAATGGCAGATGAAGAAGGAGGAGTTACAGTGAAGGGATGATGGTTTGTAACACTTAGATATGAGGTAGGTAAGGTATTTGAGTGATTAAAACTTGAAACGTACGAGTAAATTTATGGATTGCTATGCTTGGTTTCAAACTGCAGGTTTTGACAGGTTTTTGGTGATAGGGAGTTTTGGAGTGTTTCTGGCCTTGAGCCATCGTCCTCTAAGCTGTAATGTGTTTGTGTATTAGTATAGAGAAGGTTTCAAGTCAGCTCTACAACATATTTTTATGTTCTAGCCTTTTTGCACACTTACTTGCTTTTGAAGCAAAATGAGGGGAGAAGTATCTACATGCTTGTACAGGCCTTCTTGGAGTTGGTACAAGTCCTAGACAACTTGCTTTTGGTTTATAGGACTTGTGTGTGCAGAGAAAACAAGTGCAATGCTCAAGTAGTGAAAAGTGGCAAAAGTTAGGCTTATCCAAATTGGCAATGGAAACTTTGTGCCATTTATGGAATTAAAGCTTGGACAAAGACTTTTGTGCTTGGATTAAGGCTTTATCATCTGTGTAAGAATTAAATTATGAAGTGAGAAACAAGTTTGAGACCTATAAAGCAAAGATTAGGCAGCATAGGTTTAGATTTGAATTTTGTTCTTCATGAAATGGTTTGAAACTAAAGTGGGAAATTGCCAACTTCATATCTTCGATTCTCCCTACTCAAAAATGATCTCAAGGAGTTCTTGGAAATTTTGGAAATCTTGCAATGTGCTATATAACTCATCTTTGAAATTCATTTCAATATTCCTCTTAGAACTAGGTGAAAATTTGACATGAAGTTAGGTCAAAAACTTGCCTAAATTAGGGCAAAATTTCACTAAGTTATTTTAATTCATGGGCATGTATTCTCAAAATTATATCTTGAGATCCAAGCATCTTTAGGGGAAAATGTGTGAATAAAAGTTGTAGATTTCATGGAGGTCCACAACTTTCATGTTTGGAACTTTCTTTGAATCATCTTGCATCATGGTGGAAATTTGGCTTAAAGTTGAGGAAAAAAAAGAAATTTTCTATACTTAGAAAAATTTCTAAGTTATGAAAATTTCAAATTTTAAAACCAAATATTCAATCTTTGATTTATTGATGAACAAGTTTCACATTTTGACATGTTTTGATGAATTGTGATCCTTGGCACTTGATTTTGACCAAAAAGTCAAAGTTTGACTTTTCAGTATACAGTTTACTTTTGATCAGTTGACTTCAAATTTCATCTGTCAATCCAATGAAAAATGAAATGTTTTGAACCATGTCATTAGGTAAAGATGATACAAATGAACCCTTGAAACCATTCTTCAAACCAATTGGTCATTTGCTAGGTCAAAAAGCAGAAATTGCCCTTTCTCAATCAAAACCCTAATTTTGACCATTTTGCCCTTTTGATGATTTGATCAAATTTCATGAGGAATTGTGGTCTAAACTTGATCAAATGATACATATGAGTCCAAAATGTTGATGTGGATAAACAATTATGAAGTTTTACTATAAATTGGCCATGGTTGACTTTTTCCCTAATACAATTGATTTTTAGGTCAATTGTCCAATTGACTGATCAAAAATTTGATTCAAGGCTTGAAACTTGACATGAGTAATCTTAGGGGTCCATGACGATAATTGAAAGTGAAATAAAGCATTGGTAGTCCAAAAATCCTTGTGCAATCCCAAACCCTAATTTTAGGTTATTAGTGCATGATGAGATGTTTTGAACAGGTCAAAACCCTAATCCAGTCTTAAGTCAAAGAGATCTTGTGAGAAAATCTTGATAAATGAGAGGGAAAATTTTAGGGTACAACAGAACCCATTTAATGTCTGTTTTAAAACATATGGTTACTGGGAGTATCGGATGGATGCAGGGGTTTAGAGCTTAAATTGATGAAAAACATTCTTGGATTCGTGTTGAGATGAAGGGAATGATGTATCTAATTGGAGTTTCTGGTACGAATGGCGGCGGTGATGGCGGTGAAGTCTCTGTTTCGCAAGAGAAGAAGAGAACGAGTCTTGTGTTGTGTATAATATGGATATGGAAAATCATCTCTGATAACCCTAGCTCTTCTCTACAATAACGACATTGTTATTGTTCTTTTATTTTATTTAAGTTATTTTATATAATAATTTGAAAGTGTTGATAATGGTGAAAAAGGATAAGAAAATATTGCTTGTTTTGATTTATGGACCGAATTGGACTTGCCTAGGCCCGATGTTGTTTTTTTTGTAGCTTGAAGCCTTACAACAAAAAACTCCTTATGGAACCATTTTTGGATCGGGCTTATCATCACATGCTAAACTGCTGAATTATATCAATAGCTGCAGATGACACCCCCCCTGAGCTTATTATTTTCTTTTGTTAGATTTAGAATTTAAATTTTCTTTTTCATGATAAAGAACTATAAAAATCAATAAAACTTGTTAGTTTTTTTTTAGGAATTAATTCTTCAGTTCGATAGAATATTGGTATAATAAAAACAATAAAGAATATTAGAATATAATATAATTTTTCTAGAATTTTGTATGGATTTTTGTATTATCGATTATGTTTAGTCACCATTTTGTTACTTGAGACTTGTGATTCACCTTTGGTTGTCAAGATTTGAGTCTTATGCAGGTTTATTGTGTGACATGCGGATATGGGTGAGATTTTGATTGTGATTTATTTTCACATCGATGACGCTTCGACACTTATTTCGAGCATTTGATTTCTGAATCTTTCCTTTGATTGGTGAAGCATTCACGAAGATCATCAGATTTCTTTGTTTTGGATACGGTTTGCTACGGATTGATATTCGTCGGGTTTTTCCTCTTGTTAATCTCATTTCACACTTTTCTGCTTTCTAGATATCATGAGAAGTGGTCAGTTTGCTGCTTTCAAGATATCATGAGAAGTAGGAAATAAAGAGTGTGCACTTTAATTCGTTGTTTAAAGACCTATAGCAGGCACTGCTTTCTGTATGTTAATTGTGGTTGTTTAAAATCCTACCTTTTAAGTAGGTATTCTTCACGTGTGTTTACATTTGTACCTGTATTATATTACATATGATAAGTCTTCAAAACGAGGCTAGCGGGGAGGTTCCGTAATCGACCCCCGTACATTCTAGCCTGTGTCATACTTAGCTCACGTGGTAAATCTATGCTTCGGAGTCGTGTAGATGTTGTGTATCGAGTCGATCATGTGGAGAAGGGTTCACAACCATCCCCTACACTTTGTTAGGAGGTCACAATGGCCATTCCTGATACTTTGCTACCCACTTGTTTGCTTCGAGTGATACTCCCCCCTTAGCTAAAGCATTTCTTTTCTTTTTTATTTCATCTGTCTCCCGTTTGTTTCCTTCGTGTGATCTGCACCCCTTAGTTAAAGGATTTCTCTTGTTTCCCCCATCCCTTTGAGTCAGTATGTGCTACTTATGTTTGTGTGCTTTTTCCAAATCATTTGTTGGCTTATTTGTTTGCTATACCATGCTTCCCTTAGGATTGCTCGATTAGAGTAGCTTTCGAGCTAGACATTAGGATAGGTATCCATGCATGCTAACATAAGTTAGAGATTTCCCTTTAAAAACTCAACCTTAGGATCAATCATTGTATGATAACATTAGGGATAGATTTAGGTTAGTCTATGTAACACGGAGATGGGCTTGTAGATGCCATCCAAGAATGATTGTTGAATTGTAAGTTGTAAGCTGAAAGAATGAGTATCAGAATGTCGTCCGTGTCTGGAGCGTATCTGAACTGTATCTGAAAGGTTGTATCTGAATGAGGATCAGAATGGCATATGTGTCTGGAGCATATCCGTATTGTATCTGAAAGCTGAATTTGAATGGGTATCATAATGGCATCCTTGTCTGGAGCGTATCTATACTGTATCTGAATTTGAAATCTGAATGAGTATTAGAACGGCATCCGTGTTTAGAGCGTATCTGTATTGTATCTGAAAGTTGTATCTGAATGAGCATCAGAATGGCATCCGTGTCTGGAGCGTATTTGAATTGTATCATGATTGCATATTGTCAATGGTAACTGTTAATCTTATCCTGAAAAGGGTAAAATGTTAGCTAAAATACAAGGTCATGTTGCATGAAATGTATGTCGCAATGTATTCGCTTTATTGATGTTTATGATATATGGATGCAATGTATGCGCATGTGAGCTGATTTGTTGTATTGTTGTTTGCTTGAGGAAAAAAAATCCCTGAATGCCGCTGAGGATATGTTGAAATTTTATGTCTTGAAATTGAAGTACTGATGAACTTTTGTTGAGAGAAATAAGTTATGTTGTGAGGGAAATGCCATGTACTACTTGTAAGATCTGCTTGGGGAATCTTGAGAATTTTGACGACTTCTACTTGGGATTAATAATTTGAAACTTTGTTTCGCTTTGGGATTTAAATGACGTACTGTAGGGGATTTCTCATGGAATAGCCTAGAGACATTTCCCTACTCATTCAACCTATCGGTAATTATCTTTCTGATTTTGTTTATTTGTAAACAGTAATCATGTTCAAATGCATATGTTCATTAATGAATCATTGGACGTTTTTGTAAACAAAACACAAGTGTAAAGAAAAAGACAAATAGTTTTTGCACTTTCAATGTGGCATCTTTGTATTGACTTTGAATAAATATTTTTTACAAAGGAGACAAACATTCTAGTAAGAGAATGCCGTCGTAAACAAAAAAATTTAATACAAAGAATGATAGCTATGTGTAATAATCCCATGGGGTTCCCATTCTGCTATAGCCTTCGTATCTCTGAGTATCTTGTCTATTTGCCTTGTTCGAAGATGATTGAATTGATCAGAAACTCTGAGTTTGTCAGCGGAAGCCAAAGGTTGTCCGTCAAATGATCCGACGGGACATAGTCATACGCTTTTATTCCCTAACTTTTGCCTGGACCGCCCTTTCGGGTTTTCAGTCCACCGGGAAACCCTTTTTTGCCCAAGTCGCCCTTTTGGGGTTTTCAACTTGCCGAGTATACAAATTTTTTTATTTTATCCCTAATTTATGCCCGAACCTTTTGGTTCGCCGGGATGCCCCTTATTTTGCCTAGGTGTATCAACCTAGCAGGTTTCTTATGCATAGTATCTTTTGACTATGTCCGCGTTTGCAGGGTGTGGTAGGTCGTCGCCATCTATGGTGGTCAAGATCATTGCTCCACCGGATAATATGTTTTTGATTACATATGGTCCTTCGTAGGTTGGATTCCATATGCCCCTGGGATCACTTTGCGGCAAGATGATACATTTGATCACTAAATCCCCAACTTGATATACTTGGCATCTGACTTTTTTGTTGAAAGCCTTGATCATCCGTTTTTTATACATATGACCATGGAAAACAGCAGTAAGTCTCTTTTCATCAATCAAATTCAGTTGATCAAGTCGAGTCTGGATCCAATCGTCTTTGTTTAAGCATGCATCCTTCATAATCCTCAGAGAGGGGATCGAACCTCAATAGGTAAGACAACCTCCATGACATAAACCAAAGAATAGGGTGTTGCCCCGGTTGACGTGCGAGCCATGGTACGATAACCGTGGAGAGTGAACGGTAACATCTCATGCCAGTCTTTGTAGGTGACTATAATTTTCTGTATGATCTTCTCAATGTTTTTATTTGCAGCTTCGACAACACCATTCATCTTTGGCCGATAGGGAGAAGAATTGTGATGCTGGATTTTGAATTGCTCGCACAAGGCGATGATCATAGTGTTGTTGAGATTTGTACCATTGTTAGTGATGATCCTTTCCGGGATACTGTACCGGCAAATAAGGTTTTGCTTTATGAAGCGGGAAACAACATTCTTGGTAACGGAGGCGAAGGAAGTTGCTTCGACCCATTTTGTAAAATAGTCAATGGCCACTAGGATGAAGCGGTGTCCATTGGAGGCTGTAGGCTTGATTTCTCCAATCATATCAATTCCCCACATAGCAAAGGGCCAAGGAGCCGTCAAGAAATTCAGAGGAATCAGAGGTACATGCACCTTGTCAGCATAAATTTGACACTTACGGCAGGTCCAAGAGCGTTGATAGAAATCTGCTTCTATGGTAGACCAATAATATCCCGCCCGTAGGATTTTCTTCGCCATCGTATGCCCACTAGAGTGAGTTCCAAAAGTACCTTCATGTAATTCAGCCATGATCTTTTCAGCTTCAACCTTATCACCACATCTAAGCAAAATGGAGTCGTGATTGCGTTTGTACATGATGCCATTACTAAGGAAGAACTTAGCAGAAAATCTCCTTAAGAACTTCTTATCATTGATTGAAGCTCCTTCTAGATATTCTTGATCCTCGAGATACCTCTTGACTTCGTGAAACCAAGGCTGGTCCACTACTTCTTCAGTATTAATCTCGTGACAGTGTGCTGGTTCATCCATTCGTTCGATGCTGATCTGGGGAGCCTCATTATTCCAATTAAGTTTAAACATAGATGACATTGCGGCAAGAGCATCTGCTAGCTGATTTTCTTCTCGCGGGAAATGATCGAAGGTAATCTTCTCAAAATGTGGTAGCAATGTAAAAACATGTTCTTTGTAAGGGATAAGGTTTGGGTGTTTAGTTTCCCATTCCCCTTTGATCTGACTGATGACCAAAGCTGAATCTCCAAACACGTCTAAGGATTTGATCCCCAAGTCTATGGCAGCTCTGAGACCGAAGATGCATGCTTCGTATTCCGCCATGTTGTTTGTACAGTTGAAGCAAAGTCTGGCAGTAAATGGAGTATGACACCCTCTGGAGATATGAGTACGGCGCCGATACCATTATCGAGTGCATTGGAAGCTCCATCAAAGAACAAGGTCCATCGGGATCTTTGTTCAGGTCCGTCATATGGTCTGATTTCTTCACAGTTGTCTAATGTCATGATGTCTTCATATGGGAATTCAAACTTCATGGACTGATAGTCTTCTACAGCTTGGTGAGCAAGATGATCAACCAATACACTGCCCTTTATAGTTTTTGGGTAGTATACTGTATGTTGTACTCTGTTAGGATCATCTGCCATCTAGCTATTCTCCCAGAAAGAGCAGGCTTCTCGAAGATATATTTTATCGGATCCATCTTAGATATCAATAAGGTAGTATGAGTCAGCATATACTGTTTTAGCCGGCGAGCAACCCATGCCAGAGCGCAACAAGTTTTATCGAGCAATGAATATCTGGTTTCATAGTCGGTAAACTTTTTGCTCATGTAATAAATAGCATGCTCTTTTCGGCCAGACTCGTCATGCTGCCCCAATACACACCCCATTGAGTTTTCTAAAATAGTCAGATACATGATCAACGGTCTTCCCTCGACTGGTGGTATCAACACAAGAGGCTCTTGTAAGTCTTCTTTGATTTTGTCAAAAGCAACTTGGCATTCATCATTCTATCTGACTACTTGATCTTTCTTCAATAGTTTGAAGATTGGCTCACAAATAACTGTTAAGTGAGAAATGAATCTGGCAATATAGTTCAAGCGTCCCAAGAATCCTCTGACTTCCTTCTCTATATGAATAGCATGCATCTCTTGTATTGCTTTAACTTGGGCAAGATCGACCTCAATACCTTTGTTATTGACGACAAAACCTAGGAGTTTACCGAACCATATTCCAATTGTGCAATTGTTTGGATTCAACCTCATCTTATACTTCTTTAGTCTTTCAAATAATTTTTGTAAGTGACCAAGGTGTTCTTCTTCCGTTTGCGATCTGGCTATCATATCGTCTACGTATACTTCTATTTCATGATGTATTATATCGTGAAATAAAGCTACCATGGCGCGTTGATAGGTTGCCCCAACATTCTTCAGTCCGAATGGCATTACCTTGTAGCAGAATGTGCCCCACTGTGTGAAAAATGTAGTTTTCTCCATGTCCTCAGGTGCCATTTTGATTTGGTTATAACCTGAGAATCCATCCATGAAGAAGAACACTTTGTGTTGTGTGGTATTGTCAACCAGGATATCAAAGTTGGGTTGTGGAAAGTCATCTTTGGGGCTCGAGCTATTCAAATCTCTATAATCCACACACATTCGAACTTTGCCATCTTTTTTAGGTACGGGAACAATGTTGGCAACCCATTGAGGGTAAGAAGTGACAGCCAAGAATCCAACATTGAATTGCTTCATGACCTCTGCTTTAATATTTTCTGACATACCAGGTCTCATGCGGCGAACCTTTTGTTTTACTGGCGGGCAGTCTTCTCTAGTAGGCAAACGATGTACCACGATGTCCGTATCAAGTCCTGGCATGTTTTCATATGACCAGGCAAAGATCTCAACATAGTCTTGTAACAGCTGAATCAAGCGCTCTTTGACATTGGGTTCCAGATTGGCACCCACCTTGACCTCTTTTTCATCCTCCTCGGTGCCCAAGTTGATTGTATCCATAGGTTCTTCGTGAGGCTGAATGGCTCTTTCCTCTTGTTGTAGCAGTCTGGAAAGTTCACCTGGTACTTCACAATCTTCGTCACCTTTGTCTTCGGCTTGGTAGATTATATTCTCAGAGTCACAAAAGGCCATAGCAGTATCGTTACCCATGGGATCCAAAGTGGATGGGTACCTGCAATTGTGAGTGTGGGTGTGTGTAAGGGTATAGCCATCTTTTAAAAGAAAATAAAATGTAAAAGAAAAAACAATGAGCACAAAAGTTTGTATGTGAAAAACATCCATGATTCATTGAATGTCATATGAAGATGAAATAATAACCCTTACAAATGGACCATTGTGCCTCGGGCAAGACACAAGGTTTTAAGAGTGCGAATTGTTTGTGAATATTACAGATCCAACAACAAAAAGTAAAGATAAATTAATGAGGGATGAATGTTATTGGGACAAAGTCTATGGCCTCCCAATTGCGGAGTCCTCCATTGATAGTCGGAAAGATCCAATCCTCCAAGTTGCAATCCTCTTCACCATCTTCTACCGCGTTGACCTCTCGGTTGCTAATCTTCAAGGGTGGCCCTCCAGCACGGGCACGGCGTACAGCCTTTTAAGCACTTGAAGTGAAACCTAAGCCAAACTTGTCATACTTATACGGGATATCTAGAAGTTTCCCCCAGATGGTGCATCCACCTTCCTCTACTACTGCTTTGGCGTCCTTTAGAGATGACATCCGAAGTGGAGGTCTTTTAATCTTGGGAATCTGGGACACAGTCTTGGTCACTGCTACCTCTTGGGGGACCTCTTCGAAGTGTTGAAAAGGAGTTTCAATGAACTCAATGTCCAATTCCACATACCGAAAGGAATTGAGATGGCTAATCATGTATTCTTCCTCTCCGTGGACAGTTATAATCTTTCCTTGAACTGGATATTTCAACATCTGGTGCAATGTAGAGGTGACAGCGCCAGCATTATGGATCCATGGCTGTCCTAGCAGACAGGAGTAGGAGGGGAGGATGTCCATTACATAAAAGGTTGAATTGAAAGATTGAGTCCCAACCTTTATGGGGATATCCACCTCCTCATGCACCATCCTCTTTGAGCCATCAAATTCCCTTACTACTATGTTACTTGGCTTTAACGTCAATCCTTCGCAGTCAAGTATGTCAAGAGCTTTCTTCGGTAAAACATTCAAAGATGAGCCAGTGTCCACCAGGACATGGGCCAAAGTTGTGCCTCTACATTCCACATAAACATGTAATGCCTCGTTGTGCTTTCTTCTCCTTGGTGTCAGATCAGCATCCGAGAAACCTAGGCTGTTATCCGCTATCAGACTGACCACACAATCTTGAAATTGGTCTGTAGACGTCTCTTGAGGCATATGTGTTGTTTTAAGGAACTTCACCAAGGCTTTCGCATGTGCCTTGAAACATAGTAGTAATGCTAGCATGGAGATTTTGGAGGGAGTTTGCCCCAACTGTTCGACTACGTCGTAGTCTCTCCTCTTTATAATTTTTAAGATCTCCTCCATTTCTTTCTTGGAAGCCTCGGGAATAGTCAGCGACTGAGCCTTCATCCAGACGGGCTCTTCTTGAATACTTTTTCCTCGGGTTTCAGCAGTAGGAGTGTTGGTAGGAATGACAACAGGGGTTATAACAGCTTCATCAATAAGAGAACTTGTAGAGATGATTATGGGTACGGAAGTAACCTTCGAAGCAGCCGGGTCCAAAAACTGCCTTTGGGGGGAAATTTCTGGAGAAAAGATCCCACCGCTTCGGGTAATCTTACTGGTTCCGGCTATATTACTAATGTCGGAATCTTCTTCTTCGGGATTTATCTCTTCGGCGGCCAGCCCATCTTGTTTGATGCCATGGTAGTAAATGTCCCCACCGTAATTCCACAACACAGTCTTGTCTGATTCATATAGGAATGGCCCAGGAATTGTTATTATTAGAGGAGTTGCTTTCGGAACCGATTTAATTCTAACGGGTTTTTTGGAAACCCTGGAAGAATTGGCGGATATGGTAATGATTGAAACATCTTCAACAGAAACAGGTGAAACAGGAGTACTTTCAAACAGAATCTCTTTGTTATCTATTAAGCGTTGAATGCCTATTTTCAACAAAGGGCAATCAGTTGGCGAGGATAAGCAGAGGTGGCAGTCTTTATTACAACCCAGGAACACACCGGCTTTCAACAAATTTATCTTAATGATTGGAAGTGGAGTCACGAGTTCATCAACTGTGGTAACAAACAAATCTTCTTCAATAGCATTGGTTTTGTGACCATGTATGGGCATGGGAGCAGAGATAACATTTGGCTTCTCGGGTGCATCAAACTCAATTTCTTTTTCTTCAATGAGATCTTGTATTTTGTTTTTCAAAGCCCAACAATTATTAGTATCGTGACCAGGACTTTCAGAGTGATATGCGCAACGAGCATTGGGGTGATAATGAGGGGATGTCGTGTTGGGGTTTTTCGGAGCTTCCTTCAGGGTTACCAAATTGGACCTCAAAAGATGCGGTAATACTTGAGACAGAGTCATGTTGATTCTGGTGAATTGCCGAACCGGCCTTTCCACCCTTGGTTGATTACTTCTTTGTTGATCAGATGTAGGCTTTGGAATCATAACAAGCCCTACCATTGGTCGGCGCTCGGCTCTATCTTGGTTTCTTTGTGGATATATAGCAGATACCTCTTTCTTACCAATAAAAGGCTTCCTCACAGCTGTAGAAGAAGATGAATCCTTCTGAATCTTTCCACTTCTTATGCCAGCTTCCACCCTCTCTCTAGTCAGTATTAACTCAGTAAATCCAGCAGATGAGCTTCCAATTAAATGGTTGAAGAAAGGGCCCGATAAAGTGCCTAAGAACATGTCCACAAATTCCCTTTCAGACAGAGGGGGTTAGACTCTCCCAGCCAGATCTCTCCACTTTTGTGCGTAATCCTTGAAACCTTCGTTGGAAGCCATAGCCATACTCTGACGTTGACTATGGGTAGGTGCCAAATCAGCATTTTATTAATATTTTTTATAGAAAGCTACAGCGAGATCTTCCCAATTATGGACGTTGGCTCTTTCTAGTAGGTAAAACCAGTCAAGTTATGTTCCAGATAGACTATCCTGGAAAAAGTGCACCCACAAGTCTTTATCAGCGGAGTATGGTTGGATTTTTCTCACATATGATCGGAGGTGCATCTTAGGGCATGACACTCCATCATATTTTGCAAACAAAGGTACTTTGAACTTCGGGGGAATCACAATCCCTGATACTAGTCCCAAATCTTCAAAATCTAAGCCCGATACCTTTTGTATTTCCATTCCATTCAAACGCTCTTCGAGATGTCTGTACTTATCACTAGCTGGAGGATATTGTTCCTCAGAGTAGTCTTCCTCTTCTTCCTCCTCTTCAGATTCATACGGGACCGCTGTTTCCTTGCCTTTCCCCTCTCCTTCACCGAATGTTGTTGCAAAATTCAAAGTCCTTCTTGTCTGTTCATGAAATATTCTCCCCATATTCAAGACTCCATTTACTTTCTTGGTTTTCTTTTTCTTCTCTTCAGCTAGCAGAGTCTTCAATCCCTCTTGCCCCTTGGCCAGGGTCGCGAGTAGCTGTTGAAATTGCGTGTTATGAGTTTGGAGATCTTTGACTGTTTGTTCGAGATCCATCTTACTGAATTAAACAGCAAAGAGATGAGGAAACTTGTTGCAAAATACCTGTTTATGTTATGATGAATGATATGTGCATATGCAATGTTTTCAAGGATTTCAAGGATTCAAGTTCGTTTTAGACAAAAAGAAACACATGTTATATTAACAAGATAAAGTTTGAGTACATCAATTCCCCTTGGGAAAAATAATTCAAAACATTAATATAAAAAAGTAGTGCGCATCCTTTTTGGTGCGATGTAGGCATTTAGATTCAGCTCCTCATGAAGTAGCCTAGTGAGTTCCAAAACCTTCTTCTCGCTTGCGTAGAATTTAGCTTCGAAATTATCTCTCTCTCCTTTGAGCTGTATCCAATCCCTTTGTAGGTCTTCAAGAGATGTGGGCATGTCAGGATGTAGGATAATGTATGGAACATCTCCTTCCTTAACAGGCTCAATGATCACCGGAAGGATTGAAAGATAAGGCATCATAAGACTTTGAGCATGAGTTCATACCCATTTGAGGTAAGGCTCAAGAGGGATGGAATTCTTGTGTCCCAAATTCTTGCTATCCATCTTGTTTAGCATCCTCTAAGCTCGGATGAATCTCTGGAGAAAACCTTGATCGTCGTTGTCATAGTCGAATACCAAACCTTGAATCAACATCTCGTGCGGGCCATCCCTTCGGGCATAAAAAAACTATCTTAAGGCTAAACATGGGTTGTAGGTGATGCCTCCCCTAATTCCAAGTAAAGGAACATTAGGGAATTCTCCACAATGGTCAACATTGATAATATTCTCTTTGGATCGGGAGCACCAATGAGTGTCTGAATATTTGAGCATCATTAACCTTTGTGACCACCTTGAACCTTGCTCATTCTTTAAGATTGATTGGGGAAGATGATAAATAAACCATCTTGCCAAGATAGGAGTGCAACACATAAGAACACCACTTTTCCTCATTGTGCGAGTGTGAAAAGAGTGTAGGGTATCCCCTAGCAATGTAGGCACCGGGTTGCGTGACATGAAGATTTTGACGACGTTCACATCTATGAGTTGGTCAGGATTGGGAAACAAGACCATCCCATAGATAAGAAGAGCCATAATTTCCTCAAAGGCTTGGAAGTCTAAGGAATTCCAATATCTTTGGGCCTTCTCAAACAGGAACTTTGCTAAGAAGCCTTTGACACCACTCCTAGTTTCCCAATGAGTTGTGACATCAGATGAGTGCAACTGTAGAGCTTGAGCAATCTCTTCTGGCTTTGGGTATCTTTCCGTACCGTTGAAAGGTAGTTGATTGAGAATGGGAATCCTCAAGAGTTGAGAGAATTCTTCCAAAGTAGGCACAAGCTGATAGTCGGGAAATGTGAAACGATGGTGCAAATGATCAAAGAACTGAAAGAGCACCTTCGTCATATCCTCATCTTTGTTGGAGGTGACCAAGTTGAGTAGACGACCATGTATCTTGGTGAATGGAGAGTTCTCAGGGATCCTTGAAGCTAGCTCCTTAAGTTGTGGAGGAATTCTTACAAGGTTGACTTGGATAGTTTTCCTGCAAAGTGAATCCATGTCCAACAAAACAAGAACAAAGATGAATCTCCAAAATCCTTGAAATGGTTAGTGGATGCATGTGATGTTCATGATGTCCATGATGTTACGTACAAGTATGCATATACAAGCAAAGCAAACAAGTTCCTAGTTTAGGCTTGCATGGGGTTTTATAGGTAAGAACCCTCTTGATGTTTAGTTGGCTCAAACTTGTCCTAAAAATAGTAATCGGGTTCTGAGGAGCTCAATATCACCAGATTGTTTCCTTGGTCATTGTTTCAGCTCAATCCTCTTTAATGGCGACTGAAATATCCCAAGAAACCAAACCTCAATGAGTGTAGTATCGAGTATCTGCCAACTTCGGACTGCACCAAAGCCGGTCATCTCACTACATCCTAAAGGCCAAGTTGGTCAAGTAAAGGGTTCTAGAAGTTCATTAGTGCTTCATGACATCACTCAGCGGCCCCGTATTCTCTTTGATTAACTCAAAAGCTACCAGTACCAACAATTATGTCACACTAACATAGCTATTTCTTAGACCATGTCGATATACCCCTCACAATTTCCATAACGTATTGCTATTTACCTATAATGTATCCCAAATCCGAGTATAGGATTTCAAACCCAAACAAAGAACCATAATGTAAAGAAAACAAGTCAAACAATATAAGCAAATAAATGTGATCTAGCCCTAAGGTAACCCCACTTTTAAAATTGTCCCCAGCAGAGTCGCCAGTTTTGTGATACGGTGAGAGAACTGACTTGCAGGTTTTTGCGTTTTATCGCAAATGTTGCGGTTAGCAAGAGTCGCCACCGACTTTTATTTTATCCAAAAGTAAAGGTGAAAAAGCACAGGAAAGACCTTTGAGATTGTTTCTTGAGTTCGGGGGGGGAGATTATGAAAAGGGAAGGTATTAGCACCCTTTTCATCCATGGTTTTTCATAGGCTCTTAGTTACTTGCTAGATCACCTGCTTTTTGTTTTGAAATTGTGCTTTGTGTGGTTTTGAAAGTATTTTGTAAAAGAGGCCATTGTTTAGGCAATCTTTGTAATGATTCTCGTTCATAAGAATGTATACAAAGATGTTTGTACTTTTGAAAATGTTTTCAATGTTTGTAAGATGTTTTTTAAATGTGTGTGTGTGTTTTGGAAAATAGCAAGGATAATTGTTTTGAAATGGAGCAAGCAACTAGAAGTAATCTACCTACTCAAATGTCTTTGTTGTCCATTTTCTATTCCTTTGACATTGTTGTCTTACTATTGATTTGGTAAGAAACCCTATCTTTGGATGTAAACGGGACGGGCGCGGGTCATCGTATAACCATGATTAGCAATGTTGCACAGTATCTTAGCATTTTTGAGGGACCAAGATCATTTTGTACGGCAACTTTGGATAACGTCATCGAGGGACTATGATCTTATACTTGTTTGTTATGCTAAGATACATCACATGCGTAATATGGTCATTTTTGTATAAGGCAACCAAGTGAAGAAACCCTAAGGGTGCTTGTGTGTAAGTGTATTGTTTTCATGCTTGATTTTGTCTTGGATTAGGGTTTTTCTATTTGATTTGTTTTTATCTTGCCATACAAACCCTAATTACTAACATGGTATATAAAAGCGGTAAATTGCGTAATTTAAAGATTACTACGCTATTACATCATTTTATGGGAGGGGGGAATACAAATTGTGAATGGGGATTTGCAATAACGTAAACCTAATTAAGCTATTACAACCAAATCGAATTGGTACAAGTATTTGAATAAACAATATACCATATAATTTAAATATGCAATGATATATATATACATATGCAAGAAAAAGGTTTTTGCTTTGTTTTTCATATGCAAAAGAGTTTTGACCTAATCTTAATAATTTAAGAAAAGGAAAATATTTCTTGAAAATGTAGTTAACCCTAATTTCTAATTTAAAAGAAAATAAAGTTTTGTAGGTATTATTTTTTGTGTATTTTTTATATTAAAAATGATAGATAATATTTTGTGAGATACTTAGTCTTTTTATATATCAAAATAAATATTTACAAGTATGAAAGAAAAGGAATAAAATATACTTAAATTTGCTTTATTTTACAAGTTTGTTTAAGAAAAAGTAATTAGTATATAGTTAAAATAAAATATATTTTTTATGTGAAAATAAAAATAAAATGAATCAAAATTCAATATTTATCATATTTATATTTTTCATGATTTTTATGTTAAAGAAAATATTTAACAAAATAAAAAAAATGAAAATGAAAACAAATAATAAAAAGATTGGGCCAGGGGTGCTGTAAGGAGAAAGGGAGGTAAATGTTAGAAAAATGGAAAGCCCAGAAGCTGAGCCCATGCTGCCAAAAATGCCAAAAATGAAGCTAAAAAATGAGAAAAATGCAAAAGGTAGCGCCAAGGTTCGAACCAATGACCTATGCATTTCCAGCGCGCTACCTTGCCACTGGGGTGGCTGTACATCCATTAGTTCATATGAAATAAAATATATATAACACAAAACAACTCCTAGCCCTGTACTTCATCTTCTTCCTCAAGCTAGCCAGAACCTCTATATCTTTCTCATTTCTCCATGAAAATGGAAACTTCCAACATGAAAATGATAGTACTCTTTCCCACGATTTCAATCATGTAACTCATGTAAACTAACAACCAAAGATCAAAGCGAATTTTAATGTCCCTAATTTCAACCCTACTTTTTTACAAAAATATGAACTCTAAAATTCTCTATACATAATGAACAGAAATGAAATCTATGCACATGGTTGGCTTTAGCACAATAATATCTACATTTTCCTTTCACAAATCATGGCCAATGGATGCCTGTATGAAGAGATAAAAGTTAGAGTTCTTACCTCTTTCAGCTGAGATCGTGAATGTAGTTTGAGTGAGATTTATGAAGGCCTGAAGATTCCTTTAGCTTGCCTGGACCTCCCTGAGTGTGTTCCAATCCTTGCCTTGCTTTGAAAGTGCCTGAACCTCTCTATCCAAGTCAACCTTCAAGCTTGAAAAACAAAAATGTCAGATGAATAAGGAGGAGTTACAGTGAAGGGATGATGGTCTGCAACACTTAGATATGAGGTAGGTAAGGTGTTTGAGTGATTAAAACATGAAACGCACGAGTAAATTTGTGGATTGCTATGCTTGGTTTCAAACTGCAGGTTTTGATAGGTTTTTGATGATAGGGAGTTTTGGAGTGCTTCTGGCCTTGAGCCATCGTCCTCTAAGCTGTAATGTGTTTTTGTATTAGTATAGAGAAGGTTTCAAGTCAGCTCTACAACAGATTTTTGAGTTCTAGCATTGTTGCACACTTACTTGCTTTTGAAGCAAAATGAGGGGACAAGTCTCTACATGCTTGTACAGGCCTGCTTGGGGTTGGTACAAGTCCTAAACAACATGCTTTTGGTTTATAGGACTTGTGTGTACAGAGAAAACATGTCCAATGCTCAAGAAGTGAAAAGCGGCAAAAGTTATGCTTTTCTAAAATGGCAATGGCAACTTTGTGCCATTTATGGAATTAAAGCTTGGACAAAGACTCTAGTGCTTGGATTAAGGCTTTATCATCTGTGTAAGAATTAAATTATTAAGTGAGAAACAAGTTTGAGACCGGTAAAGCAAAGATTAGGCAGCATAGATTCAGATTTGAATTTTGTTCTTCATGAAATGGTTTGAAATCAAAGTGAGAAATTGCTAACTTCATCTCTTCGATTTTCCCTACTCAAAAATGATCTCAAGGAGTTCTTTAACATTTTGGAAAGCTTTCAATGTTCTCTATAACTCATCTTTAAAATGCATTTCAAGATTCCTCTTGGAACTAGGTGAAAAATTGCCCTGAAGTTAGGTCAAAAACCTGCCTAAACTAGGGCACAATTTCACTTAGTTATTTTAGTTCATGGGCATGTATTCACAAAATTATATCTTTAGATCCAAGCATCTTTAGGGAAAAATGTGTGAAGCAAAGTTGTAGATTTCATGGAGGTCTACAACTTTCATGTTGGGAACTTTCTTTGAATCATCTTGCATCATGGTGGAAATTTGGCTTAAAGTTGAGAAAAAATAAGAAATTTGGCTCAAATTTTAAAACCAAATCTTCAATCTTTGATTTATTGATGAACAAGTTTCACATTTTGACATGTTTTGATGAATTGTGATCCTTGGCACTTGATTTTGACCAAAAAGTCAAAGTTTGACTTTTCAGTATACAGTTGACTTTTGATCAATTGACTGCAAATTTCCTCTGTCAATCCAATGAAAAATGCAATGTTTTGAACCATGTCATTAGGTCAAGATGATACAAATAAACCCTTGAAACCATGCTTCAAACCAATTGGTCATTTGCTAGGTCAAAAAGCATAAATTGCCATTTCTCAGTCAAAACCCTAATTATGACCATTTTAACCTTTTGATGATTTGATCAAATTTCTTGAGGAATTGTGGTCTAAACTTGATCAAATGATACATATGAGTCCACAATGTTGATGTGGATCAAAAATTATGAAGTTTGACTGTAAATTGGCCATGGTTGACTTTTTCCCTAATACAACTGATTTTTAGGTCAACTGTCCAATTGACTGATCAAAAATGTGATTCAAGGCTTGAAACTTGAGTAATCTTAGGGGTCCATGATGATACTTGAAAGTAAAATGAAGCATTGATAGTCCAAAAATCCTTGTGCAATCCCAAACCCTAATTTTAGGTTATCAGTGCATGATGAGATGTCTTGAGTAGGTCAAAACCCTAATCCAGTCTTGAGTCAAAGAGATCTTGTGAGAAAATCTTGATAAATGAGAGGGCAAATTTTGGGGTACAACAGAACCCATTTAATGTCTGTTTTAAAACATATGGTTACTGGGAGTATCAGCTGGATGCAGGGGATGAGAGCTTAAATTGATGAAAAACATTCTTGGATTCGTGTTGAGATGAAGGGATTGATGTATCTAATTGGAGTTTCTGGTATGAATGGCGGCGGTGATGGCGGTGAAGTCTCTGTTTCGCAAGAGAAGAAGAGAACGAGTCTTGTGTTGTGTATAGTATGGATATGGAAAATCATCTCTAATAACCCTAGCTCTTATCTACAATAACGATGTTGTTTTTGTTCTTTTAATTTATTTATGTTTTTTTATATAATAATTGGAAAGTGTTGATAATGCTTAAAAAGGCTAAGAAAATATTGCTTGTTTTGATTTATGGACCGAATTGGACTTTCCTAGGCCTGATGTTGTTGTTTTTTTGTAACTTGAAGCCTTACAACAAAAAACTGCTTATGGAACCATTTCTAGACCGGGCTTATCATCACATGCTAAACTGTTGAATTATATCAATAGTTGCAGATGACACCCCCCCTGAGCTTATTATTTTCTTTTGTTAGATTTAGAATTTAATTTTTCTTTTTCATGATAAAGAACTATAAAAATCAAAAAAATTTGTTAGTTTTTTTTAGAAATTAATTCTTCAGTTCGATAGAATATTGCTATTATAAAAACAATAAAGAATATTAGAATATAATAGAATTTTTCTAGAATTTCTTCGTAGAATTTTGTATTATCGATTATGTTTAGTCACCATTTTGTTACTTGAGACTTGTCATTCACCTTTGGTTGTCAAGATTTTAGTCTTATGCAGGTTTATTGTGTGACATGCGAATATGCGTGAGATTTTGATTGTGATTTATTTTCACATCAATTATGCTTCGACACTTATTTCGAGCATTTGATTTATGAATCTTTCCTTTGATTGGTGAAGCATTCACGAAGTTCATCAGATTTATTTGTTTATACGGTTTGCTACGGATTGATATCTGTTGGGTATTTCCTCTTGTTAATCTCATTTCACACTTTTCTTCTTTCTAGATATCATGAGAAGTGGGCAGTTTACTGCTTTCTAGATATCATGAGAAGTAGGAAATAAAGAGTGTGCACTTCAAGTCGTTGTTTAAAGACCTGTAGAAGGCACTGCTTTCTGTATGTTAATTGTGGTTGTTTAAAATCCTACCTTTTAAGTAGGTATTTTTCACGTGTGTTTACATTTGTGCCCGTATTATATTACAGATGATAAGTCCTCAAAACGAGGAAAACGGGGAGGTTTCGTAATCGACCCCCGCTCATTCTAGCCGGTGTCATACTTAGCTCACATGGTAAGTCTATGCTTCAGAGTCGTGTAGATGTTGTGTATCGAGTCGGTCACGAGGAGAAGGGTTCACAACCATCCCCTACACTTCGTTAGGAGTTCGCAATGGCCATTCCTGATACTTCGCTACCCACTTGTTTTCTTCGAGTGATACTCCCCCCTTAGCTAAAGAATTTCTTTTCTTTTTTATTTCATCTTCCTCCCGTTTGTTTTCTTCGGGTGATCCGCACCCCTTATTTAAAGGATTTCTCTTGTTTCCCTCATCCCTTTGAGTCAGTATGTGCTACTTATGTTTGTGTGCTTTTTCTAAATCATGTGTTGGTTATTTGTTTGCTATACCATGCTTCCCTTAGGATTGCTCGATTAGAGTAGCTTTGGAGCTAGAAATTAGGATAGGTATCCATGCATGCTAACATAAGTTAGAGATTTCCCTTTCAAAGCTCAACCTTAGGATCAACCATTGTATGATAACATTAGGGATAGATTTAGGTTAGTCTTTGTAACACGGTGGGAGAACTGACTTAGGTGTTTTGCGTTTGATCGCAATTGTTGCAGATAGCAAGAGTCGCCACCGACTTTTCTTTTATCCAATAAGGAAAGGATGAAAAAAACAGGAAAGACCTTTCGAGATTATTTCCTGAGTTCGTGGGGTACATTATGAAAAGGGAAGGTGTTAGCACCCTTTTCATCCGTAGTTATCTACGGGATCTTAGTTTCTTGTTAGATCACTTGCTTTTGTTTGAAAATGTGCTTGTGAGTTTGGAAAGTATTTTGAAAAGCGTCTTTGTAATGGTTCTAGTTTCTATAAGAACGCGTACAAAGTGTTGTTTTGAAAATAGTTCAAATAGGTGTTGGTGGAATGTGTTTTTGAAAGTGATTTTGAAAAGGTGTCTATGTAATGGTTCTCATTTCTATAAGAATGCATACAAAGTGTTTTAACTTTTGAAAATGTTTCAAATGAAAGTGCGGGTGTATAAAATATTTTTGTTGTGAGCAAGCGAGAAACTAGGAGAAACCCACCTACACAAAAGGTCATAAATGTTCTTTTCTTCCTCCTTTAGATGTTTCTATCTTACCATTGAATTGGTAAGAAGCCCCATCATTGGATGTGAAGTGACGGGAATGGGACGTTTGGATAGTCATAGAAGGCAACCTATGGGACATGACTATTTTTCCGAGGCAACAAGTGAGATTACCCTAAGGGTGCATGTGTGAATAGTGTGTTTTATTTTCATGCCTTTTTGTCTTTTTAACTTTTGGTTATCTACTTGTTGTTTTTATCTTGCCATACATCCTAGTTACTAGCATTTATACAAAAGCAATAAAAATGCAGAAACATAAAATCCTACATTATTACAACAATATTGAATATCATGAAAATATAAAGGCAAAAATAAAATAAAAGCAATAAAAATGTGTCTTACGATTTGGGCAGAAACACGCTTCAAATCTTCATTTTCTGGCTTCCTTCGATTTGGGGTTTGGAGTCAGTGGAGTCATCCCTTTCGATTTGCCTTTCTTCCTCCTTCGCTGGGGGCTAGAACCAGTGTAGGTGTGCCTTTCAATTTGGGTCTGGAGGCCAACATGTTGTGCCTTTTGATTGGGCATGGAATCAGTGCAAGATGTAATCCGCCTTTCTGCCTCCTTCAACTGGGGGTTGAAAGCAGTGAGGGAGTGCCTTTAGACTAGGCCTGGAATCAGGGAGGAAGCCTGAGGCTTCATTTCATACTTTTGTCTCCTGTTTCTTTCGTTTGAGATATTAAATAACAACATGGCCTATGGCCATGCTAGCATTACCTTAGGTCCAGGTTAGTTCTTAAACCATTTGTAACAAACCAAAGAACAAAACCAAAAGGAGAGGCAATAAAAACAAACTAAAAAGGTCTAACGAAAGGGAAACAAAACTATGTACATGTTTGAAACGAAAAGGAAATTTATTTACATGCTATGTTGGAAACGAAGGATCCAAGGATAAGAATGACTTACCTTGCATGAGGCTTGGACGTGTGCTGCGCCTTTAAGTGGTTGCCTTGAGCGCTTCTGGATTTGAAGGGAGGAACCAGGGGTTAGGCCTTTGATACTGGAATAGAAGAACAAATGTGAGGTTCTTCCTGCTGGATTAGAAGGGTAACAAGGTACATGGATGCCTCAGATTCGAAGGGGACAAGTGTTTGGATTCTGGGTTTGTGTTTAACAAGTGTTTAAGTGTTTAAGAGCTTTATGGTGTTTGAGAAATTTTTGAAGATTCGTTCCTCTGGCAAAAATGTCCTCCTTAAACATGTTGTAGAGCCTCTTATTTATAGGCAAAGCTGCCTGAAGCTTTTGGAGGAAAAAAAAAGGTTTGAACAATTTGAGTAACATGCTCTTTGTAGCTTTCGAGAGACAGTGCCTTGTTTTCTATTTAGGTGCAAGAATGGGGCAGTGTCTCGGGACAGTTGTGCACTAGTTTTGGCCTGTGTACCAGGCCTGAACTTAGCAGCAAGCATCTTTGAATATTTTACCCTTTCGTTTTGACCCTTCTTCGACCAGACTCTTCTCCCAACAATATTATTTGATTTTCCTTCAACAAGTACCCTTCGAATGAGTCACTCTTGTGCATCCTTCGAAGGAGCCAAAAGTGTGTCCCTTGGATGGGTCACCAAAACATGCCTTAAAGTGGGCTTTGTAAATCCTTCGAATGGACCAACAAGAATGTCCTTCAAATGGGATGTCCAAAGTTGGGTTCGAAAGATCCTAATTCGAATGGAATCAAAGTTACAAACGAAACCTTGTATAGGTGGTTCTGTCTAGTCAAATGCTTTCTTACCAAAGGTCCATGTGGCCAAACGAAGGAGTGTACATAGGGGGTCCCTCCTTTGTGACTTCATGCAAACATGCAAAAGATCTCTATTCAAACGAAGGCTTGCATGAAGGGAACCACATGCCCAAATGAAAGGTGTGACCAAAACCTTGTACTGAAGGATTCATACGCCCAAAGAAAGAAAGCATGAAGGGAGTCAAGTGCCCAAACGAAAGAGGTACGCTAGGCTTGCAAGGATGTCCAAACGAAAGAGAAATGCAGGAGGCAAATTTGAGCAATCGAAGGATGCCAAAAGGGAGATTTTTTCCTTGGTATCGAAGGAAGATATAAGAGGATTTGTACTGTGTGCATGCTAGCTTGGGGGAAGCCTTTTGCGTGTAAGAAATATGTTCTGGCCCATACGAAAGCTTGTATATGACTAGTCATTACTTTGTGAGTCAAGTCAAGAATGGAGGAAAGTTTGTATAGCCATGCAATCATCTAGCATCCAAACGAAACAAGCATATAGGCAGTCATGGCATTGTGAACCCAGTAAGGCCAAAGGTGCAATCGAAGGTGGCATGCAGGAAGCTCCTGCCTTGTGAACCAAAACCAACGCACCAGAGGCCCATGCTCAGTCGAAGGATGCAAGCCAAGCTTGCATCAAAAGAGGCCAAAAGGCCAATCGAAGGAGCTGAAACGAAAGGACTTATTTATCTCCAATTTTGTCAAAAGATTATTTTTATTTGTTTTCTTCCTTTTTGACAGTTTTCCTTTTAATCTTGGTACTGGAAAATCCCAATGTACATGTGCAAGCTTGAACCTTGAGAATCCTTGTGAGAAATGCCTTGAAAAATGAGAGGGAAAATTTTGGGGTAACACCGTCTCCCTTAGATGTTTTTCTTTCTTTTGCATCCTTGCATTAAGACTAAAAGTATTTTTCTTGAAAAATGCATAAAGCATCTAACAATTTTCAAATCCTTCTTTAAGGTAAAAAATATCAACCAAGGAAAACTCTTTTGTGCCTTCGGGCTCCTTTTTTCTTCTTTCAAACTTTTCAAAAGTACATGTTAATTCGCTTATGTGCCGACGCGTAAGTCTTCAAAGGTCAAGCTGCGGCAGAAGGCAAAATTAATATTGTTCATTAAAAAATATAAACCAACAAAAACTTTTGAGCTGAACTATAGTTGCTCTAATTTTTTTAAAAGGGATACGTATGCATTGTGGCAGGGCCCAATCGAGCACAACTTTATTTTCCCTACATTATTTTATATTTTCTTTCGCATGCATTCCCTCTTTGCATTTTTCTTTTAGGTATTAAGTATTAGATTTGACCACACCCATTAAATTAGAATAACAAAAGTGGATACCGTAGAGTACTACGGGCGCGTGGGGTGCTAACACCTTCCCCTCATGTAACAGACTCCCTTACCCGTATCTCTTGGTCGTTTGACCTTGATTTCACCCTTATTAGGTTTACTCGAAGTTTTCCATTCCCTTCCCATGGGATAAAAGACGTTCGATGGCGACATCATTGATTTCATTATCAGTTGACACTTCAGATGGTTGTTTAACCCATGTTCAATCTTCTTAAACCTGAAGAGTTAGATTGGCATGCTCGTCATTCAGGATCTGAAGGTGGAAGAGGATTGAACACTTATGTTCCCAGAAATTTTCACTCATATGTGCACGGAGTAACACTGTTGGTTGATTATAATGCTTGAATAGGCTCAAAGATGCCATTCAGAGAGGTGATAGAGTATCTTCGGAGATGGGCTTATAGATGCCATCCAAAGTTAATGTTGATAGGAGTATCAGAATGAGTCTACGCCTGACTATATCTGAAGAATGCTTTTCAGAAAACCTCTGAAGGAAAATTCTTTTCAAAGCGGAGCCCTGAAGGAGATGCTTTTCAGAATTAAGTCTCTGAAGTGAAATGATTTTCAAAATAAACCTCTGAAGGAGAATGAATTTTACAATGAAGCCTTGAAGGAGATGCTTTTCAGAATTCAGTCTCTGAAGGGAGATGCTTTTCAGAATAAACCTCTGAAGGAAATGCTCGCCAGAATTCAGTCTTTCGGGGGAATGCTTTTCAGAATAAACTTCTGAAGGAAATGCTCCCTAGAATTCAGTCTCTAGGGGGAATGATTTTTAGAATAAACTTCTGAAGGGAATGCTTGCCAGAATTCAGTCTCTGGGGTAACGCTTTTCAAAATAAACTTCTGAAAGGGAATTCTTTTCAGAATAAAACTCTGAAGGAGAATGCTTTTCAGAATGAATCCCTGAAGGAGATGGTTTTCACACTAAACCTCTAAAGGAAAATTCTTTTCAGAACGAAGCCCTGAAGGAGAATGCTTTTCAGAATGAAGCCTTGAACCAGATGCTTTTCAGAATAAACGTCTAAAAGAGAATGCTTTTCAAAATGAAGCCCTGACGGAGATTCTTTTCATAATTCAGTCTCTAAAGGGAATGCTTTTCAAAATAAACCTCTGAAGGAAAATGCTTTTGTCATGTAGATAGTCGCCATGTCCTGTTTCAAGAATTGATCTATAATCTATTTCTAAATTGCTGATAATATTTGTCTGTTTGCGAACATAACCTGAAAAGACAAAGTTAGTTCTACGCAATGTCATGATGTAGGTAATGTGTTAAGTAATGATGCTCTCAAAATAAATGAGAATGTTATATGCGTTTCGTATGCATAAGTTCTGATATTTTGTGAATGATGTATGGATGAAATATGTTATTGGAGTGTATCGGTAGTCTCCATATAATAATGGTTGGTTGGGTAAAATAAACCCCTGATTGTTGCTAGGGATGAAGATAATAATTCGTCAATTTGTTTATAATTCCTTTACTGGTGATTTCCACTTTCTATTTGAGGACATTTTGTTGGGGATCTTCGTCTTCTACTTGGGGATCGAAGCATTCAATGAGAGTCAGTCATTCATTGTTCTTTGAAGGATTTGATTCTTATATACCCTATTTGAGGATAAAAGAAGATGAATAATCCTCTGATACACTATTTGACCAGATATGAGTATTAGCTCTTCTGGGGAGGACAACATTGAATTATATCTGTAGGAGAAGAGAATCTCGCTGGGGAATTGCAATATCATAGAAATAAACTCTGTTGGGGAAATAAACCCTATGCATTGTGTTGAGGAAATAAACTCTGACGGGAATTAGCTTGCGAAAATAGCTCCGAGGAGATTTCTCTGTGGGAATTTATGGTCAACTTTGAATGTTATTCTGACTCATATAGTCTTTCGTAAATGCTAATCTTGTTTTCATGCATATATTTGTAGACAGTAATCATATTCAAATGCATATGTTTATTCAATATAATCATTGGATGTTTTTGCAAACAAAACAGAGAAAATAAAAATAATTTTAAATTCTGAAGTATATTTACATTGATTTTGAAAAGTTTGCCAACAAGAAGACAATTTTATACAAGGAGACAAAAATCCTAGTAAGAGGAAATCATCGTAAATTTCGAAAAGAGGGTACAAAGAAAAACAAAGAAAAACAAAGAAAAACCGCTATATGGAAATGACCACATCGAGTTTCAACTCTGCTATTGCGCTTATGTGTTGAAGCATCTCATCCCTTAATGTCGGAAGAAGTTGATTGAATTGATTTGTACCATTTGAACTTTACGTTAATGATTATGCTGAATGTAAGTAGATGGGTGATCAAACGGGACATGGTCATACGCTTTAATCCCTAACTTTTTCTTGGACCTCCCTTTCGGGTTTTCAGTCCACTGGGATATCCTTTTTTTCCGAAGCCGCCATTTCAGGTTTTCAACTTGTCAGATGTACAATTATATATATATATATATATATATATATATATATATATATATATATATATATATATATATATCCCTAATTTTTCCCCAAACCCTTTTGGTTCGCCGGGATGCCCATATTTTTTCCTAGGTCAGTCAACCTAGCTGTTATCTTTTATGCGTAGTATTTTTTAACTATGTCCATGTTCACAGGGTGTGGAAGATATTCACCGTCCATGGTTGTAAGTATCATAGCAACGCCAGAAAATATCTTCTTGATCACAAATGGACCTTCGTACATGGGAGTCCATTTTCCCCTAGGATCACCTTTTGGTAGGATGATGCGCTTTATTATAAAATCACCAGCCTGATACACCTGATGTATGACTTTCTTGTTAAAGGCCTTGATCATGCGCTTCTGATACATATGACCATGACAAACAGCCTCCAGCCTTTTTCCATCAATCAAATTTATCTGGTCGAGTCTAGTCTGAATCCACTCGACTTCATCTAAACCCACGTCTTTCATAATCCTTAGGGAAGGAATCTGGACTTCGATAGGTAAGACAACCTTCATACCGTATAATAGAGAGAACAGGGTCGCCTTAGTTGATGTACTTATTGAAGTGCGATAACCATGAAGAGAAAATGGTAACATCTCATTCAATTTTTGTATGTCACCATCATTTTCTGCAAGATCTTCTTGATATTCTTGTTGGGGGCTTCCACTGTGCCATTCATCTTTGGTCGATACAGAGAAGAATTATGGTGCTTAATTTTGAATTGCATGCAGATTTCTATGATCATAGTATTGTTAAGATTGGTACCATTGTCCGTGATGATCCTCTCTAGTATGCCATACCGACAGATAAGGTTAAACTTAATGAACTGAGCCATAACATTCTTGGTAACAGAGGCAAACGAGGCTGCTTCTACCCACTTCGTAAAGTAATCTATAGTGACAAGAATGAACTGATGTCCATTGGAAGAAGTAGGATTAGTCTCTCCAATCATATCAATACCCCACATTGCAAATGGCCAAGGAGCCGTCAAGACATTCAAAGGAACGGGAGGGACATGTACTTTGTCAGCATAGATCCAAGACCTCACACATACTAGACCCACACTCCAACCACTACACCATGTTCATTTTTATGTTGTATCTATGCTTCAATTAAGATAAGAGGATAAGAATTAGTTAAGTTGGGCTTACAACTTAATCCGAACCTGGATCCATTAGAGAAGATGAAGGGTTTTGGAAAAAAAACTAATCTAAAGAAAGGGGCGTCGTTTGACCTTTTGGGAAGGGGAAGGGTATATCATTAATTCAAATAAGTTTTCCAATAAACGCAATTAAATTTAAAAAACTCAAATAAAAATAAACCCTCCATTCTCTCACACTATTTTCTTATGGCCTCAAGAACAAACCCTCTCTTCTTTCTATTAGAACTCATACACCTTTCCTCTCTCTCTTTTCCTATGCCACAGTCAATTTCTTCCTCTCTAACTTTTCACCATCATCACCTTCATCGGTCCTCCATAGACACGACATAATCATCACCTTACCACCGTCATATCTTCTCCGACTCAACTTAGTTCCCTCTCTCTTTCCTTTGTCCTTCGATGCCAACCTTGACATACCCGCATCGAGAGACAAGATAAAGTAATGAAGAAAAGTTGAGATGAAGTTCAATATGATTTACCTACTGGAAAAACACCGATGGGTCTTTAATCATGATGCCAATGAGAAAAACATAGAAACTCTCAAAAATCCAGGTATGCAATTTTGTTCCTTGCTTTGAACTTCCTCTTCTCACTTCTTCAATTTTTTCTTCTTTTAGGTGTCTGATGCATTTTATCTTGTGTGTGTTGTTGTTATTGTTGTGACTATCGTGTAGCTACGGTGCGTTATTGATGTTTGTTTGTTAAGTTGCTGATACGTGAGGTTGATGTGTTGATGAAGTTTGGAATAGTTTTCGTGAGGTTCGATGTGAAATGTTTGTGTGTGTTGAGGTGAGGATAGAGGGTGGTGGATATGAAGTAATGGTGTATGGAGGAGTGTAAGAAGTTGGTGGTTTTACAGTTAAGCTTTGAGCTATGTTGATGGTGATGCAGGGAGGGAGATTGAATATTTGGGGGTGTGGAATCGCTGCTCAGTTGCTAGTGTAGAGAGAGGTTTGGATTTGTGGAGTTAAAGATGGACAAAGGAATGTTAGTGGGGAGTGATAGAGATTGATTATGTTTATTTTTAGCAGAGTTTAGGGCAGAATTTTTGGAGTTTGAGCAGAGGAGTGCCACAGTTTTTAGGGCATAGAAACATGATGATCATATGAGGTTCTGAAGACTTAGTAGTGGTCGAGAATTGAAGGTTGAATATGGAGCAGGCTTGAAGTTTTGTAGGGAGAAAGTTGTGAATGAGTATTAGTAAGGCTTTGAATTTCTTTTTTCTCTATTTTCTCTCAGTATTTCTGGTATGATTTCTGTTGTACCCCAAAATTTGCCCTCTTATGTTTTCCAAGATTTTCTCTTACATGGGTAATTACAAACACTTGCTTAAAGAAAATAAGAATTTTGAAGATAAACATGGTATCTTCGATTGGCATTTATACAAGGTATCTTAAATTGGAATTGGGATAAGGTGTTTTTGATTGGCATCTGAGAAGGTTGTCCTTTGATGGGCATCTCGACAAGGAGTTCGATCGGGTGTCCAAAATCCTTCGACACAAACTTGGTTCACAAGACTTCGACTGAGCATTGGCTAATTCATGCCTGATTCGATTGACAAGGAAATGACTTTCCTTGTGCGTGCCTTCAGCACACAAGGCCAAGACTTCTTCAGATTTTCCTTCAATCCACTAGGCAATGGTCTCTTTTATGCTTGCTTTAGCCTCCCTCATGCTAGCATCCAAAAGGCACTGGCTTCCTTTGTGCTAGTATCGACTGGGCCATGGCTCTCTTTGAAACGGGTTTGATTCCACATCTAAAATCCTTAACACACTGTTTTCCACCTTTCGACACCTAGTAATGCCTATTCGAAGGACACGCAAATGATGCCTTCGAAGGACATGCATTTGGTCCAGTCGAAAGACATTCAATGGTTGAAAACAATTTTTGATTTCAGGCCAAAGTCTTGCATACTGCCAGACCCAAGCCTCCTGGACAATCACATTCATGACAAAAGATGTTTCGACTAGCCAGAAAAGAGATTTCAATTGGGTTAGTTGAAGAGTTTCAGATCAAGCTACTAAGGAAAATAGTGGCTCAATCGAAGGCCACAATGAGAAGGCCTGGGGAAATTCGAAGGAAGGTAAGGAGGCTTCTATAAGGCCTTCAATTGATAAAGCGCTGAAGCAGCATTCGACCAATCAAAGAGGAAGAGTTGATGCTTCGACTGGTTTGAATTGAAAGAAAGGCGATCGAAGAAAGTAACACTTAGGGGCTGATCGAAGACACTCTGGTGAAGAAAATTCTAAGCAATTTGAATTCGTACAAGGCGCCAATTATCACCTGTCCAGGTTCATTCCCAAATTCCAAAATGGCATGAAAATTCTCTAAATGGCAATTTTTAAATTGGTCTGATTTTATTTTCAAAGCCATGTTTAATGGCTAGTCTTTAAGGACATGTTTCTTTCCCCATTTTCTTATCTCCTCTCACTCCTATAAATACAAGACACCAACACAAGCCAAAGAACGTAGACGACTTACATACGCACACATACATACGCCTACATACTACCTCATACACACAGATTACCTATCAAAAGAATACGCACACTTTGCCTCAGAAAACATATTAAAATTCTAACCAGTTTTGTAGGGACCCTCAGTCCAAACGAATACTATATTTGTGCTCTTGAGGATCCCTAGATTCTACTCCAAGCAAGTCCACACTAAATCGAAGCATCTCATCCTTGGTAAACTTTCAAAGTCATATTCATGTTTTCATGATGTATTAATGTTTTATACTGTTTGATTTATGCCCGGGGTATCATATAGCACAACATTCACATGGAACATAAAAATATAGAGGGCACGATCTGTTCTCTTCATCGAATCTCAAGAAACCACAGGTTTTAAGGCAAACAAACCCATATTCGAACTCAAAGGAGTCAAATTAAGGGGAGGTCGAATTAGGAAAAAAGACCTGGGTTCACACCCAGACCATGCTTTTGTTTTGTTGACACTTTTTCTTGCAGATTTCAGTGCCTTCTTCCACAGGAAATTCATTAGATGCCTCCAACAACATTCATTACTGGATCGAAGGCCGCATATATTCACAAGATCGAAGGCCATCCTTCACAGGATCGAAGGCTATCCTTCACATGGATCGAAGACCACATGTATTCACAGGATCGAAGGCCATCCTTCATTAGGATCGAAGGCCATCATTTTTCTTTGATCCAAGGATTCTTCTTCTTGCATTTATTTTTATTTTTATTTTTACTCACTTCTTTTAAATCAAAAATAAAATACAATCACAAAAAAAAATTAGGAAAAGTATTTTTCTAATTAAGTTAATTAAATAAATAAATTAATTATTTTAACCTTTTCTTTAAATCAAAACTAAGTATACTTAGGCTTTGTTTTCTTTCATAAATAAAAACAACCAAAAGATTTTCTTTTCCTTAGGATTCTTAGACATTATTTTCAATTCGCGCACATTTATTTTCACACATTTCATATTGTTCTAATTGTTCATGGGTTGTAATAGAATTAACTAGGACGTTACTTTACTTCTTTCTTTATTCTCCCTCATTTTTTGAAGATGTAAATACCCTCTCCGCAACAGCCATGTAATAGCGTGGGATTTACGATTCCCACACTTTAAATTTCTGCAAAATATTAACTGTTAGTAACTAGGCATGTATGGAAATACTAAAAAAAAGCGCTAGCAAACCTAATAACTAAGATAAATGAACCTAATTGAATCATTGCACATATACACCTCTATGGTACTCCCACTTCAGTTGCCTTCGGAAAATAGTCACAAATATCGAAACGTGAGAGGTTTTAATGGCTATCCTATGGTTCAAAAAGATCATAAGTCCCTCGATGACCCTCTCGATGTTGCCTCGGTATAAACATGATCTTAGAACCCTAGGGTAGTTACTAAATCTTCTTGCCCAGTTGCCTTTGTAACTATAAAAACGTCCCTTTGAATGTCCCTCAAACATCTAATGATAGAGCTACCTACTCACTAATAGTAGGATAGCATTGTCTAAAGGATAGGAGGAAAAGAAAGAACCTTTTCCATTATAAGTAGATAGTTCTTAAATGATTTCTCAAAAAAAACTTTCAAACTTACACAAGACGTTTCAAAAACACTTTCAAAAAACGCTTTATCAACACTCTTGACGACTGTACAAGATTTATCATAAAGTGAATCACCGCACTAAGGAATTTTCAAATACTTTTCAAAACACAAAGCACAAGGTATTTAAAAAATGAGCTAAGCATCTAAGATCCCGTAGAAAACTACGGATGGAAAGGGTTCTAACACCTTCCTTTTCCATAATCTACCCCTTTACTCAGAGAATTCTCGAAAAGGTCTTTTTCTGTTCTTTTCACCCTTTCCTTTGTTGGATAAAAGAAAAGACGGTGGTGAATCTTGCTTACCATAAAATTTGTGAACACAAATGCAAAACCAGTATAACAGTCAGTTCTGCCACCATATCACAAAATTGGAGACTCTGTTGGGGATTTATAAAAAGTGGGGTTACCTTAGAGCTTAGGTCATATTTTACTTTCTTTCCTTTTATGCTTTGTTTTCTTTATCTTAAAGGGTTTTTCTTGGGTTTACTTGTAAAGATCCTACACCCGGATCCGAGGCACCTTTTAGGTAAGTAGCAATAGATCGTGGGGACTGTGCAGGGTATACCGACACGGTTGAAGTGATAGCTACGTTGATGTGACACATTTGTTGGTATCGGTAGCCCTTGAGTAGTCAAGGATAATATGGGGCCGTTGTGTGGTGTCATTGTTGTACCCCAATTTTCCCTCCTAAGATCCCTTAATCATACCATATTAATTCAATCACAACAAGATCAAATAAGGGATTTTGGTTCTCCTCCGTATCTTTAGCTTTGCTCTTTAAGGAATCACCAAGAACCTTGACTTGTTTTTCTTTTGTGATCATGCATGTTTTGTTTTGACTTTCCTTTTAATTAATAAAATGCAATGTTGGTTTGTCTTACTTGTTAATAATGTAGGTAAAGGTAATGTGGTTTAGCAAGTTGATCCAGGGTTCATGAGTTTATTTCCATGCCCTAGTTAATAAAACTTGAGAAATTCAAACCTCACCATTGAAGTTGTTTTAAAAGAAATGACATGGCAAGGTTTATTTTGGTTCACCACATTTCAAAGTTATCAATATTAATTCAAAAGTACAAGGGGTTGATTGAAGAAGTTGTCATGGTGGGACAAGACCTTGTTCCCATTGGTCACAAGTGCATATTTCTCTCATTTCTCAAGATATGGAAGTGGTTTTGGTTTCTATGAGCTCTAATTATCATCCTCAACAACTTCTATCTACAAAGCAAAAGTGTTGGTACAAGAAGGTTGTTTAAAATTGTAAAAGTTCCTCAAAGTATTTTCTTGATCTAGGATCTAGGGTTTTAAACTTCAAAGAAGTATATCTTGCTCATCTTTTGGTATTTTTGAGTGATTCCAAAAACATCATTCTCTTCAAAATGTTATTAATAACAAATCACTTCAAAAGTTTCAAGGATTTTTCATGTGTAAGAAACTTGATTATGAGGAAAGATTACAAGTCCTCAAGATGAAACCCCAACTTCCCAAAGTGTGACTTCAAATGATCATAACTTCGTTAATGTTTATCACCTTGAGCCCACTCTTTTCCACAATTATCTTGAGGATGTGAACTCTTTTCCTTATTTTATGTGCAAAGTGAGAAAACGGATGGAGGATGCCTTAAGGATACAAAAGATTATAGGTCATTTCATGATTTTTTGCCAACTTCAATAATTCATAAGTCTCTCAATTTTTGGAGATTTTGAATGGTTCTAGTTTCAAAATGTCATTCAAGAGGTCTGTTTCATGCCATATTTTTTGGTCAAGAGCAAATTCCAAGAGGAAGGCCATGTTTGGATGCAAAACATTATAGGTCACTTTTGAAGAAAAACTTGAAATATTTCTAAGTATGGAAAGTCAACCTCTTTTTCCCAACTTTGACTCATTGCAACTTTCAGCTCAAACATCCATTTGATTCTATTCTTTTTCCATTGATCTTGTAATATCATCTTTCTAAAGCATCAGGAACCATTCCCTAAGACCGCTTGAGCTGAGAATTCCATTGTTTCAAAAGTGGTAGCTTGGAGTTGAGATTTCCTCCAAAAGTCAGAATTTGAAATCCTTAATTTGGCTGCTAAACACAAAATTGTTGCGCGTTTTTGCTTCTAAACATGTTTAGTGAACTTCTAGAAGTGATTAGCATAGAAAAACACAAGGTTTGATTGAGTTTTGTTTAAAATAGAAGACACACTTTTCTTGTTTGCAACTTCACACGATTTCCCTACAAACTTCATCATTTCACACCCTTGGACGTTCTATCAGCTTCCCTATAAATAAAGGGTCATTCCCCATTCATTTCCTTAAGCTTTGAGAGCCAAATACACCCTTCCAAAACCTCACACGAACCCATCTTTTTTGAAATCAGTTTCTGAGATTTAAGCTGCTTTCTCCAAAATTCTTTGCACATTCATCATCCTTTAGCATCATACAAACTCTCCAACACTTAAACCAAGCAAAATGAGCCATAATTCAAGCTACAGAAGTCCAGTTTCAGAGCTTCTTTCTTGAACTTCAAAAAGGTAGAATTCTCCAGCATTTGGATCCAAATAAAACACCAAACTATTCTACTTGTTCTCCTGATTCTTGTGCTTCTTACAATTTTTAAATCCATTGAGAATTGAGAGAGAAGTCTCAAATTGAAGGTGCTCTTTAATTTCTGGGTTTTTGATTTATATCTCTTTGCATGCCAGAATCCAATTAGGATGTTAGGATCGTCTTGAAGAGACGAATCCAATGATACTAGTCATGGATCCTAATTTTTCCATTTGAAGGATCTCACAAAATCTCCATTGTAGGGCATCTGGAGGTTGAAGATGATGACATGTCTCGTCTCAGTCAATGATAGCGTGCCAAACGTTTTAATTTCATTGGTTGCCTTTTTTCTTATCCTATGCGTATCTCACTAAGGTCCATATCAAGCACAGTGCGTCTGGTCCATTGGATCAGCTTACTAACGCGTTTTGACTATGATCTGATGGCCCACATCTTTTTGGTTTTATTTTATTTTCTAATATTATATTTTAATTGATTTAATTTTCAAAAATTCATAAATCTTTTATTTTTTATCCAAAAATTATGAAAATATTCATAAAAATACTTTGAATTATTTCTGATCTCATGACTATTTTTTCACATTTTTATTTTGACATTTGATATTTTTTATATTTTTTTTCATTATTTGCTTTCTTTTAATTACTTTAAAAATACTTTCTGACATTTTTTAATTCTAAAAAGATTCATAAATATCATTTTACATATTTCTGACTTTTTGAAAATTTTATGGAATTTTATATTGATGTTTACTATTTTTTGATCTATTTTCTATTTGTTTGAGCAATTTTAATTAGTTTAAAAATAGTTTCTGACATTAAAAAATTACCAAAAATTTTATAAAAATATTTGAGTCTATTTCTAATTTTTCTATGACCTTATTTATTTATTTTTATGAATCAATTTGAATATAGTTGATATTGTTTTCCTTTATTTTAATTTTTATTCATTTTTAAACCCTTTTCAACATATATATTAAATGTAATATTATTTTGTGATTATTTTCTGGCTGATCTTGGGTTGAATTTTTTATCATGAACTTTGTTAACATCATTTGATCCATGATGTTGAGTCTAACTCCATAAAAATGGAAGAATGATTTTAATAATAGTTTGATTAAATTTTAATTCAAATGTGGTTTATATATTCTTTCCCACCTTTCTTCATCTCATCCCTTTCTTATTGCACTAAGTGTTATTGGAGCATGATCTCTATATCATGTCTCAAAACAAATGGTGTATAGATTGCTATTGACCGACCTCAAAATAGGTGCAACTTCTATATAAGTCCACTTATGATTGCTTAACATAGCGGTAAATTTTGTCCAGATTAGAGAAAATGATCATTCATGGCCCAAACTTATGATTGCAAGCCCAAGATGTTAAATTGAACCCTTTGATCCAATAACATTGAGATTCATTGTGTAGAGGCTTTGGTTCTACCAATCTTCTAATGGATCTTCATCAAGTTTGGTCAACGCGGATCACTTAACCATCATTGATCATTATATGGTACATTAAGGATTCCTAAATGGTTGATATACTTGACATAAATCAAATACAATTCATTGTGTAGAGGCTTTGGTTCTACCAATCCTCTAATGAATTCCAAATCCAATATTCAAGGTGGTCATCCAACTAACCACTAATTATTGACAATTTATTTTATTTTATGCTTTTACTTTATGCTTATTTTATGCTCTTTACTTTATGCACCATTTACTTTAGCATTTACATTGCATGCTATTTTTTATCTTTGCTCACATGAGCCCCTTTATATTTGTTATTTTTATTTTTCTCACTGGAGCTTTTCTTTTCTTTTTTAAGATACTTACTAATCAACATAAACCATAAAAAAACTTTAATGATACTTGGACTATTTGGTTACTATCCTTGGCATTATGGAGTATTGGACTTCTTGGATTTACGATTAGAAACCTTGGCCTATGTTGGAGACCTTGTGACCTTAATTGATATTTTGTCTGGAGTTCTTGAGGTTTACCTCAAGACATTGGGTTGTTTGTTTGTTTTGTGTGCAGGTTATTGTGATTACATACTTTGTTTGTAATCTGGAATTCACCCATATACAGCCGTTACTCTGCCCAGTTTTTTGCGAAGACTTAATACACTTGAAGTTTGGTTCCCTCAAGAGGTCTAGTATATTTTCTTGCTTGGTTTCAAGCCAAATAATGGGAATTCTATCTTGACTTATAATGTGAAGTATTGGCTTGTTGTTGGTTAGATGGTTCTTCTCTCTAGCTTTTACCTCATGCTTTAGGATAGTCTCTTCTTCTCCTCTTATCTTCTTTAATTTCCAAAATCTTCTCTCTCCTTTTGAAAACTCTTCTTGTTTTTAAACTTGAACAACTTTCATAATAAACTTGGACCTAGGTCCATGCATTTTCAAAACCTGTTCATAAATAAACTTCAATCAACATAAATAATACCTTGACATTTTTTGTGAGATGACTAAAAGTCAACCAATGTCATTTCAAACCATTTTGCCACTTTAGATTTTTACTTTAAAAACATTTCTCAAAAGATTGGACTCTTGTCAATCCTTGTAGTGACGCAAACAACTATACTTCTACAACATGTAGCGAGGTGAGATATTTTCCACTTGGGTGTTGAGTGAGGAATTGTTGATTTTAAAATCCAAGCCATATCCTCCACTTTGAGATGTTGCAAATTCTCCTTTCTCATGATTGTGGGTAGTAAGTATGTTTTCCACACGGACAATGACGATGATGTCTTATCTCTTAAAATTAACCAACACACTTGTGTTTTAAAATTTTTTAAAGGGGAACTATGTGTACCCTGATCCCCTATTGCACGAGAGGTGGTACATAGGCACTAAAGGTTCGCAACCGCGGCGGGTGCAAAAATCATAAAAAATACTTATTTTCTCACCTCCACCATCTATTTTTTTATACAACATTTTATAGCCAAAATATACAGATATACAAAGAGGTTCCTGCGGAGTATCGTAGATGTTTAGGGTGCTAATACCTTCCCTTTGTATAACCAACCCCATTACCTTAGATCTTTCCCCCTCTTTTTGGGTTACTCTCTCTTTTCCCATTCCTTTGGAAACAAAAAAGTGCGGTGGCGATTTTTATTTTGATTTGTGTAAGTCTAGTCAATCTAATGGATTAGTCTTAAACATTTCGACCGCTACAGAAAAAAAATGGCGAATTCACTGGGGAAAGATTGACCTCTTGCTATTCCATCCCTAAGTGGGTTGAGCCTATCTTTGTTTATATTTGTATATGTGTTATATGTTATATATATGTTTGTCTACATTTTCCTGGTTTTCAAGGTACATGGTGATTACTTATAAGTCCTATACCCAGACTTGGGAAAACTTTAAGATAGTACAAGCGGTATAGTCATGCTAACTTTGAGTGAGTAATCCAAAAAAAGGAGGCTTGAGATCCCCCACTTAGTGGAGGCACCTTTGACTGTAGTGTCGTTTACCGAGTAATCGGGAAGACGTGATGCTTTCGGCCTGGGAGCCTGCTGAAGCTGAGGACCGTAGAATACCTAACCCATCTTGGCCTTTTAGGTGTTGGGTGGAAGCTATGACGAAGTAATCTGAAAATAGTTGTTACGCGATACTACGCTCGGATGAATTTTTCTCGAGAATATTACTAATTATCGAGTTAATTGGGAAGTTGGTAATATCTGAAGGAACGATGTAGACTCTGGGAACCTCTAGAACCTTTTTCGGAAGGTGATAACTTTTATACCATACCTTATGGGTAGTACCTTCGACCTCATGCTCGCGACGTTGAACCTATGAACCCTATGTTTGTGATCTTTTGTGTGATTGTTGCATCACACATCCATGCACTTATAAGCATCTTTTGAAGAAATTGTATTTCAAGGGACTTAAACGTTGACCATTTGCGAACATCTCAGGTTCCTTTTGACCATGGATTCTGGAAAATACAGTTTCAAAGATCCCAAGATAGATGATTTGATCAGTCTAATTCCCGAGATTGAGTGTTCTGCAGATTCTCGTAGGAAGTATGGGTCTATCATTTCTCTCATGAAGCTTAGGATGAAGAAGGATATTCTCTCGACCTTGGTACAATTCTATGATCCGATGAATCATTTTGTTAGTTTCTCTGACTATCAGTTGATGCCTACACTAGAGGAGTATTCTTATCTGTTGGATTTACCTATTACCGATCATGTTCCTTTTACAGGTTTGGAGAATGAGCCAAAACCACACGATATTTCTGCTTTGATCCATCTGGGGAAGTCTGAGGTTGAAGCCCATATGACTACTAAAGGAGGGATTAGAGGATTACCAGCTCATTTCTTATTGGAGAAAAATTGTTACTTTTCCAGGATGAAGAGTACAATCACTTTTGAAGACATATTTTCTCTACTTGCTTACTTGTTATTTTTATTTCCTAATGTGGACAAGTTTGTTGACATTAATGCTATCAAGATCTTCATTATTGGAAACCCAGTTCCTACATTGTTGGGTGATGCTTATTACTCTATTCATCTTTGGAATTCGTATCATGGGGGGATGATTATCTGTTGCACACCTCTATTGTACTGATGGTTTACTTCTCATGTGCCTCAGTCTAATGCTTTCTGGGATGTCAGGAAGGAACCCCATTAGGCTCCTAAGATCATGGCACTTACTCACTCAGATATTGTTTGTATCATTGGGCTTACCATGATTTAGAGATTGTCAACAGTTGTGGTAGTTTCCCCAATGTACCTCTTCTTGGTTCAAAGGGAGGAATTAACTACAACCCTGTTCTTGCACAATGACAACTTGGTCATCCGATGAGGGTTAAACTAAATAGTATTCATTTGAGTAGTTTCTTCCTGAAAGAGGGAGAAGACCATAAGGAAGTTAGTGAGAAGATTGGGAAGGCTTGGCGTCACATTCACAGGAAGAGTAGGAAACACATGGGACCTAGGGGGGCTGTTTCTTTGGAGCCTTATCTTCAGTGGGTAAAAACGAGAGCTATTCATTTGAAGATGTCGTATTCCCGGGAAGCACCTATGTATGATTTGTTTATGAAGACCACTCCTCCCTTACTGGATGATATGGAAGACCTACAACTTGCTTTAGTCAGGACGCAACAAGAAAAGGAAGCTTGGAAGAATAAGTGCCAAACTTTAGAGATTTCCTATAGAGCATACTTGAAGGAGAAAGACGACTTGATTGAGATTCTTGAGAGTCGGGAAGTAGAGACAATGGAGAGGCAAGGGGATTTATTTTCCCCTAAGCCTCAGTCAGATTCTAGTTTCTCACTTCCTGATTCAGATGATTGGAAAGAGGTTGCCACCAGATATGCGGAAGAAAACCAGAAGTTGAAGGCTCAGATTACCAAACTTACAGGGAAGCGTCAGCGTGTAGAGTGATCTCCATCAGCATTACTTCTTAGGGTTTTAGACTTTATTTTAATCTTGTAATTGAGATTATTGAAACTTGTAATCCATTTTGAAGTTATTATAATAAAAAATTTCAATATTTCAAATGTGGTATTACTTTGATATTTGCAATGTGTCTATAAATCTTTAAGTCCCTTTAAATATTAATAATAAAAATAAATCATGTGCAATCATATTGTACATACTTCTTGTATTTTTTGCATATCCAGGTGTCTTACCAAGCTTCTTTACTTCGTTCAGCAAGTTGTCTCACCGGTACAATACTCGAGATAATTTTAGAAGGAAGATGGACAACTTAGAACAAGAGAATCGCGAGCTGCGGAGGATGTTTCTGCTCTGAAGGCCGGCATGGCCAATCTCACTGCTCTGATGTAATCTCTGGTGGCTGCTCAGAATCAGCCACCGAGTGTTCAACCTCAACTGACAAAGGTTACTACTGAAGCTCCGACTATTTCTTTGTCTTCCATTAACTGTTGTGCCTCAAGGTTGTCCATGGGGAATGCCAGAGAACTTTGTGCCTAAAGGTTTCAATCTTGGTCCTCAAGTTACTCCAGTTATTCAGACTACTGTTACTCCTGCACCTCTTGTGGTGCATGCTACTCTTGTTGCACCTCCTTCGGTGAATATGGTCCCATTTGCTAATGATGATATGTATCGTCCTTTTCCTCCACCAAGTGAAGGCTTGGGTCTCTATGATCGAATGAATGATTTTCAAGATCAGTTTGACAAGATGCAGAGGGAGATGATGGCCCACAGGGGAAATGAATTGTTCAGACAGAATGTGAATGATTTATGCTTGTTCCCGAATGTCAAGATACCTGCGAAGTTTAAAGTCCCGGAATTCGATAACTACAAGGGAAAAAATTGTGCTTGTGCTTATCTTGTGATGTATATAAGAAGAATGTCTACCTACATTGATGATCAACGTATGTTGATTCACTTTTTTCAGGATAGTTTGACTAGTGCTGCATTGAAGTGGTATATGAGTTTGGACAACGTCAATGTCCATACTTTTAACGACTTGGGAGAAGCATTTTTCAGACATTACAAATACAACATGGACATGGCGCCTGACCGTGATCAACTCAGGGCCATGGTCCAGAAGGATAGGGAATCATTCAAAGAATACTCACAGAGATGGCGTGAGGTAGCCGCCCAAGTGATTCCTCCCATGGAATAAAAGGAGATGACTAAGATTTTCCTGAAGACTCTGGGTGCTTTCTACTATGAGAGGATGGTAGCGAGTGCGCCAAGTGACTTTAGTGAAATGGTGGGCATGGGTATACATTTGGAAGAGGTTGTAAGAGAGGGTCGTTTAACAAAAAGTGAAAGTTTCGGAAGTACGAAGAAGCCATCCTATGGGTTTGCCAAAGAGAAGGAAGGAGATACAAATGTTGTTATGCAAGAGAGGAGGGTTAATCGTCCTAGAAGAAATTATCAGCATCATCAACAAGTCGCAATAGTAACTCCAATCACTGGTCTAGCTCCAACCACCGTTTCTTATCAAAGACCATCCCATCATGGGAATCAAGGGTATAATCAAAGAAGGGAGAGTTATGACCCTATCCCTATGAGCTATGCAGAATTATTCCTGACGTTAATTCAAAAGAAGTTGGTTCAGACCAAACCACCTCCCGCTATACCATCACCATTGCCTTGGTATTACAAAATAGACCAAAAATGTGCTTTTCCTTAGGAAGCATCAAGGCACAATGTTGAGAACTGCTATCCTTTGAAAACTGAAGTACAAAAATTGGTGAGGTCTGGTATCATATCCTTCAAAGATGTTGGCCCTAATGTGAAAGATAATATTTTGCCAAAGCATGGAGGAGCAAATTTTGTGAACATGGTCGCCAGTTGTCCAAGCGACTTCCATATTTTTGATAATAAATTTGTTAGAGGAGATATGGTAAAAATGCATGCATACCTCTGTGAATTTAGCTATTATACGCATGACCATGCTGGTTGTGCTATTTGCAGTACGAATATACAGGGTTGTGACAAGATAAAGGCTGATTTGTAGGAGATGATAGATGAGGGCCTCATCCATATAATCAGGCCTAAGACAGAGTATGAAGAGGAAGTAAACATGGTTTCTGGATGTCCTGGAGAGTTAAAAATCTTTGATGTGGAACATATGAATAAGGATCTTGTACAATTGCATGCTACTTTCTGCCACATGGCTGGTCAGGTAGAACATCAGTATGGATCTTGCAGAATTTGCTGCCGTGACTCCCGAGGATGTTTAATTGTAAGGAAAGGTATTCAGTTGTTATTGGATAATAGAACTATCAAGGTTACAGGCCAAAGGGATGATTACCATGAGGTTAATGATATTGAGGTTTGTTTGACTGAAGAAGCGTCAGATGATGAGTATGCCTCTACGGATGAGTTCTTCTCCTCAGATGAAGATATGTTTTTTAGATATGACTCTGTAATGATTGAATGTGTTGAAGAAGGATTAAATGTTATTGTGCCTTGTTTTGGTACACCCACCCCTTTTGAAGTTGAATATCATAGAAAGCCAGTTATTGCTCCATTGGCGATTAGTTTTCCAGGTCATGTCCCCTACAAGTCAGACAAGGTTGTACCCTACAAATATAATGCTACAATTTTAGAGGATGGTGTGGAAGTTCCCATTTATCCAATTCCTAATGTTGGAAATATTGTTAAGACTAGTAGAGTGACCCGAAGTGGTCGTGTATTTGCACCAGTTATTCGTGGAGATGTTTTTACTGAAAAGAAAGTTGTGGAAAATATTGAACCCAAGAAGGCTGCAGGTGAATCTAGTAGAGCTACGCTAGAAAAGAGGTGGATAATATTTTTAAGATAATCAAGATGAGAGACTACAGAATTCTAGATCAGCTACTGCAGACTCCTTCAAAAATATCTATATTGGCTTTATTGATGAACTCCTCTGCTCACAGAGAATATTTGATAAGGGTATTGGACCAAGCTTCCGTGGAAAGTTAAATTCCTGTAGACCAATTCAGCAGTGTGGTAGGGAATATTACATCATGTAATAACCTGAGTTTTTGAGACGATGAACTGCCCGATGAAGGAAGGAGTCACAATCTGGCCCTCCACATCTCTATGAAATGCAAGAATGATTCATTATCCAATGTGCTGATTGATAATGGATCCGCATTGAACGTTATACCAAGGAGCACACTTATGAAGTTGAAATATCAAGGAACTCCCATGCGCCCAACTGGCATTATTGTGAAAGCATTTGATGGATCAAAGAAATCTCTTATTGGTGAAGTGGACTTTCCTATTCATATAGGTCCACATTTGTTTCAGATTACTTTCCAGGTCATGGATATTATACCCGCTTACAGCTGTTTGTTGGGATGGTCGTGGATAAATGAGGCAGGGGCTGTCACTTCGAATTTACACCAGAAGTTGAAGTTTGTGCATGAAGGAAAAGTGATAATTATAAATGGAGAATAAACATTATTAATATCTAATTTGTCCTCTTTCAGCATTGTGGAAGCGGATGAAGTTTTTGTTGGGACCCTGTTCCAAGCTTTATCCATTGATAATATAAGAATAAATGAGAATTTTGTGGCTTCATTTAAGGATGCCCAGCATGTTGTGCGTAATGGCGATAGTGAAGTATGGGGACAAATTGTTGATCCACATGTAAACAAGAATAGAGTTGTCTTGGGTTTCTCTGTGAAGAATGATAAAGGTAAGAGCATGAAGTCGAAGTCTTATGCAGGAAAGTATCAAGACATCTTTCGTAGCGAGGGTTATCTTTATCCAACTGTTTCTGGGATTAATTACATTGTGGAAGATGAAGAAGAGCCAGAAATGCCAAATTATGTGATGCACAGAGTTAGGGTTCAGAACTGGATCACCATTGATGTTCCCTCTTGCATACATGTTTCAAAGTAATTTATTTTTTGTTAATCTTTTTGAAAAAAAAAACTTTCACTCTGCCCAAGGTGAAATTATTAATATTGTATGTCCTTATATGTTTGCTTTGATTTTCAAAATCAATATTAAAAGTTGTCTTTGTTTCCCAAATTGTGTTTTTATTTTTTGCTTTTTTTTGGAAAATGGTAATCAGAAAAACCATTTCAAAATAAATAATAACTGATATTCAATCTGCATGATCACTTGTTATATGTGTCAGTTTCTAAAAGAAATCATAAATAATATGTGCAGTTTAATTAAAAAACCTGTTGAATACAATGACCCTGCACCCTCTCCCAACTTTGAATGTCCTGTGTATGGGGCCGAAGAAGAAGACTATGATGAGATTTTGGAATAGGTCTCATGGTTGCTTTAGCGCGAGGAGAATGCCATTCAGACATATAAAGAGCCATTGGAAGTAATCAATTTGGGTTTAGAAGAAGATCCGAAGGAAGTCAAGATTGGAGCTTTACTGCATCCTGATGTGAAGAGTAGGTTGATTGAGATGTTTAAAGAGTATGTGGATATTTTTTCTTGGTCTTACCAAGATATGCCTTTTTTAGATATAGATATTGTAGAGCACCATTTGCCGTTGAAGCCAGAGTGCCCTCCAATCAAATAGAAGTTGCGAAGAACTCACCCAAATATGGCAGTGAAGATCAAAGAAGAAGTTCTAAAACAGATTAATGTTGGTTTTCTTGTGACATCAGTGTACCCTCAGTGGATTGCAAATGTTGTCCCAGTACCGATAAAAGACGGAAAATTTCGCATGTGCGTAGATTACAGAGATCAAAATAAAGCTAGTCTAAAAGATGATTTTTCATTGCCACACATTGATATGTTAGTGGATAGCACAGAAAAATTCAAAGTTTTCTCGTTCATGGACGGATTTTCCGGGTATAATAAAATAAGGATGGCTCTTGAGGACATTGAAAAAACAACGTTTATCACACCCTGGGGAACATTCTGTTACAGGGTGACGCCCTTCGGGTTGAAGAACATTGGTGCAACGTACTAGAGAGCTATGACAACCCTATTCCATGATCTGATTCATAAGGAAATTGAGGTATATGTTGATGATATGATTGCTAAATCGTCTTCGCTTGAATCCAAATAAATGTACCTTCGGTGTTCGGTCAGAGAAATTATTGGGTTTCATTGTTAGCAAGAGAAGGATTAAAGTTGACCTTGATAAAGTCAAATCAATTCAAGAAATGCCAGCGTCGAGAAATGAAAAGCAAGTAAGAGGGTTCCTCGGGCATTTTAATTATATTTCCAGATTCATTACCCACATGACTGTAACGTGTGAACTGATCTTTAAGTTGTTAAAGAAAGATCAAGGTTGTGTGTGAATAGATGAATGCCAAAGTGAATTTGAAAGTATTAAAGAATATCTGCTTGAACCTCCTATCTTGTTTCCTCCTGTTGAAGGAAGACCATTGATTATGTATCTGACAGTGTTAGATAATTCTATGGGTTGTATTCTGGGACAACAAGATGAAACATGGAAGAAAGAGTACGCCATTTATTATCTCAGTAAAAAGTTTACTGATTGTGAGTCGCGGTATTCCATGCTGGAAAAGACATGTTGTGCTCTGGCCTGGGCGGAAAAATGTTTGTGGCAGCATATGTTGAATCACACTACATGGTTAATCTCCAAAATGGATCCAATCAAGTGCATTTTTATAAAAGCTTGCTCTTACTGGGAGAATTTCCCGCTGGCAGAAGTTGTTATCTGAATATGACATCGAATATCGCACTCAAAAAGATATTAAAAGCAGCATGTTGGCAGATTATCTTGCTCACCAACCAGTTGATGATTATCAGTTTGTGATGTATGATTTCCCCGATGAGGATGTGATGTTTCTGAAAGTAAAAGATTGTGATGAACTATTGCCTGATGAAGGTCCTGATCCTGAATCTCGCTGGAGAATGATATTTGATGGAGCTGTGAATGCTTATGGTAAAGGAATTGGTGTTGTGATTGTCACTCCACATGGATCACATATTCCTTTTACTTCAAGGTTGACATTTGATTGTACTAATAATATGGAAGAATATGAGGTTTGCATCATGAGTCTCGAGGAAGCTATTGATCTCAGAATTAAAATTCTAGATGTGTATGGCGATTCAGCTTTGGTAATAAGTCAGATTAAAGGAGAGTGGGATACTCGTCGCCCCGACTTGATCCCTTACAAAGATTATGCTAGAAGATTTTTACCCTTCTTTAGTAAAGTTGAATTCCATCACATCCCCAAAGATGAAAATCAAATGGTGGATACTCTGGAAACTCTGGCTTCTATGTATCAAGTGAATACTTGAAATGATATAACTTGAATTATAGTTCGGCGATTGGATAGGCCCGCTCATGTGTTTACAACAAAAGAGGTCGCAGATGAGAAACCATGGTATTATGATATCAAGCATTTTCTCCAGACTCAGGAATACCTGGTTGGTGCATCGAATAAAGATAGAAAGACATTGAGAATATTGGCTGGCAGCTTCTTCCTCAATGAAAATGTGTTGTACAAGAGAAATTATGATATGGTGTTGCTCAGATGCGTGGATAGAAATGAAGCAGACATGTTGATGCATGAGATCCATGAAGGTTAATTTGGAACTCATACCAATGGACATTCAATGGCTAAAAAGATGCTAAGGGCAGGTTACTATTGGTTGACAATGGAATCTGACTGTTATAGATTTGAAAAGAAGTGCCATAAATGTCAGATTTATGCAGACAAAATTCATGTGCCTCCGACACTTCTCAATGTTATTTCTTCCCCGTTGCCTTTCTCTACATGGGGTATTAACATGATTGGAAAGATGGAACCTAAAGCTTCAAATGGACACCATTTTATCTTGGTATAAATTGATTACTTTAACAAATGGGTGGAAGTTGCTTCATATGCTAATGTTACTAAGCAGGTGGTAGTGCGCTTCATTAAGAATAATCTCATATGTCGGTATGGTGTGCACAGCAGAATTATCACCGATAATGGCTCGAATCTGAACAACAAGATGATGACAGAACTTTGTGAAGAATTCAAGATTGTCCATCACAATTCATCTTTGTACAGGCTGAATATGAATGGGGTTGTTGAAGCTGCTAATAAGAATATCAAGAAGATCATCCAAAAGGTGGTGGTTACTTATAAAGATTGGCATGAAATGCTCCCTTTTGCTTTACATGGATATAGGACATTTATCCGCACTTCAACAGGAGCAACCTAGTTCTCCCTTGTGTATGGAATGGAAGCGGTGCTCCCAATCGAGGTTGAGATTCCCTCTTTGCGTGCGATAATGGAAACCTAGTTGTCAGAGGCTGAATGGGTCCAAAACACATTTGACCAATTGAATTTGATCGAAGAAAAGAGAAATACGGCTTTTTGTCATGGGCAGTTTTATCAAAAGAGAATGAAGAAAGATTTTGATAAGAAGGTCAAACCTCGTGAATTCAGAGAAGGTGACCTCGTGCTCAGGAAGATTATGTCTTTTAATGATGATTCTAAGGGCAAGTGGACACCCAATTTTGAAGGCTCGTATGTTGTCAACAAAGCCTTCTCATGAGGTGCATTAACTCTTGAAACTATGGATGGCAAGGAGTTCCCACGTCCCATGAATGCTGATGCAGTCAAGAAATAGTTCGCCTAAAGAGATAAAAGAATAGCTTGTTAAGTTGAAAACCCGAAAGGGCGGCTTAGGCAAAAAGGAGCGTCTCGGTAGGCCGAAAACCCGAAAGGGCGGTCTAAGCAAAAATTAGAGACATAAACAGAATAAAATTTACCGCTAAGTTGAAAACCCGAAAGGGTGGCTTAGGAAAAAGTTAGGGAATTTCGTGGCAAATAACTACATCTGACAAGACTCGATCATTGAAGCAACAATCTTCTTGGATCCTCACCATAATTCAACAGAAGCTGCTGCTCAGAATTTTAAAGTTGTTAGAGGGAATAGTGGTGATTGTATCTCAATGTATCTTTTCCATTATATATTACCATTTTCTGAACTTTGTAATCATCTGCGGAGTCTCGCCATTCGCAGTTTACCATTCTATCGATAAAATTTGAGCTTTTACCCAATTCTTTGTAATTCTTATTTTCTCCAGCTTACAAAGACTCTATTTATTATTAATAATAATTTTCAAAGAAAAAATATTAAATAAAAAAATTGTTTTTCAAAAGAATTTACAACTTACTTTTAATTTAGATTTTGTGATTCAAGAGGAAAACAAAAGTGGTGATCCCATGAACGGACGAACTACAGTAATTTTGGGAAGTTTTATTTCCCCCCAGGAAGGTTTTCTCAGGTCGTTTTGGCTGGTATACGTGTGATTTTTGTATATTGAAGACGATACCAATTGGCGTAAGGTGCAGTATTGGGTTTGTGATCCCATTGTCCCCAGTCAAGTCTTGGTTCATTTTTTTATTTTTGGTTTTCATGGTCTGAGGCCTCTACCCCAAATTCCCCAGCGAAGTCTTCCCTCATATGACGAAAGGTATTTTTTCCCTTGGTGTGCTGAGATGGAACTATTTGAAAAATGTCGCTCTTTATGCACTATTGGCATTATTGTTGGTATTTATTTCTCAGGCAACTAGACAAGGGCAGTATATTTTCTAAGAAGTGTTGGGATAGTTGTCAACCCTTTGTGTTTTCACCCGCCAACTGCTGGGTTTGATTTAAAATCCCCATGAGTTTGACCTTTTCTATAATATTGACTTCTGGATTCCCTAAGAAGGCTATCTCAGGGCATCTTTTGTTGGAATAAGTTTGCATAATATGAAGACTAAATCAAAGATTCCCCAGTGAAGGCTTCGATATCCGAAAGAAGTCTTTTCTCCCTGTGCATGCTGATATTAAACTCATTTACGAAGCATCTCCCTTTCGGAAGTACTTGCATTTTGTTTGATTTCCCGATAATCAGGCAAGGGCAATGTTTTATTTAAGAAGTGTTGAGGAATTTGTCAATTTTTTTGGGTTTGCACTCACCATGTGTTGGGTTTTACTTAAAATCCCCATAAGATTGATTTCTTGCTGTAATTTTTGACTTCTTAACTTCCCAAGTTGGTGCCATACTTTTTCCCCAAAGAAGTTGGTGCAATACTTACTCTCAATATTGAAGAACATATCTTGGTTTCCCCTCTTCAATGTGATGTTGGCCTCTCCAATAAAGTGAGCATGAGGTTCCCAGTTGATATCTCGATGATGAGGCACTTTCTCCCCTAATGAAGTCTATATGATGTTTCGCCAATGAAGTCAGCGCGAGATCCTTAGTTGGTGTGTTGACGATATGGTTTCCATCTGCCTTATTTGAAATCAGTATTGCAATTCCCAGTAGAAGTACGAACCGTGAAACATTTGTTTTCCCCATTGAAGCCTGTGTGCTATTTCTTGATGAAGCCTGGAGGAGGATGTTATATCCCTATATCAGTACTAATGTATTGATATGTGTAACATGGTGGGAGAACTGACTTGGTTGTTTTGCGTTTGATAACAAATGTTGCGGTTAGCAAGAGTCTCCACCGACTTTTATTTTATCCAAAAGGAAAGGTTGAAAAGAACAGGAAATAACTTTGAGATGTTTTCTTGAGTTCGGGGGGTAGATTATGAAAATGGAATGTATTAGCACCCTTTCATCTATAGTTATCTACGAACTATTATTTGCTTGCTAGATTACTTGCTTTTGTTTGAAAATATGCTTTGTGTGGTTTCTTGAAAGTATTTTGAAAAGGCGTCATCGTTTAGGCAAACTTTGTAATTATTCTTGTTCGTAAGAATGTATATAAAGTTTTGATCTTTTAAAAATGTTTTCAAGTTTGAAAGATGTTTTTGAAAGTGTTGGTGTTTGTTTTAAAAATAACAAGGATGTTTTGGTTTGAAAATGAGCAAGCAACTAGGAACATTCTACCTACTCAAAAGTTTTTCATGTTTATTTCCTCTTTCCTTTGACATTGTTATCTTACCATTGATTTGGTAAGAAACCCTATCTTTGGATGTAAAAGGGACGGGCAAGGGTCATCGTATAGCCAAGATTAGCAATGTTGTGAGATATCTTAGCATTTTCTTTAAGGGACTAAGATCATTTTTGAAAGGAAACTTTGAGAGCGTCATCGAGGGACTATGATCTTGTATTTTTGCTTGTTTTTGCTAAGATGCCTCACATGCATAATATGGCTATTTTATAAGGCAACAAAGTGGACTTACCCTAAGGGTGCAAGGGTGCAAGTGTGTCTTTTTCATGCTTGATTGGTCTTGATTAGGGTTTTCTATTTGTTGATTTTAATCTTTCCATACAAGCCCTAATTTACTAGCAATTATATATAAAGCATTAAATTGCGGAAAATAAAAATACTAAGCTATTAAATCATTAGGGGAGGGGGTGTACCAATTTACAAATGGGGAAATTGCAAGAAAATTAAACCTAAATAATTATTACAACCATATTGAATATTGTACAAGAATTGAATAAATAACAATGTACAAATGCAAATAAAAAAAAAAGAAATGATTTTTGTTTGTTTTTTTATGAAAGGGGTTTTAACCTAAACCTAATTAAGAAAAATTATTAATGAAAATTAAATGAAACTAACTTAAATTAAATAAGAAAAGAAATTAACTAGAAAGATTTTTTAGGGTTTTATTTATGAAAAAGGTTTAAATTAATAAAAATAATATGGATATTAATTAGTTAAAAGAAACCTAATTTCTAAATTTATTTTAATTATAAGAAAATAATATAATGGTTAAACTTAAACCTAAATATTAATTATTAAAAAAGAAATTTATTTATTAAGAAAAATGTTTTTATTCTTTTGTTTTATGAAGAAAAATACACTAAATATATATAAATAATAAAATATAAATATTTTTTGGATTTTTATTAGTAACAATAAAAATAATAATAATAATAATAATAATAATAATAATAATAATAATAATAATAATAAAGAAAATAAAAATATAAAAGAAAGAAAATTGGACAGGATGTATGAAAGTGAAACAGGGAGGTGATGTTCAGCAAAAATGCCAAGCCCAGGGGGTTGAGGCCCAAGTCCTGCCTGATTCAAAAAAAATGAAAAAAATGAAGACAAAAAATGTGAAAATTGCAAAAGGTCTCGCTAGGGCTCGAACCTAGGACCTTCTAATACGCGCACGCTTCTTGTACCACTGGAGTGGCCTATTTCATCCGTTCATATAATAAAAGCATAAATATATATATTAGAAACTGCTTCCTGAAGACAACTTCATCTTCAACTTCGCCCCTAGCCAGACCACCTGCATCTTGTTCATTTCTCATCCATTTACAAAAGTGTAAACATGAATCTTGTGGCAAATTTCCTCACAATTTCAGAAATGTAAAGCATTAAAATTATAGATCAAAGAAAAACATGAATTTTATTGCCCTAATCTGAACCCTATCTTTTCCAGAAACTTCAATCTTAAAATTCTCTAAGCTCAAGCAACATAAATGAAAACTATGGACATGGTTAGCTTCAGGGCAATGATATCTACATTTTTCATTCACAAATTAAACATTAATGATGCCTATATGAAAAGTTAAAAAGTAAGAAAACTCACCTTGCAAGAGGGTATCGTGTTTTGAGTTTGAGCAGCTTTTAATGAGTTCCAGTGATTGGGTTAGCTTCCTCAAGTTCCCAGGAAGCTAATGTGATTCTTGGCTTGAGCTGAAAGTGGCTGAGGAGTTCTGGAGAAGTCAACTTCCAAAGCTTTGTTTTTGGTTATGGATGTTGATGAAGATGGAGTTACAGTTATGAAACAAGGTCAGGGATGAGTTGTATTTGATGTTTAGAAGCTTTAGGAACCAAAAAGCTTGGAAACGCACGAGGGAGATGTGAGTTTCAAGTTTTTGGTCAGATTGTGCACCAATGGTGATTTGTGATACAGTTCTGAATTCTAGGGAGTTTGAGGGCTTGTGTATGTGTGTGTTTTGATGCAAATGACTTGTACATAAGTAAGGAAAAGGATGTGAGGCTTGAGAGGGTCAGAATCACAGAAGTACAAGTTATGGCAATGTTACTTGATTTTGAAGAAAACTGAAAACATGGTTTCAAAGTAAATTACAAGCATGGTAGGACTTGTTATAGGTCGTGTATGATGAGAAGAGAACAAATGCAAATCTCAAGAACATATTTTGCGCATAAAGCTGCTTTTGAAAAATGGAAATGTGCACTTTCTTCCTAAAATGGAAATAAGCATGGGCAATGCATTGAATGCTTGAGTTGAAGCCTCTAACAGTTGTGGAAACATTAATTATGGAGTGCCACACAAGTTTAAGGCCTTCAAAGAAAATATTCTACAACCTAAACATGGATTTGAATTCTTGCTATCATGAAATTGACCTATAATTCAAGAATGAAATGCCAAATTCATGCCTTCGATTCTCCTTGCTCAAACATGATCTCAAGGAGTTCTTGGACATTTTATAAATCTTGTAATGTACTCTACAACCCATATTTTAATTACTTTTGAAAATTCCCCTTAGAACTATGTGAAAAATTGCCATGAAGTTAGGTCAAAATCCTGCCTAAACTAGGGCAAAATTTTCATTAAGTGTTTAGTTTCATGAATGTGTATTCACAAAATCATAACTTGAAATTAATGCATTTCTATGAGAAGTTGTGCAAAGAAATTTTTTAGATCTCATTGAGATCTACAACTTTCATGTTGAAAGTTTCCTTTGAATCATCTTGCATCATGGTGAAAAAATGGCTCAAAGTTGTGAAAAAAACATGAAGTTTTCAACACTTAGAAAACTTTCTATGTTTGGAAACTTTGACTTTTCAAAATGAAATCTTGAATTTTTGATTTCTTGATGAACAAGTTTCATATTTTGACATGTTTTGACGAATTGTGATCTTTGACACTAGATTTTGACCAAAAAGTCAAAGTTTGACTTTTCAATATGCAATTGTCTTTTGATCAATTTACTGAAAATCAACTATCAATCAATTGATCATGAGAAATGTTTTGAGTCATGCCATTAGGTCAAAATGATGCAACTTAAACCTTGAGATCACGTCTCAGACCAATTAAACATTTTCTAAGTCAAAAATCAAAAAATGCCCTTTCTTAGTCAAAACCCTAATTTTGACCATTTTGCCCTTTTGATGATCTGATCAAATTTCTTGAGGAATTGTGGTCCAAACTTGATCAAATGAAATATAGAAGTTAACAATGTTGATATGGATAAAAAATTATGAAGTTTGACTTTAAATTGACCACTGTTGACTTTTTCCCCAATATAGTTGATTTTTAGGTCAACTGCTCAATTGACTGAGCAAAAATGTGATCCATGACTTGAAACTTTACATGGGTAATCTTGAGGGTCCATAATGGTCCATGAAAGTCATATGAGGCATTAAAAGTTCAATTATCCTTGTGCAATCTTAAACACTAATTTCAGTCAACAATGCTTAAGGAGGTGTCTTGAGGTGATCAACCTTTATGCAGTCTTGAACCAAAGGAGATCTTGTGAGAAAATAATTGATAAATGAGAGGGAAAATTTTGGGGTACAACAGCTGCCCCTGTTCCATCTTCTTTAACCTGAAGAGTTAGATTGGCGGATCGGCCATTCATGACCTGAAGGTGGAAGATTATTAAACACTATAGTGCCCAAACATTTGCACTTGAAGATGGATTGTGAATGGGCTTATAGATTCCATTTGTAAGAATGATGGAGATTTGTTGGATATGGGCTTGTAGATGCCATCTAAAGGTGACTGTTGATAGAAAATGGAATAAGTCTGAACTTGATTTCAAACTGGAAAAGAATCAAAATAAATCTTTAGAGCAACATATATGAACCAGAAGAAGTCTTGTATGTTGTTCGACTGGGAAGAATCAGAATAAATCTTGGAGCGATTTATCTGAACCAAAAGTGTTCCTTTGGAAAGTATCAGGATAAACCGTTGAGGGACTTAAACTGAACCAAATGCGATCTTGAATATTCTTTAACTGGAAAGAATCAGAGTAAATCTTTGAGTGATTTATCTGAACTAGAGAAAGTGTCTGCAGAAAGAAAATGAATAAATCGTTGAGAGATTTATCTGAACCCGAAGTGTTCCTTTGGAAAGTATCAGGATTAACCGTTGAGGGGTTTAAACTGAACCAAAAGAGATATTGAATATTCTTTAACTGGAAAGAATCAGAGTAAATCTTTGAGCGATTTATCTGAATCATAGAAAGTGTCTGCGGAAAGAATCAAAATAAATCGTTGAGAGATTTATCTAAACCCGAAGTGTCCCTTTGGAAAGTATCAGGATAAACCATTAAGGGGTTTAAACTGAACCAAAAGAGATCTTGAATATTATTTAACTGGAAAGAATCAGAGTAAATCTTTGAGCGATTTATCTGAACCAGAGAAAGTGTTTGTAGAAAGAATCAGAATAAATTGTTAAGAGATTTATCTGAACCGACATGGATCTGGAGAAGAATCAGAATAAATCATTGAGATATTTATTTGAACCAGAAAAGACATCTGCAGGAAAGAATCATAATAAACCGTTGAGAAATTTAAACTGAACCGACATGGATCTGGAGAAGAATCAAAACAAATCATTGAGATATTTATCTCAACCAGAAAAGGCATATGCGGGAAGGAATCAAAATAAACCGTTGAGAGATTTAAACTGAACCGGCAGGGATCTGGAGAAGAATTAAAACAAATCATTGAGAGATTTATCTGAACCAGAAAATACATCCGCGGGAAAGAAGCAGGATAAATCGTTGAGAGATTTAAACTGAACTGGCAGGGGTCTGAAAGAAATATCTGTTATGTAGATGGTTGACCGGTCCTTTCTTGGGAATTGATCTGTAATTGAATTGTTGAAATTTTGACGATAATTCTCTGCTGATTGATCTTTCTTAAAAAAGATGAAAGGTTAGTTTCATGCAATGTCATGATGTATGGAATGCATGGTGCAATGATGTTCTCAAAACAAATGAGATTGTGTCTTATGTATTCGTGTTGTCAATGTTATAATGTATGGATGCAATGTATGGACACATTAATTAATATGCCACAGTGTTGCTGGAGTTGGGGAAAATAAATCCCTAAGTATTGTTGGGAATGTAAATTTTCATATTTTTAAGTTGAAGTGTTGATGGGTGAATTATTAAAGAAATAAACTTTGTTGTGGAAAGGAAGCGTTGTGCATTGCTTGTGGACCTCATGAAATCCTGTTGGGGAATCCTGAGAAACTGGGCGACTTTCACGAGGGAATCTTTGGAGCGGTAACTAGAAGTCTTATTCCATTGGAGATGTGAGAGCACTTGATACCATTATGCTGTATACTGGAGATATGTTAGTGATCCTGTAGTGGGATGTCGTGGTTTCCGCTCTTGTTGGAAAAGTACCTGCGGGGGATTTTATGGAATAGTCTAAAGATATTATCCTATTTCTTAAAGCCATTAGTTATTGTCTTTTTATTTTCTGTTCCCCTTTTTGCTCATTTGTAAACAGTAGTTACGTTCAAATGCATATGTTCAAAAATAAATCATTGGACATTTTTGTAAACAAAACAAAGAAATAAAGAAAAACAGATAGTTTTGCACTTTCAAAGGAAAATCTTTGTATTAACTTAAATAAGTATATTTGTACAATGAGATGAACATTCCAGTAAGAGAATATCGTCATAGAAAATGAAAATTGATACAAATAAAAGATATCAATGTGAAATAATCCCATGGGATTCCCATTTTGTTATAGCCTTCATGTCTCTAAGCATCTCATCCACTTGCTGCCTTGTCCGAGGTTGTTGGATTGATCAGAACCATTGAGTTTGTCATTCGATGCTAAAGGTTGTCTGTAAGGTGATCCAACGAGACATAGTCATACGCTTTAATTCCCTAACTTTTTCCTGGACCGCCCTTTCGGGTTTTCATTCCACTGGGATACCCCTTTTTTCCCAAGCCTTCATTTCGGGTTTTCAGCTTGCCGGGTGTACAGATTTTTTTGTATTTTATCCCTAATTTTTACCCAAACCTTTTTGGTTCACCGGGAAGCCCTAATTTTTGCCTAGGCCAGTTGAACTAGCGGGTCTTTATTCATGCGTAGTATCTTTTGACTATGCCCGCGTTTACAGGGTGTGGAAGTTCGTCGCCATCCATAGTGGTTAAGATCATTGCTCCACTAGAGAATATTCTCTTGATCCCAAATGGTCCCTCGTATGTAGGAGTCAATCTACCCCTGGGATCACCTTGTGGAAATACGATACGCTTGATTACCAAATCACCAACCTGATATACTTGACGTCTGACCTTTTTGTTAAACGCTTTGATCTTACATTTTTGGTACATTTGGCCATGACATACATCTGTAAGCCTCTTCTCATCAATTAGGTTCAACAGGTCAAGTCGAGTTTGGATCCAATCATCTTCATTCAGCCCTGCATCCTTTATGATTCTCAGAGAAGGTATTTGGACTTCAATTGGTTGAGCAGCTTCCATGTCGTATACCAAGGAGAAGGGAGTTGTCCCTGTTGATGTGCGCTCCATGGTACGGTAATCGTGGAGAGAAAATGGTAACATCTCATGCTAGTATTTTTAGGTTACTGTCATTTTTTGTAAGATCTTTTTGATGTTTTTATTTGCGGCTTCGACAACACCATTCAACTTTGGCCGGTAACAAGAAGAATTATGGTGCTGGATCTTGAATTGCGCGCATAGTGCGGTGATCATAGTATTGTTGATATTCGTACCATTATTTGTGATGATTCTCTCTGGGATATCGTACCGACAGATGAGATTCTGTTTGATGAACCGGGCCACAACATTCTTGGTAACGGAAGCGAAAGAAGTTGGCTCAACCCATTTCGTGAAGTAACCAATGGCCACCAAGATGAAGTGGTTCCCATTAGAAGTAGTAGGTTTGACTTATCCAATCATAGTGATTCCCCACATCGCGAATGGCCAGGGAGCAGTCAGGACGTTTAGAGGTACTGGAGGTATATGTACTTTGTCAGCATAGATCTGACACTTATGATAGGTTCGAGAATGCTAATGGCAATCTGCTTCCATGGTAGACCAGTAGTACCCTTCCCGTAGGATCTTTTTAGCCATCATGTTCCCACTAGAATGGGTGCCAAAAGTGCCTTCATGTAGATCAGCCATGATCTTTTCTGCCTAAACCTTGTCTACGCAACGAAGCAAAATAGAGTCGTGGTCACGCTTGTAGAGAATGCCATTACTGAGGAAGAACTTAGCAGAGAATCTTCTCAAGAACTTCTTATCATTGACTGAAGCTCCCTCCGGATACTCTTGGGCTTTGAGATACTTCTTAACTTCATCGAACCAAGACTTGTCCACTACTTCTTCAGCATCGATCTCATGACAGTAAGCTGGTTCATCCATCCGTTCAATGGTGATCTGGTAAGCCTCATTACCCCACTTGAGTTTAAACATGGATGACATAGTGGCTAGCGCGACCGCTAGTTGATTTCCCTCTTGTGGAAAATGCTCAAAGGTAATTTCCTCAAAATATGGGATTAATGTCAACACATGTTCTTTGTAGGGGATGATATTAGGGTGCTTTGTGTCCCATTCTGCTTTGATCTAACTGATGACTAAAGCTGAATCTTCAAATACACTTAAGGACTTGATTCCCAAATTTATGGCAGCTTTGAGACTAAAAATACACGCTTCATATTCTACCATATTATTAGTACAGTTGAAACAAAGTCTTGCAGTGAAGGGAGTATGACATCCTTCAGGGGATATGATTATAACACTTATGCCATTGTCGAGTCTGTTATAGGCTCCGTCAAAAATCAAGGTCCATCGGGATCCTTGTTCAGGTCTGTCATATGGTCTAAATTCTTCACAATTGTTTACCATCATGATGTCTTCATCTGGGAATTCGAATTTCATGGACTGGTAGTCATCCACAGCCTGATGAGCAAGGTGATCGACTAGTACACTGCCCTTTATTTCTTTTTGGGTAGTGTACTGAATATCGTATTCAGTCAGAATCATCTGCCATCTTTCTATTCTCCCATAGAGGGCAGGCTTCTCGAATACGTATTTAATTGGATCCATCTTGGATATCAATAAGGTAGTATGGGTTAACATATACTGTCTCAGCCGGAGAGCAGCCCATGCCAGAGTGCAACAAGTTTTCTTGAGCAGTGAATATCTTATTTCACAGTTGGTAAACTTTTTGCTCAGGTAGTAAATAACATGCTCTTTTCGGCCAGACTCGTCATGCTGCCCCAGTACACACCCCATTGAATTTTCCAAAATATTTAGATACATGATCAAAGGTCTTCCCTCAACTGGCGGCATCAAAACATGAGGCTCCTTAAGGTACTCCTTGATCTTGTCGAAGGCAGCTTGGAATTCATCATTCCATTTGACTACTTGATCTTTCTTCAGTAATTTGAAGATTGGTTCACAAGTAGGGGTTAGGTGAGAAATGAATCTTGCGATGTATTTAAGCCGTCCTAAGAATCCTCTGACTTCCTTCTCAGTGTGAGGCACAGGCATTTCTTGTATTGCTTTCACCTTGGCAGGGTCCACTTCGATACCTTTACCGCTGAAGAAGAAGCCTAGGAGTTTCCCGGACCTCACCCCAAATGTGCATTTATTCGGGTTCAACCTTAGCTTGTAATTCTTTAGCCTTTAAAACAGTTTCTGCAAATGGTCAAGATGTTCCTCTTCAGTTTGAGATTTGGCTATCATGTCATCCACATAGACCTCTATTTCGTGATGGATCATGTCGTGAAATAGAGCTGTCATGGTGCACTGATAAGTTGCCCCAGCATTCTTCAACCCGAATGGCATGACCTTGTGTGACAAAGGTCGTTTTCTCCATGTCCTCAGGTTCCATTTTGATGTGATTATATCTTGAGAAACCATCCATAAATGAGAACACTTTATGTTGTGTGGTATAGTCAACTAGAATATCGATATGGGGAAGTGGGAAATCATCATTAGGGAATGCCCTATTCAAATCTCGGTAATCCACACACATGCATACTTTGTTGTACTTTTTAGGCATTGGAGCAACATTGGCGACCCATTGTGGATAGGAGGTGAAGGTTAAGAATCTGGCGTTTAATTGTTTCATGACATCAGTCTTGATCTTCTCTGACATGTTTGGCCGCATGCGACATACTTTCTGTTTTACCGGAGGGAAGTCTTCTTTTGTCAGTAGAAGATGGACCACCATATCAGCTTCAAGTCCTGGCATGTCTTCGTACGACCAGGAAAAGACCTCAACATAGTCATGTAGTAACTGAGTTAAGCTCTTCTTGACACTAGGTTCCAGATTGGCTCCTACCTTGACTTCTTTCTTGTCCTCTTCGGTACCTAAGTTAATTGTGTCAACCTGTTCTTCACGGTGCTGTATGGCCCTTTCTTCCTGTTGTAGTAACCTGGCTAGTTCCCTTGGAACTTCACAATCTTCCCCACATTCGTCTTCGGCTTGGTAGATCAAATTTTCAAAGTCACAATAGGCCATAGCAGAATCATTACCCATGGGATCCTGAGTGGATGTAGATCTGCATTTTGATATGTGAGTGTGTGTAAGAGCATAGCTATTTTTGAAAGAAATAAAAATGTAGAAAAAGAAAGACAAAGAGCACAAATTTTGCATGCAAAAAATCCATGATTCATTGATGACATGTGAAATTGAAGTGACAACCCTTACAAATGGACCTTTGTGCCTCGGATAAGACACGAGGTTTTAAAAGTATGAATTGTTTAATTATTACAAGTCCGGAAAAAATTTAAAGACAATTACTGCTGGATAAAAGTAATTGGGACAAAATCTATGGCTTCCTAGTTGGTGAGTCCTCCATTGATGGTTGGGAAAATCCATTCTTCCAAGTTGTAGCTGTCATCACTATCTTCCACTGCGTTGACTCCATGGTTACTGATCCGCAAAGGTGGTCCTCCGACACGAGCACGACGAACATCTTTCTGGGCTCCTGAAGTAAAACCCAAACCAAATTTGTCAGACTTGTAGGGAATATCCGGGAGTTGGCCCTAAATAGTACACCCACCTTCTTCGACCACTGCCTTGGCATCTTTCAGAGAAGACATATTTAGCGGAGGTCTGGTAATCTTCGGGAGTTGGGAAATAATCTTGGTTGCTGCCACTGTTTGTGGGAAATTCCTCGAAATGGTGATACGGAGTTTTGATGAATTCACCATCCATTTTTATGTATCTGAATGAGTTCAAGTGACTGACCATATATACCACTTCTCCATGGACATTGATGATTTTCCCTTTGTTGGGTATTTCAGCATCTGATGTAATGTAGAGGTAACGGCACCAGTGTCATGAATCCAAGGTCGGCCCCATAAACAAGAATAGGAAGGGCGAATATCCATTACAAAGAAAGTTGAATCAAAGGTTTGAGTTCCAACTTTTATGGGAATGTCCACCTTCCCATGCACCATTCTCTTTGAACCGTCGAAGGCCCTCACCACTATGTTGTTGGGTTTTAAGGTCAAACCTTCACAGTCTAGTCTATCCAAAGCCTTCTTAGGCAGCATATTCCAAGATGAACCAGTATCAACCAGGACATGGGCCAAAGTTGTGCCCTTGCATTCGATAGAGACATGAAACACCTCATTGTGTTTCCTCCCTCTAGGTGTCAAGTCGGTATCAGAAAAGCCAAAACCATTATTAGCTGTCAAACTGGACACACAGTCTTGGAATGGGTCAGCAGAGGTTTCCTGTGGCACGTGGGCAGTTTTGAGAAAATTTACCAGGGCCTTCGCATGAGCCTCAGAGCACAACAGTAAAGCTAGCATAGAAATATTTGACGGAGTCTGCCCTAGCTGTTCGACTATGTTGTAGTCACTTCTCTTTATAATTTTCAAATTTTCTTCCATCTCCTTTTTGGAGGCTTTTGGGATAGACACTGGTTGCACCTTCATCCGGACAGGCTCAACGAAAATGCCTTTGCCTCGAGTCTCGGTCGACTCGATGGTAGGTGTGTCAGTAGGGGTAACCATAGGGATTATAGTAGTAGTGTCAACAGGAACAAAAGCAGGGATGATCACATGACCAGTAACAATTTTCGGAGGAGCAATCTCAGGGGAGAAGACTCTTCCACTTCGGGTTATCTTGCTAGTTCCTGTATTGTTGCCGATGTCGGGGTCAGCCTTCTCAAAAATTGAAACTTCATCAGCCAGCCAATCCTGGTTGACACCGTGATAGTAGACGTCACCCCCATAGTTCCATGGGACAGTTTTATCTGAGGAGTACGGGATCGGTCCTGGCATAGTAATTATTAGTGGAGTCACCTTAGGAATAGATGTAATCCTAACGGGTCTTTTGGTGGAGAAACTAGAAGGATTGGCGGAAATGGTTACTATCGAAACATCTTTGTAAGAAATGGTTGGAACGAGAGTCTTCTCAAACAAAATCTCTTTGTCATCCATTAGGCGCTGGACACCTGCTTTTAATAAATGACAACCAATTGGTATGGATAAACAGAGGTGGCATCCTTCGCCACAGCCCAGAAATAAACCGGCCTTCAACAGGTTTATCTTGAAAGCCAGGAGAGGAGTAACAAGTTCATCAACAACAATAACAAACACATCATCTTCAATAGCGTTAAAATCACGGCCATGCTTGGGCATATGAGCGGTGATAACATTTGGGATCTCAAGAGCATCAAACTCAATTTCTTTTGCCTCGAGAAGGTCTTCCACCTTGTTTTTTAAAGCCCAACAATTGTTGGTATCATGGCCTGGACTTTCTGAATGGTAAGTACAACGAGCATTAGGGTTGTAATGAGGAGAGGCGATGTTGGGATTCTTCAGGGCTTCCTTCAAAGTTACCATATTAGATCTCAACAAATGTGGCAGGACTTGAGATAGTGTCACATTTATCTGGGTAAATTGTGTTACTGGTCTTTCCGTTCTAGGCTGGTTGTTCCTTTGTTGGGTAGGTGCAGGCTTAAGGATCAAGACGGGCCCTACCGTTGGACAGCGTTCAGTTTTATCCTGATTCCTTTGAGGGTACACAGCACCAACCTCTTTCTTCCTAATAAATGGTTTTGTCACGGCACTGGAGGATGTGTCCTTTTGGATCTTCCCACTCTTAATCCCAGCTTCCACCCTCTCCCCAGTCAAGATTAATTCAGTGAAGCCGGATAAGGAGATTTCAATTAGATGATTAAAGAAAGGATCAGACAGGATACCTAGAAACATGTCCACTAGCTCTGTGTTAGACAGGGGAGGCTGAACTTTTCCTGCTAAGTCCCTCCATTTCTGAGTGTAGTCTTTGAAACCCTCGCTCAAACCCATAGACCGACTTTGGAGTTGAGTACGGGTGGGAGAAAGGTCTGCGTTGTATGGATATTGGCCCTCTCCAGTTGATAGAACCAATCTAGCTGAGTTCTGGATAAACTATCCTGAAAGAAGTGGACCAACAAATCTCTGTCAGTAGTGTGAGGCTGTATCTTTCTCACATAAGACCGGAGGTGCATCTTGGGACACGAAACCCTGTCGTATTTAGCAAACACTGGTGCCTTGAACTTTGGTGGAATAACAATCCCAGACACCAAACCCAGCTCTTCAAAGTCCATCCCGGGCACTTTCTAAATCTCCATTGAACTTAGACGCTCTTCCAGATGTTTGTACTTCTCATCAGCTGGAGGATATCGCTCTTCAGAGTAGTTATCCTCTTCTTCCTCTTCAGATTCTAGATGGTCAATCACTTCCTTGTTTTTCCCTTCTTGATTATCCTTTTCACCTGATGATGTTGCGAAGTCTAGGGTCCGTCTAGCTGGCCCTGGGAACCTTCTTCCTAGATTCAAAACACCGATTGATTTCTTTGCTTTCTTCTTCTTTTCTTTGATCAACAAAGTTTTCAAATCTTCTTGTCCTTTTTCCAAAGTCAATAACATTTGTTGAAACTGAGCATTCTGCGCCTGGAAATCTTTTATTGTGTATTCCATGTCCATCTTACTGAAATAAATAGTAGAAAGATAAGGAGACCTGTGGTAAGAAACCTGTTTGTGTTATGATGAATGAAGATGCATATGCAATGATTTCAAGGAAATTAGAGATTTAAATTTGCTTTAGATAAAAAGGAACACACATTATATTAATAAATCAAAGTTTGAGTACATCATGCCTCTTTGGGCTTACATTGAAAGAAATAAAATACAAAATTCTAAGACAAAAAAGTTGAACGCATCCTCTTTGGTGCGATGTAGGCGTTCAAGCTCCGCTCTTCATGAAGCTTCCTGGTGAGTTCCAAAACCTTATTCTCGCTGCCGTAGAATTGGGCCTCGAAAGTGTCTCGCTCCCCTTGAAGCTGTATCCAATCCCTTTGCAAGTCTTCGAGAGAGGTGGGCATGTTGTGATGAAGGATAGTGTGTGGGACATCTCCTTCCACAACAGGATCTATGATAACAGGAAGAATAGAGGGGTAAGGAATCATAAGACTTTAAGCACGACCTCATACCCATTTGAGATAAGGCTCAAGTTGGATGGAATTCTTGTACCCCATTGTCTTGCTATCCACTCTATGTACCATTCCCCAAGCTCGCATGAACTTTTTGCGGTAATCCTGAGATCATTCTCGTAGTCGAAGATAATTCCTTGAATAAGTGCATCATGAGGACCATCCCTTCTTGCATATCTAAATTGTCATAGTGCCAAACAAGTATTGTAAGTGATTCCTTCCCTAATGCCTAAGAGAGGGACATTATGGAATTCTCTGCATCGATCAATGATGATATCATTCTCCGAGAATCGGGGACACCAATGAATGCCTGGATGTGTAAGACTCATTAGCCTATGAGAACATCTTAAGCCCTGTTCATTCTTCAAGACGGATCGGGGTAGGTGTGAAATAAACCACTTATCCAAAAGAGGTGTGCAACAGAGAAGGGTTCCTCTCCTCTTTATAGTGCAAGTATGTAACAAATGTAGGATATCTCCAAGCAGAGTAGGTACCGGATTACGTGAGAGGAAAATCTTACCCGCATTCATGTCTATGAGCTGGTCCCGATTAGGAAATAGTACCAAACCATAGATGATAATGGCTAACACCTCTTCAAAATCTTGTAAGTCCAAGGTAGTCCCAAAAATGATGAGCTTTCTCGAACAAGAACTTAGCCAAAAAACCCTTGACACCTCTCCTGGATTCCCAATTTTCTACTACATCAGACCGTTGTAAGGATAGAGCTTTAGCAATATCTTCAGGTTTAGGGTCTCTTTCCATACCATTGAAAGTTACCTCATTAAGGATAGGCACCCCCAACAATATAGAAAACTCCTCCATAGTAGGCACTAACTGATAGTCCAGAAAAGTGAAGCAGTGATGTAGAGGGTCAAAGAATTGAAAGAGCACTTTTAACATTTCTTCATCAGGGTTTGAAGTGACCAAGATGAGAAGTCATCCATGTCTTTCAGTGAATGGAGAGCTTTTGGGAACCCTTGATACCAAATCCTTAAGCTGAGGTGGTATTTTTACCAGACTGACTTGGATAGTGAATCTGCGGGCGAGAGCCGTGTCCTACAAAACAAGACAAAAATATACCCTAAGAATCCTTGAAATGGTTAGTATGACATGCTATGTTATGATGTCATGATTATGCTCAGATATAACAGATATATCAAGCACAAGCAAATCACACAGAGACCTTAGGTTTAAGGCTTGCATGGATGTTAAGGTGATACCCTCTTGAAGTTGGGTTGGCTCAACTTGTCCTAAATATAGTAATCGGGTTCTAAGGGATCTCAATATCACCGGTCTTTCCCCGAAATCTTGTTCCGATAGACAATTCACTTTCCACCAAACAAAACTCAAGGGTCAAACCTTAATGAGTGTAGCATCGTGTATCAACCGAATTTGGGTTTACACCAAAGACGACTATCTCACTACGTCCTAAAAGCCAAATTGGTCAATTAAGGTGCTAAGGTCAATTGACGCTTTATGATACCACACAACGGCCCCTTATTCTCCTTGATTACTCAAGGGCTACCAGTACACACCAAAGTATCGCATCAAGGAAGCTATTGTTTCAACTGTGTCGGTATACCCCGCACAATAACCTCACAGTTTATTGCTACTTACCTAAAAAAGGTGCCCCAAATCTGAGTGTAGGATCTTTTAGTAAGCCCAAATAAGGAACCATAATGTAAATCATGCAAGTCAAACAAGGAAAGCAAGTAAATGTGATATATCCCTAAGGTAACCCCACTTTTAAGATTAGTCCCCAGCCGAGTCGCCCGTTCTGTAAAGCGGTGGGAGAACTGACTTGGTTGTTTTGCGTTTGATCATAAATGTTGCGGTTAGCAAGACTTGCCATCGACTTTTATTTCATCCAAAAGGAAAGGTTGAAAAGAACAGGAAAGACCTTTGAGATGTTTTCTTGAGTTCGGGGGGTAGATTATGAAAAGGGAAGGTATTAGCACCCTTTCCATCTGTAGTTATCTACGGGCTCTTAGTTGCTTGCTAGATTACTCGCTTTTGTTTGAAAATGTGCTTTGTGTGGGTTCTTGAAAGTATTTTTAAAAGGCGCCATCGTTTAGGCAAACTTTGTAATGATTCTCGTTCGTAAGAATGTATACAAAGTGTTGATCTTTTGAAAATGTTTTCAAGTTTGAAAGATTTTTTTGAAAGTGTTGGTGTTTGTTTTAAAAATAGCAATGTTGTTTTGGTTTGAAAATGAGCAAGCAACTAGGAACATTCTACCTACTCAAAAGTCTTTCATGTTTATTTCCTCTTTCCTTTGACATTGTTATCTTACCATTGATTTGGTAAGAAACCCTATCTTTGATGTAAAAGGGACGGGCAAGGGTCATCGTATAGCCATGATTATAAATGTTGTAAGATATCTTAGCATTTTCTTTAAGGGACTAAGATCATTTTTGAAAGGCAACTTTGATAGCGTCATCGAGGGACTATGATCTTGTATTTTTGCTTGTTTTTGCTAAGATACCTCACATGCATAATATGGCTATTTTATAAGGCAACAAAGTGGATTTACCCTAAGGGTGCAAGGGTGTCTTTTTCATGCTTGATTTGTCTTTATTAGGGTTTGCTATTTGTTGGTTTTAATCTTTCCATACAAGCCCTAATTTACTAGAAATTATATATAAAGCATTAAATTGCGGAAAATAAAAATAATAAGCTATTACATCATTAAGGGAGGGGGTGTACAAATTTACAAATGGGGAAATTGCAAGAAAATTAAGCCTAAATAATTATTACAACCATATTTAATATTGTACAAGAATTGAATAAATAACAATGTACAAATGCAAATGAAAAAAAAAAAGAAATGATTTTTGTTTGGTTTTTTATGAAAGAGGTTTTAACCTAAACCTAATTAAGAAAAATGATTAATGAAAATTAAATGAAGTTAACTTAAATTAAATAAGAAAAGAAATTAACTAGAAAGATTTTTTAGGGTTTTATTTATGAAAAGGGTTTAAATTAATAAAAATGATATGGATATTAATTAGTTTAAAGAAACCTAAGTTCTAAATTTATTTTAGTTACAAGAAAATAATATAATGGTTAAACTTAAACCTAAATATTAATTATTAAAAAAGAAATTTATTTATTAAGAAAAAAGTTTTTTATTCTTTTGTTTTATGAAGAAAAATAAACTAAATTAATATAAATAATAAAATATAAATATTTTTTGGATTTTTATTAGTAACAATAAAAACAATATTAATAATAATAATAATAATAATAAAGAAAATAAAAATATAAAAGAAAGAAAATGGGCCAGGATGTATGAAAGTGAAACAGGGAGGTGATGTTCATCAAAAATGCCAAGCCCAGGGGGTTCAGGCCCAAGTGCTGCCTGATTCAACAAAAAATGTAAAAAATGAAGAAAAAAAATGTGAAAATTGCGAAAGGTCTCGCTGGGGCTCGAACCCAAGACCTTCTAATACGCGCGCGCTTCTTGTACCACTGGGGTGACCTGTTTCATTTGTTCATATAATAAAAGCATAAATATATATTAGAAACTTCTTCCTGAAGACAACTTCATCTTCAACCTCGCACCTAGCCAGACCACCTTCATCTTGTTCATTTCTCATCCATTTGCAAAGGTGTAAACATGAAACTTGTGGCAAACTTCCTCACGATTTCAGAAATGTAAAGCATTAAAACTATAGATCAAAGACAAACATGTATTTTATTGGCCCTAATTTGAACCCTAACTTTTCCAGAAACTTCAACCTTAAAATTCTCTAAGCTCAAGCAACATAAATGAAAACTATGGACATGGTTAGCTTCAGGGCAATGATATCTACATTTTTCATTCACAAATTAAACATTAATGATGCCTATATGAAAAGTTCAAAAGTAAGAAAACTCACCTTGCAAGAGGGTATCGTGTTTTGAGTTTGAGCAGCTTTTGATGAGTTCCAGTGATTGGGTTAGCTTCCTCAAGATCCCAGGAAGCTAATGTGATGCTTGGCTTGAGCTGAAACTGGTTGAGGAGTTCTGGAGAAGCCAACTTACATAGCCCTATTTTTGGTTATGGTGGTTGATGAAGATGGAGTTACAGTTACGAAACAAGGTTAGGGATGAGTTGTATTTGATGTTTAGAGGCTTTAGGAACCAAATGGCTTTGAAACGCACGAGGGAGATGTGAGTTTCAAGTTTTTGGTCAGATTTTGCAACAATGGAGATTTGTGATACAGTTCTGAGTTCTAGGGAGTTTGAGGGCTTGTGTATGTGTGTGTTTTGATGCAAATTACTTGTACATAAGTAAGAAAACGGATGTGAGGCTTGAGAGGGTCAGAATCACACAAGTACAAGTTATGGATATGTTACTTGATTTTGAAGAAAAGTGAAAACATGGTTTCAAGGTAAAGTACAAGCATGGGCTGACTTTTTAGAGGCTTGAGACAAATTTCTTTTGGGTTACAGGTCGTGTATGATCAGAAGAGAACAAGTTTAAAGCTCAAGAACAAATTTTGTGCATAAAGGTACTTTTCCAAAATGGCAATGTGCACTTTCTTCCTAAAATGGAAATAAGCATGGGCAATGCATTGAATGCTTGAGTTGAAGCCTCTAATAGCTGTGCAAAACATTAATTATGGAGTGCCAAACAAGTTTGAGGCCTGAAAAGCAAATATTGTGCAGCCTAAACATGGATTTGAATTCTTTCTCATCATGAAATTGACTTATAATTCAAGAATGAAATGCCAACTCCATGCCTTTGATTCTCCTTGCTCAAACATGATCTCAAGTAGTTATTAGACATTTTAGAAAGATTATAATGTGCTCTACAACCCATCTTTGAATCACTTTTGAAAATTACTCTTGGAACTATGTGAAAAATATCCATGAAGTTAGGTCAAAATCCTGCCTAAACTAGGGCAAAATTTTCACTAAGTGTTTAGTTTCATGAACATGTATTCACAAAATCATAACTTGAAATCCATGAATTTATAGGAGAAGTTATGTAAATAAATGTTTTATATATCATTGAGATCTACAACTTTCATGTTAAAAGTTTCCTTTGAATCATCTTGCACCATGGTGAAAAAATGGCTCAAAGTTGTGAAAAAAACATGAAGTTTTCAACACTTAGAAAAATTTCTAAGTTTGGAAACTTTGACTTTTCCAAAGGAAATCTTGACTTTTTGATTTCTTGATGAACAAGTTTCATATTTTGACATGTTTTGATGAATTGTGATCTTTGGCACTTGATTTTGACCAAAAAGTCAAAGTTTGACTTTTCAGTGTCCAGTTGACTTTTGATTAGTTGACTGAAAATCAATTATCAATCAATAGATCCTGAGCAATGTTTTGAGTCATGATATTAGGTAAAAATTATGCAACTGAAACCTTGAGATCATGTCTCAAACCAATTAAACATTTTCTAGGTTAAAAATCAGAAATTGCCCTTTCTCAATCAAAACCCTAATTTTCACCATTTTGCCCTTTTGATGATCTGATCAAATTTCTTGAGGAGTTATGGTCCAAACTTGATCAAATGACATATAGGAGTTCACAATGTTGATATGGATAAAAAGTTATGAAGTTTGACTGTAAATTGACCACAATTGACTTTTTCCCCAACACAACTGATTTTTAGGTCAACTGCTCAATTGACTGAGCAAAAATGTGATCCATGACTTGAAACTTGACATGAGTAATCTTGAGGGTCAATAATGATACATGAAAGTCATATGAGGCTTTAATAGTTCAATTATCCTTGTGCAATCTCAAACCCTAATTTCAGTTATCAGTGCTTAAAGAGGTGTCTTGAGTTAATCAACCTTTGTGCAGTCTTGAACCAAAGGAGATCTTGTGAGAAAATACTTGATAAATGAGAGGGAAAATTTTGGGGTACAACAATATGATATGATTATTTTCGGATTATGTTCTTTCCCAGTGAAGTTATGCCGTAAAATAGGAATCTGTCTACTCAGCTGGTGCTTATTCTTTCTTATGGAATTTTTCATCTTGGATGTGATTTAGCCGAGTATTGACGTTACCCGAGTTGGTTTTCTCTGGTTATTCCTAGTGTTATATGTGTGTTTTGTCAGCATATGCGTAATAACACTCATACATGCATACATACATCATACATAGTTGAATTTAGCAAATCATTGCTCATTTTCACTCATTATTATTGTGTTGACATATTACCCTGATTTGCAGAGTTGTGTTGTCCTCTCTCCAATAGAGTGTTGGACTTAACCAGAAGGTGTATATTCTTTCAATTCCCCACTGAGTTATCCCTCGTGAAAGATTTTTTCTTTAGGCTTCCTGTATAGTTCTTTGTGTGGATGATTTGGGTTTCCCTCTTGAGTTTATTTCTCAAAGGATGTGTTTTGGTTGACTGTTTCATTCTAGTTTATTTATGGTTTGAATCTTTGATTCCGAGCAATATTATTACTTTGGATTTCTGCAAGCTTCGGTCCTTGGTTTGAGAATGTGCATTTATTTTGACACGAGAAGACTTTTATCTCCTCAGCAGGAATATATCGACATTTCCCCGGGAAGTCATGATTCATTCGCCAGGAAGTCATATTTCTTTCCCCAGGAAGCCCTATTACTTTCCCCAGGAAGATATTTTTACAATCCTTCCTATAACAGCAAATAACAGGTCTCTTTGTTTGAGCAACTTGTACTTCCCCGTAAAAGTCGACGTTACTTTTTTGCTATCTTCTCTATGAGTGGATAGTTTGCAGTTCATTGTCAAATTACTCCAGTGGATGGCAAGTCTTTCAATATCGCAGAGACAGTTCGTTATAGAATATTTACAAGTGGTAGTCTCTTTATTTGAGACAACTAATATATTACCCTTTCCAGGAAGAATTCCTTGGTTAAAGAATAAGTTGAGACCCATTCTAGGTGAAACGCTAGAATTTTGGAGAAACTTGTTATTCTTTTTGCTACCTTCAGTGAACCTTGGTAGTTCACCATCACTGAACGTCGGTGCTATGTTTTTTTCTCTTACTACCTTCAGTGAAAGTTGGTAGTTCATCATCAGTGAACGTTGGTGATTGTTATCTTCTTGCTACCTTCAGTGAATGTTGGTAGTTCATTATTAGTGAACATAGGTGCTATGATGTTTCTTTTCTCTCTACCTTCAGTGAAAGTTGGTAGTTCACCATCAGTGAACGTTGGTGATTGTTATCTTTTTTTCTAGCTTCACTGAATGTTGGTAGTTCACCGTCAGTGAACGTCGTTGCTATGATATTTCTTTTCTCTCTACCTTCAGTGAAAGTTGGTAGTTCACCATCAGTGAACGTTGCTGATTATTATCTTTTTTCTACCTTCAGTGAATGTTGGTAGTTCATAGTCAGTGAACGTCGGTGCTATAATATTTCTTTTCTCTCTACCTTTAGTGAAAGTTGGTAGTTGACCATCAGTGAAATTTGGTGATTGTTATCTTTTTTCTACCTTCTGTGAAAGTTGGTAGTTCATCATCAGTGAACATCAATGTTTATCTCTCTACCTTCAATTAATGTTGGTAGCTCACCATCAGTGAACGTCGGTTGTAGTCAGGAAACAGTTCAACGCCGATTTTCTAGTTGTCACCTTTTATCCATAATGGGTTGCTAACATGGTTCCAGCACCTAAGAAGTACGGTAAAGTATGTAAGTGTGTGGATTACAGAGACTTGAAAAGGGCAAGCCCCAGGTATGACTCTTTGCTTCCCCACAATGATGTTCTGCTTGACAACACCGTACAACATAAGGTATTCTCCTTCATGGATGGTTTCTCCGGATACAATCAGATCAAAATGGCACTCGAGGACATGGAGAAAACGACCTTCGTTACACAGTGGGGCACTTTCTGTTACAAAGTTATGCCATTTGGGATAAAGAACGTCAGGGCAACCAATCAGTGTGCTATGGTAGCTTTGTTTCATGATATGATCCATCGCGAGATAAAGTTCTATGTTGATGATATGATAGCCAACTCTCAGACTGAAGAGGAACACCTTGATCACCTGCAGAAACATTTCGAAAGGATGAAGAAATAGAATATGAGGTTGAACTCAAATAAGTGCACCTTTGGAGTAAGATCTGGTAAGCTCTTAGGTTTCGTTGTCAGCCGAAAAGGCATTGAAGTGGACCATGAAAATGTTAAAGCTATACAAGAAATGCCAACTCCTCGCACTGAGAAGGAAGTCAGGGGATTCTTGGGATGTCTAAACTACATTGTTGGGGCAGCATGACGAGTCTGGTCGAAAAGAGTATGCAATATACTACCTTAGCAAAAAATTTACCGACTGTGAAACAAGATACTCACTGCTCGAGAAAACTTGTTGCGCTTTGGCATAGACTCCTCGCCGACTAAGACAGTATATGTTAACTCGCACTACTTTGTTGATATCTAAAATATATCCTATCAAATACATCTTCTATAAGTCCGCTCTCTCCGAAAGAATAACAAGATGGCAGATGATCCTGACCAAAGACAACATTCAGTATACAACCCAGAAAGCAATCGAGGGAAGTGTATTAGCTGATCATTTGGCTCATCAGGCTATGAATGACTACCAAGCCATGAATTTTGAGTTCCTGGACGAGAACATCATGTTAGTGACTGATTGTGAAGAATCTGGACCAGATGAAGGACCTGAAAAAGGATCCCGATGGACTATAATTTTTTATGGAACTTCCAACGCACTTAGCAATGGCATCGGTGTTTTGATCATATCTCCCGAAGGCTTTCATACTCCTTTCACAACCAAGCTATGTTTTAATTGTACCAACAATATGGCTGAATATGAAGCATACATTATGGGTCTCAAAGCCGCTATCGAATTGAGGATCAAATTCTTGAGTGTGTTCAGTGACTCAGCCTTAGTAATCAGTCAAATCAAAGGAGAATGGGACATGAAGCATCCTAATCATATTCCTTACAAAGAGCATGTGTTTACATTGATTCCACACTTTGAAGAAGTTACCTTTGAGCAATTTCCACGATAGGAAAATCAACTGGCGGACACGCTAGCGACTATGTCATCCATGTTCAAGGTCAGGTGGGATAATGAGGTTCCTCAGATCAATATTGAAAGAATGGATGAACCTGCATACTGTCACGAGATTGGTTCTGAAGAACTAGTGGACAAACCTTGTATCATTGAATTCAAAAGATATCTCGAAGTCCAAGAGTATCCTGAGGGAGCTTCGGTCAATGATAAGAAGTTCCTGAGAAGATTCTCTTCCAAATTCTTCCTCAGTTACGGGATCCGATACAAGCGCAACCACGACTCTACCTTGCTTCGGTGTGTAGACAAGAGCGAGGCAGAAATGATTATGGTTGATTTACATGAAGGTACCTTTGGCACCCATTCTAATGGGAACTCAATGGCCAAAAAGATCCTATGGGCAGAATATTATTGGTCCACTATGGAAGCACACTGTTATCAGCATTCGCGGACTTGTCACAGGTTCCAGATCTATGCTGATAAGATGCATGTACCTCCAGTTCCTCTAAACGCCTTGACTGCTTCTCGGTCGTTCACAATGTGGGGCATCAACATGATCAGATATATTAGACCTACAACTTCAAATGGGTACCGCTTCATCCTCGTCTCCATTGATTACTTTAACAAATGGGTCAAGGCAGCTTCATTCGCTTTTGTTACCAAGAACGTTGTGGCCTGATTCATTAGACATAACCTTATCTGTCGATACAGTATTCCAGAAAGAATCATTACGAATAATGGTACCAATCTCAATAACACTATGATCACCGAGCTCTGCACGCAATTCAAGATCCATCATCATAGCTCTTCTCCTTACCGGTCGAAGATGAATGGCGATGTAGAAGCTGCTAATAAAAATATCAATAAGATCATATAGAAGATGGCAGTGACATATAAATACTTGCATGAGATGTTACCATTTTCTCTTTATGGTTACCATACCACCATGCACACATCAACAGGGGCAACTCCCTTATCTTTGGTATTCGGTATGGAAGTTGTCCTACCCATTGAAGTCCAGATCCCTTCCTTGAGAATCATGAAGGATGTAGGTCTGAGTGAAGACGAATGAATTCAGACTCTACTTGGCCAACTAAACCTGATTGTCGAGAAGAGGCTCGCAGTTGTCTATCATGGTCAGATGTACCAAAAACGTATGATCAAAGGTTTTAATAAGAAATTCAGACGTCAGGTATATCAAGCCGATGATCTGGTAATCAAGCGAATCATATTTCCACAAGATGATCCTAGGGGCAAATGGACTCACACATATGAAGGGCCATTTGTGATCAAGAATATATTTTCTGGTGGATCCATGATCCTAACCACCATGAACGGTGACGACCTTCCGCACCTTGTAAAGGCGGACATAGTTAAAAGATACTACGCATGAACAACGACCCGCTAGGTCGACTAGCCTAGCCAAACATTAGGGCATCTCGGCGAACCAAAAGGGTTCGAGCTTAATTAGGGATATACATAAAAAAAATTGTTCACCCGGCAAGACGAAAACTTGAAAAGGCAGCTTGGGCAAAAAAGGGTATCCCGGTGGACTAAAAACCGGAAAGGGCCGTCCAGGAAAAAGTTAGGGATTTAATGTTAGACGGTGTGGCAAGTGATCGAGAGGGGGGGGGGGGGTTGAATAGATCACCTCTTCTTTTTCAAGGATTTAAATTTTTATTATCAAAGAGAGTTGAAAGCAACGAAAATCAATGTCCTGAATCAATTCCGTCTACTTTGAACTGACTACTAGAAAACTTGACATGTCAAAACTTTGCTGGATTTTTATTGAATGGAATGGATGAATGTACAACTCAGAAATCTTGACATTTCAATGCACTTATTAAAAAACAGTATTTCCAATGAATTTAGAAATTTGATAGGAATTTTGTCAAACACTTGGCGTATGCTTGTATAATGATTTAATAGTGGTGGTTTGGTGAAAATGTTTGAGCCACTATGTTTATCATTAGACCGTAAAACTTAGCACGCCAATTGAACTGAAAAATTATAGAATATGTAAAATTGTAAAGAGAAAGAAAGAGAGAACGATACACAGGCAGTTTGGTAAGGAAGTTCCCCACTGTCGTCGTCGCATGTGGGTACGTCTCCCTCTCAATTTCACAATCGAAACTGAGAACTTTTATATCAATATGCTGAATTTTTGATAGCAAGGTTACACTACACAGAAAACAAGAAATCCCTATGATCTTCTTCTTCTTGTAAGAACTACCACTTGATAAGAGCTATATCAAGATTCCCTGCAAAGTCACCGAATGATCCTCCGCTTCCACGACTTATTTGTTCAAAATCCTTCCGATTTCCAAACCCCTCGCTACGGCTGAATCCGACTCGCGTGACCGTGACTGACAAAACCCTCAAGAACACACCCTTTCTTGAAGGACAAACCCTCTGGTTTATTTCTTGAAGCTTCCTCTTCAGCCTTCAACTCAGCCAGACTTCTTCAATACTCAGCTGAACGTTATCTCAAACCGCTTGATTCAATTCAGCAAGGATGTTTGATTTTCTTTGTTGTTGTTGAATGTAAGATGGTTGAGAAGATGATGAAAATGAAGGAATCAAAAGCTTCTGGTTGCTCACAAATTTTTTGCACACAATCTTCTATATTGTTGTGTTGTATCTGAAAAAATGCTTGCGTATATTTATAACAGAAAACGATTAGTAAAAAAGAAAGTGATATGAGTCGATGCATGTTGGTCATGTGTCGACTCATGTTAGTTGTATGTAACAGGATGAGTCGATTCATTATGTTTTGAGTCGATACAAAATCATGTTATAGCGTTTTACAGAACCAACACTTTTATACCCGTCGACACATAATGCAGATGTGTCAATACATACTAATTGTAAATTTAACTTTTGAATTTAAAACATAGTATGAGTCGACACATGATATTATGTATCGATACCTATAAGTTTCAAAATATTTTACAGAATCATCAGAATGTTTTGTGTCGATACATAATGCGTATGTGTCGATACATACTGATTGTAAATTTAACTTTTGAATTTAAAACATAGTATGAGTCGACACATGGTATTATGTATCGATACATATAAGTTTCAAAATGTTTTCCAGGATCATCAGAATGTTTTGTGTTGATACATAACGTTTTGTGTCGATTCATACAGGTATTATAGGGGCATCAAAATATTATGTGTCGATGCATGAAATTTATGTATTAATGCATGCAGATTTTAGATTTACATTCCAGGATCATCAAAGAGTTATGTATCGACTCATAAGCTTTTGTATCGATACATAATAGTTTTGAGATACAATTCCAGGGACTTCAGAAAGCTACGTATCGATACAAAACTTGATGTGTCGACTCATAATGATGCATTATGAGAGAAATGTAAATTTGGCTTATTCAAACATGTTATATTATATTTGCAATCATTCAAAATCAATCTATGAAGGGGTTGCTCACAAACTCCCCCTTTTTGATTATGGCAAATATATGATGATGTGTCGTGAATGAAAAAAGCTCGCTCCCCCTGAGTTTATGTATCTTCTTCCTAATACAAGCACAATCTTCACTGACACACTCTTATTCTCCCCCTTTGACCATATCAAAAAGAGAATAAGCAACATTTTCACGAAACTCAGCACATAGGAAAATTTATATACAATTTCAGCAGTTAATGGACTTGGCATTCACACAGAATTTCAGGCATAAAGTTATCAATAAGTGAGTAGATAGAAGAGTAAACATAAAGTAATCACGTTAAAAGTAATGCATTGGCAGATAAAAAGTTAGATTATATAATCACAATTTATGTAAAAGAGATATACGAAGACATTTTCAGTGAACATTTAGATCAACTTATAGGTGATTGAGGGTTAAGATAGGATAGATATTACCTCATTTGATTTGATAAGTGAACACACGTACTAAATCTGGAAAAGCACATCTTAACAGTATGGTGTGACATAGATATATTTCAATTACATATATGTTTAGGACATCACTTATGAGAGATCTAAAATCCCTAGCTCACGGCGGATGTTGAAGAAGAGGTCTGTTGCAAGTGGTTTTGTAAAGATGTCAGCAAGTTGATTTTTAGTATCAACATGCTCAAACGTAACATCCTCCTTTTCAACATGATCGCGTAGAAAGTGATGTCTAATTTCTATGTGTTTAGTGCGTGAGTGTAAAACTGGATTCTTAGTGAGGTTTATAGCACTTGTATTGTCACATTTGATTGGAATACGTTTTAATTGAATATCGCAGTCTTGTAATTATTGCTTCAGCCATAAGATCTGAGCACAACAACTACCGGCTGCAACGTATTCAGCTTCAGCAGTTGACAAAGCAACATAAACTTGCTTTTTGCTATGCCAACTTATTAAAGAGTTTGAAAACAGATGATATGTTCCACTAGTGCTTTTCCTATCTGATTTGCAGCCAGCAAAATTAGAATCAGAGTAACCTACTAAACTACAATCGCTTCCCTTGGAATACCATAGTCCATACTTAGGTGTATTATTGAGATACCTAAGTATACGCTTGACAGCTTTCAAGTGGGATTCCTTAGGATCCGATTGATATCGTGCACACATGCAAACACTAAACATGATGCCAGGCCTAGATGCTGTAATATACAAGAGTGATCTGATCATACCTCTATATTTCTTGACATCAACACTCTTATCGTGTTCATCCTTGTCTAAATTTCCGTTGGTAGGCATGGGAGTATCAATTGGTTTAGAGTTGTTCACCCCAAATCGTTTAAGCAACTCTTGGAAATATTTTTTTTGACATATACTTGTGCCATCATTGAGCTGCTTTATTTGGAGACCGATAAAATAGTTTAGCTCCCCCATGAGGCTCATCTCAAATTCACCCTGCATGACTTTGGAAAATTCCTCGACCAAGTGTAGATTAGTTGAACCAAAAATAATGTCATCTACGTATATTTGAACTAAAAGGGTGTGCTTTCCTTTACGTTTAATGAAAAGAGTAGGGTCCACTTGACCTCTTGAATAGCCATGATCAAGTAGAAATTTACTAAGTCTTTCATACCAGACCTGAGAGCCTATTTAAGACCATATAAAGCTCATTTTAATTTAAATACATGATCTGGATATTCGTTATTTTCAAAACCGGGAGGTTGTGAGACATACACTTCTTCATTTATGACTCCGTTAAGAAAGGCACTCTTTACATCCATTTAATAAAGCTTAAAATCTTTTGCACACTCATAAGCGAGCAAAAGACGTATAGCCTCGAGGCGAGCAACTGGAGCATAAGTCTCCTCATAATCAATGCCCTCCTCTTGGTTATACCCTTCAGCTACCAAGCGTGCTTTATTGTGGGTTATCATTATGTTTTCATCAAGTTTATTTCTAAAAACCCATTTAGTGCCTATGATATGATGGTCTCGTGGACGAGGGACAAATTCCCAAACGTCATTTCTTTTAAACTGATTTAGCTCATCTTGCATGGCCATTAGCCAAAATTCATCAATCAAGGCCTCCATGGCATTCTTAGGTTCTACTTGTGAAACGAAAGCAAAATGATAACAAAAATTACTTATCTTGGAGCGAGTCATTACTCCTTTTAAGATGTCTCCCAATATGTTGTCAATGGGATGGTCTTTATAGGACTTCCAAGATGGTGGAAGATCATTTGCTTCCATTTGCTCTTCTTCCTCATCTTTTGAAGGGTTTGTATATTTTTCTTCCTTATCATCAATTGTTTTGGATTGAACATTTTCTTCAACAGTTTCTTTGAGTATATTTTCAGTAGATACACCTGCACCATTAAGAGAAATACCTTTTCTGACATGTTTCGGATAAGATTCATCAAAAGAGACATGAACTGACTCCTCAACTGTAAGTAGACGTTATTGTATACCCTATATGTTTTGCTTAATTGTGAGTATCCGAGAAAGATACCTTCATCTGCTTTTGCATCAAATTTTCCAAGATTTTCTTTTCCATCATTTAAGACAAAACATTTGCAACCGAATACTTGAAGATGTGACAGGTTTGGCTTTCTTCCTTTCAAGATTTCATAAGGTGTTTTATCCAAAATTTGACGAATTAGTATTCTGTTTAAAACATAGCAGGCTGTGCTAATTGCATCAGCCCAGAAATATTTTGGCAATCCACCTTCATTGAGCATTGTTCTTGCTAGCTCCTCTAAGACGCGATTTTTGCGCTCCACAACTCCATTCTGTTGTGGAGTTCGAGGTGCTGAAAAATTATGCTCAATACCATGCTTGTCACAGTACTTATCAAAGAGATGGTTTTGAAATTCACCTCCATGATCGCTTCGAATTGCAATTATTTTCAATTCCATTCTATTTTGAGATAGTTTTGCAAAACACTTAAAAGAAGAAAAAGTTTCATTTTTGCTATGAAGGAATATAGTCCAAGTAAATCTAGAGTAGTCGTCAACAATAACAAAACCATAATAATTTCCTCCTAAACTTTTTGTTCTAGAGGGTCCAAAAAGGTCCATGTGGAGAAGCTCAAGGGGTCGTGAAGTGGAAATCATGTTTTTGGATTTGAAAGAGACCCTTGTTTGCTTTCCCATTTGGCACGCATCACATAGGAGATCCTTTGTAAATTTTATCTTTGGAAGACCTACTACTAGATCCTTGGATACAACCTTATTAAGCAAATCAAAGTTAACATGCGCTAAGCGTCTATGCCAAAGCCATGAATCATCATTCAAGGTGACTAGACACTTAGTGCTTGTTAAGGATACATCAAAAAGGTCAAGCATATAGACATTGTTTACTCTAATGCCCTTAAACACAATATCTTTTTCATTATTTTCAATTATGCAACAATTATTTCTGAAGGTAACTTTATAACCTTTGTCACATAATTGACTAATACTGAGAAAATTGTGTTTAAGTCCCTCAACTAAATGGACATTAAAAATAGTAGTGATAGAGGGATTACCTACACTACCTTTACCAAGTATATCTCCTTTGTTATTCTCTCCATAGGTAAAAAATCCTTTCTTCTTTGCCTTGAAGTCAATGAAGAGGGATATGTCACCAGTCATATGCCTTGAACACCCGCTGTCTAAAAACCATCTTCTATCCATGGGTGTGAGGCATTTTTCCTGCAATATCAAAAGAGAGAGGTAGGTACCCAATTTTTATTGGGTCCGTGTGGGTATGTGGTAACATGGTTTCCTTTAGACCTCCATTGGTAAATTCCTTTAGGAACAAGGAACCTCCTAAACTTGCCTTTTTCAACGGTATGTCCAAAGTGACAAAAATAATGGCATAAACCATGATGATGATGTATTGTTTTACTTTTGCTCATTGTATCCTTTGGTAATTTTTTAACAAAAGAGTATTTTGAATACGGTGGATTTAATGTTTTCTTAAAAATTTTAGGATCAATTGCAAAAGTAACTTTGGGCTGTAAAGCTTTTTCTAATTTGCCATTAAGAGTCCTAACCTCTTGCTGCCAAATATGACAAACTTCACATTCCCTTCTGGGAATACATCCTGTAACATCCTTATCTTTTGAACTTTCTGCAATACTAGCTTTTAGACTTTTTAAGTCTTTTTCAGCTTTATAGACTTTACTCTCGAGAAATGAAAATATTTGTTTATCAGAGGATAATCTCTTAAAGGCATCTTTAGCTTTGTATTGCAGTTTTCCAAAAGCTAACTTTAGTTCAGAAAAGATCATAGAAGAAAAGTTGTTAGGATATGCTTGTCTTACTTTTTTGTTGTGGTTGTCTTTCTTGTTGTAGAATTGATTTTTTGTATCTGTCATCAGACATAAATTTGCACTTTCATCACTACAACTTGAATTGTCATCGTCTGATAAATCGTTATCGCTTTCCCATGCAATATAAGCTCTTCTTTGTTTGTTGAACTTCTTTGGTGGAGCTTTTTCCTTTTTCATCTTTGGACAATCTGGTTTGTAGTGTCCAACTTTACCACAATTGTAACAAGGTCCTTTACCTCTTTGCTTTTTATTTTCTTCTTGCCTTGGTTATTTGGATTTCTTTCGAAAGCTTATGAGATTCTTATCGTAGTGCTTGATTCCATTCTTTCGGATAAATCTATTGTATCTCTGAACAAAAAGTCCCATTTCTTCATCATCATAATTTTCATCACAAGTTGAGCCATTATCATCTTGCTCTTTGGTTGAGGACTTAGATCTAGAAGTCATTAGAGCTATTGACTTCTTCTCACCCTCCCTGTCTTTGTTCCTTTCTTTCTTACTCTTATTTTCGTATTTTTCAAGACTTTGCAATTCTTGTTGATGTTCTTCCAGCTTTCCAAACAGAGTTGTAATGGTAAGCGTAGTGAGGTCATTTGCTTCCTTGATAGTTGTTACTTTAGGTTGCCATTCTCTGCTAAGACATCTCAAAATTTTATAAGTAGCAATTTCATTGGAAACATGTTTTCCAAATGCATTTAAACGACTCACAAGATGTACGAATCTCTTCTGCGTGTCAGAGACAGATTCTTCTTGCTTCATGCGAAAGAGCTCGAACTCTTGATTAAGTGTATTAATGCAGGATTGTTTAACTTCAGTTGTGCCTTCATGGGAAATTTCTAAAGCGTCCCACATTTCTTTAGTGGACGTGCAGTGAGACACCCTATAATACTCATCAACACCAAGTGCTGAGATCATCATATTTTTGGCTCTCCAATCGCACGACCATTTCTTTTCATCCATTTTGTTCCATTGATACTCAGGTTTAGGTACTATTGCACCTGCATCATTCCTCATGGTGATTTGGAAAGGACCATTTTGAATGGCAATCCATACATTCCTGTCAATGGAATTTATGTGTACTCACATGCAGTCTTTCCAGTAGCCATAGTTTTCACCATTGAAAACATGAGCTCTATTATACGCCCCATTTGGTTCAAAGGCCATAACGTTACGAGTAGATACAAAGCACCAGCTAACCGGTGCTCTGATACCACTTGTTAGATGGTGTGGCAAGTGATCGACATGGGGGTGAATAGATCACCTCTTCTTTTTCAAGGATTTAAAATTGTTTTATCAAAGAGAGTTGAAAGCAGCGAAAATCAATGTCCTGAATCAATTCCGTCTACTTTGAACCGACTACTAGAAAACTTTACATGTGAAAACTTTGCTGGATTTTTATTTAATGGAATGGATGAATGTACAACTCAGAAATCTTGATGTTTCAATGCACTTATCATAAAACAGTGTTTCCAATTAATTTAGAAATTTGATAGGAATTTTGTCAAACACTTGGCGTATGCTTGTATAATGATTTAATAGTGGTGGTTTGGTGAAAATGTTTGAGCCACTATGTTTATCATTAGACTGTAAAACTTAGCACGCCAATTGAATTGCAAAATTATAGAATATGTAAAATTGTAAAGAGAAAGAAAGAGAGAACGATACGCAGGCAGTTTGGTAAGGAAGTTCCCCACTATCGTCCTCGCATGTGGGTACGTCTTCACAATCGAAACTAACAACTTTCATATCAATATGCTGAATGTTTGATAGAAAGGTTACACTACACAGAAAGCAATAAATCCATATGATCTTCTTCTTGTTGTAAGAACCACCACTTGATAAGAGCTGTATCAAGATTCCCTGCAAAGTCACCGAATGATCCTCTGCTTCCACGACCTATTTCTTCCAAATCCTTCCGATTTCCAAACCCCTCGCTACGGCTGAATCCGACTCGCGTGACTGACAAAACCCTTAAGAACACACCCGTTCTTGAAGGACAAACCCTCTGGTTTATTTCTTGAAGCTTCCTCTTCAGCCTTCAACTCAGCTAGACTTCTTCAATACTCAGTTGAACGTTATCTCAAACCGCTTGATTCAATTCAACAAGGATGTTTGATTTTCTTTGTTGTTGTTGAATGTAAGATGGTTGAGAAGATGATGAAGATGAAGGAATCAAAAGCTTGTGGTTGCTTACAATTGTTTTGCACACAATCTTCTATATTGTTGTGTTGTATCTGAATAAATGCTTGCTTATATTTATAACAGAAAACGGTTAGTCAAAAAGAAAGTGATATGAGTTGATGCATGTTGGTCATGTGTCGACTCATGTTAGTTGTATGTAACAGGATGAGTCGATACATTAAGTTTTGAGTCGATACAAAATCATGTTATAGCGTTTTACAGAACCAACACTTTTATACCGGTCGACACATAATGCGTATGTGTCGATACATATTGATTGTAAATTTAACTTTTGAATTTAAAACATAGTATGAGTCGACACATGATATTATGTATAGATACCAATAAGTTTCAAAATGTTTTCCAGAATCATCATAATGTTTTGTGTCGATACATAATGCGTATGTGTCGATACATACTGATTGTAAATTTAACTTTTAAATTTAAAACATATTATGAGTCGACACATGATATTATGTATCGATACATATAAGTTTCAAAATGTTTTCTAGGATCATCAGAATGTTTTGTGTCGATACATAAGGTTTTGTGTCGATTCATACAGGTATTATAGGGGCATCAAAATATTATATGTAGATGCATGAAATTTATGTATCGATGCATGAAGATTTTAGATTTACATTCCAGGATCATCAAAGAGTTATGTATCGACTCATAAGCTTTTGTATCGATACATAATAGTTTTGAGATACAATTCCAAGGACTTCAGAAAGCTATGTATCGATACAAAACTTAATGTGTCGACTCATAATGATGCATTATGAGAGAAATGTAATTTTTGCTTATTCAAACATGTTATATTATATTTGCAATCATTCAAAATCAATCTATGAAGGGGTTGCTCACATTTAAAGCTTATAACTATGTCCCGTTGGATCACCTTATAGCCAATCTTCATTATCAACTATCAAGATCAAACGGTACTAATCAATCCAATCAGTTTTAGAAGAGCAACAAAAGAGATGAGACGCTCGAAAGATATAAAGGCAATAGCAGAATGGGAACCCAATGGGATTATTGCACATAAATGTTTTTCTTTGTACACTATTTTGTATTAGTTTCATTCTTACGACGACATTCTCTTACTAGGATGTTCGTCTCCTTGTACAAAAATGCTTATCCAAGTTAATACAAAGCTATCTCTTTGAAAGTGCCAAACTATTTGTTTTTATTTTTCTGCTTTGTTTGCGAAAACGTCCAGTGATTATTTTTGAACATATGCATTTGAATGTGATTAATGCTTACAAATATACGCATAAAAAACAGAAAGACAACTACTAATGGCTTTAAGAAACGGGACAATATCTAAGGGCCATCCACAAAACCCCCGCAGATATTTTCCCGCAAATATTTCCTCCAGCAGGTACAGAGGCAGGGGCATCCTGGTACAAGGTCACCGCCATATTCTCAACATGCAGCCTAATGGTGTCAGGTGTTCTCATATCCCCGGCAGAGAAAGAACTCTGATTACCGCTCCGACATCTAAGAAAAGATTTCCCAATGAAGTCACCAAGCTTCTCAGGATTCCCCAACAGGATTTCACAAAATCCCCAAACAGTTTATGGAGTTTCCCTTACCCCAATAGAGTTTATTTCTCTAATAGCGGAAATCCTTTCCCAGCATGTCAACTTCAAACAAAATCTAAAGACCTACATTCTTCAGCCCCAGCTACAATCAGTGGTTTATTTTCCCTAGTTCAATAATACTGCAATAGAACAACTGACACGCTCTTACATTGCACTCATACATCATTTTACAAACATAATAGCATATGCAACACAAATACATATATCCCAATCTCATTTATTTTGAGAGCATCATGCAATTCATACATCATGTCATCGCATAAATTGATTTTACCTTTTTAGGTTGACTTCCGTAAACAAACAAACACTATCAACTTATACAACAGGTCAAAGATTAACGCCCAAAACCAGACAGGGAAACTATCTACACGACCAAGTTGTATGAAATCCCAAAGCAAGATGAGTTTACCAAAAAATATAGAAGGCCACAGATTAATGCCCGAAACCAGATGAGGAACTATCTACGTGACCAATGTTGACAAGTTCTAGATTAATACCTATAACAAGCCAGGAAAACTATCTGTGGACGACCGACTGTAGATTATTACCTGCAACAAGCCAGGAAAACTATCTACATCAGTAGATTGAAGATTAATACCTATAACAAGCCAGGAAAACTATCTTTCTTTCTTAGGTCAGAGATTAATAGCTGAAGCCAGATAGGACAACTATCTCAACATCCAATAAAAACGCAGTTCTGGATTAATACTTGTAACAAGGCAGGAAAACTATATGTGGATGACCGATTGTAGATTAATACCTATAACAAGCCAGGGAAACTATCTACATGAAGAGATTGAAGATTAACACTCGTGACAAGCCAGGAAAACTCTCTTTCTTTCTCAGGTCAGAGATTAATACCTAAAACTAGCTAGGACAACTATATCAACGACCAATAAATGCAAGCTCCAGATTAATACCTGAAACCAGACTGGACAAATATATGTGAACAACTAATTATAGATTAACACCTGAAACCAGACAAGAAAACTATCTACATGACCAGACGAAGCAATCTTACACCGATGCAGTCTAACACAGACCCATCCTGAAGCAATCTTACACGGATTTCTTCACATGATATCCAGATGCAGTCTAACACAGACTCATCCTGAAGCAGCCCCACACAAGATCCTTCTCATATATCTCCGGATGCAGACTAACACAGACTCATCCTGAAACAGCCATACACAGGCTCTTTCTAATTCATTTTTCATGTAACGGTTAATTCTATTATCCCCGGCAAGTTACTATGAAACTTGGATTTCAACCAGAAAGCAACAAACTCTCATCTCTCCAGTACAAAGATAACTCCTCAGTAGAATCTTGGAAAACTGAAGCTCCTAAACTTTACTCCCCATAGAGTTTTCTCCAGGCAGGAGAACAATAGAAACCCACATTCCTCAGTGGAGTCCACCGCAGACAGTAGGAACAAGAATCCCCATAAAGAGACCTCTTATGAAGTCAACATTTACTTTGGATGGCATCTTTAAATCCATCTCCGGTGACCCTCTGTTATCTTCTCCAAATGGCATCTTTAATCCCATTCCCGATATCATCAACCATCAGTGTTACTTCATGCGAGTGCAAATTTATGGGTACTCTATGTTCAATCATCTTCCACCTTCAGATCACGAAAGGAAGACAAGCCAATCTAAATCCTCAAGTTTAAGAAGATTGAACAGGGGCAGTTGTTGCACCCTAAAATTTTCCCTCTGATGTTTTCCAAGATTTTCTCTTACATGGGTAATTACAAATAGTTTCTTAAAGAAAATAAGAATTTTGAAGATAAACAAGGTATCTTCAATTGGCATTTAAACAAGGTATCTTTAATTGGCATTGGGACAAGGTGTTTTCGATTGGCAACTGAGCTGGTTATCTTTTGATGGGCATCTGGACAAGGAGCTTCGATCGGGTGTCCAAAATCCTTCGACACAAACTTGGTTCACAAGACTTCGACTGAGCATTGGCTGTTTCATGCTTGATTCGATTGACAATGAAATGAATTTCCTTGTGTGTGCCTTCAGCACATAAGGCCAAGACTTCTTCACATTTTCCTTCAATATACTAGGAAATGGTCTCTTTAATGCTTGCTTTGGCATCCCTCATTCTATCATCCACGAGGCATTTGTTTCCTTTGTGCTAGTTTTGACAGGGCCATGGCTCTCTTTGAAACGGGTTTGATTCCACATCTAAAATCCTTAACACACATTTTCCACCTTTCGACACCTAGTAAGGCCTATTCGAAGGACACCAATATGATTCCTTCGAAGGGCATGCATTTGGTCTAGTCGAAAGACATACAATGGTTGGAAACAATTTTTGCATGCTGGCCAAAGTCTTGCAAACTGCCGGGCCCAAGCCTCCTGCACAATCACATTCATGACAACAGAAGTTTCGACTGGCCAGAAAAGAGCTTTCGATTGGGTTAGTTGAAGAGTTTCAGATCATGCTACTAAGTCAAATAGTGGCTCAATTGAAGACCAAAATAAGGAGGCCTGGGGAAATTCGATGGAATGTGAGGAGGCTTCTATAAGGCCTTCGATTGATAAAGAGCTGAAGCAGCATTCGATCAGTCAAAAAGGAAGACTTGATGCTTCGATTGGTTTGGATTGAAAGAAAGGAGATCGAAGAAAGTAACACTTAGGGGTTGATCGAAGACACTCTGGTGAATAAAATTATGAGCAATTTTAATTTGTACAAGGCGCCAATTATCACTTGTCTAGGTTCATTCCCAAATTCCAAAATGGCATGAAAATTCTCTAAATGGAAATTTTTAAATTGGTCTGATTTTATTTTCAAAGCCATGTTTAATGGCTAGTCTTCAAGGGCATGTTTCTTTCCCCATTTTCTTGTCTCCTCCCGCTCCTATAAATACAAGACACCAACACAAGCCAAAGAACAGAGACGACTTACATACGCAAACATACATACACCTACATACAGCCTCATACACACACATATTACCTATCAAAAGAATACGCACACGTTGCCTCATAAAACATATAAAATTTTTAACCATTTTTGCAGGCACCCTCCGTCCAAACGAATACTACATTTGTGCCCCTGAGGCTCCCTAGAGTCTACTCCAAGCCAGTCCACACCAAATCGAAGCATCTCATCCATGCTAAAATTTCAAATTCATATTCATGTTTTCATGATGTATTAATGTTTTCCAGTGTTTGATTTATGCCCAGGGTATCATATAGCACATCATTCACATGGAACATACAAAATATAGAGGGCACTACCTGTGCTCTTCATCTAATCTCAAGAAACCATGGGTTTTAAGGAAAACAAACCTAGATTCAAACTCAAAGGAGTCGAATTAATGGGAGTTCGAATTAGGAAAGAAGACCTGGGTTCACACCCAGGCCATGGTTTTGTTTTGTTGACCGTTTTTCTTGCAGATTTCAGTGCCTTCCTCCAAAGGAAATACATTAGACGCCTCCAACAACATTCTTTGCTGGATCGAAGGCCGCATATATTCCCAGGATCGAAGGCCATCCTTCACAGGATCGAAGGCTATCCTTCAAATGGATCGAAGACCACATGTCTTCACAGGATCGAAGGCCATCCTTCATTAGGATTGAAGACCATCATTTTTCTTTGATCGAAGGATTCTTCTTCTTGCATTTATTTTTATTTATATTTTTACTCACTTCTTTTAAATCAAAAATCAAATAAAATCACAAAAAAACATTAGGAAAAGTATTTTTCTAATTAAGTTAATTAAATAAATAAATAAATTATTTTAAAATTTTATTTAAATTAAAATTAAGTAGACTTAGGCTTTGTTTTTATTCATAAATAAAAACAACCAAAAGATTTTCTTTTCCTTAGGATTCTTAGACATTATTTTCAATTCGCGCACAGTTATTTTCACACTTTTCATATTATTGTAATTGTTCACCGGTTGTAATAGAATTAACTAGGACGTTACTTTACAGATTTCTTTATTCTCCCCCCATTTTTTGAACATGTAAATACCCCCTCCCCAAAATCCTTGTAATAGCGTAGGATTTATGATTCCCACACTTTAAATTTCTGCAAACTATTAACTGTTAGTAACTAGGCTTGTATGGAAAGACTGAAAACAAAGCTCTAGCAAACCTAATAACAAAGATAAATGAACTAAATTGAATTATTTGCACATATATACCTCTAGGTACTCCCACTTCGGTTGCCTTCGGAAAATAGTCACAACTCTCGAAACGTGAGAGGTTTTAGTGGCTATCCTCTGGTTCATAAAGATCATAAGTCCCTCGATGACCCTCTCGACGTTGCCTCGGTAAAAATATGATCTTAGAACCCTAGGGTAGTTACTAAAGCTTCTTTTCCAGTTTCCTTTATGACTATAAAAACTTCCCTTTGAATGTCCCTCAAACATCCAACGATAGGGCTACCTACTCACTAATAGTAGGATAGCACTGTCTAAAGGATAGGAGGAAAAGAAAAAACCTTTTTGAGTATAAGTAGATAGTTCTTAAATGCTTGCTAAAAACAAACTTTCACACTTACACAAGACATTTTAAAAACACTTTCAAAAAATGCTTTATCAACACTCTTGAGGACTGATACAAGAGTTATCATAAAGCGAGTCTCCGCACTAAGGCATTTTCAAATACTTTTCAAAACACAAAGCACAAGGTATTTAAAAAAATGAGCTAAGCATATAAGATCCCGTAGAAAACTACAGATGGAAAGGGTTCTAACACCTTCCTTTTTCATAATCAACCCCCCTTAATCAGAAAATTCTCGAAAAGGTCTTTTTCTGTTCTTTTCACCCTTTCCTTTGTTGGATAAAAGAAAAGTCGGTGGCGACTCTTGCTTACCGCAACATTTGCTAACACAAACGCAAAACCAGTATAGCAGTTGGTTCTGCGATCGTATCATAATTTCCCTCCCCTTTAAATCATTTGGAAATATTTAGTTTGGAGCTTCATTTTTTGTATGCAAAAAAATGTTTTCTTCAATAGGGCTGAAGCCCCTCTTAATTTATAGATGAGATAATCTGAATTTGGTAGGGAATTTTGTTGAATTTGAACAAATAGGATGCTCTGTTGTAATCCTTTTTGATACAGGTTTATTCTTTGCTCATTTTCACACAATTCTTGGACTATTTTCACAGTTTTTCTTCTAGTTTGTGAAGGTTGTTTTGAATGTAGATTTTTGGACTGATATGGACATGTTTTGGAGTGTTGTGGACTGATTTGATGCAGGTTATCGAGCAGAATTTGGACTAATGTATTTGGACAAAACTTTCCTGCTCTATTATGGTCTTTCTGCCATGTTAAATATTTCTTTTTAGTTTTAGCCTTTATCCAAATTGATACAAGATGTTGACTAATAACATGTGATGTTGTGCTGGTTTTTTGGTATATCATTCCCACGTCACAAATGGGTCTGCTGCAATATCCTTGGTGAATTGGGCTTCATTTTGTATTATGGAATGCTTTTTATCTTATGACCTTACTAAGCTCACCCTCATATCTTTCTTTTCATGGGCTGTCAAATAATGGTGGTCACAAAGGCTTTATGGACACATATGAAGCTATTTAAAATGAGCAGATTGGTGTCAAATTGGAAGGAGTTTAATCAATTTATAAAACAAGAATATTTGTCATTAATTATTTAGATTTATTCTTGGATTTTGTGTAATTTTGTAATAAGGAATGAAACCTTGTAACCATATATGGGCCTTAGATACCTTTGATGTCTTGACGAATGTGACTTAAACATGCCATTGTGAATGAAAATTGGCCTCTAGCCCTTTTAATATTTGTAGCTCGTTCCTTAAATTCAAAAAGAGACATGAATGAATGATTTTCACTTTAATAAATCTTTTCTCACTCAATGACAAGCTTTGTAGCTTGACTTCTAAGTAACCCTCACGTATCATCTTCTAAATTCAATCAAATCCTTGAATAAAGTTAATGTCTTATGAGCTTAAGAATATCCAACATAGTTCCAATAATCATTGATGCTCGAACATAAATAATTTGAATCACGAGTAATAAAATGATCAATCAATCTTCAAACTCAACTTCTTGTACTTTTTTGAAAATGATCAATGCTCGTTTAGACTTGATCTTGAAACGGTTGATTTTTGGTGAATGTTGGCAGACATGAACGAATGATGATAAGCGATGCTTAGGACATGAAGGAAACTTGCTCTTTGAATCCATGATGAACTAGAATAATGAATGAGCTCCTATTTCAATGCAATCTTGAATGAATCTTGATGAAAGTTCAAATCTCGATGATAAAATTCAAATTACCTTAAACTCCTAAATTTAATTTCTCCAAATTCAAGTTAACTTGCAATTGAAGTAACAAGTGTTTTATGAGAATAAAAAATTGTATCGATCAAAATAATTTGCAACTTATACTTCTATCCACCATAATGAACAATGCCTTTGAAGAAACTTATTATGAAATGAGTTGAAAGTAGAGATTAGGAACATTCTAAGTCAAAACATGACCTATAACGTTTTGGTAAATTTCACGACCTTCTAAACACAACTTGGCCTCGAGCTTTGAAGAAAAATTGTAGATGACACTACTTATGATATGTTGTAAAAGGAATCGTCTCGAAACTTTGAAAATTGAGGAAGTTATGATCCTTGAAAGTCGGGCACAACTATTTTGAGATTAGGTGAAATTCACAAAACGACCTCTAAAGTATTCGAACTTTTGATGATCCTCCGCACATAATCAAATTTTGAATGGTAAAGAGGAGTTGGAGATGATGTCAAGGAGAGTCACACACAAAAAAATCATTAAAAATATTGAATAATGAAGAATTTATGAACGTTTGAACTTGAATTAGCAAACGTTGACTTTTGGTCAAAGTGCTTTGAATCCACTTGCAAACATGATCCTTCCTTGCATTCCAAGGCATATTGATGCACATGTGAACTAGTGATGATAAAGTATTTAGTGTGCTTTTTAGATTAGAAGTTAAGCTTTAATAGTGTAGCCTTTAAGAATCGGTGATCCATCATACCTGAACACTTAAGGGATCAGGAACCCTAACTAAGGCACACTTCCTGATGCTTTTGATTCAGACTTGTCCCTGCACATGAAAAAAAATAAACAAAACATAGACCTTTGTATTTAATTAGGTGTTATTGGTGCATAAGATAAGATGTTCGCAACACTTGATAATCTCTTCATAAGCAATGCTCGAAGGTGAGAGTGTTAAAAACCAATTGTATCTCATGACCTTGATGATATATGAGAATGCAAATGAAGGTGGGATCTTAGGTCAAAAATTGGGGTATGACATACCTAAACACATCAATTGTTTGTAATCATCCACACAAATTATATGGCACAATTCTAACATAAACATCACATCAATTACAACCAACTACCACAATCAATCTAACCATTAATCTACACCTAAAACCTAATAATCAAACCTTCATCTACCCACAATTATACCACCCATTAGAGAGTCAGAACCCCACCCTTACCTTGGATTGACGATTGAAAATCTCTACAGTGAAATTCCTTGCTCTAGCTTCCTATTTCTCTTCCTCTTCTTCTCTCTTCCGCTTCTTCTCTCGTTTTCTACGATCGATCAAAATAACCAAAACCTCTTCTCTCCTTTAGATCCCTAATATAAATATCCCCATCATACCCCTCTCATTATTACTAGATTAATATAATTATTTAATTATTAATATTATAATTATAATAACAATGATATTAATATTCTTCATTCACCCCCATGACTCTACACTTTTAGCCACACACCCCTACACCTTAACTTCTACAATTTTCACTACTTATAATCTTCCAATAAACCCATCAAAACACATCTTAAAATTCATCAACACATATAAACACATCATATCATCTAATCATTTAAAAAATAATAATTCTAATTAAATCGGGGTGTTACAACTCTCCCCCACTTAGATTATTTTCGTCCTGGAAAATTCACTTGATACTATCACTCTGTACACGACTCTCACATTCTTCATTCTAACTCCCATGTCACATTTTAGAATCATTTCAAATAACACTACCCAACATACCACCTAGTCAACCCTCAAACTCCCACAAGATTCATTGTTACTGGGAAGTTATGAACGCATTGGCTCATCACACATATGGTCCTGTCACCCTAGGACACAAAATATATCCCTTCGTTACACACCAATGTCTTTGTAAGCACATAAATATAACTATAATATCAACAATGTTGACACATATACCAGTATCATAATACTATGTCTCACTAATCAAACATGAAAATCAATACATTCTAGTGACATGTCAGCAACACGAACAATATACAACCTTTCACATGTTACTTCAATTTTGGAACTTCCACTGAGCTGTATCATTTCCTCATGCCTTCAATGTTTAACCCTTAACTCCTAACAAGTCATATACATATAAAAAACTACACCATATCATGCTTTAGTTGCACCACTCTAATTCATCTACTTTAAAGTCCCTGTCCTTATTTTGATTTCCATCCACTATTAGATCTACAAGTTTCACATCTATCTTCAGACTCTCTTTAGTAACCACTAGAAAATCATTGTTCACTTTTCGACATCCTCAACCTTCCACCTTACGGCGTTAACTCGCATTCCAACTTAAGTCTCTGAACTGCTTAATAAATTCCAACCCTTTCATAGCCACTTTCCATTAGGTTAACGCAAATCGGCGAATGACTATCCTCTTGATAGGATGTCAATCACTTTACTCACTGTCAAGATAGCAATACAAGTCTATCCCATCCAATACAATCCCGTCTACTATCAATGAGAGATTAAGGGTAATCAGTTCCTCAATTTGTCAATAGGTAGCCGACAACCATAACAGTGGCATAAATCATCGTTACCCAACTACAATAGTGTCTTTCACCTTGTGCTTAAAGTTACCTGAGCATAATGTACAAAAATCTCCCCAGGAATTACAAACGTCTTCCTCAATTACTTCTTTTTCAATCTCATTAATGAGACATAACGCCTAAAAATTCATTACTAGCACGAAGTATAACACAATCGTTAAGCAGTCTCCAATACAGGAACTGCTACTACCCTAAGAATAATCCAAACCATTTCGCTTCTAATGAAGTTTTCATCCAAGTAATGGATTTTAAAAACATCAATAAATCCTTAGTCCTTCCTTTAAATCTCACAACCTCGAGGATCCATATGTTTTTCACATTTGAATCTCATTCCAATCGCATTCTCAATGATACCATCCACATCCCGGTTGGTGATAGAAACTCTTAAATCCTCTTTAACACATGTTAATACTTTGACGTCATAAACATGATTCCAATTCCTCTTGAATTTGTTTTCCTCTAGCATTATTCCTCTCAAAAGCCATCGTCATTCTAATCATTCTTAATGTGCATAAGTTACATCTATATGCACTTGTCTAATCCATTCACATCCTTCTTAACATATCATTCCCTTAACTCATTCATTCACAACATATCTCACTTGACCTAGTCTCAAAACCATTGCAATAATAACCAGTTAAGCTCAACAAGCTCCTAGTCTATGTAACCGATTTCAGAGCCTCTCAACATAGGCCTATATTTACTTTGGATAGATCCAATAGATACATTCATTCTAAATAGTATGTTCAAGAAAATTTACCTTTCCAAATCATGATCTACGTCTTGACATCCTTACATTTTCTTCCCTTTCGACACCCCAATTAGAATCACGACCTTCAATGTTTCCTTTTTCTGACTCAGACTAAATCAAAATTCCCTTAATAACTAATGCAAAAAATTGATCCAGTTATTCAAAATAACTTTACAGAGTTCTAAAAGCGGTCTTATAATAATCCTCATCTCTCCTCTGAATCTGGAATCATATCAATCCTCAATTCGATTATACTGAAGGCATAATCTCCTACCAGTTGATTCATCAAAACGTCATTCTTTCGAAGTGGACGTTTAATTTTGATCATGACCTTATCACCTTTTGGTAATCTACAGACAAGCTCGTACTACCTTCTTTCCTACAAAACAATAACACTGGAGCTTCCGAAGTGATACACTCAGTCTCACAAATTCCTTTCAACAAACCTTTTAATCATCTCTTCAACTCTTCTAATTCAGACGCTGACATCCTGTATGGTTCCATAGAAACAATTCTGATATGAAAGACAAGATCACAAGTAAAACTCCACCTCCTATTCCACATCACCATGTGACAAATAAACCACTTCTAATTGTTGGAACCATTTTTAAAACAAATTTCATCACTTTAGCTTTCTAGCCTTCAAACAAAACTCAAATCAGACATCCGAATCTCAATTTATAAATTTTTTAAGTTTTGTCAAATTTCATCCCAGGGTACTCGAGTACCCATTATTGGTAACCATGTACCGGCTGAACATAAAAATGTTTCTTGTCATTTTTTGTGTACAAAACTCATTCCAACATATATCTGAAACCCCATTATTCTTATATCTTGAGAGACACGTTACTTTCTTCAAAATTCAATTTTCAAAAACACCAAAACTCCAATTCTTTCCACAAAAATACCCAAAACGTCATTCTTCTTATAATTAAAAAGACATATTATGTTGCCAAAATCTCATTTTTCTAAACATCAAAACTCCGATTCTTCTCACAAGACTACTAGTATCTTTCAGTTCTGACTCTGACTCGCAATTCACAATCACCCAAAAGTATCAACAACACCCGACAATTACTTACCTGACTCCAAAAACAACATTTAGAGTACATCGTCACTATATCACCATTCAAAACGTCAACATCATACAGAATGGTAACTCAACACTGATAGCCTAACAATCACCCGACATATAATAAAACATCCTATAATAACCTCTTGTATATCACTAGTCGTCACATTGCTTTATATCCTCTGATAAGCAACCTTTAACAATTATCTTTTTCCTTCGCATGTGACTCTACTTTACCAACAAATAAGAATCTTGAATTTGTACAACCTTCAGGCATGGATATCTGCATCGAATCACCAAAAAACTTCGTGATCACTTGGTTTAAATACAAATAGTTCACTCTAGGGATACCATTAAGCATACCCAACATGACTTTCTAACGAAAAATTGCAATAGTCCTCGGGAAAACATCAAGACTCACACATAATGGGCAAATCATTAGCCATAACATCGCCCTGCACTCCTAGAGATATGAACAACATGACTACTAAATCATTCCCCCTTAAAAACACTTATATTGATTGTTAGACTTAAATCCTAAATTCGTACTTTCTCTGAATTCGGGAAACAACACGGCTTCGTCAATCTTTGCACTTATACGATTCACGACACACTAAACCATCTCAATGAAGCACAAGCTTCTCCCCTACTTGTTTCAATCCCACTCCTGCAAACAAGTGATTAGAACAATAATAAAGTACCAACAGTGTTTCACACACATTTTGCATACTAAGGAACAAAACAATGACAATATTCCATTGTCACACTACAGATTCAACAACTTGGTTGTACGGATCGACCTGCTCTGATACGAATTGTAACACCCTATTTCACCATCGGTAATTTAAATAAAATCAAAGTAAATTAATTTCTAAATTGGACACCCAAAATAGGATGTCATATCTTCCAACATATTAAAACTTGCTCAAGTGTAATTAAACATATACATAACACATATTTTGGATGAACCGAAAACATTTCAACATAGTCTTCAAACTTTAACTTTATTAATACAACAAAACCAAATCATAATTATTTTCAACATCTCCAATTCATCATAAAACAACGCTTTAAATAAAATAAAGATTGTCTATAATACTCCCACAAGTCTTCTAAATAAAACAACAACTAAAATAATTAAGCAAGCGTTCATCCCCCCGGTGTTACGTATCAGAGTACAACACCGACTCAAAAATAAATGACGAATAACCTCGTCTATTGAAAATCACCTACATGTTACCCGCATAGACGTGACATTCAAAGAGAAGGGGTGAGATATTAATATAATAAGGTATATACTCATGAGTATATGACAGATATATGATGCAAGATTCCAGGTTCAACAATCATCAATTATGCTTCATAACAATTACACGAATACATACTTAATTATCATCACCCATCATACAACATGAATCAAAGATACAACTCAACTTCAGCGTATATCAACAATTCAATAGATGCAACGCGACTTACACTAATGCAAAATGCATGTGGTACCATCAGGGCATAAGCCCTCTCCAAAATTGCCATATAAGGCCAGGGCATAAGCCCTCAACCATTTCTAACACATGCCAGATCATAAGCCCTCAACAAGTTGCCAATAAAGGCCAAAGCATAAGCCCTTAATAAGTTACCAATATAGGACAGAGCATAAGCCCTTAATAAGTTGCCAATACAGGCTAGAGCATAAGCCCTCAATGATGCATGAAATACGACATGCCACAACCAAAATTATGCAATTACAAGCGTAACCATTAACATCATGACAATTCCAGGACAAGAAGAACATCTTCGCCATATTGAAATATATTATACACTCTATTCATACATCATTCGTACAACACCATCATGTTCAATCACAACAATATGCATCACACTTCATACCACATTAACACACAATGCATAAGCCTTCACCAAGGTAATCATCATAAGATATAAAATATCACATAACATCAACACCAAAATCCTCATGATTAATTTCATGACAACAATAATTCATCAATAAAAAAGGACAATCCCAATTAATATACTATATAAAGCATTTGCCTATATTACACCAAAACGACATAACTTGACAGTACGAAACACCCGGTCGCGCCATAAATAGTTGGAATTATGGTGCTAAAAATATTTTTAAGAGAAATTACGTTAACCCTATATTCCAACAATTCAAACTACGCATCAATCGGATAACCAACACTCGAATTATGAATTTTTGAAGTTTTACAAAATTTACCAACAATAACAATAACTGACATTGACACCCAAGGCATAAGCCTCCAATCAAAAAATAATTCTCCTACTTTTATCAAAATTATTATCACATTGTAGAAAATGTTTTTAGCTTTTCAATGGTCCAAATGGTGCATCAAACAGACACCAGAGGCGAAAGTTATGATTTTTCAAAGTTTCCAAAAATTCTGTCAACTTCAGCGTTAATCGGTTACCTAGTTAGGGTAACTGGTTACTGCGTAATACAATAGCTTATTTTTTCAAAATTTGTTGTGGTAATTGGTTACCATAATTGGGTACCTGGGTACCCAACTCTGACAGCCCCAAAAAACTGCAATTTTCTACTGCGAAATTTCATTCTTCTTATCTAAAAACCACTTTTAAGACATACTCAAACACATCAATCATTTGTAATCATCCACACATGTTATATTGCACAATTCTAACATAAAAATCACATTAATTTCATCAATTACAACCAATTACCATAATCAATATAATAACTAATCTACAACCAAAACCTAACAATTAAACCTTCATCTACCCACAATTATACCACTTATTAGAAAGTCAGAACCCCACCCTTATCTTGGATTGATGATTCAAAATCTCTATGGTGAAATCTCTTGCTCTAGCTTCCTAATGCTCTTCCTCTTCTTCTATCTTTTGCTTTTTCTCTTGTTTTCTATGATCGATCAGGATAACCAAAACCTCTTCTCTCTTTTAGACCCTATATAGATATCCCTATCATACCCCTCTTCTTATTACTAGATTAATCTAATTATTTAATTATAAATATTATAATTACTATTTATCTCATGTAATAGAAATATTAAATATAATAATAATAATAACAATGATATTAATATTCTCCATTCATCCCATGTCTCTACACGTTTAGCCACACACCACTACACCTTGACTTCTAAAATTCTCACTACTTCTAATCTTCCAATAATCTCATCAAACTAGATCTTAAAATTCATCAACACATATAAACATATCATATCATCTAAATATTTTAAATAAAATAATTCTAATTAAATTGGGGTCTTACACCAAGTGCATCCTGAATTAATAATTCAATCTTTTCTTGAGTCTCTACTTGAAACTACAAAAACATCAGATGATTCGAAATCATCTTGAACAATGGCGGTGTTGCCATTATCCTTACCTCCATGATTTTTCAAGCGTTCAGGGTACACTTTTCTTGTATGGACCTCTTTCTTACAATGATAGCATCGAATACCAGATGCTTCACCATTGTAAGACTTCTACTGACTTTTATCTTTCTTCTTGTCGAACTTACCATCCTTTCGCAAGAATTTTCCCTTAACGGACAAACCTTCACCAACCGTCGAAGGTTTATGCTCCTTTTGTTCACTCAATTTCTTAGAATACAAGGTGGGTTGATCTTCTTCAAAGGTCAGGGACTCCCTTCCATACAAGATATTTTCTTTGAAGTGAGCACGTGTTCAAGGAAAAACGCACAACAACAACAGTGTTTGATCTTCATCATCGATCTTCACATCAATATTTTCAATATCAAGAATCATCTTATTGAACATATCCAACTGCTCATCTAATAATTTGTCTTCAATCATCATGAATGAATTTAAAGCTTGCTTCAGGTGGAGTCGATTAACCAACGATTTGGTAATGTATAAACTTTCAAGTTTCACATATAACCCCAATGTTTTCGTATCCTTTGATACGTGTCGAAGAACCTTATCACCAAGGCTCAACAAGATTGCGTTGTGGGCTTTATCTATCATCATAGTCTTCTCAGGTGCCGTTAACGCAATATCAATGGTCATCACTGTCGTAACTGGAAAAAAATAACGAGTCGCCACCACTACTTTATGTCCTAAAGACGAGTGAATAACGGAATAAACCTAATTGTACAGAGATTTTAAGTTCTTGATTCACTTTAGATGAAGGGAAGGTGCTAGGCATCCTTCATCTACCTTATTCTCAAGGATGTCCTAGGGTTTTGGTTAAAAGAGTAGGATAGGGTTTTCAAGGGTTATTAATATATTTGAAAAAAAGGGTTTTAGTATTTTAATTAGGGGACTCACCATAATTTTTAAGTAGTATGCCTATGTATCCTCTTATAAGGAATCAGAGTCCCAATTTGTAGTTCGATGTGTTTGGTTGTGTTTTTTATGGATTGTGCAAATATTTTGAATTAATCTTTGAACCAAGTCTGCGATGAAAATAGCAGAATCGTAGACGTAGTTTGCAGTTAATATAAAAGATCTCCATACTCCTTTTTGAAAATATCTTAAATTTGAAATTATGTTAGTAGAAAAAGGGTTAGTATTTGATTGGTTAGTTATTTTAGAATGTATGATGCAGTATGAGAAAATAAATTTGAATGAGAAAAAAGGTTTAATGCAATTAAGAAATAGGGTTAGTGTTTTAGAAAATATTTAATTAAAAAATAATTATTTTCTAATTATTAAAAATATGTTAAATATTTTTAATAAATATTTTTAATAATTATGAAAAATTATATTTAATGCAAATTATGCTAAAAAAGGAATATGTGATAGTTAAATTAAAAAGATAGAAAATAAATAGATTAAAATAATCAAATAAATTAAGAAAATTAATTAAGTTTTTAGGGGGTGTAAAACTAAGATTAGGTGGTGTATGAGACAAATATTTGGACTCAATGGGCTTACCATGGGCTACCACGGAGAAGATCGTCTGATCGTGATCATATCATCATGAGGGAGGGCACACAGTAAATGAAGTGTGGGACTGCTGTACAACATCCCATCACGTGGCCAGAAAACGACCACATGTCGCTTATCAACGGATATAGAGGGAGGATTATATTTTATTTTTCTTTCATTTTCCATTCATTTTATTGTTAACTGTTTCTCTTACTTCTAGACTCCTTCCTCGTTATTTCTTCTTACTTTACAACCTCTTTTTGAACGAACAAACATTCACTGCCGTGAACCACCATGGATCACCGTAAACAATAAATTTCCGTCGAGAAATTCATCACATTTTCCAGATTTCGGCGATCCTAACCCTAATAGATCTAGAAAAAACACAAAATTTATGCAAGTTGAGTTACTTTTACCTTCCTTTGTCGTGAATCTTTTGTTTTTGATCCGATTTTGTTTCTGATCTCTATTCTTTTTTCGTAAATCGCAAGTATAAAATGTGGTAACGATGGAGTAACAAGGGCTTCAAAGTATCTAGGGTTCAGTGTTGAAACCAAGATCCCAACCGCGAAGCTTCGAGGGTGGAATCCGCAACACATCTTTTTTATTCTTCTCTTTCTTCTTCAAATTTTCTCTTTTAAAATTTTTGATCCCCTCTCTCTTAGATTTTAGGGTTTATATAGGTTTTAGATTAATTTAAAATAGGAAAATTTATTAGATGATTTCTGTTACCATTTTCGAGATGGATAGAAGATTGAGAAATTATGGATTTGATTGATTTTGTTATAAGTTTGATTTTAGATTTGTTGTAAATCAATGATTTGACTGTGCTTGATTCTGGAAATATTTGATTCGGATTTACATGTATTTGGACGATTTGGTATTTGTAATTCATTCATCGAGAATTGATTTCTATTTTATTTTAGTTTCTGCAATTGGATTTTCTAGATTTTGATTATATTGCCTGGTCGTACAAATAGTTTCCCCGTCCTATTTCGGGAATTAATCATGGACCTGGTCATATAGATAGTTGCCCCGTCCTGTTTCGGGAATTAATCTTTGACCTGTTTGAGAAATTGCTGATGATATTCGTCTGTTTGTGAACTATACCTGAAAATAAAAATTAGTTTTTATGCAATGTTATGATGTATGTAATGAATTACGTAATGATGTTTTCAAAGTAAGTGAGAGTGTGCTATATGCGTTTCGTATGCATATGCTATGATACTTGTAGATGATGTTTGGATGTAAGATATTGGTAACAGTTTATTCGTATAACATCTTTGACTGGGGAAAATAAATTCCTGAATGTTGATGTAGATGAAGAATATGAGTCTTCAATCTTGTTTGGAATGTCTAAATTGGGGATTTCGGTTTTCTACTTTGAGGATATTCCATTGGGAATATTTGACTTCTGCTTGGGGATAGAAGAGTTCAGGAACATTGGTCGTTCATCGCTCTACTGAGGAATTTAGTTCTCATATACCTTGACTGGGGATAAAAGAGGTGAATAACCTTCTTAGGAGCTGTTTGACCGAGTTTCTGATATGGATGCTAACTCTTCTGGGGAAGACAAAGTTAAATGATGTCTGGCATGGTTTCAGATTCTATAGCAACTCTCTGGGGACATCAACCTATACTTTGTTGGAGAAGAGAATTTTTCCAGTGATTTGCAGTAGTCAGAGAAATAAACTTTGTTGGGGAAATAAACGTTGCTAGAGAAATAAACACTGCTGAGGAAATGAGCCCTGTTGGATAAGAGAATTCTGCAGGGGATAATGTTGGAGAAATAAACTCCGCTGAAGGATTAAATTCCTGTGAACTGTATTGAGGAATCATAAACTCTGATGAGGATTTCAATTTCGTAGGTTGTGCGGAGGAAGTCTCTACTATATGCCAGAGAAATGATCAAACTCCTTTATCCACTAGGGGGGTCTGCTAGGGAGTATGGTTATGTTAATAGCTGGAAGGGGCCTCAATTCCTGTCTGAAGGCATATTAGGCTTGTTGGGAATGTATCTCCGTCGGGGATGAGATTATGAAGGCAAACTCTATGGGGATTCGTGGACGACTTGAACGTTATCCCAACTTCTAGAGTCTTTAGTAAATGTTGATTTATGTTTTTATGCATATATTTGTAAACATAAATCCTATTCATATGCATATGTTCATTCAAATTAGTCATTCCACGTTTTTGCAAACAAAATAGAAAAAGTAAAACAAATTTGAATTTTGAAATTGTATTTGTATTGAAAGTTTGCCTATGAACAGGCGGTTTTGTACAAACGAGACATAAATCCTAGTAAGAGGAAATCATCGTAAAATGAAAAGATTACAAAGTAAAACAAAACATTTAACTATGTGTAAACGATCTCATTGAGCTTCAACTTTGCTATTGCCTCTATGACTTCAAGCATCTCATCCCTTGCTGTCAGAAGAAGTTGACTGTATTGATCTATACCATCTGAACTTGATGTTGGTAACGAAGATTAATGTATGTAGGTGATCTAACAGGACATAGTCGTACGCTTTAACCACTAGCTTTTTCCTGGACCACCCTTTCGGGTTTTCAGTCCAACGAGATACCCTTTTTTGCCCAAGCCGCTTTTTCGGGTTTTCGACTTGCCGAGTGTACAATCTTTATATATATCCCTAATTTTTTCCCGAAACCTTTTGTTTCGCCGAGATTCTTTTATTTTTTCCTAGGCCAGTCAACCTAGCGAGTCTCTTTTAGGAATATTATTTTTTGACTATGTTCGTATTTACAGGGTGCGGAAAATCTTCACCGTCCATGGTGGTAATTATCATAGCACCTCCAGAAAATATCTTCTTGATTATAAATGGGCCTTCATAGCTGGGAGTCCATTTGACCCTGGGATCACCTTGTGGTAGGATTATGCGTTTTATTACCAAGTCACCAGCTTGATATACCTGATGTTTGACTTTGTTGTTGAAGGCTTTGCTTACACGCTTTTGATACATCTGACTTTGACAAACAGCCATAAGCGTTTTCTCGTCAATCAAATTCAACTCGTCCAACCTAGTCTAAATCCACTCGTCTTCATCTAAACCTGCATCTTTCATAATCCTTAGAAAAGGAATCTGGACTTCGACAGGCAGAACAACTTCCCTAGTTGATGTCCATACTGAAGTATGATAGCCATGGAAAGCGAAGGGTAACAATTCATGCAAATCTTTATATGTCACCGTTATCTTCTGTATAATCTTCTTGATGTTCTTATTGGCGACTTCCACTGTTCCATTCATCTTCGGTCGATACAGAGAAGAATTATGGTGCTTAATCTTGAACCACGTGCAAAGTACAATGTTCATAGTATTGTTTAGATTATTACCATTGTCCGTGATAATCCTCTCGGGGATCCCATATCGACAAATAAGGTTATGCTTAATGAATCGGGCCACCACATTCTTGGTAACAGAGGCAAATGAGACCGCTTCAACCCACTTTGTGAAGTAATCAATGGAGACAAGGATGAAACGATTTTCGTTAGAAGCAGTAGGTTTGATTTCACCAATCAAATCAATACCCCACATTGCGAACAACCAATGAGCAATCAAGAAATTCAGAGGGACCGGAGGTACATGTACCTTGTCAGCATAAATCTGGAATTTATGACAAGTTCTTGAGTGGTGATGGGAATCAATTTCCATGGTTGACCAATAGTAACCTGCTCTCAGAATTTTTTTAGCCATCGTGTGCCCACTTGAATGAGTATTAAAGACCCGTTCATGCATATCTTCCATAATCTTCTCATCTTCCTTCTTGTCTATACAATGAGGCAGAGTCGAATCATGATTGTGCTTGTATAAAATTTTGTTGCTCAGGAGGAACTTAGCTGAGAACCTCCATAGAAATTTCTTGTCATTAATAGATGCCCCCTCTACATACTCTTGAGCCTCAAGGTATCTCTTTACTTCATTAAACCAAGGCTTTTCCTCTATCCGTCAGTGTCAACTTCGTAACAGTGTGCCGGTTCGTCCAGTCTCTTAATAGTAATTTGAGGAGCTTCGTTATCCCATCTGAATTTGAACATGGACGACATGGTAGCCAGTGTGTCCATTAACTGATTCTCTTTGCATGGGATATGTTCAAAAGTGATTTCCTCGAAGTACAAAATTAATGTCAATACATGCTCCCAATAAGGAATGCAATTTGGATTCTTCATATCCCATTCTCCCTTAATTTAAATGATGACTAAGGTTGAATCCTCGTATACATTCAAGAATATGATCCTCAGATCAATAGCAGCTTTGATGCCCATAATGCACGCTTCATATTCTACCATGTCGTTGGTACAATCAAAGCATAATATGGCATCGAAAGGCGTACGACAACCCTTAGGGGAGATAATCACAACCCAGTTCCATTACCCAGTGCGTTGGAAGCTCCATCGAAAACCATAGTCCATCATGATTCCAGCGCAGGTCCTTCATACGTTCCAGGTTCTTCACAATCTATAACTAGCATAATGTTCTAATCTGGGAACTCGAAACTCATAGATTAATAGTCGTCTATGGCTTGATGAGCCAAATGATCTGCCAGTACACTTCCCTTGATTTCCTTTTGAGTAGTATACTGAATGTCGTATTTTGTTAAAACCAATTGACATCTGGATATCCTTCCGGAGAGAGCGGGATTATCGAATGTGTATTTTATGGGATCCATTCTAGAGATCAATAAAGTGGTATGAGTCAACATATATTGTCTTAGTCGGCGAGCAGCCCATGCCATAGAGCATCAATTTTTCTCGAGCAATGAGTACCTTGTTTCAAATTTGGTAAACTTTTTGATAAGGTAGTATATTGCATGCTCTTTTCGACCAGACTCGTCATGTTGGCCCAGTACACATCCCATTGAGTTCTCTAATACTGTTAAGTACAAGATTAGAGGTCTTCCTTCACCTGGTGGAATCAGAATCAGAGGTTCATAGAGGTACTCCTTGATTTTGTCAAAGGTTGTTTAACAGTCGTCGTTCTACTTCACTACTTGATCTTTCTTTAGAAACTTGAAGATTGGCTCACACGTAGCGGTCAAATAATAAATCTGGAAATATAATTAAGTCGTCCCAAGAAACCTCTGACTTCTTTCTCAGTAAGGGGAGCTAGCATTTATTGAATGGCTTTGACCTTAGTAGCATCAACTTCAATACCTTTACCATTTTTAATGAAACACAGGAGTTTACCGCATCTCACCTCAAAGGTGCACTTGTTCAGATTTAACCTCAGCTTGTACTTCTTCAGTCTCTTAAACAACTTATGTAGATGATCAAGATGTTCTTCTTCAGTCTGGGATCTGGCTATCATGTCTTCGATGTAAACCTCTACCTTGTGATGAATCATATCATGGAACAAGGTTACCATATCATGTTGTTATATCGCTGTTCTTCAACCCGAAAGGCATAACTTTGTAGAAGAAAGTGCCAAACTGTGTAACGAAAGTAGTCTTCTCCATATCTCCAGGTTCCATCTTGATCTAATTATATCCTGAGAAACTGTCCATGAAGGAGAATACCTTGTGTTGAGCGGTGTTGTCGACCAAATCATCGATATGTGGAAGTGGGAAGTCATCTTTAGGACTCTCCCTGTTCAGATTCATGTAATCTACACACATACGTACCTTGCCATCTTTCTTTGGTACCAGAACCACATTTGCAACCCATTGAGGATATGATGCAACTGTTTGGTAGGACCTTTGAATCTTCTCCCCATGTTGAGGATACCAGTCGATTTCTTAGTCTTTTTCTTCTTGGTGATGAGCACCATCAATTCTTGCTGCCCCTTGGCTAAGTTCAGGAGCGTCTCTTGGAATTGGGCATTTTGAGCTGGAAGGTCTTTTACGGTTTGTTCGAGAGCCATATTTTAATAAAATAAATAGCAAGAAGATGAGAAAATATGTCTTGGGAAATACCTAATATGTAATGGCATGTATGATATATGGATGCAATGTTTTTAAGGATATCGCGGGATCAATTAAAGGAAATGTTAGAAGTTGAGTCTTGCCGCAACTTTGATTGAAGAACTTTGCGTCTTTGAACCTCCTTATATGAGAATCAACCTCACCATGTTGAGTGGGTCCTATCCTTTGACACAAGTTACGTACTTTGATTTTTTACGGCATTTTATTAGAGGAAACTAAATCCCCTTTCCCCTTGGTAGACGTCTGGTTCATAATAAACCTGCATCACATGCCCTTGAGATCCTTGAAATGATCAGTGAAAATGATATGGTATGATGTCATGATGTCATGTTTGAACAGATAACAAACACAAACAAAGCACACAAGAGCCTTAGGTTTAAGGCTTTCATGGGGTTCATATGTAAGTACCCTCTTAAAGTTCAGTTGGCTCAACCTGTCTTAAGAATAGTAATCAGGTTCTAGGAGTCTCATATCACCGATCTTTCTCGTAGGCATTGTTTCAGTAGTACAACTTACTTGCCACCAAAATATCCTGAGAGTCCAATCTTAATGAGTGTAGTATCGAGTATCAACCAACTTTGTAATGCACCAAAGTAGGCCATCTCAGTACCTTCTAATGTCTATGTTGGGTCAATTAAGGTTCTAAAGGTCAGTTAGTGCTTATGACACCATGTAGCAGTCTTGTATTCTCCTCGACTGACTCAAGGGACACCAGCACAAGCCAAAGCGTCGCACTAGTGTAGCCATCACTTCAACCATATAGGTCTATGCCATACAGTTTCAATGATCTATAGCTACTTACCTAAGGTCCCAAGATCCAAGTGTGGGATCTTTGCAAGAGAAGAAAACCCGAGCAACCCAATAAAGATAAAGTAGACAAAGTAAACAATTTTAAGTGATCTAACTCTAAGGTAACCACTTTTTTAGTAGCTTCCCAGCAGATTCTCCAGTTCTGTAATATGGTGGGAGAACCAACTTGGTTTTGCATTTTGTTGCATATGTCGCGGATAGCAAGAGTCACCACCGACTTTTATTTTATCCAATAAGGAAAGGATGAAAAAATAGGAAAGACCTTTTTTTATTCTTAGTTCATGGGGTAGGTTATAAAAAGGGAAGGCGTTAGCACCCTTTTCATCCATAGTTATCTACGGGTTCTTAATCGCGTAGCTCACCTTATTTGAAAAATTGCTTTGTGTTGTGTGTTTTAAAATATTTTGAAAAACACCAATTATAAGGCGAACCTTGTAATGATTCTCAAATCTGTCCTTGATAACGCGTACAAAGTGTTTGTTTGCAAATATTTTGAAAGTGTGATGGTGTGAGATGTTTTTGTTTTGAAAATCTTTATGAGAAATCGATTAATAGCGTTATGCCTACTAAATATTGTTCTTATATTTTCCTTCTCCTTTAGATAGTGTTATCCTACCATTAGTTAGTAGGAAGCCCTATCGTTGGATTTGAAGGGAAATGCGTGGGTCATCGTACAGTCATCGAAGGAAACTGGTAGTGACGCTTTAGCTGTTATCGTTAAGGCACTAGATCATTTACCAAAGGCAACATCGAAAGGGTCATCGAGGGACTATGATCTTTGTTTTCGAAAGACTTTGCTAAAGAATCCCCATGTTCGAGGTATATGACTGTCTTTTCAAAGACAACAAGGAAGGTTACCCTAGAGGTATGAGTGTGCGAGGTGTGTTATATTTCAGTTATTTTTAGTATTGCAGTTAGGGTTAGCTATTGTTTTTATCTTTCCACACAAGACCTAATTAATAATAGTAATATAGGAAAAATATAAAAGTAGTAAATGTGTGGAAAGTAAAAGTGGAAAATAAACCTAAACCTATTACATAACTTTGTTTGAGATGTATAAGAAATAAAATGCTGGAAAGTAAACCCTAATTACTATTACATTCCGAGAAACAGTTATAATAACGAAAAAATGCGAGAACAATAAGCTACGTAAAAAAGAAGAATGTAAGAATAAGAAAGGAAAATGAAAAAAAATGTTTTTGGTGAATTTTGATGAAAAATTTTTTTTTGACGATTAATCGAATAAACCTAAAAAAATCTAATTAATTTTAATTAAAAAATTGATTAATAAAGATAAACCTAAAACCCAATTTAATTAGGGTTTATAAAAACCATTTTTGGTTTTTGTAATAAAATGTTTTGGTTTTGGGTTAGATGAATTTAGGGTTTTTATGTGAAAAATTGATGAAAAATAAAGGGCTTAAAAAATACTGCCAGGGGTGGGTGTTAAACCCACGCCCTTAGCTCTTTCATCCAACACCTTCACCATTGCGACAAGCGCGCGCTTGTGTACAATGGAGGGGATCAGCAAGCTTTGTACGTTAACCTGCAAAAAATCAAAAATAATGAAAAAAATCACAAAAGGCAGGGATCGAATCCATTCCTTGATAGAGGAAAGCCTTAACGTGTGCTACTTTTCCACTAGGGTGGTTGTACATCCAATTACATAATTGAAACCAAATCATTAAATTATAAAAACAAATAATTGGACTAGAGAGGCGCCGGAGCCCTAGCTCCGGTCGTCTTCTCCTGTAAGGCTTTTTCTTTAACCTGCAAAACAAACATTGTTAGAGATCTAAAGGGACCCTACCCCCCTAAATCAAGCCTTGCGAATCCAATGAGAGGTACAATGAAAATCATCCAAATCAGTATGAACATGGTAGTTCATGTTTCCGATAGCACGGGATCCCTGTAATGATCCAATCATGTACTAACACATCTCAAAAACACATAGATATCATTAGTATGCCTTAAATGAATATGAAACTGAAATATAAATTTTCAAAAAATAATGAGATCGCAGATGTATGTGTGTGTTTTCATCCCTTTAGATCGTTGCAAACGGTCCAACCATACCCTATGAACTTCTTGGAAGTGAATGGAACATGTTTTTGACCTTGAGGGAGGCTTGAGACTAGGGATTCAATTTTCCCTAATTATTTGGGATTTTTGGAGATTTGGAAGAGTGTTTTTGCACAAGGTTTTCGTCCTCTTTCTTTGTCTGAATTGCTGAGTATATATAAGGGAAATTAGGTCAACCAAACATGGGTTTAGAATTGTGTAAGAGGCTTTGTCCTTTATCTTATTTAATTTTAATTTAAAATAAATAGAATCAAAATAAATAGATTAAAAAGGTCAAGGGGTGCATGAAGTAATTCAGGGGTTCATCTGAAGTGTAGAACACGCTTGGACCTTGAACTATAAGCCCACTAGCTAAAAAATTCATGTTTGGTCACTTTTGGTTTCATGCATTTTCTCAAACTTTTCCAACTTGCACTAGTCATAACTCTCTTAATTTTTATTATTTAAAGGGTATTTGGGACTTTTTGGAAAGCTCAAGATGTCCTCTATAATCTTTATGTTGACAATTTTTGCACTTGAAGACTCTAACTTGATGTAAGTTTCCTTGACAAAAAGTGTCTTTTTGTTGACTTTTGAAATGACCTATAATATATTGGCCCATATCTCTCAAATGAAGCATTTCTTGGACTTGAGCTTAGATAGCCCAAGTTGTATAGAATTTAATTTCCTTTAAAATTATCTTTCGTTGAGAAAAATCTAATGAAACATGTGAAAGTTGTGCTTGGTCAAAGTTCAGTTGACTTCTCCTCAAGAAATCCATAATTTGGCAACTTTTAACTTTTGATGATTTGAGAGTTTTCTTGATGAATCATGATCAATCCTTGAAAAAATGATGAATATGACGTCATAACCTTGATTTTTACCAAAAATATTGAAGTTTGATTGTATGTTGACCATAATTGACTTTTTGTCCAATACAATTGATTTTCAATCATTTGAGCAACTGACTGAGAAATCTTGTGATGCAACGCATGAAACATGGTATGAACATTATTGGAGACATATAATAAACTAATAAATACACTTGAGGAATTAAAACATAATCTTCTTTGAGAAAAGTGAAACCCTAATTGTAAGTTTATTGCTTAGGAGGGGAATTTGTCTGATCAATTCTTGAGCAACCTTGAGCATTTGAGAACCCTAGGAGAATGTCTTGAAAAAGAGAGGGAAAATTTTGGGGTACAACAATATCCATATGTATCTCTTGAAGAAGTTAAAAACACAAGAAGGGGGGGTTGAATTGAAAACTTGAAATCAAAAGCACAATGACACAGTATTTTTATCCTGGTTTGTTTGATCTCAAACTACTCCAGTCCACCCGTCAAGGTGATTTCGCCTCTCTCCAACGAGGACTTAATTCACTAATTACAAAAGGATTACAATCACTACTTTAACAACTGTTAAGGTCTTCTTGAGTACAACCACAATCCGTTTAATCTCAAGGAACACTGTTTTAAACAAATAAACAAGAGTAATGTGTGTTGTTGTTTTTCGTTACAAAAATTGTTATCAGAACTGTGATAATTTACACAAAATTAGAGCGTGGAAATGATGATGAGTATGCTTGCATCTTTTTAAATTCTTGTAAGAAGTATTGGCAAAATCATTACCGATTTGAACATTGAGCTTGTTTATATAGGCAATGGATTATTGATGATCATTAAGCATGATAAATGTCATTAACTCAGTTTCCATTTGGAGAAGATCCTGTCTGAAAGAAGTCGTTGTAATTTGATGTTGTCTTGAATGATTAGTAACGCTTGAGAATCTTGTATCCTTACCTATTGCAGATACCTCAGAATATTGATGACTTGGATTATTATGTTCTTGTTCAGAATCAGTGTTTGCTCCACTTAAGCGCAGGTTCTGGTCATCAATCTTTAGCGCATGTTCTGATTGCTTCAGCGTGTAGCTCTTATGGCTTAACTTCTGATGCTGCTTTGGTCAGACCTTCTGCATACACAATAAAATAATTTTTAGGGTGCATATTTGTTCTTTGTATTTGTTATCATTAAAACTCTAACTTAGGGTTGTAGAATCAAACTATGTTCTAACAATCTCCCCCTTTTTGATGATGACAAAAACTAGAATTTTCAATTAAAAATAAAGAACAAAAGGTTTAAGAGAAACTCCCCCTGAGTTGATTACTTCCCTTAAGTTCCTTCTCATCAGAGTTTATTTGCATCTCCTAACAGAATTTGTACCTGTTCAGACTTTTCAGAAAGTAGAGGTTAAGTAATTCAGAATGTTTGAGACTTTTGTCTCGGTAAACCATTATTGAAAATATCTTACTTTCTCCCCCTTTTTGTCAGTTATCAAAAAGGAAATATAATCAGAACCAAAAGAGATGAATTATATTTAAAAACATAATGCAATGACAAGTTCCAAAAATAAAGAGGTAAAATTAAAAGTTACTGATAAACAATTTTAAAAGAAAATCTAAGAAGGAGGGGGAAGACGTGTGAACAACGCTTCCAGCAAGCTCTTGATCTAAGTATTAGACTCTTCTTGCTTGCCCAAAATACCTCTGATTTCCTTTGTAGTGTCTTCTTGTTTACCCAGAATAATTTTAATCTCTTTGTTTGTATCCTCCTGCTTATCCAACCTTGCATGGATTAAAGTATTTTATTTCTTCACCTCTTCCAGAGTTTGCATGACTAAGGAGGAAGTGGGTGTCTCTTCAGGAGTTGGATGTTGCTCAGAGCATTCTGCAGCTTCTTCTGAGTGAATCATTTCTTGTGTTATAATCATGTCTTCTGGAGCAGTAGTCAGAGAGAGACTTTCTGATTCTGGTTCAGCTTCATCTGAAGGATGATGCTCTTTCCAGGGAGCATTATCCAGCGAGAGGATATCTTTCTTGAACAGTTGGCTCAGAACTTGGTCTTGAAAAGCCTTCAGCTTATCACAAAAGTTCTGCTGAACCTTTTCATAACTTTGTTCCTTCAGCTTCAGCATTTCAGAGCTAAGCCAATTTCTGAATCTTGCCCACATGTAATCAGAAGCAGTAGGATTAGACATCTCCTGACTTGCATGCTTCAAAGAATTTATCCATTCCTGAATTCCTGTTTCAAAAATCAACAAACTTGTACCAACATCTGATGTGGTTTCAGTTGGTTTAGGTTGGGGAATGGCAGTTTTGTGAGTGGTGGAGGCTAGTCTTTCCAGCACAATTGGATCAATGACAAGTCTGAGGTTGTCAGCTTGATGGCTAGTGGGTGGAGGAGTGAGAGAGTTAGGAATAATGATTGGTCTAGTGGGGGAGTTTGGAGGTGTGGATTCCAAAGATGAAGGGATTTCTAGAATGTCATGAATGGTGAGAGGCATGTGAACCACAAGAGGTTCTGTGATTCCAGGTATTGGGATTGTATCAGAATCTGAAGGAGAGTCTTCAGATTGGTTTGTGGCAGCATGTTGGGGTTCTGGTTCATGGATATCAGAAGATGAATTTTCAGAAGGTTGAGTTTATGGTTGTGTTGAGTTGGGGTTCAGATCTTGTTGTTGTGGTATTTCTGTTTGAGGAGAATGTGGTTGTGAAATTTCTTGTTGAGGTGATTGTGGATGTGTAATTTCTGGTTGAGGAATTTCTGGTTGTGGAGAGTGTGGTTGCAGAATTTCTGGTTGTTGTTGAGAGTTTGGATTTTCTGGGAGTTGAGAATTTGGATTTTCTGGTAATGGAGAGGAAAAATCTTGATCAAATAAATCAATGTCAGACAGAACTTTGGCAAGTTTTGGTTGGTCATGTTCTGGGTTTGGATTTGGATTGAGGGAGTGAGGTTCATTCAGAAAATGACCTAGAGTTTCATATGGATCAAACCCTATATCAAAGTCTTTAAAGGTTTGGGGTGATGGATTTTCTGGTTGAGAAGGCATGGCTTCAGATGTTGATACAGTTATTGATTCTATAACAGAAACAGAAGATGGATTACCTTTATTTTTGGCAGCTTTAGGTGTCCTCTAAGAGGGTCCTTCTCCTTCTGCTTTCCTCTTCTTTGTCTTCTTTAAAACAACCTCTGGAGCAGCCTTGTGCAAATCCTGAATGTTGATTTTTGGGGCAGTTCCATCATCCTTGCACGCTTCAAGGTATCTGACTATTATTTCTGGTTTGGAGTCAATCTCAGAAAATAGAGGAAAATCATTCAAAGGTATCCTTCTTGAAGTGATAGTCGCATGAGAAGTAACAGATGGTTCCTTCTTGATATTCTCAATGATTTTCATTTTCTTCAGATTTTTAGCGTTCAAGAGCTTCCCATCAGTTGCTTCCAATGTGTTGGTTTCCTGAGCCTCCGTCAGATGTTCTATTAGCCTATTCTCTATTAGAATATCTGATATCAACCTTCCTAAGGGAATCCAATCCATCTTGGTCCTTTCGTCTTCTCTTGTTTCCTTCACACTTGTTCTGAGATGGTTGAACAGCAAGTGTGGAAGATTTACCTTTTTCTTCTTAGCAATGAAATAGATCATAAATTGTTGATCAATATTGATATAATCAGGAGAGCTTGTAGGCTTCCTGTGGTTGATACATCCCAGCATGATTCTGGCCCATATTCTATGATGATCCTTCAAATCCCTTATTTTACTAGAGGGTAATCCAGAAGTAAAAATTTCCCTTGCAATTGAACTTAGGTCAGAGCATATCTCAGCCATGTCAATGCGTTTGACACCACCACCATTGTATCCAAGAAGCTTTGCAATAAGATATTTTGTAATCATAATTTTCTTCCCCATGATGTAAGAAGTAACTTGATGATTTGAAGAAGAAGCATGTATCCAGAATTCTTTGACAAGAATGGGAAAGGTTGGCCCTAATAGACGGTCAAAGTACATGTTCCATCCTTGAGCAGTAACGTCTTCATACTGGTTGAAGCCATTTTCTTGCAAGCTCTCAAAATCAATAATAAGTTCAGAGAGAACTGTTAGAACAAAGTTTGAATCTACTACCCTAAGTTTAAGTTTTGATGATAACAAAATGAAAAGATATATTTATTATGTGAATCATATAAGAACTATTTGATACCTAAAATATTACCTTCTGTTTTGCAGAAACTCTGATAGGTATCAGCAGGAGTACACTCAATCAGCATCAGAATATTGGTTATCAACGTCAGCATCAGAAGATGCTATATCAGAATACCAGAATCAGAAGAACAACTCACGCGTATGCTGAAGTTTGATGAACAGAACTGCGCTCAACACTCTGATAAAGACAACAACAGTTCATCAGCACTTAAGCAGTGTCAGAATGAGCCCAAGCCAGAACACGCTTTAAGTAGCAACGGTACTGTGCATTCAAAGCGAATTATTACCAACGGCATCATTCCAGACAAGATCTTCTCAATAAGGAAAGTTTGTTATTGGCATTGAATCAAGATTATTGCTCCAACGTTCAAGAATTTCAGTTCTATATAAACAACACAATGAAGATTGAATTGGCTAATGCTCTACATTATATTACACGCCTAAAAGCTAATCATCATCTTCCTTCTCTCAGTTTGCTAAACGCTTCATATCTCCTTACTCAGTATTTTAGCAATCTAGTTTCATAAGCTTAAGTTGTGTAATATCACAGTTGTGATACAGTTTTGTAGAAAACATTCACACACCTATTTCTCTTCTTTGTAAGAAAGTGTTTCCTTGACAAACCGGGTTGTGGTTTGCATCAAGAAGGCTTTAGCAGTTGTTAAAGCAGATTGTAATATTCAGTTGAATATAGTGGATTAAGACCTCGTTGGAGAGAGGCGAAATCACCTTGACGGGTGGACTGGAGTAGTTTGAGATCAAACGAACCAGGATAAAAATATCGTGTTCATTGCAATTGATTTTCAGTTTTTACAATTCAACCCCCCTTCTTGTGTTTTTCACTTCTTCAATTGGCATCAGAGCGCCTGGTTCTAAGCTAAAACACTTAACCGTGTCAGTACAAGATCCAGCGTCAGAAAAACACAATGGCAGGAAATTATTCTCACACCAGCAATGACAACCATGAGGACAGAGACAGATTCAGTGGGAAACCTCCAGTCTTTGATGGAGAAAACTTTGATTACTGGAAAGACAGAATTGAAAGCTTCTTTCTGGCACATGATGCTGATCTGTGGGATATGGTGACAGATGGATACACGCACCCTGTGAATGCAAGCGGTCAGAAGATTGATAGGAAAACAATGTCTGACCAACAAAAGCGTGACTTCAAGAATCACCACAAGGCCAGAACCATCCTTCTCAGCGCCATCTCGTATGATGAATATGAAAAGATATCCAACAGAGACACAGCAAAGAACATGTTTGACTCACTCAGAATGACGCATGAGGGCAATGTTCAGGTCAAAGAAACTAAAGCTCTGGCGCTCATTCAGAAGTATGAGGCGTTCAAAATGGAAGAAAGTGAATCCATTGAAACAATGTTCTCTAGATTCCAGATTATGGTAGCTGGTCTCAAGGTTCTGGACAAAGGTTACTCTACTGCTGATCACGTCAAGAAAATCATCAGAAGCTTACCCAAGCAGTGGAGGCCAATGGTTACAGCTCTGAAGCTAGCAAAAGATCTCAACAAAATTTCTCTGGAGGAACTTATCAGCTCCCTCAGAAGTCATGAGATAGAGCTAGAATATGATGAACCCCAGAAGCAAGGTAAGCCTTTAGCTTTAAAATCTAACAAAAAATCTGAGTCTAAAGTTTTGCAGGAAGTTGAAGAAACATCTGAGGGATCCTCATCAGAAGAAGACGAACTCTCCCTCCTCTCCAGAAGAGTGAACCAACTGTGGAAGCAGAGGCAAAGGAAATTCAGGAATCCCAGAAGATCTGATCAGAACGAGTCTTCTTCCAGATACAGAAGGACAGATTCTTCCTCTGGATACAGAAGATCTGAAGGCTCCTCAGGTAGCAGAAAGCCAAACACCAAGGACATCATCTGCTATGAGTGCAATGAGCAAGGACACTACAAGAGTGACTGCCCAAAGCTTCAGAGGGAAAAGCCCAAATAGAATTTGGAAGAGAAAAGAAGAAAAGTCTCATGGCTACATGGGATGACTCTGACTCGTCTGAAGCTGACTCAGAATCAGATGATGAAAGAGCAAACATAGCTCTCATGGCTAACATTTCAGAAGATAGTGAAGCTTCTGAATCAGACTCAGAATCAGATACTGAAGAGGTATTTCCTAACTTTGGTGTTAATTTTACCAAGGTTGAACTTGCTGAAAGCCTTAATGAAATCCTGGAAAGATATCAGCAGATCAGAGTTAAATTCAGAGACCTGAAAAGGAATCTTGAATCTGACTCTAATAAGACTGAGAGTCTTAAATTGGAGAATTCTGAGCTGAGAATTAAAATTTCAAAATTAGAAAATACTTTACAAAACTCTCAGAAGGAACCAATTTCTGAAACTCCCAGCAACGCTGATGAGATCATCAAGGAGTATGATCACAGTTTCCAGAAGTTCCTTGCTAAAAGCATAGATAGAAGCAAAATGGCTTCAATGATCTATGGAGTTAGCAGAAACGGCAGGAAGGGAATAGGATACCAAGGTAAGGTTCCTACACCAAAGAATGTCATGGATTTAACCATTAAACACACTCCTCTGAATTCACATTTTGTGTATGGTCACACACATGATATTAAATACACTAGCAATAAGTACTCTGTGAAACCAAAATTTAACCCGAGTTTTGGTAAATCTAACAAATCAGGACCCAAGAAAATCTGGGTACCTAAGGATAAAATAATACATGTTGCAGATATCTTTAGCAGCAAATCAGAAACACCAGTCATGGTACCTGGACTCTGGCTGCTCGCGACACATGACGGGAAGAAGGCATATGTTCCAAAGCCTGGAACTTAAGCTTGGAGGCCACGTTAGCTTTGGAGGCAATTAGAGGGGAAAGATCATTGGCTCTGGAACTGTAGGTAATGGAAATCTTCCCTCTATTAATAATGTTCTGCTAGTAGATGAATTAATGCATAATCTGTTATCCATAAGTCAATTAAGTGATAACGGTTATGATATAATCTTTAATCAAAAATCATGTAAAGCTGTTAGTCAGAAAGATGGGACTATCCTGTTTAATGGAAAGAGGAAAAACAACATTTACAAAATCAAACTTTCTGAACTAAAAAGTCAGAATGTAAAGTGCCTTCTGTCTGTTAACAACGAGAAGTGGATCTGGCACAGAAGATTGGGGCATGTTAGTATGAGAAGAATATCTCAGATTAACAAACTCAATCTGGTCAGAGGACTTCCTAACTTGAAGTTCAATTCAGATGCTCTGTGTGAAGCATGTCAGAAAGGAAAGTTTGCAAAACATTCTTTTAAATCTAAAAATGTTGTTTCTACCTCTAAGCCATTAGAACTTCTGCACATTGACTTATTTGGACCAGTTAAAACTGCGTCAGTCAGTGGCAAGAAGTATGGGTTAGTAATCGTAGATGACTATAGCAGATGGACATGGGTAAAGTTCTTAAGACACAAGGACGAGTCACACTCTGTGTTTGTTACCTTCTGTATCCAAGTTCAGAATGAAAAGGATCTTAGAATCGTTAAAGTCAGAAGTGATCATGGTGGAGATTTTGAAAACAAAGATTTTGAGTCATTCTTTAATGACAGAGGCATTCTGCATGATTTCTCTTGTCCTAGAACTCCCCAACAAAATGGAGTTGTAGAACGAAAGAACAGAACATTGCAAGAAATGGCCAGAACCATGATCAATGAGACAAACGTTGCTAAGATCTTCTGGGCAGAGGCAATAAACACAGCGTGCTACATTCAGAATAGAATCTCAATAAGACTTATTCTGGAAAAGACTCCATATGAATTATGGAAGAACAGAAAGCCCAACATTTCATATTTTCATCCATTTGGATGTACCCGTTTTATGTTAAATACAAAGAATTATTTGAACAAGTTTGACTCTAAAGCATAGAAGTGTATTATGTTAGGATACTCTGAACGCTCAAGAGGGTAAAGAGTATACAATACAGAAACACAGATTGTGGAAGAATCAATCAATGTTCATTTTGATGATAAGCTTGACTCTGAAAAGTCAAAGCAGAATGAAGTTTTTGCAGGTATGGAAATTGAATTTACAGGTTCTGAAGACAAGTCATCAGAAGCTCTCAACACAGACACTCCTTCAACGTCTGAAAGGAGCACTGCTAGCAATCCTACAACAGCTACTGATCAACCTCAGAAGAGATTACCCAGAAGCAGCTTGGATCACCCAGAAGAGACTATCTTAGGAAGAAAGGAAAATCCAATCAGAACAAGAGCAAGCTTCAGAAACTCCGAAGAAACCCTCATGGGACTTGTGTCTCTGATTGAACCTTCTTCTATTGATGAAGCACTTCCGGATAATGACTGGATTCTGGCAATGCAAGAAGTGCTGAATCAATTCACCAGAAATGACGTATGGGATCTTGCTCCCAGACCAAAAGGATTCAACGTCATTGGAACAAGATCGGTCTTCAGAAACAAGCTAAATGAACAAGGTGAAGTCATCAGAAACAAAGCACGACTGGTTGCACAAGGTTATAGTCAGCAAGAGGGGATAGACTATACAGAAACCTTCTCTCTAGTCGCCAGGTTAGAATCTATCAGACTTTTAATTTCATTTGATGTTAATAGAGGCATCACTCTGTATCAGATGGATGTCAAAAGCGTATTCTTAAATTGTTATATAGAAGAAGAGTTTTATGTGCACCAACCCCCTGGTTTTGAAAATACAAAACATCCAGAACATGTTTTTAAACTAAAGAAGTCACTATATGGTCTGAAACAAGCTCCCAGAGCTTGGTATGAAAGACTAAGTAACTTTCTGTTAGAAAATGAATTCACCAGAGGGAAGGTGGACACTACCTTATTCTGTAAATCAGTTAAGAATGACATCTTAGTCTGTCAAATTTATGTTGATGATATTATTTTTGGTTCTACTAATCCTTCTCTTGGAAGAAAATTTGCTAAGTGTATGCAGGCAGAATTTGAGATGAGCCTCATGGGGGAACTGAAATTCTTCCTAGGAATTCAGATCAATCAAACTCCAGAGGGAACTTACATTCATCAGAGCAAATACATCAGAGATCTTCTGAAGAAATTTTACCTCTCAGAATGTAAGCCATCAAAGATTCCAATGCATCCCACCTGCATTCTGGAAAGAGAAGAGGTAAGCAAAAATGTAGAACAGAAAGTCTACAGAGGTATGATTGGTTCTCTCCTTTATCTGACAGCTTCAAGACCTGATATATTATTCAGCGTATGTATTTGTGCTAGATTCCAATCAGATCCTAGAGAATCTCCCTTAACAACTGTTAAGCGAATTTTCAAGTATCTGAAAGGTACTACTAATCTGGGTTTGTTTTATAGAAAATCTAGTGATTACAGTTTAGTAGGCTACTGCGATGCTGACTTTGTTGGAGACAGAGTAGAGCGTAAAAGTACTTCTGGAAGCTGCCAGTTTTTGGGAGAAAATCTGATCTCTTGGTCCAGCAAAAGGCAATCCACAATTGCGCTATCAACAGCAGAAGCTGAGTACATAGCAGCAGCAGGATGTAGCACACAAATGCTGTGGATGAAAAGTCAGCTTGAAGACTTCCAGATTTTTGAGAGTAACATCCATATACTCTGTGACAATACTTCTGCTATTTGTTTAAGTAAGAATCCCATTTTACATTCTAGAGCTAAGAATATAGAAATAAAACATCATTTCATTAGGGACTATATTCAGAAAGGAATTTTGAACTTAAAATTTATAGATACAGACCATCAATGGGCTGATATCTTCACTAAACCCCTTTCTGAAGATAGGTTCAATTTCATTCTGAAACATCTCAGCATGAAAATCTGCCCAGAGTGAAAATGTTTTAATTCCATATATTTATCTTCAGAATGTATTTGTTTTACTGTGAACTTCTGATCAATCTCTTTTCAGAAAGATAGATCATGCAGATTGTATCAGATGCTAGTCTTAAAGATCTGAGAGTTTAAGCTCAAGGATAGACGTGTTGATTCCCAAATCAAACAAGTGTCATCCAATCATCAGCATATCTCTGAAGCAGAACACGCGTGCACGCTTCTGAGAAGGCAAAACGCTGATTGGGTGCATTGAGACACATGTCTGGTAACCGTTTCAAGTATCTTTCTCAAATCCCCCAAAATCAGCAAGCATTAATTGAAAGTAATCATGTTTTTTAAAAACGTAATGATTCCTCTTTATTGAAACCGTTTACACTTTCAAAATATTCTGAAGCCTATTTAAGCATGTTAACTTCTCACTTTAATCTTTTAAAGTTTCTCATTATCTCTCAAATATTATCTGCATTTTTCTGTGTTCATCTCTTTCAACCTTAAACCCTTTTTCTCAGTTTTTCTCAAAAATCCCTAAGTGTGAACATGGCAACCTCCAGCAGTGCTTCTGCAGGTTCTCAGAAGAAAGCATCCTCTGAACAGTACCAAGTTCCATTCAGAACACTCCTTACTCCAGTGAAGAATCTTGAAGTGTTGTCTGAACTGATCATTGATTTTGGCAGTCTAAAAGAGAATGGTTTTGACTTGACAGAAGAAGTTAGGGTACAGAAATGGGAAAGGTATTTTGACAGGTTGGTTGGACCAACATTTCCAATGTTAGTCAAGGAGTTCTGGATTCATGCAACTGCTTCAACGCATCAAGTCACCTCTTACATAATGGGAAAGAAGATTGTGATCACGGAGGATCACATAGCAAGGCTAATTGGTTACAGTGGCGGTGGCGTCCGCTGTATTGATATGGCTGAAAGATGTGCTGACGTGGGCGTCATAGCAGAAAGGATTTTTACCCTTGGGTAGCCCAGCAGCAAGATCAGAGATCTGAAGGATCACCACAGAGTTTGGGCGAAGATCATTCTGGGGTGTTTTAATCATAGGAAGCCAACTAGTTCCCCTGATTACATAAATATAGATCAGCAGTTTCTGATCTATTTTATCAATCAGAAGGTAAAAATCAACTTGGCTCATCTTCTGTTTAATCACCTCAGAACAAGCGTGAAGGAGACCAGGGAAGAAGAAAGAACAAAGAGGGATTGGATACCCTTTGGAAGGTTAATATCAGATATTCTGACTGAGAATAGGCTGATAGAGCACCTGATAGAAGCTCAAGAGTTAAGCACCATTGAACCAACGGTTGGGAAGCCTCTGAACACGAAGAATCTGAAGAAAATGAAGTTAATAGAGAATATCAGAAAGGAACCCAGCATTACTCCCACTGCTGACATCACCAGCAGAAGAGTTCCACTGAGTGACTTTCCTTTATTTTCTGAGATAGAATCTAAACCAGTGGTGGTTCTCAGATACTTGGAAGCGTGCAAGGCTGATGGTACAGATCCCAATATGAATATCAAAGATCTGCACCAACCTCAACCAGAAGTTACACTGAAGAAAACGAAGAAAAGGAAGGCCCCTTCATAAGGAACATCCCAGCAGACACCCAAGAAAAGAGGTAATTTATCTGTTGCTTCTGTTTTAAATTCTTCTGCTATTCCAACATCAATCCCAACTCCAACTTCTCATAGAATCCCAATCCCCATCCCAACAATAGATGAAACCGAACCAGAAGATGACCCTTCTGAAGCACTACAACTCAGAAGACCCCGCACCAAACATCCCAAACCAACAATCTCAACAACATCAGCAATTGACAAAGTGCTGTCTGACATTGATCAACATGCCTCTGATCACCCCTCTAATAATCCAAACTCTGAACCACAAATTGTCCACTCTCCTCAACCAGAACAACCTCTCTCACCCATTCCAGAAGAACCACATATCCCTGAACAACCAGAAATTCCTCCTCCTTCTCCACAACCAGCAATTCCTTCTCCCTCTCCTCAACCAAAAATTCATCCACCATCACCTCAACCATCACGTCAACCTGAGTTTCATCATTCTGAAACTCCATCTCCTCCACCTTCTGAACCTCATTCTCCTCAATCCTCTGAACCACAACCTCTGGCAATCCAGCTGCCATGTGGAACAAAAGTAACCATGGCCCAGCTGCCATCCTCGCCAGAATCTACCCCACCAAACACTCCCAAAACTCCCCCCAGTCCAATTATTATTTCTAATTCTCCCACTCCATCTCCCAAACAAACAGCTCCCAAGCAAACCACCGAAGACCCCAGCAGGACCTTCATAGATTTAACAATCCTTGACCGTCTTGCTGATCTGAAAAATAAAATAGCCATTCCAAAACCAAAACAGCCGGATGTTGGCTCTGGTATTATGAGTTTTGAAACAGGTTTGCAGCAGTGGATTGCTTCTCTGAAGCAAGTTTGTCCTAGAATGATTGATCCAGCTGTCTCTGACCAGCTCTGGTCACAATTCAGAATTTGGGTACGTGCTGAAGCTCTAAAATTGCAAGACATCAATTATGAGCAAGCACAGCAGAATTTCAGCAAGCTTCTGAATGAAGTTGGAAGTCAGCTACTGAAAGAAGACGTGCTCCTTCTGGATAGTGAGCCATGGTCTGAGAAGCGTCCAGCTTCAAAGGTGCAGCCAGAAGAAGATCAGACTATTCAAGCTGAAGTCAGCCAAGCTGAAGATGTTGCAGAAAGCTCTCAGAAGCTCCCTGCTTCTGATGTTTCTCAAGCTGCCTTGGACAGGCAGACTCTGGAAGATCTGAAGCTGAATGATATCCCTCTGCAGCAAAGGATGGATGAAAATGACCAGAAGATGAAAGAAAGGATGGATGTGCAGGATAGCAAGATAGACACAGTAGTCAGCATGGTGCACAAGCAGACTGAGACTGCTGATCAGATCAAAGCAATGTTGGAGACTCTGTTCACACGCCTTCCTCCCCAACCTTAGATTTTCATTCATGCCATTTTCATGTTTTCTTTGCATATCTTCTGTACTATTTTGTCTGGCTCTGACTATTTTAATATGACAAGTTTTTCTGCTCTAAATGTTTTAGCACATCACTTACACTTTTTGATTGCTGACAAAAAGGGGGAGAACAAGAATGATATTTTTCAATAACGGATTACTAAGACAGAAAATCTCAAACATTCTAACTCTGATATACTTGAATATGTTTTCTGTTTTTGCTTAAGTCTACAGGTACAAGAATGCTCTCTAACTCACTGAAGACTGAAGCTCTGATATTCTGATCTGAAGCTCTGCTCTGATATTCTGATCTAAAGCTTCTGATAGACAAAGCTCTGATATTCTGATGATCAAAGAAAGACAATAAAAATCTGATCCTGAAGAACTCTTGGAATTAAAAAGGGAAGTAATAAATTCAGGGGGAGTATCTCTCAACTCTCATATCTCTTTATCCCTTATCTTTTATAACTTCTAACTCTGATACATCTTATCATATAGTTATCTCTGACACTTTTCACGTTATTTTCAATTAAAAATATCTAGTTTTTGTCATCATCAAAAAGGCGGAGATTGTTAGAATAAAGTTTGAATCTACTACCCTAAGTTTAAGTTTTAATGATAACAAAATGAAAAGATATATTTATTATGTGAATCATATAAGAACTATTTGATACCTAAAATATTACCTTCGGTTTTGCAGAAACTCTGATAGGTATCAGCAGGAGTACACTCGATCAGCATCAGAATATTGGTTATCAACGTCAGCATCAGAAGATGCTATATCAGAATACCAGAATCAGAAGAACAACTCACGCGTATGCTGAAGCTTGATGAACAGAACTGCGCTCAACACTTTGATAAAGACAACAACAGTTCATCAGCACTTAAGCAGTGTCAGAATGAGGCCAAGCCAGAACACGCTTTAAGTAGCAACGGTACTGTGCATTCAAAGTGAATTATTACCAACGGCATCATTCCAGACAAGATCTGCTCAATAAAGAAAGTTTGTTATTGGCATTGAATCAAGATTATTGCTCCAACGTTCAAGAATTTCAGTGCTATATAAACAACACAATGAAGATTGAATTGGCTAATGCTCTACATTATATTACACGCCTAAAAGCTAATCATCATCTTCCTTCTCTCAGTTTTCTAAACACTTCATATCTCCTTACTCAGTATTTTAGCAATCTAGTTTGATAAGCTTAAGTTATGTAATATCACAGTTGTGATACAGTTTTGTAGAAAACATTCACACACCTATTTCTCTTCTTTGTAAGAAAGTGTTTCCTTGACAAACCGGGTTGTGGTTTGCATCAAGAAGGCTTTAGCAGTTGTTAAAGCAGATTGTAATATTCAGTTGAATATAGTGGATTAAGACCTCGTTGGAGAGAGGCGAAATCACCTTGACGGGTGGACTGGAGTAGTTTGAGATCAAACGAACCAGGATAAAAATATCGTGTTCATTGCAATTGATTTTCAGTTTTTACAATTCAACCCCCCTTCTTGTGTTTTTCACTTCTTCAAGAACTTCCAGATTATCAATAGGTGTGAGGAGCGTTCTATGCGGTTCTTCATACTATTCCGTTGAAGCAGATTCATGAGCACTGACATTTTTTAGACTTGATGAAGCCATTGTTCACACGGGGTTTTGAGGAAGATGAAAGGGGTTTTTGAAAGTAGGAACTTGAAACGAGAGAAAATATTGGTGAGAGTAAAAGTGAATGAATGTAAAAAGTAATTTTGAGTTTAAATAGGTTTCTTGAAAACGTAAGCAGTATTAAAAAGGAAAAATTAGTCATGATTATAAGCATTAATGATACATGAAATTAGGGGATTTAGAAAGATACTGAACGGTTACCCTTGACAAGTGTCTCAATGTATCCAATCAGCGCCTTTGACCATTCAGAAATTGAACGCGTGTTCAGCCTCAAAAAGTAGCTGATGAGAGGATGACAATTGTTTGATGATGTGAATTGCAAGCTTCTATCCTTGAAATGATACGTTCAGATCTTCATGGATAGATTCTGATGCAATCTGTACTTCTAAACTCTGAAGACAGGTTGATCAGTTGTTCACAGAAAATAATAATGTTCTGAGGGTTAAGATATAAATAAAGCATTTTATTCTGGGCATAGCTTCATGCTGAGATGTTTCAGAATGAAGTTAAACCTATCTTCAAAAAGAGGTTTTGTAAAAACATCAGCCCATTGATGGTCTGTGTTAATAAACTTTAAGTTAAGAATCCCTTTCTTAATATAGTCCCTAATAAAATGATGTTTTATTTCTATATGCTTAGCCCTAGAATGCATAATTGGATTCTTACTGAGACATATAACATAAGTATTATCACAGAAGGATAGGAATGTTACTCTCAAATATGTTGAAGTCTTCAAGTTGACTTTTCATCCATAGCATTTGCGTGCTACATCCATTAACTATTATATACTCAGCTTCTGTTGTTGATAAAGCTATTGTTGACTGTCTCTTGCTGGTCCATGAGATCAGATTTTCTCCCAGAAACTGGCAGCTTCCAAAAGTACTTTTACATGTTAGAACAAAGTTTGAATCTACTACCCTATATTTAAGTTTTTATGATAACAAAGTGAAAAGATATAGTATTTATAAGTTTCATGTATGAACTATCTGCTGCCTAAAAATATTATGTTCTGACTTGCAGATACTCTGATGGATATAAGTAAGATCACATCTATTCAGCATCAGAATTTGATTTCATACACCAGCATCAGAAGTTGCTAGATCAGAACGTCAAAATCAGATGATCAACTCACGTACATGCTGAAGCCTGATGAACAAGACTGCGCTTAATACTCTGATACAGAAACACAATAGTTCATCAGCAGCGAAGCAGAATCAGAATGAGCCAAGCCAGAACTTGCATTAAGTAAGCAACGGTACTGTGCATTGAAAGCAAATTAATTCCAACGGCTTCATTCCAGACAAGATCTGCTCAATAAGGAAAGTTTGTTATTAGCATTGAATCAAGAATATTGCATCCAACGTTCATCATCTCAATGCTATATAAACAAGGCTTTGAAGATTGAAATGGTTAATGCTCTCAAAATCTCTACACGCATAAAGCTGAACCATAATCTTCGTTCTATCAGTTTTGCTAAACCACACACTCTGATATTCCATTACTGTTTAGCAATCTAGTTTCTAAGCTTCATTTTTGTGTATACATCACAGTTGTGATACAGTTTTGTAGAAAACATCCACACACATAGTTTTATCTCTTTGTAAGAAAGTGTTACCTTGACAAACCGGGTTGTGGTTTGAATCAAGAAGGCTTTAGCAGTTGTTAAAGCAGTCTGTAATATTCAGTTGAATATAGTGGATTAAGACCTCGTTGGAGAGAGGCGAAATCACCTTGACGGGTGGACTGGAGTAGTTTGAGATCAAACGAACCAGGATAAAAATATCTTGTCAAATTGCTTTAGATTTCAGTTTTACAATTCAACCCCCCCTTCTTGTGTTTTTCACCACTTCAATTGGCATCAGAGCGCCTGGTTCTGAGCTAAAACACTTAACCGTGTCAGTACAAGATCCAGCGTCAGAAAAACACAATGGCAGGAAACAATTCTCACATCAGCAATGACAACAATGAGGACAGAGACAGATTCAGTGGCAAACCTCCAGTCTTTGATGGAGAAAACTTTGATTACTGGAAAGACAGGATTGAAAGCTTCTTTCTAGCACATGATGCTGATCTGTGGGATATGGTGACAGATGGATACACGCACCCTGTGAATGCAAGTGGTCAGAAAATTAATAGAAAAACAATGTCTGATCAACAAAAGCGTGACTTCAAGAATCACCACAAGGCCAGAACCATCCTCCTCAGTGCCATCTCCTATACTGAGTATGAAAAGATCTCCAACAGAGACACAGCAAAAAATATCTTTGATTCTCTCAGAATGACGCATGAGGGCAACGTTCAAGGCAAAGAAACAAAAGCTCTGGCGCTCATTCAGAAGTATGAGGCGTTCAAAATGGAAGAATCTGAATCCATTGAAACTATGTTCTCTAGATTCCAGATTCTGGTAGCTGGTCTCAAAGTTCTGGACAAAGGGTACTCTACTGCTGACCATGTCAAGAAAATAATCAGAAGTTTACCCAAGCAGTGGAGGCCTATGGTTACTGCTCTGAAGCTAGCTAAAGATCTCAACAAAATCACTCTGGAGGAACTTATCAGCTCCCTCAGAAGTCATGAGATAGAGCTAGAAGCTGATGAGCCTCAGAAGCAAGGTAAGCCTTTAGCATTAAAATCTAACAAGAAATTTGAGTCTAAAGTTTTGCAGGCAGTAGAAGAAACATCTGATGGATCCTCATCAGAAGAAGACGAACTTTCCCTTCTCTCCAGAAGAGTAAATCAACTGTGGAAGCAAAGACAAAGGAAGTTCAGGAATCCCAGAAGATCTGATCAGAACGAGTCTTCTTCCAGATACAGAAGGACAGATTCTTCCTCTGGATACAGAAGATCTGAAGGCTCCTCCAGTAGCAAGAAGCCAAACACCAAAGACATCATCTGCTACGAGTGCAATGAGCAAGGACACTACAAAAGTGACTGCCCAAAGCTTCAGAGGGAAAAGCCCAAAAAGAAGTTTGGAAGAGAGAAGAAGAAAAGTCTCATGGCCACATGGGATGACTCTGACTCGTCTGAAGCTGACTCAGAATCAGATGATGAAAGGGCAAACATAGCTCTCATGGCAAACATTTCAGAAGATAGTGAAGCTTCTGAATCAGACTCAGAATCAGACACAGAAGAGGTATTTCCTAACTTCGCTGTTAACTTTACAAAGGCTGAACTTGCTGAAAGCCTTAATGAGATTCTGGAACGTTATCAGCAAATTAGAGCTAAATTCAGAGAGCTGAAAAGGAATCTTGAATCTGACTCTAATAAGTCTGAGAGTCTCAAATTGGAAAATTCTGAGCTGAGAAATAAGATTTCAAAATTAGAAAACACTTTACAAAACTCTCAGAAGGAACCAATTTCTGAAACTCCCAGCAACGCTGATGAGATCATCAAGGAGTATGATCACAGTTTCCAGAAGTTCCTAGCTAAAAGCATAGATAGAAGCAGAATGGCTTCAATGATCTATGGAGTTAGCAGAAACGGCAGGAAAGGAATAGGATACCAAGGTAAGGTTCCTACACCAAAGAATGTCATGGACTTAACCATTAAACACACTCCTCTAAATTCACACTTTGTGTATGGTCACACACATGATATCAAATATACTAGCAGTAAGCACTCTGTGAAACAAAAATTCAACCAGAGTTTTGGTAAAACTAACAAATCAGGACCCAAGAAAATCTGGGTACCTAAGGATAAAATAATACATGTTGCAGATATCTTTAGCAGCAAGTCAGAAACACCAGTCATGGTACCTGGACTCTGGCTGCTCACGACACATGACGGGAAGAAGGCATATGTTCCAAAGCCTGGAACTTAAGCCTGGAGGCCACGTTGGCTTTGGAGGCAATCAGAGGGGAAAGATAATTGGCTCTGGAACTGTAGGTAATGGAAATCTTCCCTCTATTAATAATGTTCTGCTAGTAGACGGATTGATGCATAATCTGTTATCCATAAGTCAATTAAGTGATAACGGTTATGATATAATCTTTAATCAAAAATCATGTAAAGCTGTTAGTCAGAAAGATGGGACTATCCTGTTTAATGGTAAGAGGAAAAACAACATTTACAAAATCAAACTTTCTGAACTAAAGAGTCAGAATGTAAAATGTCTTCTGTCTGTTAACAACGAGCAGTGGATCTGGCACAGAAGATTGGGGCATGTTAGTATGAGAAGAATATCTCAGATTAACAAACTCAATCTGGTTAGAGGACTTCCTAATTTGAAGTTCAATTCAGATGCTCTGTGTGAAGCATGTCAGAAAGGCAAATTTGCAAAACCTTCTTTTAAATCCAAAAATGTTGTTTCTACCTCTAAGCCATTAGAACTTCTGCACATTGACTTATTTGGACCAGTTAAAACTGCTTTAGTCAGTGGTAAGAAGTATGGGTTAGTAATCGTAGATGACTATAGCAGATGGACATGGGTAAAGTTCTTAAGACACAAGGACGAGTCACACTCTGTGTTTGTTACCTTCTGTAACCAAGTTCAGAATGAAAAGGATCTTAGAATCGTTAAAGTCAGAAGTGATCATGGTGGAGAATTTGAAAATAAAGATTTTGAGTCATTCTTTAATGACAGAGGCATTTTGCATGATTTCTCTTGTCCTAGAACTCCCCAACAAAATGGAGTTGTAGAACGAAAGAACAGAACATTGCAAGAAATGGCCAGAACCATGATCAATGAGACAAACGTTGCTAAGACCTTCTGGGCAGAGGCAATAAACACAGCGTGCTACATTCAGAATAGAATCTCAATAAGACCTATTCTGGAAAAGACTCCATATGAATTGTGGAAGAACAAAAAGCCCAACATTTCATATTTTCATCCATTTGGATGTACTTGCTTTATATTAAATACAAAGAATTATTTGAACAAGTTTGACTCTAAGGCACAGAAGTGTATTATGTTAGGATACTCTGAACGCTCAAGAGGGTACAGAGTATACAATACAGAAACACAGATTGTGGAAGAATCAATCAGTGTTCGTTTTGATGATAAGCTTGACTTTGAAAAGTTAAAGCAGAATGAAATTTTTGCAGGTATAGAAATTGAATTTGCAGGTTCTGAAGACAAGTCATCAGAAGCTCTCAACACAGACATTCCTTCAACGTCTGAAAGGAGCACTGCTAGAAATCCTACAACAGCTGCTGATCAACCTCATAAGAGATTACCCAGAAGCAGCTTGGATCACCCAGAAGAGACTATCCTAGGAAGAAAGGAAGATCCAATCAGAACAAGAGCAAGCTTCAGAAACTCTGAAGAAACTCTTATGGGACTGGTGTCTCTGATTGAACCTTCTTCTATTGATGAAGCACTTCTGGATAATGACTGGATTCTGGCAATGCAAGAAGAGCTGAATCAATTCACCAGAAACGACGTATGGGATCTCGTTCCCAGACCAAAAGGATTCAACGTCATTGGAACAAGATGGGTGTTCAGAAACAAGCTAAATGAACAAGGTGAAGTCATCAGAAACAAGGCACGACTGGTTGCACAAGGTTATAGTCAGCAAGAGGGGATATACTATACAGAAACCTTTTCCCCAGTCGCCAGGTTAGAATCTATCAGACTGTTAATTTCATTTGCTGTTAATAGAGGCATCACTCTGTATCAGATGGATGTCAAAAGTGCATTCTTAAATGGTTATATAGAAGAAGAAGTTTATGTTCACCAACCCCCAGGTTTTGAAAATACAAAACATCCAGAACATGTTTTCAAACTAAAGAAGTCACTGTATGGTCTGAAACAAGCTCCCAGAGCTTGGTATGAAAGGCTAAGTAACTTTCTGCTTGAAAATGAATTCACCAGAGGGAAAGTGGACACTACTCTATTCTGTAAATCAGTTAAGAGTGACATCTTAGTCTGTCAAATTTATGTTGATGATATTATTTTTGGTTCTACTAATCCTTCTCTTGGAAGAAAATTTGCTAAGTGTATGCAGGCAGAATTTGAGATGAGCCTCATGGGGGAACTGAAATTCTTTCTAGGAATTCAGATCAATCAAACTCCAGAAGGAACTTACATTCATCAGAGCAAATACATCAGAGATCTTCTGAAGAAATTTGACCTCTCAGAATGTAAGCCATCAAAGATTCCAATGCATCCCACGTGCATTCTGGAAAGAGAAGAGGTAAGCAAAAAGGTAGAACAGAAAGTCTACAGAGGTATGATTGGTTCTCTCCTCTATCTGACTGCTTCAAGACCTGACATATTATTCAGTGTTTGTATCTGTGCTAGATTCAAATCAGATCCTAGAGAATCTCACTTAACAGCTGTTAAGCGAATTTTCAAGTATCTGAAAGGTACTACTAATCTGGGTTTGTTTTATAGAAAATCTAGTGATTACAACTTAGTAGGCTACTGTGATGCTAATTTTGCTGGAGACAGAGTGGAACGTAAAAGTACTTCTGGAAGCTGCCAGTTTCTGGGAGAAAATCTGATCTCTTGGTCCAGCAAAAGGCAATCAACAATTGCTCTGTCAACAGCAGAAGCTGAGTACATAGCAGCAGCAGGATGTAGCACACAAATGCTCTGGATGAAAAGTCAGCTTGAAGACTTCCAGATTTTTGAGAGTAACATTCCTATACTTTGTGATAATACTTCTGCTATTTGCTTAAGTAAGAATCCTATTTTACATTCTAGAGCTAAGCATATAGAAATAAAACATCACTTCATTAGGGACTATATTCAGAAAGGTATTTTGAACTTAAAATTTATAGATATAGACCATCAATGGGCTGATATCTTTACTAAACCCCTTTCAGAAGATAGGTTTAATTTCATTCTGAAACATCTCAGCATGAAAGTGTGTCCAGAGTGAAAATGTTTTAATTCCATATATTTACTTTAAGAATGTAATTATTTTACTGTGAACTTCTGATCAATCTCCTTTCAGAAAGATAGAACATGCAGATTGTATCAGATGCAAGTCTAAAGATCTGAGAGTCTAAGCTCAAAAACAGACGTGCTGATCACTACATCAAACAAGTGTCATCCAATCATCAGCATATCTCTGAAGCAGAACGCGTGCACGCTTCTGAGAAGGCAAAGCGCTGATTGGGTGCATTGAGACACATGTCTGGTAACCGTTTTTAAGTATCTTTCTCAAATCCCCCAAAATCAGCAAGCATTTAATGAAAAGTAATCATGCTTTTAAATGGCAATCATGATTTTTCTCTCTCTCAAAAACGTTTATCTTTTCAAAATAGTTTTGAAAACTCTATTTAAGCACATTAATCTCTCATTCTTATTCTTTACGCTTTCTCACTAACACTCAAGCATTTTCTGCATATTTCTGAGTTCATCTCTTGCAAACCTTTTTCCTCAGTTCATTCTCAAAACCCTTTTAGTGTGAACATGGCAACCTCCAGTAGGGTTTCTGCAGGTAATCAGAAGAAAGCATCATCTGAGCAATATCAAGTGCCACTCAGAACTCTCCTCACTCCGGTGAAGAATCTTGAAGTGCTTTCTGAGTTAATCATTGACTTTGAAAGCTTGAAGGAGAATGGTTTTGACCTAACTGAAGAAGTTAGGGCTCAAAAGTGGGAAAGGTATTTCGATAGGTTGGTTGGACCAACATTCCCAGCGCTGGTCAAGGAATTTTGGATTCACGCCAAGGTTTCAACACATCTAGTCATCTCCTCTGTTATGGGGAAGAAGATTGTGATTTCTGAAGATCTCATTGCAAGGCTAATCGGTCAAAGTGGTGGTGGCGTCCGTTGTGTGGACATGGCTGAAAGATGTGCTGATATAGGTGTGGTAGCTAACAGGATTTTCACTCTTGGGATGCCCAACAGCAAGATTAAGGATCTGAAGGATCATTTCAGAGTATGGGCTAAGATTGTTCTGGGGTGCTTCAACCACAGGAAACCAACAAGTTCTACTGATTACATAAATGTGGATCAGCAGTTTCTGATCTACTTTATTGATCAGAAGGTAAAGATCAATCTGGCTCACTTCCTGTTCAACCACCTCAGAACCAGTGTGAAAGAAACAAGGGAAGAAGAAAGAACCAAGAGGGACTGGATACCTTTTGGAAGGTTGATATCAGATATTCTGACAGAGAATAGACTGATTGAGCATCTGATAGAAGCTCAAGAGCTGAGCACTATTGAACCAAAAATTGGGAAACCTCTGAACGCAAAGAATCTGAAAAAGATGAAGCTGATAGAGAATATTCAGAAGGAACCCAGAGCTACTTCCACTGCTGATATCTCCAGTAGAAGAGTGCCTCTGAGTGACTTTCCGTCATTCTCTGAAACTGAATCCAAACCAGAGATGTTTCTCAGGTACCCAGATGCGTACAAGGCAGATGATACAGATCCAAAGCTGAATATCAGAGATCTGCGTCAACCCCAACCAGAAGTGACTCTGAAGAAGACAAAGAAGAGGAAAGCGCCATCAGAAAGATCATCTCAGCAGACTCCAAAGAAAAGAGGTATTTCATCTGCTGCCCCTATTTCAAATTCTTTTACTATTCCAGCATCTATCCCTCCTCAAACCTCTCATAGAATATCAATTCCCATCCCTACCATTGATGAAACCGTACAAGAAGAAGACCCTTCTGAGGCATTAAAACTCAGAAGACCCAGAACCAAACACCCCAAACAACCAACAATTTCAACAACAACAGCACTTGACCAAGTGCTGTCTGATATTGAGCGTCAACATGCCTCTGCTCAACCAAACTCTGAACCACAAAATGTTCCTCCTCCACAACCAGAACAACAACAACAACCAGAACCAGAACCACAACAACAACCACTCTCAGAAGAACCTCTGATCCCTGAGCAATCAGAGATTCCACCTCCCTCTCCCCAACCAGAAATAAATCCACCTTCACCACAAACAGAGTTTCACCACTCTGAAACTCCTTCCCCTCATCAATCTGACCCTCAATCACCTCAACCATCACCGCTGGCAATTCAGTTGCCATGTGGAACCACTGTTGTCATGCCCCAGTTACCATCCTCATCAGAATCGACACCACCAAATACTCCCAAAACACCACCCACTCCAATCGAAGTATCTGACTCTGATACCCCTTCTCCAAAACAAACAGCCTCTCAGAAAACCTCTGAAAACCCCAGCAGGACTTTCATTGACTTAACCAGTCTTGACCGTCTTGCTGATCTAAAACACAAAATTTCCATCCCAAAACCAAAGCAACCAGATGTTGGCTCTGGTATTTTGAATTTTGAAACAGGTGTGCTGCAATGGATTGCTTCTTTGAAGCAAGTCTGTCCTGGGATGATTGACCCAGCTGCTTCTGATCAGCTCTGGTCACAGTTCAGACTTTGGGTACGTGCTGAAGCCCTCAAGTTGCAGGATATCAACTATGAGCAGGCACAACAAAATTTCAGCAAACTTCTGAATGAAGTTGGAAGTATGCTTCTGAAAGAGGACGTGCTCCCTCTGGACAGTGAACCTTGGTCTGAGAAACAGCAAGCTGCAAAGGTGCAACCATCAGAAGAAGACAAGACCATTCAGGCTGAAAGTCAAGCAGAGGATGTTGCTGAAAGTTCTGAGAAGCCTCCTCCTTCTGATGCTTCTCAAGCTGCCTTGGACAGGCAGACTCTGGAAGAACTAAGACTGAATGACATGCGTCTGCAGCAGCGGATGGATGAAAACGATCAGAAGATGAAAGAGAGAATGGATGTGTAGGACAGCAAGATTGACACTGTTGTCAGCATGGTGCATAAGCAGAATGAGACTTCTAAAAAGATTCAAGCCATGCTGGAGAGCCTGTTCACACGCTTGCCTCCTCAACCTTAATCTTTTTCATACATGACCTTTTTTATGTTTTCCCTGATTTTCTGATGTACTGTTTGATTATGTTTTGTAATATTTTCTCGTTTTGACTCTGAACTATCTTAATATGATTAGTTTTTCTGATCTTAATTGTTTTAGCACATCACCAACACTTTTTGATTGCTGACAAAAAGGGGGAGAACAAGAATGATATTTAAATCAATAACGGGCTAACTAGACAGAAATTCTCAAACATTCTAACTCTATTACTTGAAATGTTTTTTTTCTGTTGTGTTTAAAGTCTACAGGCACAAGGAAGCTCCTGGACACTCTGAAGACTAGAAGCTCTGATCAATGTTGCTCTGATCAATATGAAGTTCTGATCGTCCTAATACTCTGATCCAAAGCAAAGTTCTGACAAGAAAAGCTCTGAAGCTCTGCTCTCTGATAAGTCAAAGACTCTGATAATCTGATGCTCAAAGAAAGAAAAAGATCTGATCCTGAAGAACACGTATAATCAAAGGGAAGTAATAAACTCAGGGGGAGTATTTCCTTACTCCTTATTCTTTTACTTCTTATTCTGATACATATTCCAGATACCTTTTCACGTTATTTTCATTTAAAATATCTAGTTTTTGTCATCATCAAAAAGGGGGAGATTGTTAGAACAAAGTTTGGATCTACTACCCTATATTTAAGTTTTGATGATAACAAAGTGAAAAGATATAGTATTTATAAGTTTCATGTATGAACTATCTGCTGCCTAAAAATATTATGTTCTGACTTGCAGATACTCTGATGGATATAAGTAAGATCACATCTATTCAGCATCAGAATTTGATTTCATACACCAGCATCAGAAGTTGCTAGATCAGAACGTCAAAATCAGATGATCAACTCACGTACATGCTGAAGCCTGATGAACAAGACTGCGCTTAATACTCTGATACAGAAACACAATAGTTCATCAGCAGCGAAGCAGAATCAGAATGAGCCAAGCCAGAACTTGCATTAAGTAAGCAACGGTACTGTGCATTGAAAGCAAATTAATTCCAACGGCTTCATTCCAGACAAGATCTGCTCAATAAGGAAAGTTTGTTATTAGCATTGAATCAAGAATATTGCATCCAACGTTCATCATCTCAATGCTATATAAACAAGGCTTTGAAGATTGAAATGGTTAATGCTCTCAAAATCTCTACACGCACAAAGCTGAACCATAATCTTCGTTCTATCAGTTTTGCTAAACCACACACTCTGATATTCCATTACTGTTTAGCAATCTAGTTTCTAAGCTTCATTTTTGTGTATACATCACAGTTGTGATACAGTTTTGTAGAAAACATCCACACACATAGTTTTATCTCTTTGTAAGAAAGTGTTACCTTGACAAACCGGGTTGTGGTTTGAATCAAGAAGGCTTTAGCAGTTGTTAAAGCAGTCTGTAATATTCAGTTGAATATAGTGGATTAAGACCTCGTTGGAGAGAGGCGAAATCACCTTGACGGGTGGACTGGAGTAGTTTGAGATCAAACGAACCAGGATAAAAATATCTTGTCAAATTGCTTTAGATTTCAGTTTTACAATTCAACCCCCCCTTCTTGTGTTTTTCACCACTTCATTACATTCTACTATGTCTCCAACGAAGTCAGCGTCACAATATCCTGCTAAGCTGTAATCATTTGATTTTCTATAAATCAAACCCAGATTAGTAGTACCTTTAAGATACTTGAAAATTCGCTTAACTGCTGTTAAGTGAGATTCTCTAGGATCTGATTGGAATCTAGCATATAAGCAAACACTAAACAAAATGTCAGGCCTTGAAGCCGTCAGATAGAGGAGAGAGCCAATCATACCTCTATAGACCTTTTGTTCTACCTTTTTACTTACCTATTCTTTTCCAGAATGCACGTGGGGTGCATTGGAATCTTTGAGGGCTTACATTCTGAGAGATCAAATATCTTCAGAAGTTCTCTAACATATTTTGCTCTGATGAATGTAAGTTTCTTCTGGGGTTTGGTTTATCTGAATGCCTAGAAAGAATTTGAGTTCCCCCATTAAGCTCATCTCAAACTCTGCGTGCATACATTTAGAAAACTCTCTTCCCAGAGAGGGTTTAGTAGATCCAAATATGATGTCATCAACATAAATCTGACATACTAAAATGTCATTCTTAACTGTCTTACAGAAAAAGGTTGTGTCCACTTTCCCTCTGGTGAATTCCTTTTCTAACAGGAAGTTACTTAGTCTTTCATACCAAGCTCTGGGAGCTTGTTTCATACCATAAACTGACTTCTTTAGTTTGAAAACATATTATGGGTGTTTGGAATTCTCAAACCCAGGGGGTTGGTGCACATATACCTCTTCATCTATATAGCCATTTAAGAATGCACTTTTGACATCCATCTGATACAGAGTGATGCCATTGTTTACAGCAAATGATATTGAAAGTCTGGTAGATTCTAACCTAGCGGATGGAGCAAAGGTTTCTGTATATTCTATCCCCTCTTGCTTACTATAACCTTGTGCTACCAGTCATGCATTTTTTCTGATAACTTCTCCTTGCTCATTCAGTTTGTTTCTGAACACCCACTTTGTTCCAATGACGTTGAATCCTTTTGGTTTGGGAACCAGATCCCATACGTCATTTCTGGTGAATTGATTCAATTCCTCATGCATTGCCAAAATCCAATCATTGTCCAGAAGCGCTTCATCATTGTTGTTGGTTCAATCAGAGAGACCAGTCCCATGAGGGATTCTTCAGAGTTTCTGAATGATGATCTTGTTCTGATTAGATCATCCTTCTTTCCCAGTATTTTATCTTCTGGGTGAGCAATGCTGCTTCTGGATATCCTTTTCTGAAGTTGATCAACTGAAGGTGCTGGATTGCTTGCAATAACACTTTCTGATGTTGTGGGAGCGTCTCTGTTGGGAACTTCTGACGAGTTGTCTTCAGTACCTATGAGTTCAACTTCTATACCTGTAAGGAATTCATTCTGCTTTGACTTGTGAGAGTCAAGCTTATCATCAAACCTAACACAAATTGACTCTTCAACACTCTGTGTTTCTGTATTGTATACTTTATACCCTCTTGAGCGTTCAGAGTATCCTAACATAATACACTTTTGTGCTTTAGAGTCAAACTTGTTCAGATAATTTTTTGCATTTAGAATAAAGCAAGTGCATCCAAATGGATGAAAGTAAGAAATGTTGGGCTTTTTGTTCTTCCACAATTCATATGGAGTCTTTTCCAGAATAGGTCTAATGGAGATTCTATTCTGAATGTAACACGTTGTGTTGATTGCCTCTGCCCAGAAGATCTTAGCAATGTTAGTCTCATTGATCATGGTTCTGGCCATTTCTTGCAATGTTCTGTTCTTTCGTTCTACAAATCCATTATGTTGTGGAATTCTAGGACAAGAGAAGTCATGCAAGATGCCTTTTTCATTAAAAAATAATTCAAAATTTTTATTTTCAAATTCCCCACCATGATCACTTCTGACTTTGACAATTCTAAGATCTTTTTCATTCTGAACTTGGTTGCAGAAGGTAACAAACACAGAGTGTGACTCATCCTTGTGTCTTAAGAACTTTACCCATGTCCATCTACTATAGTCATCTACGATTACTAACCCATACTTCTTACCACTGACAGACGCAGTTTTTACTAGTCCAAATAAGTCAATGTGCAGAAGTTCTAATGGCTTAGAGGTGGAAACAACATTTTTGGATTTGAAAGTAGGTTTTGAAAATTTCCCTTCTGACATGCTTCACACAGAGCATCTGAGCTGAACTTCAAATTAGGAAGTTCTCTGACCAGATTGAGTTTGTTAATTTGAGATATTCTTCTCATACTAACATGCCTCAATCTTCTGTGCCAGACCCATTGCTCGTTGTTAATAGAAAGTAGGCATTTTACATTCTGACTCTTTAGTTCAGAAAGTTTTATTTTATAAATTTTGTTTTTCCTCTTTCCATTAAATACGATAGTCCCATCTTTCTGACTAACAGCTTTACATGAATTTTGATTAAAGATTATATCATAACCGTTAGCACTTAATTGACTTATGGATAACAGGTTATGCATTAATCCATCAACTAACGATACATTATTTATAGAGGGAAGATTTCCATTACCTACTTTTCCAGAGCCAATGATCTTTCCTCTTTAGTTGCCTCCAAAGCCCACGTAGCCTCCACGCTTAAGTTCCAGGCTTTGGAACATATGCCTTCTTCTCGTCATGTGTCGCGAGCAGCCAGAGTCTAGGTACCATGACTGGTGTTTTAGCCTTGCTGCTAAAGATATCTGCTACATATACAATTTTATCCTTAGGTACCCATATCTTCTTGGGTCCTGGTTTGTTAGTTTTACCAAAATTCTGATTGAATTTTAGTTTGACAGAATAATCACTACTTGTGTATTTTATGTCATGTCTGTTCCCATATATAAAATGTGATTTGAGTGGTGTGCGTTTTATGACTAAGTCCATGGCCTATTTAGGTGTAGATACCTTACCTTGATATCCTATCCCTTTTCTGCCATTTCTGCTAACTCCATAGATCATTGAAGCCATCTTGCTTCTATCTATGTTTTTAGCTAGAAACTTCTGAAAGTTGTGATCATACTCTTTGATGATATCATCAGCATTACTGGGAGTCTCTAAGATTGTTTCCTTCTGATAATTTTGCCAATCATTTTCTAATTTTAAAATTTTTTCTTTTAACTCTGAATTCTCTAATCTGAGACTCTCAGACTTTTCAGAGTCAGAGGCAAGATCCCTTTTCAGGTTCTTGAATTTGACTCTGATTTGCTTATACCTTTCTAGAATTTCATTTAGACTTTCAGCAAGTTCAGCCTTAGTAAAGTTTGAAATGGAGTCAGGGAATACGTCTCCAGTGTCTGATTCTGAGTCTAAACCAGAAGCTTCACTTTCTTCTGACACGTTTTCCATGAGAGCTATGTTTTCTCTTTCATCATCTGACTCTGAGTCAGCTTCAGAGGTGTCAGAATCATTCCATGTAGCCATGAGGCTTTTCTTCTTTTCCTTGAAGAACTTCTTCTTGGGCTTCTCCTTCTGAAGCCTTGTGCAATCACTTTTATAGTTCCCTTGCTCATTACACTCATAGAAGATGATGTCTTTGTTATTTGGCTTTCTATATCCTAAAGAACCTCCAGATCTTCTGTGTCCAGAGGAAGACTCAAACTTTCTGTATCTAGAGGAGGATTCATTATGATTCTCTAATCTTCTAGAATTTTTGACTTTCCTTTCTATCTGCTTCCACAGTTGGTTCACCCTTCTGGAGAGGAGAGACGGTTCATCTTCTTCTGATGAGGATTCATCAGAAGTTTCTTCCACATCCTGCAAAACCTTAGAGTCAGATTCTCTATTAGATTTTAAAGCTAGTGGCTTACCTTGCTATTGAGGCTCATCTTCTTCTAGCTCTATCTTGTGACTTCTGAGGGAGCTGACAAGTTCCTCCAGAGATATTTTGTTGAGATCTTTGTCTAGTTTAAGTGCTGTGACCATTGGCCTCCATTGCTTGGGTAAGCTTATGATGATCTTCTTAACGTGATCAGCAGTAGAATACCCTTTGTCAAGAACCTTCAGTCCAACAATAAAGATTTGGAATCTTGAAAACATAGCTTCTATGGATTCACTATCTTCCATCTTGAATGCCTCATACTTATTAATGAGCGCAAGGGCTTTGGTTTCTTTGACTTGAATGTTGCATTCATTCGTCATTCTCAGAGAGGCAAACATGTTCTTGGTTGTCTCTCTGTTTGAGATTTTCTCATATTCTGAGTATGAGATAGCACTGAGGAGTATTGTTATGGCCTTGTGGTGGTTTCTGAAATCACGCTTTTGCTGGTCAGACACCATTTTTTTGTCTATCTTCTGATCACTTCCATCCACTGGGTGTGTGTATCCATCAGTCACCATGTCCCACAGATCAGCATCATGGACCATAAAGAAACTCTCAATTCTATCTTTCTAGTAGTCAAGTTTTCTCCATAAAAGACTGGAGGTTTTCCACTAAATCTATCCTTGTCTTCATGGTAGTCATTGCTGATGTTTTGGCTTGGTCCCACCATATTGTGTTTCTGAAGCTTGGATCTTGTACTGACACGGTTAAGTGTTTAAGCTCAGAACCAGGGTCTCTGATGCCAATTGTAGAAGTGAAAAACACAAGAAGGTGGGGTTGAATTGAAAACTTGAAATCAAAAGCACAATGACACAGTATTTTTATCCTGGTTCGTTTGATCTCAAACTACTTCAGTCCACCCGTCAAGGTGATTTCGCCTCTCTCCAACGAGGACTTAATTCACTAATCACAAAATGATTACAATCACTACTTTAACAACTGTTAAAGTCTTCTTGAGTACAATCACAATCCGGTTAATCTCAAGGAACAATGTTTTAATCTAATAAACAAGAGTAATGTGTGTTGTTGTTTCTCGTTACAAAAACTATTATCACAACTGTGATAATTTACACAAAATTAGAGCATGGAAATGATGATGAGTATGCTTGCATCTTTTTAAATTCTTGTAAGTAGTATTGGCAAAATCGTTACCGATTTGAACATTGAGCTTGTTTATATAGGAAATGGATTCTTGATGATCATTAAGCATGATAAATGTCATTAACTCAGTTTCCATTTGGAGAAGATCCTGTCTGAAAGAAGTCGTTGTAATTTGATGATGTCTTGAATGATTAGTAACGCTTCAGAATCTTGTATCCTTACCTATTGCTAATACTTCAGAATATTGATGACTTGGATTATTATGTTCTTGTTCAGAACCAGAGTTTGCTCCACTTAAGCGCAGGTTCTGGTCATCAATCTTCAGCGCATGTTCTGATTGCTTCAGCGTGTAGCTCTTATGGCTTAAATTCTGATGCTACTTTGGTCAGAACTTCTGCATACACAATAAAATAAATTTTATGGTGCATATTTGTTCTTTGTATTTGTTATCATCAAAGTCTAACTTAGGGTTGTAGAATCAAACTATGTTCTAACAATCTCCCCCTTTTTTATGATGACAAAAACTAGAACTTTCAATTAAAAATAAAAAACAAAAGGTTTAAGAGAAACTCCCCCTGAGTTGATTACTTCCCTTAAGTACCTTCTCATTAGAGTTTAGTTGCATCTCCTAACAGAATTTGTACCTGTTCATACTTTTCAGAAAGTAGAGGTTAAGTAATTCAGAATGTTTGAGACTCTTGTCTCGGTAAACCATTATTGAAAATATCTTACTTTCTCCCTCTTTTTGTCAGTTATCAAAAAGGAAATATAATCAGAACCAAAAGAGATGAATAATATTTAAAAACATAATGCAATGACAAGTTCCAGAAACAAAGAGGTAAAATTAAAAGTTACAGATAAACAATTTTAAAAGAAAATCTAAGAAGAAGGGGAAAGACGTGTGAACAACGCTTCCAGCAAGCTCTTGATCTGAGTATTAGACTCTTCTTGCTTGCCCAAAATACCTCTGATTTCCTTTGTAGTGTCTTCTTGTTTACCCAGAATACTTTTAATCTCTTTGTTCGTATCCTCCTGCTTATCCAACCTTGCATGAATTAAAGCATTTTCTTTCTTCACCTCTTCCAGAGTTTGCATGACTAAGGAGGAAGTGGGTGTCTCTTCAGTAGTTGGATGTTGCTCAGAGCATTCTGCAGCTTCTTCTGAGTGAATCATTTCTTGTGCTATAATCAAGTCTTCTAGAGCAATAGTCAGGGAGATACTTTCTGATTCTGGTTCAGCTTCATCTGAAGGATGATTCTCTTTCTACGGTGCATTATCCAGCGAGAGGATATCTTTCTTGAATAGTTGGCTCAGAACTTGGTCTTGAAAAGCCTTCAGCTTATCACTAAAGTTCTGCTGAACCTTTTCATAACTCTGTTCCTTCAGCTTCAGCGTTTCAAAGCTAAGCCAATTTCTGAATCTTGCCCACATGTAATCAGAAGCAGTAGGATTAGACATCTCCTGACTTGCATGCTTCAAAGAATTTATCCATTCCTGCATTCCTGTTTTAAAAATCAACAAACTTGTACCAACATCTGATGTGGTTTCAATTGGTTTAGGTTTGGGAATGGCCGTTTTGTGAGAGGTGGAGGCTAGTCTTTCCAGCACAATTGGATCAATGACAAGTCTGAGGTTGTCAGCTTGATGGCTAGTGGGTGGAGGAGTAGGAGAGTCAGGAATAATGAATGATCTAGTGGGGGCGTTTGGAGGTGTGGATTCCAAAGATGAAGGGATTTCTAGAATGTCATGAATGGTGAGAGGCATGCGAACCGCGAGAGGTTATGTGATTCCAGTTATTGGGATTGTAACATAATTTGAAGGAGATTCTTTAGATTGGTTTGTGGCAACATGTTGGGGTTCTGGTTCATGGATATCAGAAGATGGATTTTCATATGGTTGAGTTTCTGGTTGTGGTGAGTTGGGGTTCAGATCTTGTAGTTGTGGTATTTCTGTTTGAGGAGAATGTGGTTGTGAAATTTCTTGTTGAGGTGATTGTGGATGTGTAATTTCTGGTTGAGGAATTTCTGGTTGTGGAGAATGTGGTTGCGAAATTTCTGGTGGTTGTTGAGAGTTTGGATTTTCTGGGAGTTGAGAATTTGGATTTTCTGGTAAGGGAGAGGAAAAATCTTGATCAAATAAATCAATGTCAGACAGAACTTTGGCATGTTCTGGTTGGTCATGTTCTGGGTTTGGATTTGGATTAGGGGAGTGAGGTTATTCAGAAAATGACCTAGAGTTTCAGATGGATCAAACCCTATATCAAAGTCTTTAAAGGTTTGGGGTGATGGTTTATCTGGTTGAGAAGGCATGGCTTCAGATGTTGATACAGTTATTGAGTCTATAACAGAAACAGAAGATGGATTACCTTTATTTTTGGCAGCTTTAGGTGTCCCTTGAGAGGGTCCTTCTCCTGCTGCTTTCCTCTTCTTTGTCTTCTTTAAAACAACCTCTGGAGCAGCCTTGTGCAAATCCTGAATGTTGATTTCTGGGGCAGTTCCATCAGCCTGTCACGCTTCAAGGTAACTGACTATTATTTCTGGTTTAGAATCAATCTCATAAAATAGAGGAAAATCATTCAAAGGTATCCTTCTTGAAGTGATAGTTGCATGAGAAGTAACAGATGGTTCCTTCTTGATATTCTCAATGATTTTCGTTTTCTTCATATTTTTAACGTCCAAGGGCTTATCATCAGTTGCTTCCAATGTGCTGATTTCCTAGGCCTTCGTCAGATGTTCTATCAGCATATTCACTGTTAGAATATCTGATATCAACCTTTCTAAGGGAATCCAATCCCTCTTGGTCCTTTCGTCTTCTCTTGTTTCCTTCACACTTGTACTGAGATGGTTGAATAGCAAGTGTGGAAGATTTACCTTTGTCTTCTTAGCAATGAAATAGATCAGAAATTGTTGATCAATATTGATATAATCAGGAGAGCTTGTAGGCTTCCTGTGGTTGATACATCCCAGAATAATTCTGGCCCATATTCAATGATGATCCTTCAAATCCCTGATTTTACGAGAGGGTAGTCCAGAAGTAAAAATTTCCCTTGCAATTAAACTTAGGCCAGAGCATATCTCAGCCATGTCAATGCATCTGACACCACCACCATTGTATCCAAGAAGCTTTACAATAAGATCTTCTATAATCACAATTTTCTTCCCCATGACGTAAGAAGTAACTTGATGATTTGAAGAAGAAGCATGTATCCAGAATTCTTTGACAAGAATGGGAAAGGTTGGCCCTAATAGACGGTCAAAGTACCTATTCCATCCTTGAGCAGTAACGTCTTCATACTGGTTGAAGCCATTTTCTTGCAAGCTCTCAAAATCAATAATCAGTTCAGAGAGAACTTCCAGATTATCAATCGGTGTGAGGAGCGTTCTATGAGGTTCTTCATACTTTTCCGTTGAAGTAGATTCATGAGCACTGACATTTTTTAGACTTGATGAAGCCATTGTTCACACGGGATTTTTAGGAAGATGAAAGGGGTTTTTGAAAGCAGGAACTTGAAATGAGAGAAAATATTGATGAGAGCAAAAGTGAATGAATGTAAAAAGTAAGTTTGAGTTTAAATAGGTTTCTTGAAAACGTAAGCAGTAAGAAAAAGGAAAAATTAGTCATGATTATAAGCATTAATGATACCTGAAATTAGGGGATTTAGAAAGATACTGAACGGTTACCCTTGACAAGTGTCACAATGCATCCAATCAGCGCCTTTGACCTTTAAGAAATTGAACGCGTGGTCATCCTCAAAAAGTAGCTGATGAGAGGATGACAAATGTTTGATGATGTGAATTGCAAGATTCTATCCTTGAAATGAGACGTTCAGATCTTCATGGAAAGATTTTGATGCAATCTGTACTTCTAAACTCTGAAGACAGGTTGATCAGTTGTTCACAGAAAATAATAAAGTTCTGAGGGTTAAGATATAAATAAAGCATTTTATTCTGGGCATAGCTTCATGCTGAGATGTTTCGGAATGAAGTTAAACCTATCTTCAGAAAGAGGTTTTGTAAAAACATCAACCCATTGATGGTCTGTGTTAATAAACTTTAAGGTAAGAATCCCTTTCTTAATATAGTCCCTAATAAAATGATGTTTTATTTCTATATGCTTAGCCCTAGAATGCAAAATTGGATTCTTACTGAGACATATAACAGAAGTATTGTCACAGAGGATAGGAATGTTACTCTCAAATATGTTGAAGTCTTCAAGTTGACTTTTCATCCAGAGCATTTGCGTGCTACATCCATCCGCTGCTATGTACTCACCTTCTGCTGTTGATAATGCTATTGTGGACTGTCTCTTGCTGGTCCATGAGATCAGATTTTCTCCCAGGACTAACTGCTTCCAAATGTACTTTTACGTTCTACTCTGTCTGCAGCGAAGTCAACGTCACAATATCCTGCTAAGCTGTAATCATTTGATTTTCTATAAAACAAACCCAGATTAGTAGTACCTTTCAGATACTTGAAAATTCACTTAACTGCTGTTAAGTGAGATTCTCTAGGATCTGATTGGAATCTAGCACATAAGAAAACACTAAACATAATGTCTGGCCTCTAAGCCGTCACATAGATGAGAGATCCAATCATACCTCTCTAGACCTTTTGTTCTACCTTTTTACTTACCTCTTCCTTTTCCAGAATGCACGTGGGGTGCATTGGAATCTTTGAGGGCTTACATTCTGAGAGATCAAATATCTTCAGAATTTCTCTGACATATTTTCTCTGATGAATGTAAGTTCCTTCTGGGGTTTGGTTTATCTGAATGCCCAGAAAGAATTTGAGTTCCCCCATTAAGCTCATCTCAAACTCTGCGTGCATACATTTAGAAAACTCTCTTCCCATAGAGGGTTTAGTAGATCCAAATATGATGTCATCAACATAAATCTGACATACTAAAATGTCATTCTTAACTGTCTTACAGAAAAAGGTTGTGTCCACTTTCCCTCTGGTGAATTCCTTTTCTAACATGAAGTTACTTAGTCTTTCATACCAAACTCTGGGAGCTTGTTTCAGACCATAGAGTGACTTCTTTAGTTTGAAAACATATTCTGGGTGTTTGTAATTCTCAAACCCAGGGGTTGGTTCACATATAACTCTTCATCTATATAGCCATTTAAGAATGCATTTTTGACATCCATCTGATACAGAGTGATTCCATTGTTTACAACAAATGATATTAAAAGTCTGATAGATTCTAACCTAGCGGATGGAGCAAAGGTTTCTGTATAGTCTATCCCCTCTTGCTGACTATAACCTTGTGCTACCAGTCGTGCTTTTTTTCTGATAACTTCTCCTTGCTTGTTCAGTTTTTTTCTGAACACCCACTTTGTTCCAATGACGTTGAATCCTTTTGGTTTTTGAACCAGATCCCATACGTCATTTCTGGTGAATTGATTCAATTCGTCATGCATTTCCAGAATCCAATCATTTTCCATAAGCGCTTCATCATTGTTGTTAGTTCAATCAGAGAGACCAGTCCCATGAGGGATTCTTCAGAGTTTCTAAATGTTGATCTTGTTCTGATTGGATCATCCTTCTTTCCCAGTATTTTATCTTCTAGGTGAGCAATGCTTCTTCTGGATATCCTTTTCTGAAGTTGATCAACTGAAGGTGTTGGATTTCTTGCAATAACACTTTCTGATGTTGTGGGAGCGTCTCTGTTGGGAACTTCTGACGAGTTGTCTTAAGTACCTATGAGTTCAACTTCCATACCTGCAAGGAATTCATTCTTCTTTGACTTGTGAGAGTCAAGCTTATCATCAAACCTAACACTGATTGACTCTTCAACAATATGTGTTTCTGTATTGTATACTTTATACGCTCTTGAGCGTTCAGAGTACCCTAATATAATACACTTTTGTGCTTTAGAGTCAAACTTGTTCAGATGAATTTTTTCATTTAGAATAAAGCAAGTGCATCCAAATGGATGAAAGTAAGAAATGTTGGGCTTTCTGTTCTTCCACAATTCATATGGAGTCTTTTCCAGAATAGGTCTTATGGAGATTCTATTCTGAATGTAACACGCTGTGTTGATTGCCTCTGCCCATAAGATCTTAGCAATGTTAGTCTGATTGATCATGGTTCTGGCCATTTCTTGCAATGTACTGTTCTTTCGTTCTACAACTCCATTCTGTTGTGGAGTTCTAGGACAAGAGAAGTCATGCAAGATGCCTTTTTCATTAAAAAATAATTCAAAATTTTTATTTTCAAATTCCCCACCATCAGCACTTCAGACTTTGACAATTCTAAGATCTTTTTCATTCTGAACTTGGTTGCAGAAGGTAACGAACACAGAGTGTGACTCGTCCTTGTGTCTTAAGAACTTTACCCATGTCCATCTACTATAGTCATCTACGATTACTAACCCATACTTCTTACCACTGACAGACGCAGTTTTTACTAGTCCAAATAAGTCAATGTGCAGAAGTTCTAATGGCTTAGAGGTGGAAACAACATTTTTGGATTTGAAAGTAGGTTTTGCAAATTTCCTTTCTGACATGCTTCACACAGAGCATCTGAGCCGAACTTCAAATTAGGAAGTTCTCTGACCAGATTGAGTTTGTTAATCTGAGATATTCTTCTCATACTAACATGCCTCAATCTTTTGTGCCAGACCCATTGCTCGTTATTAATAGTTAGTAGGCATTTTATATTCTGACTCTTTAGTTCAAAAAGTTTTATTTTATAAATTTTGTTTTTCCTCTTTCCATTAAATAGGATAGTCCCATCTTTCTGACTAACAGCTTTACATGAATTTTGATTAAAGATTATATCATAACCGTTATCACTTAATTGACTTATGGATAACAGGTTATGCATTAATCCATCAACTAATAATACATTATTTATAGAGGGAAGATTTCCATTACCTATTATTCCAGAGCCAATGATCTTTCCTCTTTGGTTGCCTCCATAGCCCACGTAGCCTCCAGGCTTAAGTTCCAGGCTTTGGAACATATGCCTTCTTCTTGTCATGTGTCGCGAGCAGCCAGAGTCTAGGTACTATGACTGGTGTTTTAGCCTTGCTGCTAAAGATATCTGCTATATATAAAATTTTATCCTTAGGTACCCATATCTTCTTGGGTCCTGGTTTGTTAGTTTTACCAAAATTCTTATTGAATTTTGGTTTGACAGAATAATCACTACTTGTGTATTTTATGTCATGTTTGTGCCCATATATAAAATGTGATTTGAGTGGTGTGCGTTTTATGACTAAGTCCATTGCTTGTTTAGGTGTTGATACCTTACCTTGATATCATATCCCTTTTCCTCCATTTCTGCTAACTCCATAGATCATTGAAGCCATCTTGCTTCTATCTATGTTTTTAGCTAGAAACTTCTGAAAGTTGTGATCATACTCTTTGATGATATCATCAGCATTACTGGGAGTCTCTAAGATTGTTTCCTTCTGATAATTTTGCAAATCATTTTCTAATTTTTAAATTTTTTTCTTTTAACTCAGAATTCTCTAATCTAAGACTCTCAGACTTTTCAGAGTCAGAGGCAAGATCCCTTTTCAGGTTCTTGAATTTGACTCTGATTTGCTAATACCTTTCCAGAATTTCATTTAGACTTTCAGCAAGTTCAGCCTTAGTAAAGTTTAAAGTAAAGTCAGAGAATACCTCTTCAGTGTCTGATTCTGAGTCTAAACCAGAAGCTTCACTTTCTTCTGACACGTTTTCCATGAGAGTTATGTTTGCTCTTTCATCATCTGACTCTGAGTCAGCTTCAGAGGTGTTAGAATCATTCCATGTAGACATGAGGCTTTTCTTCTTTTCCTTGAAGAACTTCTTCTTGGGATTCTCCTTCTGAAGCCTTGTGAAGTCACTTTTATATTGCCCTTGCTCATTACACTCATAGCAGATGATGTCCTTGTTATTTGGCTTTCTGTATCCTAAAGAACCTTCAGATCTTCTGTGTCCAGAGGAAAACTCAAACTTTCTGTATCTGTAGGAGGATTCATTCTGATTCTCTAATCTTCTAGGATTTTTGAATTTCCTTTGTCTCTGCTTCCACAGTTGGTTCACCCTTCTGGTAAGGAGAGACAGTTCATCTTCTTCTGATGAGGATTCATCAGAAGTTTCTTCCACATCCTGCAAAACCTTAGAGTCAGATTCTCTGTTAGATTTTAAAGCTAGTGGCTTACCTTGCTATTGAGGCTCATCTTCTTCTAGCTTTATCTCGTGACTTCTGAGGGAGCTGAAAAGTTCCTCCAGAGATATTTTGTTGAGATCTTTGGCTAGTTTAAGTGTTGTGACCATTGGCCTCCATTGCTTGGGTAAGCTTATGATGATCTTCTTAACGTGATCAGCAGTAGAATACCCTTTGTCAAGAACCTTCAGTCCAACAACAAGGATTTGGAATGTTGAAAACATAGCTTCTATGGATTCACTATCTTCCATCTTGAATGCCTCATACTTTTGAATGAGCACAAGGGCTTTGGTTTCTTTGACTTGAATGTTGCATTCATGCGTCATTCTCAGAGAGTCAAACATGTTCTTTGTTGTCTCTCTGTTTGAGATTTTCTCATATTCTGAGTATGAGATAACGCTGAGGAGTATTGTTATGGCCTTGTGGTGGTTTCTGAAATCACGCTTTTGCTGGTCAGACATCATTTTTTTGTCTATCTTCTGACCACTTCCATCCACTGGGTGTGTGTATCAATCAGTCACCATGTCCCACAGATCAACATCATGGGCCAGAAAGAAACTCATAATTCTATCTTTCCAGTAGTCAAAGTTTTCTCCATCAAAGACTGCAGGTTTGCCATGGAATCTGTCCTTGTCTTCATGGTAGTCATTGCTGATGTTTTGGCTTGGTCCCACCATAGTGTTTTTCTGAATCTTGGATCTTGTACTAACACGGTTAAGTTTTTAAGCTTAGAACCAGGCGCTCTGATGCCAATTGTATAAGTGAAAAACACAAGAAGGGGGGATTGAATTGAAAAATTGAAATCAAAAGCACAATGACACAATATTTTTATCCTGGTTCATTTGATCTCAAACTACTTCAGTCCACCCGTCAAGGTGATTTCGCCTCTCTCCAACGAGGACTTAATTCACTAATCACAAAATGATTACAATCACTACTTTAACAACTGTTAAAGTATTCTTGAGTACAACCACAATCCGGTTAATCTCAAGGAACACGATTTTAATCAAATAAAAAGAGTATTGTGTGTTGTTGTTTTTTGTTACAAAAGATGTTATCACAACTGTGATAATTTACACAAAATTAGAGCGTGGAAATGATGATGAGTATGCTTGCAGCTTTTTGAATTCTTGTAAGTAGTATTGGCAAAATCGTTACCGATTTGAACATTGAGCTTGTTTATATAGGCAATGGATTCTTGATGATCATTAAGCATGATAAATGTCATTAACTCAGTTTCCATTTGGAGAAGACCCTGTCTGAAAGAAGCCGTTGTAGTTTGATGTTGTCTTGAAAGATTAGTAACGCTTCAGAATCTTGCATCCTTGCCTGCTGCTGATACTTCAGAATATTGATGAATTAGATTATTATGTTCTTCTTCAGAATCAAAGTTTACATCACTTAAGCGCAGGTTCTGGTTATTAATCTTCAGTGCATGTTCTGATTGCTTCAGCGTGTAGCTCTTATGGCTTAACTTCTGATGCTGCTTTGGTCAGAACTTCTGCATACACAATAACATGATTTTTAGGGTGCATATTTGTTCTTTGTATTTGTTATCATCAAAACTCTAACTAAGGGTTGTAGAATCAAACTATGGGGGATTCGAACCCATGGCCATGCTCTGATACCACTTGTAGGATCAAGCGCTTACCACTGAGCTAAAAGCAATTGCTTGTAGCCAAGGTGCAACTTTATTTCCATATAGTACGAGCATTTTCAGGGTCTTCACCTAATTTAATAAACGCCCATGGGTGGGATGTTAAGCCCTTTCAAATTCCTAAGGTTGACGCTGGATATTTTAATCCAACATCTCTCTCTCTCTATATCTCATTTTCGCATTTAATTTCTATATAATATGGCATCCTTAGTGTGATACGGTGGCAGAACTGACTGTTAATACTGGTTTGCATTTTTGTTTGCAAAATGTCACGGTAAGCAAGAGTCGACACTGAATTTTATTTTATCCAACAAGCAAAAAGAAAAAGAACAGAAAAAACCTTTTTCGAAATATTTCTGAGTACGGGGGGTAGATTATAGAAAGGGAAGGTGTTAGCACCCTTTCTATCCATGGTTTTCCATGGGCTCTTAGGTACTTTCTCATTTTGAAAACTTCTTGTGTGTGCTTGTTTTGAATAGTTTTGTTTTACTTCGTGTTAACCCTTGTTTATGTCCTCAAGAGTGTTGCGAAGTTGTTTTTGAAAACTTTGTTTGAAAAGTGTTTGTGTGAAAAAGTTTGTTTATTTGAGCAAGTACCTAGGAACTAATCTACCTACTCGAAAAAGGTATGTTCATTTTCCTTTTAGACAATGCTATCTCATTATTGAGAAAGAGGTAGCATCGTTGTTGGTGTTTTTTTAGGGACATTTGAAGGGACAGATACGATCACTTAAGCAATGTTAGGAAATGTTAGTAATCATCCTAAAGCCTTAAAGATTTTTTTCCGAGGCAACATCTGAATGGGTCATTTTAGATCTTTCGGGGCTAGAGGACAACCACTAACAAACTCTATACTTCATGACCGTTTACCGAAGGCAACCGGAGTGGAGTAAACCCTAGGAGTGAGCATGTGCGAGTGTAATTTTCATTTAATTTATCTTTTCACATTTAGGGTTTTCTACTGTATTAATTTTTAGTTTGTCTTTCCATACAATCCTATTAACATACATCTAAGCATTTTATAGTTTGCGGAAATAAAATGCGGGAAAGTTAAAAGTCCTAGCTATTACAGGGCTTTTGCAGATACATAATTATTTTGACTGAAAATAAAGATGCCAAATTGAAACCCTAATTACTATTACAAACTCGGAGCAGTTACAATAATAATAAAAAGGTAATTAAAAATGCGCGCGGCGAATTAGATGCGAGAATAAGTAGCAAACCTAAAAAATCTAATTGAAAAAATATTTAAGTTATTTTTTGAGAAAAGATTAAATTATATACAAATTACGCCTAATTCTAATTGATTTAAATTATGAAAAAAATATTAAATTACCTTAAATAATTAATCTAATTAATTAAGGAAATTAAATATTTTTAGGAAAAATATGATTTTTGATGTTTTTGATGATTTTTTTATTAAATAAAAAAATAATGATTTTTTGGTGTTATTTTAATAAAGGAAAATAATTAGTAAAACAATTTAAAAAAATCAAAATAGAAAAGAAAAGAATGGGCCTGTATAAGTTGAAAGGGGGGTGTGATGTTGAATTTGTAAGGCCCAAAAGTTGTTGAGCCCAGTCCCTGCGCTAGATTCAGTGTTGGTCCCTGCAGATGGTGCACCATGGTCATCCCTTAATGGGCGTTAGATCTGGCTAGGCAATGATCCAATGGTTGAGATCTTGGGTTGCATGGTGGATGCCTTGATGCGTGGAGTATGGAACCTGTTGTCAAATATTAAGAAAACAAAGAAAACGCTGGGATCTTGGATCGAACCCAGGTCCTCCCACTCAATATACGCGCACTTAACCAACTTGGATACAGTGCTCAATTGTTAATATAATAATAAAAATGAATAATATATAAAAACAAAGTGGATAACTTTAAAATAAAATAAAAAACGCGCATTTTATTCAAACAGGTCAATGGTTATCAGCCGCGTTGTCTTCTTTTTCCCCTGTCCGTCGTTTTAGGTTTAAAATTTTTACCCACGGACATCTTCCATGGCTTTAACCCTGTAACTTTCAAAAATCAACATCAAGCATGATAAATTAATTCCAAGTACATGGATCAACTCGTCTTGATGCCACGAGTATCATGGTACCCTTTTCTTGGGCCAACGTAACCTGTGCAAGGAAACCCTCAAACGGAAAAGTAAACCCTAGCAATGGCAATTATGAGTACAGGTATTGAATCATCAATTAAACCATTCAAACATGTCGCAAATATGTCAGTGAACACAAATATATCATTAGAACATTTTTATGATGCAAGAATTGTTGTAATCGAATTTGAAAAAGGAGGCAAACCGCATGGGTGTTATGTGACAATTCAGGGCTTGTGGAAGCTTGTAATTGATCGTGCTAGCTTCTGGGAAGGTCCAGGAAACGATTGGGAGTGTTGAAATGCTTTGAATTACCCTCTAGGTTGGAAAATAATTCACCACTTTTTGTCAATTTTTTCAGTTTTGTTTTGTGCTCTCACGACCTACAATCCTTGTTCTTGTGCCTTGGTTATGTTCAGTATATATACTAGAGCATATTAGGTCAACAAAAATGCTTTGTATCTTTGATAATCATGGAGATTTGATTTAATTTTTCTCTTGTATGATATGTTTCCAAAATATGCCTAATCATGCCATCTTTGTTCTAATTTGCTCTTGCATGATTTGATATGCTATGCCAGCTTGATTGGATTGTGATTCCTACAAAAATCTGATCAAAACCAAGCCTTTTATATTGTTTTGCAATTTATTTGATTTAATTTGAATGTCAAATAATAAAAAATCAAAATAAAATAAATAATGAAGAAAATAAAGTGTAGATGTTGATTTGGGTCGTGGACCATGTTTCCAATAAGATTCAATCATGAAAAGCTAGGCCCATTTTACAAAAAAATGCACTTTTGACCATATTTGACTTTTGCAATTTTGCAAAAATGGTCAACTTTGAAAAGGCATAACTCCTCCAATTTTACTCCTAGAGAGGTGTTATTGGACTTTTTAGAAATCTTAGGATGTCCCCTAAACAACCCTTTTCGTTTCATCTCAATTGGGTCTTCCATGTTCATGAAAGATGCTTTGAACCAAAAGGTGTTTTTGTTGACTTTTCAAAAGGACCTATAATGTAGAAATTCATATCTTTTTATGAGTGCATATTTTGAACTTGTGGGCTGAAGATGAATTGTAGGGAATTGCATCCTCTTAAAAATTAGCCTTGGATGGAAAACTTCTGATAAAGTATGAAGAAGTTATGTTTGGTCAAAGTTTGGTTGACTTTTCCTAAGAAACCCAAATTTTGCAACTTTTGGGTTTTGATGAATTTGGGGCATTCCTTGAGGAATCATGATCAACCCTTGATCAAATGATGGATATATCTTCAAAATGTTGATGTTGACCAAAAATCTTAAAGTTTGACTGTATGTGGGCCACAGTTAACTTTTGACCTAGTATAGTTGATTTTAAGGCATCTGGGTAAATGACTGAGCAAACTTCTTGTGCAAGGCCTGAAACATGACATGGATGATCTTGAGAACATATTGGGACCATGTAAGGAATTTGGGACCTTTGGAGTTCCCACACCCTGATGAAAATGGAAACCCTAGTTTGAGGTACAATGCCTTAGGAGAGATTTTGTCTGGTCAACTCTTGGGCATCCTTGAGCAATATGGGGATCTGAATTGGCATGTGTTGAGTAAAATGAGAGGGAAAATTTTGCGGTATAACAGATACCCCTGTTCAATCTTCTTAAACTTGAGGATGTAGATTGGTTTCCTGCCTATCGTAATCTGAAGGTCGAAGATGATTGAACACTAGAGTGCCTAGAAATTTGCACTCGTCTGAGATGGTGGTGGACTGTGTAGGTAGTATCGGGAATGAGCTTATAGATTCCATTTGGAGGAGATGACGTAAGGTCACTGGAGATGGTCTTAAAGATGCCATCCGGAAGATTTGACGGAGAATCGTCGGAGATGGGCTTAAAGATGCAATCTAGAGGATGTTGATTTCCCGAGATATTCCTTTGATGAGAATTCTTGTTCCTGTCGTTGAGGAGGAATATGCTGAGGAATGTTGGTCTCGTTCTTGGGAGAAATGGAATTTTAGGAACTTAAGTTGTCTGTTACTCTACTGGGGAATCATCTCTTAGTCGAGGAGATGAAAATGAACTGCTACCTGGTCGTGCTCTAGGCTTTACAGTGACTTGCTGAGGATAATAAGATTAACTGCTATTTGGTTGTGCTCCAGGTTTCAAAGTAAATTACTGGGGAGATGAGATTTCACTTTCTATCCGGTTGTGCTCCAGGCTTTGCAATTTATCAATTCTTATTTGGTCGTGTTCCAGGCTTCAGAAGGAATTAAGTGTTATCCGGTCACATCCGAGTTTCAACTTGAATTTAAGGCATACTAACATTCGCTTAATTCCAGGTGTCGTAGTATTTTGTACTGTGATCTGGTCATGTCCAAGGCTTCAGTAATTTGGAGAAATTAAGATATTATTTCGGTTGATTTACGGGCTTCATAGCTTGAATTTGAGATATACCACTATCTGGTTGACTTCGGGCTTCGTAGTATTAATTAAGATATTATTCGGTCGATTTCTAGGCTTCATAGCTTTTTTAACTGGAATAGAAATCTTAGTATTGATTTGACTGAACCAGGGAAAGGTCTTGAGTTGTCTTCAAATGGGAGAGAAATCTTAGTATCGATTTGACTGAACCCAGGAGAGGTCTCAGATTGACTTTGAATGGCATAGAAATCAGGGGAATCTTAGCGGTGATTCGGATGACCCAGACGAAAGTCTTAGAACATATTCAACTAGAATAGAAACCTTAGTCTCGGTTTGAATGAACCAAAGAAAATCTTGAAAAGTGTTGGAATATCTTCAACTGGAATAGAAACCTTGGTGTCAGTTTGACTGAACCAGAGAGAACTTGTGAGAACTTGTTTGCATCTTTCCCTAAAAAGGTAAAGAGTTAGTCGTATGTAATGTCATGATATATGAAATGTATTGAGTAATGACGTTCTCAAAATAAATGAGATTGTGCTGTATAATATGTATGCATATGCCATGATGTGTGGCTATGCAATGCTATTGTGATATTCTCTAGCTGGGGATAATAAATCCTGGACTGCTGCTGGAGAGTATAAGGAGTTGAGTTCTTCGTTTCCGCAGGGGATAGTGACCGAAGATGATTAGCTGGAGATTTACATCCATTCTGCTTGAGAATATTCTGTCGGAGGAGACTCTGTCTGAGAATAATCCTGCGGGGGAATGACTTTGTAGGGAAGAGAGATACTTTGTTGGAAGATCTGCTGATTTGGAGAAATAAACTCAGCTGGGGATGAACTTCCATTGCTGGAGAGAAGAGCTCTATTGGAGATTGAGCTTCCGTTGTCAGAGAAATAAACTCTGCTCAGGAGATGGCTTTATAAACTGCTCATGGTTATAAAACTCAGCTGGGGAATGCAGATATCAGCTTTCTGAAGGAACCTGCTGGGGAAGGAATTCCTGCTTGGGGATACGGAGGTTGGACCTTTGTTGTCTTGGCTCTGTGGGGAATATAAGTATCACTGGCTCATATGTGATAGTGACTTCACTTCCAACTGTCGCTGCCCCTTGTACCATGATGGACAGGGTAACTGTCGGTATTTAGGTTTTGTACCAGTTTCTTCGAGTTCTTAGTAACTGTCTTTCTGCTTTATATGTAGATATTGAACAATAATCATATTCAAATGCATATATCAAGAATAAAACATTGGACGTTTTTTGCAACACAAAACAGAAAACGGAAAAAACAAACACAGAGTTTTGTACTCAAAAGACGCTTTGTATTGATTTGAAATTTGCCTATAACAGGCGTTTTTTACAAGGAGGCTGACGCTCTAGTAAGAGAACGCCGCCCTAAAAATGGAAATTATTATAGAAATTATGTAGAAAAGAAAACATCTATGTGTAGTGATCCCATTAGGTTTTAATTCTGCTATTGCCCCTATATCTTCGAGCATCTCATCACTTTGTTGCTTGTCCGAAGCTGATTGGATTGATCAGTACCGTTTAAGCTTGATATTTGATTACTGAGGTCTGATCGCAAGGTCATCCAATGGGACATAGTGATACGATTTAATCCCTAATTTTTGCCTGGACCGCCCTTTCGGGTTTTCAGTCTACCGGGATACCCTTTTTTACCAAAGCCGCCCTTTCGGGTTTTCGACTTTCCGGGTGTACATATTTTTTTCATTTTTTTATCCCTAATTTTTTCTTGAATCCTTTTGATTCATCGGGATGCCCTTATTTTTTCCTAGGTATGTCAATCTAGCGGGTCTTTATTATGAGTAGTATCTTTTCACTATGTCTGCATTGACAGGGTGTGGAAGGTCGTCACCATCCATGGTGGTCAGGATCATGGCTCCACAGGAAAATATGTTCTTGACTACAAATGGTCCCTCATATGTGGGAGTCCATTTTCCCCTGGGATCACCTTGCGGCAGTATGATGCGCTTGATTACTAGATCCCCTACTTGATACACTTGTTGTCTGACTTTCTTGTTGAAGGCCTTGATCATCCATTTCTGATTCATTTGACCATGGCAGACAGTAGTAAGTCTTTTCTCGTCGATTAAGTTCAATTGATCAAGTCGAGTCTGGATCCAATTATCTTCGCTCAAACGCGCATCCTTCATAATCCATAGAGAAGGGATTTGGACCTCTATAGGTAGGACAACCTTCATGCCATATACCATAGAATAGGGTGTTTCCCCTGTCGACGTACATGCTGAAGTACGGGACCCGTGAAGAGAAAACGGTAACATCTCGTGCCGGTCTTTGTATGTCATCGTCATCTTCTGTATGATCTTTTTGATATTCTTGTTAGCAGCTTCAACAGCCCCATTCATCTTCGGCCGGTAAGGAGAAGACTTATGATGCTGAATCCTGAACTGTTTACAAAGTTTAATGATCATCGAGTTGTTGAGATTAGTACCATTATCCGTGATGATTCTCTCAGGGATACCATAACGACAAACCAAGTTATGCTTGATGAACCGTGCCACCACATTCTTGGTAACTGTAGCAAAGGAGGCATCCTCAACCCACTTCGTGAAGTAGTTAATAGCCACAAGGATGAAGTGATGCCCGTTGGACGCGGTAGGTCTGATCTCGCCGATCATGTTAATGCCCCACATTGCAAAGGGCCGGGGAGTTGTCAATACATTCAAGGGAACTGGAGGTACATGCACCTTATCAGCATAGATTTGGTACTTGTGACATGTTCGAGGATGCTGATAACAGTCGGCTTCTATAGTGGACCAGTAGTATCCTAACTGTAGGATCTTCTTTGCCATGGTATGTCCACTGGAATGAGTTCCAAAGGTACCTTCGTGTAGGTCTTCCATAATCCTCTCTGCTTCGCTCTTGTCTACACCCCGCAGTAAGGTAGAGTCATGTTTGCGCTTATAGAGGATTCCATTGCTGAGGAAGAACTTTGAAGCAAACCTTGCCAGAAATTTCATGTCATTGACAGATGCCCCCTCAGGATATTCTTGAGCCTCGAGATACCTTTTCACCTCATGATAATAAGGTTTGTCGGCTACCTCCTCGGTATCGATCTCAAAGGAGTATGCCGGTTCATCCAACCTCTAAATAGTGATTTGGGGAGCTTCATTGTCCCACCTGACCTTGAACATTGACGACATAGTAGCTAGCACGCTCGCTAAATGATTCTCTTCTCGTGGGAAATGTTCAAATGTGATCTCTTCAAAATGCGGCAACAGTGTCAGTACATGTTCTCTGTAAGGGATAAGGTTCAGGTATTTTGTATCCCACTCGTCTTTGGTCTGACTTATCACCAAAGTGGAATCCCCGAATACACTCAAGAACTTGATCCTTAGGTCAATAGCATCTCTAAGACCCATGATACACGCTGCATACTCTGCCATGTTGTTGGTACAGTTGAAACATAATCGGGCAGTAAATGAAGTATGACAGCCCTCGAGAGATATGATTACAGCACCAATGCCATTACCCAGTGCGTTTGAGGCTCCATCAAAAAACATAGACCATCGGGATCCTTCCTCGGGTCCTTCATTCGGTCCAGGTTCTTCACAATCGATTACTAACATGATGTTCTCATCCGGGAACTCAAAATGCATGGACCGATAGTCATCCACAGCTTGATGTGCCAAATGATCAGCTAACACACTTCCGTTGATTTCTTTTTGGGTTGTGTAATGGATGTCTTACTCGGTTAAGATCATTTTCCATCTTGCTATTCTTCCGAAAGAGTGGGCTTCTCGAAAATGTATTTGATCAGATCCATCTTAGATATCAATAATGTAGTGTGGGTCAACATATACTGTCTCAGTCGGCGAACAACCCATGCCAAAGCGCAGCAAGTTTTCTCTAGCAGTGAGTATCGTGTTTCACAGTCGGTAAACTTTTTTCTAAGGTAGTATATTGCGTGCTCTTTTCGACCAGACTCGTCATGCTGCCCTAGCACACACCTCATTGAATTATCTAGCACTATTAAGTACATTATCAAAGGTCTTCCTTTAGTCGGAGGCATCATAATAGGAGGCTCTTGGAGATATTGTTTGATTATGTCAAAGGCTACCCGACATTCGTCATTCCACTTTACCACTTTATCTTTCTTCAGAAGCTTGAAGATCGGCTCACAAGTAGCAGTCAGATGTGAAATGAACCTGGAAATGTAATTCAGGTGTCCCAAGAAACCTATAACTTCCTTCTTAGTGCAGGGAGCTGGCATATCTTGTATGGCCTTCACCTTTGCAGGGTCTACATGAATACCTTTATCACTGACGATGAATCCCAGAAGCTTACCAGACCTTACCCCGAAAGTGCACTTGTTAAGGTTTAACCTCAGCTAGTACGTCTTCAACCTATGAAACAGCTTTTGTAGATGATCAAGATGTTCTTCCTCAGTTTGAGACCTGGCTATCATGTCATCGACGTAAGCCTCTATCTCATGGTGAATCATGTCATGGAACAGGGCTACCATAGCTCGCTGATAAGTTTCCCCAACATTCATTAACCCAAACGAAATTACCTTGTAGCAGAAAGTGCCCCATTGTGTAATAAAGGTTGTCTTCTCCATGTCTTCAGGTTCCATCTTAATCCTTAGCATCAATCAGATCCTATATTTTGTTCTTCAAAACCCAACACTCATTAGTATCATGGCCTGGACTTTCTGAATGGTAAGCACAACGAGCATTCGGTTTATAGTAGGGAGAGGTGGTGTTCGGATTCTTCGGAGCTTCCCTCAGAGTAACCAGATTGGACTTCAGCAACTGAGGTAAAACCTGAGACAACGTCATGTTAATCTGAGTAAACTATCTAGCTGGTCTTTCTGCTCTAGGCTGATTATTTCTTTGTTGAGCAGGTCCAGGTTTGGGAATCATAACAGCCCCTACCGTCAGACGGTGCTCAGTTCGATTCTGATTCTTTTGGTTATAGACGGCACTAACTTCCTTTTTACCTGCAAACGGCTTCCTTAAAGCACCAGAAGAGGCATCCTTCTGAATTTTTCCACTTCGGATTCCAGCTTCCACTCTTTCTCCTGTAAAGATCAGTTCAGTAAAACCCACCGATGAACTTCCAATAAGATGGTTGAAGAATGGCCCAGTCAAAGTTCCCAGAAACATATCCACGAGCTCCCTGTCAACCAAGGGAGGTTGAACTCTTCCAGCCAAATCTCTCCACTTCTGAGCATAATCCTTGAAACCCTCGTTCGAACCTATAGACAGATTTTGGAGTTGTGTACGGGTGGGAGCGAGGTCTGCATTATACTGATATTGCTTATAAAATGCAGCAGCAAGGTCTTCCCAGTTACAAACATTGGCTCTTTCCAGCTGATAGAACCAATCCTGTTGTGTTCCAGACAAACTGTCTTGGAAGAAGTGAACCCATAAGTCTTTGTCAGTAGTATGAGGTTGTATCTTCCTCACATATGAACGGAGGTGCATTTTAGGACAAGAGACCCCATCATACTTAGCAAATACCGGTGCCTTGAATGTTGAGGGGATGACAACCACGGAGACCAGACCCAACTCTTCAAAATCCAGCCCAGGAACCTTCTGGATTTCCATAGCACTTAGACACTCTTCTAACTGCTTATACTTTTCATCAGTCGCAGGGTACTGCTCATCATTATAATCAGTTTCATTGTCCGACTCTTTAGGACTAAGGTCCTCTTCTCTGGCTTCACCCTTTTGATTTTCTCCCTCTTTAGATGAAGAAGCTAAATCAATAACCCGTCTTGGCGGCCCTCTGAACCTTCTGCTCATATGTGCCACACTGGCTGTCCTCTTGGTCTTCTTAGTGTTCTTCTTAACAATCAGAGCCTTCAGCTCTTCCTGTCCTTTGGCCAGAGCCACAATCAATTGCTGGAACTGCGTGTTCTGAGTCTGAAGATCTTTCACAGTTTGTTCAAGAGCCATTGCTGAAATAAACAGCGGAGGAGGTGAGAAACCTGTTATGAATCCTGTTATGCAATGATATGTATGCAATGTTTTCAAGGTGTTCTTAAAGGCTCAAATTTGCTTAAACAAAAAGGAACAAACGCGAATTGTATTAGTAAACTTGAATTGTTACAAAGAATGTATTTTGAGAGTACAATTAAGCAAAATAAGACAAAAAGAAGACTAGGTTTCCCATGAGGGCATCCTCTTTGGCGCGATGTAGGCGTTAATATTCCTCTCTTCATGAAGTAGCCTAGTTAGTTCTAAGACCTTCTTCTTGCTGGCGTAGAATGGGGCTTCAAATGTATCCCGCTCCTCTTTAAGCTGAACCCAGGACTTTTATAACACTTCGTGATCAGTTGGCATGTCTGGATGAAGAACAAGATGAGGAGTGTCTCCCTCGGTAACTGGTTCCATAATCATAGGTCAGATAGAGGGATAAGACATCATAAGAGTTTGAGCGCGGGCTCATACCCATCTGAGATAAGGCTTGAGAGGTATGGAATTCTTATGCCCAAGTGTCTTGTTGTCAACCCTATGTACCATACTCCAAGCTCATATGAACCCTTTGCGGTAACCCTGAACATCATTCTCATAGTTGAAGGTGATTCCTTGAATAAGTGTATTATGAGGACCATCCCTTCTCGCATAACCAAACTGTCGTAATGCTAAGCAAGGGTTATAAGTGATTCCTCCCCTAATTCCTAAGAGAGGGACATTAGGGAATTCACCACAGCGATCAATGATAGTAACATCTTCCGAGAACCGTGAACACCAATGAATGTCTGAATGCATAAGGGACATCAGTCGATGAGACCATCTTTTACCCTGTTCATTATTCAAAGTAGATCTGGGTAGGTGCAAAATAAAACACCTAGACAATAGAGGAGTGCAACACTGGAGGGTCCCTCTTCTTTTTAGAGTGCGAGTATGCAGAGAGTGTAGAATATCCCCGAGTAATGTAGGTACCAGATTATGAGATAGAAAAACCTTAATAGTGTTCACATCTACGATTTGATCCGCATTAGGGAAAAGTACCATCCCGTAAACGAGAAGTGCCAGCACCTCTTTGAAATCTTGTAAATCTAAGGTATCCTAAAAATGGTAAGCCTTCTCGAATAGAAACTTAACTAGAATTACTTGGACACTCCCTCTAGTCTCCCAATTTGTCATTATGTCAGACCGTTGTAATTCTGTACCGTTGAAATGTAACTGGTCAAGAATAGGTACCTCCAACAACTGAGAAAATTCCTCCATGGTAGGTACTAGCTGGTAATCGGGGAAGGTGAAACAATGGTGCACAGGAACGAAGAACTGAAACAGCACTTTTAATAATTCTTCATCAGGTTTTGTAGTGACCAAGTTGAGCAACTGACCATGCTTTTTAGTGAAATGAGAACTTTCAAGAACCCTTAATGCCAGGTCTTTTAGTTGGAGAGACACTTTCACAAGGTTGATATGTATAGTGTTCCTACAGACGGATGCCATATCCTACAAAATAGAGAAAAGATGAGCCCGAGAAACCCTTGAAATAGTTAGTATGATATTCTATGGTATGATGTTTATGATGTCATGATAAATCACAGGTATAGCAAACACTGACAAATCACACCAAGTCCTTAGGTATAAGGCCTGCTTGAGTTTTAAGGTCATACCCTCTTGAAGCTAGATTGGTTTAACCTGTCTTATAAATATGTAACCGGGTTCTAAGGGATCTCAATATCATTGATCTTTCCCCCAGCTTCGTTCAATAGGCGATTGACTCACAACCAAACAAAACTCAAGAGTCAAACCTCAATGAGTGTAGCATCGAGTATCTATCGACCTTGAGCATACACCAAAGTCGGCCATCTTGCTGCGTCCTACTGGCCAAGTTGTGCAATTAAAGGTTCTAAGGTCAGTTGATGTTTTATGACACCACACGGCGGCCCCGTACATCTCCCTGATTGACTCAAGGGTTACGGGTACCAACCAAAGTTCCACATCAACGTAGCTACTGCTTCAACCGTGTCGGTATACCCCAGCACAACTCCCTCATTGTTTATTTCTACTTACCTAAAAGGTGTCCCCAGATCCGAGTGTAGGATCTATATAATCCCAACAGATCCCATAAATATAAAGCAAGTAAGACAATCAATAGAAAGCAATTAAATATGACCTAGATCCTATGGTTTACCCCACTTTATATTTTATTCCCCAACAGAGTCTCCAGTTCTGTGATACGGTGGAAGAACCGACTGTTAATACTGGTTTTTGTTTTTCTTTGCAAAATGTCGCGGTAAGCAAGATTCGCCACTGAATTTTATTTTATCTAACAAGGAAAAGGAAAAAGAACAGAAAAAACTTTTTTCGAGATATTTCTGAGTATGGGGGGTAGATTATAGAAAGGGAAGGTGTTAGCACCCTTTCTATCCATGGTTTTCCACGGGCTCTTTGGTACTTGCTCATTTTGAAAACTACTTGTGTGTGCTTGTTTTGAAAAGTTTTGTTTTACTTCTTCTTAACCCTTGTTTCTGTCCTCAAGAGTGTTGCGAAGTTGTTTTTGAAAACTTTGTTTGAAACGTGTTTGTGTGAAAAAGTTTGTTTGTTTGAGCAAGTACCTAGGAACTAATCTACCTACTCGAAAAATGTATGTTCATTTTCCTTTTAGACAATGCTCTCCCATTATTGAGAAATAGGTATCATCGTCGTTGGAATTTTTTTAGGGACATTTGAAGGGACAAATACGATCACAAAAGCAATGTTAGGAAATGTCAGTAATCATCCTAAAGCCTTAAAGATCTTTTTCCGAGGCAACATCTGAATGCTTCATTTTAGATCTTTCGGGGCTAGAGGATAACCACTAACAAACCCTATACTTAATGACCATTTACTGAAGGCAACCGGAGTGGAGTAAACCCTAGGAGTGAGCATGTGCGAGTGTAATTGTCAGTAAATTTATCTTTGCACATTTAGGGTTTTCTACTGTATTAATTTTCAGTTTGTCTTTCCATACAATCCTATTAACATACATCTAAGCAGTTTATAGTTTGCGGAAATAAAATCGGGAAAGTTAAAAGTCCTAGCTATTACAGGGCTTTTGCAGATACATAATTATTTTGACCGAAAATAAAGATGCGGAATTGAAACCCTAATTACTATTACAAACTCGGAGCAGTTACAATAATAATAAAAAGGAAATTAAAAATGCGCGCGGTGAATTAAATGCGAGAATAAGTAGCAAACCTAAAAAATTTAATTGAAAAAATATTTAAGTTATTTTTTGAGAAAAGATTAAATTATATACAAATTAACCCTAATTCTAATTGATTTAAATTATGAAAAAAAAGATTAAATTTCCCTAAATAATTAATCTAATTAATTAAGGAAATAAAATATTTTTAGGAAAAATATGATTTTTGATGTTTTTGATGATTTTTTGATTAAACATAAAAATAATGATTTTTTGGTGTTATTTTAATAAAGAAAAATAATTAGTGAAACAATTAAAAAAAATCAAAATAGAAAAGAAAAGAATGGGCCTGTATAAGCTGAAAGGGGGGTGTGATGTTGAATTTGTAAGGCCCAAAAGTTGTTGAGCCCAGTCCCTGTGCTAGATTCAGTGTTGGTCCCTACTAATGGTACACCATGGTCATCTCTTTATGGGCGTTGGATCTGGCTATGTAATGATCCAATGGTTGAGATCTTGGGTTTCATGGTGGATGCCTTGATGCGTGGAGTATGGTACCTGTTGTAAAATATTAATAAAAGAAAGAAAATGTTGGGACCTGGGATCGAACCCAGGTCCTCCCACTCAACATACGCGCACTTAACCAACTGGGCTGCAGTGTTCAATTGTTAATATAATAATAACAATGAATAATATATAAAAACAAACTGGATAACTGAAAAATAAAATGAAAACGCGCGTTTTATTCAAACAGGCCAATGGTTATCAGCCACGTTGTCTTCTTTTTCCCTTGTCCGTCGTTTTAGGTTTGAAACTTTTACCCACAGACATCTTCCATGGCTATAATCCTGTAACTTTCAAAAATCAACAGCAACCATGATAAACTAATTCCAAGTACATGGATCAACTCGTCTTGATGCCACGAGCATCATGGTACCCTTTTCTTGGGCCAATTTAAGCTATGCAAGGAAACCCTAAAATGACAAAGCAAACCCTAGCAATGGCAATTATGAGTACAAGCACTGAATCATCAATTAAACCATTCAAACATGTCGCAAATATGTCAATGAACACAAATATATCATTAGAACATGTTTATGATGCAAGAATTATGTAATCGAATTTGAAAAAGGATCCAGGAAACGATTGATCGTGCTAGCTTCTGGGAAGGTCCAGGAAACGATTGGGAGTGTTGAAATGCTTTGAATTTCCCTCTAGGTTGAAAAACGAGTCACCACTTTTTGTCATTTTTTTCAGTTTTGTTTTGTGCTCTCACGACCTGCAATCCTTGTTCTTACGCCTTGGTTATGTTCAGTATATATACTAGAGAATATTAGGTCAACAAAAATGCTCTATATCTTTGATAATCATGGAGATTTGATTTGATTTTTCTCTTGTATGTTATGTTTCCAAAATAGGCCTAATCATGCCATCTTTGTTCTAATTTTCTCTTGCACGATTCGATATGCTATGCCATCTTGATTGGATTGTGATTCCTACAAAAATTAGATCAAAACCAATCCTTTTATATTTTTTGCAATTTATTTTATTTAATTTGAATTTTAAATAATAAAAAATCAAAATAAAATAAATAATGAAGATAATAAAGTGTAGAAGCTGATTTGGGTCGTGGACCATGTTTCCAATAAGATTCAATCATGAAAAGCTAGGCCCATTTGATAAAAAATGCACTTTTGAGCATATTTATCTTTTGACAATTTTGCAAAAATGGTCAACTTTGACAAGGCATAACTTCTCCATTTTTAATAGTGGAGAGGTGTTCTTGGACTTTTTATAAAGCTTAGGATGTCCCCTAAACAACCCTTTCGGTTTCATCTCAATTGGGTTTCCATATTCATGTAAGAAACTTTGACCCAAAAGGTGTTTTTGTTGACTTTTCAAAAGGACCTATAATGTAGAAATTCATATCTATTAATGAGTGCATATTTTGAACTTGTGGGATGAGGATGAATTGTAGGTAATTTCATCCTCTTCAAAATGAGCCTTGGATGGAAAATTTTTGATAAAGTGTGAAGAAGTTATGCTTGGTCAAAGTTTGGCTGACATGTCCTAAGAAACCCTAATTTAGCAACTTTTGAGTTTTGATGAATTTGGGGCATTCCTTGAGGAATCATGATCAAACCTTGATCAAATGATGGATATCTCTTAAAAATGTTGATGTTGACCAAAAACCTTGAAGTTTGACTGTATGTGGGCCACAATTGACTTTTGACCTGGTATAGTGGATTTTCAGGCATCTGGGCAATTGACTGAGCAAACTTCTTGTGCATGACCTGAAACTTGACATGGATGATCTTGAGAACATATTGGGACCATTTAAGGCATTTGGTACCTTTGGAGTTCCCACACCCTGATGAAAATGGAAACCCTAGTTTGAGGTACATTGCCTTAGGAGAGAGTTTGTCTGGTCAACTCTTGGGCATCCTTGAGCAAATTGGTAATCTTAATGGGCATGTGTTGAGTAAAATGAGAGGGAAAATTTTGGGGTACAACACCTAGGTTTTCAATTCTTAGCGTAATTCATCATTTATTCAATTGGTAGTGATTTATCATGTAAGGTTAGGTTTTATTGAAATGATGCTAAATATTAAATAAATTACAAATTTATAGGTGTTTATATTTAAACTCTTGAACTTTAGGATATTTATCCATGGTTTCTATATCCAACTCTGATTAAAGGTAAATTATTTTTAATTTAAAAATAAATAAAAAGATGGCGTTTGATTTATAAGATGACACAAAGGTTCTTCAAATAACCATGGTGAAATGGGTGTCATAGTATGTATTATTTGTAGTAGTAAAATAACCTCTAAAAAAATCAATATGCCAAACAATGTAAACAAATCCATAACAATAAAATAAATATCATGTATACACATAATTTTTTTCCTAGTTTGATCAAAATGATATAATTTGGAGAGACTTTAACTCTCCAATCCAATATAGTAATAGAGTTGTTATAAGAGATTATAATATGAGTTATTAGAAAATATCATTTTAAGTTCACAAGAAAATCTCATATATTCTAGTCAAGTGTTTTACAATGTTTTCTCCACTCAATATATGAATCACACAATCTGAGGGTGTTTAGAAGTGTTTCTCAATCCGTTTATCCTAAAAAAATCCAATTCTTAAAATAATAAATCCTAAGTATTAGAGTATAGTTAGTTGAGGTAGATAAAAGTTAGTTAAGTTAGTTATAGATACTAACTAACATTGTGTATATAAGGACATGGATGAGTTCACCATGTGATGATGATGATAATAAAACTTCATAGCAAGAAGTTCTTAGATATTCAATCTCTCTCATTCTCATTTACTAAGCTATCACTCGCATATAAAATTCTTCTTCACCATGAGTGTGATACGGTGGGAGAACTGACTTGAGGTTTTGCGTTTGTGTTCGCAAATGTTTCGGTTTATCAAGAGTCGCCATTGACGTTTTATTTTATCCAAAGGAAAGGTCAAAAAGCACAGGAAAGACATTTGAGATGTTTTCTTGAGTTCGGGGAGTAGATTATGAAAAGGGAAGGTGCAAGCACCCTTTTCATCCATGGTTATCCATGGGCTCTTAGTTACTTATTTAGATCACTTGCTTTTCAATTGTTTGAAATGGTGCTTTGTGTGTGGTTTTGAAAATGTTTTAAAAAGAGGCCATCATTGTGGCAACCTTTGTAAGGATTCTTGTTTGAATATATACAAAGGTGTTTGTCTTTTGAAAAGGTATTTCAATGTTTGAAAGTTTTTTTTTGGGAAATGTTTTGAAATTGTATTGGGAGGTGTGTTTGAAAATAGCAAGGATGTTTTTGCAAGTTTTGATCAAGTAACTAAGAGTTGTCTACCCTATTTTACTCAAAGATCTTTCCTACACATTTTTAACCCTTTTGACAGTGTTGTTTTACCATTGTATGTGGTAAACAACCTTGTATTTGGATGTTAAACAGGACAGGCGCGGGTCATCGTATGGACCATGATAGCAATTGTGCTAAGTATCTTTAGCAAATTTTTGAGGGACTAGATCATTTTGTATAGGAAACCAAGATAGCGTCATCAAGGGACTATGATCTTTTTGTTTTGTTTTTGTTTTTCCAAGATACTCAACATGCATAACATGGCCATTTTCAAGGCAACAACTGGATTAAACCCTAGGGGTGCATGTGTGCATTGTGTTGTCAATTTACATGTTTTTTTGTCTTTGTATTAGTCAAGCTATTTGTTTTGATTTTGGATTTTTGCATACAAACCCTAATCTCTAACATGGCATATTTGAAAGCATAAAATGCGTAAAATAAACCTAAGATATTACAACATTGATATGGGGAGGGGGATACAATTTTTGAATAAGGGATTATTTTTGCAAGAAATTAAAACCCTAAATTATTACAACCAAATAGAATTCTTTTGTATCAAATAAATAAGCAATATTTAAATAAACAATTTAAATATAAATATGCAAAATGTTATAAATATGTAAAAGATGTTTTTATTTATTTTTATGTATGTAAAAATATAATATTTAATGTATTAAAAAAAATAAATAAAATATTATTTTTATTAAGGGTAAAAGCCCTAATTTTCTTTTAAGAAAGTATGTATATATTAATTATATTATTCATGTACAATAAAATAAATAAAAATATATTCAAGTGTCAAAAAATAATATATATTAGAAAAAATATTATTTTAGTATGTAAATAATAAAAATAAAAGGATAATGCTTTTATGTATTATTTTCAAATTTTTATTAAATAAAATAAAAGTATGTTATCTAATAATTATTTTCATGTTAGAAAAATAATAAAAAAATGTAAAATAAAATATGAAAATTTATGAAAATGTTTTTAATATTTTTTATGTTTAGAAAATAATAAAATAAAATGAGAAATAAAAAATAAATACAAAAATACAAAAATATAAAGAAATGGGTCAGGGGGTATGAACAGCAAAGAGGGGGTGCCAAAAACAAGGCCAAACCAAGCCCATCCCAGATCAGCTTCATCTTCAACCTTTGAAACTAAAAAAACGCGCGCCCTGTACAAAATCTGGAAAACCTGCATACGTGCTCTAATGCAAAAACTCATAACACAAAAGTTATAGCATTTTTCAAGACGATTCCAACAATGTAAAGAACTCAATCTAACTCTCAAAGACCAGAGAGAATTTCTCTGGCCCTAATTTCTAAACTAACTTTTTCATGAAGTTCATGAATCAAATTCTCTTAACACGATTAACTTAAATGAAATCTAAGCATATGTACAGCTTCAAGGCTATGAGTACTACATTTTTTATTCACAAACCTAAGCCTAATGATTCCTAAATAGAGAGATAGGATGTTGACAAAAACCTGTTTCAGTTGAAATCGTGTATGGTAATGTGGAACTTTTCAGTGAGATCTGAAGTGCTTGGGAGCTTGCCTAAACTTCCTCTGATCTTCCCCAATGCATAGTTTGCTTTGGATTTTCTTGAACAAGCTTGTAGAACTCAACCTGCACAAGCTGAAAATAGAGATGGTGAAGCTTGCAAATGGAGTTAAAGTCAGTGGCCAATTATTGTGATAGCTTGGATAGGTTATATGGAATGTATTGGAACAAGTTTGGGGTAAAACGCACGAGTAACTTGTGAGATGGAAGTGAAACTGCAAGGAGTGCCGTGTTTTGCAAAAGGAAGGTGATTTTGTGTTTTAGAAGGCTTGAGGGTTCAATAATTCGTGTTTCTGGCTCAAGGCAATGTAAAAACTTGTTTCAAAATGCTTGCAAGATTTGGTTATAACAGATATGCAAGTTGTGGCTTTTGGCAAGTTTACTTGTATTTTAAGCAAAAGTAAGAAATGATGCAAGACAGGCCTGTACAGGCTATCTACCAGCTTGCACTTTATGATCTTGCCCCCCTCAGTTTGTGGATATTGTTTGCTGTACAAGATTTTATTCAAGGCTCAAGAATGCAATGTGACATAAAGCAAATTTGACAAAAATGGCAATGTTGCCTTTTTGCTATTTTTGGATTAATCTCTTGTGTAATCCTCCCATGATCAGAACAAAGCCTCAAACCAATGGATTTGCATTTAATTATTGAGTATGAAAGGGTTTAGGGACCTGTAATCAAGTACAAATGAAGCTGGACAGAAGTTGCAACTTGTATCAACATGAAAATGCCATGGATCAAAAATGAGTTTTTGCCACATTCAAACCTTCGATTCTCTCTAACCGTAAATGATTTTGGAGAGTTCTTGGACATTTTGGAAATCTTGTAACATGCTCTACAATCCATATTTGAAATGGATTTTGATATTCCAAGTGTAACTAGGTGAAAAATTGCCATGAATATAGGTCAAAATCCTGCCTAAACTAGGGCAAAATTTCACTAAGTTAAAAGTTTCATGGACACTTGTTCCAAAAATCATAACTTCAGATCCAAGCTTTTTTTGAGAAAACTTTGTGAATCAAAGTTTTATATTTTGTGGAGGACTACAACTTTCATTTTGGAAGTTTTATTTGAATCCAATTTCATCATGGTGAAAATGTTGGGCAAAGTTGGGAAAAAATAAGAAAATTTCATAACTTAGAAAAATTCTAAGTTATGAAATTTTTCAATCTTAAACCCTAATTTGAAAAATTGGGTTTCTTGATGAACAATTTTCATGTTTTGACAAATCTTGATGAAAAATGACCCTTGGCACTTGATTTTGACCAAAAAGTCAAAGTTTGACTTTTCAGTGTACAATTGATTCTTGATCAGTTGACTGGAAAATTCATCTGTCAATCCAATGCAATTAAGATCTTTTGAACCTTGTGAATAGGTCAAGATGATGCCATTGATTCCTTGAATCCATGCTTGGACCCAATTTTCCATTGGCTAGGTGAAAAGTCTGAAATTGCCCTTTTGTAGTAAAAACCCTAAAAAATGCCCATTTTGCCCTTTTGATGATCTGATCAAATTTCTTGAGGAGTTATGGTCCAAACTTAATCAAATGGTTCATATGAGCTTATAATGTTTATGTGGATCAAAATTTATGAGGTTTGACTGTAAATTGGTCACAATTCACTTTTTCCCTAATATAGCTGATTTTTAGGTCAACTGTCCAATTGACTGGGCAAAAATTTGATTCAAAGCTTGAAACTTGGTATGAGCAAACATATAAGTCCAACATGAAGCATGATAGTCACATTGAGCATTAGAAGTCCAAAATTCCTTGTGCAAACTCAAACCCTAATTTAGGTCAACAATGCAATGAGATGACTTGAGCAGAGCAAACCCTGGATTGGTCTTGAGTTTAAAGAGTCTTGTGATGAGAAATATTGATAAAATGAGAGGGAAAATTTTGGGCTACAACAGATTCCCCTGTTCAATCTTCTTGAACCTGAAGAGTTAGATTGGCGAGTTTGCCTTTCGTGACTCGAAGGTAAAAGAGGATTGGACACTAGAGTGCCCGTAAATTTGCGCTCGTCAGAGTATGGTTGAGGGAATGGGCTTAAAGATGCAATTTGGAAGATGTGATAGAATCTTGTCGGAGATGGGATTAAAGATGCCATCCAAGAAAATTGATCGCATGAGAGATTCCTTTATGAGAGCCCGTATACCTGTTGTTGAGGAGGACTACGCCGGGGAATGCTGGTCTCTGTCGTGGTAGAAATAGAACTTCAGTCGCATGTTATTCTACTGGGGAGATATCTCTTGGTTGAAGAGGTGACAATGAACTGCTATCTGGTCAACATCCAGTCTTCACAGTCTTGTATTGCTATCTGGTCAACGTCCAGGCTTCACGATACTTTACTTCTTATCTGGTCAACGTCCAGTCTTCAGAAGGAAATCAAAATGGTTATCCGGTCCCCTTCGGGTTTCCCTTTAATTTTGGGGCCTAATAATATCCGGTTGAATCCGAGCTTCAAAGTAATTGGCCGAGTAAACTGTTATTTGGTCAACGTCCAAGTTTCAAAGTATACCTTACTGTTATCTGGTCAACGTCCAGGATTCACAGTATACCTTAATGTTATCTGGTCAACATCCAGGTTTCACAGTTTTGTATTGCTATCTGGTCAATGTCCAGGCTTCACAATACCTTGCTTCCTATCTGGTCAATGTCCAGGTTTCAGAAGAATTTGCAGGGGATTCAACTATTTTCCGGTCGATCTCCGGGCTTCAGTATAATTAAGGTATTATCTGGTCGAATCCAGGCTTCATAACTGGAACAGGAATCTGCCCCTTGATTTGGATAAACAAATAGGAAAGCATCCGTGTCTGGAGCATTTCTAAGCCATTTTCTGAGCTTTGACTATCTGTTTTTAGGTAGCTATTAATTTCTTCCTGAAAAGGGTAGAATGTTAGCTGAAACACAAAGTTATGTTGCATGAAATGTATGATGCAATATATATGTTTTATCAATGTTCATGATTTATGAATGTATTGTATGCGCATATAAGATGATTAGTTGTTTTGCTGAGGAAAATAAATCCTGGATAACTGGAGATAATAAAATCTTTGACTGCTGTCGGGGAGAATAAATCCTTGACCACTGCTGGAGATTCGGGTTTTGACAACCTCTGTGGAGATAAGTTATATTGCTGGGGAGATTAGTAGTTTGGGTTGTATGCCAATCTATTGGGGATTTCAAGAATGAGAATCTCCGTTCTGTTGGGGGTATCAGGGGAAAACTGAATGGTTTCTGATGGCGATTAGTAGATCAAAGTTTCATCTCCGCAGGGGATCTTAATGACGTGCCGATTTGATCGGATATGGAAACTTGACTTCGTTGAGGAAGAAGGTTTAAAAATAACTCTCTTGGGAATTATCTGGTTTTAAAGCGACTCTTCAGGGGAAATTGGAGGAGACTGGATGGTCTCCATTGGTGTTAAAAGGTTGAAGGTTAGACTCCGTTTGGGGAAGAAAGTTTTAAAGTTTTGCTCCGCTGGGGATTGGGAGTTTGAAAACTCAGCTCTGATGGGGATTCTTGAAATTTAACTCCGCTGGGGATATGTATTTCAAGGCTTTAGTTCTGCCGAGGATCCGGATGATGTATTGCAGGGGATTCCTCCTGGAATAGCCTAAAGACATTTTCCTATACCTTCATCCTATCAGTAATTATTCTTTCTCATTTCATTTTATTCGTAAGCAGTGATTATATTCAAATGCATATGCTCATTGGACGTTTTCAAATAAAACACAAGTATATAAAAGGAAGAAAAGGCAAACAATTTTCTACACTTTGAAGTATCTTTGTATTAACTTTGTGTAAGTATTTTGTACAAAGGAGACATACATCCTAGTAAGAGAATGTTGTCATAAAATTGAGAAAAATTTATACAAAGAAAGATGGATATGTGTAACAATTCCATGGGGTTCCCATTCGGCTATAGCCTTCGTAACTCCGAGTATCTCGTCCATTCGTTGCTTCGTCCGTCGATGATTTGATTGATAAGAAGCTTGGAGCTTGTTCGTGAAGAGATTGTCCTTAAAGTGATCTGAAGAGACATAGTCATACGCTTTAATTCCATAACTTTTTCCTGGATCGCCCTTTCGGGTTTTCGATCCACTGGGAAACCCTTTTTTGCCCAAGTCGCCCTTTCGGGTTTTCAACTTCTCGGGTCGTTTATGCGTAGCATCTTTTGACTATATCTGCGTTTTTAGGGTGCGGCAGATCGTCGCCGTCCATGGTGGTTAGAATCATAGCCCCACCAGAAAAGAGGTTTTTGATCACAAATGGTCCTTCATAGGTAGGAGTCCATTTGCCCTTGGGATCACTTTGCAGCAAGATGATCCGCTTGATTACAAGATCTTCGACTTGATATACCTGGCGCCTGACTACTTGTTGAAAGCCTTTATCATCCGTTTTTGATACGTTTGACCATGACAAACAGCAGTAAGTCGCTTCTCGTCAATCAAGTTAAGTTGATCAAGTCGGGTCTGAATCCAACAGTCTTCACTCAAACCAGCATTCTTCATGATTCTCAGGGAAGGAATATGAACTTCCATAGGTAAAAAAGCTTCCATACCGTATACCAAAGAAAAGGGTGTTACCCCAGTTGATGTTCGCGCCGTGGCACGGTACCCGTGCAGAGCAAATGGTATCATCTCAAGCCAGTCCTTGTAGGTGACTATCATCTTTTGAATGATCTTCTTGATATTTTTGTTCGCAGCTTTGACATCACCATTCATCTTTGGTCGGTAGGGAGATGAATTGTGATGTTGAATCTTAAACTGCTCGCACAGAGTGGTGATCATAGTGTTGTTCAGGTTTGTACCGTTGTCCGTGATGATCCTGTCCGGGATACCATACCGGCATATGAGGTTCTGCTTGATGAAGCGGGCAACCACATTCTTTGTAACGGAGGCGAAGGAAGCTGCTTCGACCCACTTGGTAAAGTAATCAATGGCCACCAGGATGAAGCCGTGTCCATTGGATGATGTAGGCTTGATCTCTCCAATCATGTCGATACCCCACATTGCGAATGGCCAAGGGGCTGTTAGGACATTGAGAGGAACTGGAGGAATATGTACCTTGTCCGCATAGATTTGGCATTTGTGACAAGTACGGGAATATTGATGACAGTCAGCTTCCATGGTAGACCAGTAGTAGCCTGCCCGTAGAATCTTCTTAGCCATCGTATGTCCACTCAAGTGAGTGCCAAATGTACCACTATGCAGTTCAGTCATGATCTGCTCAGCTTCAACCTTGTCCACACAACGAAGCAGAACGCAATCATGATTGCGCTTGTATAAGATACCATTCCTCAGGAAGAACTTGGCAGCAAATCTCCTTAAGAACTTTTTGTCATTGACTGAAGCTCCTTCAGGGTATTCTCGAGTCTTGAGATACCTTTTGATTTCGTGAAACCAGGTTTCGTCCACTACTTCTTCGGTATTAATCTCGTGATAATGTGCAGGTTCATCCGTTCGCTCGATGGTAATTTGGGGAGCCTCATTATCCCAGTTAATTTTAAACATGGAAGACATTGTAGCTAGAGCATCCGCTAACTGATTTTCTTCTCGCGGGAAGTGCTCAAAGATAATCTACTCAAAATGAGGTAACAATGTCAAGACATGTTCTTTGTATGGGATGAGATTAGGATGTTTAGTGTCCCACTCTCCTTTGATTTGACTGATAACCAAAGCTGAGTCCCCAAACACAACCAAAGATTTGATTCCTAAGTCAATAGCAGCCTTGAGACCAAATATACAAGCTTCATACTCGGCCATGTTCTTGGTGCAGCTGAAGTAGAGTCTAGTAGTGAAAGGTGTGTGGCAACCTTTTGGAGAGATAAGTATCGCGCCGATACCGTTTCCAAATGCATTTGAAGCACCATCAAAGTACAGGGTCCATCGGGATCCTTGTTCAGGTCCGTCATACGGTCCGTTACCTTCAATGTTGTCCAATGTCATAATGTCTTCGTCGGGGAAGTCGAACTTCATGGATTGGTAATCTTCGACAGCTTGATGAGCTAGATGGTTAGCTAGTTCACTCCCCTTTATAGCTTTTTGGGTTGTTTACTGGATATCATACTCAGTCAGGATCATTTTCCATCTAGCGATTCTTCCAGATAAAGCAGGCTTTTCGAAGATGTACTTTATCGGATCCATTTTAGAAATCAGCAAAGTGATATGTGTCAACATATACTGCCTTAGCCGGCGAGCAGCCCATACCAAAGCGCAGCAAGTTTTCTCGAGCAGTGAGTAGCGAGTCTCACAGTCGGTAAACTTTTTGCTAAGGTAATAAATGGAATTCCCTTTTCGACCAGACTCGTCATGTTGGCCCAATATGCACCCCATTAAGTTATCCAAAACAGTCAGATACATGATTAGCGGCCTCCCTTCGACAGGTGGCATCAAGATAGGAGGTTCTAGCAAATACTCCTTGATTTTATTGAAAGAAACTTGACAGTCATCATTCCATTCAACCACCTGATCTTTCTTCAACAGCTTGAAAATTGGTTCACAGTTAGATGTTAGGTGAGAAATGTACCTTGCAATGTAGTTTAGGCGTCCTAAGAAACCTCTGACCTCCTTTTCAGTGCGAGGGGCAGGAATTTCTTGTATGGCTTTGACTTTGGCAGGATCAACTTTGATGCCTTTGTTGCTGACGATGAATCCCAAGAGTTACCGGACCTGACTCTGAAAGTACACTTGCTAGGGTTCAGTCTGAGCTTATACTCCTTCAACCTGACAAACAGCTTTTGTAGATGGTCGAGATGTTCTTCTTCTGTATGTGAACGGGCTATCATGTCGTCTACGTAGACTTCGATCTCATGATGTATCATGTCATGAAACAAAGCTACCATGGCTCGCTGATAGGTTGCCCCGACATTCTTCAGTCTGAATGGCATCACTTTATAGTAGAAGGTACCCCACTGCGTAACAAAAGTATTCTTTTCCATGTCTCCGGGGGCCATTTTGATCTTGTTATACCCTGAAAATCCATCCATGAAAGAAAATACCTTATGTTGAGCTGTGTTGTCAACCAAGATGTTAATGTGCGGTAGTGGAAAGTCATCTTTAGGGCTAGCCCTGTTTAAGTCTCGGTAATCCACACACATTCTAACTTTGTCGTCTTTTTTAGGCACGGGCACAATGTTAGCAACCCATTGTGGATAGGAGGTAACAGCAAGGAACCCGACATTGAATTGTTTCATCACTTCGGCTTTGATCTTTTCAGACATATCAGGCCTCATTCGGTGGACTTTCTGTTTAATTGGTGGACAGTCTTCTCTTGTAGGGAGACGGTGAACCACAATATTTGTATCGAGTCCCGGCATGTCTTCATAGGACCAGGCGAAGATCTCAACATATTCATTCAACAGCTGAACTAAGCGCTCTTTGACATTTGGATTTAGGTTGGCACCCACTTTAACTTCTTTTTTGTCTTCAACAGTACCCAAGTTGATAGTCTCTAACAGCTCTTCATGGGGAAGAATAGCCCTTTCTTCCTGTTGTAGAAGTCTAGCCAACTCTCCAGGAACTTCACAGTCTTCATCACCTTCGTATTCAGCATGATTGACCAGATCTTCAGAGTCACTGAAGGCCATAGCATAATTGTTACCCATGGAATCCAAAGTGGATGGGTACCTGCATTTTGTGAGTGTGGGTGTGTGTAAGGGATAGCCACCTTTAAACAAAATAAAATGTAAAAAGAAAGAAAATGAACACAAAAGTTTATATATGAAAAACGTCCATGATTCATTAAAAATGGCATATGAAAATGAAGAATCAAAACCCTTACAAGTGGACCCATATGCCCCGGGTAAGGCACAAGGCAAAAAGAGTGTACGAATTGTTTAATAATTATTATAGACCAACAAAAATGTTCGAAATATAAATTACCGATTGATTAAAGTAATGGGAACGAAGTCTTTCGCCTCCCAGTTGTTCAGTCCTCCTTCAATGGTCGGGAAAATCCAATCTTCAAAATTGTTCTCATCTTCAACATCATCCAAAGCATGAACTCCGTGATGAGTGATCTTTAATAGTGGTCCTCCAGCCCGAGAGCGACGCACAATCTTCTGACTAGCAGCAGTGAAATCCAAACCGAACTTATCTGCCTTGAAAGGAAAATCTGGTAGCTGACCCCATACTATACTCCCTCCTTCCTCGATCACAGCCTTCGCATCTTTAAGGGATGACATCCGGGACACAGGCTTGGTAATGATAGTTACAGAAGGTATTGTCTTAGCTGCCGCAACTTCAGGAGAAACCTCTTCAAAGTGTTGGAAAGGGGTTTCTATGAATTCGCCATCTAACTCCACATAGCGGAATGAGTTAAGGTGGCTTATCATATACTCCTCCTCACCATGAACTGTTATGATTTTACCATGGACTGGGTATTTGAGCATTTGGTGTAGAGAAGAAGTGACTACACCAGCGTTGTAGATCCATGGTCTTCCCAACAAGCAAGAGTATGAAAGACGGATGTCCATCACATAAAATGTAGAGTTGAAAATTTATGTTCCCACCTTAATTGGGATGTCCACCTCCCCGTGGACCATCCTCTTAGAACCGTCGAAGGCTCTAACAATGATATTGTTGGGCTTTAAGGTCAAACCCTCACAGTCCAATCTGTCCAATACTTTCTTTGGTAGGACATTTAAAGACGACCTGGTATCAACAATGAAATAGGAAAGGGCAGGGGTGCCATGTCTAGATCAAAAACTAGAGCTCCTATGAAAAGAACATGCTTTAAATGTGGTGATCTTGGGCACTTTAAAGCAAATTGTCCAAATAAGAGTGTGTTATTAAAGAAGTATACCAACAACAAAAACAACTCCAGACAAGAGTTACAAGAGGTGAGTTATGTCTCAAATGGTGAGGATGATTGCTTCTCGGTTTCAGAGTAAGACCAAGATATTTATGGGAGATATATGCTTGATTCATGAGCTTCACACCATATGTTCCCAAATAGTAAGTGGTTTACTACCTACAAAAGAACAGATGATGGTACAATTTTAATGGGGAATAACCATGCCTTTAATATTATGGGGTATGGTACAATAAGAATCAAGATGAATGATGGAGTGGTAAGAACTTTGAGAAGTGATACATGTCCCTAATTTGCAGAAAAACCTTATTTCTCTTGGTGTGTTAGAGGAAAATGGTTGCAAAATAATCTTGGAAAATGGAGTCTTAAAGGTTGTTCAGGGTTCGTTGGTTGTGATGAATGGGGTTCGTCACAGGAATCTTTATCCTCTTATGGGGGAAACTGTCATGGGTGATTTGGCAGTTAGAATCAATAGAAATAAATATCAGACTGAATGTACGAGTATGTGGCACATGCGTCTTGGGAATATATGTGAAAAGGGTCTATCATTGTTTGGTGAGAAAGGTTTGCTGAAGAACATGGAAAAGACATGTATGGAATATTGTGAACATTGTGTGTATGGAAAAGCACATAGGTTGCAGTTTTTTATAAGTAAGCATAAAAGCAGTGGGTTATTAGACTACATACATACTGAAGTTTGAGGTCCGGCTCCGGTTACTTCTAAGGGTGGTTCCAGGTACTTTGTTACATATGTTGATGATCATTCTAGGTATGCTTGGATTTATTTTCTTAAGCATAAGATTGAGGTATTTGATATTTTTAGGTGTTGGAAAGCAATGGTTGAGAACAGAACGGGTAGAAAGCTGAAAACTCTGTGATCGGATAATGGTACAAAGTATACAAATGGAGCTTTCAAGAGGTTTTGTGATCATGAAGGAATTTTTAGACACTGGACATTCAGAGGCACACTAGAACAAAATGGAGTCACGGAAAGACTGAACCGTACACTTCTTGATAAAGCAAGGTGTATGTGCTCTAATTCTGGGTTAGGTCTAGAATGGTGGACAGAGTCGGTTGCTACAACTTTTTATGTAGTAAATAGATCCCCACATTCTAGTTTAGATGGAGACATGCCCTATAGGGTGTGGTCAACTGAACATGCTAATTATGAAAGACTGTAAATTTTCAGATGTACAACTTATTATCACATTAAGGAAAACAAACTTGATAATAGAGCCAAGAAAACTATCTTTCTAGGATGCAAAAGGGGTCAAAGGCTATCGTCTTTGGAGTAAGGAATATTCTAAGTTTTTGATCAGGAGGGATGTTACATTTGACAAAAAATGTGTGGTAGCTTTGTCAAAAGCTATAAAACCTAATGATGGTGATCTGACGATATCAAATGAGCAAGTTATTGAGATAGAATCTGAAGACCAACCAAATTCTAGCCGTGGTCAGGTGGAGAATCCTATCGCTAGTGAAGATGAGGAAGAGGATCAACATGACCATGAGGAGGTTCATCAGGAAAATACACATGTGTTACAACAACAACAACAATAATCTTTGGATACCACTAGACCAAAGAGAAATTATAAACCAGTTCAGAAGTTTGGGTCAGACAGACCTCTGAGGCATTATGGGAAGGTCAACTTGGTGGAATATGCACTTTCAGTTGAATATGATGAGTCGATCACCTTAAAGAAAGCTATCAAAGAAAAAGATAAAGAGAGTTAGTTGGTTTCTATGGAGGAAGAGATGCAATCTTTTTACAAGAACAAGACATGGGAGGTGGTCCCATTTCCTGTAGGAAAGTCTTCTATCGGTTGTAAGTGGGTGTATAAAAGAAAAGAAGATCATACTAAGTCATGCAGTACAAGATATAAGGCTAGACTAGTAGCCAAGGGTTTTGCACAAAAGGAAGGTGTTGATTACAATGAGATATTTTCTCTGGTGGTGAAACATACTTCTATTCAAGTGCTATTAAGTTTAGTAGCTCATGGTGATTTTTAGTTGGAACAACTAGACGTGAAGACATCCTTCTTGCATGGAGACTTAGATGAGGAAATATATATGTATCAACCCGAGGGATACAAGGTTAATGGTAAAGAGAGTCAGGTATGTCGCTTGAGAAAATCACTTTATGGGTTGAAACAATCTCCTAGACAGTGGTACAAGCGATTTGATTCTTTTATGATAAAACAAGGTTTCTCTAGAAGTAGTTATGACAGTTGTGTCTATATTCAGAAGCTTCATGGAGGTGATTATATCTATCTATAATTATACGTCGATGACATGCTTATTGCTTTAAAAAACAAGGTGGAGATAGATAAGTTAAAGTTTAAACTTGGTAAAGAGTTTGAGACGAAGAATTTGGGTGCTGCAAAGAAAATACTATGTATGGAGATTAGAAGAGAGCGAACAAACCGAAATTTTTTCTTGAGTCAAAAAGGATATTAGAGAGGTTTGTTGAAATGTTTGGAATGAAAGGTTCTAAGTCGGTGGTTACTCTATTAGCTCCACATTTTAGGCTTTCTGGTAATCAATCTCCCACTACAGCAGAAGATAAGGCATACATGGAAAATGTACCTTATGCTAGTGCAGTTGTCAGTTTGATGTATGCTATGATGTGTACATGTTCGGATATTTCACAAGCGGTAAGTTTTTTCAGTAGGTTCATGGCGAATCTCAGAAAGGCACACTAGGAAACGGTGAAATGGATTTTGAGGTACTTAAAAGGTACCATTAACACTGGTTTGTGTTTTGGTGGAGATACATGTCAAATAAGTGGGTTTGTTGATTCAGATTATGATGGCGATTTAGATAGATGACAAACTACTACTGGTTATGTGTTTTAAATACACGGTGCTCCAGTTAGTGTGCAGTCTATGTTAGACTCTATAGTGACACTCTCTACTATGGAAGCCGAGTACATAGCCGTAGCAGAAGGAGTAAAGGAAGCCTTGTGGCTGAGGGGTCTTCTAGGTGATTTGGGCATTAAGCAAGAATGGGTGAGACTTACGTGTGATAGTCAAAGTGTAACTCATTTGGCTAATAATTAGGTTCATCATGCTCGGACCAAGCATATTAATGTAATGCATCATTTTGTACGAGATATCGTAGAGGAAGGTCATATTTCTCTGACGAAGGTATATACTGATGATAACCCAACTAGCATGTTAACCAAGGTTGTGTTAGGTAGCAAGTTCTAACACTGCTTGAAGTTGCTAGACATTATTCCATATTCGTCCAAAATTTGAATATTTCAAATTATGAACAATGTGGAGAATTGTGGAAAGATTTAACACCTAAATATGGAAATAGGAAAACAACGACTTATATGTGTTTTAAAATATGATTTAGTCATTTTATAGTATGTGGATTACTATATATAAGATAAAGCATTAGTTTGTAATAAGAATTACAACATACAGTGTAACAAAGTTATTAGTTTTTTTTCTCTTATAATAATAATTTCATGCTTTCTTCTTAGACATTTATTTCTTCATACAAGTTTATTTTTCTAGCTACGTTATTTCGTGTTCAACTATAGGAAGGTGATATTTTGTATCGTTAATAGAAGTCAAAATTCCATTGTGACTCCAACACTTTGAATTGATTTTTATTATACAATACATACTCAATATTCCTTCTATGATATTGGAAAACAAGAAGCAGTTATTTTTCCTAGCTAAGTGATTGTATATGTGGGTTCAACGCTTTTAGTTCGTGAAGTGTGGTTACTATTTGGCGTTGTTGTGTTGTCCTTTCTTGTTTTTTTTACATGTTTTGTTTAGAGAATATAATTTGTTTGTTTTGGGATTTGGATTGAAATACTCTTAGATGGAATGCATGCATTTATAAATTTGGCTATGCAAATGCCGTCTTTTTTTAGTACACTAAATGTCTTCTATATATGTTATGATATTTGTAAGCAAGTGGATATGATTTAAAATGTTATTTGCTATTAATAGATAATAATATGTATGGAATGAGTAACTTAAAGCGTTATTTGTATTGATTTGAATGTAGCTTTTTGATATTTACACACCAAAAGTATGATTTTTTGTACAAGAAAAAAAAACAAAAACAATGTATTACACTAGCGTTTTGTAGAGAGTGTTATAAATGAAACATCCTATAATAGCACTTTTAAGAGAAAGCGCTATCAAACATGTGTGATATATTAGAGTTTTCTTTGAGAGTGCTATCAAACATGTGGCATATATTAGCGTTTTCTTTGAAAGTGCTATCAAACATGTGTCTTATAATAACACTTAGTTTGAAAGTGCTATTAAAATCAAATAAAAAAACACACAAAATGCCTACTTCAATAGTGTTTACGGTAAAATGCTATTAAAAACCGGTACTTTAATAGCGCTTTTAAAGTCCTATTAAACAAAAAATGTTTACAATAGCGGCGTGGTTAATAGTGCTTTTAAGCACTATCAAAAACAAAAAAGTGCTATTAAATAGCTTATTTGGCGTAGTGATTGCATGTTGTTATAAACGAGTAATTGAGGACGTCGCAACATTTTGACAACATCTTCATCGGATCTCTGAAGTGGCGGCTTCGCACCATTAAAGTAAACAAAAGTAAGGTGAGAATATGTTTGTGCCATATCTGATTTGTGGTGTGTGATGTCTAATTTGTGGTGTATGATGTTGAAGAAATGATTTAGACACCCTATTTATAGATGTTTTGGAACAATTTGGTCCCAAGAATTTTTATTATGTGTCAGGACATGTTTTGGAAATACATTTTCGAAGTGTTTTCAGAAGTACACTTCTGAAACATTCCTTGAATTGTTTCTTTTTTTAATTTCAGAAATATATTTCCGAATTATGGAGAGACATAACTTTATCTTAAATATTTTCGAAAGTGTATATCCAAATTCATCCCAAATTTTAATATTTTGGATGCTTTCGGAAATGTATCTCTGAAACACCTTAATTTAGGGTGCGTTCGGAGATAAATATTCGAAAAATATTTTCGAATTTTGAAGAGTTTTTTCCCCACCCCACAAAGAAATTTTCTATATTTTTGTGAAACACATTGCACTATAAATAAAACAGAAATTTATTGAGTCAAATATGAACGTTTTTTAATTTAATTAGTATAGTAATGCTTTTGACATGGATTTCAAAAAATAATTAAAAAATGGGTCTTTACATTTCTTAAATAAAATATTACATTCTTTTCCCTTTTCTATTTACAAACTCCACTATAATACTGAAAATAGTAAGAATAATTTATTTCATCTTCATATTAAAAGCACTCATATTTGTATATTACTTTAAGTGTGCATTTTCAAATTAGTAAGTGATTATATATAAAGAAGTAGTGCCTTTTTAGGTCAGCATTTCCATCAAACAAACGAAGTGTCCAAGAAGATTATTAGAAGACGAACAAAAAAGGCAAAGAAAGAAAAAAAGTTAAAGAAGAAAAGAAAGGAGGCAGATCCCCAAATAACGTAAAGCAACAAAATCCTATTTATCTTTTAAACTGTAACACCTTTGCATGATATTCTATTCTACAATCTGTCGTCCTCTTAAGAAACAAATGACATGCTTTTGTTGGAGCATGTGGGGTTTCATGTAATTTGTTGGGTTCACATGTTTGGCCAACAAATTGGAGGCTATGCCTATTCTTATTTCCACCATACAAAAAACTCATAAAATATATGACCCACTTCATCAAAATGGTTCAACAAGATCATTTAGTATAAAATATAGAACCCACTTCATCAAAATGGTTCAAGAAGATCATTTAATGTCCCTATCAATAATTATATTATTATATATAATAATCATATAACATACTGTTGTACTCTAATTTTTACCCATAAGATTCCTCTATCATATCATATCAACTCAATCACAATAAAATCACACTAGGGTTGGTTCTTCTCTTTATCTTTAGCTTTGCTCATGGGAAATCACCAAACACTTTGACTTGTATTTTGTGATCATCTATGTTTTGTATTGATTAACTTTTAACTAATAAATACAATGAATATTTTCCCTAATTGATGATATTATAGGTAAAAGCACAACACATTCCATCAAGTTGATCTATAGGTTCATGAGTTTATTCCCATGCCTTCTTAAACAAAGCTTCATTGAGATTCAAGTTTCATCATTGAATATGTTTTGAATTAATATCATGACAATGTCTATTATGATCCATCATGCCTCAAGTTATCAAAGATAGTTAAAAGATGCAAGGGTTGGTTGGAGAAGTTTGACCTAATTGGACAAGTCTTTGATTTCTTGATCACAAGTGAATATCTCCCTCAATTCTCAATATTTGGAAGTGGTTATAGTTGCCATGGTTTTTCATTATCATCCTCAAAAACTTTTATTTACATGAAAAAAGTATTTGTCCAAGAAGATTTGTCAAAATTGAAAAGGTTTTCCAAGGCATTTTGTTGCTCTAGGAGCTAGAGTTTTAAACTTCTAAAGGTTATTTCTTACTCATCTTTTGGTATTTTTGAGTGATTCCAAAAACATGTTTCTCTTCAAAGTTTTATCAATAAATCACTTCAAAAGTTTCAAGAAAATTTTGTATGGAGGATACCTAATGATGAAGAAAGATTACAGGTCCTCTAGATAGGCCTTCAAAATCCCTTATGTGACTTCAAAAGATCATAACTTGGTAAATTTTTATCTCCTTAAGCCCACTCTTTTTCCATAATGATCTTAAAGATGTGAACTTCAACTCTTCATTTATGTGCTAAGCTTATAAATGGATGGAAGATGCCCTAAGGATGTAAAATATTATAGGTCATCTAATGAATTTTTACCAACTTCGCCAAGTGTTGGCTGAAGATTTTGATGATATTATTCGAAGCAAAGCAAGTTGTATGTTTCGATTGGAATAAAGCAAGATGTCATGTTTCGAAATGGTAGAAGCAGTACTTCGAATGGGCATATCAAAGCTTGGAGCTTCGAGTGACAGTTATGAGGATATCTTCAAAAGAAGTCTCGAAGTGGTAACAAGGCTGTGTCCAAGAAATGCGTTCGAAGCGAAGAAGTGCCAAAACATTTGAAATTCAAATGCAAGCGGGATGTTCGAAATTTAAAATATATGCGATGGAGCATTCAAAGACGCGTGGAAGCTAGAGAGAGGCATTGTTCTGCATGTTCTGAACGTGGCAGAATCTTATAGCAAGACCGTTATGGTCGAAGTAGTATAAATAGAAGTCTTAGCATTAGGATTTCGTGTGTCATATCTATTGTATAAAAAACTCAGTAAACATTCACAATACCACATGGCTAGGGAAACGAATGCACGAGCAATGTACGTATGATAACACCAAGTGTTTATGATTTAATAAAACTCTTTGTCATTTCCAGTATTTTCCTCTATCTTCATGTCAATACCATTCAAAAGCCTTTGCATTAAAATGTTTTCATTCGAAGTCTTTTTACTGATGCCTTACATTTAAATGTTTTCTTTCAATTTCAAATACTTTACATTTCAGAAACTTTTGTATATTTCATGCCTTTATCTTCATGCCTTTATCATTCGAACACCTTTTTTCATTTAAAGTCATTTTACTGTTTTCTTGCATTTAAACGCTTTCTTCATACTTCGAATCTTTTACATTCCAAAGAATCTTTTACATTACATGTTTTTATGCTTTGAAGTCATTTGCTTGTCTTTTCTACAGTTTTACATGTCTTTAAAATTGAACTTTATTCATGCAATTTAGTTTCGCGCGCATTTACTTGATCACGCCTTTAGATCTCTAATAGATTAATCGAAGTAAGTTAAACACCTACACAACATTCTAAATACCAACCATGAATATTAGTTCTATAATGAGAGTTATCCAAATGACCAATACATCATAGGATCAATCTAGTCGATCCTGCGAGTTACCAGAGAGATTGAATAACAGTCATTAAGATTATTCGATAGTTTGGAGGACTAGCGGTTGTTTACCAGAAATCACTGTAAACAAATTGGCACACCCGGTGGGACCCGTCATTGGCCATTACGAAATTTAGAACAAAATAAAAAATTGTTGAGACGTAACCATTGTAAAAATACTCTCTGAGTGATAAGTTTGTTGTTTTATGAACCTTAGAAGTGGTAGAATAACCAATAGCAACCAACCTTTATCCAGAAGAAAATGTTTGAACAAGATGTCTAATTCTGACAATCAACAAGGGGAACAAAATATCCCACATACAACAGGCACTAATATCTCCGCCTCGATGGGAACATCAAATGTGATCCCTTCGAATGCACAGTATGTTGCATCCTCTACCAGTAATATAGCCACTAATGGAACAAGTGGCATATCAACTAACAGTTCGATCCTAGGAAATACTGGAACCATTGGTTATCCTGGGGGATTTGTCCCACCATCAGGGACACAAACCCATTTCGCCACCCCACTAACTAGACCACCCGGTTTCGATGGTAATAGAACCAGAAATTCCTCTTATGGAATGCCAACATCTTTTATGGCAGGCTTACACAATTCCACATCGAATTCATCACCACAATTAGGGTCTGGGTCTGGGGAAAATCAGTTTATGACAAATAACCAAGGGTCAGTGGGTTATAGTGCAATGACTATCTTAACCACAGAAAACCAGTTGGCTTTTAGGAAATTAATGGATGACAGTAACCATAATATGATAGGAGTACTAGCACAAACTATGCAGGAGATATTTGCCCCAATAGTACAAAATGTGACTGTGACAAACAGAGAAAATGCAGATAACATGAGTCGAATAGCAGATTTCTTCGCTCCCCCAGAGAGGCGTAGGCAGAATCAGGAGGGAGTTCGAGCGAACGTACCTATTATAGAACAAGTTGCTAACGACCCACCCTATAGACCAGCCAGAGAGGAGGTTAATTTGGGGGCAAGGGCACAAAGGCTAGAAGCCCCAATGATCCAAGGCCCACAAAGGGAAATTATGGAACCAGGGGCAAGGGTCGAAAGGCTAGAAGTCCCAGAGTTTCGAGAAGAACAACCTAGAGGGGTTGTCATGGTGGGTCGAAATCAAGATGCTGATGCAGTCGTTCATAGAATTCGAAACGATAACATCTTGGCAGAAAATAATTTAACCACCATGATAGAGAGAATCATGGCCCAGAATGGCCTCAACACAGCAATTAGAAGGCCAAATTATGCCTCCCCTATATTAGATTACATAATGCACACTGATTTACCAAGGGGATATAAAGTCCCTAAGTTTACAAAGTTTGCTGGGGATACCAATGAGTCAACAGTCGAACATATAGCCAGGTATCTAACCGAAGCAGGAGATATAGCCAATAATGAAGACCTTAGGATCAAATATTTCCCAAGTTCCCTGACTAAGAACGCTTTCACATGGTTCACCACTTTGCCTCCTGGTTCCATTGATACTTGGGCTCTTTTGGAGATATTATTCCATGAACAGTTCTACATGGGACAATCAAAAATAAGTCTGAAGGAACTAGCCAGTGTCAAGAGGAAGTTCACTGAACCCATAGATGATTATCTGAATAGATTCAGGCTCTTGAAATCTAGATGTTTTACAGTAGTGCCTGAACATGAGTTAGTCGAAATGGCCGCTGGCGGCTTGGATTACTCTATTCGAAAGAAATTAGACACTCAATACTTGAGGGATATGGCTCAATTAGCCGATAGGGTTCGACAGGTCGAAAGGCTAAAGGCCGAAAAGGCCAGAGTCTTTAAAAATAACAAGAAGGAAAGGATATCCTATGTTGGAACTGAGGAAGCAGAAGATTATCCTGAATTCGAATTCGAAGAGGTCGAAATCGACCTCGCTGAATTAAAACAAGCACCACCTTACTCCTGCAAATTATTAGTTCCCACAAAAGGGAAAGAAATTGTTGAAAATGAGAAAAGTGACAAATTCCCAAAGAAGGTTTATACCTTCGATGTCACTAAGTGTGACGAGATTTTTGATTTACTTGTCAAAGATGGCCAACTCATTGTGCCATCAAATGTCAAAATACCTCCTTTAGATCAAAGAAAGAAAAGAGGATTTTGTAAGTATCATAGTTTCCTAGGCCACAAAACCTCACAGTGCTTTCTTTTCAGGGACCTAATTCAGAATGCAATTAAAGATGGCAGACTGAAGTTTGTTGATAAAGCAAAAATGAAAGTAGACGAAGATCCTTTGGACGTCGCAGACACCAATTACTCCGAGCCTGCATGCATTGGGGAAATTAACACGGCGGAAGCTGACCAAAGTGGCGCTCCAGTAGGAGAGAAAGGTACTGAAAATGAAAGATGGGTGATAGTCGAAGTCAATAAGGGGGTCACTGAAGACGTCCATAAGCAATCAGAGACTTCGATTGAAGCAACACCTTTAGCTATTGCAAAAGAAATCCAGGCTACTGAAGGCCAGGAAAGCCAAAACCAAGAGTTGACACAGGTTACTGAAGGCCTGAGGCTAGAATTGGAGAAAGTCCAAATCACGAAGCCAACCTCCCCTCAGAAAGAAATATGGGATACTTTAGGGGAACCCAGTGGAAAGTTTGACTACTTGGTCAAATATTCTGCCCCAGAGAGTTCAAAGATCCAAATTGAAGATATAAAACCTACAGGTTGGGGAGATGATGACACTAAGGGGGAGGATGTTGAGGTAAACATGGTGGATATGGAGAGACCTCGTTCCGAAATGGAGGAGGTGGAGAGATACTTAGAAAAAGAAAAGTATAAAATGGAGGATAATCATGCTGGAGATGCTAGCCTTAAAGATTACCTCATGATGTGCCACAAAGGAGATACAGGAGTGATACTATGCCCTAGGTGCAGCATCCTCTGCAACCAGAGAATCGCTGCAAACTTCGAAAGGGTACAAAGGGCGCGAACTGGCAACAACTAGCGCCAGGATAACCAGTTATTCAGGTGTTATCCTAAGGCTGGAGAAAGTTTGCTGGAATTTGTGCTTCGCTGCTACAAAGGGGCAACCAAGTGCTTGATATGCCCAAGGTGTTCCGCTGTGTATGATCAAAGCATGGCCAGAGCCTTCGAAACAATCCCCCTCGCCCCTTGCTGGAACCACCAAGAGACTGTTCATATGGGCCCATGTTTCGGTAGAAAATACAATCAATGAAGGCCTGATAGTCCTCATCCCAAGGGCGCTCGAAGAGTGACGTTCAAAATTCCTGCTGAAGTGCCAACAGACAAATGGCTGCAAGTCAAAAATGACAAAGGCAAAGATAAAGGGAGAAACAATGAACGAAACGCACGCCATGCTATAACATATAGAAGGCAGTTCAACATAGCGAAGAGGGAAGAGGTGAGATTAGAGAACTACAAAGGAAGAAACCCCATGTCAAGATCTCAATGGCGAAGGCAACATAGAATTCGAAAGGCTGAGAGGGAAGCTGTGGCAAATAAAGGGGCAACTTCAATGAAGAACCAAGGTGAATCTAGCACCAACAAACCCACACCAAAAAATCAAACTGAAGACAAACCCCCAGTTAGTAGGAGGCTCTTCTCCGAAGTACAACCAACTGAACCAAAGGAATACACTCCAGGTCCAGAAGAAGACGAAGATATGCTAACAGACAACTTCGAATCAGAGGGGGAGTCTTCGTTCAACATCAATTGCAACGTGGTATCTGTGCTTCCTTGTGAGTTTGGACAGGAAACTGAAATTGACGAGTATGAGGAAGAAGATACCATAGATCTGATGAAGCATAGGCCTGTGTGCTACTATGTGATGCATAATGGAGCTGTCGAGGAGCAGAATGCGTTCTTCGAGCGTCCAGAACCAGCTATGAAGAACCATCTTAAGCCATTATTTATTCGGGTAAAGGTTGGTGCCCATGGCGTGAATAAGGTTCTAGTGGATGGGGGAGCTGCAGTCAACTTAATACCCCATTTCATGCTGAAAAGGTTAGAAATACGCGAAGGAGACATCAAACCACACAACATGGTTCTATCCAATTATGAAGGGAAAGTATGCAAAACACTGGGGGTGGTTCAATTGGACTTGACAATAGGCTCAAGCTGTAGGCCCACCATGTTCATGGTGATCGAAGACAAGGCCAACTACAACTTGTTGCTGGGAAGGGAGTGGATCCATGGCGTAGGGGCAGTTCCTTCGTCAATGCACCAGCGATTAGTTTTATGGAGAGAAGATGGGATCGTGGAAAACATTGAAGCGGACCAGAGTTACTTCATGTCAGCAGTCAACTTAGTTGACAAGAGGAATTATGACAAACATCTGGCAAAGATTGCTCCTTGTGTCCCAAATGATGAAATCAACGAAACCAAAAACGCCCACTACTATATGACCCTTCGCCATGATGGCATATATTGGGATAGAAGAATAATCAGTGAAGACGAAGAAGTCGAAAGTACTATACAAAGACGGCTAGCAGGCTGGGAATTCGACAACCTTACTCATGACTGAGTCCTCCTTTTTCGAAAGGATTTCGGCCTATATGGCTGAGAACGAATCAAAGGCGGCCTTAGAGGCTGAAATGAATAAACTGGTTGTAAAGATGAACGAAATAAATGGGGGTAGCTCGAAAGGCTCACCCTTTAAAGAACTTGAGATAGATCAAAGGTTGGACGCCATCTATGATAAAGAACCCTTAGGCTTCGAGAGGGACCCAATAGACTCAGATGCCAAAATGTTGGCGCAGGATCCACTCGAAGAAGTGAACTTAGGGGATGAGAACACGAAAAGAATAACCTACATAAGTGCAAAACTTAGCCCAGGCCTCAAGAAATGACGAAATGCCCGGTTTAAAGAGGGAGTTAGTCGAACACAGACTTCCAATCAAAGATGGCAAGAAGCCCATCAAGAAAACTCCTAGAAGATTCGCACCAGCGGTTCTCACAAAGATCAAAGCTGAGATCGAAAGGTTGCTGCGTTGCAGATTCATCAGAACCACAAGGTATGTCGAATGGTTAGCAAATATAGTGCCTGTTATTAAGAAAAATGGTTCTTTGAGAATCTGCATAAATTTTAGGGATTTAAATACTGCAACCCCTAAAGATGAGTACTCCATGCCTGTGGCAGAAATGTTAGTAGACTCTGCTGCAGGATTCGAATACTTAAGCATGTTAGATGGATACTCTGGGTATAATCAGATTTTTATTGCTGAAGAAGATGTTGCCAAGACAGCATTTCGTTGCCCAGGAGCCTTAGGCACCTACGAATGGGTAGTGATGCCTTTTGGTTTAAAAAACCCTGGGGCAATTTATCAAAGGGCAATGAATTCGATTTTCCATGATTTCATTGAAACCTTTATGCAGGTGTATATTGATGATATAGTCATCAAATCTATATCTGCAGAAACCCATTTGCATTATTTGAGCCAATCATTCGAACGAATGAGAAAACATGGCTTAAAGATGAATCCCCTTAAATGTGCATTTTTTGTGCAGGCTGGAGATTTCCTTGGCTTTGTGGTTCACAAGAAAGGAATTGAGATCAACCAAAACAAAACCAAAGCCATAATGGAGACGAAAGCACCTACGTCAAAAAGGGAGCTGCAATCTTTGCTAGGGAAGATTAACTTTCTCAGAAGGTTCATTTCGAATATGAGTGGAAGAACCCGAGCTTTCTCTCTGTTGCTTCGTTTAAAGCAAGGCCAAGCCTTCGAGTGGAACGAAGCCCATCAGGAGGCATTTGACAAGATAAAAAGATATCTCTCTCAGCCTCCCATCTTGTCTCCACCTTCATGGGGAAAGCCCATGAGATTGTTCATATCTGCCTCTGAAGTTAGTATAGGTAGTATGTTAGCACAAGAAGATAGCAATGGCATCGAAAGAGCCATATACTATTTAAGTAGAGTATTGAATGATGCAGAGACAAGATATAGAAATTTAGAAAAGCTATGTCTCTGTTTGTACTTTTCTTGTATGAAACTCAAGTATTATATAAAGCCTGTTGATGTTTATGTTTCATCTCATTTCGATGTCATTAAACACATGCTTTCAAAACCAATAATGCATAGCAGAGTTGGCAAATGGGCTTTAGCCTTAACAAAATATTCTTTGACTTTCATGCCTTTAAAAGCTGTGAAAGGCCAAGTGATTTCTGATTTCATTGTGGACCATTCATTGGTTGAACAGACTGTCATGAGTTACGTCGAAATGCAACCATGGAAATTATACTTTGATGGTTAGACCCACAGGAATGGAAGTGGTGTTGGAGTCCTTATAATTTCTCCTGAAGGAATTCCAACAAAATTCAAGTATAAATTAGATGGTCCTCGTTGCTCGAACAACGAAGCTGAGTATGAAGCGCTTATTGTTGGACTTGAAGCTTTGTTGGAATTGGGGGCAACTAGAGTCGAAATTAAAGGAGACTCAGAATTAGTAGTCAAGCAAATAACAAAGGAGTATAAATGCATAAAGGAAAACCTGATGATATACTTCGTCATAGTTAACAGGATACTTAGAAAATTTGAATACATGGATATTCAACATATACCAAGAATAGAAAACCAAGAAGCAAATGACTTAGCACAGTTGGCTTCAGGTTATAAAGTTTCTGCCAGAAACTTTGAGGATTTAGTTGAATTAAGGGGTAGAGTTATGGCTACTATATTCACACCATCAGATCTAGAGACTATGAAATTGGGTTATGCTGAGAAACAGGGATTCAAAATATTAGCCATAAACACTTTATCAGATGCAGATTGGCGAAGTCCGCTTGTGAGTTATTTAACAAACCCAACTTTGAATGTTGATAGGAAGATAAAATATAGAGCATTGTCATATGTCCTCATGGGAAACGAATTGTTCAAAAAGACCCAAGAAGGCGTATTACTGAAATGCCTAGGAGAAAGTGAGGCATACTTAGCATTGTCAGAAGTTCACAATGGGGCATGTGGGGCACATCAAGTAGGTCATAAAATGAAATGGCTGTTATTTCGATATGGCATGTATTGGCCCAACATGCTCAAAGATTGTATAGACTTTGCTAAAGGTTGTGAAGAATGTCAGAAACATGCAGGGATTCAACATGCCCCTGCAAGTGAGTTGCATTCAATCATTAAACCATGGCCATTTAGAGGATGGGCATTGGATTTAATAGGAGAAATAAATCCCGCTTCGTCTAAAGGACAGAAATATATCTTGGTAGGAATAGATTATTTTACCAAGTGGATCGAAGAAATACCATTAATAGTTGCTGATCAAGAGGCTATTATTGAGTTCATACAGAAACAAATTATCTATAGGTTCGGATTGCCAGAGAGCATAACCACAGACCAAGGTTCTGTGTTTACTGGTAGAAAGATGCAAGAATTTGCTCAAGAAATGGGGTTTAGATTACTAACATCAACGCCATATTATGCTCAAGCAAATGGTCAAGTCGAAGCAGCTAATAAAGTGATAATAGGGTTAATCAAGAAACATATTGGAAAAAAGCCAAGGAACTGGCACAAAACTCTGGACCAAATACTATGGGCCTGTAGAACATCTCCTAAAGAAGCTACTAACACCACGCCTTTCCAACTCACATTTGGTCATGATGCAGTTCTGCCAGTAGAAATTCATCTACAATCAGTTCGAATTCAAAGACAAAATGAAATTCCAGCTACATTATATTGGGAGATGATGATGAATGAGTTAGTAGAATTGGACGAAGTTAGATTGCATGCATTGGAAATCCTGATGAGACAAAAGGAAAGAGTGGCCAGGGCATATAACAAAAGGGTAAAAGGAAAAGCTTTCACTATTAATGACTTAGTCTGGAAAGTCATATTGCCCATGGACAAGAGAAATAAAACGTTAGGTAAATGGTCACCTCATTGGGAAGGACCTTTTCGAATAATAAAGGTATTTTCAAACAATGCATATGAAATCAAAGAGTTGATGGATGATAAACGTATCCTAAAGGTTAATGGGAAATATTTAAAGAAATATAAGCCACGCCTGCAGGAGATTCGAATAATAACAACGTAATTAAACTATCATAAAAATGCCAAAATGGTAATATGGGGTTGCCAAAATGGCGTTGTTCAGATGTTACATACAAAAAGCAAAATTTCAACCAAATCAACACTAAGATTTAGAAATAGACATTATTCTTCAATCTGTTAAAGGTACTTCGAAAAGAATCAAGCCTTTGTTGAGAAAAACGTCTTGCTCCCTCTAAGGTAGCCACTTCTCCCTTGAGTTGTTATGCGGTTTCCATTTCTGCAAGCCCTTTGTTGAGGAGCTCTTCGAATTGGTTGCCAGTAGTATTGGTTTCGTAGGCTAATTGTTGTTCTTGATCCTCCTTAACCTTCTGTTGAAGTTCCTGAATTTGCCTTTCCCAGAGAAGGATGGACTCAACTCGAGCCTCATAATCAGTTTTTGCTTGCTTTAGATGCATGGCTTGATCCTCATCTTCTTGAGAGGGTTTCGAAGCATGCTCATAAGCAGCATCCATTACAGTTCGTTTTTCTTTAACCTTTTTGGCAGCAAATTCATCTTGGAGAAGGTACCCAGTCACGTTGTCTAGCAGAGATTGAAGATCGAACAAGATAGTGCTAACTGGCAAGGAGCAGGTAGCAAGGTTGACTTTTGTAAGTAACTCCTTCATAGTGTAGCAAGCTGTGCTATCCTGTTTGAGCACTTCGAACAAATCTACATCAAGAATTGTTCTCCTAATCCTGTTAAGAAGTACAATTCTATCATCTGTGGGCAACAGATGGCTAGTCGAACTTGTGCCAGCCCTAGCAGGTGGAATATCCCTTTGAGCTAGCTTCGCCTTCATGTACCCAATTGGGTCATTTCGTCTTAGGAAAGCAAGCTCCTCTTCAGTCATTCGGGATAGAGACGGTTGAGGGAGTTCCACGCGCAGGGGAGTCACATCCATTTCGACTTCCATGGGTTTATTGGTCGCGTCACCGTCACCTTCATTCGTTTCATGCTCATTGTCTTCTTCATTATCATCCAAATCCACTACTTCGATATCTTCGTTCTCGCTTCTATTTGCATCTGACTCTGTCCCAGTAGTCGAACCATCGTTGGCATCTTCTTCCTCAGACCCTTCCCCTGCAGACTCTTCGTTTCTTTGATCAGAATCATCTTTCTCTCCTTCAGCGTGAATGTCCTTTGGATCCTCTTGAAGGGTTTCAAGAGGGGACTTTTGAAGAGAAGTTCTTTGTAAAGTCTCTGCAGATTCATGAAGCGTTGCTTCATTTGTTTCTTTTAGAGGAGGAGAAGTACTCTGATCGTCTTGCTGCTCTGAAGCCCCAGCCAGAACCGCCATATTGGAGGAACCTTTGTTCTGCACAAGGTTGCTGGAATCCCCTTGAGGAGAAGAGTTGATCGGAGCAGCAGTTTTTGATGGTGAAGTCGAAGTGGTAAGAGCTGGATTCAAAATGTCCTACAGAGGCAAAAGAATGTTGAGAGCATGCACCAAGGTAATGAATAATTATTTTGTCAAAGATTTAAAGTTCAATTTACCTGTGGACTCTCATAAGAGAGGTTGCTAGCTATGCGTTCCAACATTACGTTGGAGGTCGAAGGTGGAATTTTGGATTTAGTTGAGGGAGCAGCATCCCTGGAATCGAGTCCAGAGACACTAGTTGGTACAGCACTTTTGGAAATTTCCTTCTTCTGCTTCTTTTTCGAAGTAGCTGGTAAATTCCCTCCAGCTTTGGAGTCTTCCCCAGTAGTGTTTGTTTTTCTTGTCTTTGGAGTGGTTGGCGGGAGTTTGTTAGTCTGAAGAGATTTAAACAATGAGTTAGATACAAAGCATGAAAACATTAGTGTATTCGAAACAGCATGCTAATTGATTACCCGTGGAGTTGGAGCACTGGTTATTACTGGTGTTGTTGTTGTTGTTGTTGTTGCTGCAGCAGTTGTTGTTGGTTTGGATAGAGTCACATTATCAATGGTTTCGACAGATGCCTGAGAGGCGCTTCCCTCTTTTGACTTTGAAGCAGCAGTCTTTATCCTGATGGCTGAAAATCGAAACAATTAAGGCAAAAGTTAAAAATGTGGAAAGTAAGAAACATTTGGGATTTTCCCAAGCATTCGCACCTGCGCCTTGATCAGATTTAATCGACATGGCAGAAAGGTCATAGCGAAGATGTCCTGGGAAATCGGGGAGCCAATGTCGAGCCCATGTCACAGTCTCAGATGGCTTTGGTTTCTTTTGAAGATATTTGAACATTTCTTTGCAAGTGAACCACCAAGGGTATGGAGGAAACCAAGCCAGAGCCAGTTCTGAGGTAGGTAATCTAGGAAATTTAGGTGGATGCGTTTCGAATGCCAACCTATACCTATCCTCAGGTGACACCCCTGAAGGAAGTTTTAACTTAGAAACTTTTTCTTTAAATTTTTCCTTCAAGGTCTCAGCCGCTTGATGCACAGTGGATTCCAAGTGTGTGGGATCATAAGTAGTTTCGAAATAATTTTGAAAAGCCCTGATCTCTTTGGCATGAGTGAACATACCTTTCTTGGATGGTACTTGCACATCAAACGCATCAGTTAGTTTCTGCTGAATAGTAAGAGTATTGAACATATAAGTCTGATAGAACTTTGTCCACCATTCTAGAAACCCCTTTGCTGTAAGGTGTGTAGGTTCGAAAGATATTAGTTCAAAGTGGGCGAAGCCTTGGTATTGTTCCTGCTGTAGTTTGGCTTCTCTTGCCTTGATGGTTCGCCCAGAGGTGATGGCATTTTCTGTTTGGAATAGGGGTTCAGGGATTAGTTGGCACAAGCCAAATTGTCTCGAAACGAAGTTGGGTTGATAAGCGAAAAGGAAGATTTGATTCTTAGCAGGAGTAATTCATGAGGAGATTAGTCTGGGTAGCAAAAAGGCTCTCCATACATCTTGAATTTCTTTGCTTTTGACTGCTTCTGAGAGAGCCATGGTGAACCATGAGGGTCCATGAGTCCTTGAAGCAAAAGGCGCCATGGTCTCTTCGAATTTATGCCTCTTGGAGAAAATCATGATATATTTTGAGAAGAGAACTTTAAAGTCATCCTTATCATCGTTTGGGATAAGTCTTCGCAGCCTAGTGCCTTCGATGATTCTATCCGCTATTTCTGGATCTTGTTCAGCAATAGTATTGGCAGTTGATAGTGAAGGTTCGAACATGGCATTAAGCCATAACTGGAGTAACCAGAAAGGGCCAGCTAGCAGGATGTTTTTGGAGGTATGGGATTTCAAACTTGAAACAGCTGATCTTAGACTTTTGTAAAGATCAACTAGTAGCAGTTCGCTTAAACACACCCTCCGATTCACATGTAAATCTCTAGCTAGAGGAATAAACCTACTGGCTACCTGTAGGGATCTGCTGCAAAAGACATACCTTGACAACCATAAGGTGAGGAAAGCAATGTGTTCCACGTCCGACACACTGTCACCTTCAGTGTGATAGTGGCTGATGAACTTTGAAAAGCTAGGTAGCTTGACTTCGAAGTCAATAATACTCGAATGCTCTTCATTGTCAGGAATATAGGTTTCTCCTATTGGTGATAACCCAGTAATGGCTGCTATGTCAAAAAAGGTGGGTGTAATCATTCCACCAGGGAGATGGAAGGTATTGTAAGTACTGTCCCAGAAATATAAGGACGCGAATAATAATGGGTGGCTATAGGTAAAGCCTGGTTTCAATAGTTTAATCAAGTTGTAAATGCCTAATTCTTCCCATTGTTGGGATTTCTTAGCTTCTACTTTAGTAAACCAGTTGTGATAGGCTGTGTCGGAGGTGGGGCAAGATCGAAATGGTTTGAAGTTACTCTTTACATAATCTAGCACAAAAGGGTCCTTAGGGGGAATGATTGGATTTTCCATGGTGGTCAAATCATAAGACTCTACTGTCTTAGGGGTATCCATTTTATTAAACAGAGGTTTAAAATTATAACAAACAGGGAAAAAATTTCTGGTGTCTTTTAAGATTTCAAAGACTGTAAGAGGGCCCATTAAAGCTAACCTCTTCCCAGCGGCGTTAGTAGGAATTAGTACCTGGGATGCATAGAGCATGTCCTTCTCTTTTGAGATCATCTGAGGAATAAGAACAGATTGACCTTGGTAGGTGCCAACCTTGCTTTCCATTATGGTTCCTGTGTTCTTTCCTTTCTTTTTGGAAGCTTTTTTCAGTTGAGATGAAGTTGAAGAAGACATTGTTGGAAGAATGTTGGAAGTTTAGGGTTTCGGTGAGAAAAGAGGAAGAAAAGATTTAGAATGTGGGAAGAAAAGAAAAAGACAAAGTTGATGGGTTTTTATAGTGTGGAAGTTTAAACATCCATTGAGTAATATTATGATACGTGGTAGACGTGGGTTGGTTTGAGAAGGAGGTGTTGTAAAGTTAATATTGGTAATGGGCGTGATTAAATGATAATCATTGTTTTGTAACTGCACCATGCTGTGAAATGGTTCAAGGCGGTTAAGGAATCTGAAAAGCGTTGTGATTGACGTGACTGGAGTCGTGTGCAATAAATGTTACGATGCTTCGAAGGTCGCATCAAAATCTTGTGTATATGTTTAAAATAAGTATTTCTCAAAGGAATCGAAATACATATTTTAAAGGGGCATTTTGTTGGCTGAAGATTTTGATGATATTATTCGAAGCAAAGCAAGTTGGATGTTTCGATTGGAATAAAGCAATATGTCATGTTTTGAAATGGTAGAAGCAGTACTTCGAATGGGCATATCAAAGCTTGGAGCTTCGAGTGACAGTTATGAGGATATCTTCAAAAGAAGTCTCGAAGTGGTAACAAGGCTGTGTCCAAGAAATGCGTTCGAAGCGAAGAAGTGCCAAAACATTTGAAATTCAAATGCAAGCGGGATGTTCGAAATTTAAAATATATGCGCTGGAGCATTCAAAGACGCGTGGAAGCTAGAGAGAGGCATTGTTCTGCATGTTCTGAACGTGGCAGAATCTTATAGCAAGACCGTTATGGTCGAAGTAGTATAAATAGAAGTCTTAGCATTAGGATTTCGTGTGTCATATCTATTGTACAAAAAACTCAGTAAACATTCAAAATACCACATGGCTAGGGAAATGAATGCACGAGCAATGTACGTATGATAACACCAAGTGTTTATGATTTAATAAAACTCTTTGTCATTTCCAGTATTTTCCTCTATCTTCATGTCAATACCATTCAAAAGCCTTTGCATTAAAATGTTTTCATTCGAAGTCTTTTTACTGATGCCTTACATTTAAATGTTTTCTTTCCATTTCAAATACTTTACATTTCAGAAACTTTTGTATATTTCATGCCTTTATCTTCATGCCTTTATCTTTCGAACACCTTTTTTCATTTAAAGTCATTTTACTGTTTTCTTGCATTTAAACGCTTTCTTCATACTTCGAATCTTTTACATTCCAGAGAATCTTTTACATTACATGTTTTTATGCTTCGAAGTCATTTGCTTGTCTTTTCTACAGTTTTACATGTCTTTACAATTGAACTTTATTCATGCAATTTAGTTTCGCGCGCATTTACTTGATCACGCCTTTAGATCTCTAATAGATTAATCGAAGTAAGTTAAACACCTACACAACATTCTAAATACCAACCATGAATATCAGTTCTATAATGAGAGTTATCCAAATGACCAATACATCCTAGGATCAATCTAGTCGATCCTGCGAGTTACCAGAGAGATTGAATAACAGTCATTAAGATTATTCGATAGTTTGGAGGACTAGCGGTTGTTTACCAGAAATCACTGTAAACACCAAGCCATAACTTTCTCAATTTTGGAATTTATAAATGATTCAAGTCTCAAAATTTCATTCAAGAGGTCTACTTCATGCTATATTTTTTGTTAAAGAGTAAATTTCAAATGGAAGGCCGTGTTTGGATGCAAAACTTTATAGGTCATTTAGAAGAAAAACTTAGAATTTTTCTAAGTTCAAAAAGTCAACATCTTTTTCTCAACTTTGACTCATCATAACATTCAGCTAAAGCATCCATTTGACTCCATTCTTTGCATATTGTAAAGTTTTTTGATCACATATTTCCAATGCATTAAGAATAAAGTCCTACGGTTCCCTAAATCATGCACACCATTGATTCAAAGATGGTACCTTGAAACTGAAGTTTTCTCCAAAGTCAGAATTTGAAATCCTTGATTTGGCTTCTAAAAACAAAATGTATGTGCTTTTTTACTTCTAATCATGTTTAATGGACTTCTAGAAATTATTATCACATTAAAACGCAAGTTTTGGTTGTGTTTTGAGCAAAATAGAAGTCACACTTTTCATGTTTGCAACTTCACACGATATCCCTTTATACTTCATCATTTCACAGGCTTAAGCATTCCATTGGTTTCCCGATAAATAGAGGGTCATACCTCATTCATTTTCTCAAGCTTAGAGAGCCAGAATATCCCTGTCAAACTTTCTCTTGAAGCCACTTTTCTGCAATTTCGAATTTGATTTTCTAGCTTTCCTCAATCCATTTTCTTTGTCAATTCTTCATCCTTGAACTTTACTGAAGCTAACAGAAGAAGAACTAAGCTCTAAGACTTCTTAAATCGTGCTAGCCAATTCAATTTTCAAAGCTCTGAATTTTAACTTCAATAGGTAGATTCCTTCCTCAAATCTCTAAAACTTTTGTACTGTATTGAAGCTCTCATCATTCTGATCCTAGTCGCAACATTTGTTTTCAACTGGAATTGAATTTTTTTCCATGAATTTTCAAATCCTCTTTCAAATCTTTCCTTCGAAAACGACTAAGCTACACCTTACATAAATTTTTCGCGAGGGTACCATTGGAATCGTCTTGAAGAGACGAAGCGAATGGTACCGGTCTCGAGCTATAATTTTTCCATTTCAGAGACCTGCAATTTGCATGGTTGGAGGTTGAAGATGACCAACGTGTCAACTCTCAACCAGTGATATTATGCCATTATTTTTTTATTTATTCTGATTTTAATAATTGATGCAATGCTTTATTCACTAATGTCCATGATATGAACAACGCGCCAGATCCCTTAGATTTGCTTACAAATGCATTTTGACATTGATCCAATGGTCTACGTCTTTTTTATTTTTATTTTATTTTCTCATTATATTTTATTTGTTTTAAAATTCAAAAATTCATAAAAGATTCATTTTAACTTCAAAAAATCTGAAAAAATTCTTAAAAATACTTTTGTTTTGATATTTTTTATATTTTTTAACTTTATTTGAATAGTTTTAAATGTTTAAAAATACTTTTCTTAATTTTTAAATTCTGAAATAAATGGAAGGATCCAATGACGTCTTGACAAATATTGTTGACGTCGTTTTATTTTTATTTCGGACTTTACTATTTTTCTTATTTCTTTTAATTTTAAAAATAGTTTTTGATTTTAAAAAATTACCAAAATTTTTATAAAAATATTTGAGCTTATTTCTGATTTTTCTATGGTCTCATTGATTTTTTCTTGATTATTTTGAATATAATTGCTATTTTTCCCTTTAATTTTCATTTAAACCCATTTTAAAAAATATTTTCTTTATTTTTAAATACAATTTTATTTTTGTATATATTCTAACTGATCTTGAACTATGAAATTTTGTTCATGAGCTTCATTAACATCATTGGATCTTGGGTGTTAGGTTTAACTCCTCCAAAATGGATGATTGATTTTAATGATAGCTTGATTAAATTTTTGGTTCAAATGTGGTTTGATTCTTATCCATCCCTCTTCATCTTATCCTCTTCTTATTGTATAACATGTTGTTAGAGGATGATATACATATCATCTCTCCAAATATATGACACATAAATTGCTATTGATCGGCCTCAAAATAGGTGCGACGTCTATATAATTCCACTTACGATTTCTTAACATAGCGCTAAATTTTGTCCCGATTTGAGAAATGATCATTTGTGGCCCAAACCCGTGTTTGTAAGCCCAAGTATGTTAATTTGAATCCTTTTATCTAATAACCTTGAGATTCAATGTTAGGAGACTTTGGTCTTATAAATCCTCTAATGAATCTTTATAAACTTTGGTCAAAGTGAATCACCTAAAAGCAATTGATAATACTTGACAAAAAGCAATTGATACTTGTTGTTGAGAGGCTTTGATTTTATCAATCCTCTAATGAGTTTCAAATGCAAGTTTCAAGCTGGTCATTCAACAAACTTCTAATTTCTAACAATTGAATTTATCTTGTGGCTTTACTTCATGCTCTTTACTTTAAGCACGTTTATTTTAGCATTTACATTTCATGCTATTTTCATCTTTGCTCACTTGAGCATTTACTTTTGTGTCATTTTTACTTTGCTCACTTGAGCTTTTCATTTCTTTTTTAATATAGCTAATAATCAACTTGAACAATAAAAGGATTTAATGTTACTTGGATTACTTGGTTACTGTAGAGATAAAAAATATATCAGTATAAATCGGAGATCGAGCTATTAATTAATTCGACTCGCAAAATAAAGAGTCGTCACCGTGCTTTATTATTTCCAAGGGAAAGGGAAAAGAGAAAAATAAAACCTTAAATATGCAATGTAAAGTAACACTTAAAAGTAATGAAAATATAATGCGTTTTTGAAAGAAGGTTTGGGGTTGGTTATATAAAGGGAAGGTACTAGCATCTAATGCATCTGCAGTACTCCACAGAAACCTTTTGAAATATCTATTTTTGTTGGTTTAAATTGTTTGTTTGGTCAAAATAGGTGTGGACGAGATTTTGAAGATACGATGACCTAGTGTCGAAGTTTTGACTTAAAAGTTGTGAGTTTTAAAATTGAGTCTTTTAGGAAAATTAACTTAAGATTAACAAAAATATTAAAACAAATATGAATGAAAAGATTCTCACAATCGTATAAGATGTATTTCATGATATGAAGTCAACAAAGTTAAAACATTTCCCTTGGAATTTAGACGAACAAAATATATAAAGATTAAATGATCTAGAATAAAGTTAATTAAAATGACATTTGAACAATTAAATAAATAATAAAAATTAAATAAAAGACTAATTTATACTAGCATGTATTTTTGAACAATTAAATATGTAACAAAATTAAATAAGAGACTAATTTATACTAGCATGTATTTTTGTATTTTTATACTGGCAAGAAACAATTATAAATATGAATTAAACTAAACTAATATTTTGTTATCATATATTTTTAATAAAATTGGAAAAGAGGCTAAAAGAACTAAAAACGAAATAAAATGCCATAGTTAGGGGTTAAACTCATGTCTTTTGGGTTGCAACAGATATGCCTTGCCACTGAACTACGTTTTTTATCCGTTATGTCTATGCTTTAGTTGAAATAAAAGGTGATGATGATAATGTGATTGGGCCAACATGCCCATTGGGCCGACCCAGTTTAGAAAGAGACAAGAAAGGGTTTTTTGAAACCCTAAAAGAGAAATGAGTTAGATTGTTGTTAACATTGGGAAGAGGAAAGGTCATGCTTGGTTCCCTATAATCTCTTAACTGTATATTGAATCATCAAATTAATCTCCATCACGCTCCAAATATTCAACGTTAGAGCCAAACCGCGACACATCATTATCATCGAGGAGTGCAACAACTTCAGGATCAACAACTTTTTGAACCCTTACGTTAGAAGTATGGGATATAACATTGTACAACGTGTTTTCTTCGGGATCTTTCTCCATTGCCTCTTTAACTTGCACTCTCAAAGCATTGTTATCCTTAACATCACTAACATGTTCACGTTTAAACTTAGGGTTACTAAAGAAATTTGCACCACCGCCGGTATTCTTAATTTCTATCAAATGAAAAAAGTAGTTATAACCATCATCCAGAAAACCTAATTCAAAATCTCCTTCCTCACATAGTCCGGTAAAGGACAACCACCGTTAGCAAATCCATCTTCGGTGTCAAACTCTGCATCGGGGTCATCGGGTGAATCGGCATACACGGAGTCGACAGAACGGGGATTTTTGTCGATGCGAATGAAAACATGGTCGGATTGAGTGAAAGCTAGGTCAGTTGAGTCATGAGCCATGATTTGGATAGTTGCAGAGGTCTTCTGGTAAATGAATTTCTTCTTCCCCATTTCGTCTCGGGTCTCGGTTTGACTGGTTGCAGTGGTGGTTGTTGTGGCGGAGCTGGAGACTCAGTGCTCAATGTTTAGTGAGGCTAACTGAAGGAGATGGAGACTGAGTGGAGCTTACATTGTGCACTCGGGTGGATGATTTTGGATTTGCTGCAAAAGAAATTTGAGTGTGTTGTTGGGAACGAGACTGCTGTTGTGAGGGGTTTTTAATGGTTGATGATGGTGGAGGAAGGGAGAAAGGGATTATGCGATTGTCTGAAGTTTTCTACAATAATATTAGAGAGGATTTTGAGGTGAGTTTTGGTTGTTTACTTGTTGTGTATTTCTCTACTTTTTCTGTCTATGAGTTTTTTCTACATCTACAATATATTCAACATTAGGCCCCATAATTGCATAACTTTATTTAACTATACTCTTTGTTAAACCATTTAGCCTTTTCTGTTTCTCCAGGTATATTGTCCATTTCAGAAGATATTTCTCAGTAGCACAAAATCCACTCTGAAGTAAGACTTTGGAAGATTCATAGTATCTTAAACCTCCAATACGCAGCAAACTCCAAGCAGAAGAGAGAACAGGTCCTTCAACATCAGTTTCAGGTAGTTTGACTGCAGAAAGTAGCTTATCGCAGTCAAATAAGCAGCCAACATCAGCCGATTCAAAATCAAATGAGTCTGGGTGTAACTGTCGTGAAAGGTTCCAAGCATAGGCATGCAGGAAAAGTAGCCACTTAAATGTGGCTTGGACAAAGATCCCAATTCTGAGTTACAGCCATCAACATCATGCCTTTGGTGTCTGCTCGGTTTGTCATGAGTTCATGGTTTTTGCAGTAGGAAGAGATTGAAGGAGGGATTAAGGTTAGCAACTTTAACACTATAAGTGTAGAGACAATGGCGACAATTTTCTATCTGGGATTTGTGTACTCCGAAAAAAGAAATTTGTAGGTGTATTTTTTTTATCTCTGAATTTTTGTGTCATTTTTTGTACATTTCTGTTGGTGTTTATTATTATTATTATTATTCTAAACATTTCTAAATATCAACACATTTCAGTAATTAAAAAATACATCAAAGTGATAAATCCAACGATCATATGGCATAAAAGTGGTGCAAAAAGAAGATTCAAACTGATGCCGCTATGCAAACGAGTCTAGAAGATATTGATATATATATATATATATATATATATATATATATATATATATATATATATATATATATATATATATATATATATATATATATATATATATATATATATATATATATATGAGAAAAATTGTGCAGAATTAATACGGAGAAGAAATACCTATCAGAGTCTCTAAGATGGAGCTTCCAAAAAAACAGTAAGTTCTCCCTGCCTCTCTTATTGATTCTCAAGCTTCTTTTTACTCTGATTAATTGTTGTGATGCTTGAACCAATTTCACCTTTTTTTTTCTCCCCTTAAGGTGGTTGTCTTTGGCCTCCTTTTATAAGCATAGTGGAGTGGAGTTGAGAGGGAAAATTATAGAGATTTTGAAAAAATATGAATGCCCTGTTTTGATGCTTTTTTCATACAGTTTAGAGTTGCCATTTTGGTGTAACCTCTTGGCTGTTATGATGCAGGGCAGAAGGCTGTATTAGACTGATTTAGGATGATTTATAGCAATTTTATTTGATATTTCTATGCAGGTTGGAGCAGGGAAGCAGGCTGTATAGCAGACTAGTTTGTGCTATTTCTGTACTGTTTTGTAGGGAGTTACAGCATGATATTGGGGTGATTTGTATTGTTGGACATCAAGGTTTATTGGAGCAAGATTTAAAGCTTTTAAAAGTAACAATAGGTCTAGAACTTATCTTTCTATGTAACATGAATGGAAACTTGTGTTGAATATAATTTTCTCTCAATTCCTTTGTAATTGTAAACACTTTGGATCATTTGAAACATTGAATATTTATATTCGTCTTGATGAAATTCGAAATCTTCCACTTGAATTAGGAAAGGATTTGATTGATACTTTAATGAATTTTTGAATAATGAATGAACAATGATGCGTGTCTTAAGACTTCAATCTTGCATCTTGTATTCGTTGTGATAACACTACTAGGGAATAAAGTTCTTCTTCAATGGGGAACCATGAATAGGTCCTTCCTTACGAGACTAAGTATTTAAATGTGCAAAACAAATGTGCTCTTCATATAGGTTTCACAGCCTAGAGAAAACCACGGGGTAGCATATGCAAGATACAAAGCTCAATCCAGGAATAAACCGGAGAGAAAAAAATCAGACAAGACTCCACCCAATGAGGAAACAAATCAATTAGGGATTTATCCTATCCATAGATGGAAGAGGAAGGATAAAGCAAGATTCTTCCACGAAGATTAGCTCTGTTGGAGAATTAGAAAGGAGGCACACTTTCTGCTTAAGTTGACACTCTATTTGGAAAGAGAAAATACGTTGTTCAAATAGACATAACCAAGGTATATGAACCCAATAACATCAACAAATATGAATGTGCATGCATGATGCAAGTGTGATTGAATAAATGAATTTCATGTATATGGTGACAAAACAGATAGAGGAGATAAACAGAAGATGATAAGACATCACAAAACAACCAGATACTCGGCTAATATCAAAGAGATGGGAAAATAATTGGAGATAGAACAAAAGGCATTGTCATAGCGTATCATATTACAAGGCTCAAGTCTCTTTGAAGAGGACCATACCCAAATTTCAATCTGCTAACATTAATAAACCAGTGACATGACAACAAAAAGTACTTCACTTTGGTTAGGGAGAAAAAACTTGCTTAACTAGAAATAACTGAATCAAGGCTTAATCAGGATTGTTGGCGAGTCACCAAGCTTAGTACTCTACTGGGAACACAAGATTACACAATTGACACCTCATGATGATTTTGAAGGAAGAAACCATAATTCATCATACAAGGATGAATTACTATGTTGTTTTTCATTTCAAGGCTTAACCATTCTCGGAGTAACTATTAATATTCCTTCCAGTATTCACGACACATTTCAAGGTAGGAATACTCTAATTAACTTTGTTTCAAATATCTCTATAAAAACTGAAATTTTGCCATATCAAAATAACACAAAAAATGATAACTGCTCAAATTTCATTAATAAGATGGTAATCCGCTAATGGCGCGACTCCAAAGGTTTACAAAAATTTGGAAAATGGTAGATGAAAGAAAAGGTTACAAAAATAATGACCACTATTCTCCTTAACAACTTTGAATTCTAAGATGTGCTCAAATTTGATGTGAATGGACTGATCATAAGCCTGCTTAATCCGCCCCTTAGGGTTTTCAACTTAGCGAGTTGTCATCTCAATTTTAGGCGAAGTACTCCTTGACTGCATCGGCTTTCACGGAGTGCAGGAGCTCCTCACCATCCATATTCGTAAGAATCATGGCACCCCCAGAAAAAACCTTCTTAACAACATATGGTACTTCATAATTCAGAGCCCATTTTCCCCTAGAATCAGGATGGAAAAATAATGTCTTCTTGAATACGAGGTCACCTTCATTGAATCTGCGTGGCTGAACCTTCTTATCAAATACCTTATTCATTCTCTGCTGATATAGCTGACCATGACACAACACTGTCATTCTCTTTTCCTCAATCAAATTCAACTAATCATATCTATTTTGACACGATTCAGCCTCAGAAAGCTTAGCTTGCATTAAAACTTTCATATATGGGATCTCAACCTCCATGGGTAGTCCTGCTTCCATGCCATATACTAGAGAAAATGGAGATATGCCCGTTGAAGTTCAAACTGAAGTACGGTACCGATGTAGAGAAAAAGGGAGCATCTCATGCTAATCTTTGTAAGTCACCACCATCTTCTGGATAATCTTCTTTATGTTTTTATTATTAGATTCAACAGCCAAATTCATCTTTGGTCTGTAGGGAGAAGAATTATGATGTTCGATCTTGAACTCTTCACAAATCTCTCTCATCATTTTATTATTCAAATTTGAACCATTATCAGTTATTATCTTGCTCGGGATGTTGTATCGCCAAATGATCTGATTCTTGATAAATCTGACGACCACCTGTCTGGTTACATTAGAATATGATGTTGCTTCCACCCATTTAGTAATGTAGTCAATGGCCACTAAGATGAAGCGATGACCATTTAAAGCCTTGGGTTCAATCATTCCAATCATATCAATGCCCCACATAGAGAAAGACCAAGGTGAAGAGATAACAATGAGGAGGGTCGGTGGCACATGTATCTTGTCCGTATAAATTTGGAACTTATGGAATTTCTTCACATTGTAGCGGTAGAAATGTTCAAGACTAAGCCATTGGATTGACTAGACTTTATACGAATCAAAATAAAAATCGCCGCCGCACTTTATTGTTTCCAAAGGAATGGGAAAAGAGCGAATAACCTAAAAAAAGGGGGAAAGATTCAAGGTAAGGGGGTTGGTTATGGAAAGGGAAGGTATTAGCATCCTAAACATCTACGGTACTCTGCATGTACCTCTTTGAAAAATCTGTATATTTTGGCTATAAAAATGTGTTGTATATAAAATGGATGGTGGAGGTGAGAAAAGAAATATTTTCATGATTTTTGCACCCGCCGCGGTTGCGAACCTTTAGTGCCTACGTACCACCTTTCGTGCAATAGGGGATCAGGGTACACGTAGTTCCTATTTTAAAAATTTGAAACACAAGTGTGTTGGTTAAATTTATGAGATAAGACATCATCGTCATTGTCCGTGTGGAAAAAATACTTACTACCCACAATCATAAGAAAGGAGAATCTGCATCATCTCAAAGTGGAGGATATGGCTTGGATTTTAAAATCAACAATGCTTCACTCAAAACCCAAGTGGAAAATATATCTCTTTACTACATATTGTGGAAGTATAGTTGTTTGCATCACTACAAGGATTGACAAGAGTCTAATCTTTTAAGAAAAGTTTTTAAAATAAAAATCCAAAGTGGCAAAAATGGTTTGAAATTAGATTGATTGACTTTTAGTCTTCTCACAAAAATGTCAAGGTATTATTAAATTGATTGAAATTTATTTATGAAAATGTTTTGAAAATGCATGGACTTAAGTCCAAGTTTATTATGAAAGTGTTTCAAGTTTAGAAATAAGAAGAGTTTTTAAAAGGAGGGAGAAGATTTTTGAAATTAAAGAAAATGGGAGGAGATGAAGAGACTATCCTAAAGAATAAGGTAAAAGCTAGGGATAAGAACCATCTAACCAACAATAAGCCAATACTTGACATTATGAGTCAATATAGAATTCTCATTCTTCGGATTGAAACCAAGCAAGCAAAGATACTAGACCTCTTTAGAGAACCAAACTTCAAGTGTATTAAGTCTTCGCAAAAATTGGGCAGAGTAACGGCTGTATACAAGTCAATTCCAGATTACAAACAAAGTATATAATCACAAAAACTTGCACACAAAACAAACAAACAACCCAATGTCTTGAGGTAAACCTCAAGAACTCCAGACAAAATATCAAATAAAGTCACAAAGTCTCCAAGATAGGCCAAGGTCTCTAATCCTAAGTCCAAGAAGTCCAATACTCCATAATGCCAAGGATAGTAACCAAATAGTCCAAGTATCATTAAATATTTTTATGGTTCATGTTGATTATTAGGTGTCTTTAAAAGGAAAAGAAAAGCTCAAGTGAGCAAAATAAAAATGACATAAAAGTAAATGTACAAGTGAGAAAAATAGAAATGGCATAAGAATAAATGCCCAAGTGAGCAAAATAAAAAATGGCATGAAATGTAAATGCTTAAATTAAATGGTACATAAAGCATAAAAAATAAAAGCATAAAGTAAAGTCAATTGTTAGAAATTAGTGGTTAGTTGGATGACCATCTTGAAACTTGCATTTGGAACTCATTAGAGGATTGGTAGAACCAAATCCTCCACACAACAAGTTGCATTTGCTTTTTGTCAAATATATCATCCATTTTGGAATCCTCAAAAGTAACATTTAATGATCAATGATGTTTAAGTGATCCGCGTTGACCAAAGGTGTTGTAGATCCATTAGAGGATTGGTAGAGCCAAAGCCTCCACATAATGAATCTCAATTTTATTGGATCAAAGAGATCAAATTAACATACTTGGGCTTGCAATCATAAGTTTGGGCCACAAATGATCATTTATTCGAATCGGGACAAAATTTAGCGCTATGTTAAGCAATCGTAAGTGGACTTATGTAGAAGTCACAACTATTTTGAGGCCGGTCAATAACAATCTATGTACTTCATGTTTGGATAAATGATATAGAGATCACCATCCCTTAACATGTAGCACAATTAAAAAATAAAGGGATAAGATTAAGAGGGAGGGTAATGATAAGCTAATTTGGATCACCATCTCAAAATTCTTTCATCTTTAAATTGAACAACTCCTCTAGATGGATTAAAGCACTAAACATATCATTAATCCAAAGCACCAAAAATGAATTAAATAATTCACTCTTAGGTAGATTTGAATTGATGAACATTTATCCAACTTCATCTACATCACAAAGTCCATTGAGTTTAAAGACAAATTGGACATTTAAAATTGCAATCCAAACCAATAATCAAAGGAGTGAGTAGAAAAAGCATTTTGGATCAAAGCTGCCCCAAAACAAGGCAAAAAAAATGCATTATGTCCCTGTGTAAATTGATTGCACTACTGTGTAAATCGATTTACACAATACAGTTTTCAAAAATTTGTGCAAAATTGCTTCTGTGCAATCGATTGCACACTGTTACAGGCAGCAAAACAACATTTTAAAAGGCCAAATTCTTGTTCAAACTTTCCATCAAACACCTTATGATCATGGATTCAATTGAGCACAAAAATTCCATTAAATCATGAGAAAATAACACCATTGGAATCACAAAATAATTCTCAATGAATCAATCCCAAAGATCACCAAGAGATCACATTGTGAAAGATGAATTATCCAACTTACCAAAGGTAGATCTAGAGAATTATCAAAACAACTTCAAGAATGTGCTTCAATTCAACCACAAGAATCAATTGCCAAGCTTGGATGTAGAGAATTGATTAAGAAAAAGTGTTTGGATGAAGGTTTAGCTCAAAGATTAGTAAGCTTCAATGCAAAGCTTACTAACATTTTGAAAATAGAGCTTTGAGTGAATTTGGTAGATGGAGAGAATTGAGAGATTTTTTAGAAAAGTGATTTTGGATATCAAAAGCTTGAAATTTGAAGGAGATGAGGGCTCTATTTATAGAGTTTAGGATTGGGATTAGTGGTAATTTGGTAATTGATTCTTGGAGCCAAAAATTGAATTAATGATATAATTTTCAAATTATGCAGAAAAATTTGAGCCAAAAAGATGACAGTTTTGAAATTGCTGGCTTTTTTTTCAAAAATCACGTGTGTTTTGCTACTATGAGTCGACACAAGAGTCTTATTCATCGACACATTCTAGTTGTATAACACAGCATGAGTCGACGCAAGCTTCTATGGATCGATACAAGCTGCTATCTCAACACAATACAGAATCAATTAATTTGCATGAGTCGACACATAACATGTATGTGTCGAAACATGTTAGTTATACAAAACAGGATGAGTCGACACAAGCCTCTATGGATCGATACAAGCTGCCTTTTCAACTCAATACATAATTAATCACTATGCATGAGTCGACACATAACATGTATGTGTCGACACATGCTAGTCATACAAAACAGGATGAATCGACACAAGCCTCTATGGATCGATACAAGCTTCCTTTTCAACACATTACATAATTGATTGTCTTGCATGGGTCGACACATAACATGTATGTGTCGATACATACTAAAAAAAAATTATTTTTGAAGGCTAAAAATACACTTTTCTCAAAGATTGTGCATAATACACTATGCAATCGATTGCACTATGGGAGCAATCGATTGTACACGAAAACAAAAATGAAAAATTTTAATTATTAATTTTTTTTTTTTACAAATAGAGATTTTAGGGAAATAATACTGGAAAACCATATTTGTCGGATGCTTTGACTCGTTACCTACAAAACACAATTTTGCAAAGACAAAGACAAATATTTTTTGTATTTTGGTTAGAGGTTAATTATCAACGCATATACAAAATACACAACTAAGGTGCTTGGAGATTCCTCAAGAGCAAACATAAAGATAGGAGATAGAAAAAAAGAGGAAGAACCAACCCAAATGTGATTTTATTATGATCAAGTTGACATGATATGATAGGGGAATCTTAGGGAGGAAAATTGGGGCACAACAGCTGCCCTTATTTAAGTGTCTTCTATCCAGAGATACGAAGGTTAAAAATCTTTGTGTTGACGCGATTGAAGATACTTAAATATAAAACAAGCCCTATTTTTGTCTCTAAGATGCCATGCAATGCTTATGATTATGAATGCATATGAACAGAACAAAAGAGACGCAAAGTATCACTGAGGATGCCACAAAAACGAAGAAACAAAGGAGCAACCCCACCAGGAAAATAAATCACTGGTGGACCAAAAGAATTGAATCAGAGAGGAGGATAACAAGCATCGATGTTCACTGCCGATGTCTACCAACATTCGCTGAAGGTAGAGAGAAAATATCATACCACCGCCGTTCACTAACGATGAACTATCAACATTCACTGAAGATAGAAAAAAGATAACAAACACCGACGTTCACTGTCGATGTCCTACGAACATTCACTGAAGGTAGAAAGAGAAAATATCATACCACCACCATTCACTGACGATGTACTACCAACGTTCACTGAAGGTAGAAAGAGAAAATATATCATACCATCGCCGTTCACTGACGATGAACTATCAATGTTCACTGAAGATAACAAAAATATAACAAACACCGACGTTCACTGCCGATGTACTACCAACGTTCACTGAAGGTAGAAAGAGAAAATATATCATACCATCAGCATTCACTGACGATGAACTATCAACGTTCACTGAAGATAGCAAAAAGATAACAAACATCGATGTTCACTGCCGATGTACTACCAATGTTTACTGAAGGTAGACAGAAAATATATCAAGTTTTTCCCAAAATTCTGGTGTTTTGCCTAGAACGGGTCTCAACTTCTTCTTTAACCAAGGCACTCTGCCTGGAAAGGGTAATATGTAAGCTTATCTCAAATAAAGAGACTTCCACTCATTTTCAATGGGAATTGCAAAGAGAAATGACTTTCTGGGGAAAGAGATATGGCTTCCTGGGGAAAGAGATTTGACTTCCTGGGGAAAGCGATATGACTTCCTGGGGAAAGAGATATGACTTCCTGGGGAAAGAGATATGACTTCCTGGGGAAAGAGATATGACTTCTTGGGGAAAGAGATATGACTTCCTGGGGAAAGAGATATGACTTCTTGGGGAAATACCACGTTATTCCTGCTGAGGAGATAAAGTCTTCTCGTGCAAAATAAATGCACAAACCAAAACTCAAAGTTCTCAGAAATCCAAAGTAAATAATATTGTCATGCAACCACGAATCCAATTAGAAACAAACTGGAGCAAGACGGCCAACGAAGATACATCCTTTGAGAAATAAACTCAAGAGGAAAAACCAAATCCACCTAAGCAAGGAGCACTGCAGGAAGGTTAGAACACAATGTCAATAAAATGATTTGTAGCAATGCATGATGCATGTATGAACGTATGAGTGATATCGGGCATATGCTGGTAAAAGGATACATAATCAGTACAAACAAACAAAACCGCCTCAGGTACCAAAAACATTGGGCTAAACTTCAACCAAAAAGATCAATCCAAGAAAGGTAAAAGCAATTGCCGAAACCAAACCTATTGCCTGTCCTAACTTCATTGAGGATAAACATAATCCGGATGTAGATAAATCAAACAGATACCGGGATAGAACATCTTTCTTCCGGTTTCATCAAAGAAACCATTTTTTCAAAAGCAACATACCTACTTGAGATTGCAAGACCAGCCTCAAATAAAGCAGACTGACGCCGAGACAATCAAACCTCACTGAGGAATTCAAGCCTACCCCTCTGGGGAAAGATGCATATTGAAACTTTACATCATGAAAACCTATTCCGACAAAAAATGCACTGGGATAGCCTTCCCGGGAAATTAAGAAGTCAACACTAATGCCAATACTGCAAAAAGAGCAATATCTTAGCACACCAAGGGAATAAAACCTTTCATCATATGAGGGAAAACTTCGCTGGGGAATCTGGGACGGAGGCTTCTGACCATGCAAACCCAAAATCAAAAGCGAACCAATACTTGGCCGGGGATAATGGGATCAGAAACCTAATACTGTACCTTGCACCCATTGGTATGGTCTTTACCTATCTGAGAAAAACACAAAGATTGTGCACATACCAACAAGATGACCTGAGAAAAACCTTCATGAAGGAAGTAAATCTTCTTAAAACAACCGGAGTTTGTTCATTCCTGGGATCTCCATTTTTGTTGTCATTGTTTCATCACAAATCCAAAAGTAAATTGAATTGTGAAGATCTCCCCTTTTTATTTTGAAAAGTCAATTTTGCTTTTTAATCTTTTTGCTTTAAAAATTATTATCAGTAATAAATGGAGTCTTTGCAAGCTAAATAAAAATAAGAACACAAAGAATTGGGCAAAAGCTCGAATTTCATTAATAGAATGGTAGTCTGCGAATGGCGAGACTCCATGGATGATTACAAAGTTTGGGAAATGGTAATATATAATGGAAAAGATACATTGAGATACAATCACCACCATTCCCCCTAACAAATTTTGAAATCCTGAGCAACAGCTTTTGTTGAAGTATGGTGAGGATCCGAGAAGATTGTTGCTTCAACGATCAAGTCTTGTCTGACGTAGTTACTTGCCAAGAAAAATCCCTAACTTTTGCCTAAGCTGACCTTGCGGGTTTTCAACTTAGCGGGAAATTTATTCTATTTATGTCTCTAATTTTTGCCTAGACCTCCCTTTCGGGTTTTCAGCCTACCGAGACGTTACTTTTTGCCTAAGCCGCCCTTTCAGGTTTTCAACTTAGCAAGCTGTTCCTTTATTTCTTTAGGCAAAGTATTTCTTGACTGCATCAGCATTCATGGGACGTGGGAACTCCTCGCCATCCATAGTTTCAAGAATTAATGCACCAACAGGGAAGGCTTTCTTGACAACATACGGGCCTTCAAAATTTGGAGTCCACTTGCCCCTAGAATCAGTGTTAAAAGACATGATCTTCCTGAGCACGAGGTCGCCTTCTCTGAATTCACGAGGTTTGACCTTTTTATCAAATGCTTTCTTCATTCTTTTCTGATATAACTTCCCATGACACAAAGCTGTCATTCTCTTCTCTTCAATCAAATTCAATTGGTCAAACCTGTTCTGGACCCATTCATCCTCTATCAACTTGGCTTCCATTATCACACGCAAAGAGGGAATCTCTACCTCAACAGGGAGTACAACTTCCATTCCATATACCAAGGAGAATGGGGTTGCTCCTGTTGAAGTGCGGACAAATGTTCGATATCCATGCAGAGCAAAAGGGAGCATTTCATGCCAATCCTTATAAGTAACAACCATTTTCTGGATAATTCTCTTGATATTCTTATTAGCAGCTTCAACAGACCCATTCATCTTTGGCCTGTATGGAGACGAATTGTTATGGACAATCTTGAATTCTTCACACAGTTTTGTCATCATCTTGTTGTTCAAATTTGAGCCATTGTCGGTGATGATTCTACTCGGCACACCAATCGGGTATTCCTGAGTCTGAAGAAAATGCTGGATGTCATAATACCAAGGTTTTTCATCTGCTACCTCCTCTGTCGTAAACACATGAGCGGGCCTATCCAGCCGTCGAACTGTAATACGGGGTATATCATTCCAAGTATTCACTTGGTACATGGAAGCCAGAGTTGCCAGTGCATCCGCCATTTGATTTTCATCTCTAGGAATGTGATGGAATTTAAATTTATTGAAGAAGGGTAGTAATCTTCTAGCATAATCTTTGTAAGGGATCAAGCCAGGTTGACGAGTATCCTATTCTCCTTTAATCTGATTTATTACCAAAGCTGAATCACTATACACATCTAGAATTTTGATTCTGAGATCAATAGCTTCCTCAAGACCCATGATGCAAGCCTCATATTCCGCCATATTATTAGTGCAATCAAATGTTAACCTTGCAGTAAAAGGAATGTGTGATCCATGAGGACTGACGATCACAACACCAATTCCTTTACCATAAGCATTCACCGCTCCATCAAATATCATACTCCAACGAGATTCAGGGTCGGGGCCTTCCTCAGGCAATGGTTCATCAAAATCTTTCACTTTTAGGAACATCACATCCTCATCGGGGAATTCATATTCTGCAAACTGATGATCTTCCACCGGCTGGTGAGCAAGGTAATCTTCCAACACACTAATTTTGATAGCTTTTTGAGTGCGGTACTAAATATCATATTCAGATAACAACATATGCCAGCGGGCAATTCTCCTAGTAAGAGCAGGCTTCTCAAAAATATACTTGATTGGATCCATTTTGGAGATCAACCAAGTGGTATGATTCAACATATACTGCCGCAAACGCTTTGCCACCCAGGCCAAAGCACAACGCATTTTTTCTAGCATGGAATACCGCGACTCACAATCAGTGAACTTTTTGCTAAGATAATAAATGGCGAACTCTTTCTTCCCTGTTTCAACCTGTTGTCCCAGAATACAACCCATGGATTTATCTAACACTGTTAGATACATAATCAATGGTCTTCCTTCTACGGGAGGGAGAAAGATAGGAGGTTCAAGCAGATACTCTTTAATACTCTCAAATGCCCTTTGGCAGTCATCCGTCCACACACAACCTTGATCTTTCTTTAACAACTTAAAGATCGATTCATACTTTGCAGTCATAATGAATCTGGAAATATAATTCAAACGCCCGAGAAAACCCCTGACTTTCTTTTCAGTTCTTGGTGCTGGCATTTCTTGAATTGCTTTGACTTTATCAGGTTCAACTTCAATTCCTTTCTGGCTAACAATAAAACCCAACAATTTCCCCGATCTAACTCTGAAGGTGCATTTATTTGGATTCAAGCGGAGACGATACTTCCCCAAACGCTGAAACAACTTCAACAAATCTTTTATATGCCCTTATTCATTTTGGGATTTTGCAATCATATCATCAACATATACTTCAATTTCCTTGTGCATCAGATCATGGAATAGGGTTGTCATATCCCTCTGGTACGTTGCACCAGCATTCTTCAACCCGAAGTGCATCACTCTGTAACAGAATGTTCCCCAGGGTGTGATAAACGTTGTTTTTCCATGTCCTCTAGAGCCATTCTTATTTGATTATACCCGGAAAATACTTCCATGAACGAGAATACCTTGAATTTTGTTGTGCTTTCCACTAACATGTCAATGTGAGGAAATGGAAAATCATCTTTCAGACTAGCTTTATTTAGATCTCTGTAATCTACGCACATGCGGATTTTTCCGTCTTTTTTAGGTACTGGGACAATATTGGCAATCCATTAAGGATACACTAACGTCACATGAAAACCAGCATTAATCTGTTTTAGGACCTCCTCTTTGATCTTTACTGCCATATCTGGGTGGGTTATTCTCAACTTTTGTTTAACTGGAGGACACCCTGGCTTCAACGGAAAACGATGCTCAACAATGTCTGTATCTAGACTAGGAATATCTTGATAAGAACAAGCAAAAATATCCATATACTCTTTCAGCAGATCCATCAACCCGCTTTTTACATCAGGATGCAACGATGCTAAAATCTTAACTTCCTTCGTATCTTCTTCTTAACCCACATTAATCACTTCCAAAGGCTCCTTATATGGCTGAATGATATTTTCCTCGTGCTCAAGCAACCATGAGACCTCTTCTAGAATCTCATCATAATCTTCTTCTTCAACCACAAACACAATACAATCAAAGTTGGGAGAGGGTGCAGGGTCATTGTATTCAACGGGTTTTTTAATTAATCTGCACATGTGATTTATGATTGCTTTTAGAGACTGACACATATAACAAGTGATCATGCAGATTAATTTTCAGTTATTATTTATTTTGAAAAGGGTTCATTTTTTTTATTACCATTTCCCAAGAAAAAGCAGAAAATAAAGACATATTTTTGGAAGCAAAGATAACTTTTATTAATGATCTTAAAAATCAAAGCAAATAGATAAGCCCATACAATACTTTCACCTTGGGCAGAGTGAACGCTTTTCAAAAGAAAGAAACAGATTAACAAAACAAATTACTTTGAAATATGTATGCAAGAAGGAACATCAATGGTGACCCAGTTCTGAACTCGGACTCCATGCGTCACATAATTCGGTACTTCCTGCTCTGCTTCATCCTCTTCAACAACATTAATTCCAGAACCAATTGGATGGAGGTAGCCTCCGCTGTGGAAAACATCATGATAACTGTTCACAGAAGAATTTGACTTCAAACTTTCGCCTTTTCCATTCTTTGACAAGAAACCAAAACCAGTTGGGTTTTTGTTCACGGGTGGATCCACAAGTTGTCCCCAAACTGCATTATGACCATTGCGCACAACCTGCTGCGCGTCCTTCAGCGAAACCATATAATTCTCATTCCTCCTTATGTTGTCAATAGATAGGGCTTGGAACTGAGTTCCAACAGCAGCCTCATCCGCTTCTACAATACTGAAAGAGGATAGATGGGATATCAACAATGCCTGCTCCCCATTTATGATCACCATCTTCCCTTCGCGCACAAACTTTAACTTCTGATGTAGAGTTGAAGTGACAGCCCCTGCTTGGTGTATCCATGGCCGTCCTAGCAAACAACTATATGCGGGAATAATGTCCATGACCTGAAAGGTTATCAAGAAAAAATGTGGTCCTATATGGATGGGCAAGTCCACTTCACCTATGACAAATTTCCTCGACCCATCAAAAGCCTTCACAATGATGCCACTCGGGCGCATAGGTGCTCCTTGATACTTTAACATCACGAGGGTACTCCTCGGTATAACATTCAGCGCGAATCCGTTATCAATTAGCACATTGGACAACAAATCATTCTTGCAGTTCATAGATATTTGGAGGGCTAGGTTGTGATTCCTCCCTTCATCTGGTAACTAATCATTGCAGAAACTCAAATTGTTACATGACGTAATGTTTCCAATTACGCTGCTAAATTGATATAATGGCATGTCATTCTCCACAAATGCTTGGTCTGATACTCTCATCAGTGATTCTCTATCAGCAGAGGAGTTCATTAATAAAGCTAGGATAAATATCTTGGAAGGAGTCTGCAATAGCTGATCTACAATTTTGTAGTTGCTCATTTTAATTATCTTCAAAATATCATCCACTTCTTTCTCTAATGTAGCTCCACTAGTCTCTCCTGTAGCCTTCTTGGGCTCATCGTTCTCATCAATTTTCTTTCCAGCAACAACATCTCTTCGAATAACCGGCGCAAACACACGGCCGCTACGGCTCACCCTACTATTATCAGCTATGTTTCCAACATCTGGCATTGGCTGGATGGGAATCTCTACCCCGTCTTCTAAGATTGTAGCGTTGTATTTGTAAGGCACAGCCTTGTCTGATTCATAGGGAACAGGACCTGGCAGACTAATTACTAATGGGGTAACAGCTGGTTTGCTATGGTACTCCACCTCAAGATGAGTGGGTGCACCAAAACAAGGTACAATGACCTTTACCCCTTCCTCAACACAATCAACCATCAAAAATTCATTTCCGGCAAACAAATCTCCGTCTGAAGAGAAATACTCATCTGCGGAGGAATACTCTTCCTCTGACTCTTATTACATCAAATAAACTTCAACCATATCAATCTCGTGATAATCGTCTCTCTGACCTGTGATCTTGATAGTTCCATTGTCTAACAGCAACTTGACACCTTCCCTCACAATAGAACATCCTCGGGGGTTTCGACAACAAACTATGAAAGATCCATATTAGTGTTCCACCTAACCAGCAGTACGGCAGAAGGTAGCATGCAACTGCACGAGATCCTCATTCAAATGATCCACATCAAAAATTCAGAATTCACCCGGACATCCAGAAACCATATTCACTTCCTCTTCATATTCCGCCCTAGGCCTAATTATATGGATTAAACCTTGATCCATCATCTCTTGTAAATCGACCTTTATCTTCTCGCAACCCTATATATCTGTACTGGAAATAGCACAACCGGCATGGTCATGCGTATAATAATTGAATTAACAGAGGTCCGCGTGCATCTTCACCAAATCTCCTCTAACCAGATTAATGTCAAAAATTCAAAAGTCGCCTGGACAACCGACCACCATATTTACAGCATTCACTCCCCCGTGCTTGGGTAGAGGATTGTCTTTCACATTAGGTCCCACATCTTTGAAAGATAAAATTCCAGACTTCACCAACCTTTGCACTTCAGTCCTCAAAGGATAACAATTCTCAACACTATGCCTTGGTGCTCCCTGATGAAAGGCACATGTCTGGTCTACTTTGTAATACCAAGGCAATGGTGATGGTATGGCGGGAGGTGGTCGTGTCTGGACCAACTTCTTCTGAATCAATGCTGGTAGTAGCTCTGCATAGCTCATGGGAATAGGATCATAGTTCTCCCTTCTTTGATTATACCCTTGATTCCCTTGCTGGGACGGTCTCTGATAAGCAACGGTAGTTGGAGCGGCATTCATAACAGGGGTAACTGAGGCGACTTGCTGATGACGCTGATAATTCTTTCTAGGAGCGTTTACCCTTCTCTCTTGCATAACAACATTTGTATCCCCCTCTTTCTTCTTTGTAAACCCATAAGCTGGCTTTTTCACCCCTCTGGATTCTTCACCCTTTATCAAACGACCTTCTCTTACTGCCTCTTCTAGGCGGACACCCATTCCTACCATCTTTGTAAAATCACTTGGGGCACTTGCTACCATTATTTCGTAGTAGAAAGCGCCTAGCGTCTTCAGAAAAATCTTAGTCATTTCTTTCTCCTCCATGGGAGGAATCACTTGTGCAGCCACTTCGCTCCATCTCTGTGCATACTCTTTAAACGATTCTCTGTCTTTCTGAACCATGGCCCTAAGCTGGTCACAGTCAGGCGCCATGTCCACATTGTACTTGTATTGTTTAATGAATTATTCTCCCAAATCATTAAAAGTACGGATGTTGGCGCTGTCTAAACTCATGTACCATTTCAACACTGCGTCGGTCAGACTATCCTGGAAAAAGTGAATCAGCAGATGCTGATCATCGGTGTGGGTAGACATTCTTCTTAAATACATCACCAAATGAGCACGAGGGAAAGTGTTGTCGTTGTACTTCTCAAATTCCGGGACTTTGAACTTAGCAGGCACTTTAACATTCGGGACCAAACACAGCTCATTCACATTCTGCCCAAATAGCTCTTTTCCCCTAAGAGCCTTCATCTCTCTTTGCATTCTATCAAACTGTTCTTGGAAATCATCCATTCTGTCATAAAGACCCAAGTCTTCACTCGGCGGAGGGAAAGGACGACACATATCTTCATTAACAAACGGAACCAAATTCACCGAAGGAGGTGCAGTAGGAACAGTATGCACCATAGGAGGTGAAGGAGTAACAGTATGCACCACAGGAGCATCTTGAGGGCCAAGATTGAAACCTTCAGGTGCAAAATTCTCTGGCATTCCCCATGGATAACCCTGAGGCATGCAGTTTTGAACAACAACCGGAGTAACGGATACAAGAACAATAGGAACTTCAGCATTTTCCCTTGTTGGTTGAGGTTAAACACTCGGTGGCTGATTCTGAGCAACCAGCAGAGCTTCCATCAGAGCAGTCAAGTTGTTGAATCCAGCCTTCAAAGCGGAAACTTCTTCGCGCAGCTCACGATTCTCTTGTTCTAAGTTGTCCATCTTCTTTTTGAAATTAGCCCGAGTGTTGTAGTGATAAGTCAGCTTGCTGAGTGAAGTAAAGAAGCTGGGTAAGACACCTGGATATGCATAACAAATGCAAGAAATATGTGCAATATGATGCATGATATGCAATGCATATGATTATTTTTACTTTATCATTTAATATTTCAAGGGATTTATGGTTTATATACATATTGCAAACATCCAAGTAATAAAGCTTTTGAAATACTAAATTTTATTATTATAATAACTTCAAAATGGATTACAAGTTTCAATGATCCCATGTACAAGATGAAAATACAATCTAAAATCCTGGGAAGAGGAACTAATGGAGATCAATCTATACGCTGGCGCTTCCCTGTGAGCTTGATAATATGAGCCCTCAACCTCTGGTTTTCTTCCACATGTCTGATGGCAACCTCCTTCCAATCATCTGAAGCAGGAAGTGAGTAATCAACACCTGTTTGAGGCTTAGGAGAAAATAAATCCCCTTTCCTCTCTATAGACTCCACCGCTTGACTCTCAAGGATCTCGATCAAATCATCTTTCTCCTGTAGGTCTACTCTGTAGGAACTCTCTAAAGTTTGGAACTTATTCTTCCAAGCATCCCTTTCCTGTTGCATCCTAACCAAAGAAAGCTGCAGCTCTTCTAGATCGTCTAAAAAGGGAGAAGTGGTCTTCGCAAACAAATCAGGCACGGGTGTCTCCCGAGTATACGGCATCCTCAACTGAAGTGCTCTCGATCGGACCCACTGAAGATATGGCTCCAAAGAAAGAACACCTCTAGGTCCCAAATCCTTCCTACTCTTCTTATGAATGTGACGCCAGGCCTTCGCAATCTGCTCCCTAGCTTCCCTGTGGTCTTCTCCTTCCTTCAGAAAGAAACTACTCAAATGAATACTATTCGGTTTATCCCTCATCGGGTAACCAAGTTCTCGCCATGCAAGAACAAGGTTATAGTTAATTCCTCCCTTTGTACCAAGAAGAGGCACATTGGGGAAACTACCACAACTGTCAATAACCTCCACATCCTGGTAAGCTCGATGATACCAATCAATATCCGAGTGAGTAAGTGCTATGATATTAGGAGCCCAACGTGGTTCCTTCTTGACATCCCAAAAAGCATCAGACTGAGGCATATGAGAGATAAACCACAGGTACAACAAAGGCGTGCAACAGATAATCATTCCCCCATGATAGGAAAGACGAAGATGAACAGAGTAATAAGCATCACCCAACAGTGTAGGAACCAGGTTTCCAATCATGAAAATCCTGATAGCGTTAATGTCAACAAACTTGTCCACATTAGGAAATAAGAATAATACATAGGCGAGTAAAGCAAAGATGGCCTCAAAAGCAACCGTACTCTTCATCCTGGAAAAGTAACGAGCTTTCTCCAATAAGAACTGAGTTGGTAATCCTCTAATCCCTCCTTTGGTATTCATATGGGCTTCCACCTCATACTTCCCCAGATGAATCAAAGCAGCAATCTCATGTGGTTTTGGCTCACCCTCCAAACCAGTAAAAGGAACACGATCAGTAACAGGTAAATCCAATAGATAGGAATACTCTTCTAGTGTTGGCATCAACTGATAATCGGGAAAAGTAAAGCAGTGATACAACGGATCATAGAACTGGACCAAAGTTGAGAGAATACTCTCCTTCATCTTCAGCTTCATGAGAGGAATAATGGATCCATACTTCTTCCGAAAGTCTGCAGAACACTCGATCTCGAGAATTAGACTGATCAACTCATCTATCTTAGGATCCTTAAAACTGTATTTCCTAATCTTTCTCTTTCCAGAATCTATGGTTTAAAAGTACCTGAGATATTCACAAATAGTCAACCTTTAAATCCCATGAAATATTGTTTTCTTCAAAAGATGCTTATGAGTGCATGGATGCATGATGCAACAATCACACACAAGATCACACATATAGGGTTCATAGGTTCAACGTCACGAGCATGAGGTCGAAGGTACTACCCATAAGGTATTGGTCTGAAAAGTTATCACCTACCGAACAAGGTTCTAAGAGGTTCCCAGAGTCTACATCCTTCCTTCGGATATTACTAACTTCCCGATTAACTTGGTAATTAGTAATATTCTCAAGAAAGACTCGTCCGAGCGTAGTATCGCGTGACAACTATTTCCGGATTACTCCGTCATAGCTTCCGCACTACACCTAAAAGGCCAAGATGGGTTAGGTAATCTACGGTCCTCAGCTTCAGCAGGCTCCCAGGTTGAAAGCAGTATATCTTCCCGATTACTCGGTAAACGACACTATAGTCAAAGGGGCCTCCACTGAGTGGGGTATCTCATGCCTCCTTTTTTGGGATTACTCCCTCAAAGTTAACATGACTATACCGCCTGTCCTATCTTAAAGTTTGCCCAAGTCCGGGTATAGGACTTATGAGTAATCACCAAGCACCCGGTAAACCAGGAAAATCCAGACAAACATATATACAAAATATAACACATAAACACAATAACACATATACAAATATAATCAAAGATAGGATCAAACCACTTAGGGATGGACCAGCAAGAGGTCAATCTGTCCCAAGTGAAGTCGCCATTTTTCTATAGCAGTAGAAATGTTCAAGACTAAGCCATTGGATTGACTAGACTTTATACAAATCAAAATAAAAATCGCCACCGCGCTTTATTGTTTCCAAAGGAATGGGAAAAGAGCGAATAACCAAAAAAAGGAGGAAAGATTCAAGGTAAGGGGGTTGGTTATACAAAGGGAAGGTATTAGCACCCTAAACAACTACGGTACTCCAAAGGAACCTCTTTGAAAAATATGTATATTTTGGCTATAAAAATGTGTTGTATATAAAATGGATGGTGGAGGTGAGAAAAGAAATATTTTCATGATTTTTCCACCCTGTTGTACCCTAAAATTTGCCCTCTCATATTTCTCAAGACATTTCAAGGAAAATCTCCAAGTGACTCAAGATTGCTCAAAAGTGGGTCAGACAAGTCATCTCCTAAGGCAGTCAACCCCAAATTAGGGTTTTGTGTTGCATCAGGATCCTTGAGTCCAAATGACCTCAAGTACTCCCCAATGTACTAATATGTTCTCAAGATCATCCATGTCAAGTTTCAAACCTTGCAGAGGAAGTTTGCTCAGTCAATTGCTCAAAGGGTCCAAAAATCGACTGTGCTAGGGCAAAAGTCAACTGTGACCTACAAACAGTCAAACTTCAAGATTTTTTGTCAACATTCTCATTTTGAAGGATATTTCATCATTTGATCAAGGGTTTAACATGACTTATCAAGGATTGCTCAAAATTCATCAAGACTCAAAAGTATCTAAATTAGGGTTTTGTAGGAAAAGTCAACTCAACTTTGACCAAGCATGACTTTCTCATACTTTATGATAAATGACCCATCCAAAGCTCATTTTGAAGAGTATGCAATTTCCTACAATCCATCCTCACACCCCAAGATCAAGAAATGCACTCACAAGAAGTTATAAATTTGGACATTATAGGTCATTTTTGAAAGTCAACAAAAACACCTTTTTTGCCAAAGCTTATAACTTGAGCATGGAATATCAAAATGAGATTATTCCAAAAGGGTTTGTTATAGGACATCTAAAAATTTCTAAAAAGTCCAAGAACACCTCTAAAAGTTCAAAATCGAAGAAGTTATGCATTGTTGAAGTTGGACATTTTTGCAAAATTGCCAAAAGTCAACTATCCCCAAAACATCAAATTTTGTCAAATGGACCCATTCTTTTCCACTTGATTTGAGCTTGCATAGTTTCACACGTGTCCTAGCTTCAGCCATGCACCCATATTCTATTTTTATTATTTAATTTGATTTTTTATTGAATTTATTCATTTTAAATCAAATTAAATCATATAAAATCCAAACTTTGATTACCTAAGATCTTTTTGGTTGTTTCAGGTCTTAATTATCATCATTAGCATCATCAAACTCGAATTAAACAATATCATGTGCAAAAATATTGATTTTTGATAAATTTGGAAGTTTAAAGAGTGAATCAAATCAAATTCCAATGCATTGATTTAGAGAGATTCAATCCAAAATTGTTACCCTAATACATTCCATAGTACATAAGCAAGCAACAGGAATCGAGACAAGGGTTAGAGGCTGCAAGAAGAGGCAGAACAAAAGTTTGAAAAAGTGGTAAAATGCTTGAATTCGAAATCATAACAAGAGGCGTTTTCAGAAGCCAAAAGCTCTCCCAATCGCTTCCTGGTTGTTCACTCAACTTTCCTGGATCAAGAGCAAGCGTTCTCACATACCACGAAGCACTGTAAGTGTCACGATAATCACCTTGGTTCTTGAATTCGTGATTCATCATTCTTGCATCATTTGAATAAATTATTGGCATATTTGTACTCCTCACAACATTTGCAAATGTTTGGAATTATCCAATTTCATTTTTTTAGCCTAAATGAAGAACCCCCATAGCTAGGGTTCTTCGTATGTTTTTTAGGGTTTTCTTTTTCAGGAAAAATCAGGATTCAAGAAGGGCATAGTGTTGATCAGGGAGCCAAGACGAGTCAAACCATGTTCGTGGAATTTGTTTTCATGGTTTGGAATGGATTTTAGAGCAAGCTTGCGCATTTAGCTGCGGATCCAAATCCGCAGGTAATATTTGTAGGATTTGGAGGTAGGAGACGACGAGATGTCGTTCTCCCATTGGCCATTTCAAAATCGCGTGCGCATTTTTTTATTTTCTGGCATATAATTTGTTTTGTTTATATTATGATTATTTTGTATACTATTAACAAAGAGAACAAAACAACGTAGTGGCAAGGCAAGATGGAAATCACTTTCAGGACCTGGGTTCGAATCCCAGGTCCCCCACTTTCATTCATAATTTTGTTTTTCAGGTGATTCGGTGCAGGTGCTTTGCTACAACGTACCATACACCATCGCTCAATCAATTGCCAGATGGCCCAAGGCCAAATCTGGTGGCCAAAATCTGAAAGTCCACCATGGAGCCAAGTCAACGTGTGCACACCAGATTCCAGAAGTCCACCAAGGCCAGCGTGTTTTGGGCCTTTAGATTGCTGTTCACACACCAATCTCAGGCCCATTCCCCTTTTCTCTTATATTTATTTATTTTGTTTTAGTTATTTTTTTTATTTTTTATTACTAACCAATTAAAATTCTTTTCTTTAAAATAAAATCACCAAAAATATTTTTTATCAAATTAAACTTTAACTTTTATTTTTATTAATAAATACTAATAAATCAATTTAGGTTTTAACTCTAGAGTAATTTTAACATATTTTTGTAAATAATTAAAATTAACTAGACTTAATTAGGTTTTACTAATTCAATTAATTTTTATTTTCTTTCTTAAAATACCAAAAAAAAAAACCAAAAATAATTTATTTTTTTTTTATTAATTAATTTAATTAATTTAATTTAGTAATTAATTTAACTTAATTTCTTTCTTAAAATAAAAATAACAAAAAAATCTTTTCTTTAACAAAGGGTCAAAACCCTAGAAATTTGCGCTCGATTTAATTTCCCGTATGCGATTTACTTTCTTTTATCCTATTTTATATCTGATTCCGGTTTGTAATAGTAAATAGGACCTTTATTTATTTTTTATCACTTTATTTATTTTCAAAGGGTTTGTCTTTGGCGATGTAAATACCCGACGCCTTGTAATTTAAATTCCGCAATTTATTTTCCACAATTTATAACTGTTAGATGTTTGATAATAAGAATGCATGACAAGACTGAATGTTTTAACCTAAAATCAACTTAGATCACCCTTAACATGTACAAAGAGAAAATATAACTGAAAACAACACACTCGCACATGCGCACTCTTAGGGTACACCCCACTTGGTTGCCTTCATACACGGTCATTGAGTATAGGTCACTTTAGAGGTCACCCTCTTGTCTAAAAGATCATAGTCCCCTCGAAATGGTTGCCTCAGATATTATTGCCTCAAACAAATGATCTATGACATTAGGGTTATCGCTAAGGCGTCCTAACATTGCTTTAGTGACCGTATGTCCCTCATTCGAATTGACCCTTAAACTCCAACGACGGTGCTACCTACTCATCAATAGTAGGATAGCATTGTCTAAAGGACATTAGCATAGAACGATTCCTTTTTCGAGTAGGTAGATGGTTCTTAGATACTTGCTCTTTCAAAAACAAAAACTCTTCACACTTACACTTTTCGAACAAAGTTTTCAAAAAAACACTTCATACGCTCTTGAGGACGGAAGCAAGAGTTAAATCGAAGTTTTCAAACAAAAACTTTTTTCAAACCCACAAGCACAAAGAAAGCAATATTTTGAAAACAATATGAGCAAGTACATAAGAGCCCGTGGATAACAATAGATAGAAAGGGTGCTAACACCTTCCCTTTCTATAATCTACCCCACGTACTCAGAAATATCTCGAAAAAGGATTATTTTTGTGCTTTTTTCCTTTCCTTGTTGGATAAAATAAAATTCGGTGGCGACTCTTGCTTACCGCGACATTTTGCAAAAACAAAACGGAAAATGCAAACCAACATTCCAAAAAAAAAACAGCCAGTTCTTCCCACCGTATCACAGAACTGGCGACTCTGCTAGGGAATATTATAAGTGGGGTGTACCTTAGGAATAGTTCATAATGTTTTCAATTTCTTGATTTGTATGATTTATCTTTGTGGGCTTGAATCGGAGTTACTATAGATTCTAACCCGGATCTGGGGGATACCCTTTAGGTAAGTAGCAAATAACTGTGAGGAAACTGTACAGCGTAGACCGATACGGTTGAAGCAATAGCTACTTTGGTGTGGCACTTTAGTATGTACCGATATCCCTTGTGGGGCAACGAGGAGAATATGGGTCTGCTAAAAGGGTCATTAAGCACCAACTGACCTTAGAACCTTTAAATTGACCAACTTGGCCATAGAACAGTAGCAGTATGCTACACTCATTGAGACTAAACTCTCGCGATGATTCCGGCTGCAAGAAAAGGTTACTAAACTGGAATTATGACCGATCGAGGATAGTCAGTGATATTGAGATCCTCTAGAAACCGGTTACTATTTTTAGGACAGGTTTGAACCAACTGAACTGAAAGAGGGTAGTACTTAAGCTCCTTACCAGCCTGAAATTTAAGGGCTATTTGTATGACTTGTGTGCCTTTATCATGTTTGCTATTTGTGGATACTTGTGGTGTGTTTTCTATCATGACATCATGACATTGCATGCATCTTGCATTGGACTAACCTATTTCAAAGAAAGGAGGGATTCATCTTTGTTCTGTTTTATAGGTCATGATACCCATGCGTAGGAACACCATTCGAATCAATTTTGTCCAAGTTCCTACTCAGCTTAAGGAATTAGTTTCCAAGGTTTCAGATACTACCTCCTTCATCAGAAGACATGGTCACCTCCTTGGTTTGGTCACCTCCAAATTGGATGAGCAGATGATAAGTGTCTTAGTCCAGTTCTTTGATCCACTGTACCATTGCTTTACTTTTCCGGACTACCAGTTGGTCCCTACCTTGGAAGAGTTCTCTGATCTGCTTGGTATCTCTATTCTGGAGCAGACCCCGTTCACAGGTTAGGAGAAGATCCTTAGGCCAGAAGAGATTGCTTCAGCCCTCCATCTGACAAAGGCTGAAGTAATGTCTAATTGGGAAACTCGTAGTGGAGCAAAGGGCTTTTTGACTAAATTCTTGGTTGGTAAGGCTAATCAGTTCTGGGACAGTCTAGACTTCCAGGCATTTGAAGACATTCTGGCTCTTCTCATATATGGTTTGGTATTGTTTCCTAACTCAGATGCTTTTGTTGACGTGAATGCAGTGAAGATTTTCATCTCTGGTAATCCTGTACCCACTCTCTTGGGTGACATTCTTCATTCTCTGTATGCCCGTACTGCTCGGAAGAGGGGAACCCTTATGAGCTGTGCACCGTTGCTGGCGAGGTGGTTTATTTCTAACCTCCCCAAATCATTTTTGAAGAACAAGGAAGGCATGGGATGGGCCTATAGGATTATGTCTCTCTCTCATAATGACATCATTTGGACTATTAAGGGTATGGACGAGGTGGCTATTATTGATCGTTATGGGGAATACCCCAATGTTCCACTAATAGGAACCAATGGAGGGATCACTTATAATCCGTGCTTGGCCTTACGTCAGTTTGGGCGAGCTAGAAGAGAAGGACCTCATGAGTTGCTAATGCCTAGTATTGTCTTTGACTTCCAAGGGGATAGTGACGAGCAACGCCGCAGGTTCATACGATCTTGGGATAGAGTACACAGGTCTAATCAACATGAGCTGGGTGTGAAGACTTCTCTTCCGATGGAGCCTTATCTCCGATGTGTTCGTATCCGTGCCCAAAAGTTGGGAATGCCGTATGAAGCCGTCCTTCCTATCATTATTGAAGTTGCTGATGAGGAAGGGGTTCCTCCTACCATCCTAAACCCTTACATGCCTACTGACATTGGGGCATTGAAGAGGTCCTGGATGTAGCTGAGAGAAGAGTGGGATACTTACCGAGAAAAGTATCACGAGCAAGAGAAGAAGATCCAGAAGTTGACAAGACAACTGGAGAACAAGCGAATCCTCAATGACTATGTTTGCACCGACAAGAAACCACCATGGGAGCACTGATTGTCTTTTGATTACTTCTAGTTTTGATTTACTTTTCAGTTTTTCTTTCCTGTAACGCCTTAAAGGAATCTTTTGAACAATTGAATTCAAAGTTTATCTAATAAAAGTGTGTTTCATTTTGATTTACGAATTTGAATCTCTCGACGTCTTTGAAATCATATCATACACATTTCATTCCATGCACCTCATAACAGGTACCCTTACAGGACTCTTATCTTCTTCGCTGTTTATTTCAGCATCATGTCTTCCGAACCATCAACTGAACAAGCAATCAAGGCTCTACAGGCTCAAAATGCCCAGTTCCAGGAATTGTTCATGAGTTTGGCTAAGGGTCAGCAAGATCTGAAGACCCTTATCTTGAAAGAGAAGAAGAAGAAGAAGAAGAAGAAGACGGTCCTGTTTAATATGGGTCGCAGATTCAGAAACGATTTGCGGGAAGAGGTTGATCTAACCCACTCATCTGGAGGGGGATATAATCAGGAAGAAAGGAGGGCTCCTAGCCCTGTGGTTTCAGACAACGAGACGGACTTTGACGAAGACCAGTATCCTCCGGGTGAGGATAGATACAAGCAACTGGATGACCGGTTGAGCGCGATGGAAGTTCAGAAAGTGCCTGGTCTGGACTTTGGTGATCTGGGTCTGTCATCTGGGGTGGTAATTTCCCACAAGTTTAAAGCACCAGCCTTTTCTAAGTACGACTGGGTTTCTTGCCCGAAACTGCACCTCCGTTCGTATGTTAGGAAGATTCAGCCATACACCGCTGACAAGAATCTCTGGATCCACTTCTTTCAAGACAATATCTTAGGGAGCCAGCTTGAATGGTTTTACCAATTGGAAGAAACTAGCATCCATAATTGGGAAGACTTGGCTGCTGCTTTCTACAGGCAGTACCAATACAATGTCGACCTCGCTCCCACGCGTACCCAACTCAAGGGTATGTTAATGGGTGCGGGTGAAGGTTTCAAAGATTATGCTCAGAAGTGGAGGGACCTCACTGGAAGAGTGCAACCACCCTTGGCTGATAGGGAGCTAGTGGATATGCTTCTAGGGACCTTGTCTGGTCCGCATTTCAACCATCTGATTGGAAGTTCATCATCTGGGTTTACAGAGCTGATTATGACCGGGGAGAGGATTAAAGCTGGTATCAAATCCGGTAAAATACAGAAGGGTGCTTCATCAGGCACCGAGAAGAAGCCTTTTAAGAAGGAGTCGAGCGCTGTTTATAGTTTAAAAAGTCAGAATATACCTGAACGCCGCCAAGCTGTTGATGTGGTGGTTATATCAAGACCTGCTGGTTCTCCTCAGCGCAACAATCAATCAAGGGCCGAGAGACCGCAGAGGCAATTCACTCAGCTCAACATGACTTTATCTCAGATTCGGCCACAATTATTGAAAACCAATCTAGTGATTCCAAGGGAAGCCCCGAAGAATCCAAATACAACATCACCGAAGTACAACCCTAATGCCCGATGTGCTTTTCACTCTGATAGCCCGGGACATGATACAGATAACTGCTGGGTCTTGAAGAACAAAGTACATGACTTGATTGATGCTAAGGAGATCGAGTTCGAAGCACCTGAAAGACCTAATGTTATGACTGCTCCTATGCCCAAGCATGGAGTGAATGCTATAGATGAAGACTCGTTTGTGGTGTCTGTGAAAAACATTGTTACTCCCTTAATAACTGTGAAGAAGAGCCTTTTGTTAGCCTGTTTATTTCCGAGCTGTGACGAAGGTTGCCGTATGTGTTTTGTCCTACCTACCAGATGCCATCTTTTGAAGTCAGGTGTCCAACGCCTGATGGATAATAAAGAAATTCTGTTTGAGAAGACTCTTCTTCCTTTGATTCCTACTGAAGAAGTTTCTATAATCACCATTTTCGACAATTCTTCCAAGGCTTCCTCGAGAAAGCCTGTTAGAATTACATTTGTTGCAAGAATCACACCATTGATCATCACTGTTCCTGGCCCTATTCCCTATACATCAAATAAAGCTGTCCCTTGGCATTACGGGGCTGACGTATATTATCACGGAGTTAAGCAAGATTTGGATGCTGATACTGACGTCAGCAATATTGTTGGACCTGCCAAAGTCACCCGCAGCGGAAGACTTTTCTCTACTGAGATCGCTCCACCAACTGTCCGGAAGCCTGTTGTTATTACGCCTATTAATACACCTGCTACTGTCCCTGTTCAAGTTCCAATTCTTACCCCTATTTCCGAGTCATCCGACACTCGGGGCAAAGGGACCACTGATGAGCCTGCCCAGACGGAGGCACCGAAGACGATTACTGTTGAAGCCTCTAGACAAGAGATGGAGGAAATTTTGAAAATCATCAAAAAGAGCGACTATAATGTAGTTGAGCAATTGGGGAAAACCCCATCCAAAATATCTATGTTGTCACTATTGCTATGCTCAGAAGCCCATGCCAAGGCTCTGATTGCTTTCCTGAAGACCGCACACGTACCGCAAGAAACATCAGCTGATCAGTTTAAAGATTGTGTGGATAGTCTGACTACTGATAATGGGTTGGGTTTCTCTGACGCCGACTTGACTTCTAAGGGGAAGAATCACAACGACGCCCTGCATGTCTCCATTGAATGCAGGGGCACTACTCTTGCTCATGTCTTGGTAGATACTGGATCTTCGTTGAATGTGTTACCCAAGAAAACTCTAGACCGGTTAGACTGCGAAGGGTTGGAGCTGAAACCAAGCAACATTGTCGTCAGGGCCTTTGATGGGTCTAAGAGGATGGTGCATGGAGAAATGGATATTTCGATTAAGGATGGTTCTCAGGTTTTCGCCTCTACATTCTATGTGATGGACATTCGGCCATCTTATTCATGTTTACTGGGTCGTCCATGGATCTACAAAGCTGGGGCAGTAACCTCAACGCTCCATCAGAAGCTAAAGTATCCAGTGAAGGGGAAAATTGTGACAGTACAAGGAGAAGAGGAGTACATGGTGAGCCACCTCAACTCTTTTCGATATGTAGAGATGGATGGGGAGTTCATTGAGACCCCATTTCAGCATTTTGAAGAGGTTCCCCAGACGCTGGCATCTACTGAGACTGTTGTTGAAGATCCTCCAATGAAGATGACTTCCTTCAAGGATGCCCGGGCTGTTGTCGAGAAAGGTGGGTGTGCAAATTGGGGCCAACTCCCTGATTTCGCACATAAGACTAACAAGTTTGGTTTGGGTTTCACTGCAGAAGCTCAAAGGTCTGTTCGGAATGCACGGATTGGAAGACCTCCCTTGTTCATCACCAATTCAGGAGTGAATGCCATTGAAGACGGTGTTGAAGAGTCTGAGTTTGACAATTGGATCTATCCTACTACTGATGGTGGACTAAGCAACTGGACAGAAAAGGACTTCATCCCAATTTCTTTTGTTACCCAGTAATGAGACTTTTGTTTTGAATTTGTAATAGACAATGTTTTAAACATTACGGCCCGGTGCCTTACCCGGGGCATTGTGGCTTCATTTGTGAGGGCTTTATGTGTGTCATATACATATATCATTAATAAAAGCATTAGATGTTTCTTACATTTCAAATTTTGCGCTCCTTGTTTTTCTTTTATTATATATTACAAAACAACTATTTTACACACACTCACGTATGATGATCTGCATCCACTCTGGATCCCACTGATAACGACTATGCTACTGCGGGTTATGACTTCGAAAGTCCGATCAACCAAGCCAAAGATGAAGGTGAGGATGATTGTGAAGTGCCTGGTGAATTTGTTAGACTACTTCTTCAAGAAGAGAGGGCCATACTACCTCCAAGCCACCAATTCTGATGCCTCCAATTGCAGGAAGACCGTTGATCTTATGCTTAAAAGTGATGGATAATACAGAGAGGTGTGCTGGGGCAGCATGACGAGTTTGGCCGAAAAGAGCATGCTATTTATTACCTTAGCAAAACGTTTACCAAATGTGAGACCCAATACCCACTGCTCGAGAGAACTTGCTGCGCTTTGGCATGGGCTGCTCGCCGGCTGAGACAGTACGTGCTGGCTTACACTACCTTTTTGATACCAAAAGATGTGAACGTCTTGACGGCACCTTGGCCTTTTGCAAGGTGGGGCATTAATATTATCGGCGAGATCAAACCTACAGCATCCAACGGGTATCGTTTCATCCTGTTAGCAATTGATTACTTTACGAAGTGGGTTGAAGAAGCTTCATTTGATACTGTAACCAAGAACATTGTGGCACGGTTCATTTGGCACAATCTGATATGTCGATATGGTGTACCAGAGAGGATCATTACGGATAATGGTACAAATCTCAACAATAAAATGATCACCGAGCTCTGCAAGCAGTTCAAGATACAACATCACAAATCTTCTCCTTACCGGCCGAAGATGAATGGGGTTGTCGAGTCGGCTAATAAGAACATTAAGAAGATTGTGCAGAAGATGACGGTGACGTACAAAGATTGGCACGAGATGCTACCGTTTGCTCTTCATGGATACCGTACCTCAGCACTGACGTCAACAAGGGCAACGCCCTATTCCTTAGTATATGGCATGGAGGCGGTCTTGCCCATTGAAATTCAGATACCCTCTCTACGGATTATGAAGGATGCAGGTTTGAGCGAAGATGACTGGATTCAGACCCGGCTTGATCAGCTAAACCTAATTGATGAGAAAAGACTTACTGCTATTTGTCATGGTCAGACGTATCAAAAGCGGATTATCAATCCATTTAACAAAAAGTCAGACGACAAGAGTATCAAGTCGGGGACCTGGTTATCAAGCGCATCATACTACCTCAAGGTGATCCCAGGGGAAAATGGACCCCTACTTACGAAGGGCCATTTATGGTCAAGAACATCTTCTCAGGAGGAGCTATAATTTTAACCACCATGGATGATGATGACCTTCCTCACCCCTTCAATGCAGACATAGTGAAAAGATATTACGCATAATCAAAGACCCGCTAGGTTGACTGGCCTAGGCAAAAATAAGGGCTTCCCGGCAAACCAAAAGGGTTCGGGCAAAAATAAGGGATGAAAATGAAAAGTATGTACACCCGGCAATTCAAAAACCTGAAAAGGAAGCTTGGGCAAAAAAGGGTATCCTGGTGGACTGAAAACCCGAAAGGGCGGTCCAGGCAAAAATTAGGGATCAAAGCGTAACACTATGTCTCATTGGATCACCTTGCAACCAGACTTCAGTATCAACTATTAAGCTCGTACGGCACTAATCAATCTGATCTACCTTCAACCAGTAGCAAAGTGATGAGATGCTCGAGGACATAAAGGCAATAGCAGAGTTGGAACCCAGTGGGATTATTCACATAGCTGTTTTGTTTTCTTGTACACAAATTGTATAAACTCTATTTGTTCGGCAACATTCTCTTACTAGGACGTCAGCCTCTTGTACAAAAACGCCTATTTACAGGCTAAACTTCAAATCAATACAATTCATTTTCAGAGAAATTTCAAACTGTTTTTCCTTTATCTGTTTTGTTTTGGAAAGAACGTCCAATGTTCATTTTTGATATATGCATTTGACATTAATTGCTGCTCATAAATATTTAAATGCAAAACAAAAGACGGTTACTGGTAATATTTGAAACAGGGGCAAGTAAGTTTGTCCAATCTTTACAGTTGCTCTATCCACCAGGTGCAAGGTAGATTCAGCTGAAGAATATGGCCAAGGTGTTTTCACTCCCCGCAGAGTAAGAAAAGGACAGTAATGATAGCTCTCCCCAGCTGAGACTTGCAACTATGAATGAATCGGTAATATTCTCCCCAAGCAGAGTTTATCTACCATCAACACTGAAAAGGTTTAATATCCCCGACAGTCTTAATATTCCCCAACGGAGTATAAGAATATTCCCCGGCAAAGTACAAGATATCCCCAGTGGAGTTTAAAAGTTTTCCCAGCGCAGTCTGAAAAAGCTTCCCCAGTGGAATTTGGAGAATCATCCCCAGTAGACTTTGAAAGATTGTCCCCAAAAAGTTCAAAGGATTATCCCCATAAGATTCTAAAAGGTTATCCCCAGTGAAGTCGCAACTGAAAGATCATCCCCAGCGGAGTTTTTTCCTTTCGTAAACAAGAAGTCAATCCCCAACAGGATTCAATATCACCAGCAACAGTAATTCATCCCCAGTGGAATTCATCAGTGGAATCCTCAGCAGAGCATCTCTTCTCCACAGAGTAATCTCCTCATAACCTTATTCCCCAATGGAGTTATACTCTCCTGCAGGTTTATTCTCACTATCATCTTTATTCGTTATCCCCAGCAGAAACGAAGAATTCAGCTCTTTTTCTCCAGCAGCTATCCAGGATTTTTTCCCCCCAGCTAAAACATTACATTTCCATACATCATGATACATGCATATACGCATCATACAATACAATCTCATTTACTTTGAGAACATCATTGCTTGATATATATCACGCATTGCATACGACTGACCTTTACCTTTCCGGAAAGATGCAGTTAAGTTCTCAGCTATGTCGAAGACCTGACCGGTTCCTAAATCTCAACTGAATTATTCTCGGTTGAATTACATTTAAGGTTCTCAATCTTGACAATTTTCCTCCGTCGTAGTGTGGACGAGTTCTTAAATCTCAACAGAATTATCCTCTGTTGAAGTAACAGACAGTCCTAGATCTTGATGAAGATGTTTCCCTCAGTCGAAGACCTGACCGGTTCTTAAATCTCAACTGAATTATTCTCGGTTGAATTACAGATAAGGTTCTCAATCTCGACAATTGTCCTCCGTCGAAGTGTGGACAAGTTCTTAAATCTCAAAGGAATTATCCTCCGTTGAAGACCAGACAATCCTAGATCTTGATGAAGATGTTTCCCTCAGTCGAAGACCGGACAGGTTCTTAAATCTCAACTGAATTATTCTTGGTTGAATTACAGATAAGGTTCTCAATCTCGAAAATTTTCCTCCGTCAAAGTGTGGACGAGTTCTTAAATCTCAACAGAATTATCCTCCGTTGAAGACCAGACAGTCCTAGATCTTGATGAAGATATTTCCCTCAGTCGAAGACCTGACCGGTTCTTAAATCTTAACTGAAATATTCTCGGTTTAATTACAGATAAGGTTCTCAATCTCGACAATTTTCCTCCGTCGAAGTGTGGACGAGTTCTTAAATCTCAACATAATTATCCTCCGTTGAAGACCAGACAATCCTAGATCTTGATGAAGATGCTTCCCTCAGTCGAAGACCTGACCGGTTCTGAAATCTCAACTGAATTTTTCTCGGTTGAATTACAGATAAGGTTCTCAATCTCGACAATTTTCGTCCATCGAAGTGTGGACGAGTTCTTAAATCTCAATAGAATTATCCTCCGTTGAAGACCAGACAGTCCTAGATCTTGATGAATATGTTTCCCTCAGTCGAAGACCTAACCGGTTCTTAAATCTCAACTGAATTATTCTCGGTTGAATTATAGATAAGGTTCTCAATCTCGATAATTTTCCTCCTTCGAAGTGTGGACGAGTTCTTAAATCTCAACAGAATTATCCTCCGTTGAAGACCAGACAGTCCTAGATCTTGATGAAGATGTTTCCCTCAGTCGAAGACCTGACCGGTTCTTAAATCTCAACTTAATTATTCTCGGTTGAATTACAGATAAGGTTCTCAATCTCGGAAATTTTCCTCTATCGAAGTGTGGACGAGTTCTTAAATCTCAACAGAATTATCCTCCATTGAAGAACAGACATACCTAGATCTCGATGAAGATGTTTCCCCTCAGTTGAAGTACAGGCAAGTTCCTAAATCTCAACCAAGATCAGAATTCCCCAAGCAGAATATTCCATAACAACAGGTATACAAGATCTCTCTAAGGAATCTCTTATGCGATCGAAACTCCTGCAGATGGCATCTGTAAGCCCATTCCCGACATCACAAGGCTGATACCACTTCACGCGAATGCAAATTTTTGGGCACTCTAGTGTTCAATCATCTTCCACCTTCGGATCACGAAAGGCATGAAAGCCAATCTACATCCTCAGGTTTAAGAAGATTGAACAAGGGCAGCTATTGTACCCCAAAATTTTCCCTCTCATATTTCTCAAGACATTGCAAGGAAAATCTCCAAGTGACTCAAGATTGCTCAAGAAAGGGTCAGACAAGTCATCTCCTAAGGCAGTCAACCCCAAATTAGGGTTTTGTGTTTCATCAGGATCCTTGAGTCCAAATGACCTCAAGTACTCCCCAATGTCCTAATATTTTCTCAAGATCATCCATGTCAAGTTTCAAACCTTGCAGAGGAAGTTTGCTCAGTCAATTGCTCAAAGGGTCCAAAAATCGACTGTGCTAGGGCAAAAGTCATCTGTGACCTACAAACAGTCAAACTTCAAGATTTTTTGTCAACATTCTCATTTTGAAGGATATTTCATCATATTATCAAGGGTTGATCATTATCCATCAAGGATTGCTCAAAATTCATCAAGACTCAAAAGTTACTAAATTAGGGTTTTGTAGGAAAAGTCAACTCAACTTTGACCAAGGATAACTTTCTCATACTTTATGAGAAATGACCCATCCAAAGCTCATTTTGAAGAGGATGAAATTTACTACAATCCATCTTCACACCCCAAGATCAAGAAATGCACTCACAAGAGGTTATAAATTTTGACATTATAGGTCATTTTTTAAAGTCAACAAAAACACCTTTTGTTCAAAAGCTTATAACTTGAGAATGGAATATCAAAATGAGATGAGACAAAAGGGGTTTTTAGAGGACATCTCAAGCTTTCTAAAAAGTCAAAGAAAACCTCCAAAAGTTTAAAATTGAAGAAGTTATGCATTGTTGAAGTTTGACATTTTTGCAAAATTGCCAAAAGTCAACTATCCCCAAAACATCAAATTTTGTCAAATGGGCCCATTCTATTCAACTTGATTTGAGCTTGCATAGTTGCACACGTGTCCGAGCTTCATCCATGAGCCCATATTCTATTTTTATTTATTTAATTTGATTTTTTATTAAATTTATTCATTTTAAAACAAATTAAATCATTTAAAATCCAAACTTTGATTACCTAAGATCTTTTTGGTTGTTTCAGGTCTTAATTATCATCATTAGCATCATCAAACTAGAATCAAACAATATCATGTGCAAAAAGATTGATTTTTGATAAATTTGGAAAGGTTTAAAGAGTGAATCAAATCAAATTCCAATGCATTGATTTAGAGAGATTCAATCCAAAATTGTTACCCTAATACATTCCATAGTACATAAGCAAGCCACAGGAATCGAGACAAGGGTTAGAGGCTGCAAGAAGAGGCAGAATAAAGTTTGAAAAAGTAACCAAAAAGATTGAAATCAAAATCATACTTACAGGCAATTTCAGAATCTTAGACCGGTCCCAATCTCTTCCTGGGTGTTCACTCAACCTTCCTGGATCAAAAGCAATCATTCTCAGGCACCACAACATGCTGTAAGTATCACGATAATCCGATTCTTTCTTGAATTCGTAAATCATCATTCTTGCATCATTTGAGTAAATTATTGATATATTTGAAATCCTCATAACATTTCCAAACTATTGGCATTATTCAATTTTGTTTATCTGACCTATACTGCAAAATACCATAGCTAGGGTTTCGTGGATTTTTTTTGGTGTTTCTGTTTCAGGGATAATTGGCCATCAAGAAGGGTATGGTTGTGACCGGGATGATGAGACGAGCACAACCATACCCTTAGAATTCATTTTCATGGCCTACAGTGGATTTTGGAGTATGCACGACTTGTAGTGACGGCCTGTGTCCGTAGCTATAAGTTTTAATGGGTTTTAGCCACGGAAGAAGGTTGAAGACGATACGTGGCACCTACCCATTGCACCATTCAAATCGCGCACGTTATTTTTGTCTTTTCTGGCCATATATTTGTTTTAATATTTTATGTTTTATTCGTATATTACTAACAATTAAAACAAAGCGTCCTAGTGGCAAGCATGCACGTTCAACATCCATCAAGACCTGGGTTCAAATCCCAGGTCCTCCAAATTTCTCTTTGATTTTTTCTTTCAGGAAATTGTGTGTGTATCCAAACATGCAGCCCACCATAGTCCATCAAGTATCCAATGGCCAGATGACCAAAGGCCAAATCTGGTGATCCAGGAGTGAGGGTCTATCATAAGCCAAGTCAACATACGCCCACTAGATCTCACAAAGTCAACAGGGCCAGCGTGTAATGGGCCACAAATCTGATTTTCAAACCACCAAAATCAGGCCCATACCCCCTTTCTCTCTTTCTATTTCATTTATTTTAATTTTATTAATTGTTATATTATTTGTTTAATTACTAACCAATTAAAAAATTCCTTTCTTTATAAAATAAAATCACCAAAAATATTTTCATTCAATTAAATTTTAACTTTTATTTTTTTCATTTAATAAATACTAATTAATTGATTTAGGTTTTAATTAGAATAACTTTAATTCCTTTTTTAATATTTAAAATTAAATTAGATTCATTAGATTTTTACTAACATTAATTCTTTTATTTTTCTTTCTTAAAATCACAAAAAACCCAAAAATAATTTATTTTTATAGGTTAATTTCTTTCATAAAATAAAAAAAACAACAAAAAGTTACTTTTCTTTCAAAAAGGGTCAAAACCCTAGAACTTTGCGCTCGATTTAATTTCCCACACGCGATTCATTTTCTTTTATTCTATTATGTATCTGATTCTGGTTTTTAATAGTAAATAGGACCTTTATTTATTTTTTATCGCTTTATTTATTTTTAAAGGGTTTGTCTTTGGCGATGTAAATACCCGACGCCTTCTAATTTAAATTCCGCACTTTATTTCCCGTAAATTATAACTGGTAGATGTTTGATAATAGGATGACATGACAAGACTGAATGTTTTAACTTAAAATCAACTTAGATCACCCTTAACATGTACAAAGATAAAATATCTGAAAATGACACACTCGCACATGCGCACTCTTAGGGTACACCCCAGTTGGTTGCCTTCGTACGCGGTCATTGAGTATAGGTTGTTTTAGAGGTCATCCTCTTGTCCAAAGATCATAGTTGCCCCGAAATAGTTGCCTCGGATATTTTTGCCTCAAACAAATGATCTAAGACATTAGGGTTACCGCTAAGGTGTCCTAACGTTGCTTTGGTGACAGTAAGTCCTTAAATTCGAATTGACCCTTAAACTCCAACGACGGTGCTACCTACTCATCAATAGTAGGATATCATTGTCTAAAGGAAATTAGCATAGAACGATTCCTTTTTCGAGTAGGTAGATGATTCTTAAGTACTTTCTCTTTCAAAAAAAACAAAAATCTTTTTTACACTTACACTTTTCGAACAAAGTTTTCAAAAAAACACTTCATACACTCTTGAGGACAGAAGCAAGAGTTAAATCGAATTTTTCAAAACAAAAACTTTTTCAAACCCACAAGCACAAAGAAAGCAATTTTGAAAACAATTGAGCAAGTACCTAAGAGCCCGTGGATAACCACGGATAGAAAGGGTGCTAATACCTTCCCTTTCTATAATCTACCCTCCGAACCCGAGAAATATCTCGAAAAAGGAATTTTTCTGTGCTTTTTTCCTTTCCTTGTTGGATAAAATAAAAGTCGGTGGTGACTCTTGCTTACCACGACATTTTGCAAACACAAACGCAAAATGCAAACCAGCATTCCAAAAAACAGTCAGTTCTTTCTACCGTATCACACACCCGTCGCGGTTGCGATCCTTTAGTGTCTAAGTACCACCTTTTATGCAATAGGGGATCAGGGTACACATAGTTCCTCTTTTAAAAATTTGAAACACAAGTGTGTTGGTTAATTTTATGAGATAAGACATCATCGTCATTGTCCGTGTGGAAAACATACTTACTACCCACAATCATGAGAAAGGAGAATTTGCATCATCTCAAAGTGGAGGATATGGCTTGGATTTTAAAATCACCAAATGTCTCACTCAACACCCAAGTGGAAAATATCTCTCTTTACTACATATTGTAGAAGTATAGTTGTTTGCATCACTACAAGGATTGACAATAGTCTAATCTTTTAAGAAAAGTTTTTAAAATAAAAAGCCAAAGTGGCAAAAATGGTTTGAAATGAGATTGATTGAATTTTAGTCTTCTCACAAAAATGTAAAGGTATTATTAAATTGATTGAAATTTATTTATGAAAATGTAATCACAATAACCTGCACACAAAATAAACAAATAACCCAATGTCTTGAAGTAAACCTCAAGAACTCCAGACAAAATATCAAATAAAGTCACAAAGTCTCCAAGATAGGCCAATGTCTCTAATCCTAAGTCCAAGAAGTCCAATACTCCATAATGCCAAGGATATTAACCAAATAGTCCAAGTATCATTAAAGATTTTTATGGTTCATGTTGATTATTAGGTGTCTTTAAAAGGAAAAGAAAAGCTCAAGTGAGGAAAATAAAAATGACATAAAAGTAAATGCTCAAGTGAGCAAAATAAAAATGGCATAAGAATAAATGCTCAAGTGAGCAAAATAAAAAATGGCATGAAATGTAAATTCTTAAATTAAATAGTACATAAAGCATAAAAAATAAAAGCATAAAGTAAAGTCAATTGTTAGAAATTAGTGGTTAGTTGGATGACCATCTTGAAACTTGCATTTGGAACTCATTAGAGGATTGGTAGAACCAAAGCCTCCACACAACAAGTTGCATTTTCTTTTTGTCAAGTATATCATCCATTTTGGAATCCTCAAAAGTAACATTTAATAATCAACAATGTTTAAGTGATCCGCGTTGACCGAAGGTGTTGTAGATCCATTAGAGGATTGGTAGAGCCAAAGCCTCCACACAATGAATCTCAAGGTTATTGGATCAAAGAGATCAAATTAACATACTTGGGCTTGCAATCATAAGTTTGGGCCACGAATGATCATTTATTCAAATTGGGACAAATTTTAGCGCTATGTTAAGCAATCGTAAGTGGACTTATGTAGAAGTCACACCTATTTTTAGGCCGGTCAATAGCCATATATGTACTTCATGTTTGGATAAATGATATAGAGATCACCATCCCTTAACATGTAGCACAATTAAAAAAGAAAGGGATAAGATGAAGAGGGAGGGGAATGATAAGCAAATTTGGATCACCATCTTAAAATTCTTTCATCTTTAAATTCAACCACTCCTCTAGATTGATTAAAGAAGTAAACATATCATTAATCCAAAGCATAAAAACTGAATTAAATAATTCACTCTTAGGTAGATTTGAATTGATGAACATTTATCCAACTTCATCTACATCACAAAGTCCATTGAGTTTAAAGACAAATTGGACATTTAAAATTGCAATCCAAACCAACAATCAAAGGAGTGAGTAGAAAAAGCATTTTGGATCAAAGCTGCCCCAAAACAAGGCAAAAAAAATGCATTATGTCCCTGTGTAAATTGATTGAACTACTGTGTAAATCGATTTACACAATACAGTTTTAAAAAATTTGTGCAAAATAGCTTCTGTGCAATCGATTGCACACTGTTACAGGCAGCAAAACAACATTTTAAAAGGCCAAATTCTTGTTCAAACTTTCCATCAAACACCTTATGATCATGATTCAATTGAGCACAAAAATTCCATCAAATCATGAGAAAATAACCCCATTGGAATCACAAAATAATGCTCAATGAATCAATCCCAAAGATCACCAAGAGATCACATTGCGAAAGATGAATTATCCAACTTATCAAAGGTAGATCTAGAGAATTATCAAAACAACTTCAAGAATTTGCTTCAATTAAACCACGAGAATCAATTGCCAAGCTTGGATGTAGAGAATTGGTGAAGAAAAAGTGTTTGGATGAAGGTTTAGCTCAAAGATTAGTAAGCTTCAATGCAAAGCTTACTAACTTTTTGAAAATGGAGCTTTGAGTGAATTTGGTAGATGGAGAGAATTGAGAGATTTTTTAGCAAAGTGATTTTGGCTATCAAAAGCTTGAAATTTGAATGAGTTGAGGGCTCTATTTATAGAGTTTAGGATTGGGATTAGTGGTAATTTGGTAATTGATTCTTGGAGCCAAAAATTGAATTAATGATTTTCAAATTATGCAGAAAAATTGGAGCCAAAAAGATGACAGTTTTGAAATTGCTGGCTTTTTTTTCAAAAATCACGTGTGTTTTGTTGCTATGAGTCGACACAAGAGTCGTATGCATCGACACATTCTAGTTGTATAACACATCATGAATCGACGCAAGCTTCTATGGATCGATACAAGCTGCTATCTCAATATAATACATAATCAATCAATTTGCATGAGTTGACACATAACATGTATGTGTCGACATATGTTAGTTATACAAAATAGGATGAGTCAACACAAGCCTCTATGGATCGATACAAGCTGCCTTTTCAACTCAATACAGAATTAATCACTTTGCATGAGTCGACACATAACATGTATGTGTCGACACATACTAGTTATACAAAATAGGATGAGTCGACACAGGCCTTTATGGATCGATACAAGCTGCCTTTTCAACACATTACATAATTTATTTTCTTGCATGGGTAGACACATAACACGTATGTGTCGATACATACTAAAAAAAATTTATTTTTGAAGGCTAAAAATACACTTTTCTCAAAGATTGTGCATAATACACTGTGCAATCGATTGCACTATGGGAGCAATCGATTGTATAGGAAAACAAAAATGAAAAATTTTAATTATTATTATTTTTTTTTTGAAAATAGAGATTTTAGGGAAATAATACCGGAAAACCTTATTTGTCGGATGCTTTGACCCGGTACCTACAAAACACAATTTTCAAAGACAAAGACAAATATTTTTTGTATTTTGGATAGAGGTTAATCATCAACGCATATACAAAATACACAACTAAGGTGCTTGGAGATTCCTCAAGAGCAAACTTAAAGATAGGAGATAGAAAAAAAGAGGAAGAACCAACCCAAATGTGATTTTGTTATGATCAAGTTGACATGATATGATAGGGGAATCTTAGGGGCAAAAATTGGGGTACAACACACATATTTGCAGCAATGGGATTCCATCGTCATTCGATAGTAGCCCGCCCTCAACATATTTTTAGCCATTGCATGTCCATTGGCATGAGTGCCAAAGGATCCTTCATGTACTTCTTGCATCAACATGTCCGCTTCGTGTCTCTCCACGCATCTGAGCAAACCATGTCATAATTCCTCTTATATAATACTTCTTCATTGAGGAAGAAACTACTTGCTAACCTCCTCAACATCTTCCTATCTTTATTGGATTCCCCAGGCGGGTATTCTTGAGTTTGAAGAACATGTTTAATGTCATAGAACCATGGTTTGTCTTCGGTGACCTCTTTTGCTGAGAACACATGAGCGGGTCCGTCGAGGCGCATAATTTTGATTGAAGGCACATTGTTCCAATGATTCAATTTGAACATAGAAGACAAATTAGCTAAAGCATCAGACATTTGGCTCTCATCTCTAGGGATATGATGTAATTCTACTTTGTTGAAGAAAGTTAACAATCTTCTAACATAATCACTATAAGGGATCAAACCAGGATGACGAGTTTCCCATTCTCCTTTGATTTGATTGATTACTAAAGTCGAGTCTCCGTATATGTCAAGAATCTAGATCCTTAGATCCGCCGCTTCTTCGAGACCCATAATACATGCTTCATATTCAGCCATGTTGTTCGTACAGTGAAACTTCAACCTTGCTGTGAACAAGACATGAGTACGTCGGGGAGTGATGATGATTTCCCCAATTCCATTTCCATCAGCATTTACAGCCCCGTCAAATATCAAACCCCAACGGAATTCGAGATCACGTCCTTCTCCAGGTAATGGCTCCTCTCGATCTTTGGTCTTCAAGTACATAACATCTTAATCTGGGAAGTCAAATTTGATTGTTTTATAATCATCAATTGGTTGGTGAGCCAAATGATCGGCTAGAAAACTTCCTTTGATTGCTTTCTAGGTGTGATACTCAATGTCATCTTCAGATAATAACATCTGCCAACAAGAAATTCTTCCAGACAACGAAGGCTTCTCAAAGATGTACTTGATTGGATCCATTTTGAAGATCAACCAAGTAGTGTGGTTAATCATATATTGGCGCAGAAGGCGAGCATCCCAAGCTAAGGCACAACAAGTTTTCTCAATCATTGAGTATCGATACTCGCAGTCTGTGAATTTCTTACTTAGATAATATATGTCATGTTCCTTTCTTGCAGTCTCATTTGGTTGACCAAGCACACATCCCATGGAATCTTCTAATATGGTAAAATACATAATTAGATGTCTTCCATCCACTGGAGGAATCAAAATGGGAGGCTCAAGGAAATATTATTCGATGCTATCAAAATCTCTCTGACAGTCTTCTGTCCATACCCATCCTTGTTTTTTTTCAAAGAAGGTTAAACATCGGCCCATAGGTAGCAGTCATATGATATATAAATCTGGAAATATAGTTCAACCTTCCAAGGAATCCTCTTACTAGCTTTTCCATCTTGGGTGCGGGCATCTCTCGAATAGCTTTGAATTTTTCAGCACCTACCTCAATACCTCATTGGATGACAATGAAACCTAGAAGTCTTCCAGAACGGACACCAAAAGTGTACTTGTTAGGATTCAGACAGAGTTTATACTTGAAATTGTGGGTGCAGATACTCAATGTCACGTTTAATGTTATGACACCGTATCTGACTTTCTATAAGACAGTAAATACAAAAACAGTAAAGAACACAGTCAATTGTTTACCCAGTTCAGTGTGCAACAACACCTACTCTGGGGGCTACCAAGCCAGGGAGGAAATCCACTATAAGAGATGTTAATTCAGGAATAAACCAACCAGTTTATCTCCTTCACTTAAGACCTACCCAATGCAATTTCAATCTAAGTACAACTTAAACCTGAGTTCCTACTCACTCCCCCTCAATCACAGCAGTGATACATAAAACAATTTGACCAATGAATTGATGAAGACACTCTTCAAAAACATACACTTGATTAAGCTTCACAGCTTTTTAATCAAGTAACACAACCACTCTTGCTTCACAGCTTTGAGTGATACACACAACTAACTTGACTCTGCTTCACAACTTTAGTCAAGAAACATTCAAACACTCTTTCTTCAAAGCTTTGAGTGCTACACAACCCTTACAATTAAAAACCTATTCCAAGTCACTTATCACAATGATAATTGCTTGGAGTACAATAATTAAACCTATACAGTTTTCAAATGATCTTCTGACCAAAAAGGGATTACTTGCAAAACAGCAGCTCTGTTGAATATATAGCAGCTGCAACTTCAGTTAGGGTTTCCACAAAAACCTAGGGTTAATTCCGTTTGACCTTAAGACTAGGTCACAGGACTTTATTAACCAGGTTAGGGTTGAGCTAGGTTAACCTAAAGAAAACGCAGGATTCTGTTCTGGAAAGACTGAGTTATCTTCCTGAAAAAACTCAGAATTAACCAACCTGCATACCTGTTAGTTCAGAACAGGATGTCTTAACATCTGTTATGACATTTGAAAAACCTGTCTAATGATTTAGGAAAATGTGATCATTTTGCAAAATGCTCAGATACACACTTATAAACATCAGTACCTGAATGACAATATTTTTCTGCAAAGGTACCTAATGAATCAGTACAACTAAACTAGAATGTTATGACATCAGTCATGACATTCACACATACACACTTGGGATTTACCAAAAATGCAAGCCAATAACTAAACAACTACAATACTTTCTCAAACGTCGGAATAATTTCAATAGATGCTCCACATGGTCTTCTTCAGTATGCGATTTGGCAATCATATCATCTACATAAACTTCTACCTCTTTTTTGATCATATCATGGAATAGAGCGGTCATGGCTCTCTGGTACGTGGCTCCAGCAATCCTTAAACCAAACAACATTACTTGATAACAAAATGTTCCCTAAGGTATAATGAAGGTTGTCTTCTCCATATCTTTAGGTTCCATCATGATTTTATTGTAATCAGAGAAACCATCCATAAAATAAAAAAACTTTTAACTTTGTTGTGATGTCAACCAATACGCCAATGTACGATAATGGGAAATCATCCTTTGGGTTGGCTCTATTTAGAACTCTATAGTCCACACACATTCAAAACATGCCATCTTTCTTAGCAACAAGCACTATATTGGCTAACCACTGAGGATAAATTGATGTAACGAGGAAACTTGCATTAATTTGTTTCTGGACCTCTTATTTGGCCTTGTCAGCCATATCGGGGAGAGTCCTTCTCAACTTCTGCTTAATTGGCCGACATTCAAGTCTCAAAGGCAATCGATGCTCCACAATATTATTATCCAATCCTGGCATGTCTTGGTAGGACCAAGCAAACACGTCTACATACTCTCTGAGAAGCTCCAAGATTTTTTCTTTTACCTCTGGGATAAGCAATGCTCCAATCTTTACTTCCTTTTTTTCTTCATTACCCAAATTGATTATCTCCACGGGCTCTTCGAACGACTGAATAATATTTTCATGTTGCTCAAGTAAGCGGGAAATTTCATTAGGGATCTCTTTATTATCCTCTTCCTCGGCTCCGAACACAAGGAATTCAAAGTTAGGAGGGGGCATAGGGTCATTATTTTCAATGGTTAGGTAATGGATTAATCTGCACATATAATTTTATGCTTTATTTTAGAACTCGATTAATGTGAAGGTTGTACAGATATATTAAAAAGATTATTATATTTCTTTATTATTATTATTTTTCTTTTTTTGTTACTGTTTTCCAGAAAAAGAGAAAAGTAAAAATAGTATGGGGGACATAATAACATTTTTATTTATGATTGGAAATACTTGAAACAAAAGCCCAAACATTTTTTTTTGCCTTAGGCACAACAAAAAGTATTTATTTTTAACATATCCCGACACAAATACTCTCTCACCTTGGGTAGAGCGAAAGGTTTTTCAAAATTGAACAAAGAATTACGTAGAAATATGCATCACAGAAGGAATATCAACAACAGTCATGTTCTGGAAAACCATTCCATGCGCTACAAAGTCAGGTAAATCCTCTTCAGAATCATCTTTCATTATAGCATCAACTTCAGGAAGAGTCGGATGGATAAAACCCGCGCTTCAGAAAACTTCTTATATCGGACGGGTGACTGTACCTTGCTTAGCTCTTGCAGACACTGGATAAAAACCAAGACCTTCTCCTAACTTGTTCTTAGGAAAAGTCAAAACCTGGCCCCATCCTTCAGTCGAACCACTCTTAACCACTTATCGCACATCTTCAAGAGAAGAAATAGATGCCCCTTGCTTCTTTACTTCATTATTAGCGATAGATATAGCTTGGAACTGGGTTTCAATAGCCTCATTAGCATCAATATAGGAAAAAGATGACAAGTGGCTTACCACCATAGTCTGTTCTACACCAATTGTACCAGCATTCCATTCCTCACGAACTTTAATCTTTGATGGAGCATGGAAGTGACTGCTCCTGCGTCATGGATCCATGGGCGACCCAATAGGAAACTATAGGCAACATGAATATCCATTACTTGGAAAGTAATCTGAAAGGTATGAGGACTAATTGTCATAGAGAAGTCCACTTCACCGATGACAGTTTTCCTAGAACCATCAAAACCTTTGAAAATTACTCCACTAGGTCTCATAGGAGCACCTTGATGTGATAGTCGAGATAGTGTAGTTTTGGGCAGTACATTAAATGATGAACCTGTATCTACCAGAACACTTAACAAAGTATCATTTCCATAATTTATTGAGATACGCAAGGCCATATTATGGTTCCTTCCCTCTCCCGGAAGCTCTTCATCGTTGAAACCAAGATTATTACATGAGGTAATGTTTCCCACAATTCCATCAAATTGGTCTACCGTCACATCCTGATCTATGAACACCTAATCCAAGACCTTCATTAAAGCCTCCCAATGGGCACCAGAATCTCTTAGTAAAGCAAGCACGAAAATCTTGGAAGGAGTTTGCAATAGTTGGTCCACGATCTTGTATTCACTTCTCTTAATGAGTTTCAAAATCTCATCATCATCAGGATGTGGGTTAAGACCACTGGATCGGCCTGCCTCGACCCTTGGTTCAACATTTATCATCGGAACTTTCATTGGTATAGGTTTCTATATTGAACTTCATGCCTTTTCGATGGTATAACTGCAAAGATACGCCCACTCCTTGTGACTCTACTCACATCAGCAATATTGACAAAAGATGGCATCAGTGGTATGGGGACTTCTACTCCATTCTTAATCATTGTGGCATTATATTTGTATGGTATGGATTTGTCTGAGTTATAAGGAACGAGACCAGGTGGACAGATAATCAAAGGAACAAAAAATTAAGTTTTTCTATCATAAGCAATCTCCATTAGTTTAGGCATGTTGAGCTGTGGCACTATAACATTCACCTCATCATCTGGATCTCTGTCATATGTGATGGTAATGACCCGTTTATCTAACAACTTTTGAATATCTTCTTTCACAACAAGGAAATTAACTTCTCTTGAGCAAAATTTGCAAACGTCATAATTATGTTGATGTTTAAAGAAGGAAAGTTTACTTAAACTTTGATGCATTCTGATTAGTGAGTCCCTTATATGCTCAACCTGGTAGACTCGAAACATTCCAGGATATCTGTGCACCATATTTACCGATGCTGCCCCATGTTGAGGCAATAGATTAGCTTGAACATTTGGGATAATATCTTTGAAAGACAAAATACCACTCCTGATGAACCTTTAGACATCTTCCTTAAAAGCAAAGCAATTTTAAATATTATGTCCTGGAGAACCTTTGTGATATGCACATAATTGATCCGCCTTGTACCAAGGGGAAGTATTATTTGGTGTAATATGAGGAGGTTTTGTTGTTATGAGATTATTCCGGATCAATTTCGGGAACACCTCGGTGTAATCATTGGGATTGCATCAAACTGTGGTTTTCTCGATGAATGGTTCTGATTATTGAATTGAGGAGCATGTTATCCAGGTTATTGTTGAGACTTTCATTGTTGAATTGGAGAGACTTGATAGGTTGGAGCTACCATTGTTGGGTTGATAGCAGGGGTGACTTCTGCAACATGTGAATATCCTCTTCTCGGCCTTCTAGGAAAAACTACACTAACATCTTGTTCCATCCTCTTGGGGAAGACACTCCCAAATTTCTTGACACCACTAGATGTATCACCTTCCTTGGCTAGAAGCCCTTCACGGATTCCGTCTTCAAGTCGCATGCCCATGTTCACCATCTCAGTGAAGTCTCTAGGCGCACTTGCGATCATTCTCTCATAGTATAAGGGACCTAATGTCTTCAGAAAAATCTTCGTCATTTATTTTTCTTCGAGGGGAGGATAGATTTGAGCAGCAATCTCATGCCACCTTTGGGAATACTCTTTAAAATATTCTCTATCCTTTTGGGACATAGCTCGTAGTTGATCTCGGTCTAGGGCCATGTAAACATTATACTTATATTGATAAAAAAAATCTTCACTGAGGTCATTGAAGTTGCGGATTCGGGTGCTATCCAAACCCATGTACCATTTTAGGGCGACACCACTTAAGTTGTCTTGGAAGTAGTGAATTAATAGCTTATGATCATCAGAGTAGGTGGGCATCTTCCTCACATACATGGTCATGTGACTTTGCGGACATGAGTCACCTTTGTATTTTTCAAAGTCCAGCACTTTGAACTTAGATGGGATTTTCACGTTTGGGACCACATACAAATCGTGATCATTTTTCCGGAACAAGTCTTTACCTCTAAGTGCTCAAACTTCCCTCTTCATTTCTTGGAATTGGTCTTGGAACTCCTCCATCCTATTGAAGATACCTAAACTTTCAGCAGGTTCCACATGATAAATGGGTTCATTTGTATATGGAGTAGTGTGAACCACGGGAGCAGCAATAGTCATTACAAGCTGAGGGAAAGATACCGTAGGTTGGATCACAGGTTGGACAATAGTCATCTCAGGTTGAGGAAAATATACAATAGGTTGAATCACGGGTTTCATAGTAAGCTGGTACCCTTCTGGCGTAAAATTGTTAGGCACGCTCCATGGAAAACCTTTCCGTATTTGATGTTGCTGAGGGTTGACTCGAGCAAAAGAGGCTGGAGCAGTGATAATCTCGGAAACTACAGTAGTTTGAGTTTGAGCTTCAGTGTCCGAAGTCGATGGTTGATTCTGATCATCCATAAATATTTCCACCAAAAAGGTCATGTTTTCCATTCCAGTATGAAGAGTAGTAACCTCCTTGCGAAGCTCATGATTTTCTTTCTCTAGATCTTTCATTCTCTTTCTACGATTGTCTCGAGTATTATACTGGTGAAACAACTTGATGATCTACCGGAGTGGAAAAAGAAGCAAGAATAAGACTCTAAAAAACATGTAAGATTGAATGTTGAATGATGCATGATATGTGTGATACGGTGGCAGAACCGACTCAATACTGATTTTGCATTTTGTATTCACAAATGTGCGGTAAGCAAGAGTCGCCACCGACTTTTCTTTTATCCAACAAAGGAAAGGGTGAAAAGAACAGAAAAAGACATTTCAAAAGTTTTCTGAGTAAATGGGGTAGATTATGGAAAGGGAAGGTGTTAGCACCCTTTCCATCTGTAGTTATCTACGGGCTCTAAGATGCTAGCTCATTTTTTGAAAATTGCTTGTGCTTTATATATTTTGAAAATTGTTTTAAAAATGCATTAGTGTGGCGATTCACTTTGTGATAACTCTTGTATTAGTCCTCAAGAGTGTTGACAAGGCACATGTTTTTGAAAGTGTTTTGAAATATTTTTGTGTAGGTGCAAAAAGTTATTTTGAGCAAACATCTAACAGTTATCTACTTGTACTCGAAATGGTCGTTCTTTTCCTCTTTTCCTTTAGACAGTGATATCCTACTATTAGTGAGTAGGTAACCCTATCGTTGGATGTATGAGGGACAAGCGTGGATCATCGTTATGGTCATAGAAGGCAACATATAGGGATAACTTAGTAGTTCGAAGGGACAATCATCATATATTCGTAGGAAACATCGAGGGACAAGATCTATTTCTCGTAGGCAACTCGAGGGACATTGAGGGACTATGATCTTTATGATGACTTTAACCGAGGGTCTTTGCTAAGGGTATCCCTATGTTCGAGGGACATGACCATTATTTTTCCGAAGGAAACAAGTGAGGTTATCCCAGAGGTGTGAGTTTGCAAATGATTCAGTTCGATTATTTATCTTGAAATTTGGGTTTTCTATCGTTCATTTTTATCTTACCATACAATCCTATTAATCTAAGCATTGCATAAAATATAGTAGCTGAAGGTAAAGGCGGATATGTAAACCTAGGCTATTACAGAGCTTTGGGGCAGTTACATAATAGTGAAGAGTGCGGAAAATAAATCTTAAAACTATTACATCCCGGAAGCAATTACATGATAATGATAAAAAAAAGCGGGAAAAATAAAACTACGCTATTATAGTTGAACGCGCCCTATACACTTTATCTAGGAAAATAAAAATAAGATGAAAATAGAAAAGAAAATGTTTTGGTGATTTTTTATGAAAAAAATGATTTATGATAATTAATTAAATGAACCTAAAAAAACCTAATTAGTTTTAATTAATAAAAAATGTTAATTTTGAAAAAAGTTAAGTAAAATACCTAAAACACAATTAATTAATTAATAAAAAATGGTTAATTTTGAAAAAAAAGGTTAATTAAAATACCTAAAACCTAATTAATTTTAATTAATAATAAAAAAAGGTTAATTAAAAAAACCTAAAACCTAATTAATTTTAATTAAAAAAAGGTTTTAAACAAAAGCTTATGTTTAATGATTAACAAAAAGGATTAAGTTTGCCAAAAAAAATAGATAGAGGAAGAAGCATCAATGTAAAATAGGGTTATAAAATACAAATAATGCAAATGTCAGGGGTGGGTGTTGAACCAAAGATTAATTTAAAACCTAAAATTAAATTAAAAAAACTGAAATTAATTATTCAAGTTTATTATGAAAAATCAAAGATTTGTGAAAAATGTTAGGTTTTATGAAAACAGTTTTAAATAGAAAGAATGCAAATAGGTAAAAGGATAAATAGAATGGAAGAAAACCAAAACCAATAGGGGTGGATGTTAAACCCACGCTCTTAGCCTCCTCAGAATGCCTGCCTTACCATGAGTCATGCATTGGTTGTTGTTCTGTTTTGGCCTCAGCGTTTTGTAATAAACCTGCATGGGACCATTAGATGGTCCAAACCTATAGTGTTGAATCTCATGAACATATTAAACAAATTAGTATACCATGAAATACAAAGAAAATAAATATATGAAATTTTTTAATGTTAAAACCGATATGGCATGTATGGATGCTTCTACACCCTTTTGATTATGGAGATCAAACTAGCCTTACCCTTACTGGAGAATGGCTTGTTTGTAGTGAGATGTTGGTTTTTAACAAGGATTTCAAGATTTTTAGGGTTCTTGAAAGGATTTGATATTTTGACAAGGTTGTGACAATGGTTTTTTTTTCGTCGTGTCCTGTTTGTGTGAAAAAAATGAGATTATATAATGGAAACTAGAGCAAAGATATGGACTTTGAATGTGCAATTGGGCCTCCAATAACCACAAGAAATAGTGCAAATTTTTATTTACTTGAGTTTGTCATGTTCCAGACTAAATCACAGGGACTTAACTGTAATTTTTAAAGTTGAAATGTAAAAACAAAATGTAGCCGACATCGAGAATAAACTCTTGTCTGAAAATAGGCTCAATCAGATAAACTTCAGTGTTAACTATGACACGTTCTACAATAAAAAGATGGTATTGATAAGAGCAGAACTCAGTCTCGAATTTGGAAACAAAGATGTAGACCTCTGAGTCATTTACCTTGTGTAAGAAGATGGGCCTGATCCGATAAAAATTGATCAAGTTATGAATTTTTGAAGTTTCAACCTAGATGAAATAATATTCAACATTCCGGATTTTCGGCGCATCATGCGCACTCTGGGAAAAACACGAAGGCCTTTTGGATACTGTTCGAACTCGATACCTCCTGTGAAAATGTATCCAACTCAATTTTTGAAATTTTGGCGCCGGAACCAGCTCGATACGATGAAAATCGACCAAGTTATGATTTTCTGAACATGACATAGATAAACTTCTGTCATAAATTTTCTGTATGAAAATACTTGATAAATCCGCATTTTTGAAGACCTTCTTTAAAGAATTGGCTCTCGAGCCGAACCTGAATTTGAGAATATGTTATCAGGGATATCTTGGCAAAAGAACACCTGAATATGACCCGCCGGGTTGGACTTGTGAATCTTTGAACCCCGAATCATTGCGAAACGGTGAATCGATCTTCAGCACGGAAAATACTCTGAGAATATCCATTGGCGAAATAAATGTCACTTGTAACCTGATGAAGCTTGATAAATATATCTTGATCCCATTGTTACCTTGGAAAATCTTGATGGATTCAAGTGCATGTGATAAATTAAAATACTTTCATAAGTTAAGAAGCACCCTCCAAAATAATGGTTTTTTGGGGAACAAGAGCCAATATATGAAAAGTTGGTTTTTTTATTAAGTCAGAGTTAATGCTAGGAAGGAGCCATATTGAAATTGTCGAAAATTTGATCACGTCGACTAGGAAGAAATAATAGAATGTGTCAGGAGGATCGAATTGGTTTAGTCGACCAAAAGGGTAAAAGAGAAGGACTTGGTCGAAGGTGGTATTAGTCGACAAAGAAGGGTATCTTAGACTTAGAGAAAGTGTGATTATTCTTTGCCAGAAAGAAAGCGTCGAGGAAAGGAAGAGGCAGTTTATGTACAATAAGCTTAGAGGAAACGTGGACAGTTACCAACACCCACGACATGTTCAAGCGCCAAATAAGTGGAATTTTAAATTATGAGCGGTTACTGGCAATCCATGAAGTGTTTTGAGCGCCAAAGAGGTGGCAGCATCTAGTAAGGAAGTTACCTTAAGATGTTAATATTAGCCGTAGATTTTATGTAGGTAGTTACATTTGTAAACACTATAAATAGGCAGATTCTGTGTAATTTAGGGGTGTTCACTTGTACTCTCAAATCACTTGGAAAGCTCTCTCGTTCCAAGCGTCAGGAAATCAAGAGTGAAGAGTGCTTGATGTACGTGAATCACCATCTTTATTTAAATGAAAATCTTTTATTTTTCAGTTATATCTCTTGAGTGTTTTATATGTTTTCTTTTTGCACTCGAGAAAGATCTATACGTTGTCTTCTATTTTGCATGAACAATTCAACACTATCTGTGGGTCACGAGTCACCTGTCAATTAGTTCAGTGAGTCTCCTTTTGTATGAATATGTTCTGCCGGTCACGAGTTACCAAGCAGTCGATTAAACCATAATGTGGAAAACCATTACACCCGTTTCCCCAGTCAAAAGAAAGCCTTTTCTCTTGACAGACATTTCTACGAAATAGGTGTGATAACAACAATCTTAGCACGCGTCTTGAGATCAACTGGTCGATCTCGCAAGTTACCCTCGGCTTTAGGACTCTTGGAGGACCAGCGATTGTTTACAATTTTCCACAGTAAACACCCATAAGCATAGAACCAATGATATGCGTGTATGTAATAATGAAAATAAAGAGGGTAATTTTTGGGGTACAACAGCTACCCCTGTTCAATCTTCTTAAACCTTAGGATTTAGATTAGCTTGTCTACCTTTAGTGATCTGAAGGTGAAAGATGATTGAACACTAGAGTGTCCAAAAATTTGCACTCGCATGGAGTAACACTGATAGTTAATGATGTCGGGAATGAGCTTACATATGCCATTTGGAAAAGATGATAGAGATGGGCTTAAATATGCCATCCACAGGTGATTTTTGATAGGAATATTAGAGCGAGCATATGATTGATTTCAAACTAGAAAAGAATCAGAATAAATATTTGGAGCTATTTATCTGAGTTAGAGAAAGTGTCTACCGGAACAGAATCAGAATAAACCATTGATCGGTTTAAACCGAACCAGTAGAGGTCTTGAATAATCTTTAACTGAAAAAGAATCATAATAAATCTTTGGAGCAATTTATCTGAACCAGAGGAAGTGTCTACCATAACGGAATCAGAATAAACCATTGATCGGTTTAAACTGAACCAATAGAGGTCTCTTTATGGGGATTCTTGTTCCTGCTATCTGAGGAGGAGTCCTCTGGGGAATATGGGTTTCTAGAGTTCTCCTGCTTGAGGAAACTCTATGGGGAATAGTCTAGGAACTTAAGTTATCCATTACTCTACAGGGGAAGCTATCTCTTGACATGGAGAGATGAAAGTTTGTTGTTTTCTGGTCGAAATCCAGGCTTTACAGTAACTTGTTAAGAATAACAAAGGTTGAATGTTTTTTTGTCGTATTCTAGGCTTCACAATAATCTATTGGGGAATATGAAATTAAACTGTTATCTGGTCGTACTCCAGACTTCACAGTAACTTAAACTGTTATCTGGTTAGAATCCAGGCTTCAGTGACTTGAACTGTTATCTGGTTGTGTCTAGGATTTACAATGATTGAATAAGTGAATTGTTTTCTGGTCGTATTCCAGGTTTTGCAGCAACTTAAACTGTTATCTGGTTGAAATCCAGGCTCCACAGTAATTGAAGAAGTGAACTACTCTCTGGTCGGATTCGAGGCTTCGTAGCAACTTCAACTATTATCTGGTTGATATCCAGGCTTCACAGTGATTGAAGAAATTAACTGTTATCTGGTCGATATCCAGGATTTAAAGTGATTGAAGAAGTTACCTGTTATCTGGTCGTATTCAAGGCTTCGCAGAAACATAAACTATTATCTGGTTGAAATTCAGGCTTCACAGTAATTGAAGAAATGAATTATCTTTGGTCGGATTCTAGGCTTCATAGAAACTTAAACTGTTATCTGGTAAAAATCCAGGCTTCATAGTAATTGAAGAAGTGAACTACTCTTTAGTCGGATTCCAGGATTCGTAGCAACTTAAACTGTTATGTGGTTGAAATCCAGGCTTCACAGTAATTTGAGTTGTTATCTCAGACAACTGTCTCGTCTTGTTTCGGGAATTAATCTTTGACTTGTTTTGTAAATTGATGGTGTTTTTCTTTCTGCAAACTCAACCTAGAAAGGTAAAGTCAGTTTCATGCGATGTAATGATGTATGAATTGCATGACACTCTACAAATAAATGAGATTATGATATATGCATTTGTGTTGTATATGCTATGATGTTTGTAGAATGATGCATGAATGCAATGTATGAACGTATCAGCTATTCTATTGCAGTATTGTTGAACCAGGGAAAATAAATCTCTGAGTGTTGTTGGGGGTGAAGAATGTAGTTCCTCAAATATGTTGAAGTTAAAACACTGGGAGATGAACTTTCGTTGATAGAGAAATAAACTCTGTTGGGGAAGGTAAATTTCATGAAAATAATTGTTGCTAGAAGATAGTCTGGAATAAGTATCAGGATGATATCCGTCTCTGGATCGTACCTGAACCATTTCTAGAAGATGATCTGAATAAGTATCAGGATGATATCTGTCTCTGGATCGTACCCGAACCGTTTCTAGATGAGAATCTGGAATAAGTGTCAGGATGACATTGTATATGGGTTGTACCTGAACCGTTTCTAGATGAGAATCTTGAGTAAGTGTCAGGATGACATCCGTCTCTGGATCTTACTTGAACTATTTCTATATGAAAATATACATTATCTAGAATGTTTCAGCTGGGGAATTCTGAGAAGCTTGGTGACTTCACTGGGGAATTTTTCTTAGATGTCAGAGCAGTTTTTGGAAATTCTTGCTCTGTCGGGGTATGAGAACACCTGAAACCATTAGGCTGCATGCTGAGAATATGGCGGTGACCTTGTAGTAGAATGCCCCTGTCTCGATACCTGTGTTAGAAAATATCAACCGGGGATTTTGTAGATGGTTTTACTATTATCCCAACTCTTGGAGTCCTTGGTGAATGCATATCAGGGTAATAAACCTTCTATTGATTAGACAAGTGACAAGATTACAGGACATAGTCTTACGCTTTAATCCCTAACTTTTTCCTGGACTGTCGGTTCAGATTTTTAGTCCATCGGGATACCCTTTTTTGCCCAAGCCGCCTTTTCAGGTTTTCGCCTTGCGGGGTGTACATATTTTCATATGTATATCCCTAATTTTTGCCCGAACTCTTTTGGTTCGCTGGGAGGCCCTTATTTTTTCCTAGGCCAGTCAACCTAGCGGGTCTTTGTTCACGCGTAGTATTTTTTGACTATGTCCATGTTCACCGGGTACGGAGAATTGTCACTGTCCATGGTAGTAAGTGTTGCCACACTGCCAGAAGATGTTGGTTTGATCGTACAAGATTCGTTGCTGGAATTCATGTCCAATGCCCCAAGTGATTCAGATGGAGATCTGCCCCTGGCTATTTGGCATTTTTGAGAGATTCCTTGAACCTTCACTTGAATGCCCTAGATCAGCTGGACACCATGCTATGCCCCTTGATTAAGAAAGGCCTATCACTGGAATGACTTTCCATCTGAGGTGATTCTATCAACTGAGAGGATTTATGTTCATCGAATATACGTCGTGCGAATTTCTCTGTTGTTGAACAAATAGTCATATGCAAACAATGGTATTCGAAGAATGCAAAGCTTATGTCTGCCTTGAAGTTTGAAAATTCATTTTTTTTAGTAAAACAAACAAATTTTATAAAAGTGTGATGTCAGCTCAGGATTTATAGCGAACCCTACAGGAGTCAGGATACCTTTTGTAACAGTATGCTTTCGAACTAACCCATGCTTCAACTAGTACTTTTAAGGGTTATAACGTGGCCTGGTTCACGGTTCAAGAAACAAAGGATAAAGGCTCAAATTTTATTTGTACCCCACACGCTCTTCCTGATGTTCTTCAGTCCTATGCTCAGTTAATTGTTCGTTTAGATCCCAATTGAGTATGGAATCTTTGCTCTGATACTTGGTGATGGTTCAGAAATTGAACGTTTGTTTGAGAAGGCTGTCATTTTTATAACCTTTTCTTTTTGTTGAGAATTTGTAGCGACCTCTTTTTTTTTATTATCCCTGCTTTTCCTGTACTGTTTCTTTTGTGATTACAATCAGCGGGACGCCCCAGTTTTTTTCTCAATTCTCCTTCATAGGTTTTTGACTTAACGAGCTTTTATTTTTAAACATAATGACTTCATGTCTTGACGATTATGCGAAACCATCACCATCTTTTGGAAGGCCTCTTCTACATAATTTGTCGTATATGAAGGATGATCTTGCGACTAAATACACCTCTGAATTAACTAAGAAAGCTACCCTGCCCCGGGTTATGATTAAGGGTTTTAATTTGTATGAAACGAAAAAGAAAAAAATCCTACTTCTTAGGCTCAAAGGGGTTGACTAAGGATTATCTTCCTTATAACTCCACTATTTAGGATTTGAAACAACGCTTGTACATCGTCAGTGGGGTCTGTTCAAAAGCATATTGTAGAGATTGTGGTATCGTTTTCGTCATCCTCCCTCTAAAAGCTTACGACTTTCAATCGAAATTGAATATCATAAAAAGGAAGTAAAATCATAGCTTCAACATAGTGAAAACGAATGAAATAATTCAAGACAAACATATGCGATGCATTAATGAAATAACAAGGTTTGACATAAATAAATGTTCAAACAATCAAAAGAAAATTACAAATTGAAAAATCTAATGAACAAAAGCCTCTTTGTATGAACTTGTGACTTCAGATGATATGCCTCTGAGGGATGGCAGAAGAATTAATTCTAGGCATCTTGTGTAAACTCCAGCACTCCTTCGTTGATCAAGTCCTGAATCTTATTTTTCAATGCCCAACAATCATTTGTATCATGTCTAGGACTATTAGAATGGTAGGCACATATTGCATCAGGATTGTAGTTAGGGGAAGAAGTTTTGGGGTTCAGATAAGGTCTTATCAACGTAACCAAATTCATCCTCAACATATGTTAGAATGCCTGAGTGAATGGTATGTTAATTTTGGTAAACTGCCTCTTGGGCTTGTCTTGCCTTTGCTGATTACCCCGTTGTGGTTGACGAGGTTGTGGTTGGATCCGTGACGTAGCATCAATTTGGAAAGATCCACTCTCCACCAAACCAACTTCTTGTCTCATCAAGGGCTGATTAATAACTTGATCATTTGCCTCTACCATTTGTTTCATACAGTTGCGACCATCTTGATGAAGTTTGTTGACGATGATTCTTAGCTCCTCTTATCCTAGGGCTAGGCATTGGATAAGAGCCATTTGACTTGATCATCTGGGTCCTCATCCTTTCCATCTCAGCTTACAGTTGTTCAACATTGTCATCCTTGTTGTTGTCAGGACATTTCTTGGTCAAGTTCCCATTGAGGAGTGTTTTCAATTCTTCCTTCCCCTTGGATAGGTTGAAGAACATTTCCATGAATTGAGCCTCTTGAGTTTAGAGATCTCTTACTGATTGTTCGAGAGCCATTTCTTTTGCTGAAATAAACAACGAGAACATGAGAGACATGTACTGGAAGACCTGTTATGTAATGACATGCATGATGTGTAAATGTTTTCAAGGATCTCGTGGGGTAAACACAAGAAAATGTTAGGAGTTGACTGCAGCTTTGATTGAAGAACTTCATATTGTTGAATGTCCTTATATGAGAATCAACCTCACCATATCAAGTGGGTCATAGCCTCTGACTCAAGTTATCAAGTTTTAATCTTTTGACGGCATTGGCTAGAGGAAAATAAATCCCCTTGCCCCTTGCTAGACGTCTGGTTCATCATAACCTGCATCACAGGCCCTCGAGATCCTTGAAATGGTTAAGGAAATGCTATGGTATGATGCTATGATGTGTATGTTATGCGTCAAGAAAAAATGTAAGGTGATGAAGACAAGTATGTCTTGCTAGAAATCCAGGTTATTGGACAATGACTCATATCATCAGTTAGATAGTGAAAGCAAGCAAGTCACACAAATAGCCTTAGGTTAAGGCTTGCATGAGTTCCATAGTTAAGTACCTTCTTGAAGTTTAGTGGGCTTAACCTGTCCTATTAATAGTAATCGGGTTCTACGTAATCTTAATATCACTTATTTTTCCCATAAGTTTCGTTCCGATCGATAACTGACTTGCCACCAAACAAAACTCGAGAGTCAAATATCAATGAGTGTAGTATCGAGTATCAACCGACTTAGGACTACACACAAGACGACTATCTCACTACTTCCTAATGTCCAAGTCGTTCAATTAAAGGTTCTAAGGTCAGTGGATGCTTTATGACACCATGCAACGGCCCCTTATTCTCCTTGACTACTCAAGGGCTACCGGTACCAACCAAAGTGTCACATAAATGTAGCTATCGCTTCAACCATGTCAGAATACCCCGCACAGCCCCTACGATCTATTTCTACTTGCCAAAAAGGTGCCTCAGATCTGGGTGTAGGATCTATAGTAACAACCCAAACAAACCCTCAAAGGATAAAGCATACAAAGCAAGCAATTAAAATAGTTTTAAAATGAACTAACTCTAAGGTAACCCCACTTTTTATAACTCCCCAGCAAAGTCGCCAGTTCTGTGATACGGTGGCAGAACCAACTGTTTAATACTATTTCTTCATTTTGTATTCGCAGATGTGTGGTAAGCAAGAGTCGCCACAGACTTTTATTTTATCCAACAAAGGAAAGGGTGAACAGAACAAAAAAATACCTTTTGAGAGTTTTCTGAGTAAGGGGGTAGATTATGGAAAGGGAAGGTGTTAGCACCCTTTTCATCCGTAGTTATATACGGGCTCTTAGATGCTATCTCATGTTTTGAAAATTGATTGTGCTTTGTATGTTTTGAAAATTGTTTTGAAAATGCCTTAGTGTGGCGATTCGATTTGTGATAACTCTTGTATCAGTCCTCAAGAGTGTTGACAAGGCGAATGTTTTTGAATGTGTTTTGAAATATTTTAGTGTAGGTGCAAAAAGTTGTTTTGAGAAAGCATATAACAATTATCTACTTGTACTCGAAAAGGTCGTTCTTTTTCTCCTTTCCTTTAGACAGTTCTATCCTACTATTAGTGAGTAGGTAGCCCTATCGTTGGATGTATCAGGGACAAGCGCAGATCATCATTATGGTCATAGAAAGCAACATATAGGGATACCTTAGTAGTTCGAATGGACTGTCGTCATGTATTCGTAGGCATCATTGAGGGACAAGATCATTTCTCATAGGCAACTCGAGGGACATTGAGGGACTATGATCTTTATGATGACTTTAATTGAGGGTCTTTGCTAAGGGTATCCCTACGTTCGAGGGACATGATCATTGTTTTTCCGAAGGTAACAAGTGAGGTTACCCTAGAGGTGCGAGTGCGCAAATGATTCAATTCAGTTATTTATCTTGATATTAGGGTTTTCTATCGTTCATTTTTATCTTTCCATACAATCCTATTAATCTAAGCATTGCATAAAATATAGTAGCAGAAGGTAAAGGCGGAAATATAAACCTAGGCTATTACAGAGCTTTGGGCGGTTACATAATTGTGAAGAGTGCGGAAAAGAAATCCTACAACTATTATATCCCGGAAGCAATTACATGATAATGATTAAGAAAAAGCGGGAAAAATAAAGATACGTTATTACAGTTGAACGTGCCTTATACACTTTATCTAGGAAAATAAAAATAAGGTGAAAATAGAAAAGAAAATGTTTTGGTGATTTTTTATAAAAAAAATGATTTATGATAATTAATTAAATGAATCTAAAAAAACGTAATTAATTATAATTAATAAAAAAAAATTTTGAAAAAAGTTAATTAAAATACCTAAAACCTAATTAATTTTAATTAATAAAAAAAATGTTAATCTTGAAAAAAGGTTAATTAAAATACCTAAAACCTAATTAATTTTAATTAATAATAAAAAAAGGTTAATTTTAAAAAAAAAGTTAATTAAAAAAACCTAAAAGCTAATTAATTTTAATTATAAAAAAGTTTAAAAAAAAAACTTATGTTTAATGATTAATAAAAAAGATTAAATTTGCCAAAAAATAGATAGAGGAAGAAGCATCAATGGAAAATAGGATTAAAAAATACAAATAATGCAAATGTCAAGGATGGGTGTGGAACTAAAGATTAATTTAAAACCTAAAATTAAATAATAAAAAAACTAAAATTAATTATTCGAGTTTATTATGAAAAATCATAGGTTTATGAAAAATGTTACGTTTTATGAAAAATGTTTTAAACAGAAAGAATGAAAATAGGTAAAAGGATAAATAGAATGGAAGAAAACCAAAACCAATAGGGGTGGGTGTTGAACCCACTCCCTTAGCCTCCTCAGGATACCTGCCTTGCCATGAGCCATGCATTGATTGTTATTCTGTTTTAGCCTTAGCGTTTTGTAATAAACCTGCATGGGACCTTTAGATGGTCCAAACTTGTAGTGTTGAATCTCATGAACACATTAAACATATTAGTATACCATGAAATACAAGAAAATAAATATATGAAATTTTGTAATGTTAAAACTAATATGGCATGTATGAATGTATCTACACCCTTTTGATGATGGATATCAAACCAGCCTTACCCTTACCGGAGAATGACTTGTTTGTAGTGAGATGGGGGTTTGTAACAAGGATTTCAAGATTTATAGGATTCTTGAAAGGATTTGATATTTTGACAAGGTTGTGGCAAAGGTTTTTTTTCGTCGTGTCATGTTTGTGTGAAAAGAATGACATTATATAATGGAAATTAGAGCAAATATATGGGCTTTGAATGTGCAATTAGGCCTCCAATAACCATAAGCAATAGTGCAAATTTTTTATTCACTTGAGTCTATCATGTTCCAGGATAAACCGCAGGGACTTAATTGCAATTTTTGAAGTTTAAATGTGAAAGTAAAATGTAGCCGACATCGAGAACAAACTCCTATTCGAAAGTGGGCTCAAACGGATAAAAGATGAATTAGTTATGAATTTTTGATGTTTTGACTCAAACAAACTTATTTTGGGCTCCAGTGTCAACTCTGACACGTTCTTCAATGAAAAAATGGTATTGATTGGAGCAGGACTCGGTCTCTACTTTTGATGCAAAGTTGTAGATCTCTGAGTCAGTGACCTTGTGTAAAAAGATGGGCCCGATCCGATAAAAATTGACCGAGTTATAAATTTTCGATGTTTCGACCCTAATGAAATAATATTCAGCATTCAGGATCTTCGGCGCGTCACACGCACTCTAGGAAAAAAATGAAGGCCATTTAGATACCGTTCGAACTCGACACCAACTGTGAAAACGTATCCAACTGAATTTGTGAAATTTTGGCGACAGAACAAGCTCGATACGATAAAAATCTACCATGTTATGATTTTCTGAACATGACGAAGATAAACTTCTGTCAAAAATTTTATGTACGAAAATACTTGATAAATCCGCATTTTTGAAGACCTTCTTTAAAGAATTGGCTCTCGAGTCGAACCTGAATTTGAGAATATGTTATCAAGGATATCTTGGCAAAAGATCATCGGAATATGATGCGCCAGGTTGGACTTGTGAAATTTTGAACCCCAAATTGTTGCGAAACGGCGAACCGATCTTCAACATGGAAAATACTCTGAGAACATCCATTGGCTAAATAAACGTCACTTGTAACCTGACGAAGCTTGATAAATATACCTTGATCCCATAACCATAGAATCAATGATATGCGTGTATGTAATAATGAAAATAGAGAGGGTATATTTTGGGGTACAACAGTTTCCCTTGTTCAATCTTCTTAAACCTGATGATTTAGATTGACTTGTCTGCCTTTCGTGATCTGAAGGTGAAAGATGATTGAACACTAGAGTGTCCAGAAATTTGCACTCGTATGGAGTAACACTAATAGTTGATAATTTTGGGAATGAGCTTACAGATGCCATTTAGAAAAGATGACATAGAGTTTTCGGAGATGGGCTTAAAGATGCTATCCACAGGTGATTTTTATAGGAATATTAGAGAGAGTCTATGCTTGATTTCAAACTGGAAAAGAATCAGAATAAATCTTCGGAGCGATTTATCTGGACTAGAGAAAGTTTCTACCGGAAGGAAATCAGAATAAACCATTGATCGGTTTAAACTGAACCAATAGAGGTCTTGAATAATCTTTAACTAGAAAAGAATCAGAATAAATCTTTGGAGAAATTTATTTGAACCAAAGAAAGTTTCTACTGGAACAAAATCAGAAAAAACTATTAATCGGTTTAAACTGAACCAGTAGAGGTCTCTTTATGGGGATTCCTGTTCCTGCTATCTGAGGAGGAGTCCTCTAGGGAATGTGGGTTTCTAGAGTTCTCCTGCTTGAGGAAACTCTGTGAGGAATAGAGTCTAGGAACTTCAGTTGTCCGTTACTCTACTAGGGAAGATATCTCTTGACATAGAGAGATGAAAGTTTGTTGTTTTATGGTCAAAATCCAGGCTTCATAGTAACTTGTTGAGGATAACAAAAGTTGATTGTTATTTGGTCGTATTCCAGGAATCACAACAATATATTGTGGAATATGAAACTAAACTATTATCTGGTCGTACTCCAGGTTTCACAGTAACTCAAACTGTTATTTGGTCAAAATCTAGGCTTTAGTGACTTAAACTGTTATCTGGTCATGTCCATGCTTTACAATGATTGAAGAAGTTAACTGTTATCAGGTTATATTCCAGGTTTCGCAGCAACATAAACTGTTATCTGGTCAAAATCTAGGCTTCACAGTAATTGAAGAAGTGAACTACTCTCTAGTCGGATTCGAGGCTTTGTAGAAACTTAAACTGTTATCTGGTCGATATCCAGGATTCACAGTGATTGAAGAAGTTAAATGTTGTCTGGTCGATATCCAGGATTTACAGTGATTATAGAAGTTAACTGTTATCTGGTCGTATTCCAGGCTTCGCAACAACTTAAACTTTTATTTGGTCGTAATCCAGGCTTCACAGTAACTAAAGAAATGAACTTCTCTATGGTCGGATTCCAGGCTTCGTAGCAACTTAAACTGTTATCTAGTTGAAATACAGGCTTCACAGTAATTGAAGAAGTGAACTACTCTCTGGTCAGATTCCAGACTTCGTAGCAACTTAAACTATTATCTGGTCGAAATCCAAGCTTCACAATAATTTGAGTTGTTATCTCAGATAGCTGCCCCGTCTTGTTTCGGGAATTAATCTTTGACCTGTTGTGTAAGTTTATAGTGTTTGTCTTTCTGCAAACTCAACCTGTAAAGGTAAAGTCAGTTTCATGCGATGTCATGATGTATGAATTGCATGACGCTCTCAAAATAAATGAGATTGTGATATATGCATTTGTGTTTTATATGCTATGATGTTTGTAGAATGATGCATGAATGCAATGTATGAACGTATCATCTGTTCTATTGCAGTATTGTTGAACCAGGGAAAATAAATCTCGGATTGTTGCTGTGGGTGAAGTATGTAGTTCCTCAAATATGTTGAAGTTAAAATGTTGGGAGATGAAATTCCGTTGTTATAGAAATAAACTTTGTTGGGAAAGGTAAACTTCGTGAACTGAGCTATTGCTAGAAGATAGTATGGAATAAGTATCAAGATGATATCGGTCTCTCGATCGTACCTATACCATTTCTAGAAGATGATCTGAATAAGTATCAGGATTATTCACGTCTATGGATCGTACCCGAACCGTTTCTAGATGAGAATCTAGAATAAGTGTCAGGATGAAATCCTTATTTGGATTATACCTGAACAGTTTCTAGATGAGAATCTTAAGTAAGTGTCAGGATGAGATCTGTCTCTAGATCGTACCTGAACTATTTCTAGATGAAAATCTGCTTTATTTAGAATGTTTCCGCTAGGGAATCCTGAGAAGCTTGGTGACTTCATTGGGGAATTTTTCTTAGATTTCGAAGCAGTAGTTGGAAATTCTTGCTCAGCCGAGGTAAGAGAACACATAACACCATTAGGCTGCATGCTGAGAATATGGCGGTGACCTTGTAGTAGAATGCCCCTGCCTCGAGACCTGTTGTAGAAAATATCAACCGGGGATTTTGTAGATAATTTGACTATTATCCCAACTCTTGGAATCCTTGGTGAATGAAGATCAGGGTAATAAACCTTCTATTGATTAGACAAGTGACCAGATAATGGGACGTAGTCGTACTCTTTAATCCCTAACTTTTTCCTGGACTGTCTTTTCAGATTTTAGTCCATCGGGATACCCTATTTTTCCCAAGCCGCCTCAAGTGATTCAGATGGAGATCTGCCCCTGGCTATTTAGTATTTTTGAGAGATTCCTGGAACCTTGACTTGACTTCCCCAGATCAGTTAGACACCATGCTATGCCCCTTGATTATGAAAGGCCTATCACTGGAATTTCTTTCCATCTGAGGTGATTCTATCCATTGAGAGGATTTCTGTTCATCGAATATCCGTCGTGTGAATTTCTCTGTTGTTGAACAAATAGTCATATGCAAACAATGGTATTCGAAGAATGCAAAGCTTATGTCTGTCTTGAAGTTTGAAAATTCATTTTTTTAGTAAAACAAACAAATTTTGTAAAAGTGTGATTTCAGCTCAGGATTTATAGCGAACCCTACAAGAGTCAGGATACCTTTTGTAACAGTATGATTTCGAACTTACCCATGCTTCAGCTAGGAATTTTAAGGGTTATAATGTGGTCTGGTTCACGGTTCAAGAAAAAGATGATAAAGGCTCAAATTTTATTTGTACCCAACCCGCTCTTCATGATGTTATTCAATCCTATGCTCAGTTAATTGTGCGTTTAGATCCCAATTAAGTCTGGAATCTTTGCTCTAATACTTGGTGATGGTTCAGAAATTGAACGTTTGTTTGAGAAGACAGTCATTTTTATAACCTTTTCTTTTTGTTGAGGATTTATAGCGACCTCTTTTTTTTTATTATCCATGCTTTTGCCTGAACTGTTTCTTTTGTGATTACAGTCAGCGCGATGCCCCAGTTTTTTTCTAAAGTCTCCTTCATAGGTTTTTGAATTAACGGGCTTTTATTTTGAGAGATAATGATGCTTGTCTTGAAGACTATGCGGAACCATCACCATCTTTTGGAAGGCCTCTTCTACACTATCTGTCGTGTATGAAGGATGAGCTTGCGACTGAACGCACCTCTTAATTAACTAAGAAAGCTACACTGCCCCGGGTTATGATTAAGGGTTTTAATTTGTATGAAAAGAAAAAGAAAAAAAATTCCTACTTCTTAGGCTCAAAGGGGTTGACTAGGGATTATCTTCCTTATAACTCCACTGTTTAGGATTTGAAACAACGCCTGTACATCATCAACAGGGTCTGTTAAAAAGCATATTGTAGAGATTCTGGTATCGTTTTCGTCATCCTCCATCTAAAAGCTTACGACTTTCAATCGGGTGTTGAATATCACAAAAAGGAAGTAAAATCATAGCTTCAACATAGTGAAAACGGATGAAATAATTCAAGACAAACATATGCAATGGATTAATGAAATAACAAGGTTTGACATAAATAAATGTTCAAATAATCAAAAGAAAATTACAAATTGAAAATTCTAATGAACAAAAGCCTCTTTGTATGAACTTGTGACTTCGATAACGTGCCTCCGAGGGATAGAAGAAGAATTCAGTTTGGCCATCTTGTGTAAACTCCAACACTCCTTCGTTGATCAAGTCCTGAATCTTATTTTTCAATGCCCAACATATGTTGCAATGCCTGGGAGAATGGTATGTTAATTTTGGTAAACTGCCTCTTTGGCTTGTCTTGCCTTTGCTGACTAACCAGTTGTGGTTGGCGAGGTTATGGTTGGATCCGTGACGTAGCATCAATTTGGAAAGATCCACTCTCCACCAAACCCACTTCTTGTCTCATCAGGGACTGATTAACGACTTGATCCTCAGCCTCGACCGTTTGTTTCATACGGTTTCAGTCGTCTTGATAAAGTTTGTTGACTAGGATTCATAGATCCTCATGTCCCCGGTCTAGGCTTTGGATAAGAGCCATTTGACTTGATCATATGGGTCCTCATCTTTTCCATATCATCTTGCAGTTGTTGAACCTGGTCATCCTTGTTGTTGTCAGGAAGTTTCTTGGTCAAGTTCCCATTGAGGAGTGTTTTCAATTCTTCCTACCCCTTGGATAGGTTGAAGAACATTTCCATGAATCAAGCCTCTTGAGTTTGGAGATATCTTATTGTTTGTTCGAGAGCCATTTATTTTGCTGAAATAAACAGCGAGAACATTAGAGGTGCCACACGATCTATTGCTACTTACCTAAAAGGTGCCTCAGATCCGGGCATAGGATCTATAGTAACAACCCAAACAAACCCTCCAAGGATAAAGCATACAAAGAAAGCAATTAAAATAGTTTTAAAATGAACTAACTCTAAGGTAACCCCACTTTTTATAACTCCCCAGCATAGTCTCCAGTTCTATGACACGGTGGCAGAACCAACTGTTTAATAATGGTTTTGCATTTTATATTTGCAGATATGCGGTAAGCAAGAGTCGCCACCAACTTTTCTTTTATCCAACAAAGGAGAGGTTGAAAAGAACAGAAAAAGACCTTTTGAGAATTTTCTGAGTAAGGGGGTAGATTATGGAAAGGGAAGGTGTTAGAACCCTTTCCATTCATAGTTATCTATGGGCTCTTAGATGCTAGCTCGAGTTTTGAAAATTGCTTGTGCTTTGTGTGTTTTGAAAATTATTCTGAAAATTCCTTAGTGTGGCGATTCGCTTTGTGATAATTCTTGTATCAATCCTTAAGAGTGTTGACAAGGCGAATGTTTTTGAAAGTGTTTTGAAATATTTTTGTGTAGGTGCAAAAAGTTGTTTTGAGCAAGCATCTAACAGCTATCTACTTGTACTCGAAAAGGTCGTTCTTTTCCTCTTTTCCTTTAGACAGTGCTATCCTACTATTAGTGAGTAGGTAGCCCTAAAGTTGGATGTATGAGGGACAAGCGCGGATCATCGTTATGGTCATAGAAGGCAACATATAGGGATACCTTAGTAGTTCGAAGGGACTGCCATCATATATTCATAGGCAACATCGAGGGACAAGATCATTTCTCATAGGAAACTCGAGGAACATTGAGGGACTATGATCTTTATGATGACTTTAACCGAGGGTCTTTGCTAAGGGTATCCCTATGTTCGAGGGGCAAGACCATTGTTTTTCCGAAGGCAACAAGTGAGGTTACCCTAGAGGTGCGAGTATACAAATGATTCAGTTCAGTTATTTATCTTGAAATTAGGGTTTTCTATCGTTCATTTTTATCTTTCCATACAATTCTATTAATCTAAGCATTGCATAAAATATAGTAGCTGAAGGTAAATGCGGAAATGTAAATCTAGGCTATTACAGAGCTTTGGGGCAGTTACATAATAGTGAAGAGTGCGGAAAAGAAATCCTAAAACTATTACATCCCGGATGCAATTACATGATAATGATAAAAAAAGTAAGAAAAATAAAGCTACGCTATTACAGTTTAACGCGCCCTATACACTTTATATAGGAAAATAAAAATAAGATGAAAATAGAAAAGAAAATGTTTTGGTGATTTTTTATGAAAAAAAATGATTTATGATAATTAATTAAATGAACCTAAAAAAACCTAATTAATTTTAATTAATAAAAAAGGTTAATTTTGAAAAAAAGTTAATTAAAATACCTAAAACCTAATTAATTTTAATTAATAAAAAAAATGTTAATATTGAAAAAAAGTTAATTAAAATACCTAAAACCTAATTAATTTTAATTAATAATAAAAAAGGTTAATTTAAAAAAAAGGTTTAATTAAAAATACCTAAAACCTAATTAATTTTAATTAAAAAAAGTTTTTTAAAAAAAAGCTTATGTTTAATGATTAACAAAAAGGATTATGTTTTCCAAAAAATAGATAGTGGAAGAAGCATCAATGGAAAATAGAGTTAGAAAATACAAATAATGCAAATGTCAGAGATGGGTGTTGAACCAAAGATTAATTTAAAACATAAAATTAAATTAAAAAAAAAACTAAAATTAATTATTCGAGTTTATTATGAAAAATCATAGGTTTATGAAAGATGTTAGGTTTTATGAAAAAAAATTTAAACAAAAAGAATGAAAATAGGTAAAAGGATAAATAGAATGGAAGAAAACCAAAACCAATAGGGGTGGGTGTTGAACCCATACCCTTAGCCTCCTCAGGATTCGTGCCTTGCCATGAGCCATGCATTGGTTGTTGTTCTATTTTGGCCTTAGCGTTTTGTAATAAAGCTGCATGGGACCTTTAGATGGTCCAAACCTGTAGTGTTGAATCTCATGAACACATTAAACAAATTAGTATACCATGAAATACAAGAAAATAAATATATCAAATTTTGTAATGTTAAAACCGATATGGCATGTATGAATTCTTCTACACCCTTTTGATCATGGATATCAAACCAGCCTTACCCTTACCTGATAATGGCTTGTTTGTAGTGAGATGGTGGTTTGTAACAAGAATTGCAAGATTTCAGGGTTCTTGAAAGGATTTGATATTTTGACAAGGTTGTGGCAAAGGTTTTTTTTTGTCGTGTCATGTTTGTGTGAAAAGAATGACATTATATAATGGGAATTAGAGCAAATATATGGGCTTTTAATGTGAAATTGGGCCTCTAATAACCACAAGCAATAATGCAGATTTTTATTCACTTGAGTCTGTCACATTCCAGGCTAAACCGCGGGGACTTAAGTGAAATTTTTGAAGTTTAAATGTGAAAAAAAATATAGCTGACATCGATAATAGACTCCTATTCGAAAATTGGCTCAATCGGATAAACGATGAATTAGTTATGAATTTTTGAAGTTTTGACTCAAACAAACTTATTTTGGGCTCTAGTGTCAACTCTGACACGTTCTTCAATAAAAAACTGGTATTGATTGCAGAAGAAATCGGTCTCTACTTTTGATGCAAAGTTGTAGATCTCTGAGTCAGTGACCTTGTGTAAAAAGATGGGCCCGATCCGATAAAAATTGACCGAGTTATAAATTTTCGATGTTTCGACCCAGATTAAATAATATTCAGCATTCAGGATTTTCGGCGCGTCACGCATACTCTGGGCAAAAAACAAAGGCCTTTTGGATACCGTTCTGTTGTACCCCAAAATTTTCCCTCTCATTTCTCAAGAAATCTCTCATAAGATCTCCATTAATTCAAGACTACACAAGGTTTGATCAACTCAAGACACCTCCTTAACTACTGACAACTAAAAATTCTGGTTTGAATTTTCATAAGGACAATTGGACTTTCAATGCCCAAAATGGCTTTCATGGATCATTAGTAACCCTCAAGATTTCTCATGTCAAGTTTCAAGCTTTGGATCACATTTTTGCTCAGTCAGTTGATCAGATGACCTAAAATCAGCTGTATTGGATAAAAAGTCAATTGTGGTCAACCTACAGTCAAATTTCATAATTTTTGATCCATATCAATACGGTGAACTCATATATGTCAATTGATGAAGTGTGGATCACAATTCCTCAAGAAATTTGATCAGATCATCAAAAGGGCAAAATGGTCAAAATTAGGGTTTTGACTAAGGAAGTTCAATTTTTGACTTTTGACCTAACAAATGACTTATTGGTTTAAGACATGATCTCAAGGATTCAAATGCATCATCTTGACCTAATTTCATAGTTCAAATCACCTCTCAAGATCATTGGATTGACAGATGAATTTCAGTCAACTGATGAAAAGTCAAATGTACACTGAAAAGTCAAACTTTGAATTTTTGATCAAAATCAAGTCTCAAAGATTACAATTCATCAAGACATGTCAAAATATGAAACATGTTCATCAAGAAATTGAAAAGTCAAAATTCATTTTTGAAAACTCAAAATTCTAAGAGAAATTTTTCTAAGTGTTGGAAAATTAACTTTTTTTCACAATTTTGTGCCAAATTTCCACCATGATGCAAGATGATTCAAGGGAAACTTCCAACATGAAAGTTGTAGATCTCAATGAGATATAAAACATTGTAGGGAATACATTTTTCTAGAAATTCTTGGATTTCAAGTTATGAATTTGTGAATACATGTCCATGAAACTAAAAAGACTTAGTGAAATTTTGCCCTAGTTAGGCAGGATTTTTACCTAACTTCATGGCAACTTTTCACTAGTTCCAAATTGAATCTTCAAAAATGTCCAACATGAAGGTTGCAGAGGATATTACAAGATTTCCAAAATGTCAAAGAACATGAAGAGATCATTTTTGAGTTAGGAGTTTCGAAGACTTAAAGTTGGCATGATGAACATGAAGTGATGAACACTTGACCAAATCCATAAGCCATGTTGTATAATGTTGCTTTGCAGGTGTCTAACTTGAAAATCACTCCTTAATTTAATGTTTACACAACTTATTGATCAATTATCTGATTGATTCAAGCACTGTCCAAAGCATTTTTCCATTTTAAGGAGAAAGTTACCATTTCCATTATAGTAAAGCAAGCCTTTATGCAAAGTCAACTTCTTGAGCTCCCAACTTGTTTCATCTGAGTACAAGCAATGTCAAAGATAAAATCAACATGTCTAGAGCCTCCAATAAACTGATACCATGCTTGTACTTTGTCTTGAAACCATGTTTTCCACTTTTCTTCAAAATCAAGTAACATAGCCATAACTCTATATCTCACAGATCTTTCAACTTCAAACCCTAAGACCTCTTGCTTATAATTATACAAGTTATTTGCAAGCAAAGACACAAGCTGAAGCAACTCTAAAACCTCCAAGCACCTTACTGGATAGAACTGGCCATAACTTGACAGTTTTGAACTTAAAACCCCCAAATCAAAATCCACTCGTGCGTTTTAAAATCTAATCATTCATACACTCTCTATACATCATATCAAAGCTATCCCAATACCTGGTACACTCATGTAACTCCATTTTCATCATTCACCATTTTCAAACATCAACCTTGCAGGTTGACTTGAGTAGGGAGACTCAGGGACTTTCAAAGCAAAGTAAAGTTTGCAACACACTCAGGGAGGTACAGGCAAGCTAAACAAATCATTGGGAAACCTCAACGCTTGCTCAAACTTAAAACACGACCTCCATCTTCAAGGTGATTTTTATAAATTTCTATCTCTTCATACAAGCAAAATTTGATTCTGATTTGTGAAGATAAAATGTAGATATCATTGCCCTGAAGTTGTACATGTCCATAGTTTTTATTTATATTGCCTGAGCTTAAAGAATTTTAGGTTTGAATCTCTAAAAACAGTTACGTCAAGATTTGGTACTTTTAGAAATTCATTCTCATCTTTGAGAATTAGTTTAAGTTATTTACATATTCAGAATCCTGGTAAAATTTCTAACAAGTTTGATGTTGGAAGTTTTGAGAATGGATGAGAAATGAGTGAGTTACAGGGACCCTAGTTGGAGGTTGAAGATGAAGTTCATTTCTAGAACTTTTTATATTATATATTTATGGTTTCAGTTTAGTTAACGGATGTATAGCCACCCCAGTGGGAAAGGTAGCGCGTGTTTATGGTCAAGGTCATGGGTTCAAGTCCCAGCACTGCCTTTTTTCATATTTCTTAAACATTTTCTTTCTTTTTTGCTACCAACTATGCACGCTTGGGCCTAAGGCCATTGGACTTTGTCTTTTTACTAAAACTCACCCCCTGCCTGCTTGTGACAACACAACCCATTATTTCTTTTCTGATTTCCAAAAAAAAACATTAATGGGCCAGGCTTCAAACAAAACTATTTTTTTTCTAACATACATCCTAAATACCATTTTCACCCCCTGACTTTTCTTTTTCTTTTTTATTTTATTTTTTATTTTTATTTTTTATTTTTATTATTATTATTATTATCATTATTTTTATTAACAAAAAACTGAAAAATAGTTTATTAATATATATATATATATATATATATATATATATATATATATATATATATATATATATATATATATATATATATATATATATATATATATATATATATATATATATATATATATATATATATATATATATATATATATATATATATTCACTTATATTTCATTCCTTTAAAAAACAAAAAGACAAAAAATATTTTCTTAAAAAAACTTAATTTCTTTTTCTTAATAAATTAATAATTAGATTTAGGTTTACTTTTTTTTTTAATTTAAAATTAACTTAGAATTTAGGTTTCTTTTAATTAATTGATTTTCATATTATTTTGATTAAACTTAACCCCTTTTCTAAAAAACCCTAAAAATGCTTTTCTAATTTAATTTCTTTTCTTAATTAATTTAGGTTTAATTTTCTTAATTTAATTACTTACTTCTTTTAGATAATTAGGTTAAAACCATTTCCTCAAAAAACAAATAAAATCCATTTCTTTTCCATTTATATCCTTGTACATTATATTTATTCATTTCTTGTGCATTATTCAATATGGTTGTAATAGATAATTACGTTTAATTTCTTGCAATCCTCATTTGTAAATTTGTATACCCCATTCCCCTAATGATGTAATAGCGTAGTAAATTTCATTTCCGCACTTTATCGCTTTCATCTCAATGCTAGTAAATTAGGGTTTGTATGGAAAGATAAAATCAACAACTAGAAAACCCTAAATCCAAGATAAATCAAGCATGCAATACAAAACAGTTGCACACTTGAACCCTTAAGGTTAACTCCAGTTGTTTCCTAAAAATGGTCATGTTATGTATGTGGGATGTCTCCGCAAAAACAATAAAAAATACAAGATCATAGTCACTCGATGACGCTTCAAATGTTGCCTTTCCAATGATATTAGTCCATCAAAGAGAAATACTAAGATATCTCACAACATTTCTATCATGACTATACGATGACCCACGCCGGTCCCCTTACATCCAAAGATAAGGCTTCTTACCAATCAATGGTAAGATAGCAATATCAAAAGAAAGGAGAGAAATGAACAAAAGAATTTTGAGTAGATAGAAACGTTCTTAGTTTCTTGCTCACTTTCTAAACAAACACACACCAAACACTTTTAAAAAAAATACCAAACACTTTCAAAACATGAAATATTTTCAAAAGTCCAACACTTTGTATACATTCTTACAAAACGAGAACCATTACAAAGATTGCCTAAACGAAGGCGCCTTTTCAAAAATACTTTCAAAAACCACCTTAAAGCACATTTTCAAACAAAAGCATGTGATCTAGCAAGCAACTAAGAGCCCGTAGATAACTATGGATGAAAAGGGTGCTAACACCTTCCCTTTTCATAATCTACCCCCCGAACTCAAGAAAATAATCTCAAAGGTCTTTTCTATTCTTTTAAGCCTTTCCTTATTGGATAAGAGAAAAGTCGGTGGTGACTCTTGCTAACCGCAACATTTGCAATCTAACAGAAACATCCCAAGTCAGTTCTCCCACTGTATTACACGTTTGAACTCGATACCTCCTGTGAAAATGTAGCCAACTCAATTTTTGAAATTTTGGCTCTAGAACCAGCTCAATACGATGAAAATCAACCAAGTTATTATTTTCTGTCACAAATTTTTTGTACGAAAATACTTGATAAATTCGCATTTTTGAAGACCTTCTTTAAAGAATTAGCTCTCGAGCCGAACCTGAATTTGAGAATATGTTATTAGGGATATCTTGGCAAAAGAACACATGAATATGACGCGTTGGGTTGTACTTGTAAATCTTTGAACCCCGAATTATTGTGAAATGGCGAATCGATCTTCAGCAAGAAATATACTCTGAGAATATCCATTGGCGAAATAAACGTCACTTGTAACCTGACGAAGCTTGATAAATATACCTTTGTCCAATAACCATAGAACCAATGATATGCGTGTATGTAATAATGAAAATAAAGAGGATAAATTTTGGGGTACAATAATATGCGATGCAAATGATTATTTATTTTGATAGTTTTTCAAGGAACTTTAAAACCTTGATAAATTGAAAAATCGATGGTAAAGAACTTTGGAACAAAAAAAACTTATTTCATTAATAAAAGGCAGAAAATTACAAGTTTGGAACATAAAAGTCCTTTAAAGAGTTTTACAAAATGGCATAAGTAACAAAAGCTATGGACTATGATCATTCAGAATCATCATCGGACAAAGGACCAAATGTTACTTGTAACTTGAACTTCCTAATCTTCTTTTCATAGAAGTCTTCCATCTTTATCTTCTCTGCTATCACCTGATCAACAACTTTCTTCCATGGATTAGAAATAGGAGTAACATCCATCAAATCTTCCTTCTTTATCTTCTTTTCCTTATCATATTTCTTGAGCAATGCATCCTTCTGACAAAGCTTCTCATCACAATCAATAAACCAACCATTTTGAATAAATAGCATATCCTCCTTCTCCTTTAGCTCTATAGTTAGGACCCTATTTTCGTATTATGATATATTATGTTTTTCCTTCCAAGCATCTCTTTCATACTCCATTCTAGCCAGATTTTCCTGATACTCTTTCATGTTCTCAATAGGAATGAAAGTAGATAATGGTGTAGCAACAGAGAATAAGGGTTTCTCGGGATAATAAGGCATCTTGAGAGCACAACCGCTAGCACAAACTCATTGAAGGTAAGGCTCCAAAGAAACAAAACCTCTCTTCCCTAACATGTCTCTTCCCTTTCTATGGACATGGCGCCAAGCCCTTTCAATCTCCTTCTTAGCTGCTTTGTGATCCTTTCCTTCTTGGAGAAAGAAACCACTCAGATGAATGTTGTTTGGATTGTCTTTCATTGGGTATCCAAACTGGCGGGCATGAAAGAATAGGATTGTAGTTAATTCCTTCCTTCGTACCAAGAAGTGGCACATTAGGAAAAACACCACAACTATCAATGATCTTCTCATCATGATAGGCTTGATTATACCAATCAATGTCAGAATGAGTAAGAGCCATAACTTTTGGCACCCATCGTGGCTACTTCTTGAGATCCCAAAAATAATCAAACCCAGGTAAATAGGAAACATACCACTGGTACAGCAATGCTGTACAACAGATAATAATCCCACCTTGGTAGGAATTCTGAAGATGGATGGAATAAGAGGTATCTCCTAGCAGCGTAGATATTGGATTTCCAATAAAGAAGATTCTAATGTCATTGACATCCACGAACTTATCGATGTTAGGGAGTAAGAACAACCCATAAGAAAGAAAAGTAAAGACAGCTTCAAAGGCGACAATATCCTTTATCTCGGCGAAGTAACAAGCTTTCTTCAACAAAAACTCTGCAGGTAAGCCTCAGATTCCTCCCTTGGTAGTCATGTTATCTTCTATCTCAGACATCCTAAAGTGGGTAACTGCAAATATCTCATGAGACTTGGGTTCCCCTTCTAAACTGGAGAAAGGAACCTAGTCGGTGATTGGTAAACCAAGTATATAAGAATACTCTTTCAAAGTGGGCATCAACTGATAATCAGGAAAAGTGAAGCATCGATATAACGGATCATAAAACTGGACCAACATAGTAAGGATACGCTCCTTCATATTGCGCTTCATAAGAGGAATAATAGATCCATACTTATTTCAAAAATCCATAAGGTTCTCAATCTTGGGAATCAAATTCTTCAACTCTTCAATCTCAGGATCCTTGAAACTGTAACTTCGAGTGTTCCTTTTTCCAAAATCCATGGTAAGAGTACCTGAGATGTCTATGAAAATCATTCATAAGTTCCTTGAAATACATATTTAAGGAATGCTTATGGGTGAATGAATGAATGATAATGCAACAATTACACATAAGCTCACAAACATGGGGGTTCAAAGGTTCAATGCTACGAGCATGGAGTAAAAGGTTAAGACCACCCCAAGGCATGTACTAAAGGTTTAATCACACCTGTAAAACAAGGTTCTAAAAGTTCGTAGAGTCTACGATCGTCCTTCAGATATTACCAATGTACCGATTACTCGGTAATTAGAAATATTCTCAAGAGAAACTCGTCTGAGTGCAGCATCGTGTGACAACTACTTCCGGATTACTTCATTATAGTCTCTGCACTACACCTGAGAGGCCAAGATACGTTAAGGGTTCTACGATTCTCAACTTCTCTGGCTCCCAGGTCGAAAGCAGTAACATCTTCTCAATTACTCGGTAAATAAATACTACAGTCAAAGGGACCTCCATTGAGTGGGGGATTTCATGTCTCCTTCTTCTGGATTACTCCCTCAAAGTTAACATGACTATACCGCCGATTCTATTCTTAAGTGTAACTTTGTCCGGGTATAGGACTTGTCCTCTATAAGTATATTCAACACCCAAATAACCATGATATATAACATATAATCAAACAAACCAATAATAATAAAACATATATGACAAATTAGGCTTAACCCACTTAGGGATGGACCAGTAAGAGGTCAATCTTTCCCCAACAGAGTCGCCAATTCTGTAGAGATAAAAAATGTAGCAATGTTAATAGGAGATCGAGCTATTAATTAACTCGACTCGCAAAATCAAGAGTATCCACCGCACTTTATTATTTCCAACGGAAAAGGTAAAAGGGTGAAATAAAACTCTTAAATATGCAATGTAAAGTAATACTTAAAAGTAATGAAAATATAATGTATTTTTGAAAGAGATCGAAGGTTCGGGGGTTGGTTATACAAAGGGAAGGTACTAGCACCCAATGCATATGCGGTACTCTACAAGAACCTTTTAAAATATCTGTTTTTGTTGGTTAAAATTGTTTGTTTGGTCAAAATGGGTGTGGACGAGATTTTGAAGATACGGCGACCTAGTGTCGAAGTTTTGACTTAAAAGGTGTGAGTTTTAAAATTGAGTCTTTTAGGAAAATTAACTTAAGATTAACAAAAATAATTTTTAAAAAAATGAATGAAGGGATTCGCACAATCTTATAAGATGTATTTGATGACATGAAGTCAACAAACTTAAAACATTTCCCTTTCAATTTAGACGAACGAAAGATATAAAGATTAAATGATCGAGAATAAAGTTAATTCGAATGAAATTTGAACAATTAAATAAATAATCAAAATTAAATAGAAGACTAATTTATAGTAGCATGTATTTTTGAACAATTAAATAAATAAAAAAATTAAATAAGAGACTAATTTAAAGTAGCATGTATTTTTGTATTTTTATCATGGAAAGAAATAATTATATATATAAAATAGACTAAACTATAATTTTGTTATTATATATTTTTAATTAAATTGGAAAAGAGTCTAAAAAAACTAAAATGAAATAAAATTCCCTAGCGAGGGGTTGAACTCAGGTCTTTTGGGTTGCAACGGATATGCCTTGCCACTGAACTACGTTTTTTATCTGTTATGTCTATTCTTTAGTTGAAATAAAAGGCGATGATGATAATGTGATTGGGCCAACATGCCCATTGGTCCGACCCAGTTTAGGAAGAGACAAGAAAGGGTTTTTTGAAACCCTAAAAGAGAAAGGCGTCGGATTGCTGCTAACATTGGGAAGAGGAAAGGTCATGCTTAGTTCCCTATAATCTCTTAACTGTATATTGAATCATCAACTTAATCTCTCTCTCACGCTCCAAATCTTCAACATTAGAGCCAAACCGCGAAACATCACTGTTATCGAGCAGTGCAACAACTTTAGGATCAACAACTTTTTGAACCCTTACGTTAGTAGTATAGGATGCAACACTGTACGACGTGTTTTCTTCGGGCTATTTCTCTACCGCCTCCTTAACTTGCACTCTCGAAGAATCATAAGCCTTAACATGACTAACATGTTCAAGTTTGAACTTAGGGTTACTAAATAAATTTGCACCACCACCGGTATTTTTAATTCCTCTCAAATGAATTAAGTAGTTATAACCATCATCCGGAAAACCTAATTAAAGAATCTCTTTCCTCACATCATCTGGCAAAGGACCACTACCTTCAGCAAATCCGTCTTCGGTGTCAAACTCTGCATCAGGGTCATCGGGTGAATTGACGAAGATAGAGTCGCCGGGACAAGGATTATTATCGACGCAAACGAAAACACGGTAGAATTGAGAAAAAGTTGGGTCGATTGAGTCACGAGCCATGAGTTGGAAAGTTGTAGAGGTCTTCTTGTCATTGAAATTCTTCTTCCCCATTTCGTCTTGGGTCACTGGTCTCGGTTTGACTGGTCACAGTGGTGGTTGCTGTGGCGGTGCCGGAGACTCAATGCTCAATGTTCAGTGAGGCTAACTGAAGGAGATAAAGACTGGGTGGAGCTTACAGTCTGCACTTGGGTGGATGATTTAGGATTTACTGCAAAAGAAATTTGAGTGTGCTGCTGGGAATGAGACTGCTGCTGTAGGGGGTTTTTAATGGATGATGATGGTGGAGGAAGAGAGCAAGGGATTATGCGGTTGTCTGAAGTTTTATACAATAACCTTAGGAGGATTTTGAGGTGAGTTTTGGCTGTTTTACTTGTTGTGTATTTCTCTACTTTTTCTATCTATGAGTTTTTTCTACATCTACAATATATTCAACATTAGGTCCCCTAATTGCAGAATTTGTTTAACTATACTCTCTGTTGAACCATTTATCCTTTACTTTTTCTCTAAGTATATTGTGCGTTTTAGAAGATATATCTCAGTAGCACAAAATTCACTCTTAAGTAAGCCTTTGGAAGCTTCATAGTATCTTGAACCTCCAATACACATCAAACTCCAAGCAGAAGAGAGAACATGTCCTTCAACTTCAGTTTCAGGTAGTTTGACTGCAGGAAGTATCTTATCACAGTCAAAGTAGAAGACAACATCACCCAATTCAAAATCAAATGGGTCTGGGTGTAACTTTCGTGAACGGCCCCAAGCACAAGCATGCAGGAAAAGTAGCCACTTGAATGTGGCTTGGACAAAGATCCCAATTCTGAGTTACTGCCATCAACATCATGCCTTTGGTGTCTTCTCGGTTTGTCACGAGTTCATGTTCTTTGCAGTAGGAAGAGATTGAAGGAGGGATTAAGGTTAGCAACTGCAGTACTGTAAGTGTAGAGACAATGGAGACAATTTTCTGCCTGGGAATTGTGTACTCCGAAAAAAGAAATTTGAAGGTGTATTTTTTTTATCTCTGAATTTTTGAGTCATTTTCTGTTGGTGTTTATTATTATTATCATTCTAAACATTTCTAAATATCAACATATTGCAGCAACTCAAAAATACAGCAAAGTGATAAATCCAACGATCATATGGCATAAAAGTGGTACGAAAAGAAGATTCAACCTGATGCTGCTATGCAAACGAGTCTAACAGATATTGACATATATATGAGAAGAAATACCTATCAGAGTCTCTCCGATGGAGCTTCTAAAAAAATAGTAAGTTCTCCCTCCCTCTCTTATTCATGCTCAAACTTCTTTTTACTCTGATTATTTGCTATGATGCTTAAACCAATTTCTCCTTTTTTTCTCTCCCCTTAAGGTGGATGGCTTTGGTCTCCTTTTATAAGCAGAGAGGAGTGGAATTGAGAGGGAAAATTATAGAGATTTTGAACAAATATGAATGCCCTGTTTTGATGTTTTTTTCATACAGTTTTGAGTTTCCATTTTGGTGTAACCTCTTGGCAGTTATGATGCGGGACAACAGGCTGTATTAGACTGCTTTAGGCTGATTTATAACAGTTTTGTTTGGTATTTTTATGCAGGTTGGAGCAGGACAGCAGGCTGGTTTGTGCTGATTTATAGCAGTTTTTTGGCATAATTTGGACTATTGCAGACTGCTATTTTTGAAAAGGTTTGTAGGGAGTTGCAGCATGATATTGGGCTGATTTGTATTGTTGGACATCAAGGTTTATTGGAGCAAGATTTAAAGCTTTTAAAAATAATAATAGGTATAAAATTTATGTTTTTATGTAACATGAATGGAAACTTGTCTTGAATATAATTTTCTCTCAATTTCTTTGTAATTGTAAACACTTTGGATCATTTTAAACTTTGAATCTTTATATTCGTCTTGATGAAATTCGAAATCTTCCACTTGAATTTGGAAAGGATTTGATTGATACTTGAATGAATTTTTGAATAATGAATGAACAATGATGCATGCCTTAAGACTTCAAAATTGCATCTTGTATTCGTTATTAGAGATCCAAATGAAATACATGAATTGATCTTGGTAGATCTCAGAAGAAGAAAGGAGTTGTTGCTCGTAACTTGCTCAACAAGAACATGAAGATGAAGAACACTACAAGATGCTACTAAACTTCTGATCATATACTTCTTTGTAGAAAATTGTAATAAACACCAGAGTTATTTCTCATATAGTGTTTATGTTCGAATATCTTTATGTAAATAGTTTTAACACTAGAGTTGTTGCACAAAGATGTGTTAAAAAATATCTGCTTAAAACACTTGTGTATTCTGCTTGAAGGAAGCAATCATGTAAACACAAGAACCTCATCAACTATTGTTGATTAGTTCCTTGAGAGATTAAGTGAAGGTTTGATATGAAGAAGATAATGGTTGCTAGTCGTTGAAGGAAATTCGATTAGATGGTCTTGAAGGATTTGATTCTATTGAGTTAATCATTGTTATATTTGTTAAATAGAATTACTGAATATATCATTGGAAAGTTCCTTGAGAGACTGAGTGACAGTCTAATCTCAAGAAGACAATGGTTGCTGGTCGTTGTAGGAAATCTGAAAAGGTGATCTTGAGGGATCTGATTATTTGGTCAATGATTGTTATATTCATCAAATTGAATTACATAACCTATCATTGGAAAGTTCCTTGCGAGACTGAGTGAAGGTGTGATCTCAAAAAGACAATGGTTGCTGGTCGTTGTAAGAAATCCTGGTAGGAGGTCTTGGGGGATTGAATTCTATTGGGTCAACGAACGTTATATCCTACGAGATCCCTGAACGTATCATTGAGAGTTAGTCATCATCCATTTCTGATGCATTTGTAATAAGTTTTGTTATAGTGGGTTAAGTCCTTAGATAAGGAGAAATCATCCTTGCGGAGGTGGACATGATTAATCTTGTTTAAGGTGAACCTAAATAAATCCTTGTGTCCTTTATTCTTCATTGTATTTATCGTTATTATCATTTTAGTGCTCTAAATATCTAAATGGGAATGTTTTCTATGAAGATAATTCAAACCCCACCTTTCTTGTGTTTTCTCTACCTTCAATTGTACCAGAGCCCAACTCTGTTATTGACTTAAGAATCAAACATATAACCGTGTAGGGAGATCCAGTAAGATAAAATTCTATAGTTGCGTGCTACTCAAATGATAGAAATACTTTCTGATTCAAAACCCGTTCTGTAGAGGAATCAAAACTCTAGGCAAGAACAAAAAATATGAAGAAAAAATCCTTGAAACAAGTTCTTAGGATTCTGAAGGCACAAGTACCTGATGGAAACGAAATTCATCTTCTCATTTAACAGAAATTTTCCATGAAAATAAAAGGTCAATATTCATGACTTCATCTTATCAAATGAAGCTATTATCCAAATGATAAACCGCTGCAAGCTTCTATGGATCAAATTAACTTCGTCGCAAGAAGATCTAGAAAAAGCTCTGAAGAAGGCAAAGCTTCTTGAAGACATCTACTCAAAGGAAGCATAATGGGATTGGGAGAAGAACCTGAAGAACATAAAGCCCCCACTAAAGCCCCCATCTTGATACGTATCCAACTTCTTCTCCTTATAACTTCTTTTGTTCCTATTTTACTACTATTACTGATGATAATTTAAGGTATAACAATGGTAGAAAACTAAATGAATACAACTGATCTGTTTTTTGTCCTTTTTATAACAGTTCTGGCCGCCTAAGTTTGCTAAGCGAATTATATTTCTCTATGCAAACTGTCTGTTGCTTCTTCACTAAGTTATCAAATGAAACCGTCTTGAGGAAACCACCAAAGTTCGGTAAGATAAGTGTGGCTCGCTTAACGAAGTTCCTTTATTCTTCCTTAAGTTCTTACAAAATATCTTTTGAGAACACTAAAGTTTGCAAGGCGAAGGCCTGAGTCACTAAGCTAACTAGCTTCGCTGCTGGTGAAACTGGCTGATTTGCTTTTGTCTCCACTTCATTGGATGTTTTCTAAGTGATAAGTGAAAATTGTATCTATTTTTGTATATACTTTTTGTTGCACTTATCAAATTTTTGTTGTTAATATCGTTGAATAAAACCGACTTTTGCGTAAATTCCTTTAGTTTGTGTTTATTTGAGTTTTTGTGTACATAATGTACCTGTTGTACCCAAAAAATTTCCTTACCATTTTATTTAAGACACCTTATCATGCTCCTAGGGTTTTCAATTGCTCAAAGAATGCTCATGTCATGTTTCAAGCCTTGCATCACAAGTTTGCTCAGTCAATTGCTCAGGTGATTGAAAATCAATTGAATTGGACGAAAAGTCAAATGTGGTCAACATATAGTCAAACCTCAAGATTTTTGATTAACATCATGATTTTGGAGTTATATTTATCATATTACCAATGGTTGATCATAATTCATCAAGAAAACTCAAGATTCATCAAAAGTCAAAAGTTACTAAATTAGGGTTTTCTTAAGGAGAATTCAACTGAACTTTGACCAAGCATAAATTTCACGTACTCCATCAGAAAATTCTCAACCAAAGCTCAAAGCCATAAAATACTTTATTTGAGAGATATGGGCCAAAACATTATAGGTCATTTTAAAAGTCAACAAAAAGACACTTTTTTCAAGGAAGTCCAAGATCAAGAGATTGTAGAGGACATCTTGAGCTTTCCAAAAAGTCCAAGATCACCTTCACATGATAAAAATTGAGAGAGTTATGATTAGTGCAAGTTGGGAAATTTTGAGAAAATACATGAAACTTAAAGTGAGTAAACTTGAATTTTTGGGCTAGTGGGCTTGTGTTTCAAAGACCACGTGTGTTATATCACTAAATATGAACATCTGAACTTATTCATACACCTCTTGGATTTTTATTCCATTTATTTATTTATTTATTTAAATTCAAAATAAATGAAATAAAATAAAAGGCTTTCATACAAGGGTCCAATCCCAATATTGTTTGACCTAATTCATCACTATATATTCTCACTATTTCAGACAAGACAAGCCACGGAAACTTTGCACAAGATCACCCTTCCAAAATTCTAAAAAAAATCAAAACTAGAGAAAATTGAAACCCTATCTTGCAACCTCCCTCAAGGCCTAATACTTGCCCCATTCAATTCCAGAAGCTCTATATGGATTGAACCATCGCATGCCCCCCATGAAGACTTAATCGCGTTAGGCCATGTTTGCACTGTTTGAGGTGGTTCATGTTGTATCTCACAATACAACAAGATTTATCCCAAACGAAGGGTTCCATTGAAATCACAAGGCCCAAATTAGGGGGGTAGGGAACTACTGAGCCATTAAAATTTGCTATTTTTGCAGGAACGAAGAACAAGCTCTTCGGAGAAGACGACCGGAGCTAGGACTCTAGCGCTTCTCCGGTCAAGGAAATTTGGTTTATTTTATGTTTAACCGTTTCCATTAAGGTACCAGATGAAACAGCCACCCCAGTGGCAACTGCGCATGATGAGGCATTCGTATATTAGGGCGTGAGTTCGATCCTGCCTTTTGACATTGTATTTTTCATATTTCCCATATTATTGAAGGTTCATTACATATTACATTGATTTCATAAAAAAATCACTAAAAACACATTTCTTTCATTTTTATCTTATTTTATTTTCTTAGATAAATTGTGTAGGGAGCATTCAATTGTAATAGCCTAGATTTCCTGCTTTTTATTATTATTATGTACCTGCCTCCCGGGATCTAATAGTTAGGTTTATTTTTCGCACCTCTATTATGTATCTGCCCCAAAATCATGTAATATTGTAGTAATTTTACTTTCCTCACTTTACTATTTTTTATATTTGCTATTACTTCTTAGTAACTATGGTTTGTATGGAAAGATAAAAACGAACGATAGAAAACCCTAAATCTCAAGATAAATAAATGAAATAAACACACTCGCACACTTGCACCTCTAGGATAGCCTCTATTGTTGCTTTCAGAATAAAATGGTCATGTCCCTCGAAAGTAGGGACGCTTTAGCAAAGTCCCTCGAATAAAATAGCATAGTCCCTCGATGACCCTTCGACGTTGCATTTAGATAAATGATCTAGTCCCTTACGAAATTGCTAAATTGTCCTTACAAGTTGCCTTGGATGACCGTACGATGACCCTTCGCTTGTCCCGTCGCATCCAATGATAGGGCTTCCTACTAACTAATGGTATCTATAACACTATCTAAAGGAGAAGTAAAAGTGCAAGAATGATCTTGAGTGGGTAGAACTGTTAAACGCTTGCTCACAAAGCTTTCAAAAACAAAACATTTCACACAAACACTTTGAAAGATATTTTCAAAACACTTTGTACTCATTCTTGAGGATAAATACAAGAATCATTACAAAGTTCACCTTACATTGGCAAATTTTCAAAATATTTTCAAACCTACAAAAAAGAAAAATTTCAAACTAAGCTAAGTAATTAAGAGCTTGCAGATAACTACAGATGAAGAGGGTGTTAACACCTTCCCTTTTCATAACGTACCCCCTGAACTCAAAATCTATTGAGGTATTTTTCGGTTCTTTTCACCCTTTCCTTATTGGATAAAAGAAAAGTCGATGGCGAGTCTTGCTATCCGCAACATTTGCGATAAAACACACAAACAATTCAGTTCTCCCACCGTGTTATAGAACTTGCGATTCTGCTGGGAATACTTAAAAAAAATGGTTACCTTAGAGTTTAGATCACTTTATTTGCATTCCTTGTTTGCTTTGTTTTCTTTAAATTTGAGGGTTTTTTGGGTTTATATTTCTTGCAAAGATCCTACACCCGGATCTAGGTACCTTTAGGTAAGTAGCAATAGATCATGGAAATTGTATGGCGTAGACCGATATGGTTGGAGTGATGGCTACGTTAGTGTGACACTTTGGTTTGTACTGGTGTTCCTTGAGTCATTCGAGGATAACATTGGGCTATTGCATGGTGTCATAAGCATTAATTGGCTTTTATAACCCTAATTGACCCATCTTGGCCATTAAAAGGTAGTAAGATAGTCGACTTTGGTGCAGTCCAAAGTTGGTTGATACTCGATGCTACACTCATTGAGCTATAACTTTCGAGATATTTTGGTGGCAATTCAGTTGCTCTGTTGAAATAAAACCTGTGAGAAAGATCGGTGATATGAGACTCATAGGACCTGGTTACTTTTTAGGACAGGTTGAGCTAACTTGACTTTAATAGAAAAGGGTACTTACCTACAGACCTCATGCAAGCCTTTAAATCCAAGGCTCTTGTGTGATTTGTTTGTGTTTTTTATCTATTTAAACATAACATAAAGACATCATGACATCATATCATGGAATTTTAACTAACCATTTCAAGGATCCCAGGGACCTGTGATGCAGGTTTATCATGAACTAGACTTCTAGCAAGGGGAAAAACGATTTATTTTCCTCTAACCAGATGCTGTCAAAGACCAAAGTACTTTCCCATGAGTCAAAGGCTAGGACCAACTTGACATGGTGAGATTGATTCTAATAGAAGGACATTCAAAGACGCAAAGTTCTTCATTCAAACATATAGCCAGACTCAACTTCTAGCATTTCATTTTTGTTTATCCTGCAAGATCCTTGAAAACATTGCATATACATCTCATACACATCATATAATAATAGGTATTTCCCAAGACAGGTTTTCTCATCTTCTTTCTTTTTATTTCAGTAAAAGATGGCTCTCGAACAAACCGTGAAAGATATTCAAGCCAAAAACACTCAGTTTCAAAAAATGTTCCTGAACTTAGCCAAGGGGCAGGAAGAGCTGAAGACCCTCATAAGCAAAGAGAGGAAGAAAAAGACTAGAAAACTGATCGACATTCTAAACATGGGAAGAAGTTTCATAGGTCCTCCCATGTGAGCTTAAGATTGTGATATTCCGTCAAACGAAGATGAAAACCAGGGTGAAGATAGTAAGAGTGTGAAGGATGAGAAAGGAAGCCACGTTGGTTCTAGATAATATTTTGATGAAGATGAAGAAGATTATTCAGATGAACAGTAACCTCTTGCGGATGAAAAATACAAACAACTAGAAGATCATTTAAATGTTATGGAGATCCATAGAGTGCCTGGGTTGGACTTTGAAGAGCTGGGTGTAATTTCGGGAGTTGTTATCCCTCACAAATTCAAGGTACCTACTTTTGCGAAGTATGACGGTGCTTCCTTTATAAAACTTCATTTGAGATCTTATGTCCGGAAGATCCAACCCCATACTGTTGATAGAAAGTTAAGGGTACATTTCTTTCAAGAGAGTCTATCCGATACACAGTTGGAATGGTTCTATCAACTTGATGGGACCAATATTCGTACTTGGGAAGACTTGGCCACTCCTTTCTAAAAATAATACCAATACAATGCTGATCTTGCACCAACCCGTGTGCAATTACAAAGTATGACCATGGGCTTGAACGAAGGCTTCAAAGAGTATGCCCAAAAATGGAGAGATCTGGAAAAAGGGGTTCAACCTCTGTTATCTGATAGGGAGTTGGTTCACATTGTTTATGGGAAATTTGGAAGGTCCTTTCTTCAATCTTCTAATTGGAAGTTCTTCATATGGGTTCACTAAGTTGATATTAACATGGGAACATGTTGAAGGTGGAATCAGAAGCAGCAAGATTCAGGTGGCTGCGTCTTCAAGTACTATGAAGAAGACGTTCAACGGAAAGAAGGAAACTAATGTTGTGTATGGCCAAAAGGGTTGTGCTAGAGGTGACCGCAACCAATATGTAGGAGTTGTTCTAATTTCTAATCCTGCACCAACTCAACATCAAAAAGGTAATCAACGTAGGTCAGACGCACCAAGGACACATTTTACGAAGATCAAGATGCCATTGTCTCAAGAATTACAACACCTACTAAAGGCTGAGCTAATAACGTTAAGAGATCCTCCTCAGAATCCCAACACCTCCTCTCCTCGGTATAATACCAATGTAAGATGTGCTTATCATTCCAATAGTTCTGGACATGAGACAAATAACTGCTGGGTGTTGAAGAATAAAGTTCAAGATATGATTGATAATAAAGAGATTAAATTTGATCCTCCTAAGACCCCCAATGTGATTACGTCACTTATGCCTAAGCACGGCAAATGAATTAGTTCCATTGATGATGTTTCGTATGTTTCTACTATAAGTGAATTGACTACTCCAATTTCAATTATCAAGAAGAATCTAATGCAATCCGATATATTTCTGGGTTGCATTGAAAGGTGCTACTGTTCTGCAGCCCAACCCAATGTTTGCAAACTACTGAAAGAAGGAATTCAACGTATGATGGATAACCATATAATACTAGTTGAGAAGACTCCCTCTGAGGAGAATTTGTTTCAAGACTTGGAGATGGAAGAGGTATATGTAATTTCTGGTACTCCTATAAGGATCACTTCCAAGGGCCCTATGAAGATTACGGCTAAACCCAGAGTTGGTCCTTTGGTAATCACCGCACCCGAACCAATCCCATATTCCTCTGACAAGCCTATCCCTTGGAATTTTGGGGCCGACAGTTGTACCCCAAAATTTTCCCTCTCATTTTATCAATATTTCTCATCACAAGACTCTTTGAATTCAAGACCAAGCTAGGGTTTGCTCTGCTCAAGACATCTTCTTGCATTGTTGACCTAAATTAGGGTTTGAGTTTCCACAAGGAACTTTGGACTTCTAGTGCTTAATGTGACTTTGATGCTTCATGTTGGACTTATAAGATTTCTCATACCAAGTTTCAAGCCTTGAATTAAACTTTTGCTCAGTCAATTGGACAGTTGACCTAAAAATCAACTGTATTGGAGAAAAAGTCAACTGTGGCCAATTTACAGTCAAACCTCATAAATTTTGATCCACATCAACATTATAAACTCATATGAACCATTTTATCAAGTTTGAACCACAACTCCTCAAGAAATTTGATCAGATCATCAAAAGGGCAAAATGGTCATTTTTAGGGTTTTGACTGCAGAAGGGCAATTTCTGACTTTTCACCTAGCCAGTGGAAAATTGGGTTCAAGCATGGATTCAAGGACTCAATGGCATCATCTTGACCTATTCACAAGGTTCAAAAGATCTCAATTGCATTGGATTGACAGATGAATTTTTCAGTCAACTGATCAAGGGTCATTTTTCAAGTGCCAAGGGTCATTTTTCATCAAGATGTGTCAAAACATGAAACTTGTTCATCAAGAAACCCAATTTTGCAAATTAGGGTTTAAGATTGAAAATTTTCATAACTTTGAATTTTTCTAAGTGATGAAATTTTCTTATTTTTTCCCAACTTTGCCCAATATTTTCACCATGATGCAATTGGATTCAAACAAAACTTCCAACATGAAAGTTGTAGTCCTCCAAAAATTATACAACTTTAATTGAAAATTTTTTTCCAAAAGAAGCTTGGATCTCAAGTTATGATTTTTGGAACAAGGGTCCATGAAACTTTTAACTTAGTGAAATTTTGCCATAGTTTAGGCAGGATTTTGACCTATCTTCATGACCATTTTTAACATAGTTCCACTTAGAATCTCAAAATGCATTTCAAATATGGATTGTAAAGCATGTTACATGGTTTCCAAAATGTCCAAGAACTCTCCAAAATCATTTATGGTTAGGGAGAATCGATGGTTTGAATTTGGTAAAAACTCACTTTTGATCCATGGCATTTTCATGTTGATACAAGTTGCAACTTCCATCCAACATTGTTTGTACTTGATTACAGGTCCCTAAACCCTTTCATACTCAATAATTAAATTCAAATCCATTAGTTTGAGGCTTTGTTCTGATCATGGGAGGATTACGCAAGATATTAATCCAAAAATAGCAAAAAGACAACATTGTCATTTTTGTCAAAATTGCTTTATGTCAAATTGCATTCTTGAGCCTTGAACCAAATCTTATACATTAAACCAAATCCAAAAACTTGGGTCCAAGCTTACAAAATGTATGCAGGGTTAGAGCTAGCCTGTACCGGCCTGCTCTTTGTCACTTCTCATTTTTGCTTCATAACCAAGAAACTTGCCAAAATCACATAACTTGCATATCTGTTATAACCAACTGTTGCAAGCATTTGAGACAAGTTTGGTACATTGCCTTGAGCCAGAAACACGAATTGTTGAATCCTCAAGCCTTCCAAAACACCAAATCACATTCTTCTTGCAAAACAGGGCACTCCCTGCAGATTCACTTCCATCATACAAACCACTCCTGCATTTTGCCCCAAACTTGTTCAAACACATTCCATATAACCTATCCAAGCTATCCCAACCATTGGACAATGACTGTAACTCCATTTTCAAGCTTCACCATTTCTGTTTTTAGCTTGTGCAGGTTGAGTTCTACAAGCTTGTTCAAGCACATCCAAGGCAAACTAGGCATTAGGGAAGGTCAGAGGAAGTTCAAGCAAGCTCCCAAGCATCTCAGGCCTCACTGAAAAGCTCCATATTACCATACACGAGTTCATCTGAAACAGGTATTTGTCAACTTTCTATCTCTCTATTTAGGAATCATTAGGCTTAGGTTTGTGAATAAAAAATGTAGTACTCATAGCCCTGAAATTGTACATATGCTCAGTTTTCATTTAAGTTAATCGTGTTAAGAGAATTTGATTCATGAACTTCCTGAAAAAATTAGGTTAGAAATTAGGGCCAGAGAAATTCTCTCTGGTCTTTGAGAGTTAGATTGAGTTTTTTATATTGTTGAAATCGTGGTTTAATGCTCTACAAGTTTCATGTTTTGAGTTTTTGATTTCATGCAAAGAATAGAGAGAACAAAACTGGAGTTACAGGGCACATGTTTTTCTATTTGACAAAGGTTGAAGATGTAGTCTGGGCTGGGCCTGGCCATTCCATGCTTTTTGCACCTCCAGCTTTACTGATTGCACCTCCCTTGGCCCATTTCTATTATTTCACATATTTTTGTATTTCTATTTTATTTTCTGACTTTTATTTATTTTTATAAACATTAAAATCACCAAAAATATTTTATTTTAATTTTCACATTTTTATTTCATTTTTTATTATTTTTTCTAATATAAAAATATCTATTAGATAACATACTTTTGTTTTATTTAATAAAAACTTAAAAATAATACATAAAAATATTATACTTTTATTTTTATTATTTATACTTAAATAATACTTTTTTCTAATATATTTTTATTTTGTATATATTTTATCTTATTTTATTGTACATAAATAAATAATATTAATAAATATATTTTCTTAAAACAAAATTTAGGGTTTTTCCATTAACAAAAAAAATAACTTTTTATTCTCTTTTTTTTAATACATTAAATATTATGTTTTTACATACATAAAATTAAACAAAAACATTTTTTTTGCATATTTATAATATTTTGGATATTTATATTTAATTTGCTTATTTAAATATTGTTTATTTATTATTTGATGCAAAGAGTTCAATTTGGATGAAATAGTAAATATTAGGGTTTTATTTTCTTGCAAATAATCCCCTATTCAAAATTGTATCCCCCCTTCCCATATCAAATGTTGTAATAGCTTAGGTTTATTTTACGCATTTTATGCTTTCAAAATATGCCATGTTAGAGATTAGGTTTGTTTGCAAAAAATCCAAAATCAAACAAATAGCTTGACTAATACAAAGACAAAAAAGCATGAAAATTGACAACACAATGCACGCATGCACCCCTAGGGTTTCATCCACTTGTTGCCTTTAAAATGGCCATGTTATGCATGTTGAGTATCTTGGCAAAATAAAAACAAAACAAAAGATCATAGTCCCACGATGACGCTATCTTGGTTGCCTATACAAAATGATCTAGTACCTCAAAAATTTGCTAAAGATACTTAGCACAATTTCTATCATGGTCCATACGATGACCAACGTCTGTCCCGTTTAACATATAAATACAAGGTTGTTTACCAAATGCAATGGAAAAACAACACTGTAAAAAGGGTTAAAAATGTGTAGGAAAGATCTTTGAGTAAAATAGGGTAGACAACTCTTAGTTACTTGATCAAAACTTGCAAAAAAATCCTTGCTATTTTCAAACACACCTCACAACACAATTTCAAAACATTTCCCAAAACAAACTTTCAAACATTGAAATATCTTTTCAAAAGACAAACACCTTTGTATATATTCAAACAAGAATCATTACAAAGGTTGCCACAACGATGGCCTCTTTTCAAAACATTTTCAAAAACCACACACAAAGCACCATTTCAAACAATTGAAAAGCAAAAAGCAAGTGATCTAAACAAGTAACTAAGAGCCCATGGATAACCATGGATGAAAAGGGTGCTAGCACCTTCCCTTTTCATAATCTACCCCCCGAACCCAAGAAAACATCTCAATGGTTTTTCCTGTTCTTTTTGACCTTTCCTTTGGATAAAATAAAAAGTCGGTGGTGACTCTTGCTAAACCGAAACATTTGCAAACATAAACGCAAAACAACCCAAGTTAGTTCTCCCACCGTATCAAAGAACTGGCGACTCTGCTGGGGAATTATCTTAAAAGTGGAGTAACCTTAGGGTTTATATCACCTTTACATGCTTATCTTATTTGCTTTGATTGCTTTACATTTGGTTCTCTTGTTTGGGTTTGAATCCTCCACCCGGATTTTTGGGAAACATTCATAAGTAAATAGGAATACGTTGTGGAAATTGTGTGGGGTATACCGACATGGTTAAAGCAATAGCTATATTAGTGCGACATATTTGTGGGTATCGGTAGCCTTTGAGTCAATCAAAGAGAATATGGGGCCGCTGAGTGATGTCATGAAGCACTAATGGACTTTTAGAACCTTTACTTGACCATCTTGCCCTTATTAGGGGTAGTGAGATGACCGGATTTGGTGCAGTCCGAAGTTTGTAGATACTCGATACTACACTCATTGAGGGTTGTTTTCTTGTAATATTTCGGTCGCCAGTAAAGTTGCTAAACTGAAACAATGAACACAGAAAATAATCCGGTGATATTGAGCTCCTTAGAACCCGGTTACTATTTATAGGACAGGTTGAGTCAACTGAACTTCAAGAGGGTACTTACCTATGAAACCCCATGCAAGCCTGAAACTAGGATCTTGTGTGATTTGCTTGTACATATACTTGTGCATACATCACGAACATCATAAAGCATCATATGCATACACTAACTAGTTCAAGGGTTTGGATCTTCATCTTTGTTCCTGTTTTGTAGGTAATGGAATCACTTCACAGGAAAACTATTCAAGTCAACCTTGTCAGAATCCCTCCTCTACTCAAGGAGCTTGTTTCCAAGATTCTATAGAATTCTCTCTTCAGTGAAAGACATGGTAGACTTCTCAACTTGGTCAACTCCAACATTGAAGAAGACATGATGAAAGTTCTCTTCCAGTTCTTTGACCCCCTACACCATTGCTTTACATTTCCTGATTACCAACTATTGCCTACTTTGGAGGAATTTTCTTAACTCCTGAGGATTCCTATTCTCCATCAACTACCCTACAATGGTACGGAAAGAGAGCCAAATCCTGAAGATGTTTCTCAAGCCCTACACTTGCAACCATATGATATCAAGGGTCATTGGGAAACCATAAGTGGTGTCAAGGGTTTCTTGGCAAAGTTTCTGTTTGAGAAGGCACAAGAATGTCAGAATTCTCTAGATCTGCAAGCTTTTGAGGAGATTGTAGCACTTCTTATCTATGGGTTGGTCTTGTTCCCAAACCCTGATCAGCTTATAGATGTGAATGCTGTCAAGATTTTCATATCTTGGAATCCTGTGCCTACATTGCTTGGGGACATCCTACACTCATTTTACACACGAACAATGAGGAAAAGAGGTGTTCTCATGTGTTGTACTCCTCTTCTAGCAAGGTGGTTTATTTCTCACATTCTCCAATCAGTCTTGAAGAATGAATAAGGCTTGAGGTGGTCACAGCGATTGATGACTCTTACACATTCTGATGTTCATTGGTGTTCTCGGTCCAGAGAAAATGTCATCATCATTGATTGTTGTGGGGAATTCCCTAATGTCCCACTACTTGGCATTAGGGGAGGCATTACCTACAACCCATGTTTGGCTCTGAGACAATTTGGGTATGCCCGAAGGGATGGCCCATATGACATGCTGATTCTAGACTTGGTTTTTGACTTCGACAACGACGCTCAAGGACTTCGACAAAGGTTTATCCGAGCTTGGAGGATGCCTAACAAAGTGGACAGTAAGACATTGTGACACGAGAATTCCATCCCCCTTGAGCCTTACCTCAAGTGGGTACGAACCCGCGCCCAGAGTCTTATGATGCCTTACTCTTACATTTTCCCTGTGATCAAAGAGCCTGTTTTGGAAGGAGAGGTTCCATACACCCTTCTACATCCTGACATGCCAACATCAATGGAAGATTTGCAAAAGAGTTGGATTCAGCTCAAGGAAGAACGAAATACTTTTGAAGCCAGCTTCTATGCCAGTGAGAAGAAGGTTTTGGAACTTACTCGTCGACTCCACGAAGAGAAGACTCTCAACACCTACATTGGGCCAAAGAGGATGCGCAACATATTTTTACATTAGAATTGTGTATTTATTTGGCCCATGGGGCATTTATGTACTAACAAAATTCTTCTTAATATGACGTGTGTTCTTTTTTGTTTGCAACAACTTTGAATTTCTGAATCCTTGAATGCATTACATGAATACATATCATTCATCATATGCATAAACATGTCTTCACACCAGGTTTCCTTATCTCTCTGCTGTTTATTTCAGCAAGATGGATATAGAGCTGACGGTCAAAGATCTACAAGCACAGAATTCGCAGTTCCAACAACTCCTCATGACCTTGGAAAAGGGTCAAGAGGACCTTAAAGAACTATTAGAGAAGGAAAAGGAAAAAGAAAAGGAGAAAAAGAAGAAAAGAGTGGGTGTGGCTACTCTGGGAAGAAGATTTGAGAACCAAGCTAGAAGAGTCCTGGATTTCCCCTCAACGTCTGATGAAAGGGTTGACAAAGGAAAGGGAGTTGCGGTGCCCTCCGAGTCTGAGGAAGAAGAAGAAGAAGAAGAGGATGAAGATTACTCTGAGCAGCAGTACCTTCCTTCAGACGACAAGTATAAGAATCTGGAAGAGCGGTTGGCAGCTATGGAGGTACAAAGAGTGCCTGGGCTGGATTTCGAGGAACTATGGTTGGTTGCTGGGATTGTGATTCCCCGCAAATTCAAGGTGCCTACATTTTCCAAATACGATGGTTTGTCTTGTCCAAAGATACACCTATGGTCTTAGGTCAGAAAGATCCAACCTCATTCTTCTGATAAGGATCTGTGGGTCCACTTTTTTCAATATAGTCTTTCGGGTACACAATTGGACTGGTTCTACCAGCTTGAGAGGGCTGACGTACATAATTGGGAGGATCTGGCTGCTGCCTTTTACAGACAATATCAATATAACGCAGACTTAGCACCTACTCGTACTCAACTATAGAGTATGGGCATGGTCTCTAATGAAGGCTTTAAGGAGTATGCCCAGAAGTGGAGGGACTTAGCTGGAAGGGTACAACTACCATTGTCTAAAAGAGAGCTGGTTGATATGTTTTTGGGGACGCTGTCTGGTCCATTCTTTAATCACCTGATAGGGAGTTCATCGGCGGGGTTCACTAAATTAATTCTTACTGGTGAAAGAGTCGAAGCTGGCATCAAGAGCGGTAAAATTCAAAAAGATACATCTGCTTCTACTACCGTCAAAAAACCTTTTCCAGCAAAGAAAGAGGTGTCAGTTGTTTACTCTAAAAAAGGTCGAGAAAGAGTAGAGCGCCGGCCAACGGTGGGGGCTGTATGATCCAAAAGACTACAACTGATCAGCCTAGAAACGATCAACCTCGAACCAACCAACAAAGAGGGGGAAGGCCTTCTAGGAAATTCACCAAAATAAACATGACGCCTGCCCAGGTTCTCCCCCATCTCCTGAAGTTAAACCTTACAACCTTGAGAGATCCACCACAAAATCCGAATACAACTTCTCCTTTTTACCATGCCAATGCTAAATGCACTTATCATTCCGACAGCATAGGGCACGACACCAATAACTGTTGGGCCCTCAAAAACAAGATCCAGGATTTAATAGATGCCAAGGAGGTGGAATTCGACGCGCCCGAAAATCCGAATGTGATTTCAGCCCCAATGCCAAAGCATGGTCACGGTACCCATGCTATTGAAGAGGATCTATATGTTTCTGCTGTTGATGACTTAATGACCCCTTTGCCAATGATCAAGATGAATCTGTTAAAAGTCGGGATCTTCCCAGGCTGTGAAAAAGATTGTTACCTTTGTTCGACCTTGCAATCCGATTGTCCTCTATTGAAGTCAGGCATCCAACGCCTGATGGATAATAAAGAAATCCTCTTCAAGAAAACTAATGTTACTCCTATTGCTCCAATCAATGATGTTGCTATAATCGCCATTTCTGACAATCTTTCAAAGGTCTCCAAAAGACCTGTTAACATTACACCCGATCCAAAGTTTGTACCGCTGAAGATTACTATGCCGGGGCCTATCCCATATAAGTCCAACAAGACAATACCTTGGAATTATGGAGGAGAGATCTTCTACCATGATGTTAAGCATATTGAATCAGTGGAAAAGAACTCCGATAAAGAAACTCCTGACATAGGAAATATTGTGGGGACAAGTAAGATCACTCGTAGCGGAAGAATCTTCTCTCCAGAGGTTGCTCCTCCAAGGGTAATCTTCGGACCCTCAAGTTCTCCTGTGCCAGTCAAGATATCTGTGCGAAGTCCAGTGATTAAAGAAATTGTAATTCCCGAAGTTGTACCCTCTGCTGTTACTGTTGATAAAGGTAAGGGGATCCAAGAAGTGCCCGTCAGGATGAGGGCTCAGCCTTTGGTCATCCCCGAGACAACCCAAAAGGAAATGGAGGAAATTTTAAAAATAATTAAGAAAAGCGACTATGATGTCGTAGAACAACTGGGGCAAACCCCTTCAAAAATCTCCATGCTGGCCCTATTGCTCTGTTCCGAGGCTCATGCCAAAGCCTTGATCAAATTCCTGAAGACGAAGCACATGCCTCCACAAACCTCTGCGAACCAGTTTCAAGAGTGTGTAGCCAGCCTAACCGCCGACAATGGTCTTGGCTTCTCTAATGCCGATCTAACATTTAAGTGAAGAAAGCATAATGATGCGCTGCATGTCTCGGTGGAATGCAGAGGGACCAAACTTGCTCACGTTCTGGTTGATACCGGGTCATCTTTAAATGTCATACCAAAGAAAGCATTAGACAGATTGGACTGTGAGGGTTTGACCTTAAAGCCAAGTAATATCATTGTTAGATCCTTTGATGGTTCTAAGAGGATGGTTCATGGGGATGTGGACATCCCAATTAAGGTGGGTACAAAAATTTTCAACTCTACATTTTATGTGATGGACATCCGTCCTTCATATTCTTGCTTGTTGGGAAGACCATGGATCCACAACACAGGGGCAGTCACTTCTTCTCTACACCAAATGCTCAAACACCCAATTCAGGGGAAAATCATAACGGTTCATGGTGAGGAGGAGTATATGATAAGCCACCTTAATTCTTTCCGCTACGTGGAGTTAGATGGTGAATTCATAGAAACCCCTTTCCAACACTTTGAAGAGGTTTCTCCAGAAGTTGCGGAAGCTAAGACATTGACGTTTGTACCCACCCTTACCAAGCCTGTATCCCAGATGTCATCCCTTAAAGATGCGAAGGCTGTGATCGAGGAAGGAGGAAGTACAGTATGGGGTCAGCTACCAGATTTTCCTTTCAAGGCAGATAAGTTTGGTTTGGGTTTCACTGCTGCAAGTCAGAAGGCTGTGCGTCACTCCCGGGCTGGAGGACTACCATTAAAGATCACTCATCATGGAGTTCATGCTTTGGAAGATATTGAAGATGAGAGCAATTTTGAAGATTGGATTTTCCCGACCATTGAAGGAGGACTGAACAACTGGGAGGCGAAAGACTTTGTTCCCATTACTTTCATCAATCAGTAATTTATCTTTTGAACATTTTCTGTTGGTCTGTAATAATTATTAAACAACTTGTACACTCTTTTTGCCTTGTGCCATACCCGGGGCACATAGGTCCATTTGTAAGGGCTTGATTTTTCATCTACATATGCCATTTTTAATGAATCATGGACGTTTTCATATATAAACTTTTGTGTTCATTTTCTTTCTTTTTACATTTTATTTTGTTTAAAGGTGGCTATCCCTTACACACACCCACACTCACAAAATGCAGGTACCCGTCCACTCTGGATTCCATGGGTAACAATTCTGCCATGGCCTTCAGTGACTCTGAAGATCTGGTCAATCATGCTGAGTACGAAGGTGATTAAGACTGTGAAGTGCCTGAAGAGTTGGCTAGACTTCTACAACAGGAAGAAAGGGCTATTCTCCCCCATGAAGAGCTGTTAGAGACTATCAACTTGGGTACTTCCGAAGACAAAAAAGAGGTTAAAGTGGGTGCCAACCTAAAGCCAAATGTCAAAGAGCGTTTAGTTCAACTGTTGAATGAATATGTTGAGATCTTCGTGTGGTCCTACGAAGACATTCCAGGACTCGATACAGATATTGTAGTTCACCGTCTCCCTGCAAGAGAAGACTGACCACTAATTAAACAGAAAGTCCGCCGAATGAGGCCCGATATGTCTGAAAAGATCAAAGCCGAAGTGATGAAGCAATTAAATGTCGGGTTCCTTGTTGTTACCTCCTATCCATAATGGGTTGCTAACATTGTGCCCGTGCCTAAAAAAGACGGCAAAATATGAGAATGTGTGTGGATTACAAAGACTTAAACAGGGCTAGCCCTAAAGATGACTTTCCACTACCGCACATTGACATCTTGGTTGACAACACAACTCAACATAAGGTATTCTCTTTCATGGATGGATTTTCGGGATACAACCAGATTAAAATGGCCCACGAAGACATGGAGAATACTACTTTTGTTACGCAATGGGGCACCTTCTACTATAAAGTGATGCCATTCGGACTGAAGAATGCTGGGGCAACCTATCAGCGAGCCATGGTAGCTTTGTTTCATGACATGATACATCATGAGATCGAAGTCTACATAGACGACACGATAGCCCGTTCACAGACAGAAGAAGAATACCTCGACCATCTGTAAAAGCTGTTTGTCAGGTTGAAGGAGTATAAGCTCAAACTAAACCCTAGCAAGTGTAATTTCGGAGTCAGGTCCAGTAAACTTTTGGGATTCATCGTCAGCAACAAAGGCATCGAGGTTGATCCTGCCAAAGTCAATGCCATACAAGAAATGCCTACCCCTCGCACTGAAAAGGAGGTCAGAGGTTTTTTAGGATGCTTAAACTACATTGCAAGGTTCATTTCTCACCTAACATCTACCTGTGAACCAATTTTCAAGCTGTTGAAGAAAGATTAGGTGGTTGAATGGAATGATGACTGCCAAGTTGCTTTCGATAAAATCAAGGAGTATTTGCTAGAACCTCCTATCTTGATGCCACCCGTCGAAGGAAGGCCGCTAATCATGTATCTGACTGTTTTGGATAATTCAATGGGGTGCGTACTGGACCAACATGACGAGTCTGGTCGAAAAGAGCATGCCATTTATTACCTTAGCAAAAAGTTTACCGACTGTGAGACTCGCTACTCACTGCTCAAGAAAACTTATTGTGCTTTGGTATGGGCTGCTCACCGGCTAAGGCAGTATATGTTGACACATACCACTCTGCTGATTTCTAAAATGGATCCGATAAAGTACATCTTCGAAAAGCCTGCTTTATCTGGAAGAATCGCTAGATGGAAAATGATCCTGACTGAGTACGATACCCAGTACATAACCCAAAAAGCTATAAAGGGGAGTGTACTAGCTGACCATCTAGCTCATCAAGCTGTCGAAGATTACCAATCCATGAAGTTCGATTTCCCCGACAAAGACATTATGACATTGGACAATATCGAAGGTAACGAACCGTATGATGGACCTGAACAAGGATCCCGATAGACCCTGTACTTTGATGGTGCTTCAAATGCACTTGGCAATGGTATCGTCACAGTACTTATCTCTCCACAAGGTTGCCATACACCTTTCACCGCTAGACTCTGCTTCAGCTGCACCAACAACATGGCCGAGTATGAAGCTTGCATCTTTGGTCTCAAGGCTACTATTGACTTGGGAATGAAATCTTTGGTTGTATTTGGGGACTCAACTTTGGATATCAGTCAAATCAAAGGAGAGTGGGACACTAAACATCCTAATCTCATCCCATACAAAGAACATGTCCTGACATTGTTACCTCATTTCGAGCAGATTACCTTCGAGCACTTCCCGCGAGAAGAAAATCAGCTAGCGGAAGCTCTAGCTACAATGTCTTCCATGTTTAAACTTAATTGGGATAATGAGGCTCCCCAGATCAACATCGAGCGAATGGAGGAACCTGCACATTGTCACGAGATTAATGCCGAAGAAGTAGTGGACCATCCCTGGTTTCACGAAGTCAAAAGGTATCTCGAGACTCGAGAATGCCCTGAAGGAGCTTCATTCAACGACAAAAAGTTCTTAAGGAGATTTTCTGCCAAGTTCTTCCTGAGCAATAATATCCTATACAAGCGTGATCATGATTGTGTTCTGCTTCGTTGTGTAGACAAGGTTGAAGCTGAGCAGATCATGACTGAACTGCATAGTGGTACATTTGGCACTCACTTTAGCGGACATATGATGGCTAAGAAGATTCTACGGGCAGGCTACTACTGGTCTACCATGGAAGCTGACTGTCATTAATATTCTCGTACTTGTCACAAATGCCAAATCTATGCGGACAAAGTACATATTCCTCCAGTTCCTCTCAATGTCCTAACAACTCCTTGGCCATTCGCAATGTGGGGTATAGACATGATTGGAGAGATCAAGCTTATGACATCCAATGGACATCGCCTCATCCTGGTGGCTATTGATTACTTTACCATGTGGGTCGAAGCAGCTTCCTTCGCCTCCGTTACAAAGAATTTGGTTGCCCTCTTCATCAAGCAGAACCTCATATGCCGATATGGTATCCCCGACAGGATCATCACGGATAACAGTACAAATTTGAACAACACTATGATCACCGCTCTGTGCGAGCGGTTCAAGATTCAACATCACAATTCATCTCCCTATCGACCAAAGATGAACGGTGTTGTCGAAGCTGCAAACAAAAATATTAAGAAGATCATTCAAAAGATGACAGTCACCTACAAGGACTGGCATGAGATGTTACCGTTTGCTCTGCACGGATAACGTACCACGACACGTACTTCGACTGGGGCAACCCCCTTTTCTTTGGTATATGGCATGTAAGCTGTTTTACCTATGGAGGTTCAGATTCCTTCCTTGAGAATTATGAAGGATGTCGGTTTAAGTGAAGACGATTGGATTCAAACCTGACTTGATCAACTTAACTTGATTGACGAGAAGCAACTTACTGCTGTTTGTCATGGTCAGACGTATCAAAAACGGATGATCAAGGCTTTAAACAAGAAAGTCATACGTCAGGTGTATCAAGTCGGGGATCTTGTAATCAAGCGGATCATCTTGCCGCAAAGTGATCCCAGGGGCAAGTGGACTCCTACTTACGAAGGACCATTTGTGATCAAAAACATCTTTTCTGGTGGGGCTATGATTCTAACCACCATGGATGGCAACGATCTGCCGCACCCTGCGAATGCAGACATAGTCAAAAGATACTACGCATAAATGACCCGACAAGTTGAAAACCCGAAAGGGCGTCTTGGGCAAAAATGGGCATCCCGGTGAATCGAAAACCCGAAAGAGCGGTTCAGGAAAAAATTAGGGATAAACAAAAAAATTTGTACACCCGGCAAGTTGAAAACCCGAAAGGGAGACTTTGGCAAAAAAGGGTTTCCCGTTGGATCGAAAACCCGAAAGGGCGATCCAGGCAAAAGTTAGGGAAATAAAGCGTATGACTATGTCTCGTCGGATCACTTTAAGGACAATCTCTTCACGGACAATCTCCAGGTTTCCGATCAATCCAATAATCTGCGGACGAAGCAACGAAAGGACGAGATACTCAGAGTTACGAAGGCTATAGCAGAATAGGAACCCCATGGAATTATTACACATAGCCATCTTTCTTTGTATAAATTTTTTCTCAATTTTATGACTATTCTCTTACTAGGATGTATGTCTCCTTTGTACAAAATACTTACACAAAGTAAATATAAAGATACTTCAAAGAGCAGAAAATTGTTTGCCTTTCCTTTCTTTTTTATACTTATGTTTTATTTGAAAACATCCAATGATTTATTAAATGAGCATATGCATTTGAATATAATCACTGCTTACAAAATAAAACGAAATGAGAAAGAATAATTACTGATAGGATGAAAGTATAGGAAGATGTCTTTAGGCTATTCCAGGAGGAGTCCCCTGCAGCACATCATCTATATCCCCAGCGGAGTTAAGTTTCAAGAATCCCCATCAAAGTTGAATTTTCAAACTCCCAATCCCCAGTGGAGCGAAACTTTGAACTACAAACCCTCAGTAAGGATGAAACTTTCTTCCCCAAGCGGAGCCGAAACTTCAGCCTTCGAACACCAGCGGAGACCATCCAGTTTCCTCCATTGTCCCTGAAGAGTCGCTTTAAAACCAGATAATTCCCCAGAGAGTTATTCTTCCCCAGTGAAGTCGCCACGATCAAATCAGCACGTCATTAAGATCCCCAATGGAAAGAAAACTTTGATCTACCAACCCCCAGCGGAAACCATTCAGTTTTCCCCTGATACCCCCAACAGAACGGAGGTTCTCGTTCTTGAAGTCCCCAGTAGGTTGGCATACAACCCAAACTCCTGATCTCCACAGTGGTATAGCTTCTCCACACGGAGGTTTTCAAAGATCTCGAATCTCCAACAATGGTCAAGGATTTATTTTCCCCAACAGCGGTCAAAGATTTTATTATCTCCGGCTAGCAAGGATTTAATTTCCTCAACAAAACAGCTAATTAGCTTACATGCGCATACATTACATTCATAAATCATGAGCATTGACAAAACACATATATTGCATCATACATTTCATGCAACATAACTTTGTGTTTTACCTAACATTCTACCCTTTTCAGGAAGAAATGAATAGCTACCTAAAACAGATATTCAAAACTCAGAAAACGACTTCGAGTTGCTCCAGACACGAATTCTTTTCTATCTATTTATTCAAATCAAGGGGCAGATTCCTGTTCTAGTTATAAAGCCTGGATCCAACCAGATTTTATCTTAATTCTTCTGTAACCTGGACGTTGACCAGATAAGAAGTAGAGTATTGTGAAGCCTAGACGTTGACTAGATAGAAATACAAAACTGTGAAGCCTGGACGTTGACCAAATAACAGTAAGGTACACTGTAAAGCTTGGACGTTGACCAAATAGCAGTTTACTCGACCAATTACTTTGAAGCCCGGATTGAACCGGATATTAGTAGGCCCTCAAATCAAAGGGAAAACCAGAGGTGACCGGGTAACCATTTGATATCCTTCTGAAACCTGGACGTTGACGAGATAAGAAGTAAAGTATTGTGAAGCTTGGACGTTGACCAAATATCAATACAAAACTGTGAAGCCTGGACGTTAACCAGATAATAGTAAGGTACACTGTAAAGCTTGGACGTTGACCAAATAGCAGTTTACTCGACCAATTACTTTGAATCCCGGATTCAACTGGATATTAGTAGGCCCCCAAATCAAAGGGAAAACCAGAGGTGACCGGGTAACCATTTATATCCTTTTAAAACCTGGACGTTGACCAGATAAGAAGTAAAGTATTGTGACGCCTGGACGTTGACCATATAGCAATACAAAACTGTGAAGCCTGGACGTTAACCAGATAATAGTAAGGTACACTGTAAAGCTTGGACGTTGACCAAATAGCAGTTTACTCGGCCAATTACTTTGAAGCCCGGATTCAACCGGATATTAGTAGGCCCCTAAATCAAAGGGAAAACCGGAGGCGACCGGGTAACCATTTATATCCTTTTGAAACCTGGACGTTGACCAGATAAGAAGTAAAGTATTATGAAGCCTGGACATTGACCAAATAGCAATACAAAACTGTGAAGCCTGTACGTTGACCAAGTAACAGTAAGGTATACTGTGAAATTTGGACATTGACCAAATAACAGTTTACTTGGCCAATTACTTTGAAGCCCAGATTCAACTGAATATTAGTAGGCCCCGTAATCAAAGGGAAAACCGGATGCGACCGGATAACCATTTGATTTCCTCCTGAAGACTGGACGTTGACCAGATAGGAAGTAAAGTATCGTAAAGCCTGGATGTTGACCAGATAGCAATACAAGACTGTGAAGCTTGGATGTTGACCAGATAGCAGTTCACTGTCACCTTTTCAACCAAGAGATGACTCCCCAGTAGAATAACAAGACGACTGAAGTTCTATTTTTACCGTGACAGAGACCAACATTCCCCGGCGTAGTCCTCCTCCACAACAGGTATACGGGCTCTCGCAAAGGATTTTCTTATGAGATCAATTTTCTCGGATGGCATCTTTAAGCCCATCTCCAACAAGATTCTGTCACATCTTCCAAATTGCATCTTTAAGCCCATTCCCTCAACTATACGCTGACGAGCGCAAATTTACGGGTACTCTAGTGTCCAATCCTCTTTTACCTTCGAGTCACGAAAGGAAAAATCGCCAATCTAACTCTTCAGTTTAAAGAAGATTGAACAGGGGCAGTTGTTGTACCCCAAAATTTTCCCTCTCATTTTATCAATATTTCTCATCACAAGACTCTTTGAATTCAAGACCAAGCTAGGGTTTGCTCTGCTCAAGACATCTCCTTGCATTGTTGACCTAAATTAGGGTTTGGGTTTGCACAAGGAATTTTGGACTTCTAATGCTCAATGTGACTGTCATGATTCATGTTGGATTATAAGATTGGTCATACCAAGTTTCAAGCCTTGAATTTAACTTTTGCCCAGTCAATTGGACAGTTGACCTAAAAATCAGCTATATTGAGGAAAAAGTCAATTGTGGACAACTTACAGTCAAACCTCATAAATTTTGATCCACATCAACATTATAAACTCATATGAACCATTTGATCAAGTTTGTACCACAACTCCTCAAGAAATTTGATCAGATCATCAAAAGGGCAAAATGGTCATTTTTAGGGTTTTGACTACAGAAGGGCAATTTATGACTTTTCACCTAGCCAATGGAAAATTGGGTTCAAGCATGGATTCCAGGACTGAATGGAATCATCTTGACCTATTCATAAGGTTCAAAAGATCTCAATTGCATTGGATTGACAGATGAATTTTTCAGTCAACTGATCAAAATTTGATGGTACACTGAAAAGTTAAACTTTGACTTTTGGTCAAAATCAAGTGCCAAGGGTCATTTTTCATCAAGATGTGTCAAAACATGAGACTTTTTCATCAAGAAACCCAATTTTGCAAATTAGGGTTTAAGATTGAAAATTTTCATAACTTAGAATTTTTCTAAGTTATGAAATTTTCTTATTTTTTCCCAACTTTGCCCAACATTTTCACCATGATGCATTTGGATTCAAACAAAACTTCTAACATGAAAGTTGTAGTCCTCCACAAAATCTACAACTTTGATTCACAAAGTTTTCCCAAAAGAACTTGGATCTCAATTTATGATTTTTGGAACAAGGGTCCATGAAACTTTTAACTTTGTGAAATTTTGCCTTAGTTTAGGCAGGATTTTGACCTATCTTCATGACCATTTTTCACATAGTTCCACTTGGAATCTCAAAATTCATTTCAAATATGTATTTTAGAGCATGTTAAAAGCTTTCCAAAATGTCCAAGAAATCTCCAAAATCATTTATGGTTAGGGAGAATTGAAGGTTTGAATTTGGCAAAAACTCACTTTTGATCCATGGCATTTTCATGTTGATACAAGTTGCAACTTCCATCCAGCATTATTTGTACTTGATTACAGGTCCCTAAACCATTTCATACTCAATAATTAAATTCAAAGCCATTGGTTTTAGGCTATGTTCTTATCATGGGAAGATTACACAAGAGATTAATCCAAAAATAGCAAAAAGGCAACATTCCCATTTTTGTCAAAATTGCTTTATGTCAAATTGCATTCTTGAGCCTTGAACCAAATCTTATACAGAAAACCAAATCCACAAACTTGGGGCCAAGCTTACACAATGTATGCAGGGATAGAGCTAGCCTGTACAAGCCTGCTCTTTGTCACTTCTCATTTTTGCTTCATAACCAAGAAACTTGCCAAAATCACATAACTTGCATATCTGTTATAACCAACTCTGGCAAGCATTTGAGACAAGTTTGGTACATTACCTTGACCCAGAAACACGAATTGTTGAACCCTTAAGCCTTCCAAAACACCAAATCACATTCTTCTTGCAAAACAGGGTACTCCCTGCAGATTCACTTCCATCATACAAACCACCCGTGCGTTTTTCCCCAAACCTGTTCAAACACATTCCATATAACCTATCTAAGTTATCCCAACCATTGGACAATGATTGTAACTCCATTTGCAAGATTCACCATTTATGTTTTCAGCTTGTGCAGGTTGAGTTCTACAAGCTTGTTCAAGCACATCCAAGGCAAACTAGACATTGGGGAAGGTCAGAGGAAGTTCAAACAAGCTCCCAAGCATCTCAGGTCTCACTGAAAAGCTTCACATTTCCATACACGAGTTCATCTAAAACAGGTATTTGTCAACTTTCTATCTCTCAATTTAGGAATCATTAGGCTTAGGTTTGTGAATAAAAAATGTAGTACTCATAGCCCTGAAGCTGTACATATGCTCAGTTTTCATTTAAGTTAATCGTGTTAAGAGAATTTGATTCATGAACTTCCTAAAAAAATTAGGTTAGAAATTAGGGCCAGAGAAATTCTCTCTGGTCTTTGAGAGTTAGATTGAGTTTTTTATATGGTTGAAATCGTGGTTTAATGCTCTACAAGTTTCATGTTTTGAGTTTTTGATTTCATGCAAAGAATAGAGAGAACAAAAATGGAGTTACAGGGCGCGCGTTTTTGTGTTTGAATAAGGTTGAAGATGAAGTCTGGGCTGGGCCTGGCCATTCCATGCTTTTTGCACCTCCAGCTTTACTGATTGCACCTCCCTTGGCCCATTTCTATTATTTCACATATTTTTGTATTTCTATTTTATTTTCTGACTTTTATTTATTTTTATAAACATTAAAATCACCATAAATATTTTATTTTAATTTTTACATTTTTATTTCATTTTTTATTATTTTTTCTAATATAAAAATAACTATTAGATAACATAGTTTTGTTTTATTTAATAAAAACTTAAAAATAATACATAAAAATATTATACTTTTATTTTTATTATTTATACTTAAATAATATTTTTTCTAATATATTTTTATTTCGTATATATTTTATCTTATTTTATTGTACATAAATAAATAATATTAATAAATATATTTTCTTAAAACAAAATTTAGGGTTTTTCCCTTAACAAAAAAAATAACTTTTTATTCTCTTTTTTTTAATACATTAAATATTATGTTTTTACATACATAAAAGTAAACAAAAACATTTTTTGTACATTTATAATATTTTGCATATTTATATTTAATTTGCTTATTTAAATATTGTTTATTTATTATTTGATGCAAAGAGTTCAATTTGGATGTAATAGTAAATATTAGGGGGTTATTTTCTTGCAAATAATCCCCTATTCAAAATTGTATCCCCCCTTCCCATATCAAATGTTGTAATAGCTTAGGTTTATTTTACGCATTTTATGCTTTCAAAATATGCCATGTTAGAGATTAGGGTTTGTATGCAAAAAATCCAAAATCAAACAAATAGCTTGACTAATACAAAGACAAAAAAGCATGAAAATTGACAACACAATGCCCACATGGACCCCTAGGGTTTCATCCACTTGTTGCCTTTAAAATGGCCATGTTATGCATGTTGAGTATCTTGGCAAAACAAAAACAAAACAAAAGATCATAGTCCCTCAATGATGCTATCTTGGTTGCCTATACAAAATGATGTAGTCCCTCAAAAATTTGCTAAAGATACTTAGCACAATTGCTATCATGGTCCATACGATGACCCGCGCCTGTCTAGTTTAACATCCAAATACAAGGTTGTTTACCAAATGCAATGGTAAAACAACACTATCAAAAGGGTTAAAAATGTGTAGGAAAGATCTTTGAGTAAAATAGGGTAGACAACTCTTAGTTACTTGATCAAAACTTGCAAAAACATCCTTACTATTTTCAAACACACCTCACAACACAATTTCAAAACATTTCCCAAAACAAACTTTCAAACATTGAAATATCTTTTCAAAAGACAAACACCTTTGTATATATTCAAACAAGAATCATTACAAAGGTTGCCACAACGATGGCCTCTTTTCAAAACATTTTCAAAAACCACACACAAAGCACCATTTCAAACAATTGAAAAGCAAAAAGCAAGTGATCTAAACAAGTAACTAAGAGCCCATGGATAACCATGTATGAAAAGGGTGGTAACACCTTCCCTTTTCATAATCTACCCCCCGAACCCAAGAATACGTCTCAAAGGTTTTTCCTATGCTTTTTGACCTTTCCTTTGGATAAAATAAAAAGTCGTGGAGACTCTTGCTAAACCGAAACATTTGCGAACATAAACCCAAAACAACCCAAGTTAGTTCTCCCACCGTATCACACCGATGTTTACTACCATGGCGTCAATCAAGAACCATTGATTATTGAAAGTGAAGGTATTTAAGTTATTGATTCCAACATTGACAATATTGTTGGGACTAGTAAAGTTACTAGAAGTGGAAGGGTTTTCTCTCCAGATATATCTCCAAAGATTGTTGCTACGCCAATTTGTGTTACTGCTATCGAGTCAGCCACTGAGACTCGCAGGAAAGAACAGATGACTGAGCTTGCCCAGACGGAGGCACCTAAAGAAATTATTGTTGAAGATACATCCCATCAAGAAATGGAGGAAGTACTAAAAATCATCTGGAAAAGTGACTACAAGATTGTTCAACAGTTGGGACAGACCCCATCCAAGATATCCATGTTATCTCTTTTGTTGTGCTCTAAAGTGCATGTGCATGCTTTAGTGAAGTTCTTAAAATTTTCGCACGTACCACAAAAAATCTCTACTAATCAATTTGAAAATTATGTTGGTAGCCTGACGATTGACAATGGGATAGGCTTTTCTGATGTCGACTTAACTCCCGAAGGAAGAAACCATAACAAGGCCTTGTATGTCTCTATTGAATGCAGGGGCACTACCTTAGCTCATGTGTTGTTTGATACAAGTTCCTCGCTGAATGTCTAACTGAAGGGTTCTATAAATAGGCTTGATTGTGAAGTGGTTGTGCTGAAACCCATTGATATTGTAATCAGAGCCTTTGACAATTCAAAGAGGATGGTGCATAGAGAGGTAGATCTCCAGATAAGAGTATGCTCGTAGGTCTTCGACTCTACCTTCTACGTAATGGACATTCGTTCGGCTTATTCATGTTTACTTGGACTTTGTTGGATTCATGGGGCAGGGGATGCCACTTCTACGTTGCACCAAAAGTTAAAATATCCCGTGAAAGGAAAGGTTGTTACAATTTGTGTGAAGAAGAGTACATGGTGAGTCACTTGAACTCCTTCAAGTATGTTGAGATGGACGGAAAATTCAATTAGAATCCCTGCCAGACCTTTGAGGTTATTCCTCTGACAACTACAGTTACTGAAGACATTTCTGCTATTCCTAAAGTTACTAGGGTTCGCCCAAAATGGCTTTTTCATATAAGCCAGAATCGTGGTAGAAGAAGGTGGTTGCATTACTTGGGGTCAGCTTCTCGACATTCCTTACAAGTATGAAAAATTTAGTTTGGGTTTCGTTGCAAAGGCTCAGAGGGTTGTTCGTCATGCTCGTTCTAGAAAACCATCATTCCGCGTCAGCAAAAATGGAGCCAACATGACAGAAGATGTTGATAGTGACTACAACCTAGAGAGCTGGAGTTTCCTGACCACCGACAACAAGCTCAACAATTGGAATACTGATGACGTTATAATGATCTCCTTTAGTCAGGAGTAAATGTTATTTTCTTATTTTTTTGCTTTCAAGTTTTGGTTATGTAATCTTTCAACAATAACTTTAAGCCTAGTGCCTTACCTGGGGCACAACAAATCATTTGTTAGTGTTCTCATACTTCATTAACATATTTTAATTCAATAAATCATTGGACGTTTGCATTCAAATTTTGTGCTCTTTGTCTTTCTTTTACTTTATTGCTTTCAAAATAGCTATGTAATCATACACACACCCACACAATAAATTGCATATACATATCCACCCTAGATCCAATTGATATTAATTATGCTATTGCCAATTATGACCTCGAAAATTTGATCTACCAAATCGAGGACAAAGGTGAGGAAGATTATGAAGTACCTGGAGAGCTTGCTAGGCTGTTAATGCAAGAAGAAAAGTTATACAACCGCATGAAGAGCCAGTCGAGGTTGTGAACTTGCATACTAAAGAGGGCAAGAAAGAAGTCAAGATAGCTTCCAACCTAGAAAAAAATGTCAAGAACAGATAAATCCAGATTTTGCATGATTATGTTGAGATCTTTGCTTGGTCATATGAAGACATGCTAGAGCTTGATACTGATATTGTGGTTCACCATCTATCGATGAAAGAAGGTTGTTCTCCAATAAAGCAGAAGGTTCGTCGTATGCGTCCCGAGATGTCAGAAAACATCAAGGATGAGGTTATAATGAAATTCAACATGGGTTTCTTGTTTGTTACTTCCTATCCTCATTATTTTGCAAATGTGGTGCCAGTACCTAAGAAGGATGGCAAAGTTCATATGTGTGTAGACTAGAGGGATTTGAATAGGGCAAGCCCTAAAGATGACTTTTCGCTTCTTCATATTGATATTCTGGTTGACAACACCGCTTAACATAAAGTATTTTATTTCATGGATGGTTTCTAGGGTTATAATCAAATCAATATGACACCTGAAGATATGGAGAAAACTATCTTCGTCACACAGTGGGGAACATTCTGTTACAAGGTTATGCCTTTTGGGTTGAAAAAAATCGGCGCCACATATCAGCGTGCTATGGTAGCTTTGTTCCATGACATGATCCATCACGAGATAGATGTCTACATCGACGACATGATAGCCAAGTCTCAGAATAAAGAAAAACATCTTGACCACTTACACAAGCTGTTTGCGAGACTGAAGAAATACAAGCTGAGGTTGAATCCGAACAAGTGCACATTTGGGGTAAGATCAAGTGAACTCCTAGGTTTCGTCGTAAGTGGTAAAGGTATTGAAGTTGATCCTGCCAAGGTTAAAGCCATTCAAGAAATTTCAGCTCCTTGTAACGAGAAGGAAGTCAAAGGTTTCTTGGGACGATTGAACTACATTTCCAGATTCATTTCCCATTTGACCTCTACTTGTAAGCTAATCTTCAAGTTACCGAAGAAAGATCAAGTAGTGAAATGGAACGACTATTGTTAGATAGCCTTTGACAAAATCAAGGAGTATCTCCAAGAACCTCTGATTCTGATGCCACCAGTTGAAGGAAGACCCCTTATCATGTACTTAACAGTATTAGAGAACACAATGGGGTGTGTATTGGGGAAACATGACGAGTCTGGCCGAAAAAAGCATGCAATATACTACCTTAGAAAAAAGTTTACCGACTGTGAAACAAGATATTCACTGCTCGAAAAAACTTGTTGTGCTTTGGCATGGAATGCTCGTCGAATAAGACAGTATATGTTGACTTATACTACTTTGTTGATCTCTAAGACGGATCCTATAAAATACATATTCAAGAAGCCCGCTATATTTGGATGAATAGCAAGATGGGAAATGGTCTTGACAAAATATGACATTCAGTACACCACTTAGAAGGCAATCAAAGGAAGTGTACTAGCAGATCATTTGGCTCATCAAGCCGAAGATGACTATCAATCTTTGAACTTCGAGTTCGCATATGAGAATATTATGCTAGTTATAGACTATGAAAAACCGGGACCGTATGAAGGACCCGAGCTGGGATACCGATGGACTATAGTTTTTAATAGAGCTTCTAACGTGCTTGGTAATGAAATTGGTGTTGTGATTGTCTCTCCCAAGGGTTTCTATACACCCTTCACTGCCAGATTATGTTTTGACTGTACCAACAACATAGCAGAGTATAAATCATGCATCATGGGCATCAAAGCTACCATCGATATGAGAATCAAGTTCTTGAATGTTTACAAGGACTCAACCCTAGTGATCAATCAGATTAAGGGAGAATGGGGTACGAAGATTTGAATCTCTTTCCTTACCGAGAGCATGTGTGACATTAATTTCATACTTCGAAGAAATCACTTTTGAACATATTCCACGAGAAGAGAATCAATTGGCAGACGCATTAGCTACCATGTAATATATGTTCAAAGTCAGATGGGACAACGAAGCTCCTAAAATGACTATTGAGAGACTAGATGAACCAGCACATTGTTATGAAGTTGAAACCCATGGAGTAGAGGAAAAGCATTGGTTTCATGAAGTTAAAAGATACCTCGAAGCTCAAGAGTACACCGAGGGGGCATCTACCAATGACAAGAAATTCCTACATATTTTCTCTGCCAAGTTATTTTTTAGCAACAAAATTTTATACAAGCACAATAACGATTCAATTTTGCTTTGTTGTGTAGACAAGAAGGAAGCAAAGAAGATTATAGAAGATATAAATGAAGGTATCTTTGGTACTCACATCAGTGGGCACACTAAGGCTAAGAAAATTCTGAGAGCGGGTTATTATTGGTCGATTAGGAAAACTGATTGCCATCGTCATTCAAGAACTTGTCACAAATTCCAGATTTATGCTGACAAAGTCCATGTGACTCTGGTTCCTCTGAATGTTTTGACTTCTTCTTGGCCGTTTGCGATGCAGGGCATTGATATGATTGGATAGATTAATCCTATGACTTTTAATGGGCATCGTTTCATTCTAGTCGCTATTTATTACTTCAGCAAGTGGGTTGAAGAAACCTTGTTTGCCTCCGTTACCAAGAATGTTGTGGCTCGATTTATTAAGCATAAACTTATTTATTGGTACGACATCCCCGAAAGGATCATCATGAACATTGGTACCAATCTCAACAATACTATGATCACGGAACTCTACACGTAGTTTAAGATTAAGCATTATAATTCTTCTCCGTATCAACCGAAGATGAATGGCGCAATGGAATCCGCCAACAAGAATATCAAGAAGATGTAGCAAAAAATGATAGTGACGTACAAAGATTAGCATGATATGTAACCACTTGCTCTTCGTGGTTATTGTCCTTCAGTATGTACATCAACTAGTGCAACCCCGTTCTCTCTAGTCTATGGTATGGAGGTTGCCTTATCTGTTGAAGTCCAAATTCCTTCCTTAAGGATCATGAAAGATGTTGGCTTAGACAAAGATGATTGGATTCAGACTAGGATGGACCATATAAATTTGATTGATAAAAAGAGGCTTGTGGCTGTCTGTCACAGTCAGATGTATCAGAAGCACATGATCAAAGCCTTTAACAAGAAGGTCAAACATCGGGTATACCAGGCTGGAGACTTGGTAATAAAGTGCATTATCTTACCATAAGGTAATCTAGGGGCAAGAAGACTCCCACATACATAGGGACATTTGTGATTAATAGGATATTTTTTGGCGGTGCTATGATACTGACCACCATGGATGGTGAAGATTTCCTGCACCCTGTGAACGCGGACATAGTCAAAAAATACTACGCATAAAAGAGACCCGCTAGGTTGTATTGGCCTAGCGCAATGACACAGTATTTTTATCTTGGTTCGTTTGATCTCAAACTACTGCAGTCCACCCGTCAAGGTGATTTCGCCTCTCTCCAATGAGGTCTTAATTCACTAATAACAAAAGGATTACAATCACTACTTTAACAATTGTTAAAGTCTTCTTGTGTACAACCACAATCCAGTTAATCTCAAGGAACACTGTTTCAAAACAATTATACAAGAATGTGTGTTGTTGTTTTTCGTTACAAAAACTGTTATCACAATTGTGATAATTTACACAAAATTATAGCTTGAAAGATGAAGAATAATGCTTGCAGCTTTTTGAGTTTGCGTGAGTAATAATGGCAAATCGTGAATGATTTGAACACTGAGCTTGTTTATATAGGCAATGGATTTACGTTGACCATCAAGCGTGTTAAATGACATTAAATCACTTTCCATTTGGAGAAGATCCTGTCTGAAAGAAGCTGTTGTAATTGATGTTGTCTTGAATGATCAGTAACGCTTCAGAATCTTACATCCTGGCCTACTGCTGACGCTTCAGAACATTGATGACTTAGATTATTATGTTCTTGTTAAGAATCAGAGTTTACTTCACTTAAGCGCAGGTTCTGGTCATCAATCTTCAGCGCATGTTTTGATTCCTTCAGCGTGTAGCTCTTATGGCTTAACTTCTGATGATGCTTTGGTTATAACTTCTGCATACTTTGGTCAGAACTTCTACATACAAAATAACATAATTTTTAGGGTACATATTTGTTCTTTGTATTTGTTATCATCAAAACACTAACTAAGGGTTGTAGAATCAAACTATGTTCTAACAATCTCCCCCTTTTTTATGATGACAAAAACTATAATTTTCAATTAAAAAAAAGAACAAAAGGTTTAAGAGAATCTCCCCCTGAGTTGATTGCTTCCCTTAAGTTCCTTCTCATCAGAGTTTTAGCTGCATCTCCTATTAGAAGTTGTACATGTTCAAACTTTCCATAAATTAGAGGTTAAGTAATTCAGAATGTTTGAGACTTTTGTCTCAGTAAACCATTATTGAAAATATCTTACTTTCTCCCCCTTTTTGACAGTTATCAAAAAGGCAATATAATCAGAACCAAAAGAGATGAATTATATTTAAAAAAACATGATGCAATGACAAGTTCCAGAATAAAAGAGGTAACAATTAAGAGTTACAAATAAACAATTTTCAAAAAGAAATCTAAGAAGGAGGGGGAAGACGTGTGAACAACGCTTCCAGTAAGCTCTTGATATGAGTATTATAGTCTTCTTGCTTGCCCAAAATTCCTTTGATTTCCTTTGTAGTGTCTTCATATTTACCCAGAATACATTTAATCTCTTTGTTTGTATCTTCCTGCTTATCCAACCTTGCATGGATTAGAGCATTTTCTTTCTTCAACTCTTCCAGAGTTTGCATGACTAAGGAAGGTGCTGGAGTGTCTTCAGGAGTTGGACGTTGCTCAGAGCATTCTGCAGCTTGTTCTGTTGTAATCATTTCTTCTGTTGTAATCAGGTCTTCTGGAGCAATAGTCAGGGAGAGACTTTCTGATTATGGTTCAACTTTATCTGAAGGAAGATGCTCTTTCCAGGGAGCATTATCCAGCGAGAGGATGTCTTTCTTGAACAATTTGCTCAGAACTTGGTCTTGAAAAGCCTTCAGCTTATCACTAAAGTTCTACTGAACCTTTTCATAACTTCGTTCCTTCAGCTTCAGCATTTCAAAACTAAGCGAGTTTCTGAATGTTGTCCACATATAATCAGAAGCAGCAGGATTAGTCATCTCTTGACTAGCATGCTTCAAATAATTTATCCATTCCTGCATTCCTGTTTCAAAAATCAATAAACTTGTACCAACATCTGATGTGGTTTCAGTTGGTTTAGGTTTAGGAATAGCAGTTTTGAGAGATGTGGAGGCTAGTCTTTCCAGCAATATTGGATCAATAACAAGTCTCAAGTTGTCAGCTGTACGGCTATTAGGTGAAGGAGTGGGAGAGTCAGGTATGATGATGGGTCTAGTGGGGGTGTTTGGAGGTGTGGATTCCATAGATGAAGGGATTTCTGGAATGTCATGAATGGTGAGAGGCATGTGAACCGCAAGAGGTTCTGTGATTCCAGGTATTGGGATTTTATTATAATCTGAAGGAGAGTCTTCAAATGGTTTGTTGTAGTATGAGGGGGTTCTGGTTCATGGATATCAGAAGATTGATTTTTAGAAGGTTGAGTTTCTGGTTGTTGTGAGATGGAGTTCAGATCTTCTGGTTGTGGTATTTCTGGTTGAGGAATTTCTTGTTGAGGTGATTGAGGTTGTGAAATTTCTGGTTGAGGAATTTCTGGTTGAGGTGATTGAGGATGTGGAATTTCTGGTTGAGGAATTTTTGTTTGTGGAGAGTGTGGTTGCAGAATTTCTGGTGGTTGTACAGAATTTGGATTTTCTGGGAGTTGAGAATTTGGATTTTGTGGTAAGGGAGAGGAAAAGTCTTGGTCAAATAAATCAATATCAGACAGAACTTTGGCAAGTTCTGGTTGGTCATGTTCAGGATTTCGATTTTAAGAAAGGGAGTGAGTTTCATTCAGACCTAGAGTTTCAGATGGATCAAACCCTATATCAAAGTCTTCAAAGGTTTGGAGAGATGGATTTTCTGGTTGAGAAGGCATGGCTTCAGATGTTGATACATTTATTGATTCTATAACAGAAACAGAAGAGGGATTACCTTTGTTTTTGGCAGCTTTTGGTGTCCTCTGAGAGGGTCCTTCTCCTGCTGCTTTCCTCTTCTTAGTCTTCTTTAAAGCAACTTCTGGAGCAGCCTTGTGCAAATCCTAGATGATTTCAAGGGAAGTTCCGTCTTCCTTACACGCGTCCAGATATCTGACTATTATTTATGGTTTGGAGTCAATCTCATAAAATAGAGGAAAATCATCCAGAGGTATCCTTCTTGAAGTGATGGTTGCATGAGAAGTATTTGTTGGTTCCTTCTTGATATTCTTAATTATTTTCATTTTCTTCATATTTTTAGCATTCAGGGGCTTCCCAGCGGTTGCTTCCAATATGATGATTTCCTTAGCCTCTGTCAGATGTTCTATCAGCTTATTCTCTGTTAGAATATCTGATATCAACCTTCCTAAGGGAATCCAATCCCTCTTGGTCCTTTTGTCTTCTCTTGTTTCCTTCACACTAGTTCTGAGATGATTAAACAGCAAGTGTGGAAGATTTACCTTTGTCCTCTTAGCAATGAAATAGATTAGAAATTGCTGATCAATGTTGATATAATCAGGAGAGCTTGTGAGCTTCCTGTGGTTGATACACCCTAGAATTATTCTAGCCCAAATTCTATGGTGATCCTTCAAATCTCTGATTTTACTAGAGGGTAGTCAATGAGTAAAAATTTTCCTTGCAATAGAACTTACGTCAGAGCATCTCTCAGCCATGTCAATGCATCTGACACCACCACCATTGTATCCAAGAAGCTTTGCAATAAGATCTTCTATAATAACAATTTTCTTCCCCATGACATAAGAAGTAACCTGATGATTTGAAGAAGAAGCATGTATCCAGAATTCTTTGACAAGAATGGGAAAGGTTGGCCCCAGTAGACGATCAAAGTACTTGTTCCATCCTTGAGCAGTAACATCTTCATACAGATTGAAGCCATTTTCTTGCAAGCTTTCAAAATCAAAAATCAGTTCTAAGAGAACATCCATATTTTCAATAGGTGTGAGGAGCGTTCTGTGGGGTTCTTCATACTGTTCCATTGAATCATATTCATGAGCACTGACATTTTTGACACTTGAAGAAGCCATTGTTCACACGGGATTTTGAGGGAGATGAAAGGGGTTTTTGAAAACAGGAACTTGAAACAATAGAAAATGTTGACGAGAGTAAAAAGAAAGTGAATGTAAAAAGTGAATTTTGAGTTTAAATAGGTTTATTGAAAATGTAAGCAATAAGATAAATAAATAATTAGTCATGCTTATATGCATTAATGACACATAAAATTAGGGGATTTAGAAAGATACTGAACGGTTACCCTTGACAAGTGTCTCAATGCACCCAATCAGCGCCTTTGACCTTTCAGAAAATTGAACGCGTGTTCAGCCTCAGAAAGTTGCTGATGAATGGATGAATACTGTTTGATGATATGAATTGCACACTTCTATCCTTGAAATGAAATGTTTAGATCTTCATGGATAGATTCTGATGAAATATGTACTTCTAAACTCTGAAGTCAGGTTGATCAGTAGTTCACAGAAAATAATAAAGTTATTAAGGTTAAGATATAAATAAAACATTTTATTCTGGGCATAGCTTCATGCTGAGATGTTTCAGAATGAAGTTAAACGTATCTTCAGAAAGAGGTTTTGTAAAGACATCAGCCCATTGATGGTCTGTGTCAATAAATTTTAAGCTAAGAATCCCTTTCTGAATATAGTCCCTAATAAAATGATGTTTTATTTCTATATGCTTAGCCCTAAAATGCAAAATTAGATTCTTATTGAGACAAATAGCAGAAGCATTGTCACAGAGGATAGGAATGTTACTCTCAAATATGTTGAAGTCTTCAAGTTGAATTTTCATCTAGAGCATTTGTGTGCTACATCCAGCAGCTGTTATGTATTTAGCTTCTACTGTTGATAGTGCAATTATGGACTGTCTCTTGCTGGTCCATGAGATCAGATTTTCTGCCAGAAACTAGCAGCTTCCAAAAGTGCTTTTACGCTCTACTCTGTCTCCAGCGAAGTCAGCGTCACAATATCCTACTAAGCTGTAATAATTTTATTTTCTATAAAACAAACCCAGATTAGTAGTACCTTTCAGATACTTGAAAATTCACTTAACTACTGTTAAGTGAGATTCTCTAGGATCTGATTGGAATCTAGCACATAATCAAACACTAAATAAAATGTTAGGCCTTCAAGCCGTCAGATAGAGAAGAGAACCAATCATACCTCTGTAGACCTTTTGTTCTACCTTTTTACTTACCTCTTCCTTTTCCAGAATGCACGTGGGGTGCATTGGAATCCTTGAGGGCTTACATTCTGAGAGATCAAATTTCTTCAGAAGTTCTCTGACATATTTTCTCTGATGAACGTAAGTTCCTTTTGGAGTTTGGTTTATCTGAATGCCCAGAAAGAATTTGAGTTCCCCCATTAATCTCATCTCAAACTCTGCCTGCATACAATTAGCAAACTCGCTTCCCAAAGAGGGTTTAGTAGATCCAAAGATGATGTCATCAACATAAATATGGCATACTAACATGTCATTCTTAACTGTCTTACAGAACAAGGTTATGTCCACTTTCCCTCTGGTGAATTCCTTTTCTAACACAAAGTTACTTAGTCTTTCATACCAAGCTCTGGGAGCTTGTTTCAGACCATAGAGTGACTTCTTTAGTTTGAAAAAAAGTTCTGGGTGTTTGGAATTCTCAAACCCAGGGGGTTGGTGCACATATACCTCTTCATCTATATAACCATTTAAGAATTCACTTTTGACATCCATTTGATACAGAGTGATGTCATTGTTTACAACAAATGATATTAAAAGTCTGATAGATTCTAACCTGGAGACTAGGGAAATGGTTTTTGTATAGTCTATCCCCTCTTGCTGACTATAACCTTGTGCTACCGGTCATGCTTTGTTTCTGATGACTTCTCCTTGCTCGTTCAGTTTGTTTTTGAACACCCGCTTTGTTCCAATGACGTTGAATCCTTTTGGTTTAGGAACCAGATCCCATACATCATTTCTGGTGAATTGATTCAGTTCCTCCTGCATTTCTAGAATCCAGTCATTGTCCAGAAGCGCTTCATCAATAGTTGTTGGTTTAATCAGACAGACCAGTCCCGTGAGGGATTCTTTAGAGTTTCTGAATGTTGATCTTGTTCTGATTGGATCATCCTTCTTTCCCAGTATTTTATCTTCTGGGTGAGCAATGCTGCTTCTAGAAAGCCTTTTCTGAAGTTGATCAACAGAAGGTGCTGGATTGCTTGCAATAACTCATTCTGATGTTGAGGGAGCGTCTCTGTTGAGAACTTCTGACGATTTGTCTTCAGTACCTATGAGTTCAACTTCTATACCTGCAAGGAATTCATTCTGCTTTGACTTTTGAGAGTCAAGCTTATCATCAAAGCTAAAACTGATTGACTCTTCAACAATCTGTGTTTCTGTATTGTATACTGTGTACCCTCTTGAGCATTCATAGTATCCAAACATAATACACTTTTGTGCTTTAGAGTCAAACTTGTTTAGATAATTTTTTGTATTCAGAATAAAGCACGTGCATCCAAATGCATGAAAATAAGAAATGTTGGGCTTTCTGTTCTTCCACAACTCATATGGAGTCTTTTCCAGAATAGGTCTTATGGAGATTCTATTCTGAATGTAACACGTTGTGTTAATTGCCTCTACCCAGAATATCTTAGCAATGTTAGTCTCGTTGATCATGGTTCTGGCCATTTCTTGCAATGTTCTGTTCTTTCATTCTACAACTCCATTTTTTTGGGGAGTTCTAGGACAAGAGAAGTCATGCAAGATGCCTTTTTCATTAAAAAATAATTCAAAATTTTTATTTTCAAATTCTCCCCCATGATCACTTCTGACTTTAACAATTCTAAGATCCTTTTCATTCTGAACTTGGTTGCAGAAGGTAACGAACATAGAGTGTGACTCGTCCTTGTGTCTTAAGAACTTTACCCATGTCCATCTGCTATAGTCATCTACGATTACTAACCCATACTTCTTTCCACTGACTGATGCAGATTTTACTGGTCCAAATAAGTCAATGTGTAGAAGTTCTAATGGCTTAGAGGTGGAAATAACATTTTTGGATTTGAAATCTGGTTTTGCAAATTTGCCTTTCTGACATGCTTCACACAAAGCATCTGAGCTGAACTTCAAATTAGGAAGTCCTCTGACCAGATTGAGTTTGTTAATCTGAGATATTCTTCTCATACTAACATGCCCCAATCTTCTATGCCAGACCCATTGCTCGTTGTTAACAGAAAGTAGGCATTTTACATTCTGACTCTTTAGTTCAGAAAGTATTATTTTATAAATGTTGTTTTTCCTCTTTCCATTAAATAGGATAGTCCCATCTTTCTGACTAACAGCTTTGCATGAATTTTGATTAAAGATTATATCATAACCGTTATCACTTAATTGACTTATGGATAACAGGTTATGCATTACTCCATCAACTAATAATACATTATTTATAGAGGGAAGATTTCCATTACCTACTGTTCCAGATCCAATGATCTTTCCTCTCTGGTTGCCTCTAAAGCCCACGTAGCCTCCAGGCATAAGTTCCAGGATTTGGAACATATGCCTTCTTCCCGTCATGTGTCGCGAGCAGCCAGAGTCCAGGTACCATGAATGGTGTCTTAGCCTTGCTGCTAAAGATATCTGCTACATGTATAATTTTATCCTTAGGTACCCACATTTTCTTGGGTCCTGATTTGTTAGTTTTACCAAAATTTTGATTGAATTTTGGTTTGACAGAATAATCATTACTTGTGTATTTTATGTCATGTGTGTGCCCATATATAAAGTGTGATTTGAGTGGTGTGCGTTTTATAATTAAGTCCATGGCCTTTTTAGGTGTATATACCTTACCTTGATATCCTATCCCTTTTCTGCCATTTCTGCTAACTCCATGGATCATTAAAGCCATCTTGCTTCTATCTATGTTTTTAGCTAGAAACTTCTGAAAGTTGTGATCATACTCTTTGATGATTTCATCAGCATTACTGGGAGTCTCTAAGATTGTTTCCTTCTAGGAGTTTTGCAAATCATTTTCTAATTTTGAAATTTTCTCTTTTAACTCAGAATTCTCTAATCTGAGACTCTTAGACTTTTCAGAGTCAGAGGCAAGATCCCTTTTCTGGTTCTTGAATTTGACTCTGATTTGCTGATACCTTTCCAGAATTTCATTTAGACTTCCTGCAAGTTCAGCCTTAGTAAAATTTAAGGTAAAATCAGAAAATACCTCTTCAGTGTCTGATTCTCAGTCTAAACCAGAAGCTTCATTGTCTTCTGATACGTTTACCATGAGAGCTATGTTTTCTCTTTCATCATCTGATTCTAAGTCAGCTTCAGAGGTGTCAGAATCATCCGATGTAGCCATAAGGCTTTTCTTCTTTTCCTTGACGAACTTCATTTGGGATTCTCCTTCTGAAGCCTTGGGCAGTCACTTTTGAAGTGCCCTTGCTCGTTACACTCATAGCAGATGATGTCCTTGTTATTTGGCTTTCTGTATCCTGAAGAACCTTCAGATCTTCTGTGTCCAGACGAAGACTCAGACTTTCTGTATCTGCAGGAGGATTCATTCTGATTCTCTGATCTTCTAGTATTTCTGAATTTCCTTTGTCTCTGCTTCCTCAGTTGGTTCACTCTTTTGGAGAGGAGGGACAATTCATCTTCTTCTGATGAGGATCCATCAGAAGTTTCTTCCACAGTCTGCAAAACCTTAGAGTCATATTTTATGTTAGATTTTAGAGCTAGTGGCTTACCTTGCTTTTGAGGCTCATCTTATTCCTGCTATATCTCGTGACTTCTGAGGGAGATAACAAGTTCCTCCAGAGATATTTTGTTGAGATCTTTGGCTATCTTAAGTGTTGTGACCATTGGCCTCCATTGCTTGGGCAAGCTTTTGATGATCTTCTTAACATGATCAACGGTAGAATACCCTTTGTCAAGAAACTTCAGTCCAACAACAAGGATTTGGAATCTTGAAAACATAGTTTCTATGGATTCACTATCTTCCATCTTGAATGCCTCATACTTCTGAATGAGCGCAAGGGCCTTGGTTTCTTTGACTTGAATATTTCCTTCATGCGTCATTCTCTGAGAGTCAAACATGTTCTTGGCAGTTTCTCTGTTTGAGATTTTCTCATATTTTGAGTATGAGATAGCGCTTAGGAGTATTGTTCTGGCCTTATGGTGGTTTCTGAAATCACGCTTTTGCTGGTCAGACATCATTTTTCTGTCTATCCTCTGACCACTTCCATCCACTGTGTGTGTATCCATCAGTCACCATGTCCCACAGATCGGCATCATGGGCCAGAAAGAAACTCTCAATTCTGTCTTTCCAGTAGTCAAAGTTTTCTCCATCAAAGACTTGAGGTTTTCCACTGAATATGTCCTTGTCTTCATGGTAGTCATTGTTGATGTTTTGGCTTGGTCCCACCATAATGTTTTTCTGAAGCTTGGATCTTGTACTGACACGATTAAGTGTTTAAGCTTAGAACCAGGCGCTCTGAAGCCAATTGAAGATGTGAAAAACACAAGAAGTAGGGGGGGTGGTTGAATTGAAAACTTGAAATCAAAAGCGCAATGACACAATATTTTTATCCTGGTTCGTTTGATCTCAAACTACTCCAGTCCACTCGTCAAGGTGATTTCGCCTCTCTCCAACGAGGTCTTAATTCACTAATCACAAAAGGATTTCAATCACTACTTTAACAACTGTTAAAGTCTTCTTGAGTGCAACCACAATCCGGTTAATCTAAAGGAACATTGTTTCAAAACAATTATACAAGAATGTGTGTTGTTGTTTTTCGTTACAAAAACTGTTATCACAACTGTGATAATTTCAACAAAATTATAGCTTGAAAGATGAAGAATAATGCTTGCAGCTTTTTGAGTTCGCATGAGTAGTAATGGCAAATTGTGAATGATTTAAACACTGAGCTTGTTTATATAGGCAATGGATTTACGTTGAACATCAAGCGTGTTAAATGACATTAACTCACTTTCCATTTGGAGAAGATCCTGTCTGAAAGAAGCCATTGTAATTGATGATGACTTGAATGATCAGTAACACTTCAGAATCTTACATCCTTGCCTGCTGCTGACGCTTTAGATTATTGATGACTTGGATTATTATGTTCTTGTTCAGAATCAGAGTTTACTTCACTTAAGTGCAGGTTCTGGTCATCAATCTTTAGCGCATGTTCTGATTGCTTCAGCGTGTAGCTCTTATGGATTAACTTCTAATGCTGCTTTGGTCAGAACTTCTGCATACAAAATAACATCATTTTTAGGGTGCATATTTATTATTTGTATTTGTTATCATTAAAACACTAACTAAGGGTTGTAGAATCAATCTATGTTCTAACATATATGTGTGTATATATATATATATATATATATATATATATATATATATATATATATATATATATATATATATATATATATATATATATATAAAGATTGTACACCCGACATGTCGGAAACCTGGAAGGGTAGCTTGGGCAAAAAAGGGTGTCTCGATGGACTGGAAACCTGAAAGGGAAGTCTAGGAACAAGTTAGGGATTAAAGCTAATGATTATGTCTGTTGGATCATCTACTTATAGAAAGCTTCGTGATCAACATCATGTTCAAATGGTACAGATCAATTCAATCAATTTCTTCCGATAGCGAGGCATGAGATGCTCGAAGTCATAGGGGAAATAGAAGATTGAAACCCGATGGGATCATTTCCACATAGCGATTTTTCCTTGTTGTTCTTTGTACTTTTATTTTCATTCTACGATAATTTCCTCTTACTAGGATCTATCTCCCTTTGTACAAAACTGCCTGTTTATAGACGGATTCTCAATACAATTATAATTCAAAATTCAAAATTGTTTTACTTTCTCAATTTTGTTTGCAAAAACGTCCAATGACTAAATTGAATGAACATATGCATATTAATGTGCGATTATTGTTAACGAATATATGCATAAAAACAGGATAAGCATTTACTAAAGATTATAGGAGTTAGGATAGCATCCAAGTCGTGCATAAATCCCCATAGAGAAGTCCCCACAGATTCATCTTCATAAGTGCATCCCCGACAGGGATATATTCCCCAGCGATTCTAATATGCCTTCCAACAGAAATTGGGGCATCTTCTAGCAATTAACATGATGATCTCCCCCAGTAGGTCCCCTAGAGTATAAGGAAGTTTGATCATTTCCCTAGCGTATAGTTCAAACTTCCTCGACATAAATTATGAAATTCCAATCCACATCTGAGATTTTGTCCTCAACACAGTTCAAATGAATTTAATTCTCCAACAGAGTTTATTTCTCCAACACTATGAAATTCTCTGCAGAGTTCTCTTCTCCAGCAGGGTTTATTTCCCCAACAGGATTTATTTCCCCAACAAGGTTTATTTCCCAAATAGAGGTTATTTCTCATATTATTGGAATTCCCCGACATGATTCTCTTCCCAGACCAGATGTCATTTAACTTTGTCCTCCCCATAAGAGTTGACGTCTATATCTAAAACTTGGTCAGACAGCACCTCAGAAGGTTATCCATCTCTTTTATCCCCAGTCATGGTATATAGGAATTAAATCCTCCAAGAGAATGTTGAACGACCAATGTTACCATGCTTTATCATTTCCAATGGAAAAGGGAAAAGAGAAAAATAAAACCCTTAAATATGCAATGTAAATTAATACTTAAAAGTAATGAAAATACAATGCGTTTTTTGAAAGAGATATATAGTTCGGGGGTTGGTTATACAATAGGAAGGTATTAGCACCCAATGCATCTGCGGTACTCTGCAGGAACCTTTTGAAATATCTGTTTTTGGCTAAAATTTGTTTGTTTGATTAAAATGGTTTGTTTGGTAAAAATGGTTTGTTTTTGTCAAATCGGGTGTGAATGATATTTTGAAGATACGATGACCTATTGTCGAAGTTTTAAATTAAAAGGTGTGAGTTTTAAAATTGAGTTTTTTAGGAGAATTAACTTAAGTTTAGCAAAAATAGTAAAAACAAAATGAATGAAGGGATTCACACAATTGGATAAGATGTATTTGATGACATGAAGTCAACAAAGTTAAAACAATTCCCTTGGATTTGAGACGGATGAAAGATATAAAGATTAAACGATCTAGAATAAAGTTAATTAAACTCACAATTGAACAATTAAATAAATAACGAAAATTATACTAGCACGCCTTTTCAAAAATTAAATAAAAGATTAGTTTATAAGCATGTATTTAAATACACAAAAATTAAATAAAAGATAATTCATTAGCATGTATTGGAATAATTAAATAAAATAGAAAAATTAAATAAAGACTAATTTGATAATATGTTTTTTTTGGTATTTAAGAGATAATTATATAATGAACTAAATTAATATTCATTATCATATATTTAATAAAAAGGGAATAATGGCTAAATGAACTAAAAAAACAAAACAAAATCCCGCAGCAAGGGTTGAACCCGGGTTCTCTAGGTTACTGCAAACATGCCTTGCCAACTGAACTATATTGTTTATCTATTATATATATGATTCTATTAATAAAAAAAGGTGAATAAGATTATGAAATTCGGCCAACAAGCCCAATGGGCTGACCCGGTCGGAAAAAAGAACAAAGGAAAAGTTGGTAACATAAACAATTTGATAGAGGAACCCCTGGTTTGTTTTCTTGGGAAGGGACATGTTCAGATTCATTATTATTATTTTTCCAGTAAAAAAATTAGAAGAAAATTGAAACAATAACAAAATAAAGCAATCTTTTCCCTCTCTTTGTTATCGAGATCTTCCCTTTCTATCCTTCTCTAACCTATGTTCATCTTGTCTTGATCACCATAATCAGCATCAGAATCAAAACACCTCAATCAGACTATCATCAATAAAATGATCCATCACAATTTGAATAAACCTCGCCCTAGCTGATTCAATCGGAGGAACATCGTCATCGGTTATGATATCATAAAGTCCTCTAGAAGATTTGCTTGCTTTGAGACTGGACCGATCTTTGTCAACTTCTACACTGTGTAGTGGTAAACAATTCATGTGGAATTCATTCATTCAATCGAAAGAGGCATTGTGGTCGATGGAAGCAGAGATGTCGTCGATAGCAGAGGTGGTGCTTCTAGCGTAGACGATGATGAGGACATGGAGAGGCCTGGCTTGCGGAAGCTTGGGTGTTTGAAGCAGGTTTGTTAAAGTGTTTTTTACAAATTTTTATGTGTAATTTCTGTCCGTGTTGTTGTTTCGGTAGAATGTTATAATGTTTTTTTGTGTTTATGTTGTTATAGGTTATTTTGATGTTGCTGCTGAAACTGGTTAAAGAAATCTGATTTGTGAGTAGGGGAAAATAGTTGAATTGAGTGTTGGATCGACATATTAAAGAGAAGAACTCTCCACAGAAAAGAGTTCGTCAAGATTTGATGGATTTAATGGATTCATTTGACGAGAGCAGCTAAGACTGTTAGAATTCAAATGGTGTTGAGAGAGGCATGCCAACTCATTGATGAGCTATCGTTGTTGATCATAATCAAATAACATGTTAAATTCATCCATATGAATATCTATAGCATTGAGTGAAGATCTCAACCGACTGGACTGGAGATTACTTCACGGAGATGCAATGCAAGAATGTTTGGTTTGTAAGAGGTTGATGGAGTGTGGGGAGTATGTGTGACTTTGACATAAATTTTGTAGGATATTTGTTAGTTTTTTGAATGGTTGAGGAGGATTTTTAATAGAGATTTGATATGAGAGTTATGGGTAGTGAAGTTAAGGGGTGAGTTGCGGTTTTGAGGGAGATGATGTTATTCGAGAGAACTGGGCAGAGGTTTGAGTGATTTGTCTAAGGGTTTGGAGATTAACAAACAAAATTTAGGCCGAGGGAGTGTTTGAGCAAAGAAATTTAAAGGTATATTTTTATCTTTATGAATTTAAGTTATTATCGAGTATTTTTGTCTTCACTTATTATTATCAATACTTACTTTAAACATTTTAAATATCAACAAATGCAGCAACTCAAAAAAATACAGCAAAGAAGGTATGATAAAGCAAGCATTCACATGACATAAAAGTGGTGTAAAGAGAAGATTCAAACATGTGAATTAGAAAGTTATGCATAAGTAAATAGGGAAGAAGAAATACCTATCGGAGTCTCTTTGATGGAGCTTCATGGGAAGGTAAGCTCAAATACTTTCTTCTTCTTCCGGTTCTATGTTACTGGTATTGAATGGTGAGGGTTGTTGTGAGTAGTAATGAATTTCTGAACAAACTTCTTTGTGTTTCTATATTTTACTCTCTATTCTTCTCTGAAATTTTCTTAATGTTTTTCTGATTTCTTCCCTTTCTCATCCTTGTACAAGGTTCTTTTTGTAGGCATATTGGAGTAAGATTTGGAGGTAAAATTGATGAGTTTTTTGAATTGTTTTAGCCTGCTGGTTTTTTCTTTTTGATTCAAGGTATTGTATGTCCATTTCTGTGCAATGTTTGGATTGACATGGCCTGGTTATGTGAAGATTTTTGCAGGCTGTTTTGACATAGGTTTGATAGGTTGGTAGCAGGGTTTTAGCAGCATTTGGGACTATTATGGGTTACTGTTTTTTTGAACTATTTTGTAGCATTTTACACTACTTTTTGGGATTGTTTTGCTAAATTTTTGGGCACCATTTGGGATTGTTTTGCTGCTGAAACAAGGCTGTAAAATATGGGCAACAACATGATATTGGGCTGGAATTTTAGGACATTATAAATAATAGTTTGTACAAACTTTTAATTCCTTGTAACTTTGTAGTGATAAATCAAAATAAAATTGTAACATGAATGGGAACTTATTCTTCAATATAATTCTCTCAATTTTTTTGTAATTGTAAACATTTGAATATTTTAAACTTTGAATCTAGATATTAATATTGATGAAATTCAAAATCTTCCATTTGAATTTAGAAAAGAATTGTTTGATACTTAAATGAATTGTTGGATGATGAATAAACAGTAATGCAAGCCTGAATACTTCAATCTTACATTTTATAATAGAGATCCACATAAACTTCATAAATTGATCTTTTAATGAAATTGTAACCATCATGTATTTATTCTTGTGATGAATGATTATTTGAATCAAGTTTCTTTTTCCAATATCTCCATAGTTAATGCCTCATGTGAATTTAAATGGCCATGGTGTGAATCCATCAAAATAATCACACAAAATAATCTTGAATAAATATTAATGTGATGAACGATTATTCTTGAATGAGCCCTTTTGACAACTTATATTTAATTAACACTCGAATTCACATGATGAAAATTCCACATATTCCGAATAAATTCTTCCAAAGTGGTCTTGAATTTAACCATCCCACTCTAACGAAATTCAACTCGTGTCATGCAAGTATAAGAAATCGAACCATGCTTAAAAGCTTTGAATGATCACTAGAACAGGGATTTGAGGAGAAATGTTATCACATTGAGAAATTGGCACACTGAACTGAACTAAGGGATCCAGAAAATCATAAATCATGACAGATGTCCCATAAAGTACTCTCATGGCTTTCTAAACACAATTCATCTTCAACTTTTAAAGAAAACTTGCAAATGACTTTTGGTCGAAGGGTTTTGAATTGACTTGCATAGCTTGATCTTTTCTTGTATTTCAAGGCAAGGTGAAACACACTGGAACCCGTGATCATGGAACCTTGTCTATTTCTTTTGAAGAATTTCAGAGACGCTTGAGGCTATCTGTTGGATAGAGTGTGAAAATAAACACACGATTCTCTTGATGAATCAGTCTTCAAAAATCAATGATCAACTGTACTTCTGGCTTGGGAGACTCAAAGCCCTAATTGAGACGTGACGCATAATGCTCTTGATTCGAACCTGTTTCTGCACATGAAATCAAAGAAACAAAAAAACATAAACTTCATGCTTGATTAGAAGTTAGTCATGTATAAGATAAAATGTTCACAACACTCGATAATCTCTGCACAGGCAATGCTCGAAGATGAAACGTTCAAAACGACCATATTTCGGGGCCTTAATGTATATGACAAAAATGAAAAAAATGGAGATGGGATCTTAGGTAAAAAACTGGGGTATGACAGCTGCCCCTTTTTAAGTTTCTTCTATCCGGAGATATGAAGATTGAAATATTCGTCTCGACGAGATTGAAGGTACTTAAATATAGAATACACAATTTTTGGCCCTAAGATACCACCATTGTGTTTATGATGTGAATGTAATATTTAATATTATGGAGAATGATGCCGCATGAGATAAATTAATTCTGGAGAAACCAAGCACATTATAAAATAATCCACAGCGGAAGAGATTATAACTCTACTGGAGAAACAGAGCCACAGACTTTGAATGAGAGACTCTTATTGGGGAATAACTTCGAGAGGAAATAATTTTCTGACTCTAACAAAGGAAACCGTCTTGCATATGCCACAAAAAATAGATGGCTACTGACCCATGATGGTGAGTATACAACTCAGGTCCAAAGGTAGACAAAGGATACACCAATTTTTACTGATAGTGAACTACCCATTTTCACTGAAGGTAGAGATTTCATAACAAACTTCTCTGCGGGACTTTTCCAGAGAGATACCATTTACTGCTGAAATAACATATGGTTGTGGATACATAAGCTGCTCAAATAAAGAAGCCTCCACTTGCTCTCTTCAAAGGGTATAAACATACAAGCTAATCAAATAAAGAGGCTGCCACTTGCTATCTTCAAAGGATATTAATAAACACTCAAGCTGCTAAAATAAAGAGGCTTCTACTTGCCGTCTTCAAAGGATATTAATAGTAGACAAGTTGCTCATGAAGAGTCTGCCACTTGCAGTCTTCAAAGGATATTAATAGTAGACAAGCTGCTCATGAAGAGACCACCACTTATTATTTCAATGGATATCAATAACACGCAAGCTGCTCGTGAAGAGACCGCCACTTAATGTTCTCAAAAGATATCTATAACACACAAGCTTCTCATGAAGAGACCGCCGCTTGTTGTTTTCCAAAGATGCTTATAACACACAAGCTTCTCATGAAGAGATCGTCCCTTGTTATTTTCTAAAGATATCTATAACACACAAGCTGCTCATGAAGAGATCGCCGCTTGTTGTCTTCCAAAATATATCTATAACACACAAGCTGCTCATGAAGAGACCGTCGCTTGTTGTCTTCCAAAGATATCTATAAAACACAAGTTTCTCATAAAGAGACTGACGCTTGCTGTTACATCGATATTATAGAAGAATGTTGTGATAACACTACTAGGGAATAAAGTTCTTCTTCAATGAGGAACCCTGCATAGGTCCTTCCTGAGGAGACTAAGCATTTAAAATGCGCAAAATAAATGTGCTATACATCTAGGTTTCACAGCCTAAAGAAAACCACGGGGTAGCCTATGCAAGATATAAAGCTCAATCTAGGAATAAACCAGAGATAAAACAATCAAACAAGACTCCACCCACTGAGGAATCAACTCAATTGGGGATTCATCCTATCCAGAGATGGAAAGAAAGGCTAAAGCAAAATACTTCCACGAGGATTAGCTCAGTTGGGGAATTAGAAAGGAGGCACGCTTTCTGCCTAAGTTGACATTCTATTTGGAAAGAGAAAATACGTTATTTGAATAGACATGACCAATGTATAAGAACCCAATAACATTGATGAATACGAATGTGCATTCATGATGCAAGTTTGAATGAATGAATGAATGTCATGTATATGTTGACAAAACAAATAGAGGGGATAAACTGAAGACGATAAGATATCACAAAATGACTAGATACTCGGCCAATCTTAAAGAGATGGGAAAATAACTTAAGATAGAACAAAAATCATCTTCAGGGTGTATCCTACTACAAGGCTTAAGTCTCTCTGGGGAGGAAGATATTCAAAATTCAATTTTCTAACATCAATAAACCACTGACTTGATAACAAAATGTACTTTACTTCAGTTAGGGAGAAAAATCCAGCTCAACTAGAGATAACTGAATCAAGGCTTAATCGTGATTGTTGGGGAGCCACCGAGTTTAGTACTCTACTGGGAACACAATATCACACAACCAAAACCTCATGATGATTATCAAAGAAGAACTATTATTCATCATATAAGGATGAATTACTATGTTGTTTTGCATTTCAAGGCTTAACCTTTCTCGGAGCAACTGTTAATATTCCTTCTAGTATTCATGACACATTTCAAGATAGGAATACTCTAATTAGCTTTGTTTCAAATATTTTCATAGAAACTGAAATTTTGCCCAATAAAAACACAAAAAAGATAAATGCTCAAATTTCATTAATAAGATGGTAGTCCTCTAACGGCGCAAATCCAAAGGTTTACAAAAGTTTGGAAAATAGTACATGAAGGAAAAAATAATGACCACTATTCTCCCTATTAACTTTGAATTCCAGGATGTTCTCAAATTCTCCGTGACTGGTTTAATCAAAAGCTTGCTTGAGCCGCCCCTTCGGGTTTTCAACTTAGTGAGATTTCATCTCAAATTTAGGCGAAGTAAATCTTGACTGCCTCAGCAGTCACAGAGCACGAGAGCTCCTCACTGTCCATATTTGTAAGAATCATGGAACCCCCAAAGAAAAACTTGTTAACAACATATGATCCTTCATAATTTGGATCCCATTTGCCCCTAGAATCAGGTTGGAAAGATAATATCTTCTTGAGCACGAGGTAACCTTCTCTGAATTCGCACGATCAAACCTTCTTCTCAAATTCCTTCTTCATTCTCTGCTGATATAGTTGGCCGTGACACAACACTGTCATTCTCTTTTCTTCAATTAAATTTAACTGATCATATCTACTTTGACACCATTCAGCCTCAGAAAGCATAACTTTCATCAAGACTCTCATAGACGAGATCTTATCCTCCACGATGAGTATGGCTTCAATACCATATACTAGAGAAAATGTAGTTGCACATGTTGAAGTTCGAACTTAAGTACGGTACCATGTAGAGCAAACACGAGCATCTCATGCCAATCTTTATAAGTTACCACCATCTTCTGGATAATCTTCTTGATATTTTTATTAGCAACTTCAACAACCCTATTTATCTTTGGTATGTATGGTGAAGAATTATGATGTTCGATGTTGAACTCTTTACAAATCTCTCTCATCATCTTGTTATTCAAATTTGAACCATTATCAGTGATGATCTTGCTCGGGATGTCGTATCCACAAATGATCTGATTCTTCATAAATCTAACTATCATCTATCTGGTTACATTAGAATATGATGTTGCTTCCACCCATTTAGTAAAGTAGTAAATGGCCATTAAGATGAAACAATGACCATTTGAAGCCTTGGGTTCAATCATTTCAAGCATATCAATGCCCCACGTAGAGAAAGGCCAAGGCGAAGAGTTAACATTCAGGAAGGTCGACGGAAGATGTATATTATCCGCGTAAATTTGGCACTTATGGCATTGCTTCACATATTTGGAGGAATCGGATTCCATCTTCATCCAATAGTAGCCCGCTCTCAAGATCTTCTTACCCATTGCATGTCCATTGGCATGAGTGCCAAAGGATCATTCGTGTACTTCTTGCATCAACATGTTTACTTCGTGTCTATCCACGCATCTGACCAATACCATGTCATAATTCCTCTTATATAATACTTCTTCATCGAGGAAGAGACTACTTGCAAATCTACTCAACATCTTCCTATCTTTATTGGATGCCCCAGGCGGGTACTCTTGAGTTTGAAGAACACATTTATTGTCATAGAATCACAGTTTATCATCAGCGACCTCTTCTGCCGAGAACACATGAGCGGGTCTATTGAGACGTATAATTTTGATGGAAGGCATATCGTTCCAATCATTCACTTGGAACATATAAGACAAGGTAGCTAAAGCATCAGTCATTTGGTTCTCATCTCTAGGGATATGATGTAATTCTACTTTGTTGAAGAAAGTTAACGATCTTCTAGCATAATATATATAAGGGATTAAGCCAGGATGACGAGTCTCCTATTCTCCTTTGATTTGATTGATTACTAAAGCCGAGTTTCCGTATATGTCAATAATCTTGATCCTTAGATACACTGCTTCTTCGTGACCCATAATACATGCTTCATTTTCAGCCATGTTGTTTGTACAGTAAAACTTCAACCTCATTGTGATAGGGATCTGAGTACCTCGGGGAGTGATGATGATTGCCCTAATTCCATTTCCATAAGAATTTACAGCCCCGTCAAATATCAAGACCAACGGGATTCAGGATCAGGTCCTTCTCCAGGTAACGACTCTTCACAATCTTTGGCTTTCAAGTACATAACATATTCATTTGGGAACTCAAACTTGATGGATTGATAATCGTCAATTGGTTAGTAAGCCAAGTGATTGGCTATAACACTTCCTTTGATTTCTTTCTGGGTGTGATACTCAATATCATATTCAGATAATAACATCTGCCAATAGGCTATTCTTCTAGACAAGGAAGGCTTCTCAAAGATATATTTGATCAGATCCATTTTGGAGATCAACCAAGTAGTGTGATTAATCATATATTGGCGCAGACGAATAATAACCCAACCTAAGGCACAACATGTTTTATCAAGCATTTTGTATCAAGACTCACAGTCTAGGAATTTATTACTCAGATAATATATGGCATGTTCCTTCCTTCTAGTCTCATCTTGTTGACCAAGCACACATCCCATGGAATCTTCCACTATGTTCAAATACATAATCATAGGTCTTCCTTCCACTGTAGGTATCAAGATGTAAGGCTCAAGTTAATATTCTTTGATTCTATCAAAAGCTCTCTAAAAATCTTCTATTCACACACATCCTTGGTTCTTTCGAAGAAGCTTAAAAATCGGCCCATAGGTAGAAGTCATATGAGATATAAATCTAGAGATATAGTTTAACCTTCTAAGGAATACTCTTAATTTCTTTTCTATCTTGGGTGCGGGAATCTCTCGAATAACTTTGACTTTATCAGGATATACCTCAATACCTCGTTGGTTGACAATGAACCCTAGAAGTCTTCTAGAATGAACACCAAAAGTGCACTTGTTAGGATTCAAACATAGTTTATACTTTCTCAAACACTAGAATAATATCAAAAGATGCTCCAAATGATCTACTTCAGTCTGTGATTTGGCAATCATATCATCTACATAAACTTCTATCTCTTTATGCATCATATCTCGGAATAGAGCAATCATGGGTCTCTGGTATGTGGCACCAGCATTCTTTAAACCAAATGACATTACTCGATAACAAAAGGTTCCCCAAGGTGTAATGAAGGATGTCTTCTCCATATCTTCAGGTGTCATCTTGATTTGATTGAAACGAGAGAAACCATCCATAAAAGAAAAGACTCTAAATTTTGCAGTGTTGTTGACTAATACGTCAATGCGTGGTAATGGGAAATCATCCTTTGGGTTGGCCCTATTCAAATATCTGTAGTCCACACACATTCGAAACTTGCCATCTTTCTTAGCAACATGCACTATATTGGCTAACCACTGAGGATAAACTGATGTAACGAGGAAGCCTGCGTTAATTTTATTTTGGACCTCTTCTTTGAACTTGTCAACCATATCGGGACGAGTCCTTCTCAACTTCTGCTTAATCAGAGGACATTCAGGTCTCAACGGCAATCAATGCTCCAAAATATTGGTATCCAAACCGGGCATGTCTTGGTAGGACCAAGCAAACACATCTACATACTCTCTGAGGAGCTCCAACATTCTCTCTTTGACCTCTGGGATAAGCAACGTTCCAATCTTGACTTCCTTTTTTCTACTTCATTACCCAAGTTGATTATCTCCATGGGATCTTCGAACGGTTGAATAATCTTTTCATTGTGCTCAAGTAAACGGGAAATTTCATCAAGAATATCTTTAGTATCCTCTTCCTCGGCTCCAAACACAGGGAATTCAAAGTTGGGAGGGGGCATAGGGTCATTTTTTTCAATGGTTATGTCATGGATCAATCTGCACATATGATTTTTTTAGAAATCGATTAATGCGATGGTTGTAAAGATATATACAAAAAATTATATTTCTTTATTATTATTTTTTTTATTTTGTTACCATTTTCCAAAAAGTGAAAAAGTAAAAACAGTATGGGGGACAAAATAACATTTTTATTCATGATTGACAATATTTGAGACAAAAGCCCAAACATCTTCTCTTTTGCCTTGGGCATAGCAAAAGGATTTATTTTTAACATAACGCGACACAAATACTCTCTCATCTTGGGCAGAGTGAAAGGTTTTTCAAAATAGAATAAAGCATTACTAAAAAATGTTCATCATAGAAGGAACATCAACAGCAGTCTAGTTTTGGAAAACCACTCCATGCGCTACAAAGTCAGGTAAATCCTCTTCAGAATTATCTTCCATTATAACATCAACTTCGGGCGGAGTCGGATGGATAAAACCTGCGCTTCGGAAAACATCTTGTATCAGATAGGTAACTGTATCTTGCTTACCTCTTGCAGACACGGGATAAAAACGAAGGCCTTATCCAAACTTATTCTTAGGCAAAGTTAAGAGCTGGCCCCATCCTTCAGCCGAACCACTCTCAACCACTCGTCGTGCTTCTTCAAGGGAAGAAATAGATTCCCCTTGCTTCTTTACTTCATTATTAGCAACAGATAGAGCTTGGAACTGGGTTCCAATATCCTCATCAGCATCAATATAGGAAAAAGATGACAAGTGGCTTACCACCATAGCCTGTTCTCCACCAATCGTTACCAGCTTTCCAATCCTCACAAACTTCAATCTTTGATGGAGCGTGAAAGTGACTGCCCCTGCATCATGGATCCATGGGCAACCCAATAGGAAATTGTATGAAGCATGAATATCCATTACCTGGAAAGTAATCTTAAAGGTATGATGACCAATTGTCATTGGGAGATCCACTTCACCGATGACAGTTTTCCTAGAACCATCAAACACTTTGACAATTACCCCACTAGGTCTCATAGGAGAACCTTGATGTGATAGTCGAGATAAAGTAGTTTTGGGCAGTACATTTAATGATGAACCTGTATCTACTAGGACACTTGACAAAGTATCATTTCCATAACTTATTGAGATATGCAAGGCCATATTATAGTTCCTTCGCTCTACCAGAAGTTCGTCATCGCTGAAACCAATATTATTACATGAGGTAATGTTTGCCACAATTCCATCAAATTGATCTACCGTGACATCATGATCTATGAGCGCCTGGTCCAAAACCTTCATTAAATCTTCCCTATGGGCACCAGAATCTCTTAGTAAAGCGAGCACAAAAATATTGGAAGGTGTGATACGGTGGAAGAATCCACTGTTAATACTGGTTTGCATTTTTTATTCACAAATGTTGCGGTAAGCAAGAGTCTCCATCGACTTTTCTTTTATCCAATTTAAGGAAAGGGTGAAAAGAATAGAAAAATACCTTTTTCGAGATTTTCTGAGTAAGGGGGGTAGATTACGGAAAGGGAAGGTGTTAACACCATTTCCATCTGTGGTTTTCCACGGGCTCTTAGGTACTTGCTCATTTTGAAAATTGTTTTCGTGTTTGTGTTTTGAAAGATTTTGTTTGCTTTATGGTAACTCTTGTATCAGTCCTCAAGAGTGTGATAAAGAATTTTTGAAAATATTTTTCTGAAAGTGTGTAAGTGTGAAAATTTTAGGTTTGAGCAAGTACTTAGGAGTCATCTACCTACTCGAGAAAGGGTGTTCTTTTCCTCCTACCCTTTAGATAGTGTTATCCTACTATTAGTGAGTAGGTAGCCTTATCGTTAGATGTTGAGGGACTATCGAAAGGGAGGCTATGGTAATTGAAGGCAACTTGTAAGGATATCTTAGCATTCGAAGGGGCTTTCATCATATAGGAAACATCGAGGAACAAGATCATTTCTCGTAGGCAAGTCGAGGGAAGTTTTGGGACCATGATCTTTTATGATGACTTTTATATCGAGGGTCATCGGTAAGATGCCCCTATGTTCGAGAGACATGACCATTATTTCTAAGGCAACCAAGTGAGGTATACCCTAAGGGTGCAAGTGTGCAACCGTGTTTTTTTTCAGTTATGTTTATCTTGCAATTAGAGATCTACTGATTAATTGATTCTTTTCACGCACGCCTAAACTTCTAAAAATTATATACAAGCATGTACAGAAAAGCAAGAAATAAAGTTCTACGCTATTATAGGGCTTTGGTGTAGATACATAAGTAATGAACGAAAATTAAATATGCGAAGATAAAAAAAAACCCTAGTTAACTATTACAAACCAGGCGCAGTTACATAAGCAGTAAAAAAAATCGTATGGAAATGATAATAGCGCGCAAGATTAAGATGGGAAAAAAGTTCTAAACCCTAAAGAAAAAACATAATTACTCATTAAAAATATTTTTGTATTTTATGAAAAAAATATTTGAATTTTAACCTAATTCTCTAACTAAATTTAATTAATAAAATAAGGTTAAAATTTAATTAAATTAATTAAATTGCAAAAAAAAATTTATTAAAAAAACTCTAAATGCTAATTTATGATTTTCTGATTTTTTATGATTTTTATGAAAAAAAAATGATTTTTTTTAAATAATTAAAAATAACAAAGGAATTAAATTTTAAAAAAAATAATAAGAATGGGCCTAAAGGGTGTGTGAGTCCAATCTGGAGGGGATGTTACTGAATTTTGGCCAAGCCCAAGTCTGGTTGGCCCACTGCTAGTGCCTGATCCCATGTTGTTGTGGTATGGAGGTCAATGGTGTGCCTGCAAGTTTGGGGCATTGGATCTGTACGCTTGGGATCTCATGGCTGGAGAATTGATGGTGTATGGTGCATGCAGGGGAGTGAGGCCTACTGGATCTGCAAGCAACAAGTTAGAAAATATAAAATGTTGGACCTGGGACTCGAACCCAGGTCTTTCCCTTTACCAAGCGCTTCCTCTACCATCACACCAACCTGTTCGTTCATTATATGATATAAACATAAAATAATATAACTCAAATAAATGCCCATAATTCTTTTTTTTTATAAAAAGCGCGCGATGTTTAATATGGCCCAATCAAGTTATGCCACACCTTCATCTTCTTCAGCCATCTGTCGTTTTAGCTTGAGGACTTTTATCTACGAACTAAATTTGTCACTAAAACACCTGCAAATTTCAAAAATCTCACAAGAAATATAAATACCATTAAAGGTCATGGATCAATTGGGTTTGATCCTCTGAGCACGATGTTGTCCTTTATTAGGCCCAATTTCAGTTGTACATGAAAACCCTAAAATGAACCTTTAAACCCTAACAATGGCGGGTTATCATATATGCATCAAAACTGGAAATTAATCATTCAAACACGTTCTAAATGCTCATACAAAAAAGAATGCATACTCAAAATCTATTTATAATGCATGTATGGTCAAAATTGATTTCAAAAAATAGGATGCAAACCGTGATGATGTACGTGATGATTCTGAATGCTTTGATGCTTGGGAATGATGTTGTTAGCTTCAGAATGTCCCCAGGAATGGATTGCAAGCAAAAAAACCCCTTGAATCTCTCTCCAAAGGTCAATATGATAGCCACTTTTTTGTGAAAAAATTGAACTTTGTGTGTGTATTCTATGCGGCAAAAACCTCTTTTTTGTGGCCTGGAAATGTTGTCCGTATATATGAGAATGCATTAGGTTAACAAAATTGGATAGAATCTTGAAGATTTATGAAAGGAAGATTTGATTTGCGAATTGGACTTTTTGTTTCTAAACTTGGCCAAAACATGCCTTTTTTCTTCCAATCAACCCTTGCACGAAATCTTGACTTGATCATCTGATTTTAGACCCATGATATGATCCTAAAACAAATCTTTGGATTTTATTTTATTATTTAACTATTTTATTTGATTTATTTTGATTTAAATGAATAAAAATTCAAATAAATAAAAACAAATCTCATAAAAATAAAATAATTTATTTAAATGTCATAAATAAGTTCATGGATATGCTTGAGATCCAAAACCCACGCCCATTAGTCCAAAAGATCCAATTTGCTCTCATTGACTTTTGTGCATTTTCATAAAATTGGTCAACTTTAGCAATGCATATCTTTCTCAATTTTAACCCTATGAGGGTGTTCTTGGACTTTTTAGAAAGCTTAGGATATCCTATAAACAACCCTTTTGGTTTCATCTCAATTGGATCCACTATGTTCATGTAAGGAGCTTTGACCCATAAGGTGTTTTTGTTGACTTTTTGAAAGGACCTATAATGTCTGAGCTTGTATCTTTTGATTGAGGAATTTCTTGAACTTCAGGGCTGAATATAAGTTGTAGGGAATTAGACTCTCTTCAAAATGATCCTTGTAGGAAAAATTTCTGATAAAGTATGAGAAAGTTATGCCTGGTCAAAGTTTGGTTGACTTTTCCTATAGAAACCCTAATTTGCCCTTTTTGACTTTTGATGAGTTAGGAGCATTTCTTGGGGAATCATCATCAACCCTTGATCAAATGATGGATAATACTTCCAAATATTGATGTTGACAAAAAATCTTGAAGTTTGACTGTATTTGGGCCACAATTGACTTTTGACCTAGTATAGTTGATTTTCAGGCATTTGAGTAGTTGACTGAGCAAGCTTATTGCTCAAGGCATAAAATTTGGCATGGATGATCTTGGGTACATATAAGGATAATGGAGAACATCCGGGATCCTTGGGACTCACACATCTTGATTAAAATTGAAACCTTAGTTGAGGCTTGTTGCCTTAGAAAGAGAATTTGTCTAGTCAATTCTTGGTCATCCTTGCGCAATTGAGGACCTCTAGAGGCATGTCTTGAGTGAAAATGAGAGGGAAAATTTTGGGGTACAACAATTTCCCATGATCAATCTTTTTAAACCTGGGGATGTAGATTGGCTGGTCTGCCTTTTGTGATATGAAGGTGGAAGATGATTGAACACTAGAGTGCCCAGAAATTTGCACTCGTTTGAAATGATACTTGACTGTGTAGGTAATATCGGGAATGGGCTTACAAATGCCATTTGGAGAAGATGACGGAAAATCATCGGAGATGGGCTTAAAGATGCCATCCAAAACAATGTTGATGAGATACTCTTTTGTGGGAATCCTTATTCTTGTTATTGAGGAGGACTCCGCTGAGGAATGTCGGTCTCCGCTTGGGTAATAGAGTTTAGGAACTTCGATTATCCATTACTCTATTGGGTAGTCATCTCTTGATTGAAGAGACGGAATTGAACTGCTATCTTGTCAGGATCCAGGCTTCACAGTGACTTGCTGAGGATAATAAGGTTGACTGCTATCCGGTCGTATTACAGGCTTCACAATGACTTACCGGGGAAATGAGATTAAACTATTATCTGGTCATGCTCCAGGCTTTACAGTTTCTTTAACTGGAATTGAAATCAGAAAAATCTTAGTGTCAATTTAACTGAACCAGAGAAAGTCTTTAATTAACTTTGACTAGAACGGAAATTAGAAGAATCATAGGGTCGATTCAACTGAACCAGACAAAAGTGTTAAGTCAATCTTCAACTGGAATAGGAATTAGAGAGATCTTAATGGAAATATGACTGAACCAGAGAAGGTCTTTAATTAACTTTGATTGGAACGAAAATCAGAAGAATCTTAGGATCGATTCAACTGAACAAGACAAAAGTCTTGGAATATCTTCAACTGGAATAGGAATCAGAGAGATCTTAATGGCGATCTGACTGAACCAGAGAAGGTCTTTAATTAACTTTGACTGGAACGTAAATTAGAAGAATCTTAGGATCTATTAAACTAAACAAGGCAAAAGTCTTGGGTCAATGTTCAACTGGAATAGGAATCAGAGAGATCTTAATGGCGACCTGACTGAACCAGAGAAGGTATTTAATTAAATTTTACTGGAACAATAATCGGAAGAATCTTAGGATCCATTTAACTGAACCAGACAAAAGTCTTAGGTCAATATTCAACATGAATATGAATCAGGGAGATCTTAATGGCAATCTGACTGAACAAGAGAAGGTCTTTAATTAACTTTGACTGGAACGGAAATTAGAAGAATCTTAGGATCAATTCAACTGAACCTGACAAAAGTATTAGGTCAATCTTCAACTGGAATAGGAATCAGAGAGATCTTAATGGTGATCTGACTGAACCAGAAAAGGTCTTCTGAGTACGTCGTTTCGAGGAAGATGATGAAATAGACTTTCATCTGGCGTGGCTTTTGAGAAAACTACCAAGTCAAATAAGTAGCCAACGGTGTTTATTGACTTGATCTTTTCCCTGAAAAGGCATATACTTCGTCATATTCAATGTCATGATGCATGAAAGGCATTGTGGTGATGTTCTTAAAATAGATGAGATTATGCCGTATGTGATGTATATGTGCATGCCATAATGTATGAATAAGGAATGCTATTGTGATGTTTCTTAGTCTGGGAAAGTAAATCTCGGACTACTGCTGAAGAGTATAAGGAGGCTGAATCCTTCGTTTCCATTGGGGTTGAAGAAATGATATAATCTGTCGGGGGTTTCCTCTTCTTGTTTGAGTATGTTCTGTCGGGGATTGACTATGCTTGTGAATAACTTTATGGAGGGAGATGCTTTATTGGAATATTTTGTCGTTGTAGAGAAATAAACTCTGTTAGGGACTGAAACTTCCATAGTTAGAGAAATAAACTCTACTCGGGAGGAGGTTTTATAACTATTGGAAATTATAAAACTCGGCTGTGGAGTACAGATCGCTGCTGGAGAAGGAATTTTGTTGGAGGAGGAAATTCCTGCTTGGCGAAGGAGAGATCAAAACTTTGGTTGTTTCTACTCTGTTGGGAACATAGACATCACGGGGTCATATGTAATGATGACTTCGTCTCAAAAATGTCTCTGCCCCTGTACCTTTTGGAAGGAGTAACTGTTGGGACTAAAATGGTTTTTATACTTTGTCCCGTTCCTTAAAGTCATGAGCAATTGTCTTCTTGTTTCTTATGAAAATATTTGTAAATCATATTGAAATGCATATGTCAAGAATAATTCATTGGACGTTTTTTGCAAAACAAAATAGAAAAAGAAAAACAAACAGTCGTGTACTTTCAAAGAAGTGATTTGTTTTGGATTTTTTTTAAGTTAGCCCATAACAGGCATTTTGTACAAAGAGACTGACGTTCTACTAGGAGAATGCCGCCGTGAGAGTGAAAACTATACAAAATAGTGTACAAAGAGAAGAAAAAAAACTATGTGTAATAGTCCCATTGAGTTTTAATTCGGCTATTGCTCTTATTCCTTCGAGCGTCTCATCACTTTACTACTTGTCCGAAGCTGACTGGATTGGTCGGTACTATTTGAGCTTGATAGTTGATACTGAAGTCTGGTCACAAGGTGATCCAATAGGACATTGTGATACGCTTTAAATCCCTATTTTCTTGGACTGCCCCTTCGGGTTTTTAGTCCATCGGGATACCCTTTTTTGCCCAAGCTGCCTTTTCAAGTTTTCAACTTGCCGGATGTATAGTTTTTTTTGTATTCATCCCTGATTTTTTCCCGAACCCTTTTGGTTCGCTGGGATGCCCTTATTTTTGCCTAGGCCAGTCAACCTAGCGGGTCTTTATTTACGCGTTGTATCTTTTCACTATGTCTGCATTAACAGGGTGAGGAAAGTCATCACCATCCATGGTGGTGAGAATCATGGCTCCACCGGAAAATATGTTTTTGATCACAAATGGCCTTTTGTACGTGGGAGTCCATTTTCCCCTAGGATCACCTTATGGCAGTATGATGCACTTGATCACTAGATCACCCACTTGATATACTTGACGTCTAACCTTTTTGTTGAAAGCCTTGATCATCCGTTTTTGATACATTTGACCATGACAGACAACAGTAAGTCTTTTCTCATCAATCAGATTAAGTTGTTCAAGTCGGGTCTGGATCAAATCTTCTTCGTTCAAACTCGTATCCTTCATGATCCTTAAAGAAGGAATCTGGACCTCAATAGGTAGGACAACCTCCATTCCATATACCAGAGAATAAGGTGTTGCCCCTGTTGACGTACTTGCTGAGGTGCGGTAACCATGAAGAGCGAATGGTAACATCTCATGCCAGTCTTTGTATGTCACTGTCATCTTCTGTATGATTTCTTAATATTCTTGTTAGCGGCCTCCACATCGCCATTCATCTTTGGCCGGTAAGGGGAAGAATTATGATGCTGGATCTTGAAATATTTACAGAGTTTGGTGATCATCATATTATTGAGATTTATACCATTGTCCGTGATGATTCTCTCTGGCACACCATACTGACAGATCAGATTATACTTGATTAACCGCGCCACAACATTCTTGGTAACATTATAAAAAGAGGCAGCCTCAACCCACTTCGTGAAGTAATCAATGGCCACTAGGATGAAGCGATGCCCATTGGAAGTGGTAGGTCTAATCTCTCTGATCATGTCAATGCCCCACATTGCGAAGGGCCAGGGAGCTGTCAAGACATTCAAGGGAACTGGAGGTCCATGCACCTTATCAGTGTAGATCTGGCATTTGTGACAAGTTCGGTAATTTTGATAACAGTCTGCTTCCATAGTGGACCAGTAGTATCCTGCCCGTAGGATCTTTTTAGCCATGGTATGTCCACTAGAATGGGTGCCAAAGGTACCTTCGTGTAAATCTACCATAATCCTCTCTGCTTCACTCTTATCTACGCACCTAAGTAAAGTAGAGTCATGGTTGCGCTTGTACATGATTCCATTACTGAGGAAGAACTTTGCGGAGAACCTTCTCAGAAACTTTTTATCATTGAAAGACGCACCCTCAGGATAATCTTGATCCTCGAGATACTTCTTTACTTCATGAAACTAAGGTTTGTCTGCTACTTCCTCAGTGTCAATCTCATAGCAGTGTGTTGGTTCATCCAACCTCTCAATAGTGATCTGAGGAGCCTCGTTGTCCCACTTGACCTTGAACATTGATGACATAGTAGCTAGCACGTCCGCTAACTGATTTTCTTCTCGTGGAAAATGTTCAAAGGTGACCTCTTCAAAGTGTGGAAGCAATGTCAGCACATTCTTTGTAAGGGATAACATTCAGGTGCTTCGTATCCCACTCTCCTTTGATCTGACTTATTACCAAGGCTGAATCCGCGAAAATGCTCAAGAACTTGACCCTCAGGTCAATAGCAGCCTTGAGACCCATGATGCATGATTCATACTCCGTCATATTGTTGGTACAGTTGAAACATAATTTGGCCGTGAAAGGAGTATGACAGCCTTCGGGAGATATGATTACTGCACCAATGGCATTGCCGAGTGCGTTGGAGGCTCCATCAAAAACCATAGTCCATCGGGATCCTTCTTCAGGTCCTTCATCTGGTCCAAGTTCTTCATAGTCAGTCACTAGCATAATATTCTCGTCCGGGAACTCAAAATTCATGGACTGGTAGTCATCCATAGCCTAATGAGCCAAATGATCAGCTAGTACACTTACCTTAATTGCTTTCTGGGTCGTGTATTGGATATCGTATTCGGTCAGGATCAATTTCCATCTTGCTATTCTTCCAGAGAGAGCGGGCTTCTCGAAGATGTACATGATCAGATCCATCTTAGATATCAACAAAGTAGTGTGGGTCAACATATATTGTCTCAGTCGGCGAGCAGCCCATGCCAAAGCGCGGCAAGTTTTCTCAAGCAGTGAGTATCTTGTTTCATAGACGGTAAACTTTTTTCTAAGGTAGTATATTGCATGCTCTTTTCGACCAGACTCGTCATGCTGCCCCCGCACGCACCCCATTGAATTATCTAATAATGTTAGGTACATTATAAAAGGTCTACCTTCAATCAGAGGCATCAAAATTGGAGGCTCTTGAAGGTATTCTTTGATTCTCTTGAAGGCAGTTTGGCATTCGTCGTTCCATTTTACCACTTGATCTTTCTTCAAGAGTTAAAGGATTGGCTCACAAGTAGCTGTTAAACGGGAAATGAACCTGGAAATGTAATTTAGTCGTCCCAAGAAGCTTCTAACTTCCTTCTTGGTGCGATGAGCCGGCATCTCTTGTATGGCCTTCACCTTTGCAGGGTCTACCTGAATGCCCTTGTCACTGACAATGAAACTAGCAATTTACCAGACCTTACCCCGAAGGTGCACTTGTTCGAATTTAACCTCAGCTTATACGTCTTCATCCTATCAAACAACTTTTGTAGTTGATCAAGGTGTTCTTCCTCAATTTGAGACCTGGCTATCATGTCATCAACATAGACCTATATCTCGTGGTGAATCATGTCATGAAACAAAGCTACCATGGCTCGCCAATAGGTTAATCCGACGTTCTTCAACCCAAAAGACATCACTTTGTAATAGAAAGTGCCCCATTTCATGATGAAGGTTGTCTTCTCCATGTCTTCGGGTGCCATCTTGATCTGATTGTAACCAGAGAAGCCGTCCATGAAGGAAAATATCTTGTGTTGCACGGTATTGTCAACCAGAATGTCAATATGTGGAAGTGGAAAGTCATCCTTGGGGCTTGCCCTGTTCAAATCTCAGTAGTCCATACAAATTCGTACCTTTCCATCCTTTTTAGGCACCGGGACTACGTTAGCAACCCATTTGGGATAAGAGGTGACAACTAGGAATCAAGCGTTGAACAATTTCATAACTTCTGCTTTAATCTTCTCTGACATTTCAGGGCACATACGACAGAACTTCTGCTTTACCGGAGGGAAATCTTCTTTATTTGGCAGACGGTGAACCACAATATTTGTATCAAGTCCTGCCATGTATTCATATGACCAGGCAAAGATCTCGACATAATCATGCAACATCTGTATCAAACATTATTTGACATCAAGCCCCAGATTTGCACCGATCTTGACTTCTTTTCTGTCTTCCTCTGTGCCCAAGTTTATTGTATCAACTGGATCTTCATGAGACTGTATAACCCTCTCTTCCTGCTGTAACAGCCGAGCAATTTCTCCAGGTACCTCACAATCATCCTCACCTTCATCCTTGGTTTGGTTGATCGGATTTTCAAAGTCATAACTGGCAATAGCAGAAGTGTTATCAATGGGATCCAGAGTGGATATGGATCTGCAGTTGGATATGTGAGTGTGTGTAAGAGCATAGCTGTATAGACAAATTAAAAGCAGAAAAGAAAAACAAAGAGCGCAAAATTTGTATGCATAAACGTCCAATTATTTATTAATGCAACATGTAATTTAAATATGATAACCCTCATAAATAAACCATTGTGCCCCGGGTAAGACACATGGCCAAAGAGTTTATATTGTTTATTACATATCCAAAAAAACAAGAAAGACAATTACTTTTGAATACAAGTAATTGGTACAAAGTCCTTTTCCATCCAGTTACTGGGTCCACCGTTGGTAGTAGGGAAGATCCAACTATCCATGTCATTGTCACTGTCTCTGTCTTCTATAGCATTGACCCCATGATTGCGGATGCATAGGGGAGGTCTTCTAGCACGAGCGCTTCGAGCAACCCTTTAAGCCCATGAAGAGAAACCCAAACCAAATTTATCAGACTTGTATGGAATATCAGGGAGTTGACCCCAGATGGTAGACCCACCTTCTTCAATAACGGCTTTTTCATCCTTGAGAGAAGCCATCTTCAAGGGGGATCTGGTGATCTTTGGCAGATTGGTGATAGTTTCAGTTGCAACCATAGTCTGAGGCACCTCTTCAAAGTTCTGACACGGAGTCTCAGTGAACTCACCATCCATTTCTACATATCTGAAGGAGTTCAGGTGACTGACCATGTATTCTTCTTCACCGTGTATAGTGACAATTCTTCCTTTGATCTGGTATTTCATCATCTGATGCATAGTGGGTGTAACAGCTCCCGCCCAATGAATCCAAGGGCGACCCAATAAATAAGAATATGATGGACTGATATCCATCACGTAGAAGGTAGAGTCGAAAGTCTGAGAACCAACTTTTATGGGGATATCCACCTCCCCGTGCACCATTCTCTTTGAACCGTCGAAAGCCTTCACTACTATGTTGCTGGTCTTCAAGGTCAAACCTTCACAGTCTAGTCTATCCAGAGCTTTCTTAGGCAGCACATTCAATAATGAATCAGTATCTACTAGGACATGGGCCAAGTTAGTTCCCATGCATTCGATAGAGACATGCAACGCATCATTGTGTTTCCTCCCTCTAGGTGTCAGATTAACATCAGAAAAACCCAAACTGTTATCAGCCATCAAACTGGCCACACAATCTTCAAATTGTCCAGCAGAGGTTTCCTGTGGCACATGGGCAGTTTTAAGAAATTTCACTAGAGCTTTCGCATGAGCTTCGCAGCACAATAGTAAGGCTAGCATAGAAAAATTTAAAGGGGCTTGCCCCAGCTGTTCGACTACATTGTAGTCCCTCTTCTTTATAATTTTCAAAATTTCTTCCATCTCCTTCTTGGAAGCCTCTGGGATAGATACTGACTGCGCCTTTATCTGGACAGGCTCAATCAATATGTCTTTGCCCCGAGTCTCGGCCGACTCGGTGATAGGGGTGTCAACAGGGTTAATCACAGGAATTGTAGTAGTAGTATCAGCATGAACAAAAGTAGGAATGATCACAGGACCAGTAACAGCTTTCGGAGGAGAAATCTCAGGGGAGAACACTCTTCCACTTCTTGTTATTTTGCTGGTTCCAACAATGTTGTCAATGTCGGGATCAACATTCTCAGAAACCTGGTCTTCAACAGCAGCAGGTCTTGCTTGATGTCGTGATAGTAGACGTCTCCCCCATAGTTCCAGGGAACAATTTTATCCGAGGAGTATGGGATTGGCCCTGGAGTAGTAATTATTAGTGGAGTCACCTTCAGAACAGATGTAATCGTGACGGGTCTTTTGGTGGAGACCCTGGTAGGATTAGCGGAAATGGTTATTATTGAAATATCCTTGCAAGAAATGGTTGGAACGGGAGTCTTCTCAAACAAAATCTCTCTATCATCCATCAGGCGCTGAACACTTGCCTTCAACAAAGGACAACCAATCGGTATAGATGAACAGAAGTGGCAATCATTGCCACAGCCCGGAAATAAACCGGCCTTTAACAATTTCCACTTAACGGTCATAAGAGGAGTAACAAGCTCTTTAACAGTAGTAACAAACATATCATTTTCAATAGCGTTAACACCACGGTCGTGCTTGGGCATAGGATCAATGATAACATTTGGAATCTCATGGGCATCAAATTCAATTTCCTTCGCCTCGAGAAGGTCTTGTACCTTGTTTTTCAAATCCCAACAGTCGTTTGTATCATGACCTGGACTTTCTGAATGATAAGCACAACGGCCATTTGGATTATAGCGGGGAGAGGCAATATTGGGATTCTTCAGAGATTCCTTCAAAGTTACCAGAATAGACTTCAGTAAATGTGGCAAGACTTGAGACAAATTCATGTTTATCCGGGTATACTGTCTTACCGGCATTTCTGCTCTAGGATGATTGTTCCTTTAAATAGGTGCAGGTTTAGAGATCATGACAACCCCTACCGTCGGACGGTGTTCAGTTATGTCCTAATTCCTTTGATTATAAATAAAACTAACCTCTTTCTTTCCAACAAATGTATTCCTAACCGCACTGGAGGATGCATCTTTTTGGATCTTACCACTCCTAATTCCAGCTTCCACTCTTTCCCCTGTCAAGATTAATTCAGTAAAGCCGGCTGAGGAGCTTCCCATCAAGTGATTGAAAAATGGACCAGATAAGGTACCCATAAACATATCCACTAGCTCCCTATCAGACAGGGGAGGTTGGACTCTTCCTGCTAAGTCCCTCCACTTCTGAGTGTAGTCTTTAAAGCCCTCGCTCGAACCCATAGCCATACTTTAGAGTTGAGTACGGGTGGGAGCAAGGTCTGCGTTGTACTGATACTGCTTGTAGAAAGCATCATCCATGTCTTCCCAATTACGAATGTTGGTTCTCTCCAGCTGGTAGAACCATTCTAGTTGAGTTCCGGACACACTATCCTGAAAGAAGTGGACCCATAAGTCATTGTCAGCAGTGTGAGGCTGGATCTTCCTCACATAGGATCAGAGGTGCACTTTAGGACACGAAACCCCATCATATTTGGCAAACACTGGCACCTTGAACTTTTGTGGGATGAAAACCCCAGATACCAAACCCAACACTTCAAAATCCAGCCCAGGCACCTTCTGGATTTCCATTGCACTCAGATGCTCTTCCAGCTGTTTGTACTTTTCGTCGGCCAAAGGATACTGCTCTTCATTGTTATCATTCTCATTGTCAGATTCCCTTGGACTAGGTTCTTTCTCTCTTGTCTCCCCCTCTTGACTATCTCCTTCTTTGGAGGAAGATGTCATCTCAACCACTTGCCTTAGCAGTCCTTTGAATCTCCTTCCAAGATTTACCACACCAGTTGTCCTCCTTGGCTTCTTAGTCTTCTCTTTCACTTCAGTTCCTCTTGCCCCTTGGCCAGAGCCATGATCATCTGTTGAAACTGTGCATTCTGAGTCTGTAGATCCTTCATTGTTTATTCTACAGCCATTGCTGAAATTGATAGCGAAGAGGATGAGAAACCTGTTATGAAACCTGCTTATGAAATGATATGTATGATATATGTATGCAATGGTTTCAAGGATTTCTAAGACTCAAATTTTCTCAAACAGAAAGAGAACAAATGTTAATTGTATTAAGATGTTTTATTAATCATAATAATGCCTCTTGGGCTTACAAGAGAACAAAGCCAAAACCAAAACTCTCCAAGCAAAAGAAGACTCAAGCTTCCCACAGGGGCATCCTCTTTGGTGCGATGTAAGCATTTATGCTCTTCTCCTCGTGAAGTAACCTGGTGAGCTCTAAAACCTTCTTCTCGCTAGATTAGAATTAGGTTTCAAAAGTGTCCCGTTCTTCTTTGAGTTGGATCCATAACCTACGTAACTCCTCAAGATCAGTTGGCATGTCAGGATAAAGGACATTGTAAGGAGTGTCTCCCCCCATCAATTGGCTCCATAATCACAGGTAATATGGTGGGGTAAGGCATCATAAGACATTGAGAGCATGCTCGCACCCATTTGAGGTAACGCTCAAGAGGGATGGAATTTTTATGCCCCACTGTCTTGCTATCAACCCTGTTTATCATGCCCCAAGTTCGAATGAACCTCTTGTGATAAACCTGAACATCATTCTCATAACCGAATGTGATTCCTTGGACGAGTGCGTTGTGAGGACCATCCCTTCTAGCATAACCAAACTGTCGTTGCGCGAAGCAATGATTATAAGTGATTCCTCCCCTAAGGCCTAAGAGAGGGACATTAGGGTATTCCCCACAGCAATCAATGATAGTGATATTCTCCGAGGATCATGAACACCAATGAATATCCGAATTTGTAAGAGACATCAACCTACGAGACCATCTCATACCCTGCTCATTCTTCAAGACATACCGGGACAGGTGCGAAATAAACCACCTAGCCAATAGAGGAGTGCAACACGGAAAGGTCTCTCTTCTCTTTAGAGTGCGAGTATGCAGAGAGTGCAGAATATCCCCGAGCAAAGTAGGCACCGAATTATGCGACAGAAAAATCTTAACCGCATTCACATCTATGAGTTGGTCCGTGTTAGGGAATAGTACCATCCCATAGATGATAAGGGCCGGCACTTCTTCAAAATCTTGTAAATCCAGATTATCCGAAAAATAATGACCTTTCTCAAATAGTAACTTAGCTAGAAAACCTTGGACACCTCCTCTGGTCTCCCAATTTTCCACTACATCAGACCGTTATAAAGATAGAGCTTGAGTAATCACTTCAGGATTTGGGTCTCTTTCTGTACCATTGAACAGTAGCTGATTAAGGATCGGTACCCCCAATAACTAAGAAAACTCCTCCATAGGGGGCACTAACTAGTAATCAGGAAAAGTGAAGCAGTGGTGCAACAGGTCAAAGAACTGAAAGAGCACCTTTAACATTTCTTCGTTCAGAGTTGCAGTGACCAAGTTGAGAATTCGACCATGTTTTTCAGTGAAGGGAGAGCCTTCAGTAATCCTTGATGCTAACTCCTTAAGCTGAGGAGATACTTTCACAAGATTGATTTGGATAGTGTTCTTGCGAGAGGATGTCATGTCCTACAAAACAAAACAAAGATAAGCCTTAGAAAATCCTTAAAATGGTTAGTATGATATGCCATGTTATGATGTCATGATTATACTAAGAAATCACATATATAGCAAGCACAAGCAAATCACACCAAGACCTTAGGTTTAAGGCTTGAATGGGTTTTAAGGTAATACCCTCTTAAAGTTGGATTGGTTCAACCTATCCTATAAAAAATAACCAGGTTCTAAGGGACATCAATATCATTGACCTTTCCCACAAGCTTCGTTCGATAGGAGACTGACTCACAACCAAACATAACTCAGGAGTCAAGTCTCAATGAGTGTAGCATCGAGTATCTGCGGACTTTGGGAATATACCAAAGACGGCCATCTCACTACATCCTAATTGCCAAGTTGTTCATTTAAAGGTTCTAAAGTCAGTTGACGCTTCATGACACCATGCAGCGGCCCTGTATTCTCCTTGATTAACTCAAGGGATACCGATACCAACTAAAGTGTCGCATCAACGTAGCCATCGCTTCAACCTTGTCGGTATACCCCAAACAGTTTCCACGATCTATTGCTACTTACCTAACAGGGTTCCCCAGATCCGAGTGTAGGATCTATAATACCCAAACAAATACCCTTAAAAGTAAAGCAATTAGAACAAACAAACAATTCAGAAATGAAATAGACCCTAAGGTAAACCCCAATTTTACACTTTCCCCAACAGAGTCGCCAGTTCTGTGATACATTGGCAGAACCGACTGTTAATACTGGTTAGTGTTTTTGTTCGCAAATGTTGCAGTAAGCAAGAGTCGCCACTGACTTTTCTATTATCCAATTTTAAGGAAAGGGTGAAAAGAACAGAAAAAGACCTTTTACAAGATTTTCTGAGTAAGGGGGGTAGATTATGGGAAGGGAAGGTGTTAGAACCCTTTCCATCTGTGGTTTTCCACGGGCTCTTAGGTACTTGCTCAGTTTGAAAATTGTTTTCGTGTTTGTGTTTTGAAAGATTGTGTTTGCTTTATGGTAACACTTGTATCAGTCCTCAAGAGTGTGATAAAGCGTTTTTGAAAATATTTTTCTGAAAGTGTGTAAGTGTGAATATTTTAGGTTTGAGCAAGTACCTAAGAGTCATCTACCTACTCGAAAAAGGGAGTTCTTTTACTCCTACCCTTTAGATATTGCTATCCTACTATTAGTGAGTAGGTAGCCCTATCGTCGAATGTTGAGGGACTATCAAAAGGGACTCTATGGTCATTGAAGGCAACTTGTAAGGATATCTTAGCATTCGAAGGGGCTGTCATCATATAGGCAACATCGAGGGACAAGATCATTTGTCCTAGCCAACTCGAGGGACGTTTTAGGACCATGATCTTTTATGATGAATTTTATACCGAGGGTCTTCGCTAAGATATCCCTATATTCGAGTGACATGACCATTATTTCCGAGGCAACCAAGTAAGGTATACCCTAAGGGTGCAAGTGTGCAACAATGTGTTTTTTCAATTATGTTTATCTTGCAATTAGCGATATACTGATTAATTGATTCTTGTCACGCACGCCTAAACTTCTAACAATTAAATACAAGCATGTAAAGAAAAGGAAGAAATAAAGTTTTACGCTATTACAGGGCTTTGGCTTAGATACATAAGTAATGAACGAAAAGTAAATATGCGAAGATAAAAAATACCCTAGTTAACAATTTCAAACCAGGCGCAATTACATAAGCGGTAAAAAAATCGTATGGAAAAGATAATAGCGCGCAAGATTAAGATGGGAAAAAGTTCTAAACCCTAAAGAAAAAACCTAATTGCTCATTAAAAATATTTTTGTATTTTTAAAAAATATATATTTGAATTTTAACCTAATTCTCTAATTAATTTTAATTAATGAAATAAGGTTAAAATTTGATTAAATTAATTAAATTGCAAAAAAAAATTTATTAAAAAAAACTCTAAATCCTAATTTATGATTTTCTGATTTTTAATGATTTTTATAAAAAAAATGTTTTTTTGAAATAATTAAGAATAACAAAGGAATTAAATAAATTTAAAAAAAAAAGAAAAGAAGAATGGGCATGAAAGGGGGTGTGAACCCAATCTGGAGGGGGTGTTGTTGAATTTTGGCCAAGCCCAAGTTTGGTTAGGCCACTGCTAGTGCCTGATCCCATGTTGTTATGATATGGAGGTCCATGGTGCGCCTGCAAGTTTGGGGCGCTGGATCTGGACGCTTGGGATCTCATGGCTGAAGAATTAATGGTGTTTGGTGCACGCAGAGGAGTGAGGTCTACTGGATCTGCAAGAAACAAGTTAGAAAATATAAAATGTTGGACCTGGGACTCGAACCCAGGTCCTTCCCTTTGCCAAGCATTTCCTCTACCATCACACCAACCTGTTCATTCATTATATGATATAAACATAAAATAACATAACTCAAATAAATTCCCAGAATTCTTTTTTTATAAAAAGCACGAGCTATTTCATATGGCCCAATCAGGTCATGCCACACCTTCATCTTCTTCATCCATCCTTCATTTTAGCTTGAGGACTTTTACCTACGAACTAAATTCGTCACTAAAACACCTGCAAATTTCAAAAATCTCACACAAGCAATATAAATCCCATTCAAGGTCATGGATCAATTGGGTTTGATACTATGAGCATGATGGTGTCCTTTATTAGGCCCAATTTCACCTGTACATGAAAACCCTAAAACGAACCTTTAAACCCTAACAATGGCAGGTTATCATATATGCATCAAAACTGGAAATTAATCATTCAAACACGTTCTAAAAGCTCAAACAAACAATAATGCATACTCAAAATCTATTTATAACGCATGTATGGTCAAAATTGATTTCAAAAAATAGGATGCAAACCGTGATGATGTACGTGACGATTATGAATGCTTTGATGCTTGGGAATGATGATGTTAGCTTCAGAACGTCCCCAGGAATGGATTTCAAGCATCAAAACCCCTTGAATCTCTCTACAAAGGTCAATCCAATTGCCACTTTTTTGTGAAAAAATTGAAATTTGTTTGTGTATTCTATGCGGCAAAAACCACTTTTTTGTGGCCTGGAAATGTTATCCATATATATGAGAATGCATTAGGTTAACAAAATTGGATAAAATCTTGAATATTTGTGAAAGGAAGATTTGATTTGCAAATTGGACTTTTTTATTTCTAAACATGGCCAAAACATGATTTTTTTTTCTTCCAATCAACCCTTGCACGAAATCTTTACTTGATCATCTGATTCTAGACCTATGATATGATCCTAAAACAAATCTTTGGATTTTATTTCATTATTTCACTATTTTATTTTATTTATTTTAATTTAAATGAATAAAAATTCAAATAAATAAAAACAAATCTCATAAAAATAAATTAATGGATTTAAATATCCTAAACAAATTCATGGATATGCTTGAGATCCAAAACCCATGCCCATTAGTCCAAAAGATCCAATTTGCTCACATTGACTTTTGTGCATTTTCATAAAATTGGTCAACTTTAGCAATGCATATCTTTCTCAATTTTAACCCTATGAGGGTGTTCTTGGACTTTTTAGAGAGATTAGGATATCCTCTAAACAACCATTTTGGTTTCATCTCAATTGGATCTTCCATGTTCATGTAAGTAACTTTGACCCAAAAGGTGTTTTTGTTGAGTTTTTGAAAGGGAATTGGCTTCTCTTCAAAATGAGCCTTGGAGGAAACATTTCTGATAAAGTATGAGAAAGTTATGCTTGGTCAAAGTTTGGTTGACTTTTCCTATTGAAACCCTAATTTTCCCTTTTTGACTTTTGATGAGTTAGGAGCATTTCTTGATGAATCATGATAAACCCTTGATCAAATGATGGATAATTCTTCAAAATATTGATGTTGACCAAAAATCATGAAGTTTGACTTTATTTGGGCCACAATTGACTTTTGACCTAGTATAGTTGATTTCCAAGCATTTGAGCAGTTGACTGAGCAAGCTTATTTCTCAAGGCATGAAATTTGGCATGGATGATCTTGGGGACATATAAGGACAATGGAGAACATTTGGGATCCTTGGGACTCACATATCTTGATTAAAATTGAAACCATAGTTTAGGCATGTTGCCATAGGAAGAGACTTTGTCTGGTCAATTCTTGGTCATCCTTGAGCAATTGAGGACCTCTAGAAGCATGTCTTGAGTGAAAATGGGAGGGAAAATTTTGGGGTACAACATAAGGATTTTGCAATAGTTGGTTCACGATCTTGTATTCACTTCTCTTAATGAGTTTTAAAATCTCATCATCATCAAGATGTGGGTTAAGACCACTAGATCGACCTGTCTCGACCCTTGGTTCAACATTCATCATCGGAATTTTTTCTGGTATAGGTCTTCTAACTTGAACTTCAGGCCTTTTCGATGGTATAACTGCAAAGATACGTTCGCTCCTTGTGACTCGACTCACATCAGCAATATTGACAAAAGATGGCATCGGTGGTATGGGGACTTCTACTCCATTCTCAATCAATGTGGCATTATATTTGTATGGTATGGCTTTGTCTGATTTATAAGGCACGGGACCAGGTGGACAAATGATCAAAGAAGCATCCGATGAAGTCTGACTATCATAAGCAATCTCTATTGGCCCAGGCATGTTAACCTGTGGCATCATTTGGATCTCTGTCGTATGTGATGGTAATGACCCTTTGATCTAACAACTTCTGAATATCTTCTTTCACAATAGGGCAATCATCTTCTACTGATAAAAATTCGCAGACGTCATAATCATGTCGATGTTTAAAGAAGGAAAGTCTACTTAAACTTTGATGCATTCTGATCAGTGAGTCCCTTATGTGCTCAACTTGGTAGACTCAAAACTTTCCAGGACATCCGTGCACCATATTTAACGACGCTGCCCCATGTCGAGGAAATGTATTATCTTAAACATTTGGATTAACATCTTTGAAAAATAAAATACCACTCTTGATTAACCTCTGGACGTCTGCCTTCAAAGAAACACAATTTTCAATATTATGTCTTGCCAAACCTTGGTGATATGCACAAAATTGATCAGCCTTGTACCAAGGATAAGTATTATTTGTTGCAACAGGAGGAGGTTTCGTTGTTATGAAATTCTTCAGGATCAAAGCGGGGAACAACTCGGTGTAAGTCATTGGTATTGCATCAAACTATGGTTTTCTCAGTGAATTGTTCTGATTGTTGAATTGAGGATCCTGTTATCGAGGTTGTTGCTGAAACTGTCATTGTTGAATTGGATATGCTTGATAGGTTGGAGTTACCATTGTTGGGAGGATAGCAGGAGTGACTGCCGCAACGTGTGAATATCCTCTTCGCGGCCTTCCAGGAAAAATTGCACTAACATCTTATTCCCTCCTCTTGGGGAAGACACTTCCAAATTTCTTAACACCATTAGATGTATTATCTTCCTTGGTTAGACGCCCTTCACAGATTCCTTCTTCAAGTCGCATGCCCATGTTCACCATCTCAGTGAAGTCTCTAGGTGCACTCGCAATCATTCTCTCATATTAGAAGGAACCTAATTTTTTTCAGAAAAATCTTCGTCATTTATTTTTCTTCGAGGGGAGGGTAGATTTGAGTGTAAATCTCATTCCACCTTTGGGCATACTCTTTAAAAGATTCTATATCCTTCTGGGACATAGCTCGGAGTTGATCTCGGTTCGGGGCCATGTCATCATTATACTTGTATTGACGAACAAAAGCTTCACTGAGGTCATTGAAGTTGCGGATTCGGGTGCTATCCAAACCCATGTACCATTTCAGGGCGAAACCAGTTAACTTGTCCTATAAGTATTGAATTAATAGCTTATGATCATCAGAATAGGTGGACATCTTCCTCACATACATGGTCAAGTGAATTTGCGGACATGAGTCACCTTTCTATTTTTCAATGTCTGGTGTTGTGCCCCAAAATTTGCCCTCTCGTGTTTTCCAAAGTCTCCCCCCTGCATGGTTGATCATAAACTCTTGCCTAAGGAAAAGGAAAATTTTTGAGTGGTGCTTTAAGTACATTTCGATTTGCATTCTGTCAAGCTCTTTCGATTGGCATTCTGAAAGATCCTTCGATTGGTGTTCTGAAGGAGTCTTTCGATTGGCATTCTGTCAAGCTCATTCGATTGGCATTCTGGACAAGCGCTTTGATTTGCATTCTGGAAGACCCTTCGATTGATGTTTTGAAGGAGCCTTTCGATTGGCATTCTGGACAAGCCTTTCGATTGGCATTATGGATAGGTGCTTCGATTGGCATTATAACAGTGTCCTTCGATTGGAATTCCAAAAAGGTCCATTCGAAGAAGCATTCAAAGGGTCCATTCGAAGAAGCTTTGGAAAGCATTCGAAGGAGGCCATCAACCCATTCGAAAGGGAGCATTCGAAGGAGGCCATCAGCCCATTCGAAAGGGAGCGTTCGAAGGAGGCCATCATCCCATTCGAAAGGGAGCATTCGAAGGCCAGTCATTCAAAATTCAAAAAGGGACAGGATCCCATGTGTTTAGCCAACGTTACAAACTCTCATTCATGGTTTTCAAAACACATAATTAACGTTACAAACTATCATTCATGGCTGTCAAACACATAATCAAGGTCATTTAAACCTTTGTCTTCCTGTCCCCTCCACCCCACTCCTATAAGTACAAGGGCCAGTGACACATTTCAAGGGGTGAACAACACACGAAAAATATACAGAAAAATAGAGAACTTGGAGATACGCTGCCAGTACTTCCAGGAAGCCATACCCAATCCTTGCACAAGCCAAAGCTGCCACCCAGCGAACACCTACACCCTCAGAACTACAGATCGAGGAACCTATGTTGGTAAAAAAGGATCTAATCTCAAACTCATTTTTTAAATTCATTTTGATTGCATATTCATATCATTACTGTTGTTTGTGAATGATTTAATGTGCTACATATAAGCTACATCGCAGAGATGAGATTGTGCCATTGCTTGGGCATAATCTGAGCCTTTCCTTCGAATCCCATGATAAAATAAACCCAGACCCAGATTCAGCAGGAGCGAATAGGGAGGAGATTCGAACCAGAGGGGGTAAAATCCCCCCTGGACCTTTAACATGTGTTTCGTTTTGCAGGAACTACATCATCAGATTCCTGTTCAAAGTTTCGAAGCTCAGCAGTTTAGCTTCGAACTGGACCCAGGACTTCCAGATCGAAGGATGACATGTCCAGATCGAACACCCTCAGAGTGCAGCCCCTCATGCACCTTCGATCCATCCTCTTCACTGGGTCCAAAGACAGTCTGCACCTCTTTCGACCCAGACTTCCAGAATTATTTTTTTTTCTTGTTTTGCTGCCTGGCTCATTTGTACTTTGTTTACTTTGCTTTTGTTTATTTCTTTTAGTTTGTTTTTTTAATCAGCATAAAAAACATAAAAAATAAATAACTTAGAATTAGGATTTAATTTAGTTAATTATTTTAACTTATTTTCTTCAATTTTAAAATTAGTAGACTTATGATTTATTTAAATTCAATCCTTTTCATAAACAAAAAATGCAAAAATATTAGGTATGTTTTAGAGTTAATTTTAATCTTTTTTTGAATTAATTAAATTTGACTTAATTGAACATTTAACATTTCCCCAAAAATAAAATAAAACAACAAAAGTTCGTATTCTTAGGATTTTTTTAGATTCACGCGCGTTTATTTTATTGTAACTGCTTACTGGGATGTAATAGCTTAAACTAAGAACTTTTCCTTTACTGCTTTTATTTCCCCAATTTTTGGACATGTAAATAATCCCCCTCCCCGAAGCTTTGTAATAGCGTAGGATTTACAATTCCCGCACTTTAAATTCCTGTACATATACTGTTTAGATGTATGCTAACTAGGATTGCATGACAAGATTAAACTCCTAACTTAAAATCAACAGTAGCTCACCATGACATGCAAAGATAATATAACTGAAAATTGACATACTTGCACATGCCACTCCTAGGGTACATCTCACTTGGTTGCCTCGAGCGTGGTCATTAAGTATAGGATGTTATAGAGGTCGTCCTTTTGTCTAAAGATCATAAGTTGCCTCGAAATGGTTGCCTCGATAAAAATGATCTAAGACATTAGGATTACCACTAAAGCGTCCTAACATTGCTTTAGTGACCACACGTCCCTAAAATCGAATTGACCCGAAAAACTCCAACGACGGTGCTACCTACTCCTCAATAGTGGGATAGCACTATCTAAAGGACAGTTGCACAGTTTAATTCCTTTTTGAGTAGGTAGATGTTCTTAAGTACTTGCTATCTTTTAAACAAAACAAAACTTTTCGCACTTACACTCTTTTCAAAACAGCAAAATCTTTTCAAAACCCACAATCACAAAGAAAAGCAAACTTTTGAAAACATAGTGAGCAAGTACCTAAGAGCCCGTGGATAACCACGGATAGAAAGGGTGCTAACACCTTCCCTTTCTATAATCTACCTCCCGAACCCGAGAAACATCTCGAAAAGGAATTTGTCTGTGCTTTTGTCCTTTCCTTGTTGGATAAAATAAAAGACGGTGGCGACTCTTGCTTACCGCGACACTTTGCCAAAACAAACGCAAACGCGAACCAGCATTCCAAAACAGTCAGTTCTCGTTCCCACCGATCACATCTGGCACTTTAAACTTAGATGGAATTTTCACGTTTGGGACCAAACTTAAGTCGTGAGCATTTTTCCTGAACAAGTCTTTCCCTTTAAGTTCCCTAATTTCCCTTTGCATCTCTTGAAATTGGTCTTGGAATTCCTCTATCCTATCGAAGATACCTAAACTTTCAGTAGGTTCAGCATGATAAATGGGTTCGTTTGTATATGGAATAGTGTGAACCATAGGAGCAGAAGTAGTCATTACAGGTGGAGGGAAAGATACCATAAGCTGGATCACAGGTTGCACAGTAGTCATCTCAGGTTGAGGAAAAGATTAAACAGGTTGAATCATGGGTTGTATAGTAGGCTGGTACCCTTCTGGGGTGAAATTGTAAGGCATACCCCATGGAAAACCTTTTGGCATTTGATGTTGCAGAGGGTTAACTTGAGCCAAAGAGGCTAGAGCAGTGACGATCTCGGAAACCATAACCGTTTGAGGTTGAGCTTCAGTGGCCAAAGTTGATGGCTGATTCTGAGCAGCCATCAAGCTTTCCACCAAAGCGGTTGATTTTTCCATTCCAGTACGAAAAGTAGTAACCTCCTCGCGAAGCTCATGGTTTTCTTGCTCTAGATCTTCCATTCTCTTTCGAAGATTGACTCGAGTATTATACTGGTGAAACAGCTTGATGATCTACAGAGTGGAAAAAGAATCAAGAATAAGACTCTAGAAAACATGTAAGATTTAATTTTGAATGATGCATGATATGTGATGCAAATGATTATTTATTTTGATATTTTTTCATGAAACTTTAAAACTTTGATAACTTTGCACACATCAATGGTAAAGAACTTTGGAACAACAAATCTCATTTCATTAATAAAAGACAGGAAATTACAACTTTGGAACAAAAAGCCCTTTAAAAGGTTTTATAAAATGGCATAAGCAATAAAAGCTAGGGACTACAATCACTCAGAATCATCGTCAGTTGAAGGACCAAATTCTACTTGTAACTTGAGCTTCCTAATATTCTTCTCATAGAAGTCTTCCATCTTTGTCTTCTCGGCTACCAGCTGATCAACAAATTTCTTCCATGGACTTGGAACAGGAGTAACGCCTACCAAATTTTCATTCTTCCTCTTCTTTTCCTTAGCATATTTCTTGAGAAATGCGTCTTTCTGACAAAGCTTCTCATCATGATCAATAAACCAACCATATTGAATGAATAACATATCCTCCTTCTCCTTCAGCTGTCAAGTCACGACCCTGTTTTCGTATTCAGACATACTAAATTTTCCTTCCAAGCATATTTTTCAGACTCCATTCTAGCCAGATTTTCCTGATACTCTTCTAGGTTCTCAATAGGAATGGCAGTAGATGATTAGGTAGCAACAAGGAATAAAGGTTTCTCGGAATAATAAGGAATATTGAGAACATAAGCCCTAGCACGAACCCATTGAAGGTAAGGCTCCAAAGAAACAATACCTATATGTCCTAACATGTCCTTTCCCTTTCTATGGACGTGGCGCCAAGCCCTTTCAATCTTCCCCTTAGCTTCTTTGTGATCCTTTCCTTCTTGGAGAAAGAAACCACTAAAATGAATGTTATTTTGCTTGTCCTTCATTTGGTATCCAAACTGGCGGCACGCAAGAACATGATTGTAGTTAATTCCTCCCCTCATACCAAGAATAGGCGCATTGGGAAAAACACCACAACTATTAATGATCTTCACATCATAATAAACTTGATTGTACCAATCTATGTCGGAATGGGTAAGAGCCATAATTTGTGGCGCCCATCGTGGCTCCTTTTTGAGATCCCAAAAAACATCAGACCTAGTTAAATGGGAAACATACCACTAGTATAACAATGGTGCAAAACAGATAATCTTCCTACCTTGGTAGGAATTCCGAAGATGGTTGAATAGAAGGTATCTCCTAGCAGCGTAGGGACTAGTTTTCCAATCAAAAAGATTCTAATGGCACTGATATCCACAAACTTATCGATGTTAGGGAACAAAAACAACTCATAAGCCAGCAAAGTAAAGACAGCTTCAAAGGCGATAACATTATTTATCTCGGCGAAGTAACAAGCTTTCTTCAATAAAAACTGGGCAGCTAAGCCTCAGATTCCTCCCTTAGTAGTCATGTTATCTTCTATCTCATAATTCCTCAAGTGGGTAACTATTTCTATCTCATGAGATTTGGGTTCCACTTCTAAACTGGATAAAGGAACACGGTCGGTGATTGGTAAACCAAGTATATAATAATACTCTTCTAAAGTGGGCATCAACTGGTAATCAGGAAAAGTGAAGCATTGATACAATGGGTCATAGGACTGGACCAACATAGTAAGGATACCTTGCATCATCTTGCTCTTCATAAGAGGAATAATAGATCCATATTTATTTCGAAAGTCCATGAGGTTCTCAATCTTAGGAATCAAACTCTTCAACTCTTCAATCTTAGGTTCCTTGAAACTATAACTCTGAGTGTTTCTTTTTCTAAAATCCATAGTAAAAGCACCTAAGATGTTTGTAAAAATCATTCTTAAGTTCCTTGATAAACATGTTTAAATAATGCTTATGGATGCATGAATTAATGATAATGCAACAATTATACATAAGTTCACAAACATGGGGGTTCAAAGGTTCAACGCTACGAGCATGGAGTTAAAGGTAAAGCCCACCCCCAAAGCATGTACTAAAGGTTTAATCACACCTGTAAAACAAGGTTCTAAAAGTTCCCAGAGTCTACGATCCTCCTTCGAATATTATCAACGTCTAGATTACTCGGTAATTAGCAATATTCTCAAGAAAAACTCGTCTGAGTGCAGCATCACTTGACAACTACTTCCGGAATACTCTGTTATAGTCTCCGCACTACACCAAAGAGGCCAAGATGGGATAAGGGTTCTACGGTTCTCAGGTTTTTAGGCTCCCAGGTTAAAAGCAATAACTTCTTCCCGATTACTCGGTAAACGAATAGTACAGCCAAAGTGATTTCCACGGAGTGGGGGATCTCATGCCTCCTTCTTCGGGATTACTCCCTCAAAGTTAACATGACTATACTACATATCCTATTCTTAAGTGTAACTTAGTCCGGGTATATGACTTGTCCTTTGTAAATATCATCAACACCCAAATAACAACAAAGTATAACATATAATCAAACAAGCAAGCAAATAAAAAACAGATACAACAAATTAGGCCTAACCCACTTAGGGATGGACCATCAAGAGGTCAATCTGTCCCCAACAGAGTCTTCAATTCTGTAGAGATAAAAAATGTAGCGGGAGAAATCGGAGATCAAGCTATTAATTAACTCGACTCACAAAAGCAAGAGTCTCCACCACGCTTTATCATTTCCAAGGGAAAAGGGCAAAGAGCAAAATAAAACCCTTAAATATACAATGTAAAGTAATACTTAAAAGTAATGAAAATACAATGCGGTTTTTGAAAGAGATCTATAGTTCAGGGGTTGGTTATGTAATGGGAAGATATTAGCATCCAATGCATCTACCATACTCTGCATAAAGCTTTTGAAATATCTGTTTTTGGCTAAAATTTGTTTGTTTAATTAAAATGGTTTGTTTTAATAAAATGGTTTGTTTTGGTTAAAATGGCTGTGTATGAGATTTTGAAGATACGACGACCTAGTGTCGAAGTTTTGACTTAAAAGGTGTGAGTTTTAAAATTGAGTTTCTTAGGAGAATTAACTTATGTTTAGAAAAAATGGTAAAAACAAAATGAATGAATGGACTCGCACAATCGGATAAGATGTATTTGTGACATGAAGTCAACAAAGTTAAAACAATTCCCTTGGATTTGAGACGGACGAAAGATATAAAGATCAATCGATCGAGAATAAAGTTAATTAAACTAACAATTTAACGATTAAGTAAATAACAAAATTATACTAGCATGCATTTTCAAAAATTAAATAAAAGATTAGTTTATAAGCATGTATTTAAATAAATAAAATTTAAATAAAAAATAATTCATTAGCATGTATTGGAATAATTAAATAAAATAGCAAAATTAAACAAAGACTAATTTGATAATATGTTTTTTTTTGTATTTAAGGGATAATTATATAATGAACTAAATTAATATTCATTATCATATATTTAATAAAAAGGGAATAATGGCTAAATGAACTAAAAAAAACAAAAATACCCTAGCAGGGGTTGAACCCAGGTTCTCTAGGTTACTGCAAACACGCCTTGCTAACTGAACTATACTGTTTATTTGTTATATCTTTGATTCTATTAATAAAAAAAGGTGAATAAGATTATGAAATTTGGCCAACAAGCCCAATAGGCTGACTTGGTTGGAAAAAAGAACAAAGGAAAAGTTGGTAACCCAAACAATGTGATAGAGGCGTCGCTGATTGGTTGTCTTGGGAAGGGACATGTTCAGATTCATTATTATTATTGTTCCAGTAAAAAAATTAGAAGAAAATTGAAACAGCAACAAAAAAGCGATCTTTTCCCTCTCTCCGTTATCGAGACCTTCTCTTTCTATCCTTCTCTAACCTATGTTCATCTTGTCTTGATGACCATAATCATCATCAGAATCAAAACAACTCAATCAGACTATCATCGATAAAATGATCCATCACAATTTGAATAAACCTCTCCCTACCTGATTCAATCGGCGGAACATCGTCAATGGTTATGATATCAAAAAGTCCTATAGAAGATTCGCTTGCTTCGAGACTAGACCGATCTTCGTCGACTTCTACACTGTGTAGTGGTAAACAGTTCATGTGGGATTCATTCATGCAGTCGACAGAGGCATCGTGGTCGTTGGAAGCGGAGATGCCGTCGATGGCGGAGGCGGTGATTCTAGCATCGACGACGTTCAGGACGTGGAGAGGGCTGGATTGCAGATGCTTGGGTGTTTAAAGCAGGTTTGCTAAAGTGTTTTTTATGAATTTTTTTGTGTAATTTCTGTCGGTGTTGTTGTTTCAGTAGAATGTTAGAATGTTGTTTTTGTGTTTTTTTTATTATCGGTTATGTTGATGTTGCTGCTTAAACTGGTTAAAGAAAGCTGATTTGTGAGTAGGGAAAAAACAGTTGAGTTCAATGTTGGATTGGCATATCGGGAGAAGAACTCTCTGTAGAAAAGAGGTCATCACGATTTGATGGATTTAATGGCTTCATTCGACCAGAGTGGCTAAGGCTGTTAGAATTCAAATGGTGTGGAGAGAGGCATGCCAACTCGTTGATGAGTTGTTGTTGTTAACCATAATCGGATAAAATGTCAAATTCATCCATATGAATATCTCTATAATTGAGTAAAGATCTCAACCGACTGGACTGGAGATTACTTCCCGGAAGATGCAATGCATGAATGTTTGGTTTGTAATAGGTTGATGGAGTGTGGGGAGTATGTGTGACTTTGACATAAATTTTGTAGGATATTTGTTGGTTTTTTGAATGGTTTAAGAGGAGTTTTAATAGAGATTTGATATGAGAGTTGTGGGTAGTGAAGTTAAGGGGTGACCAGTGGTTTTGAGGGAGATGATGTTGTTCGAGAGAATTGAGCAGAGGTTTGAGTGATTTGTCTAAGGGTTTGGAGATTAACAAACAGAAGCTAGGACGAGGGAGTGTTTGAGCAGAGAAATTTGAAGGTATATTTTTTTCTTTTTGAATTTATGTTATTATCGTGTATTTCTGTCTACACTTATTATTATCAATACTTCCTTTAAACATTATAAATATCAACAAATGCAACAACTCAAAAAAATACAGCAAATAAGGTATGATAAAGCAAGCTTTCGCATGACATAAAAGTAGTGTAAAGAGAAGATTCAAACATGTGAATGATAAAGTTATGTAGAAGTAAATAGGGAAGAAAAAACAGCTATTGGAGCTTCAAGGGAAGGTAAGCTCAAATACTTTCTTCTTCTTCCGTTGCTATGTTACTAGTATTGAATGGTGAGGACTGTTGTGAGTAGTAATGAATTTCTGAACAAAGTTCTTTGTGTTTCTATCTTCTTCTCTCTATTCTTCTCTCAAATTTTCTTAATGTTTTTCTGATTTCTTCCCTTTCTCCTCCTTGTACAAGGTCCCTTTTATAGGCATATTGGAGTAAGATTTTGAGGTAAAATTGATATGTTTTTTGAGTTGTTTTGGCCTGCTGGTTTTTTCTTTTTGATTTAAGGTTATTGTATGTCCATTTATGTGCAATGTTTGGATTGACATGGCCTGGTTATGTTCAGATTTTTGCAGGTTGTTTTGACATAGGTTTGACAGGTTGGTAGCAGAATCTTGGCAGCATATGGGACTGTTATGGTTTGCTGTTTTTTTGGATTGTTTTGTAGCATTTTACAACACTTTTTGGGACTATTTTGCTGCATTTTTGGGCATCATTTGGGACTGTTTTGCTGCTGAATCAAGGCAGGAAAATATGGGCAGCAACATTATATTGGGCTGGAATTTTAGGACATTAGAAATAATAGTTTGTACAAACTTGTAATTCCTTGTAACTTTGTAGTGGTAAATCCAAATAAAATTGTAACATGAATGAAAACTTGTTCTTCAATATAATTCTCTCAATTCTTTTGTAACTGTAAACATTTGAATCATTTCATTCATTTTTTAGAGGATGGTTTTTGGGAAAGTTTTTGCTCCCAACTCCATCAACCTTCAATTTTGTTAAGATTAGCTTAGAAAACAACTATGGAGCTTGCATACGGATGATCCGGGGTAGATTGCTCTTCGATCGGCGCTGACAAATTGGAAGATTTGCGGTTTATTTCTCTTTTTCTTTGTGTATTCTCTTTTGGTTGGGTTTGTACATGTATTTGCTTTGATCTTATGTATATTTGTCTCCATTGGCGTTATATAAAACTTTCTTTATAAATCTTTATCGATTGTTATCCTTGATTATTGCTCTGTGCTAGGGATTTGAGTTGCTATAGACATATACTACTTAGATTCTTATCTAGGATGATCATCTAATAGTGTCTGAATTCTATAGATTGATTTAGCACTGTTATTCACTTAGGGTGGCTGTGATTAATTCCTCTATGTTTTTTGTGTCTCTCTGAGAGATCGTCGACACAAGCGATCACAATTAACTTCTGCGTTGTTGAGGTGGTTGAGAGATCGCTACCGAGGAGATGTAGTCAGCCTCTCAATTTGGGTTAGAAATGACTTAGGTTGTGAGTGACATGTGATGAAATTGATGAATATCGTAGGTTTAGTATAACAGGTTGACAAGTTTAAGTTTGTGAGAAGTAGTATATATGCATGCTAGATAAGTTACTCCTTTTCCTTTTTATACATTTATTTTCTATTGATACTTTTACTTTCAAACCATTTATTCCAAAATCATTAACAAGAGATTTGTCGAACAGAGAATCAACGACCAATATCTATGGACATGATACAATATAACCTATATCACCTGGTAAAAAAAATACTTTACTTTTTGCTTGTCGCTTTACCGCATCAACAAAATGGCGCCGTTGCCGGAGATTAGTTTTACTGTTTTGCATTGCAATAGTTTCTTTGTTTTTGAGTTTTGTAATTAATGTATATGTTGTATAGAATGTGTACATAAACTTGTCTATTTTTACTTGTACATGTTTTGTGTTTACTTTCCATACTCGCGCATATATGTGTTTTCTTTATTTTCACGTATTATTGTGAATTGTCTCGTTTTAGAAATATTTGTTGTATGGATGTTAGGACACATTCTTTAGGTTTGCACATTGTGAAAATTCCATGGCATGATGAGTCAAGGTTACTAGCTCGCACAATAAAGGCGTGGAGCTTACGATATAAAACAAGCATATTTTGTTTGTATTCGTTTTTGTTATGTGTTGACTTGTGTCTTAAACATGTTGAAATAAGACTTGTTTTAAATTCTCAATTTTTCACATTTCAACTTTTTTAATTCATTTTCACCTGTTTGTTTTGTTATGTCAATTTGTGTTTTTCCGCAAGCTTGTAGTGTTTAACTTGTGGAAGTGTGTTTCTTAGTGTTGTAAATATTGTAATTGTAGTAAATTAAGTGTGTAGGGTGATTGTGGAGGTTATTGCTGCTGCACTGCTGTTGCTGTCCTGTTTTTCTGCAACTGGTGTAGCGTGCTAAGTGCGGTTTAGGATGCTTAGTGCGCTCTCCCGGGCTGCGCTAGTGAATTTTTTTTAGTGTTCACTTAGCCATCCTTTTTCCCGCTTTCACGAAGGCCTTGTATTAGTAAATAAAATTATTATTATTTTTCTAATTCTATTGTGTTTGTCTTTGATCTTGTTGTGAATAACTTGAGGATATTGAGGTGATTTGTCAAATTTTATAATTTCGACTTGTGAATGCGTGGTAATGATTTTGTTAAAGTTTTGTACATGGTCAAGGTATGTGTTTATTGCTTTCTATACTTTAGCATATTCATGATACTTAAACTTTTTACAATTTTTATCCCATTCATTCTTTTTAAGACTTGTTCATTTATGAATCACTTTAGTTCCTACCCTTTTTGAGAGGTAGCTTTCCATTGTTCACATATGTTGGAGACCACAATTCTTGTTTTAATTGGATTTTATTATGTATAATCTTTTGTTTGTGTTGATTTTATGAAAGTCTGAACATGATCAAGGCATTTTTTTGTTCCATTTTGAGCACAACTACCTTGGCCAAGTAGTCAATTCACCTTGCGAGTGTGTGATTATTAGTAACCCCTTTTGACCCTTTTTGTTGATATCAATGTTGTTTTTGCTAAATCCTTATCTATGAGCATTTAGTTCATCTTTTTGTATGGATATTGATTCTTTTGTTTTCTTGAACTCTCAACTATGATTTGTAGTTTGAATTTTTACCTTGCCTTAGGAAGTAGGGAGTATTCACATTATGATGATGGTTGAATTCAAGTTGGGGAGATGAATGTTTTTGTGCTTATGTTGTGATTTCTATGAGGTTGTGATAGAAAATAATAATAAAAAATGTGAGAAAAGAAAAAGAAAAAAATGTGAAAAAGAAGTGAAAAGAAAAAGAAAGAAAAAATTGAAAAAGTCTTTGAAAAAGAAAAAGAAAAAAGAGTTCGAATAATTGTGCTAATAAGTGATGTGTGTTGGTTCGAAATTTGGAATGAAGAAGAAGTTTGATTTAAATTATTTCGCTTGAGACTTTGTGAGATGATCACTCCCTTAGGTTTAGGAAAGTTTTTGTTTCAATTAGCTTTAGGATTTATCCCGTGTTTGCTAACCGAGCCATATTACAACCTTGAAAAGCCCTTGAGATTCTTGGCTTTGTATTTTTAATATGATTTTTGGATGAATGCATAATTTAGTCTTTTGTTTGCAAGATTGTGGATGAGTGAAAATATCAAACTTTGTGTGTTTTTCATCTACCGATGGTTGTTTTTGCTAGGTATGATTCATTTATTAACTAGTGTTATTTTAGAATGATTGGCATGTTCTTTATATTTAGCATTTGTTTCATGTTTATGTTATCATCGTAGTTTAGTGGTAGGTATGTTTCTTCGTGTGTACCGTTTTTCATTTGAACCATTGGATTTGTTTTCCGTTTTCAAAACTTGTTGATTCATGATTATTTGGTTTATTACTTTTGGTTCTCTGAGTTGTTGGGCTTTGTTTGAGGACAAACAAGTTCAAGTTGGGGAGAGTTTGATAAGTGCAAATTGTAGCTATTTTTGTATATACTTTTTGTTGCACTTATCGACTTTTTGTTGTTAATATTATTGAAGAAACCCGAATATTGGGTAAATTCCTTTATTTTGTGTTTATTTGTGGTTTTGTGTACATAATGTACCATTTGATATTTTTCCATTCATTTTGTAGGTATTTGTTTCATTTTGGAGCATTGAGGAATAAGGTGTCGAAGAGACAGCTCCAGATGCGTGTTTTCGGATTAAAAGACCAGTTTTGGGAAGTTCTATCCAGGAGAGCCCGCTGAGTGCATTTTGTATCACACTTCTTGAATTTTTTCTTTTTTTGAAGAAGCATTGTTTTGAAGCTCGCTTAGCGTGAATAACGTTCTTAGCACGGTTTAGGTCGGTTTGATGTGTAAATTAAGGAAGTCATGCTTAGCATGCCCGACCCGTTTAGCGCGGTCTGCTAAGATTTATTTTATAACTTCATTTCATTAATTTATTATAGAATGGTTTTAGGGAAAGTTTTTGCTCCCAACTCTGTCAACCTTCAATTTTGTTAGGATTAGCTTAGAAAACAATTGTGGAGCTTGCATACAGATGATCCGAAGTGGTTTTCTCTTTGGTCGACGTTGACAAATCGGAAAATTTGCAGTTCATTTCTCTTTTTCTTTGTGTATTCTCTTTTGGTTGGGTTTTTACATGTATTTACTTTGATCTTATGTATATTTTTCTCCCTTGGCGTTATATAAAACTTGCTTTACAAATCTTTTTCGATTGTTATCCTTGATTTTTTCTTTATGCTAGGGATTTGAGTTGCTATAGACATATACTGCTTAGATTTTTATATAGGATGATTATCTAATAGTGTATGAATTCTAGAGATTAATTTAGCATTGTTATTCAATTAGGGTGTCTGTGATTAATGCCTATATGTTGTTTATGTCACTCTAAGAGATCGTCGATGCAAGCGAGCACGGTTAACTTCTATGTTGTTGAGGTTGTTCAGAGATCACTACCGAGGTGATGTAGTTGGCCTCTCAATTTGGGTTAGAAATGACTTAGGTTATGAGTGACATGTGATGACATTGATGAATATCGTAGTTTTAGTATAACAGGTCGATAAGTTTATGTATGTGATAAGTAATATATATGCATGCTTGATAAGTTATTCCTTTTTTCTTTTTATACATTTATTTTATGTTGATACTTTTACTTTCAACCCATTTATCCCCAAACTCATTAGCAAGAGATTTGTCGAACGGGGAATCAATATCCAATCTATGTGGACACAATATGATATAAACTATATCACTCAGTAAAAATAATACTTTACTTTTTGCTTGCCACTATATCGCATCAACACTAACCAAACTTTTCACTGCAACTTTCGCTTAGAGAAATATTTGCAATTCTGGTTATCAGATCCCAGATGTCCTAAGAGATGTTGAGACACCGGATCCAACTTCACACACAAAAGTAAGATGTATTGGCAAATAAAACGGTGCTGAAAGTAAATAACATAAGATATGTTTATCCAATTCAGAACAACCTTCCTACTCAGGGGGTTACCAAGCCAGGGACGAAACTAACTATATAGTATTAATTTTTAGACCTTACCGTAAACCTCCAATTTAAAGCCTACACACTTAATTACTACCCTTTGCTTAACTTCTACCTAAGACTCACCTAGGTATGAGGCCCTCCTCAAATCCCTCATCAATTACAATCAGCAATTGGAGCAACTATAAACACAAGTAGAGAATAAACACCAGAGGCTATACTTCCAAAAACACACAAGTCTCAATGCTTAAAAGCTTACGAGAATTGACACACAATATGTTAAATGCTTAAAATCTTATGACCATCTAACAGAGAACTTACAGCCCAATAATAAGGATTCAAAAAAACCCTAACACAAATACATCTGTAAGTTCCACCTAATACTAGGTATACACTAGTCTATTTATAACATTATTCAGGACTGGGTTGGGCTTCAAAACCGCAGCAATGAGACTGCACAAAGTCTGCAAAAACTCCTCCAAGAAAATAGCTCTTCAATCATTAGTTTCCTAAAAAAAGTCTCCATATTTAGAAACTAATCAAATCTTTGAAAAACAACACCAAATATTCGAATTTGTCAATCTTAGACGCCACATAAACTAACTAAATATTCCCTGAATATTCAGTAGCTAAAAAATTAGCTGAACCATAACTACCAGCTTGTTGCAGATGCAATGTCCTATCTCCTTGTTGGGACATCTTACTCGACATGTTTAAAACAGAATGTTTAAACATCTTGTTCAACATGTTATTTCCAAAATGGTTTTACCAAAATGTAAGCCAAACATAATTTCAGAGAAATAACAATCTCCCCCTTTGGCACATTTTGGCTAAAACACCCAAACACCCTTGAACAATGAAGTATGCTTGAAAATAAATCAAACATACACATCAGAGGTACAACAACGAAAAAAATATATGCAAGGTTAGCAGCATAGAAATTAGCAGCACACACATCAAATAGTTAGTAGTTAGTTGAACTACTAACATAACTGCACCAAAAAAATAGAAAATCTAAGTTCTCACACCATGATGTCGAGACATCATGTCTGACATCTCCTTAGAACAGCAGGATCTCCCCCTCAATACCTGCTATCATAAAAACAGAGAATCATAATTCTCCTCCTCAGCAGAAGCACCAGCTAGTGCCTTCAGCACCCTCAATATCATACTACTCCCCCTTTTTAGCCATAATATGACAAAGGTAAGTAGACAATATTAGTAACAAAAATTTAAGCACCTACAGTTTTAGAAGCAGGGTGAAAAAACTTAAAAATATCTTGGTCATTTAGCCCTTACATAATCATAAACCAAAATAAACAGAATCATAAGATGAATCCAAGAAAAATCCCAAGACCAACTGTCCTGCATTATAATCTTCTCTTTTCTAGAAAGCGCTGGAAAAGGTTCATTAGGTGCAACACCATACTTAGTAACCTTAACACAAGATGCAACAACAACAGTAATTTTTATAGCTCTTCATAGATACAAATCCCAAGTCTCCATATTAGGTTCTCGTACTTAGCACCATCCAGAGTTTTTGTAAAGATATCAACAAGTTGATTCTTAGTATTGACATGCTCAAGGATAATGATTTTGTCCTCCATAAGTTCTCTGATGGAGTGATGTCTGATGTCATTGTGCTTGGTCCTACTATGCTAAATACAATTTTTGGAAATATTTATAGCACTCAAATAATCTCAAAACAATGTCATAGCATCTTGTGTGACATTGTATTCAGACAACATTTACTTCATCCATACTAGTTGAGAGTAACTGCTTCCTGCTGCAACGTACTCAGCTTCAACTATAGAAAGAGGAACACAATTTTGTTTCTTACTGAACCAATATATCAAGTTGTTTCCTATAAAGAAACATCCTTATGAGGTACTCTTTCTATCATCATCACTTCCATCCTAATCAGCATCACAAAATCCCACCAATGAGGAATTTGTATCATGGTAGAACAATATACCATGGTCACATTTTCCATTTACATACTTCAAAATACTTTTAACTTGGTTAATGTGACTTACCTTAGGTTCTGCTTGTTATCTTGCGCATACACCAACAACAAATATGATGTCTGGTCTGCTAGTAGTAAGATATAGAAGACTGCCAATCATGCTTCTATACAAACTTTGATCTACACTAACTCCTTTTTCATCTTTGGGTAACTTCAGGTGTGTAGGAGCATGAGTCCTCTTACGGCTTTCATTTTTCAACCCAAACTTCTTCATAATATTTCTTGCATATTTTCTCTGACAGGGAAAAATGGAGTCTTCCATTTTCTTGACTTGCAACCCAAGGAAGTAAGTCAGTTCACCTGCCAAACTCATCTCAAATTCAGATTGCATCTGTCTGATAAACTGTTGGACCATTTCATCCGACATTCCCCCAAACACAATTTCATACATATAGATCTAAGCTATCAACAACTTTCTAACATAATCTTTGACAAAGAGTGTTTTGTCAATTCCACCCTTTGTATATCCATGACTTACTAGAAAATCAATCAATCTTTCATACCAAGCTCTTGGAGCTTGTTTCAGTCCATACATGGTCTTCTTCAGCCTGAACACATGATCTAGAAAGGAAGGATCAATAATCCCTTTCATTTGTTCATCATAAACCTGTTTGTTCAAGTACCCATTTAGAAAGGCACTCTTGACATGCATCTGATATAGCTTGAACTTTAGATGACAAGCTACACCAAGAAACAATCCGATGGACTCCAAGCGAGCCACATGAGAAAATGTTTCATCAAAGTATTCCCTCAATTTGAATGTACCCTTGAGTAACCAGTCTGGCTTTATTTCTGATGATATATCCTTGTTCATCTGTCTTGTTCTTTTACACCCATTTTGTCCCAATGATATTCATCCATTCAAGTCTTGGTACCAAATCCCAGATTTCATTTCTTTTGAGCTGATTAAGCTAATCTTGCATAGCATTGATCCAGAATTCATCAATTAAAGCTTCCTTCACATATTTAGGCTCAATATTTGACACAAAACAAGCATTTGATACAATCTCCCTTGATCTGGTAACTACTCCTTGTCTAGGATTTCCTGTTATCAACTCCTTAGGATGATCCTTTTGAATTCTAATAGACGGTCCTTTCTTAGTCACCTAAGGTTCTTCCACTTCGGAATCAACAATTGAACTTGCAACATATGTGGAAGATGTTGTGTCATTTTCTTCAGCAATCACACATTCTATAGGAATAGTTGTATCAACTTCTTCTGGGACATCATGATCTTTAGTTGAGTCATCAATAATTACATTTAACGACTCCATCATCACCTTGGTTCTGGAGTTGAATACTCTATAGGCTTTACTATTTGTAGAGTATCCTAGAAAAATTCCTTCATCACTATTAGCGTCCAAATTACCTATTGGCTCGCGGTCAGTGAGAATATAACATTTACTTCCAAAGACATGGAAGTATTTGAAGGTTGGCTTTCTTCCTCTCCATAATTCATACAGAGTAACTGAAGTTCCAATTCTAATTGTTACCCTATTGGGAATATAGCACGCAGTGTTCATGGCTTCATCCCAAAAGTAAAGAGGTAATTTCTTAGCATGAATCATAACTCTGGCACACTCTTGAATGGTCCTATTCTTCCTCTCAACCACACCATTTAGTTGAGGAGTTATAGGTGAGGAAAACTCACGACTAATCCATTCATATGAACAAAATTCTTCAAATTTACTGTTCTCAAATTCCCTCTCGTGGTCACTTCTAATTCTGATGACACCACAACCTTTTTTATCTTTGAACCTTGTGAAATAGTTCCATGAATACTTGAAACACCTCAGATTTCTCTTTGATGAACTTCAACCAAGTGAATCTTGATTAGTCATTAACAACAACATATGCATACCTTTTTCCTCCAAGACTTTCCATCAGCATAGGTCCCATCAAGTCCATGTGAAGCATCTTTAGAACTCTTGAAGTGACAAGATGTTTAATCTTCTTATGGGACATCTTTGTCTGCTTCTCGATTTGACACTCACCACAAATTCTCCCTTCATCAATCTTTAGCTTGGAAATATCTCTAATAGCTTCCTTTGATAAGATTTTCTTCATACCCTTCAGATGTATATGTCCAAGCTTTTGATGTCATATGTTTACTTCATCATCTTTTGAAAACAATCATGTTGAGGGACATTCTAGAGATTTTCATAGGTAGCAGTTGTCCTATGACCTGGTTCCCGACAAGACCATTTCATTTTTATCATTTTTAATCAGGCATTTGGATTGAGTAAAGTTAACTTTGAGACATTGACCACAAAGTTGATTGATACTTATCAGATTTGTTGTTAGCCCTTTCACAAATAAAATATTATCTAGACTAGGTTGTCCACCATAATCTACCTTTCTCACACCTTTGATTTCACGTTTCGACCAATCTCCAAAAGTGACATAGCTAGTGGCACGTTGTCTAATGTCCACAAGGAATTTCTTAATACCATACATGTGTCTGGAACAACCACTGTCAAAATACCAATCTTCTCTAGTTGAGGCTTTGAATGAGGTGTAAGTTATGAGTCCATATGAGTCATGATGAGGAGCAACTTTTGACCTGGCCTTAGTATTAACATTCTTCCCTCTGTAAAGAATCCTATGGTGGGAATAGCCATATATTTGGTGGCAGGAGGATTTCGTATGACCAAGCAATCCATAATGGTGACATTTCCATGGATGATACATGGGACTATAATATCTTCCCTGATGTCTCAGGTGATGTTGAGACATGTGCTTTTACATCTTTTGTGGAACAAACTCCATAAATTTCTTGTGGCTCTTCTTAGCTTGATTATTATAACCATAACCCCTAATATTTCCAACATTATTCCCAGTCTAAAGGATCTCATTTAGCATAGCAGTGCCATTGTTTCGCATTTTCACATATTTGGTCATATATCGTCAAATTTTGAACTTTGCAATATTACCTCCTCTCTAAGATTTGTAATGATAGATAGGTGATCTTCTTTTTGTGCCTCAAGTTTAGAAATAAGTATCTTTTTTTCCAATATTCTTTTACCCATTCTCTAATTTTTTAGGCACATCTCTGTGAATCCAGTAGTCAGTTCACTAACTGTGATTTCTCCAAAATATGATTCTTTATCAAAAGCACATGATTCTTGACCAGATCCACAAATTCCAGTCAAGGCAGGCACCTGCTTGACTGAATTTTCTTCATGATCACTTTCTGATTCCCCATCAGACCATCACACATATAAATTCATTCTCTACTTTTTAAGATAGGTGGAACATTAAGTTCTTATGTGTCCATATCCCTCACATTCATGACATTGAACACCTTTCCCTTAGCTTTACTTTTCTTCAAATCATAACTTTCTTTCCAGTTCCTACTTTTGGTTTATGTCGTATGACATATTCTTAGCACCCAACCTGGACTTTCTCAGCACCCTGCTAAATTGCCTTCCCAACTGCACGAGATCCTCAAATATTCCTTTTAAGTTCATGTTTCCTTTATCCTCTGAGTCTTGAGCCCTATAAGAAAAAGCTATTCTCTTAATCTTTTCATATATTTCATTGATAGCAGACTCAAAAGTATTAAGTGAACTTACAAGCCCATCTACTACCATAGTGCTTAAATCTTTGAATTCATCAATATCAATTAGCTTCATGTCAAATCTCTTGGGAAGAGATCTAAGCATATTTTTAACCATCTTCTCCTCTGATATCTTCTCTCCCAGGTATTCTAAGTCATTAGCAATATCCAGGGCAGTCATGTGAAAGTCTTCGATACTTTCATCCCCATTCATCTTCAAGTTCTTAATTTTGGTGGAGAGAAGCTGAAGCTTTGCCAACTTAACCTTATGATTTTCTACATGCACATTTCTCAAGGTCTCCCACGCCACTTTTGCATGTCTGCAATTCTTTATCAACTTGAAAAGATTCTTATTAACTCCATTGAATATGGCATTCAATGCTTTGGAGTTTCCTTGAGATGAAGCCTCATTATTATCATCCTAGTCTTCTTCAAGCTTTAGCATATTAGTGGCCTTCCCTTGAGCATCCACAACCTTCGGTGAATCCCAACCTTTGACAATATTTTTCCAAGCCTTGTCACCCAAAGACTTTATAAAGGTTTCCGTACGAGGTTTCCAACTATCATAGTTGGTACCATCCAGAATCAGTATTTTAACCACAGTTCTACCATCCTTGTCTATTTCACCAGAAAGTAACTTCCCTGAATATCACCCAGAGTCAGAGCAGGATGCCTACTCTAATACCAATTGAAATGATGGTTATCATATCTCGGATTTCCTAAGAGGTGTCAATACAACGGATCTGACTTCACACACAACAACAAGATGTATTGGAAAATAAAACAGTGCTGAAAGTAAATAACACAAGATATGTTTACCCACTTCGAAACAACCTTCCTACTCTAGGGGATACCAGGCCAGGGACGAAATTAACTAGATAGTATCAATTTGTAGACCTTACATCAAACCTCCAGTTTACAGTCTATGCATAAAATCACTACCCTTTTCTTAACTTTTACCTAAGACTCACCTAGCTATGAGGCCCTCCTCAAATCCCTCTTCAATTACACTCAGCAATTGGAGAAACTCTAAACACAAGTAGAGAATAAACATTGGAATCTATACTTCCAAAAACATGCAACATTTAATGCTTAAAAGCTTATGAGAATTGACACACAATATGTTCAATGCTTAAAAGCTTGTGAACATCTAACAGAGAACTTACAACCCAAGAATAAGGATTCAAAAAAACCTAACACAAATACATCTATAAGTTCCACCTAATACTAGGTATACACCAGTCTATTAATAACATTAATGTGGACTGGGTTGGGCTTCAAAACGGTAGCAGTGAGGCTGCACAAAGTCTGCAAATACTCCTCCAAGAAAATAGATCTTCAATCATTAGATTCTTAAAACGTCTCCATATTTAGAAACTAATAAAATCTTCGAAAACCAACACCAAATATTCTGATTTGTCAATCTTGAACACCACATAAGTAAACTGAATACTCCCTAAATATTTAGTAGCAAAAAAATCAGCTGAATCATAACTGTTAGCTTGTTGTAGACGCGATGTCCTATATTCTTCTTGGGACATCATACTTTGTTTATCCTCAATCAAAGCAAATTAAAATCAAGAGTTTATATACCATCTTTCACATTATCAACAGAAATTTTCAAGGAAGTAATCAAGGTATACAGTTCCATATTGAATCTCACAACCAATTCTGTCATGCATTATTACTTTCCTATTATTTAGACATATTTATGAAAAAAGTATTCCACATAGAGTTAATGTCAAGCAATCCAAAGCAACAAACATGTCTTTCATGAATCACACCTATCACACTTTTTGTATAAGTGAAAAATGATGAGGTATTTAATCTCTCACGTGACAAATTTTGCTAACATCTAGATTAATTCATGCATTCATCTAAGCAATGTATGTTGGTATGCAAAAACAAAGATCACTAAGGTTTTTTATTGTTGTAATGTGGCCAAGGTTCCAAAGAAGTGTCACTTATATGGATAAAGGAACAAAGTGGTTTTTGATTTTTCTTCTTTAGAAGATCATTCATAAGTTTTGCTTCTTTGTAGCATGTTACTCATCCAAACCTTTCTTGTTTCTTCCTTTTCAACACATTCATATTTGGTATTTATTGTCTTTTATTTTCATTTTTATTTTCCTTTCATTTTTCTTTTGATTCTTACACCTTCCTATTTTTTCTTATCTTGAAAAAAGCCTTTTTCTTTTTCTCCCCAACTTGAACAAAACTTTATGTTTCTTTGAATTATCTTTAAGATTTTGGAAAATATATCAAGGGTTTCAAGGTTTAATTCAAGAAAAATAAAATCTATCATAGATGAACTTTTATGATTTTCAAAGATACATAACAATATTCACTAAGTGGTTTACTTAATGCATTTGTTTAGTTCATAAATGATGGATTCGTATCATATGACTTAAAAGGGGTTTCAAATGATCACTCACTCACAAGGGGAAATGAGGCTACATTTGTTTTACTAGTTATGCTCAATTTCAAGGAATTTCCTTGATCCTTTCTATGTCTCCACAAATATTAACATAAGTGCAAGATTAAGCATGAATTGAATGAGTTGAAACAAGAATTCATTAGTCTCCGAAGCATATGGTAAACAATGGAAGGCTACGTGACTTTTCTTTGTTTTAGAACTAAGTGATTCATATGGAAAGAATGTTATTTCATAGGATGACTGAGCTGATTTTATGCAGATTACTCATGTCATATTCATGCTAAATTCTAAGAAATCAATAAACAAGTACCTTGTTTTATGGAATTCTTTAAAAGTTGTATCATCACCATTGTACGTTTGTTTATTCATGGGAATTGGATCTTCCACTCATTGCCTTTCCATCTAATTTCAGAGGACAAAACTCAAGCCTAATCATTATGAATTGGTCATATGACACCCACATCTAAAAATTATTTAAAGTAACACAAAATACTAAAGTGAAGAAAATAGTATAATGGAATTTTTGCTGATTCTTCTACTTTCAATTAGCAAGAATAGGGCTCGCTTAGCAGACTAAGACAAAAATGAGATTCCTTTTCGAAACAGGTCTCGCTTAGCGAACTCTGTAGAATTTAGTTTTATGCAGAATTTTTATTTTGGTTCATTCATGCTATTTTTCTTCCTACCAATTGAACTATTTATGCAAGGAAAGAAAATAGAGAGGCAAAAGGTTGGGTTACCTCCCAACAAGTGCTTGTTTAACTTCATTAGCTCGATGCGTGTTTCGAATAAACTTAAGGTGCCTTGTATGAATTTGTCAAAGCATCTTTACCACCATCATTTGGCCTCTCTTTGTCATTCATTCTCTCAAATTCCAGAACTCTTTCATCGGGGGCTTTAGTTTTGAAACAATCCTCTTTGCTTTTCAATTTTTGTGTTGCTTGAAATAAGTTTAAATTGACCTCTTCATTTTTGTACCTCACTTTCATCCTTCATGCATCCATGTCAATCATTATTCAGGCCACTTTCATGAAAGGACGACCTTATATCATTCGTATGTCTTCATTTTCATCAATGTCCATTACCATAAGATCAGTTGGGAATATAAAAACTTCAAGCTTAACCACCACATCTTTCACTATGCCAATTGGTGTTGTGGTTGATTTGTCAATAAGTTGCAACTTCATCGTTGTAGGCTCTATTTCAAGATTACAAATCTTTTTAAGAACAGACAATGGGAGAAGATTGGTGCTTGAACCAAGATTAATCAAAGCCTTATCAAATTGGATATTTTCAATGGTAACTGGTACTGTAACTCTTTCAGGATCATCTTTGTTTTCTTACTCCTTCTTCTCATTTTTTCCTGGATTTTATACTACAACTCTCTTTTCTTTGCCACTCTCCCCACCTTTTGTTTCAATCGCTCCTCCAATCTTTTTTATGATTGAGTTGAAAGACTCTTTTAAATTGGTTTGAGTGGTGATGGTGAACGTTCCACTTGGTTGCTCACTTAAGTGCTTTGCAATTTACCCAACTTGCATTTCCATATTCCTGATTGAAGCATCTTTATTTTTGTGATTTGCCATGGACAATTGTATGAATTGATTCAAGGTATCCTTTATCTTTGCAACCTTGTCTGGTTGTGTGTAATTTTGGTATTAATTATGCTAGCTTTGAACTTGGTCATAGCTTGCATTGTTGTTGTATGGATAACCTTAATTGTTTTGATACAAAACCTACCTTTTCTATTTATTTCCCATATAGTTAACTTCTTCATTAATTGGGGGACAAAAACTGGTTTGATGGTCACCTCTACAAATTTCACACAAGGCAACTTGTTGAAGTTTAGGTGTTTCATGCATTTGTTTAAGCTGTTGAGGAAGTTTTGAAAGTTGTTTGGTTAATTCTTCTAATGTTTGAGTAAGAAGCTTGTTTTGCGCCAAGATCTCATCATTCATATGCAACTTAAGAATTCCTGATTTCTTTTGTGCAGTACCTCTATTATGCTGGACCTAGTGATCATCGAGAGTGATACGGTTGATAATAAAAAATGCTTCCACTCCACTTTTGGATAATAAAGAACCACCTGAAGTTGCATCAAGTAAAAGCTTTCGTTACGACTGCAATCCATTACGAAAAATATGAATATGTGTGAGATCATCAAAATAGTGAGTTGGACATTTACGCAACATAGATTTGTAATATTCCCAAGCTTCACACAAAGTCTTTGTTGCACTTTGAGTAAATGTCGCAATTGTCGTTTTTGCATCCATGAACTGACTGTGTGAAAAGAAGAGGTTGAGAAATATTTCCTGCAAGGTATTCCAATTGGTCATTACTTCGGTTGATTGGTCAAGATACAAATATTTATCTTTACCGATCAACGAGTGCAGAAACAATCTCATGAAGACAACTTCTTCTTCAGTTGGGGATGAACCTAACGTACCAGAAAGTTCATAAAATTTTGTGAGGTATGTGTATGGATCTTCAAGATCCAAACATGTAAAAGGATTAGCATAAATAATCTACAACAACCATGTTTTCATTTCAGCTTGTTTATTGATCAGATTGTTGGTGAGACGAGCCAATCGCCTTGGGCTACTTTAACAAGGATCGTTGACAACTTCAACCATTGTTTCTTTTGTTGGATTTGATGAGGAAGTTGATGTAGACGCTCCTTTATGATTTTTATTTTTGGTTAGTTATTTCTTCTTCTTCGTTTGTCTTTTTTTCTTTTGAATTGTTCTTTCGATCTCGAGATCAAAAAGAAGTTGCTCTTCCGAAATTTTGCCTCGAAGCATAACCATAATTTTCACCACCTATGCAAAAAAATTGAATAAATGTTGGAAAAAAACAAATATATAACAAATTTACAAAGCTTAAAAGTATAGAAACTATTAATGTTTTAATATCTTAAACGACAACCCCCAACAACGGAGCCATTTTGATGTTAAGTATAATCAAATGAAAGTATTGTGTTTTATCGTATCCGCGGGGATTTGAGCGATATCCAAACCATTCAACAATTTCTATTATTCTAAGAAGAAGTTTCAAGATTGTTGATTTGTAAGTTACAAAAAGTAAATGCAAACAATAATTAAAAATAAGTTTTATAGGAATAGACTTGTTGGGAATTCGTTTTCATTCACATATTTAATATGCATATCATGAATCACATATACACAATTTAAGCATGTTTCAATATCATCACGTATCGCGCACAAACAAAGTTTATGTTAAAACTTTGATGAGTGTCCTACCTTATGGTTTAATCGATGATTTCTCAGTCTAATAAACAATACAATAACATTAAGATTCGATACATTAGGTGAATATTAAACCTAAATCTATGTCTAGCATTTAGAAAGTTTAATAGTTGTAATCTTACATCGAGATTAGAACCGTATTTGCCAATATCAATTTAATCCATGTGATTAAACAGTAAACAAAGATAACAACGATATTGATTCATAGATAAATTGCATATAACACCATGATTAATTAAAATACACATTGCTTCAATGAAATACGACCATTCCTAACAAGGGAGGAATTTATCTACTCATGGTAGTTTGAAGCACAATGGAACAATTGAGTTGAACAAACATTAACGATGATTTCCAGAATCTTTATGTGTATCTAGCTTCTTCTCCTTATAACCTCTTCTATTCCGATTTTACTATTGTTAGAGATGAAAATCTAAAGGTGTTACAATGATAGAAAACTGAATGAATCCAACTGAGCTGAGTTCGGTCTTTTTTATAGCAGTTCTGGCCGCCTAAGTTCGCTAAGCGAATTATATTTCACTAAGCAAACTGTCTATTTCTTATTCACTAAGTTTTCAAATCGAACCATCTTTAGGAAACTTCCAAAGTTTTCCAAGAAAATTATGGCTCGCTTAACAAAGTTCCATTCTTCATCCTTAAGTTATTTTAAAATATCTTTTGAGACCGCCAAATTTCGCTAGGCAAAGACCTGAGTCGATAAGGAAACTGGCTTCGCTGCTGCTCGCTGCTGGCGAAGCTAGATATTTTTCTTCTGTCTCCACTTTGCTGGATGTCCGCTAAGCGATCTTTACACTGCAACTTTCGCTTAGCGAAATATCTTTTTTCTGGTTTTTGTGTTAAGGGGCATAGCCTGCACAAATGCAAACCAAACCAAATTAAACTTGTAAAAAACACTTTTATTCAATATTTGGGGATTTTAGGTAAGAAACTTGTCATGTAAGTCTAATAAATTCTATGATATAGTGTGATATTTTTCCATGAATGAAGCACTTACCAGGCCTCTATGTTTCACTTACTTGGAATAAAAAGTTTGTCATGTTGAGTTGTAAGTTTAAACATCATTTGTATTGTTTATTGAAGTTTATTACTAGGGTTTAGTGATTGTTAGCTCCTACTCACAAGTTGTGTGATAGAGAAGCAAGTGAGTAGGTTCTCATGTTTAGGGGGGAGGCTCTAAGTAGATATTAATTGGGTAGTGTTAGGAAAGTAATATGACATAATAGGGTTTATTGTTGCTAGTAAGACTAATTGTACTAAGATACTAATAGTGAATTTCCTTTCTTGGGTTATGTACTTAACCCTAAAAATGTAGATGTGGCTTCATTGAACTAGGTTACCAATTCCTTATGGTATTTTCTATTTTTATATCCCCATCAACTTGTATGATTCATACTATGATAATTGTGTTTTCGTACCAGTTGTTATGACATCCCGTGCGACATATGTCCCCCGAGGAACAAAATTTCACTTTCCTAAATATTTAGAGGGGTCTTAATGAGTTTTAAAGAGGTTAGTGCTAGTCATCTTTTGGTGCCTACCCGCTACAAACTCATATACTAACTTTTTCACCAGGTTCTAGTAGCTAATGACTCAGAGTTGTGGATGGTTCATGCACCACCTTAATGCCACATCTCTAAAGGTATCAAGATAAGTTAGTATTTCAAGGAATTAGAGGTTCCAATAATTTCCATCTACATGTTGATGGAGATGACAGGCTCACTGAAGTCGTTGTCGCTATCAAACTTCCCCAAGGAGGGTGGCTTGAAGGTATCTAGAACTGGTGCTCCCCATATTTCATGAAAGAGAGGATGTGAGTATAGAACTTCAGTCTCCTCCGTAGGGCCAACCTCCTACTAGTGTTGTTGGATGTGGATGATGTTGTCCTCTAGAGTTTGATTATGGTGATGTAAGTAATCAATGGTGGCACACAAAATTGCCATGGTGTCCTCATCATCAGTACTATTGTTTTCTAGAGTTGCTACCTTCTTGCTCACCATAACGGATAGTGAGGTTGAAGTTGTGAATACCAATATGACGTCTTATGCGGTGGTGGTCCAAGTCATTTTTACCATGGCCCTTGTAAGTGCCAATTGTAATTTCTATAATTACAATGAGTGACAACCTCGGGCTGTGTATGGTTGTTTGAGGATTATAAGGTTGTTTTTATTGGACATGAGACTCTATACACAAGAGGGGGTGGGTGATTTGTAGAGGTTTCAAAAACGTTGATTTAACAAGAAATCATTTGAGATATCAGAGTTTAAAACTACTTTATAAAATAATTGAAAAGTATGCAACGAAAACTCAAAGTAAAGAAAAAATAATTGGAAAATAAAAGAGATAAGGGAAGAGAAATGAAACATTAAAATTATGCTCGGCCAAAAAGACCTAATTATGTCGCGATGAATTGATCTTGAGAGTATCCAATATGCTTGAGAGTTTTTAGAAGGTTATTTCCATGAACCCCATCATATAAGGAAATGAAGTTTTAGGCTAACATTTAACCAAAAAAGAACAAGGCTTGAAGCAGTTTGCCTTCACACAAAATAGAAGTTTTGCATAATTTGATCTTGAACTAACATGGAGTTTTGAGTCAGTATCCTCCAAACCGATTTGGGGTTTTATACAAGCTAGCCACGAATTAAACTAAAATATCTATTGGGTTGATCTTGAACCTAGTGAGTTTTTACACCAGGCTAAACTTAGAAACCAAGGGAAATCATACATCGAGTTGTTCTCGAACCAATAGAGCTTTTAAATGGGATGAGCTCAAGAACCGTTGTGGAGATTTTTAATGGTCGATCTTCACAAACTTAAAATGAAATTTTTCTTCGTTGGCGGAACTCAAAAATAAAAAATAGATTAATAAAAATCTCCAAATATAAACAAGGACTTATTAGATGGTTTAGATCCCAACCAAAATAAAAACTTTCTAAGGAAGAATTATCTACTCAAGAGAAAAAGTATAATCTTGGTAAATTTACAATTTTAATCTCACCTAGAACAATATTCCCCCATAGACTCAAAAAAATCCATCAAAACACTATGGCTAAAATACATGAGAAAATATGAGAGATTTTTAGAGGTGGTGAGAGAAATGAAAAGTAAAATTTTTTAAGTTTTGTTGAGGTGAAAAAGATGAAATTTTGTTCCTCTGAGGAGATGAAATTTTATCACTTGCAACACAGATGTTAAGACTGATGTCCTAACACCACATAATTTCAAGACAAATGTTAGAACATATGTTGACCGAAAAAAACTTGCTAAATCTGGAGATTATGCAGAAAAATAAATTTCAAAAAATTAAATAACACAATCAATTGTTAAGCCAGTTTAATGCAACGTCACCTACTCTAGGGGCTACCAAGAAAAGAAATGAATTCACTATGATAGCATTATTTCAAAGCTAAACCAACCCTAGTTTACAACTTCTCGCCTAATCACTACCTTGTGCAACTTCTACCTAGACACTTCTATATATAAGATCCCCCTCTCACTTTCAATCATTTCAATGATAAACTACTGTCACAAACCTTGTGACTAGACCAAAAGAACCAAATAGAATATTACACTTCCAATAAATAAGACACAATTTTGCTTAAAAGCTTAACTAAGAATAATACTCAACTCTTTGCTTAAAAGCTCATGAGGGAGAATATTCCGTCTACCTCAATGTATCGGAAGATACATGAGTGACATACAAAGAAAACAAAAAGACCTTAAAAGACTCCCAAAACCCTAATCCTTATGTTGCACCCATGGTTTCTTCAATGTGAATTCTAGCTATTTTAGGTTTAGCAAGTACTTATTTATAGACTCTTGCAGAATGGACTTGCACTCTTCAATTCAAATCCAATCTTCTGTTTTAAATAAGCTGTCAGATCATCACATAAAAAAAGGAACGAATATTTTAAAGTTTCCTAAAAAGTCTCCAAGATCCTTTTTAATGAAACCAAATCAAATATGCTTCTGTTCCTAACAAATCACCTTGAGCTATGCAAAATAATGCGATATCTCCAAAAGGATCTCTCAAAAACTAATCAAATATGTCAAGAGATATAACAACATCACCTACTGTATAACAGGAAAAGATGTCAACACATATGTGTTTACAGTGATTTCTGGTAAACAACCGCTAGTCCTCCAAACTATCGAATAATCTTACTGACTGTTATTCAATCTCTCTGGTAACTCGCAGGATTGACTAGATTGATCCTAGGATGTATTGGTCATTAGGATAACTCTCATTATAGAACTGGTATTCATGGTTGGTATTTAGAATGTTGTGTAGGTGTTTAACTTACTTCGATTACTCTATTAAAGATCTAAAGGCGTGATCAAGTAAATGTGCGCAAAACTAAATTGCATGAATAAAGTTCAATTGTAAAGACATGTAAAAACTGCATAAAAGACAAGTAAACGACTTCGAAGCATAAAAACATGTAATGTAAAAGATTCTCTGGAATGTAAAAGATTCGAAATATGAAGAAAGCGTTTAAATGCAAGAAAACAGTAAAATGACTTTAAGTGAAAAAGGTGTTCGAATGATAAAAGCTTCAAGATAAAGGCATGAAATGTACAACAGTTTCTAAAATGTAAAGTATTTGAAATGGAAAGAAAGCATTTAAATGTAAGACATCAGTAAAAAGACTTCGAATGAAAACATTTTAGTGCAAAAGCTTTTGAATAGTATTGACATGAAGATAAAGGAAAATATTGGAAATGATAAAGAGTTTTTATTAAATCATAAACACTTGGTGTTATCATACGTACATTGCTCGTGCATTCGTTTCCCTAGCCATGTGGTATTTTAAATGTTTACTGAGTTTTTGTACAATAGATATGACACACGAAATCCTAATGCTAAGACTTCTATTTATACTACTTCGACCATAACGGTCTTGCTATAAGATTCTGCCACGTTCAGAACATGCAGAGAAATGCCTCTTTCTAGTTTCCACGCGTCTTCGAATGCTCCAGCGCATATATTTCAAATTTTGAACATCCCGCTTGCATTTGAATTTCAAATGTTTTGGCACTTCTTCGCTTCAAACGCATTTCTTGGACACAACCTTGTTAACATTTCGAGACTTCTTTGAATATATTCTCATAACGGTCACTCGAAGCTCCAGGCTTTGATATGCCCATTCGAAGCACTGCTTCTACCATTTCGAAACATGACATCTTGCTTTATTCCAATCGAAACGTCCAATTTGCTTTGCTTCTAATATTATCATCAAAATCTTCAGCCAACAAAATGCCCCTTTAAAATATGTATTTCGATTCCTTTGAGAAATAATTATTTTAAACATATACACAAGATTTTGATGCGACCTTCGAATCATCGTAACATTTATTGCATATGACTCCAGTCACGTCAATCACAACGCTTTTCAGAATCCTTAACCGCCTTGAACCATTTCACAGCATGGTGCAGTTACAAAATAATGATTATCTTTAATCACGCCTATTACCAATATTGACTTTACGCCACCTCCTCATCAAACCAACCCACGACTACCACGTATCACGATATTACTCAGTGGATGCTTAAACTTCCACACTATAAAAACCCATCAACTTAGTCTTTTCTTTTCTTCCCACATTCTGAATCTTTTCTTCCTCTTTTCTCACCGAAACCCTAAACTTCCAACATTCTTCCAACAATGTCTTCTTCAACTTCATCTCAACTGAAAAAGGCTTCCAAAAATAAAGGAAATACCACAGGAACCATAATGGAAAGCAAGGTTGGCACCTACCAAGGTCAATCTGTTCTTGTTCCCCAGATGATCTCAAAAGAGAAGGAAATGCTTTATGCATCCCAGGTACTAATTCCTACTAACGCCGCTGGCAAGAGGTTAGCTTTAATGGGCCCTCTTACAGTGTTTGAAATCTTAAAAGACACCAGAAAATTTTTCCCTGTTTGTTATAATTTCAAACCTCTGTTTAATAAAATGGATACCCCTAAGACAATAGAGTCTTCTGATTCAACCACCATGGAAAGTCCAGTCATTCCCCCTAAGGACCCTTTTGTACTAGATTATGTAAAGAGTAACTTCAAACCATTTCGATCTTGCCCCACCTCTGACACAGCTTATCACAACTGGTTTAATAAGGTAGAAGCTAAGAAATCCCAGCAACGGGAAGAGTTAGGCATTTACAAATTGATTAAACTATCGAAACCAGGTTTTACTTATAGCCACCCATTGTTATTCGCGTCCCTATATTTCTGGGACAGTACTTACAATACTTTCCATCTCCCTGGTGGAATGATTACACCCACCTTTTTTGACATAGCAGCCATTACTGGGTTATCACCAATAGGAGAACCCTATATTCCTGACAATGAAGAGAATTCGAGTATTATTGACTTCGAAGTCAAGCTAGCTAGCTTTTAAAAGTTTATCATCCACTATCACACTGAAGGAGACAGTGTGTCGGATGTGGAACACATTGCCTTCCTTACTTTATGGTTGTCAAGGTATGTCTTTTGCAGCAGATCCCTACAGGTAGCCAGTAGGTTTATTCCTCTAGCTAGAGATTTGCATGAGAATCGGAGGGTGTGTTTAAGCGAACTGCTATTAGTTGATCTTTACGAAAGTCTAAGTTCAGCTGTTTCGAGTCTGAAATCTCACACCTCCAAGAACATCCTGCTAGCTGGCCCTTTCTGTTTACTCCAGTTATGGCTAAATGCCATGTTCGAACCTTCACTATCAACTGCCAATACTATTGCTGAACAAGACTCAGAAATAGCGGATAGAATCATCGAAGGCACTAGGCTGCGAAGACTAACCCCAAACGATGATAAGGATGACTTCAAAGTTCTCTTCTCAAAATATATCATGATATTCTCCAAGAGGCATAAATTCGAAGAGACCATGGCGCCTTTTGCTTCAAGGGCTCATGGGCCCTCATGGTTCACCATGGCTCTCTCAGAAGCTGTCAAAAGCAAAGAAATTCAAGATGTATGGAGAGCCTTTTTGCTACCCAGACTAATCTCTTCAAGAATTACTCCTGCTAAGAATCAAATTTTCCTTTTTGCTTATCAACCCAACTTCGTTTCGAGACAATTTGGCTTGTGCCAACTAATCCCTGAACCCCTATTCCAAACAGAAAATGCCATCACCTCTGGGCGAACCTTCAAGGCAAGAGAAGCCAAACTACAGCAGGAACAATACCAAGGCTTCGCCCATTTCGAACTAACAACTTTTGAACCTACACACCTTACAGCAAAGGGGTTTCTGGAATGGTGGACAAAGTTCTATCAGACTTATATGTTCGATACTCTTACTATTCAGCAGAAACTAACTGATGCATTCGATGTGCAAGTACAATCCAAGAAAGGTATGTTCACTCATGCCAAAGAGATTAAGGCTTTTCAAAATTATTTCGAAACTACTTATGATCCCACACACTTGGAATCCACTGTGCATCAAGCGGCTGAGACCTTGAAGGAAAAATTCAAAGAAAAAGTTTCTAAGTTAAAACTTCCCTCAGGGTTGTCACCTGAGGATAGGTATAGGTTGGCATTCGAAATGCATCCACCTAAATTTCCTAGATTACCTACCTCAGAACTGGCTCTGGCTTGGTTTCCTCCATACCCTTGGTGGTTCACTTGCAAAGAAATGTTCAAATATCTTCAAAAGAAACCAAAGCCATCTGAGACTGTGACATGGGCTCGACATTGGCTCCACGATTTCCCAGGACATCTTCGCTATGACCTTTCTGCCATGTAGATTAAATCTGATCAAGGCACATGTGCGAATTCTTGGGAAAATACCAAATGTTTCCCATTTTCTATATTTTTAACTTTTGCCTTAATTGTTTCGATTTTCAGCCATCAGGATAAAGACTGCTGCTTCAAAGTCAAAAGAAGGGAGTGCCTCTCAGGCCTCTGTTGAAACCATTGATAATGTGACTCTATCTAACCCAACAACAATTACTGCAACAACAACAACAACAACAACACCAGTAATAACCAGTGCTTCAACTCCACAAGTAATCACTTAGCCTTGATGTTTCGAATACACTAATGTTTCAAGATTTGGATCTAACTTATTGTTTAAATCTTTTCAGACCAACAAACTTCCGCCAACCACTCCAAAGAAGCGAAAAACAAACACTACCGGGGAAGACCCCAAGGCTGGAGGGAATTTACCAGCTGCTTCGAAGAAGAAGCAGAAGAAGGAAATTTCCAAAAGTGTTGTACCAACTAGTGTCTCTGGACTCGATTCCAGGGATGCTGCTCCCTCACCTAAATCCAAAATTCCATCTTCGACCTCCAACGTAATGTTGGAACGCATAGCTAGCAACCTCTCTTCTGAGAGTCCAAAGGTAAATTGAACTTTAAATCTTTGACAAAATAATTTCTCATTACCTTGGTGCACGCTTTTAATATTCTTTTGCCTCTTACAGGATATTTTGAATCCAGCTCTTACCACTTCGACTTCACCATCAAAAACTGCTGCTCCGATTAACTCTTCTCCTCAAGGGGATTCCAGCAATCTTGTACAGAACAAAGGTTCCTCCAATATGGCGGTTCTGGCTGGGGCTTCTGAGCAGCAAGATGATCAGAGTACTTCTCCTCCTCTAAAAGAAACAAACGAAGCAACGCTTCATGAATCTGCAGAGACTTTACAAAGAACTTCTCTTCAAAAGTCCCCTCTTGAAACCCTTCAAGAGGATCCAAAGGACACTCACGCTGAAGGAGAGAAAGTTGATTCTGATCAAAGAAACGAAGAATCTGCAGAAGAAGGGTCTGAGGAAGGAGATGCCAACGATGGTTCGACTGCTGGGACAGAGTCATATGCAAATAGCAGCGAGAACGAAGATATCGAAGTGGTGGATTTGGATGACGATGAAGAAGATAATGAGCATGAAACGAATGAAGGTGACAGTGACGCGACCAATAAACCCATGGAAGTCGAAATGGATGTGACTCCCCTGCGCATGGAACTCCCTCAACCGTCTTTGTCCCGAATGATTGAAGAGGAGCTTGCTCTCCTGAGACGAAATGACCCTATTGGGTACATGAAGGCGAAGCTGGCTCAAAGGGATATTCCACCTGCTAGGGCTGGCACAAGTTCGACTAGCCATCCGTTGCCCACAGATGACAGAATTGTACTTCTTAACAGGATCAGGAGGACAATTCTTGATGTGGATTTGTTCGAAGTGCTCAAACAGGATAGCACAGCTTGCTACACTATGAAGGAGTTGCTTACAAAAGTCAACCTTGCTACCTGCTCCTTGCCAGTTAGCACTATCTTGTTCGATCTTCAATCTTTGCTGGACAACGTGACTGGGTACCTTCTCCAAGATGAATTTGCTGCCAGAAATGTTTAATAAAAACGAACTGCAATGGATGCTGCTTATGAGCATGCTTCGAAACTCTCTCAAGAAGCTGAGGATCAAGCCATGCATCTAAAGCAAGCAAAAACTGATTATGAGGCTCGAGCTGAGTCCATCCTTCTCTGGGAAAGGCAAATTCAGGAACTTCAACAGAAGGTTAAAGAGGCTCAAGAACAAAAATTAGCCTACGAAACCAATACTGCTGGTAACCAATTCGAAGAGCTCCTCAACAAGGGGCTTGTAGAAATGGAAACCGCAGAACAACTCAAGGGAGAAGTGGCCACCTTAGAGGGAGCAAGACGTTTTGCTCAACAAAGGCTTGAGTATTTTTGAAGTACCTTCAACAGATTGAAGAATAACTCCTATTTCTAAATCTTAGTGTTGATTTGGTTAAAATTTGGTTTTTTGTATGTAATATTTGAACAACGCCATTTTGGCAACCCCATATTGCCATTTTGGCATTTTTATGATATTCTGATTACGTTGTTACTATTCGAATCTCCTGCATGCGTGGCTTATATTTCTTTAAATATTTCCCATTAACCTTTAGGATACGTTTATCATCCATCAGCTCTTCGATTTCATATGCATTGTTTGAGAATACTTTTATTATTCGAAAAGGCCCTTCCCAATGAGGTGACCATTTACCTAACGTTTTATTTTTCTTGTCCATGGGCAATATGACTTTCCAGACAAAGTCATTAATAGTGAATGCTTTTCTTTTCACCCTTTTGTTATATGTCCTGGCCACTCTTTCTTTTTGTCTCATCAAGATTTCTAATGCATGTAATCTAACTTCGTCCAACTCAACTAACTCATTCATCATCATCTCCCAATATAATGCAGCTGTAATTTCATTTTGTCTTTGAATTCAAACTGATTGTAGATGAATTTCTTCTGGCAGAACTGCATCATGACCAAATGTGAGTTGGAAAGGCGTGGTGTTAGTAGCTTCTTTAGGAGATGTTCTACAGGCCCATAGTATTTGGTCCAAAGTTTTGTGCCAGTTCCTTGGCTTTTTACTAATATGTTTCTTAATTAACCCTATTATCACTTTATTAGCTGCTTCGACCTGACCATTTGCTTGAGCATAATATGGCGTTGATGTTAGCAATCTAAACCCCATTTCTTGAGCAAATTCTTGCATCTTTCTACCAGTAAACACAGAGCCTTGGTTTGTGGTTATGCTCTCTGGAAATCCGAACCTATAGATAATTTGTTTATGTATAAACTCAATAACAGCCTCTTGATCAGCAACTATTAATGGTATTTCTTCGATCCACTTGGTAAAATAATCTATTCCTACCAAGATATATTTCTGTCCTTTAGACGAAGCATGATTTATTTCTCCTATTAAATCCAATGCCCATCCTCTAAATGGCCATGGTTTAATGATTGAATGTAACTCACTTGCAGGGGCATGTTGAATCCCTGCATGTTTCTGACATTCTTCACAACCTTTAGCAAAGTCTATATAATCTTTGAGCATGCTGGGCCAATACATGCCATATCAAAATAACAGCCATTTCATTTTATGACCTGCTTGATGTGCCCCACATGCCCCATTGTGGACTTCTGACAACGCTAAGTATGCCTCACTTTCTCCTAGGAACTTCAGTAATACACCTTCTTGGGTCTTTTTGAACAATTCGTTTCCCATGAGGACATATGACAATGCTCTATATTTTATCTTCCTATCAACATTCAGAGTTGGGTTTGTTAAATAACTCACAAGTGGACTTCGCCAATCTGCATCTGATAAAGTGTCTATGGCTAACATTTCGAATCCCTGTTTCTCAGCATAACCCAATTTCATACTCTCTAGATCTGATGGTGTGAATCTAGTAGCCATAACTCTACCCCTTAATTCAACTAAATCCTCAAAGTTTCTGGCAGAAACTTTATAACTTGAAGCCAACTGTGCTAAGTCATTTGCTTCTTGGTTTTCTATTCTTGGTATATGTTGAATATCCATGTATTCAAATTTCCTAAGTAGCCTGTTAACTATGACGAAGTATATCATCAGGTTTTCCTTTATGCATTTATACTCCTTTGTTATTTGCTTGACCACTAATTCTGAGTCTCCTTTAATTTCGACTCTAGTTGCCCCCAATTCCAACAAAGCATCAAGTCCAACGATGAGCGCTTCATACTCAGCTTAGTTGTTCGAGCAACAAGGACCATCTAATTTATACTTGAATTTTGTTGGAATTCCTTCAGGAGAAATTATAAGGACTCCAACACCACTTTCATTCCTGTGGGTCGAACCATCAAAGTATAATTTCCATGGTTGCATTTCGACGTAACTCATGACAGTCTGCTCAACCAATGAATGGTCCACAATGAAATCAGAAATCACTTGGCCTTTCACAGCTTTTAAAGGCATGAAAGTCAAAGAATATTTTGTTAAGGCTAAAGCCCATTTACCAACTCTGCTATGCATTATTGGTTTCAAAAGCATGTGTTTAATGACATCGAAATGAGATGAAACATACACATCAACAAGCTTTATATAATACTTGAGTTTCATACAAGAGAAGTACAAACAGAGACATAGCTTTTCTAAATTGCTATATCTGGTCTCTGCATCATTCAATACTCTACTTAAATAGTATATGGCTCTTTCGATGCCATTGCTATTTTCTTGTGCTAACATACTACCTATACTAACTTCAGAGGCAGATATGTACAATCTCATGGGCTTTCTCCATGAAGGTGGAGACAAGGTGGGAGGCTGAGAGAGGTATCTTTTTATCTTGTCAAATGCCTCCTGGTGGGCTTCATTCCATTCGAAGGCTTGGCCTTACTTTAAACGAAGCAACGGAGAGAAATCTTGGATTCTTCCACTCAGATTCGAAATGAACCTTCTGAGAAAGTTAATCTTCCCTAGCAAAGATTGTAACTCCCTTTTTGATGTAGGTGCTTTCGTCTCCATTATGGCTTTGGTTTTGTTTTGGTTGATCTCAATTCCTTTCTTGTGAACCACAAAGCCAAGGAATCTCCAGCCTGCACAAAAAATGCACATTTAAGGGGATTCATATTTAAGCCATGTTTTCTCATTCGTTCGAATGATTGGCTCAAATGATGCAAATGGGTTTCTGCAGATATAGATTTGATGACTATATCATCAATATACACCTGCATAAAGGTTTCAATGAAATCATGGAAAATCGAATTCATTGCCCTTTGATAAGTTTCCCCAGCGTTTTTTATACCAAAAGGCATCACCACCCATTTGTAGGTGCCTAAGGCTCCTGGGCAACGAAATGCTGTCTTGGCAACATCTTCTTCAGCAATAAAAATCTGATTATACCCAGAGTATCCATCTAACATACTCAAGTATTCGAATCCTGCAGCAGAGTCTACTAGCATTTCAGCCATAGGCATGGAGTACTCATCCTTAGGGGTTTCAGTGTTTAAATCCCTAAAATCTATGCAGATTCTCAAAGAACCATTTTTCTTAATACTAGGTACTATATTTGCTAACCATTCGACATACCTTGTGGTTCTGATGAATCTGCAACGCAACAACCTTTCGATCTCAGCTTTAATCTTTGTGAGAACCGGTGGTGCGAATCTTTTAGGAGTTTGCTTGATGGGCTTCTTGCCATCTTTGATTGGAAGTCTGTGTTCGACTAACTCCCTCTTTAAACCAGGAATTTCGTCATAATCCCATGCGAAGCAATCTTTGTTTTTCTTGAGGACTTCGATCACTTCCTGCTTAAGGCCTGGGCTAAGTTTTGCACTTATGTAGGTTATTCTTTTCGTGTTTTCATCCCCTAAGTTCACCTCTTCGAGTGGATCCTGTGCCAACATTTTGGCACCTGAGTCTATGGGGTCCCTTTCGAAGCCTAAGGGTTCTTTATCATAGATGGCGTCCAGCCTTTGATCTATCTCAAGTTCTTTAGAGGGTGAGCCTTTCGAGCCATCCCCACATATTTCGTTCATCTTCACAGCCAGTTTATTCATTTCAGCCTCTAAGGCCGCCTTTGATTCGTTCTCATCCATATAGGCCGAAATCCTTTCGAAAAAGGAGGACTCAGTCATGAGTAAGGCTGTTGAATTCCCAGCCTGCTGGCCGTCTTTGTATAGTACTTTCGACTCTTTCGTCGTCACTGATTATCCTTCTATCCCAGTATAGGCCATCATGGCGAAGGGTCATATAGTAGTGGGCGTTTATGGTTTCGTTGATTTCATCATTTGGGATACAAGGAGCAATCTTTGCCAGATGTTTGTCATAATTCCTCTTGTCAACTAAATTGACTGTTGACATGAAGTAACTCTGGTCTGCTTCAATGTTTTCCACGATCCTATCTTCTCTCCATAGAACTAATCGCTGGTGCATTGACGAAGGAACTGCCCCTACGCCATGGATCAACTCCCTTCCCAGCAACAAGTTGTAGTTGGCCTTGGCTTCGATCACCATGAACGTGGTGGGCCTACAGCTTGACCCTATTGTCAAGTCCAATTAAACCACCCCCAGTGTTTTGCCCACTTTCCATTCATAATTGGATAGAACCATATTGTGGGGCTTGATGTCTCCTTCGCGTATTTCTAACCTTTTCAGCATGAAGTGGGGTATCAAGTTGACTGCAGCACCCCCATCCACTAGAACCTTATTCACGCCATGGGCACCAACCTTTTCCCGAATAAATAGTGGCTTAAGATGGTTCTTCATAGCTGGTTCTAGACGTTCGAAGAACGCATTCTGCTCCTCGACAGCCCCATTGTCCATCACATAGTAGCACACAGGCCTATGTTTCATCAGGTCTATGGTATCTTCTTCCTCATATTCATCAATTTCAGTTTCCTGTCCAAACTCACAGGGAAGCACAGATACCACGTTGCAATTGAGGTTGAACGAAGACTCCCCCTCTGATTCGAAGTTGTTCGTTATCATATCTTCGTTTTCTTCTGGACCTGGAGTGTATTCCTTTGGTTCATCTAGTTGTACTTCAGAAAAGAGCCTCCTAATAACTGTGGGTTTGTCTTCAGTTTGATTTCTTGGTGTGGGTTTGTTGGTGCTAGATTCACCTTGGTTCTTTGTTGAAGTTGCCCCTTTATTTGCCACAGCTTCCCTCTCAGCCTTTCGAATCCTCTGTTGCCTTCGCCACTGGGATCTTGACATGGGGTTTCTTCCTTTGTAGTTCTCTAATCTCACCTCTTCCCTCTTTGCTATGTTGAATTGCCTTCTATATGTCATAGCATGGCGTGCGTTTCGTTCAGCGTTTCTCCATTTGTCTTTGCCTTTGTCATTTCTGACTTGCAGCCATCTGTCTATTGGCACTTCAGCAGGGAGTTTGAACGTCACTCTTCGAGCACCCTTGGGATGAGGACTATCAGGCCTTCGTTGTTTGTATTTGCTATCGAAACGTGGGCCCATCTGAACAATTTCTTGATGGTTCCAGCAAGGGGCGAAGGGGACTGTTTCGAAGGCTCTGGCCATGCTTTGATCATACACAGTAGAACACCTTGGGCATATCAAGCATTTGGTTTCCCCTTTGCAGCAGCGAAACACAAATTCCAGCAAACTTTCTCTAGCCTTAGGATAACACCTGAATAGCTGGTTATCCTGGCGCCAGTTGTTGCCAGTTCGCGCCCTCTGTACCCTCTCGAAGTTCGTAGCGATTCTCTGATTGCAGAGGATGCTGCACCTAGGGCATAGTATCATTCCCGTATCTCCCTTGTGGCACATCATGAGGTAATCCTTGAGACTAGCATCTCCAACATGATTATCCTCCATTTTATACTTCTCTTTTTCTAAGTATCTCTCTACCTCCTCCATCTCGGAGCGAGGTCTCTCCATATCCACCATGTTTACCTCAACATCCTCCCCCTTAGCGTCATCATCTCCCCATCCTGTGGGTTTTATATCTTCAATGTGGACCTTTGAACTCTTTGGGGAAGAATATTTGACCAAATAGTCAAATTTTCCACTGGGTTCCCCTAAAGTGTCCCATATTTCTTTCTGAGGGGAGGTTGGCTTCGTGATTTGGACTTTCTCCAATTCCAGCCTCAGGCCTTCAGTGACCTGTGTTAATTCTTGGTTTTGGTTTTCCTGGCCTTCAGTAGCCTGGATTTCTTTTGCAACAGCTAAAGGTGCTGCTTCAATCGAAGTCTCTGGTTGCTTGTGGACGTCTTCAGTGACCCCCTTATTGACTTCGACTATCACCCAACTTTCATTTTCAGTACCTTTCTCTCCCACTGGAGCGTCACTTTGGTCAGCTTCCACCATGTTAATTTCTCCAATGCATGCAGGCTCGGAGTAATTGGTGTCTGCAACGTCAAAAGGGTCTTCGTCCACTTTCATTTTTGCTTTATCAGAAAACTTCAGTCTGCCATCTTTGATTTCATTCTGAATTAGGTCCCTGAAAAGAAAACACTGTGAGGTTTTGTGGCCTAGGAAACTATGATATTTGCAAAATCCTCTTTTCTTTCTTTGATCTAAAGGAGGTATTTTGACATTTGATGGCACAATGAGTTGGCCATCTTTGACAAGTAAATAAAAAATCTCGTCACATTTAGTGACATCGAAGGTATAAACCTTCTTGGGGAATTTGTCACTTTTCTCATTTTCAACAATTTCTTTCCCTTTTGTGGGAACTAATAATTTGCAGGAGTAAGGCGGTGCCTGTTTTAATTCAGCGAGGTCGATTTCGACCTCTTCGAATTCGAATTCAGGATAATCTTCTGCTTCCTCAGTTCCAACATAGGAGATCCTTTCCTTCTTGTTATTTTTAAAGACTCTGGCCTTTTCAGCCTTTAGCCTTTCGACCTGTCGAACCCTATCGGCTAATTGAGCCATATCCCTCAAATATTGAGTGTCTAGTTTCTTTCGAATAGAGTAATCCAAGCCTCCAGCGGCCATTTCGACTAACTCATGTTCAGGCACTACTGTGAAACATCTGGATTTCAAAAGCCTGAATCTATTCAGATAATCATCTATGGGTTCAGTGAACTTTCTCTTGACACTGGCTAGTTCCTTCAGACTTATTTTTGATTGTCCCATGTAGAACTGTTCATGGAATAATCTCTCCAAAAGAGCCCAAGTATCAATGGACCCAGGAGGCAAAGTGGTGATACATGTGAAAGCGTTCTTAGTCAGGGAACTTGGGAAATATTTGATCCTGAGGTCTTCATTATTGGCTATATCTCCCGCTTCGGTTAGATACCTGGCTATATGTTCGACTGTTGACTCATTGGTATCCCCAGCAAACTTTGTAAACTTAGGGACTTTATATCCCCTTGGTAAATCAGTGTGCATTATGTAATCTAATATAGGGGAGGCATAATTTGGCCTTCTAATTCCTGTGTTGAGGCCATTCTGGTCCATGATTCTCTCTATCATGGTGGTTAAATTATTTTCTGCCAAGATGTTATCGTTTCGAATTCTATGAACGACTGCATCAGCATCTTGATTTCGACCCACCATGACAACCCCTCTAGGTTGTTCTTCTCGAAACTCTGGGACTTCCAGCCTTTCGACCCTTTCCCCTGGTTCCATAATTTCCCTTTGTGGGCCTTGGATCATTGGGGCTTCTAGCCTTTGTGCCCTTGCCCCCAAATTAACCTCCTCTCTGGCTGGTCTATAGGTTGGGTCGTTAGCAACTTGTTCTATAATAGGTACGTTCGCTCGAACTCCCGCCTGATTCTGCCTACGCCTCTCTGGGGGAGCGAAAAAATCTGTTATTCGACTCATATTATCTGCGTTTTCTCTGTTTGTCACAGTCACATTTTGTACTATTGGGGCAAATATTTCCTGCATAGTTTGTGCTAATACCCCTATCATATTATGGTTACTGTCATCCATTAATTGCCTAAAAGCCAACTGGTTTTCTGTGGTTAAAATAGGCATTGCACTATAACCCACTGACCCTCGGTTATTTGTCATAAACTAATTTTCCCCAGACCGAGACCCTAATTGTGGTGATGAATTCGATGTGGAATTGTGTAAGCCTGCCATAAAAGATGTTGGCATTCCATAAGAGGAATTTCTGGTTCTATTACCATCGAAACCGGGTGGTCTAGTTAGTGGGGTGGCGAAATGGGTTTGTGTCCCTGATGGTGGGACGAATCCCCCAGGATAACCAATGGTTCCAGTATTTCCTAGGATCGAACTATTAGTTGATATGCCACTTATTCCATTAGTGGCTATATTACTGGTAGAGGATGCAACAGACTGTGCATTCGAAGGGATCACATTAGATGTTCCCATCGAAGCGGTCATATTAGTGCCTGTTGTGTATGGGGAATTTTGTTCCCCTTGTTGATTGTCAGAATTAGACATCTTGTTCAAACGTTTTCTTCTGGGTAAGGGTTGGTTGCTATTGGTTATTCTACCACTTCTAAGGTTCATAAAACAACAAACTTATCACTCAGAGTATTTTTACAATGGTTACGTCTCAACAATTTTTATTTTGTTCTAAAGTTCGTAATGGCCAACGACTCGTCCCACCAGGTGTGCCAATTTGTTTACAGTTATTTCTGGTAAACAACCGCTAGTCCTCCAAACTATCGAATAATCTTACTGACTGTTATTCAATCTCTCTGGTAACTCGCCGGATCGACTAGATTGATCCTAGGATGTATTGGTCATTAGGATAACTCTCATTATAGAACTAGTATTCATGGTTGGTATTTAGAATTTTGTGTAGGTGTTTAACTTACTTCGATTACTCTATTAAAGATCTAAAGGCGTGATCAAGTAAATGTGCGCGAAACTAAATTGCATGAATAAAGTTCAATTGTAAAGACATGTAAAAACTGCATAAAAGACAAGTAAACGACTTCGAAGCATAAACACATGTAATGTAAAAGATTCTATGGAATGTAAAAGATTCGAAATATGAATAAAGCGTTTAAATGCAAGAAAACAGTAAAATGACTTTAAGTGAAAAAGGTGTTTGAATGATAAAAGCTTCAAGATAAAGGCATGAAATGTACAACAGTTTCTGAAATGTAAAGTATTTGAAATGGAAAGAAAGCATTTAAATGTAAGACATCAGTAAAAAGACTTCGAATGAAAACATTTTAGTGCAAAAGCTTTTGAATAGTATTGACATGAAGATAAAGGAAAATACTGGAAATGATAAAGAGTTTTTATTAAATCATAAACACTTGGTGTTATCATACGTACATTGCTCGTGCATTCGTTTCCCTAGCCATGTGGTATTTTGAATGTTTACTGAGATTTTGTACAATAGATATGACACACGAAATCCTAATGCTAAGACTTCTATTTATACTACTTCGACCATAACGGTCTTGCTATAAGATTCTGCCACGTTCAGAACATGCAGAGCAATGCCTCTTTCTAGTTTCCACGCGTCTTCGAATGCTCCAGCGTATATATTTCAAATTTCGAACATCCCGCTTGCATTTGAATTTCAAATGTTTTGGCACTTCTTCGCTTCGAACGCATTTCTTGGACACGACCTTGTTAACATTTCGAGACTTCTTTGAATATATTATCATAACTGCCACTCGAAGCTCCAGGCTTTGATATGCCCATTCGAAGCACTGCTTCTACCATTTCGAAACATGACATCTTGCTTTATTCCAATCGAAACGTCCAATTTTCTTTGCTTCTAATAATATCATCAAAATCTTCAGCCAACAATATGGCTCAACATCTGCTTGATAAGCATGATAGTAGAACCTGTCTTGACAATTGGTTAAAATGTTATAACATCTTATTCAACACCAGTCCAAAACCATGTTTTAGCCAACTATATGCCAAACCTAAAACCATGGATTTAACATTGTCCCTCTTTGACAGATTTGGCTAAAGCAACCAATGCACAATAACCCTGGAGAGAGGAATAAAACCACAACACAAACTACATGCTAACATGTAAATTTCTACAAACTGCAACAGGAACATATATCATAGATTACATGCAGTTAAAAATCACCATCTTTAATATTCTAGAAAATTGGTGTCTAGAAATATGGTTTGACATCACAGACAGGACCAAACTCCCCCTTTCACACATCACCAAGACTCCCCCTCAAAGGGAAAACACAAATCACAAGAAAATACAGTATACCAAATATGAACTACCCAAGTTAACACATCAGATGCATATGCAGTAGAAGATAAAACAACCTCACATTAGGATTTTCCACATCAGGCAAGAAGTCAGAACATTAGATAAAGTATCATACACACAAACTCCATCAGCAGTAGCAGCAGCAACAACACCAATAAGCATGACAGACAATCATGCTCCTCGGACATAGCTGTATACAACAAACAACCACAATCACTATTATCCCAGTAGCATCAGGACACACGTAACACACTAACACTTTACTCCCCCATTTTAGCCAAAAGTTGACAAAAAATATAGTAAATGTAAAAACACAAATTGGAAGCCCACAATACACACAAGCATAAAACACATATGGAAGCATATACCAGCAGATGGAAACAAACAATAGCAGATGGAAACAAACACAAGTGGAATCACACACACTTGAACAACTTAAGGTGGTCATCCACCTCTTTCCCCTGTAAAAAATCCTCTTGCACTACTTGGTGCTATCACCAGCCCTTTTATCCTACAGAGACTCTTTGTTCCATTTAATAGCAACTTGCTTAGGCTTCCCAGGCATCAGAACATATGGGGAAAATGTAGTATCAGTTGCACTTCTCCATATCTGTAATTGCTATAACACCTCAATAATATATATTCCCAGCTCACTCCCGACTTTTTCAAACTAATTTTCATCCAAAGCTTTGGTGAAAATATAAACTAGTTGTTTCTGAGTGGCTATATACTATAGAGTGATCACTCTATCTTCAACAAGATCTCTGATAAAATGATGATGAATGTCAATGTACTTTGTCCTGCTATGTTGAACATGATTTTTTGAAATATTCTTAGCACTCAGATTGTCACAGTATAATGTCATGACATCTTGCTTAACATTATATTCTTTCAATGTTTGTTTAATCCATGTCATTTGTGAACAGCTACTTCCACCTATAATATATTCAGCTTCAACAGTAGACAAATAAACACAGTTCTGTTTCTTACTAAACCAGGAAGTCAAATTATTTCTAGAAAAGAAACATCCACCAGAATTTCTTTTTCTATCATTAGTAATACCAGCCCAATCTGAATCACAATACCCCAACAATATGGAATTATAACCATGTGAGAATAACATACCATAGTCACTAGTACCATTGACGTACTTAAAAATCCTTTATACTATATTTATGTGACTTATTTTTAGCTTATCTTGATATCTTTCACACATACCCACATCAAATGTGATATCAGGTTTTCTATCTGTAAGGTACAACAAACTACAAATCATACATCTGTATAAGCTTTGATCAACTGCCACACCTTTTTCATCTTTTAATAGTTTCAAATAAGGTGTCCGTTTGTGACTTGCATTTTCCATACCAAACTTCTTTACTATGTTTTTGGCATACTTACTTTGAGAGATGAAGATAGATTCATCCATCTATTTCACTTGAAGTCCAAGAAAATATGTCAATTCACCAACAAGACTCATCTCAAATTCTGATTGCATTTGTTTGACAAAATGTTCCACCATCTAGTTTAACATCCCTCAAAACACAAAGTCATCAACATATATTTATGAAATCATAAGTTTGCCATCTTTCTCCTTGACAACTAGGGTCTTGTCTATTCATTCTTTCCTGTAGCCATTGTTGACAATAAATAATGTCAACCTATCACACCAAGCTCTAGGAGATTGCTTCAATCCATAGAGAGATTTCTTTATTTTAAACACATGATCTGGATAAGTAGGATCAATGAGTCCCTTTGGATGTTCAACAAAAAGCTTTTCATGTAAGTACCCATTCAGAAAGGAAATTTTCACATCCATTTGAAACAATTTAAATTTCAATAAACAAGCCACTCCTAACAATAGTCTGATGGATTCAAGTCTAGCAACTAGTGAAAAGGTCTCATGGGAATCTATTCCTTCAATATGAGTGTAGGCTTGTGCCATAATTCTGGCCTTATTTCTGGTGACAACTCCACTTTCATCAGTTTTGTTCTTGTACACCCACTTAGTACCAATGACATTAGTTCCACTAGGCCTTTGAACTAAGTCCAAAAATTCATTCCTCTTGAACTGGCAAAGTTATTCTTTCATGGCTTTGATCCATAATTTATCAGTTAAGGCTTCCTTTACATTCTTGGGTTCAATCTTAAAAACAAAACAAGCCTTAGAAACAACCTCCCTTGATCTAGTAGTAATCCCTTGGTTAAGATCTCCTATAATGAGGTCTTTAGGATGATATTTTTGAATTATGATTGAAGGGCCCTTATTGACTTGAATGTCCTCAAGTTCAGCATCAGGAATCTCAGCATTGGTGTTATCTTCTTCCACATTTTCTGACTCATCATCCATCTGGAACAATGTTCCAACATTGTCTTGAGCATTATGATCATTGTATGTTGTTAAGTCATCAACCACAACATTTATACTCTCCATCATAACCTGAGTTTTATTGTTAAAAACTTTATAAGCTCTGTTGTTTGTAAAGTATCAAGGAAATATTCCTTCATCCCTCCTGGGGTCCATTTTTGTTCTTTATTCATGATCAACCAAGATGTCGCACTTACTTCCAAAACCATGAAAGTATTTGACTGTAGGTTTCCTTCCTTTCCATACCTCATATAGAGTATTTATTGTTCCACTTCTTAAGGTGAATCTATTGTGGATATAAAAAGTTGTATTCATAGCTTCTGCGAAAAATAATATGGCAACTTTTTTGCATGAAGCATGACTCTTGCTGACTCTTGGAGAGTTCTATTCTTTCTTTCAACCACTCCATTATGTTGAGGAGTAATAGGAGAGGAAATTTCATGAGTAATACCTTCAGAAGCACAAAATTCAGCAAACTTGTTGTTTTCAAACTCTCTACCATGATCACTTTTGATCTTGACAATGTTGCTTTCCTTCTCTCTTTGAAGCTTTTGACACAACTCCTCGAAGACTTCAAAATCTTCTAATTTTTCACTGATGAAATTTACCTAAGTAAATCTTGAAAAATAATCAACAATAATATAAACATACCTCTTTCCACCAAGACTTCCAACTTGCATATTGTGATCGGTGGATCTGGAACTGACTGTTTAATGCTGGTTCGTGAAATGTAGCAGAAGCAAGAGTCGCCACCGTCTTTTATTTTCTCCAACATGGACAGGACAAAAGCACAGCAAAATTTCTTATGAGATAGTTTCTCGGTTCGGGAGGTAGATTTATAGAAAGGGAAGGTGTTAGCACCCTTTCTATCCATGGTTATCCATGGGCTCTTAGATACTTGCTCATTGTGTTTTACAAAGGTTTGCTTTTCAATTGTGAGTGAGTTTGAAAAAGTTTCTTTGAAAGTTTCAGATCGACTCTTGTATCAGTCCTCAAGAGTGTTTGAAAAATTGTTTTGAAAGCTTTTTTGAAAGTGTCAGTGTGAAAAGAAGTTTTTATTTGTTTGTGAATAGAGCAAGTATCTACGAGTCATCTACCTACCCTAAGGAATTAGGCTGTGTAAATGTCCTTAAGGTAGTGTCGTCCCACCATTGAGAGGTAGGTAGCACCTCCGTTGGAGGTTTTCGGGTCAATTCGAGTTTGTAGGGACAGTGTGGTCACCAGAGCAACAGTAGGACACCTTAGAAGCTACCCCTATGTCATATATCATGGACATAAGGACTTACTAAAACGTCCTATACTCGACGACCACGTTTCGAGGAGCAAGGCAACAGTGAGGCGTACCCTAAGAGTGGTGTGTGAATTTGTGTATTATTTTCAGTTATGTTTTATCTTGTCATGCATTATGGTGATCTACGCTTGCTTTTATTTGGGCCATTCATTCTTTCATGCAAAATTTAGCAGTTAAGGGGTGCGGAAATTAAAGTACAGAAAATAAAGTCCTACGCTATTACAAGGCGCGGGTCTATACATCGCCAAATTAACAAAGACCCGTTTTTTAATAAAATGCAGAAAGTAAATAAATTTCCTAATTACTATTACAAGGCTTGGGCAATTACATAATATTTAAAATGGAAAATAAGGACAAACGCGCGAAAAGAAATTAGAATCGAATGTTCGAGGGCGTTGGACCCTTTAAAGAAATTAAATGAAATTAAAAATTAATTAATTATTTAATAAGAAAAGGAATGTTTTTTATGGTTTTTGGTATTTATGAAATAAAGAAAATTAATTAAAAGAAACCCTAATTCTAAATATTTTTAATTATTAAAGAAAAAGATTAAAGTTTTAACCTAATTTATACTAATTATTTAATTACATGGGTATTTACAAAATAATTAATAATTAATAATAAAAATAATAAGAGGAAATTATTTTATTAAGAAAAAGATAAAAATGCTAAAAAAACTAATTTCTACATATTTTAGTTATTAAGGAAAGATTAAAATTAAAACCTAATTCAACCTAAATTAATTATTTAAAATTTATTTAACAAAATTAATTAATGGTGAAATAATAATAATTAAATATATTACAATTTTTTTTGATTTCTGGTTTTTATTATTGTGAAAATTATTTTGTGCAATTTAAAGGAAACAATTAATTAAAAGAACAATTAAAAGAATAAAAGGAAAAATAAATAAAAATTGAAAATTGAACAAACCATGGGGGGTATTCAGACCCTTTTGGAGGTTTTATTTGAGAAATTTGGCCCAAGAATGCAAGGCCCTTTGGACTTTCTGGAATTGTGTATGGAATGGTTGACCAGCGTGCATGGTGGACCTCCATTCATAGCCTTCAGATTGATCCTTATGCATAGGTGGCAAGCATAGATGTGGAGTTGTATGGTAGGACGTTGATGGCATGCTGCATAGAAACATATTGAAGAAAAAATTATGGAAGAAGTGGGGGACTTGGGAATCGAACCCAGGTCCCAATACCTGCAAGCCAGCTAAGCTACCAACTGAACCATTTAGCGCATTTGTTAATATAATGAATGGAGAATAATATAATAGAAAAGAAAGTATTATGCTGAACCAAAACAAAAACGCGCTGACATTCAAACCCTCCAATCACGCTCAGACACGCCATCTTCGTCTTCCTCTTTTTCTGTAAACATAAGCAAATAGCGGGGGTTTTAAACCCCCACTAAACTCAACCTGAAAAATAGCGAATAGAATATAGGCAAACATAAAAAGGGCGCGAGGTGTGAATTAGTTTCGTTTGGAGGTCACGATTTCAATGGTACCAGTTTTAAGGCCTGATTTTACCATATGTGTAAAGCCCCAAAATTGAAGCTTCTGAAACCCTAACCTACGTTAATGGTGGATTCTTGTACAGGCAGTATTAGTTCAATTGAGTAGTACCATTAGCTTCAGAGCATTCATGTTAGTATAAATCAATCAACAAAATGCATGAACAATGCTTAAAAATCAAAACATGATAATGGATAATTTCATGAAAAGTAAGACATCGTTCTACCACTTCTTTGGGTATGGAGGCCTGGATTTGATTGCAAATGCTTCCTAGTAGTATCAGGAGTGTATTGGAATACTTTTCAAGCCTTGAAACGAGCTCTAGGTATCAAAACAGTTTTCAACTTTTTGTCCAAAATTGCAAGTTTGTTATTGATTCTTTGCGCAACTTCTTGTGTCCAATCCTTTATGTTTCAATTGTGCATATGTATATGAATGAATTAGGTTAAAAAAACCAGCCTATAATCCATGCATTGATGATTTGGAGATTGGATTTTCAATGAGATCAATTTCAATCTTTTCCAATCCTTTCTTATGCCAATAATTGCCAATCATGTAGAAACTTTCCCTTTTGAGTGATGCACGAAATATTTGATTCATAATGGATGAAAACTCTGCACAAAAAGATTTGAAAGGTATTATTTGCTATTTTTTCATATTTAATTTTAATTAAGTGAATTAATAATAATAAAAATTCAAATAATTAATCAAAAATGAGAAAATAACTCCCTTGGAGGTCAATGGGTCGTGCATAGCCTTTGGGTGATGATTCATGGAAGAATTTGAGGCCCATTAGCATTTTTGAAGCCTTTTGTGCAAAGTTGACTTTTCAAAATTCCCAAAAATTTCCTAACTTCTACAAGGCATATCTTGCTCAATTTCTAAGCTTTGATCATGTTCTTGGACATTTTGGAAAGGTCTTTAAGTCCTCTAACCAATGTCTTTGGTCCCATGTCATTTTGATTTACCAATCTCAAGTTATGGTCTTTGACTTAAAGTGCCTTTTTGTTGACTTTTGAAAATGACCTATAATGTTGAAATTGATAACTTTTTGTGAGAGCATTTCTTGGATTTGAAGTGTGAAGATGAGTTGTAGTAAATGTCATTCTCTTCAAAATGAGATTTGGATGGAATTTTTCTGATAAACCATGTGGAAGTTATGCCTTGGTCAATTTGCAGTTGACTTTTTCAATTGTCCAAAAATAGAAACTTTTGCATCTTGAGACTTTTTGAGCCATGATTTGAGAATCATGATCAATAATTGATCAAATGATGTTTGTGGCTTCAAAATAAGATGTTGACCAAAAATTTTGACTTTTGACTGTCAAATGACCATTTTGCCCCTGCAGTTGACTGTGAAGTAATTAGGGTTTTTGACTGTGCAATCTGGTGCTGTGAGTCCTGAAACTTGGCATGTGGATGCTTGACAATGTTCATAGGCATGTGAGACTTGTTTGGACCATTGGAAACTTCAATTTCTTTGCCAGAACCAAAACCCTAATTTTTGACTGTTAGGAGGCAATTGGACTGTGCAACCCTTGGGAGATTTTGAAGCATGATCTTGGCAAATCTTAAAGGATATGGGAGGGAAAATTTTGGGGTACAACAGTTTCCCCTGTTCAATCTTCTTAGACCTGAGGATGTAGATTGGCTGGCGTGCCTTTCGTAATCTGAAGGTGGAAGATGATTGAACACTAGAGTGCCCAGAAATTTGCACTCACATAGAAGAGTATCAGCAGTGTGATGACGAGAATGGGCTTACAGATGCCATTTGGAGATTGATGGATAGGAAGATGGGCTTATGGATGCCATCTGGAAGTGTGACTGAACTTTGTCGGGAATGGGCTTATAGATGCCATTTGGAGACTGTTGGTATGTGGAGAGATGGGCTTATAGATGCCATCGGGAGGTCGTCGATCACATAAGAGATTCCTTAGCGAGAACTTGCATACCTGAGAAAGAAAAATAATTACCTGGCCTGTTACAGGAGTTGTTCTTCAAACCCTTTATGTAGATGTGCCCTGGCTGGATACAGGAATCGAATCTTGTAATGTTGGTCGTCAACAGATACACCCTGGCGAGATACAGGAATCAGATCTTCAAACCCTTCAGACGCACCCTGGCAAGATACAGGAATCGAGTCTGGTAAATATAGTCGTCAACAGATACACCCTGGCGAGATACAGGAATCGGATCTTCGAACTCTTCAGACGTGCCCTGGCAAGATACAGGAATCGGGTCTTGTAATGTTAGTCGTCAACAGATACACCCTGGCAAGATACAGGAATCGGATCCTCAAACTCTTCAGACGCACCCTGGAAAGATACAGGAATCGGGTCTGGTAATGTTAGTCGTCAATAGATACACCCTGGCAAGATACAGGAATCGGATCCTCAAACTCTTCAGGCGCACCCTGGCAAGATACAGGAATCGGGTCTGGTAATGTTAGTCGTCAACAGATACACCCTGGCAAGATACAGGAATCAGATCCTCAAACTCTTCAGACGCACCCTGGCAAGATACAGGAATCGGGTCTGGTAATGTTAGTCGTCAACAGATACACCCTGGCAAGATACAGGAATCGGATCCTCAAACTCTTCAGACGCACCCTAGCAAGATACAGGAATCGGGTCTAGTAATGTTAGTCGTCAACAGATACACCCTGGAAAGATACAGGAATCGGATCCTCAAACTCTTCAGACGCACCCTGGTAAGATACAGGAATCGGGTCTGGTAATGCTAGTCGTCAACAAATACACTGTGGCAAGATACAGGAATCGGATCCTCAAACTCTTCAGACGCACCCTGGCAAGATACAGGAATCGGGTCTGGAATCAATCGTCAACAGATACACCCTGGCAAGATACAGGAATCGGATCTTTAGTTGCGACCGTTGATGGTAATCATCTTGGTATTAACCTTTGTCCTGAAAATACAAAACGTTAGTTGCATGCAATGTCATGATGTATGACATGCGTGATATTCTCAAAATAAGTGAGATTGTATGTTTATGATGCGTATATGCATGCTATAGTGTATGAAAATGCGATGTTTATGAACGTATGTTTTCGTCTTAGGAGAATAAATCCTTGACGGATGCCGGGAAGTTAAATCCTGGGCTGATGTGAATAGCATTCTTTGTTTCCACTGGGGAGTGATGGCTGCAAGAATACCGGTAGGAGAAGATGACTCCGTTGGGGAATAAACTTGGAGATTACTCTGTGGGGGAAAATTATTCTAGCGATCTTGCTGGGGAACAATACTTTGTGGGAAGAGAGGTACTCTGTTGAGATGTTGATGATAACTCCGCTGGGGATACCGTTGTTATGTTGGAAGTTTTAATAGACTCCGCTGGGGATAAGAAGACTTCGCCGAGGACGATCTTTCCGTGGCTTTTGGCTGAGGATAACCCAGTTATATCCTGGTGGGGAAATAACCTTTGAATAAAGCCGGGAGACGCGTTCGTGCTCTGCAGGGGGGAAACTTCCAGAATCTACTGGGGATAAGCTTCCTGCTGGGGAGATGATTCAGCTTTCTTGGGGAAATCTTCAGACTGGACTCTCCTGGGGAAATTTTTGAGATATATTGGGGAAGTGGCTCCACTGAATGTCTGGTATACCGCCGGGGAACAATCTTAGATCAAGACTGCCGGGGATGCTTGTTAAGAATGTCGGTATAATTTGCTGAGGAATGTTGAGATCTGCTGGGAATACCCAACTTCCTTGAGGCTGACAGTATAACTCTGCTTGGGGAGAGTGTATTGACTTGCTAGATCACTCTCTGGGGAGTTAAGATATCTTGGTTATGTTCTTCAGCTAAACTTACCTTGGCACTTTGGTGGACAGAGCAATTAGATCGCTTAGACAACTCATTATTGCCCCTATTTCTGATGTTACATGTAATTAATCCTTTGTTTCGTATGCAAATATTTATGAGTTAGCAATTAGTGTCAAATGAATATATCACAATTTGAACATTGGACGTTCTTCGCAAAACAAAATAGAAAAGGAAAAACAATTGGCAATTTTAGCTGAAAAGTGAATTTATATTGATTTTTGAATTTGCCTGTAAATAGGCGTTTATGTACAAGAGGCTGACGTCCTAGTAAGAGAACGCCGTCGAACAAAAGAGTTTATACAAATTTGTACAAACGGAAAACAAAACAGCTATGTGAAAAGAAATAATCCCACTGGGTTCCAACTCTGCTATCGTCTTTATGTCTTCGAGCGTCTCATCACTTTGCTGCTCAGTTGACGATGAAGCTGATTGATCGATGCCGTTTGAACTTGATGTTGATACCGGATTCTGGATGCAAAGTGATCCAATGAGACATAGTATTACGCTTTAAACCCTAACTTTTTCCTGGGCCGCCCTTTCGGGTTTTCAGTCCACCGGGATACCCAATTTTGCCCAAGCCGCCTTTTCAGGTTTTCGACTTGCCGGGTGTACATATTTTTTTCATTTCATCCCTAATTTTGCCTGAACCCTTTTGGTTTGCCGGGAAGCCCTAATTTTTTCCTAGGTATGTCAACCTAGAGGGTCTTTAATCATGCGTAGTATCTTTTTACTATGTCTGCATTGGCAGGGTGAGGAAGGTCGTTACCATCCATGGTGGTCAGAATCATGGCTCCTCCTGAGAACACATGTTTAACCACAAATGGCCCTTCGTACGTAGGGGTCCATTTACCCCTGGGATCACTCTGATGAAGGATGATGCGTTTGATTACCAGATCCCCAACTTGATACTCTTGTGGTCTGACCTTCTTGTTAAATGCCCTGATCATCCGTTTTTGGTACGTCTGACCATGACATATAGCAGTAAGTCTCTTCTCGTCAATTAGGTTCAATTGATCAAGTCGTGTCGTGATCCAGTCATGTTCGCTCAGATCTGCATCCTTCATTATCCGGAGAGAGGGTATCTGCACTTCGATCGGCAAGACCGCCTCCATGCCGTAGACCAAGGAAAAAGGAGTTTCCCCGGTTGACGTTCTTCCTGAGGTACGGTACCCATGAAGAGCGAACGGTAACATCTCGTGCCAATCTTTATAGGTCACTGTCATCTTCTGCACAATCTTCTTGATATTCTTATTCGCTGCTTCTACAGCCCCATTCATCTTCGGCCGGTAAGGAGAAGAGTTATGGTGCTGTATTTTAAATTGCTCGCAGAGCTCAGTGATCATCTTGTTATTGAGATTGGTACCGTTGTCCGTAATGATCCTTTCAGGGACACCGTATCGACAGATCAAGTTATGTCGAATGAACCATCCCACGACATTCTTGGTTACAGTGGCGTAAGAAGCTGCTTCAACCCACTTTGTAAAGTAATTGATTTCTACCAGGATGAAGCGATGTCCATTGGATGCCGTAGGTTTAATCTCGCTGATCATATCAATGCCCCACATGGAAAAAGGCCAAGGTGATGTCAAGACATTTAGAGGAACGGGAGGAACGTGCACCTTATCTGCATATATCTGGCATTTATGGCATGTCCGAGAATGTTGGTAACAGTCAGCTTCCATAGTGGACCAGAAATATCCTGCCCGAAGGATTTTCTCTGCCATGGTGTGTCCACTGGAATGCGTTCCGAAGGTTCCTTCATGCAGCTCCGCCATGATCCTTTCTGCTTCAGTTTTATCCACACAACGCAGTAAGGTCGAATCATGGTTTCGCTTGTATAAAATGCCGTTGCTGAGGAAGAACTTTGCTGCGAACCTTCTTAGAAACTTCTTATCGTTGACAGATGCACCTTCAGGATACTCTTGAGCTTCCAAGTACCTCTTCACCTCATGGTACCAGGGTTTTTCAGTCACTACCTCAGCCTCAAGATCACAACAGTATGCCGGTTCGTCCAGTTTCCCAATAATGACCCGGGGAGCCTCATTGTCCCATTTGAATTTGAACATGGAAGACATCGTAGCTAACGCGTCCGCCAACTGATTCTCCTCTCTTGGGAAATGTTCAAAAGTTATCTCTGTGAAATGGGGGATCAACGTCAACACACATTCTCTGTAAGGAATAAGATTCGGATGTTTCGTATCCCACTCGCCTTTGATCTGATTGATCACGAGAGCGGAATCTCCGAAGACACTCAGAAACTTGATCCTTAAGTCAATCGCAGCTTGAAGACCCATGATGCACGCCTCATACTCCGCCATGTTGTTGGTGTAGTTGAAACATAGCCGGGCAGTGAGTGGAGTATGAGTGCCTTGGGGGGATATGATCACAGCGTCGATACCATTACCCAAAGCGTTGGATGCTCCATCAAAGTGCATAGACCATCAGGATCCTTCCTCAGGTCCTTCATCCGGTCCAGGTACTTCACAATCAGTTACTATCATGATGCTCTCGTCTGGAAACTTGAAGTTCATTGACTGATAGTCGTCCACTGCCTGGTGTGCCAAATGGTCTGCCAATACACTTCCCTTGATAGCTTTCTGAGTCGTGTATTGGATGTCGTATTCTATCAAGATCATTTTCCATCTTGCTATTCTTCCAGACAGAGCAGGCTTTTCAAATATGTACTTTATCGGATCCATCTTTGAGATCAACAAGGTAGTGTGAGTCAGCATATACTGTCTCAGCCGGCGAGCAACCCATACCAAAGCGCATCAAGTTTTCTCAAGCAGTGAGTATCAGGTCTCACAGTCGGTAAACTTTTTGCTAAGGTAATAAATGGCGTGCTCTTTTCGGCCAGACTCGTCATGCTTCCCCAGCACACACCCCATCGAGCTGTCAAGTACTGTCAAGTATAGTATCAGAGGTCTCCCTTCAACCGGTGGCATAAGGATGGGTGGTTCTTGGAGATAATCTTTGATTCTGTCAAAAGCGGCCTGACATTCATCATTCTAACGTACTACATGATCTTTCTTCAGCAGCTTGAAGATTGGTTCACAAGTAGCAGTTAGGTGTGAGATGAACCGGGCAATGTAATTCAGACGTCCTAGAAAGCCTCTGACTTCTTTCTCTGTCTTGGGAACTGGCATCTCTTGAATAGTCTTAACCTTGGCAGGGTCCACTTGAATACCCTTGTCACTTACGACGAAGCCTAGCAACTTTCCAGATCTTACCCCGAAGGTGCACTTGTTCGGGTTCAACCTCAGCTTGTACAATTTCAAACGGTCAAACAGTTTCTGCAGATGGTCAAGGTGTTCCTCCTCAGTTTGGGACCTTGCAATCATATCATCGACATACACTTCAATCTCATGATGGATCATATCATGAAATAAAGCAACCATGGCACGTTGGTAGGTTGCCCCAGCATTTTTCAACCCGAATGGCATGACCTTGTAGCAGAAGGTGCCCCACTGAGTAACAAAGGTAGTCTTTTCCATATCTTCAGGAGCCATCTTGATCTGATTATAACCTGAAAAACCATCCATGAAGGAGAATACCTTGTGCTGAGCAGTATTATCAACCAGAACATCAATGTGAGGTAGGGGAAGTCATCCTTGGGGCTCGCCCTGTTCAGATCCCTGTAATCGACACACATTCTGACCTTACCGTCTTTCTTCGGTACCGGCACCACATTAGCAACCCACTGAGGGTAAGAAGTTACTGCAAGAAAACCGGCGTCAAATTGCTTCATAACCTCAGCTTTGATCTTCTCAGACATCTCTGGACGCATACAGCGGACCTTTTGCTTAACCGGAGGGCAGTCTTCCTTGGTAGGCAAATGATGGACCACAATGTCAGTATCCAACCCAGGCATGTCTTCGTAGGACCAGGCAAAGATCTCCACATAATGCAACATCTGAATCAACCGTTGTTTTACACTGAGCTCCAGATTGGCACCAATCTTAACTTCCTTTCTATCTGCCTCAGTACCCAGATTTATCGTTTCCACTGGCTCTTCATGTGGTTGAATTGCCCTCTCTTCCTGGAGTAACAGTCTTGCAAGCTCGCCAGGCACTTCGCAATCATCTTCACCTTCGTCTTCGGCTAAGTTGATCGGATTTTCGAAGTCATAACTGGCAGTAGCAGTGTCATTACCAGTGAGATCCAGAGTGGATTGAAACCTGTATGGGTGAGTGTGTGTAAATATAGCTGTTTTGCAATATATAAAGAAAGAAAGAAAGAACGAAAGGGAGCACAAGATTTGTAATGCGAAAAAATGTCCAAGGTCTTTATTCATGATATATGTAAATGACAATTAATAAGCCCTCACAAATGAAGCCACGGTGCCCCGGGTAAGACACCGGGCCATAAAGTTTCAGTTTATTGTTTATTACGAATAACAAAAACAAAGGAATTCATTACTGCGTAACGAAAGTAACAGGTATGTGATATTTTGCAGTCCAATTGGTTAGTCCACCATCAATCGTCGGGTAGATCCAGCTATCGAACTCCGATTCTTCCACTTCGTCTTCATCCCCAATAGCATTCACTCCTGGATTGGTGATGAGCACAGGAGGTCTTCTGATCCTAGCTTCACGCACAGCCCTCTGAGCCTCTGCAGTAAAACCCAATCCAAACTTGTCAGTTTTAGGAGTAAAATCAGGGAGCCTGCCCCAGTTAGCACATTCACCTTTCTCAATTACAGCCCGGGCATCCTTCAAGGAGGCCATCTTCAAAGGAGAACCCTCTTCAGTTACGGCTTCTGCCGCTGCCAATGTTGGAGGTACCTCTTCAAAATGTTGAAAGGGGGTTTCGATAAACTCCCCGTCCATCTCAATATACCGGAAGGAATTCAGATGACTAACCATGTATTCTTCCTCCCCCTACACAGTTACAATCTTCCCTCTGACATGGTACTTGAGCTTCTGGTGTAGAGTGGAGGTTACAGCCCCAGCTTTGTGAATCCAAGGTCGGCCCAGCAAACAGGAATAAGATGGACGAATATCCATCACATAGAACGTTGAGTCGAATACTTGAGAACCCACACGAATAGGAATGTCTACCTCGCCATGAACCATCCTCTTAGAACCGTCGAAGGCTCTAACAATGATGTTGCTAGGCTTCAATTCCAGGCCCTCACAATCCAACCGGTCTAAGGCCTTCTTGGGTAATACATTCAGGGAAGAACCGGTGTCCACCAACACGTGTGCGAGAGTAGTGCCCCTACATTCTATAGAGACATGCAGGGCATCATTGTGGTTCTTTCCCTTAGCGGTAAGATCAGCATCCGAGAAACCCAAACCATTGTCAACTGTCAAATTGGCCACACAGTCAGTGAATTGATCTGCAGAGGTCTCTTGTGGCACATGGGCCGTCTTCAGAAATGAAATCAGGGCCTTGGCATGGGCCTCTGAGAACAGCAGTAATGATAGCATAGAGATCTTGGAGGGGGTATGCCCCAGCTGTTCAACGACATTGAAGCCGCTCTTCTTGATTATCTTAAGAATTTCCTCCATCTCTTGCTGGGAGGCTTCAACATTCACAGACTTTGGTGCCTCCATCCGGGCAGGCTCATCATCAATCCCTTTTCCCCGAGTATTAGATGACTCTGCAGTGGGGGAAGCAACTTGATCAGAAGGGGGAACAGCCGCACTTGCAGGCGTTATTATAAGAGGTCTTCGGATAGCTGGTTGTGCAATGTCAGACGAGAAGATCCTGCCACTGTGAGTAACTTTAGCTGGACCAGTGATATTGTTGATGCTGGTACTGGTGTTGAACTCCTGCTTCACTCCAAGTACATATACATCTGCCCCATAGTGCCATGGGACAGCCTTATCAGATTCATAGGGGAGAGGCCCCGGAACAGTAATAATAATGGGTGCAACAAACATGATTTTAACTGGCTTCCTCGGGGGAGCCTTGATTGGATTGTTGAAAATTGTAACGACAGATACTTCTTCAGAGGGAACAAAAGGAACAACGGTCTTCTTGAACAAAATCTCCTTGCTATCCATCAGGCTTTGGATACCTGATTTCAGCAGCGGACAACCAGTAGGGGAAACAACACACAAAAGGCAACCTTTTCCACAACCCGGAAATAAACCGGCCAACAGTAGGTTCCTCTTAACGGTCAATAGAGGAGTAGCTACATCATTCACAGAAACTGCATACAAATCTTCATCAACAGCATTTACTCCATGTTGGGGAATAGGAGCAGTCACAACGTTTGGTCTCTCAGGCGCCTCAAATTGTATTTCCTTCGCATCAATAAGGTCTTGAACCTTATTTCTCAGGGCCCAGCAATCATCGGTAGAATGCCCCGGGCTATCAGAGTGATAAGCACAGCGGGCATTTGGATTATACTTAGGAGATGCAGTATTCACAACCTTTGGAGCCTCTCTGACGGTAACCAAGTTGGTTGATAGCAGTTGCGGCAAGATTTGTGACAAGGTCATACTCATCCGGGTAAATTCTCTTCTGGGTCTCTCACCCCTTGGTTGATTAGCTTGCCGAGGAGCGGCAACAGGCTTAGCAATTACCACCGCGTTGACAGCTTGGCGGCGCTCTGGTTTATCTTGCCTCCTAGGCCCATACACAGCACTGGCCTCCTTCTTAAAAGGTTTCTTCTTAGAACTTGAAGACGCCCCTTTCTGAATTTTACCTGACTTCATGGCAGCCTCTATCCTTTCCCCAGTCAGAATGAGGTCAGTAAACCCTGCGGACGAATTGCCAATGAGATGATTGAAGAATGGCCCGGATAGGGTCCCCAAGAACATATCTACCAGTTCACGGTCGGTTAACGGAGGCTGCACCCTGCCAGCCAGGTCCCTCCACTTCTGCGCATACTCTTTAAAACCTTCTCCCGATCCTAGCGACATACCCTGGAGTTGGGTACGTGTAGGAGCGAGGTCGGCATTATATTGATACTGCTTGTAAAAAGCAGTAGCCAACTCCTCCCAGTTACGAACCTTGGTTCCATCCAGCTGATAGAACCATTCGAGATGAGTCCCTGAGAGACTCTCCTGGAAGAAGTGGATCCACAAGTTCTTGTCCACTGTATACGGCTGAATCTTCCGCACATAAGATCTGAGATGTAACTTAGGGCAGGACGCCCCGTCATACTTTGTGAAAGATGGTGCTTTAAACTTGTGTGGGATGATCACACCAGAAGATAAACCCAAGTCTCCGAAATCCAAACCAGGCACTTGTTGAATTTCCATGGCGTTCAGACGGTCTTCCAACTGCTTGTATCTGTCTTCAGCTGGAGGATATTGTTCCTCATTAAAATCAGTCTCGTTGTCAGAGACCACCGGACTTGGAGCCCTTCCCCCCTGGGGATTGCCTTTGCCTACAGAAGAACCAGCTTCCTCATTCTGCAGTGTGTTACCAAACCTCCGGCCCGTGTTGAATAGAACAGTTCTCTTCTTCTTCTTCTTAACCAGCAGAGCCTTCAGCTCCTCTTGACCTTGGGCCAAACCCATAACCAGCTCTTGGAATTGTGCGTTTTGCGCCTGAATGGCCTTGATAGACTGCTCGGTAGATGATTCAGGGTTCATGATGCTGAAATAAACAGCGAAGAACAGTAAGCAACCTGGAAAGAAGAGTACCTGCTATGCACATGATGAATGATATGTGTTTATGCAATGCATTCAAGGGTTCGAAAGTTCAAATTTGTTGTAGACAAAAAGGAACACACGTTATCATTAAGGAAATAATTGTTCAGTACATCAGGGCCTCATGGGCAAAACATTACAAAAGTGAATCAATCCCAAAAGACACTACGCATCCTCTTTGGAGCTATGTAAGTGTTGAGATTCCTCTCCTCGTGCAGTAGGCGGGTGAACTCCAAGACCTTATTTTCACTAGCATGTAAACTGGTCTCGAGAGAATTCTGTTCTTCCTTAAGCTGGATCCAGCTCTTCTGCATATCTTCCCAGGACGTGGGCATGTCAGGATGTTGAATGGTGTATGACACCTCTCCTTCCAATACTGGCTCTTTGATCACAGGGAGAACATGAGGGTAAGGCATTACTAACTTCTGGGAGCGGGCTCGTACCCACTTAAGATAAGGCTCCAATAGGATGGAGTTCCTGTTCCCCAGTGTTTTGCTGCCTATCCTACTTGGCCTCCTCCAAGCTCTGATAAATCTCTGGCGAAGTCCTTGTGCATCGTTGTCAAAGTCAAAAACTATGTCAGGAATTAACATGTCATGAGGGCCGTCCCTCTGAGCATAACCAAACTGTCTCCAAGCCAGGCACGGGTTGTAAGTAATACCTCCTCTGATTCCAAGTAAAGGAACATTAGGGTACTCCCCGCAACAATCAATGATAGTGACATCCTCTTTGGACCGAGAGCACCAATGTATATCTGCATGTGTAAGAGTCATCAATCGTTGTGACCATCTCAAACCCCGCTCGTTCTTCAAAACTGATTGCGGAAGGTGCGAAATAAACCACCTTCCCAGGAGAGGAGTACAACACATAAGAACACCTCTTTTTCTCATGGTTCGAGTGTAACATGAGTGAAGGATGTCCCCAAGCAACGTAGGTATAGGATTCCTGGACATGAAGATCTGGACAACACTGATATCTATAAGCTGATCTGGATTAGGGAACAACACTAAACCATAGACAAGTAGGGCCACAACTTCTTCAAAAGCTTGTAGGTCAAGGGAGTCCCAACATTCTTGGGCCTTCTCAAACAGAAACCTGGCTAAGAACCCTGTGATACCGCTTCTGACTTCCCAATGTCCCTTGAGGTCAGATGGTTGTAGTCGTAGTGCTTTAGCAATCTCTTCAAGTTTGGGTTCCTTTTCCGTACCGTTGTAGGGTAGTTGACTAAGGATAGGGATCTTCAGAAGCCCGGAGAACTCTTCCAATGTAGGCACCAGTTGGTAATCCAGGAAAGTAAAGCAATGGTGCAGAGGGTCAAAGAACTGGAACAGGACCTTTATCATATCTTCCTCAATGTTGGTGTTGACCAAGCTGATAAGTCTTCCATGCCTCTCACTGAAAGAAGAGCTCTCAGGAATCCTGGATATAAGTTCCTTAAGCTGAGGAGGGATCCTTACAAGGCTGATCTGAATTGTCTTTCTGCGAACAGTTTCCATGTCCTACAAAACAAGAACAAAGATGAAGATTCGAACCCCTGAAATGGTTAGTCAATGCATATGATGCTGTATGATGTCATGATGCTATGATTGAACACACCACAAATATTCATAAGGGCAAACATGGTAAGGCACACAAGTCACACAAGACAAGCCCTTAGAGTTAAGGCCTGCATGGGTTCTAGATATTACCCTCTTGAAGTTGGTGGTCTCATCCTGTCCTATCAGAAGTAACCGGGTTCTAGAGGATCCCAATATCACTGGATTGCTTTCATTGTTCATCATTTCGATTTAGCCACTGAACTGGCGACCGAAATATTCTAAGAAAACAACCCTCAATTGAGTGTAGTATCGAGTATCAACCAACCTCGGACTGCACCAAAGTCAGTTATCTCACTACCCTAAAGAGGCCAAGATGGTTCAATTAAGGTTCCTAAGGTTAGTTGATGCTTCACGACACCACGCGGCGGCCCCGTACTCTCCTTGACTGAACTCAAGGGTTACCGGTACACACCAAAGTGCCACATCAACGTAGCAGACTGCTTCAACCATGTCGGTATACCCCACACAGTTCCCTCACAGTCTTGTTGCTACTTTCTAACAAGGTATCCCCAGATCCGGGTTAGGATCTATAGAACTCCCGAGACAGTCCCACAATTTAAAGCAAACAATTCAGATAATTGAAAACACAAGTGATCTTAGTCCTAAGGTACACCTCACTTTAAAAGAGTAGTCCCCAGCAGAGTCGCCAGTTCTGTGATCGGTGGATCTGGAACTGACTGTTTAACGCTGGTTCGAGAAATGTCGCGGAAGCAAGAGTTGCCACCGTCTTTTATTTTCTCCAACATGGACAGGACAAAAGCACAACAAAATTCCCTATGAGATAGTTTCTCGGTTCGGGAGGTAGATTTATAGAAAGGGAAGGTGTTATCACCCTTTCTATCCATGGTTATACATGGGCTCTTAGATACTTGCTCATTGTGTTTTCAAAAGGTTTGCTTTTCAATTGTGAGTGAGTTTGAAAAAGTTTCTTTGAAAGTTTCAGATCGACTCTTGTATCAGTCCTCAAGAGTGTTTGAAAAATTGTTTTGAAAGCTTTTTTGAAAGTGTCAGTGTGAAAATAAGTTTTGATTTGTCTGTGAATAGAGCAAGTATCTATGATTCATCTACCTACCCTAAGGAATTAGGCTGTGTAAATGTCCTTAAGGTAGTGTCGTCCCACCATTGAGAGGTAGGTAGCACCACCGTTGGAGGTGTTCGGGTCAATTCGAGTTTGTAGGGACAGTGTGGTCACCAGAGCAACAGTAGAACACCTTAGAAGCTACCCCTATGCCATAGATCATGGACATAAGGACTTACTAAAACGTCCTATACTCGACGACCACGTTTCGAGGGGCAAGGCAACAGTGAGGCGTACCCTAAGAGTGGTGTGTGAATTTGTGTATTATTTTCAGTTATGTTTTATCTTGTCATGCATTATGGTGATCTACGCTTGCTTTTATTTGGGCCATTCATTCTTTCATGCAAAATTTAGCAGTTAAGGGGTGCGGAAATTAAAGTACAGAAAATAAAGTCCTACGCTATTACAAGGCGCGGGTCTATACATCGCCAAATTAACAAAGACCCGTTTTTTAATAAAATGCAGAAAGTAAATAAATTTCCTAATTACTATTACAAGGCTTGGGCAATTACATAATATTTAAAACGGAAAATAAGGACAAACGCGCGAAAAGAAATTAGAATCGAATGTTCGAGGGCGTTGGACCCTTTAAAGAAATTAAATGAAATTAAAAATTAATTAATTATTTAATAAGAAAAGGAATGTTTTTTATGGTTTTTGGTATTTATGAAATAAAGAAAATTAAAATTAAAAGAAACCCTAATTCTAAATATTTTAATTATTAAAGAAAAAGATTAAAGTTTTAACCTAATTTATACTAATTATTTAATTACATGGGTATTTACAAAATAATTAATAATTAATAATAAAAATAATAAGAGGAAATTATTTTATTAAGAAAAAGATAAAAATGCTAAAAAAACTAATTTCTACATATTTTAGTTATTAAGGAAAGATTAAAATTAAAACCTAATTTAACCTAAATTAATTATTTAAAATTTATTTAACAAAATTAATTAATGGTGAAATAATAATAATTAAATATATTACAATTTTTTTTGATTTCTGGTTTTTATTATTGTGAAAATTATTTTGTGCAATTTAAAGGAAATAATTAATTAAAAGAACAATTAAAAGAATAAAAGGAAAAATAAATAAAAATTGAAAATTGAACAAACCATGGGGGGTATTCAGACCTTTTTGGAGGTTTTATTTGAGAAATTTGGCCCAAGAATGCAAGGCCCTTTGGACTTTCTGGAATTGTGTATGGAATGGTTGACCAGCGTGCATGGTGGACTTCCATTCATAGCCTTCAGATTGATCCTTAGGCATAGGTGGCAAGCATAGATGTGGAGTTGTATGGTAGGACGTTGATGGCATGCTGCATAGAAACATATTGAAGAAAAAATTATGGAAGAAGTGGGGGACCTGGGAATCGACCCAGGTCCCAGTACCTGCAAGCCAGCTAAGCTACCAACTGAACCATTTAGCGCATTTGTTAATATAATGAATGGAGAATAATATAATAGAAAAGAAAGTATTATGCTGAACCAAAACAAAAATGCGCTGACATTCAAACCATCCAATCACGCTCAGACACGCCATCTTCGTCTTCCTTTTTTTCCTGTAAACATAAGCAAATAGCGGGGGTTTTAAACCCCCACTAAACTCAACCTGAAAAATAGCGAATAGAATATAGGCAAACATAAAAAGGGCGCGAGGTGTGAATTAGTTTCGTTTGGAGGTCACGATTTCAATGGTACCAGTTTTAAGGCCTGATTTTAGCATATGTGTAAAGCCCCAAAATTGAAGCTTTTGAAACCCTAACCTAAGTTAATGGTGGATTCTTGTACAGGCAGTATTAGTTCAATTGAGTAGTACCATTAGCTTCAGAGCATTCATGTTAGTATAAATCAATCAACAAAATGCATGAACAATGCTTAAAAATCAAAACACGATAATGGATAATTTCATGAAAAGTAAGACATCGTTCTACCACTTCTTTGGGTATGGAGGCCTGGATTTGATTTCAAATGCTTCCTAGTAGTATCAGGAGTGTATTGGAATACTTTTCAAGCCTTGAAACGAGCTCTAGGTATCAAAACAGTTTTCAACTTTTTGTCCAAAATTACAAGTTTGTTATTGATTCTCTGCGCAGCTTCTTGTGTCCAATCCTTTATGTTTCAATTGTGCATATGTATATGAATGAATTAGGTTAAAAAAACCAGCCTATAATCCATGCATTGATGATTTGGAGATTGGATTTTCAATGAGATCAATTTCAATCTTTTTCAATCCTTTCTTATGCCAATCATTGCCAATCATGTAGAAACTTTCCCTTTTGAGTGATGCACGAAATATTTGATTCATAATGGATGAAAACTCTGCACAAAAAGATTTGAAAGGTATTATTTGCTATTTTTTCATATTTAATTTTAATTAAGTGAATTAATAATAATAAAAATTCAAATAATTAATCAAAAATGAGAAAATAACTCCCTTGGAGGTCAATGGGTCGTGCATAGCCTTTGGGTGATGATTCATGGAAGAAATTGAGGCCCATTAGCATTTTTGAAGCCTTTTGTGCAAAGTTGACTTTTCAAAATTCCCAAAAATTTCCCAACTTCTACAAGGCATATCTTGCTCAATTTGTAAGCTTTGATCATTTTCTTGGACATTTTGGAAAGGTCTTGAAGTCCTCTAACCAATGTATTTGGTCCCATGTCATTTTGATTTACCAATCTCAAGTTATGGTCTTTGACTTAAAGTGCCTTTTTGTTGACTTTTGAAAATGACCTATATTGTTGAAATTGATAACTTTTTGTGAGAGCATTTCTTGGATTTGAAGTGTGAAGATGAGTTGTAGGAAATGTCATTCTCTTCAAAATTAGCTTTGGATGGAATTTTTCTGATAAACCATGTGGAAGTTATGCCTTGGTCAATTTGCAGTTGACTTTTTCAGTTGTCCAAAAATAGAAACTTTTGCATCTTGAGACTTTTTAAGCCATGTTTGAGAATCATGATCAAGAATTGATCAAATGATGTTTGTGGCTTCAAAATAAGATGTTGACCAAAAATTTTGACTTTTGACTGTCAAATGACCATTTTGCCCCTGCAGTTGACTGTGAAGCAATTAGGGTTTTTGACTGTGCAATTTGTGATGTGAGTCCTGAAACTTGGCATGTGGATGCTTGACAATGTTCATAGGCATGTGAGACTTGTTTGGATCCTTGGAAACTTCAATTTCTTTGCCAGAACCAAAACCCTAATTTTTTACTGTTAGGAGGCAATTGGATTGTGCAACCCTTGGGAGATTTTGAAGCATGATCTTGGCAAATCTTGAAGGATATGGGAGGGCAAATTTTGGGGTACAACACATATGTCCCATTAAATCCATATTAAGAAGTTCCAGAACTTTGGAGGTGGTCTTATGTTGAAGCTTTTGGTGTGACATCTTGGCTTACTTTCCAATTTCACATTCTCCACAGATTCTTCCTTCCTCAATTTTTTGTTTAGGAATGCCTCTGATAGCTTCTTTAGACATAATCTTCTTCATACCCTTCAAGTATAGATGACAAAGTTTTTGATTCCACGGATTGAATTCATCTTCCTTAGACAACATGCAGGTGGAGGTATCATTGATTCCTTGGGGTGTCCATAAGTAGAAATTATCCTTAGACATGTCTCCTTTCATTAGCACTACATTCTCCATATTAGTGACCATACATTCATATTTAGTAAAGTTCACTTAAAAACCTTGATCATATAGATGACTAATACTTATTAGGTTGGCGGTCATACCTTCCACAAACAATACTTTATCAAGCTTAGGAGAGCCTTCACAATCTAGTATTCTAACACCTTTAATAACTCCTTTGGAACCATCTCCATAAGTAATAGAGCTAGTTGTGTGAGGCTTAAGATCTTCCAATAAGTTCTCCACACATGTCATATGCATAGAGCATTCATTGTCAAAATACTAGTCTTCATTAGATGAGACTTTAAGAGAGGTATGAGCAGTGATATTTTTGAAACTATGTTTCACTTTCCATTCATTTATAATCCTAGTTAGTAAGGAATTTGCACTAGGTTGAGATATATGTTTTGAATATCCATGAAACCGATGACAGACTTGCTATGAGTGACCATTTCTTCCATACACTGAGTTTCATGTTCCTGATAGGATGTCATGACATCTGGTTAGACATCTTGCCCTCATCTTTCATTTTAGCATGGGCAAACTTTATCTCATAGGTTTCCTTTTTCTTTTTCAAGAATTAACAACTAAACCCAATTATAATATGTCTTCTCCCTCCTTCTACATGTTGAAGGATATCATCTAGCACATCGGATCCATTGTTCAACATTCTAACACCTTTGATCAAATTATCAAGCTTTGATGTTAATAAGGTCCCTTTATTTTGGAGTTCAGAATTATCAGCAAGGTATTCTTCCTTTTCAGCCTGAAGTTTAGCTATGATCATTTTTTGTTTTACTCTTATTTGATAGACTTCCTCACTTGTGTTGTATAGATCTCTGTAAGAGATAGTCAATTCATCATGAGATATTTCATTAGTATCCCATCTTCTGGTTAAGGCAGTCACAATCTTAGCAGATTCTTCCTCAATAGATTCAATATCTGACCCGAAGTAGTCAGTCCCTTAGATTGACTCTTGAGATATGTAGGACATTATGTTCTAATGTTTCCAAAGCCCTTCACATTCATGACACTTAATTCTTCTACTTTGATCATACATATCTCCAATTCGGATTCTATTATGGAGATCATGATTATTGTTGATGTCAGATGAGATGTTTTGACATTTGATCTTTCGTTCCTTCTTTCTAATCTCTTCAAGACATTATTGAATTGACTTCCAAGTAACAAAATAGTATCTAACAATCTTTCCTTAGAATTCATATTACCAGAAAATATTCTCCCTAGAGCTCACCCAATAACCAGAACATGGTGTCTTCTCTGATGTCAATTGAAATTATGGCACTTGCAACACATATGTTAAGAATGATGTCCCGACACCATACGATGTCAGGACAAATGTTAGAACATCTGTTGACAGAAAAACACTTGCTAAGTTTGGGATTGTGCAAAAAAAGAAATTGCAGAAAATTAAACAACACAATCAATTGTTAAGCCAGTTTGATGCAACATCACTTATTATGGGGGATACCAAGCCAAGAACTAAATTCACTATGATAGTATTAGTTCAAAGTTAAACAAGACCTAGTTTACAACTTATCACCTAATTACTATCTTGTGAAACTTATAATTAGACACCTCTAGATATAAGATCCCCCTATCACTTCCAATCACCTCATTGATAAACTAGAGTCGCAAACCTTGTGACTAGATCAAAAGAACCAAATAGAAGATTACACTTCCAATAAACAATACTTAGTATTTCCTAAAATCTTAACTAAGAACAATACTCAACTCTTTTCTTAAAAGCTCACGAGTGAGAACAATTCGTCAACCTCAATGTATCATAAGATACATGAGTGACATACAAGGAAAACACAAAGACCTTAAAAGACTCCCAAAACCCTAATCCTTATGTTGGACCCACAAATTCTTCAATGTGAATGCTTGTTATTTTAGGTTTAGCAAGTACTTATTTATAGACTCTTGCAGAATGGGATTGGACTCTTCAAATCAAATCCAATCTTCTGTTTTAAATAAGCTTTCAGATCTTCAAACAAAAAAGGAAAGAATATTTTAAAGTTTCCTGAAAAGTCTCCAAGATCCTTTTTAATGAAACCAAATCAAATATGCACTTGTTCGTAACAAATCACATTGAACTATGAAAAATAATGAGATATATCGAAAAGGATCTCTCAAAAACAAATCAAATTTGTCAAGAGATATAACAAAAGCACCTACTGTATAACAGACTAAGATGTCAAGACATCTGGCTCAACATCTGTGCGATAAGCATGAGAGCAAATTTTGTCATGACAATAGGTCAAGATGTTATGACATATTGCTCAACATTAGTCCAGAACCATGTTTTAGAAAAACCTAAAACCTAAAACCATAGATTTAACAGGACAAATGTTGGACCAAATATTTGGGACAACATTTCTAAGTTGTTACACTAGATATAAGACGACAACACATAAATTTAAAGGCAGGTCCATAAATAACATAAGAGAATTGTAACCCAGTTCGGTAAAACCACACCTACGTATGGAAGGAACTTTACCCAAGAAAGGAAACTCACTACTTCGAATTAGTACTGAAATTCTGGCCTATCAGATATAAGATGTCCTATAAGAAGTTGAGACACTAATATCTGACATAAACATTGAACAAGAAGTGCAATTCGATAAAAGGAATGAAATGCATAGAACACAAGGAATAGTTAACCCAATTTGGTGAATCGACACACCTACTATGGGGGCTACCAAGCTAGGAAGGAAATCCACTATCAGTAGTATCAATTTAAAGTTAACCCCCCCCCCCCCCCCCCCCCCCGTTTACAACTTATCACTTAATCCCTACCCAATGTAACTTCTACCTAGGAACTCCTATATATGAGTATTCAAACTCACTTCCAGTCACCACATTAATAAGTTATTAATAGAAAATAATAACTTAGAAGACACTCTTCAAAGACACATAAACATTCTTGATTAAAAGCTTATGAATGATTAGAAGTAAGTACAACTCAACTAATAGTCCAACTCTAACATTAAACAATATAGGAGTGGCTCACAATTAACACAATCCATATCAACTATGGAGTGCATCACAAAGAACATAAAATGAACTAAACCCTAAAAATATTCTTTCAATACATTGTTTAGATAACTGATTAGGTTTAGAAGCATCCTTTAAATAAATATTTAATATGCATGGGCTTGGGCTTGGGCTCTTCGCATATCCAAAACAACAACGGCAACATATTCTCCTCAATTTTAGGACTTGAAACATTCATTCCTAAAATATATCAATTTGAATCTCGCAGTCCTTCAAATTAGTGCCACCTGGGATAGTATAATATTCCTAGAATATTCTGCTTGAATTAAACCATAAAACCAGTCCAGGCCCATAACTAAAGCGGCCACGATGTCGAATGGCTCTACATAGGACATCTTGTCTGACATCGTGAGTGTGAAACAACTGGTTTAAGTTTTAACGGATTAAGAATATTCTAGAAAATACTTTGGAATAACATTCTGGCAGCAATGTGGTGCTGATTTTAAGGGCTGAATGATTCAAGTTGAATACTTAATTTCCAATTATGGATACATTTTAGGGAAGTTATGGTTGTAGTCCTATTTTTATGCAGAAGAATCTGTAGATATTTAGCAATTGATTTGCTACATTGTTGAAGCCCAATCCAGTTTAAAAGATTGTTATAAATAGAAGATTAAAACCCTAGTTTTAGTATGGAATAAATTATAATCTTTACTAAACCTTTAGGGTTTGTATTCCATCGATAATTGTGAGCCTCTCGATTATCATGTTGATAAAAGAGTAGGATTGTTGTTAGTTGAGTTATAACTATTGTGAATTACTCATTATGTTGTTAAGAAAGAGTGAATTATATTAGTTGAAGGATGTCTCTGTCTTGTTTATCAATCATTTTTAAGCTTCTAAGTATAGTGTGATTGTGTGTCTGTGAAGTTTGTTTTCAAATACGTTGAGAAGTGGCTTTGTCACTGTTTATGAGGTCAGGGAAGTGGGAAGTGTCTCATATCTAGATCGTGATTTCTAGGTAAAAAGTATAGCACGGGTAGTGATTAAGTGAGAAGTTGTAAACAGGGGAGTTTAGCTTTGAATTGATGCTATTTATTGGATTTCCTTCCGGGCTCGATAGCCCCCTATTGTAACCGATTTTTAAATCAAGTCGCCACTACTAGATGTTATCCTAAGGATGGGAATCTAATAGAAAACCATAATTTTGTACACTGAGATTCTAGGTTCTTACTTTGTTTAGACGAAAGGGAAGGTGTTAGGCACCCCTCATCTACCTTGTTCGCAAGGATACACGAGTTTAAGTTTTAAAGGTTTAGGGTTAGGGTTTTAATTTTTTAATAGGAGAACTCGCCATGATTTTAATCATATGCCTACATATCCTCTTATGAGGAATCAGAGTCCCAATTCGTAGTTCGTATGAGTTTGTGTTTTTTATGAATTACGAAGATATTTTAATTCCCCTTGCACTTAGCCCGAGTGTGTGAATAACAGAGATTTTGGACAAAGCACGCAGTTAATTAAAATATTTTCGTAGGTCTTTTAAAAATTAATTGTTGAGTTAATTTGATTATGAAAAATGATTTGATGTTGGTTAAATGTTTTTTATGTATTAATTATAGAAAATATCTTATTCAAATGCATGATTAAAAAGATTTAATGCAATAAAAATAAATAATATTTAGATGAATTTAGAAAAACAAATATTTGATTTAATAATAGTAATAATTAATATAATATTATAATTATAAAATAGGAAATATAGACTATAAAAATTATAAAATAAAAATAATAATCAAAATTAAATAAAATTATGGTGTTTAAATTGCATTGGACTAGTAAAATAAAGAGGTGCATATAGTAGGATCTTGTATTTAGATATTCAATTCAGGCTAAAAAGACAGGGGGTGTACTTTGAGAATATGCATTAAAATGGAGGGTGTGAGCAGTGAGGGCCCAAGTCCAGATTTTGGACTTGGCCCATTAGGTAAAGGGGTACGTTTTTTTTGTTGTTAGTAAAAACAAAAAAAACAAAGGTGTGTTTAGATATGGGCCAGGTCCAAAAGATGGTTTGGGATCCGGCTAGACAGCGTGGGGACAACATATTGTAATATCGTGGGCACGTGTTCTCTAAGACATATGATTAAGATCGTATGTTGAAGATTTGAAGGGAGCACAATAAGATGATGGGACGACGTATACTAGATTAACAGAAACAATGTATTTTGTTTTTTACAAAACCATTTCTTTTCGTTATCTCTCTTTCACTCTCCGTCTCTCTCAAACCCTTCTTTTTCTCTCAATTAGACAACAACAAACCCTAATCACCGGCGGCAGGGAAATCCAAACCTAATCAAACCGGAGTTATAGAACCCCCAAACCCCTCTAATCAACCCCAATTAACCCAAATCACAATAATTGTCCAAAGAAAAGCTTAGAAAAAAGTTAGGTTTTCATTGCCCTTAATTGTACTGTCTTTTGAGCTTTGTGTTTTTTTACGTGATCCTTCTTCTGACTACTTTTCATTTTGGTCTTCGTAGCTATGAATTCAACTGATGAAGATGAAGGCTCTATAGCGCTTAGGGAAGATGGAGGTGAAACGTCTTAGATCTAGTGTTTCAGAGATTGAAACTCGGATCCCTTCTTCAACTTTCTTTCAAGCTTCGTCTCCTCTTCAATTTTCCTTCCCTCTGTCAACTCTTTTTCTGTCCCCCTGCTTTATTTTGTTCTTCTCTTTTTATAGTGTTTTTAGGGTTCATACATTAGGAAATAATTTTATGAATTTGTCGTTACCTTGCAGAATTTAGGTAAATTGGGGATTGTTAGAAACTAGTTTAGATTTTGTTTGTAATTCTTGATTCGATCTGATTTTGTAATCCTTTAGATAAATAAAGTTTTGATTAGATCTTGATCTGTATTGATTTATTTTTGTTTTGGTTCTGAATTAATGTATAAAGATTTGATTTTTGAATTGTTAATCTGATTAGTAGTTGTTGCAAAATTAAAACAGGCGTTACTCTTTCCATAATTTGCACAGTGCATGTTCGTGCGTTATTTTTTCTTCCCACTATACAATTTTTTTTTTGTTTTGGACCATAGCAAGCTTTTTAACAATTGAACTGGGCCTATTCGCTTCTGGGGTTGCAAGTTTCTTTTTAGATTTTGAACTGTGCAAAAAAAGGGCTTCAACACTTTTCTTTTATTTAGTGAAACAAAACAAAGAGGTTAAATTTAATATATAATTCTTAATTATAAAACTGATATAATACAATAATTAAAACTAAACAATTGTTTTTTTCAAAATAGGCAAAACTGAAATGGGTTTTATTGTTTTAACAACTTATTGGGCCTTAAAAAATAAATTGCCTATCGGCCTACTGATTTAATTATATTGGGTTTTAAACAAAAATGAATTGTTTTATATACCCTTAAACTTATCTAAAACCTAAATGGTCCATTCTGATTTAGAAATGGCCCAAGCTTTTCTTTATAGCGTGAACCCCCTCCTTTAGTATTTGAAATGGGCTATTACACTTTAACAAATACACCCCCCTTAGGAAAAAAATGGATTTTAACAATTTACATGGGCCTTCTCTGATTTAGAAAGGCCCATGGCTTAATGATAATTCTGGAAAATAAGAGATAGCAACAAGTAGGGAAAATTTGAGGTATGACAGCTGCCCATATTTAATTATTTTTTGATTGAATAGTGTGAGAATACGCAAGTCTCATACATTATGATCGGAAGTTTATTAAATATTGGAAGATCCCAAAATTTGTCCGAAAGATTATAAGGATACATTGTACAGTGTTCCCATGGGTATAAAGAGTAGGCATAGATGATGATGTATCATCTTACCAGCGTTTGAACCAAAGCTTTGATTTAACTCGGACACGACGATGCGGGTAACTCGTTAGTATCTAAGAGATTGTAGATTCTGTTTCATATTTACCATAACCTAGGATGCAAAATGATACAAGTTTTGAAAAGTTGACTTACTAATACTCGGGGACTAATGTAGTAAGTTTGTGATGCAAATTTTGTATATTCATCGCAACCCAGGGGATGAATAACATAGAGTCTGACAATACACTGCCGCATGGAGGCTAATGAATTATGTTGCTGAGAAGGATAACTTATTGCTGCCTCGAGAATAATGCAATGAGCTAAATATTTTCACATACCTACAACAACTTAGAAGGTAAATAATACGAGCTTTAAACTAGATATTCAGAAATTGGAAAGACGATGTCAGTTGTGTCAGACCTCAACCAAGACTCAATAACCAAATGCAATATGCTAGGTTTGAAGCAATGAACCCTAAATTCATGATGATGTCGGTTGTGTCGCCCTTAACCATGACTATCAACATGAAGAAGTAAACCCAAAATTCATCAAGGATGTCAGCTATGTCATCCTCAACCATGACTATCAACATGATGAAATAAACCCCAAATTTATCGAAGATGTCGGTTGTGTCGTCTTCAATTATGACTATCAACATGAAGAAATAAATGCCAAATTCATTAATGATGTCGATTATGTCGTCCTTAACCATGACTATAACCATGAAGAAAATAAACCACAAAACTTTTAAAGTTTAAACTTATTCAGTTCGCACATATAAGCTTGCTAATGATGTACCCCAAGAAAAGTTCGTAATTTAACCAAAGTGGTTTTGCAAGATGCCATGCATGATGTATATGCATGCTACCTAAATTGATGTACTACCCAAGTGATGTATATGCCCCAACTGCTTTAAATTCTTATGTACCAAAATGCTTGTGTGTATATGCCATAAATGTTTTGTATGTGTATGCCCCAAATATTTGCATATGTAACAAATGTTTTTTATGTGCGCCAAATGTATATGTATGCCCCAAGTATTTGCAAATATTTTGATAACTTTCATTTTTTAAGCCATCGGGTTTTCGTAGTCACCAACTTTCCAACATCGTCTGTTGCTAGTTGATGTGACTTTAAATTTTGATAAAGCATGGTGAATATTGCAAACGTATTATAGATAATTGTATTTCCAGCGCAGGCGTAGGTGTGGACGTCGTGGATTTTGTTTCGATGTTTTTTCGACCAAAATGGTTTTTAATGCTTTTTATCAAATGCTTTTATTTGTATTTCAATTCCCCAAAATGATTTCAACGCAATATTCACGAGAAATAATCGTAGTATTTTGCAAACAAGTGTGAAAAAGGAAAAACACAATTTGAAAGATGGAAAAAGTAAATGTTTTATTGATTTGCCTTTGAATAGGAGAGATTACAAGATGTAATTCCTTAAAAGAGGTAATAAAAGAAAGTTTTAATAAAAACTATAAATGGAAATGAAAATGATAATTGTTATTGTTGTTTCTCCAATGTCCTTTTGATAGCTCCAATCTCCTTTGCTTCCGAGTCAAATGATTTTGACCCATCTATCTTCTTTGTGGTCGTGGTCGTGGTTTGTAGATCGCAGTATTTTTGTTTTTTTATTTCTTTTAATAAGATCCCTAAATTTTGCCTAGACCTCCCTTTCAGGTTTTCAGTCTACCGGGAGAATGTTTTTTGTGTATGCCCCTTATTTTTGCCTGGATTTCCCTTTAGGGTTTTTAATCCACCAAGGCAACCTTTTTGCCTAAGTAGCCCGTTTAGGGTTTGAACTTAGCGAGCTTTCTTATACATAATATTTTTTGACTGCGTCTGAATTTTCTTGATGTGGTAGTTTTTCCTCATCCATTGTCATGAGGATGAGACCACCACTAGAGAATGTTGGTCTTACCATAAAATGACCTTCGTAATTGGGTTTCCATTTACCACATAAATTGAGGCGAGGTAGCAGAATCTTCTTGAGCACTAAATCTTCTTCTTTGAATACCCGAGGTCGAACCTTTTTGCCGAATGCTTTCTTCATCCGCTTTTGATATAATTGACCGTGGCACAAAGCTGTCAAGCATTTTTCTTCAATGTGGTTGAGCTGATCAATGGATACTCAATAATTTTCCTGATCTGATACCAAATGATATTGTTTGGATTCAGTCTCAATTTGAACTTCCACAGATGCTTGAATAACTTTTGTAAATGTATGATATGATCTTAATTTGTATGAGATTTGTCGATCATATCATCTACGTATACCGTAACATTTTTGTGAATCATGAAATGGCATTCCTAAAGCCCTTTGGTGAGTTTCCCCTGCATTCTTCTGACCGAACGGCATTACTTTATAGAAGAAAATTCCCCAAGGTGTCATGATTGTAGTCTTTTCATATCTTCTGGTGCCATTTTGATTTGATTATAACCCGAGAAACCGCCCATGAATGATAATACCGAAGCTTGAGTTGTATTGTCCACCAAAACATCTATGTGAGGTAACGAGAAATCTTCTTTTGAACTTACTTTGTTTAGATCTCGATAATATACACACATAAGTTCTTTGCCATCCTTCTTGGGTACTGTCATGATGTTAGCTATCCAAGGTGGATAATCTACCACCGCTAAGAACCCTCCATCGAATTGTTTAAGGACCTCTTCTCGAATCTTGTTGGGCATGTCTGGATGAGTTCTTTCGAGCTTCTGTCTGACTGGAGAGAAACCTTCTTTCGGACTTGACATAGGTTCTTTCAAAAACAAGAAAAATCACTTTGGAAAGAAAACGATCTCGGGAATCTCCACAGTTGTCGAGTTCTTGAGTTCTTCTCTTGGGGCACATTCATGGATGAAATCAGATGCCCTTTTAATGTTGTGTTTGTTAGATATCATTTCCATTTGTCTGCCATGCTCTACTCTTTTGTTGATAAATACTTCTTGAAGGGGAGGAAACTATTCTTTGATCCCTTCATGGTGAGTGACTACCACAATTGCATTCACAGTCGAACCACCATGTGGAGGCATAGGGTTTATCTTGGTGTTCAGTTTGTCAAAAGGGATATCCTTAGAATCCATCAAATCCTGAACCTTGTGTCTGAAGACCGAACATTTTTCTATAGTATGCCCTAGAGAATTGGCATGATACTCGCACCTGGAATTTGCATCGTACATTGGTGGAGGTGCCCCAATCGGAGGAGCTAGCGGCTTTTGCTCTACCAAAGATTCTTTGAGTAGATGTTGTAGCAATTGACTGTGAGCCATGGGGAAAGGGTCAAACTTTCTTTGTGGCCTTTTATTCTGTTGTTGTTCTCGCAGAATTATTAGTGGTTGTTGTGCCCTTGGTTGTGAGGCCACAACATTAATTTCTCCCTCCCTCTTTTACGAGAAGATAGGAACATGTCCTTTAGAATTATAAGTGGTACTAGTTGATTCTCCTTGTATCTTTCCATTATTTATGCCTGCTTCAATTCTCTCACTGATAGTCACCAAATCAGAAAATCCGGGAGAGACACTTTCTACCATCTTTTCATAGTACAACCCTTGTAAAGTTCCCATGAACATGCCGACCAATTCTTTCTCCATAAATGGTGGTTGTATACTGGATTCCATTTGTATCCACCTTTGGGCATATTCTTTGAAGGACTCTTCTTTCTTCTGGGACATGTTCTGGAGTTACACGTGGGTATGTGCCATGTCCAAGTTATATTTGTACTAATTCAAGAAGCCATTGGCAAGATCTTCCCATGTCTAGACATGACTCTGTTCCAACTGCATGTACCAATCCAGGGATGCCCCACTTAAAATATCTTGGAAGCAATGAATCATTAACTTCTGGTATTAAGCATAGGCATGCATCTACTTGCAATACATGCGTAGATGGTTCCTTGGACAGGTGAATCCCTTGTATTTTCTAAAGTCAAGCACTTTGAATTTCGGCGGGATCACCACATCAGGAACTAGACCCATTTCGGGAGCATTTACATTGAAAGCATTGTAACCCTCCATGGATTTTAACTTTTCCTCAAGATCTTTGTATTGGTTAAATACCAGTGGATTCTCAGTAGCATGAGTTTTGGTCGTTCTTTGAGGCGCTTGATTAACATCTTCTAAGTCGTTGTCTACATACTACAAGTCTAAGTAGTTATTTATGTTATTCAGCGGAATCTGTAGGGTGTGAGATGCTCCTACTTTTGTGGAGGTGGGACAAACCCTTCAGTATCTGCTTGTCTTGTCTCTTGTTTGTCCATAGTTGAATTTTGAGGTCCTTCCTCTTGTTCTCTCCTTAGTTGGTGACTGCTCGATGCACCAATAGTCTAGGATATTTCCTCAAAGGCTACCCTAGGAATTTGCTCTTGTTTGTCAATGATGTTCTTCAAGGCTAGAAGAACTTGACTCATATCTCCTCTCATTGAGTCGACGTTGCTTTTGACTTGTTCCAAATCCTCTTTGAATACATCTTGGTTTTCCTAAATTTATTCCATCACTTTCAGTTAATGGGCTCTTGTTTGGTATGATGGTCAGAGAGGAGGTACTTTCCTTCTACCAATGGTTTAACTGGAGAAGATTTTGAAAAAAAAAGATGTGTTTTTGTATGAAATGCTTATGTTTGTGAATGCATGCATGCGTATGAATATATATGAATATGCTAAGATTTTTCGCTTTTGAATGTTGAGTATCCAAAAAATAAATATGCAGTTTGAATATGGAAACAAAAAGTAATTTTATTAAGAATAATTATCCTCAAATAGGAATACATTTCAGATATTGAAAAATATTCGAACCAAAAAGAAACTATTGGAAGCAATAATATCTTCACAGCTCTTTCGGGCAGTTTCTCCTTGATGATTATTATCTTTGTCCTATCTAGATTTATAAACAAGTCACTTCCTTAGGTATTCATCTTTAGGACACTTTCACCAAAAACTTTAATCATTACCCTTATTTTTAACCATGTGAACAAGACACACAAAAGAAATAGAGGGTAACGAATATATGAAATGCAGAAATGTATGAATGCATGAATGTAGGGCTTAGTGACGGGATTCTATGAATGGTACCCTTAGAAGGTAGGCTCTTAGTTTTGGCCTACGGATATTCTACCCTCCTCATAAGGTGGTTTCCTTAAGGGTATCATGAATAACACTAGAGGGAAAGGCAAAAGGGCCTCCGTCAAGTTGACCTCTTTACAGACCGAAACTTTTGTCTCTAGGTCATGAAAGATCTCATCATGATATTTTGGTTTAAAGTTTATACAAAGAGTCATCGGTTTCATTCCAAATTCCTACTTCCCAATAGGATATCTCTTGAGAAGTATTCCTTTCATGGAATTCCAATGACTCTAGGCGAAGTCGTATAGAAACTCATAGGGGTGTTGTAACCCCTTGGCTAATAGACGAAGCTTCTTTCTAAGGGTTTTTGAAAATATTTTTGCGATAAAAATCCCACCATGAAAAAATATTACAATAAATAAATAAATGCAATAAATAAACCAAAATAAATAAATAAAATTAAAAAAAATAGAAAATACCAAAACCATAAACCCAAAAGAAACTAAATCCGAGATTTGAAGTCTCCAACTGAGTCGTCAACTGCTGTAATCCATTTTTAAATCGAGTTGCCACTACTAGCTTTTATATTAAGAAAGGGAATCTAATAGGAAACCCTAATTTTGTACACAGAGATTCTAGGTTCTTACTTCGTTTAGACGAAGGAAAGGTGTTAGGCACCCCTCATCTACCTTGTTCGCAAGGATACCAGGGTTTATGTTTTAAAGGTTTAGGGTAAGGGTTTTAATTTTTTAATATGGGAACTCGCCAAGATTTTATTAGTATGCCTACGTATCCTCTTATAAGGAATCAGAGTCCCGATTCGTAGTTCGTATGTGTTTGTGTTTTTATGGATTACGAAGATATTTTAATTCCCTTTGTACTTAGCTCGAGTGTGTGAATAGCAGAGATTTTGGACAAAGCACGCAGTTAATGAAAATATTTTCGTAATTCTTTTTGAAAATTAAAGGTTGAGTTAATTTGATTATGAAAAATGATTTGGTGTTGGTTAAATTTTTTTTATGTATTAATTATAGAAAATATCTTATTTAAATACATGATTAAAAATATTTAATGCAATAAAAATAATAAATATTTTGATGCATTTAGAAAAATAAATATTTAATTTAATATTAGTAATAATTAATATAATATTATAATTATAAAATAGGAAATAAAGACTATAAAAATTATAAAATAAAAATAAAAAATTAAATTAAATTAAATATTGGGGTGTAAATTTCATTGGACTAGTAAAATAGGGAGGTCCATATAGTTGGGTCCTGAATTCAGATATTGAATTTAGGCCTAAAAGGCATGGGTGTATTTTTAAACTATGTAGTAAAATGGAGGGTGCGAGCACTGAGGGCCCAAGTCAAGATTTTGGACTCGGTCCGTTAGGTAAGGGGCGGTACATTTTTGTTGGTGTTAGTAAAAACAAAAAAACAAAGGTGTGTTTAGATATGGGCCATGCCCAATGGATGGTTTGGGATCCGGCTATGCAACATGCATACAACATACTATAATATCATGGGCACGGTTCTCTAGGATATATGATTGAGATCGTATGGTGACGATTTGAAGGGAGCACGGTAAGACGATGGGAAGACACATACTAAGTTAGTGGAAATAACATATTTTGTTTTTTACAAAACCATTTCTTTTCGTTATCTCTCTTTCACTCTCCGTCTCTCTCAAACCATTCTCTTTCTCTCAATCAAACAACAACAAACCCTAATCACAGACGGTGGTGCAACACAACCCTAATAAAATTGGAGTTATAGAACCCCCAAACCCCTCTAATCAACCCCAAAGAACCCAAATCACAACAATTGTCCAAAGAAAAGCGTAGAAAAAAAGTTAGGTTTTTGTTACCCTTAATCGCTATTATCCTTTGAGATTTGCGTTTTTCTATGTGATCCTTCTTCTGATCACCTTTCGTTTTGGTCTTCACAAGTATGAATACGGAAAATGAAGAAGAAGGCTCGACGGAGCTAGGGGATGAGGGCGGTGGAGCGTCTCGGATCTAGGATTTCAGAGATTGAAACCCAGATCCCTTCTTTAACTTTATTTCAAGCTTTGTCTCCTTTTAAATTTTCCTTCCCTTTGTCAACTCTTTTTTCGTCCCCCAGTTCTATTTTGTTCTTTGCTTTTTATAGTTTTTTTAAAGTTTATAGATTAGGAAATAATTTTATGAATTTTTCGTTACCTTGCAGACGTTAGGGAAATTAAGGATTGTTATAAAGTAGTTTTGATTTTTTTTTTTGTAATTCTCGATTCGATATGATTCTGTAATCGTTTGGATAAGTAAAGTTTTGATTAGATCTTGATTCGTATTGACTTATTTCTGTTTTAGTTCTAGATTAATGTATAAAGATTTGATTTTTGATTTGTTAATCTGAACAGTATTTGTTGCAAAATTAAAACATGCGTTATTCTTTCCATAAATTGCACAGTGCATGTTCGTGCGTTGTTTTTTCTTCCATCTATACAGTAAACGTTATTTTTTCGTTCTGGACTGTAGCAAGCTTTTTCTCAATTGAACTGGGCCTATTCGCTTCTGAGCTTGCAAATGATTTTTGGATTTTGGACCGTGCAAAAAAAGGGCTTCAAAACTTTTCTTTTATTTAATGAAACAAAAGAATAAGGTTAAGTTTAATATATAATGCTTAATTATAATACTGATATAATACAATAATTAAAATAGAACAATTTTTTTTTCAAAATAGCCAAAATTGAAATGGGCTTTAGTGTTTTAACAACTTATTGGGCCTTAAAAACAATAAATTGCTTATGGGTCTACTGATTTAATTATATAGGATTTTAAACAAAAATGAATTGTTTTATATACCCTTAAACTTCTCTAAAACCTAAATGGTCCTTTCTGATTTAGAAATGACCCAAGGTTTCCTTCATAGCGTGAACCCCCTACTTTAGCATTTTAAATGGGATATTACACTTTAACAAATACACCCCCATACGAAACGAATGGATTTTAACAATTTACATGGGCCTTCTTTGATTTAGAAAGTCACATGGCTTAATGACAATTCTCGAAAATAAGAGATAGAAACGAGTTGGGAAAGTTTGGGGTATGACACCCCCAAAGTAGGTGTGTCGATTCACCGAATTGGGTTAACAATTCTGCATGTTGTTTACTTATTTCACTGTTTATAGTTAAACTTATTTATTGTATTGTTATTTAGAGATAATTGTCCCAACATCTCTTAAGACTTCTTTAATTTGAATACCATAATTTCAATTCAATTAGTCGTCTATGAACAAAAAACCCATGTTGTTTAATGCCTCTTCCTAATCCTAGTGACTTTATATTTTGTACTCCCCCTAAATATGATAATCCTTCTCACTTTCTCTCAATAAATAATCCCAAGTGGTTGGTATTAATAAACACAAAGATCAATATTGAATACAACTCAACTAAACAAAACAATTATGCTAAGTTACTGAGATATAGAATGGTGTACAAGAAACAAAAAGAAGGAATCGATCTAAAACCTAATTCTCTCACTAACTGGATAGATGGTTTGAGGCGGGTAACAAATCTCTTTAAATAGCAATCAATAATGGGATTTTTCTCCTTGTTTCTTTAAAATATCTCAAACCAAAGATTTGTTTGATTTGAATTCAAATTTAAATCACAAGAACTTAACTTTAAACTAATTGATAAATCAACCAAATCAAATTTCTAAAAGATAGTAACCATATTTGTTGCACAACAGTAGAAGGTTGCGCTCCAAGTCACTGAAAAATGCTCACTTCCACCTCTATCCTTGTCATGCAGACAAGGGACAAATACTCTACATATGCTGGGACATTTTTTCCCACATGTATTTTTCTGCATAGAAATATCTTGAAACTCCACTGTTATTTTGCACAATGTAGCCAATCCAAAAGGAACAACAATCTCCCTCTTTGGAAAATTATGGAAAAACAACATTCTTCAAGAACATGAATGATATGCAACAATTAAGTTGAGCAAAGCACATCACACGCAATGAGTAGACCATACTTAGAACACAAATCATAATAATAGTATGTTAGAGTAATAGCAACACAAATCAGTAGCAAATTCTGAAATCCATTTGTTGCTACGCAATTCAATACTCCACAATATTCAGTCATACAATAATTCAAGATTAATAGATAGTCATGCATGAACACACATCGGTTATAGTTATGATAAAACCATAAGAATACTACTAACACGCAAGAAACACACTCAAAGCCAGATGCCACGTCAGATGCTCTAGCATGTGAGTATACACATTGTCATAACAACAATTATTACCAATCAAACAAAAGTTAGTGATAGTAATAAACACATATGAATTCAGTAGAAAAAGTAAGAAGGCATGCACTACTCAGACTTCACACATCACTAGATAGTAGTCATCATACTTATACGCCTCACACACCATTACTCTCCCTTGTTTCCATAATCTGGCAAAGTTATACCTCAGAATAGCCAATTAGTCATCAGAGGTTAGTTTGTTAGCACATACACACATAATATTAGGAGTAGACAAAAATAAAAACCAATAATGCATATGGTGAAAATCATGTTGGAGCATCATGATATTTATTGGTACAAATTCATAAGGGCTATAAAGCCATTACAAAACCATAACAAACATGCTCAAATACACGGGCTAAAACAAGAGCAAAGCACCTGAATTTTTAACACCCTTTATATTTAACCTTCATACCATCCTCTTGAATTCATGTAGGTAACCCACTCTTCATCAACATCTGAGTCACTTTCTTGCATATGTTTCTTCTGTGAGGTTTCAATCTTTGTCACAATTTTTTTTGTCACAGATTCTCTCACTACTTTTTCACCATTTTTAAAGATGAATCCAACATCCTTGTTGTTATTCTTCTTAGCCTCGTGAAATATTTCAATGGCCTTTGTGATATGGTGGGAGAATTGATTTGAGGTTTTGCGTTTGTGTTCTCAAATATTGCGGTTTAGCAAGAGTCTCCACCGACTTTTCTTTTATCCAAAAAGGAAAGGTGAAAAAGCATAGGAAAGACCTTTAGAGATGTTTTTGAGTTCGGGGGGTAGATTATGAAAAGGGAAGGTATTAACACCCTTTTCATCCATGGTTTTCCATGGGCTCTTAGTTACTTACTAGATCACTTGCTTTTGTTTAAATGTACTTGTGGTGTGTGTTTTGAAAGTATTTTGAAAATGGAACTTCGTAATGATTCTCGTTTCTATAAGAACGCATACAAAGTGTTTGTTTCGAAAATAGTTCAAAGATGTGTTTGTGAGATGTGTTTTTGAAAGTGATTTTGAAAATGGAACTTCGTAATGGTTCTCATTTCTATAAGAACACATACAAAGTGTTTGTTTTGAAATTTTTTCAAAATGAGAGTGTAGGTGTACGAAATGTTTTTGTTGTGAGCCAGCGAGTAACTGAGAGCGAAACTACCTACTCGAAAGGTCTTAGATGTGCTTTTCCTCCTCTTTTAGATGTTGCTATCTTACCATTGATTTGGTAAGAAGTCTCATCGTTGGATGTGAAGGGACGAGTGTGGTACGTTTGTATAGTCATAGAAGGCAACATATGGGAAGTTTTAGCAATGTCGTTTTAGGGACTAGATCGTCTACCGAAGGCAACATGGAGGGTCATCAAGGGACTACGATCTTTTATCGAGGGTCTTTGCTAAAACACCCATGTTTGAGGGACATGACTATTTTCCAATAGGCAACAAGTGAGATTACCCTAGGGGTGCATGTGTTTTTGATTGCGTGCATTTGTCTTTGATTTTTGGTTGTCTATTTGTTGGTTTTATCTTGCCATACACGCCTAATTACTAGCATTTACATATTGAAAGCGATAAATCACAGAAATGTAAAGTCCTATGCTATTACAATATTTAGGAGATGGGGGTACAAATTTATGAATGGGGGTTACAAGTAAAAATAAGTCTTAAGTTACTATTACAACCATATTGAAATGTACAATATAAGAAAGAAAAAGAATTTGTTAAGAAAATGGTTTTTTGTCTTAATGAATAAGAAATAAATTAATTAGTAAAATGAAAATGTTTTTAGGTTTTTTATGTTATTATTTAAAAAGGTGAAAAGGAAAATAAATGCAAGGTAGAAACAGCGTGTTACTGCAAACAAGGATCAGAAGTTTTGAAGCCATGCGCGTGACTCAGCAGGAAATGTCAGTGGGATCAGAAGTTCTGGATTCGTACACTCTGAGGTCCTGCAAAAATGTTAGAGGGAAAACACAGAGGTTCTGGGTGGTGTTCAGCCAGTGGATCAAAAGTCAGAAGTTTTGTATTATATTAAAATAGTGAGCAAACGTCAGCAGTTCAGTGTATTTGACATGTAAGGAGAATTCAGAAGTTCTGTGCTGTGTTTGAACAGTGAGTGAGTCATCAGAAGTTTAGTGTTGTGCTGAGCCAGTGAGTGAACATTAGCAGTTCAGTGCATTATCAGTATATAAGAATCAGAAGTTCAATGTGTGTTAATAGTGAGAAAAAGTCATAGAAGTTATGTGTATTATCAGCATGTGAAAATCAGAAGTTATATATTACATTTCAACTCTTTTCTCATATTAATCAGCATGTTGGCAACTTATTCATTTTTTAGCAAACAACAAGTCAGAAGCATAACAGCACAACAGTTCATAGAAGTTATAATCCTAAGTATTACCTTAGCATTATTCTAGAAGTTCTGATCTATGGTTTTTCTATTCATGCAATGATATGTACAACATTGATTCTATGATATTTACATGTTAATGATGTTCAGGATGAAAAACAAGTAAAGTCAGAAAGACTTACCTGGAGCGTGCTTGGAGTTTTGAGTGGCTGCCTCTAGATGTTCTGAACCAGCAAGACAAACGGAAGAGTGGTTGTGTTCTTTTGTTCAAAGAGAAGAACAAAGGTTTGTTTTTGTGTATGAGGAATCTGGATTTTTATGAAGGTTTCACAACTTTATTCTCTCTCCTTTTTGCTAACCTCTCTCCCAAAAGCCAGCCCCATGCCTTCAGCCTCTCGCCCTCCCCAAAAAGCTCCCTTTTCACGTATGACAGATCCAAGTATTTATAGATGAATTTGTTGTGATTTTGGGGGGTAAAACATATAGGATTTGATCCCATTTTGGCATCCTGTTTCTTTGCTTTTTCATAACAGTTTTCGTATGCTAGTTTGGTGTTAAATCATGGGATGCATGCGTAGGCTGAGCTAGCTGTTGGTCATAGGTCTGCAACAGGTTGTGTAAACCCAGTTTTGGGATTTGGTCAAGTTCTGACCAAGGCATTGAAATAGCCTTCATGTGCTGAAGCGCTGCCTTGTTTATTGAAGCAAGCATGGTGGCTGTCAGCAGGAATTAAGGAAAAGCAAAAAGAAAAGTATGGGATTAGTAGCAAAGTTACTATCCCAAGAAAGTAGAGGTACACGTGGTGAAAATCCTTTGGATAAAGACTCATAAGGTGGTTGTGAGCATTAAATGAGCATTAAATGAGCATTAAATGATGATGAGACTTATTACAACCAGAAATCCTGCAACGTGAGATTCTACACCAAGGCTTGGCTCTGGATTAGAAGTTCTGAGCTAGCGTAGCATCTAATCTTTTGATCCTCTTGTCTTCTGGCTCTAGCATGTTCTGAAGGAGCTTTCAGACTTTCTGGAAAGCTTGCAGCGCGTTCCTTAACCTTCTTTCAATTACCCTGGCAAACTCTGACTGAGCTTTTGTAGAGGCTGAAGATCCATGTTCTGACTGAAGGCTATGTTCTGAACCATGTCTGCAACCTCTGACTGCACTTGCATGGTGGCTGGCTCAGATATTCTGAAGTGTCAAATTTAGAAAAGTTCTAAGTATTTAGAATTTGGCTTTTCCATGGTAAATTTGACTTTTGAATTTCTTGATGAAACAAATCTCAGATTCCAACATGTCTTGATGAAATATGATTCTTGAAACTTGGTTTTTATCTAAAAGTCAAAGTTTGACCTTTCAGTGTGCAAATGACCATCTTTCCCTTGTGAATGGTTTGTTTGTTAAAAATGATAATTCAAGGCTTGTAATTGGATGGAAGCAAACTTGAGGATCCAGAGTGATTCCTTGAGAAATGAGAGGGTAAATTTTGGGGTACAACAGCTGCCCCTGTTCAATCTTCTTAAACCTGAAGAGTTAGATTGGTGGATTCGTTAATCGTTACTCGAAGGTGGACGATGATTGGACACTAGAGTGCCCAGAAATTTGCACTCGAAGATGAATTGTGAATGGGCTTATAGATGCCATTTATAGGAATGATGGAGATTTGCTGGAGATGGGCTTGTAGATGCCATCCAAGGGTGACTGTTGACAAAGAATGGACTAAGTCTAAACTTGATTTTAACTGGAAAAGAATCAGAATAAATCTTTGGAGTGACTTATCTGAACCAGAAGAAGTCTTGTATGTCGTTTGACTGAGAAGAAATCAGAATAAATCTTAAAACGATTTATCTGAACCAGAAGTGTTCCTTTGGAAAGTATCAGGATAAATCGTTGAGGGGTTTAAACTGAACCAAAAGATATCTTGAATATTCTTTAACTGGAAAGGATCAGAGTAAATCTTTGTGCGATTTATCTGAACCAGAGAAAGTGTCTGTGAGAAAGAATCAGAATAAACTATTGAGAGATTTATCTGAACTCGAAGTGTTCCTTTGGAAAGTATCAAGATAAACCGTTGAGGGGTCTAAACTAAACCAAAAGAGATCTTGGATATTCTTTAACTGGAAAGAATCAGAGTAAATCTTTGATTGATTTATCTGAACCAGAGAAAGCGTCTACAGGAAAGAATCAGAATAAACCTTAAGAGATTTATCTGAACCCGAAGTGTTCCTTTGGAAAGTATCAAGATAAACTATTGAGGGGTCTAAACTGAACCAAAAGAGATCTTGGATATTCTTTAACTGGAAAGAATCAGAGTAAATCTTTGAGTGATTTATCTGAACCAGAGAAAGTGTCTGAGGGAAAGAATCAGAATAAACCTTAAGAGATTTATCTGAAGCCGAAGTGTTCCTTTGGAAAGTATCAAGATAAATTGTTGAGGGGTCTAAACTGAACCAAAAGAGATCTTGTATATTCTTTAACTAGAAATAATCAGAGTAAATCTTTGAGTGATTTATCTGAACCAGAGAAAGTGTCTGTGGGAAAGAATCGGAATAAACCTTGAAAGATTTATCTGAACCCTAAGTGTTCCTTTAGAAAGTATCAAGATGAACCGTTGAGGGGTCTAAACAGAACCAAAAGAGATTTTGAGAAGAATCAGAATAAATCGTGGAGAGATTTATCTGAACCATATAAGATGTCTACTGGAAAGAATCAGAATAAACCATTGAGATATTTAAACTGAACCGGCAAGGATCTTGAAAGAAACGTTTGTTATGTAGATGGTTGACCAGCCTTTTCTTGGGAATTGATCTGTAATTGACTTGTTGAAAATTTTGACGATAATTTTCTGTTGATTGATCTTTCCTGAAAAAGATGAAAAGTTAGTTGTATGCAATGTCATGATGTATGAAATGCATGGTGTATGAAATGCATTATCTCATGATGTTCTCAAAATAAATGAGATTGTGTTGTATGCACTTATCATGTATGTAGATAGGATGTATGAAATGTGAAACGTTTAATGAATGTATTTTTTTCTGGGAAAATAAATCCTTGACAAATGCTGGGAAGTCATTAAATCCTGGACTGTTGTTCAATAGTTGGTGTGTCTTCAAACCTTGCTTAGAATGTTTCCACTAGGGATTCCTGCTTTGTTGTTTGAGGAGAACTCTGCTGAGGAATATTGAAAACTCTATGGGGAGAATATTTATTCCTGCTTGGGAAAAGAGTTCAGGAGTCTCGGTCGTCCGTTGCTCTACTGGGGAAGAGGATTTGTGGTCCTTTGATTTGTAGTAGTTGGAAAGACAAACTCAAGTTGGGGAATCCTACCGTTTGTTGGGGAAATAAACCCTGTTGCCGATCTGCTTGAGAGGTGACGACTTCGTTGGGGAAAGTCTTCGAGGACTTTTGAAGCTGTCTCAGCTGGGGGGAAGGTTTTCAGAGATTAACCTCTTGTTGGTAAATTAATCTATGACAAGGAATTTGGGAGACTTTTCATTTCCCCTAGCAGCAAAGGTATTGCCAAAAATGTTTGATTGTATGTAACCCTTTGTTGAGATTGACGTTCAATGCCCCAAGTGACAGAGATGGAGGCCTGCCTCTGGTTACTCTGCACTTCTTGAGAGGTTTCCTAGAATCTTGACTGGACTTCCCCAGGTGTGCTGGATAGTGACGGGTCATGCCCGCTTGTTTATAGGAGATTTTGTCAATGGAAGTGTCGTCCTTCTTGAACTGATTTTGTTTACTGAAAGAGCTTTCGTTCACTGGATATTCATTGTGTGAATTTCTCTGCTGTTAAACAAATATCCATATACAAACAATGATATATAAGTAATTCAAAGTTTATGGTTGTCTTGAAGTTTTGAAAAAATGCGTTTTCAGCAAGTAAAGAAGTTTGTAATTTAACTCAGGATTTAGAGTGAAGCCTTACAGGAGTCAGGATGCCTTTTGTAACAGTATGCTTTCGAACTAGCCCATGCTTCAATTAGGACTTTTAAAGGGTTGTAACGTGGCTTGGTTCATGTTTTAAGAAACAAAGGATAAAGGCTCAAAGTGTATTTGTACCCACCCGTTCTTCGTGATGTTCTTCAGTCCTAAGCTTAGTTAATTGTACGTTTGAACTTCCAATTGAGTCTGGAATGATGGTTTGGTGATGGTTCAGACAAGTTAAGTTTATCGGAAGGCAGTCATTTTTTTTTGCAACCTTTTTCATGTTGTTGAGGATTTGTAGTGACCTATTTCTTTTGATTTGTCATCCCTGATTTTTGCCTGACCGTTCTTGTTTTGAGATTACAGTCAGCGGGATGCCCCAGTTTTTCTTAAGTCTCTTTTGTAGGATTTAACTTAGTGGGCTTTTCTTTTTGAGAGATAATGACTTCCTATGCGATAGGGAACCAACATTGTCTTTTGATTCCAGAGCAATGTTTCTTGACGTCATTCGTTGTATAACGAGATGAGAGTTTGCGGCTAAACGCGCGTTTGAATTAACTGAGAGACTACCCTGCCCCAGGTTTTGATTAAAGGTTTTAATTTGTGTAAGAAAGAAAACTTCTACTTCTTTGGCACAAATGGGTTGACTAGGGATTATCTTCCTTATAACTCCAGTGTTTAGGATTTGAAAGAATTCTTGTACATCGTCAACAATGTCTATTCAAAAGCATACTGTATCAGATTATGGCATTGTTTTCGTCATCCTCCCTTTAAAGGCTTGTAACTTTTAGCAAGAGTTAAATGTCATAAAGATGAGTAAAAATCATAGTTTAAATGTGAATGAGTGGATCAAGACAAACATATGCAGTGCATTAATGAAACAAAGTTTGACATTAATAGATAATTGTTTGAATAACAGAAGAAATTACAATTGAAAAATCAAAATGAAACAGAAGCCTCTTTGTCTGGACTTGTCACTTTAGGTGGTGAGCCTTTGAAGGATGGCAGAAGAACTCAGTCTGGCTGTCTTATGTGAATTCCAGCATTCCTCTGTCAATCAAGTCTTGGATCTTATTTTTCAAATCCCAACAGTCATTCGTATCATGCCCAGGATTATTGGAGTTGTATGCACATAATGCATTGGGATGATATCTAGGAGCAGAGGTATTGGGATTCCGAGGAGGATCCCTTAATGTGACCAAATTCAAGTTTAGTAGGTGTTGTAATACCTGCGATATAGGCATGTCGAGTTTGGTGAACTTCCTAACGGATGCGACCTATTTACTTCAGTTACCCTATCCTTGTTTACGAGGTGGTTGTTGGGTTTGTGACACTGAAGCAAATTGGGGAGGTCTTCTCTCGGCTTCTTGTCTCAAGGGAGGCTGAATGGTGACTTGATCCCCAATCCTAGATGTTTTCCCCATTTGGTTACATCTATCCCGGCGAAGTTTATTGATGAGGACCCTTAGCTCTTCTTGTCCTTGGGCTAGGTTTTGAATAAGAGCCACCTGGCCCACCAACTGTCCCATCATTTGGACCCTCATTATGGCTATTTCAGTTTGTAGCTGCTCCAACTGGTCATCTTTGTTGCCCTCAGGATTCCCCATGGTCATGCCCCTGGTGAGGAGAGATTTCACCTCTTCTTGCCCCTTGAATAGGTTCAAAAACATTTCTCGGAGTTGAGCGTTTTGAGCCTGGATGTCTTTCACCGTTTGTTCCATCTTACTGGAATAAACAGTAGGAAGATAAGGAGACCTGTATGGGAGAAACCTGTCATGATATGATGCATGATATCTGGATGCGATGTTTTCAATGATCTCGCGGGGTAAACACAAGAAAAAGCTAGAAGTTGAACTTTGATCAACATCTTTGATTGGAGAACTTTGTATCAGTGGATGTCCTTCTACGAGAATCAAGCTCACCATGTCAAGTGGGTCATAGCCCTTAACTCAAATTGATGTACTTGATCTTTGACGGCGTTTGGTTAGAGGAAAATAAATCCTCTTTTCCCTTGATAGACATCTGGTTCAACGTGACCCTGCATCATAGGCCCTTGAGATCCTTGAAACGGTTATTGAAAATGCTATGGTATGATGTTATTCACAAGTATGCAAAGTAAAGAAGCTTATACAAATAATCATATACACGCAAAGCGGACAAGTCCTTAGTTTTAGGCTTGCATGGAGTTTTGTAGGTAAGTACCCTCTTGAAGTTTAGTTAGCTCAACCTGTCCTAGTTAATAGTAACCGGGTTCTAAGGGAACTCAATATCACTGATCTTTCCCCCAAGTTTCGTTTAATAGGCGATTGACTCTCCACCTAACAAAACTAAAAAGTCAAACCTCAATGAGTGTAGCATCGAGTATCAACCAACTTCGGACTGCACTAAAGTCGGTTATCTCGCTACTTCCTAATGGCCAAGTTGGTCAAGTAAGGTTCTAAGTTCAGTTGATGCTTCACGACACCACGCGGAGGCCCCGTACTCTCCTCGATTGACTCAAGGGTTACTGGTACCAACCAAAGTTCCACATCAACATAGCTAATGCTTCAACCATGTCGGTATACCCTGCACAGTTCCCTCACAGTTTATTGCTACTTACCTAAAAGGTGTCCCCAAAATCCGGGTGTAGGATTTAAAACAAACCCAAACAAGGAACCAAAATGTAAAGCAAACAAATCAAACAATGTAAGCAAATAAATGTGATCTAGCCCTAAGGTAACCCCACTTTAAAGAGGAGTCCCTAGCAGAGTCGCCAGTTCTGTGATGCGGTGGGAGAACTGACTTGAGGTTCTGCGTTTGTGTTTGCAAATGTTGCAGTTTAGCAAAAGTCGCCACCGACTTTTCTTTTATCCAAAAAGGAAAGGTGAAAAAGCACCGGAAAGACCTTTAGAGATGTTTTTGAGTTCGGGGGGTAGATTATGAAAAGGGAGGGTATTAGCACCTTTTTCATCCATGGTTTTCCATGGGCTCTTAGTTACTTTCTAGATCACTTGCTTTTATTTAAATGTGCTTGTGGTGTGTGTTTTGAAAGTATTTTGAAAATGGAACTTCGTAATGGTTCTCGTTTCTATAAGAACGCATACAAAGTGTTTGTTTCGAAAATAGTTCAAAGATGTGTTTGTGAGATGTGTTTTTGAAAGTGATTTTGAAAATGGAACTTCGTAATGGTTCTCATTTCTATAAGAACACATACAAAGTGTATGTTTCGAAAATGTTTCAAAATGAGAGTGTAGGTGTACAAAATGTTTTTGTTGTGAGCCAACGAGTAACTGAGAGCGAAACTACCTACTCGAAAGGTCTTAGATGTGCTTTTACTCCTCTTTTAGATGTTGCTATCTTACCATTGATTTGGTAAGAAGCCCCATTGTTGGATGTGAAGGGACAAGTGTGGGACATTTGTATAGTCATAGAAGGCAACATATGGGATGTTTTAGCAATGTCATTTTAGGGACTAGATCGTCCACCGAAGGCAACATGGAGGGTCATCGAGGGACTACGATCTTTTATCGAGGGTCTTTTCTAAAACGCCCATGTTCGAGGGACATGACTATTTTCTAATAGGAAACAAGTGAGATTACCCTAGGGGTGCATGTGTATTTGATTGTGTGCATTTGTCTTTGATTTTTGGTTGTCTACTTGTTGGTTTTATCTTGCCATACACGCCTAATTACTAGAATCTACATATTGAAAGCGATAAATCGCAGAAATGTAAAGTCCAATTCTATTACAATATTTAGGGGATGGGAGTACAAATTTATGAATGGGGGTTGCTTGTAAAAATAAGTCCTAAGTTACTATTACAACCATATTGAAATGTACAATATAAGAAAGAAAAACAATTTGTTTAGAAATGGTTTTTTGTCTTAATGAAAAAGAAATAAATTAATTAGTAAAAGAAAAATGTTTTTATGTTTTTTATGTTAATACTTAAAAAGATGAAAAGTAAAATAAATGCAAGGTAGAAACAGCGTGTTGCTGCAAACAAGGATCAGAAGTTCTGAAGCCAGGCGCGTGACTCAGCAGGAAACATCAGTGGGATCAGAAGTTCTGGATTCGTACACTCTGAGGTCCTACAAAAATGTTAGAGGGAAAACACAGAGGTTCTGGGTGGTGTTCAGCCAGTGGATCAAAAGTCAGAAGTTCTGTGTTATATTAAAACAGTGAGCAAACGTCAGCAATTCAGTGAGTCATCAGAAGTTCAGTGTTATGTTGAGCTAGTGAGTGAACATTAGCAGTTCAGTGCATTATCAGTATATAAGAATCAGAAGTTTAGTGTGTGTTAATAGTGAGAAAAAGTCATAGAAGTTTTGTGTATTATCAGCATGTGAAAATCAGAAGTTCTATATTACATTTCAACTCTTTTCTCATATTAATCAGCATGTTGGCAACTTATTCATTTTTTAGCAAACAGCAAGTCAGAAGCATAATAGTACAACAGTTCATAGAAGTTATAATCCTAAGTCTGACCCTAGCATTATTCTAGAAGTTCGGATCCATGGTTTTTCTATTCATGCAATGATATGTACAATGTTGATTCTATGATATTTACATGTTAATGATGTTCAGAATGAAAAACAAGTAAAGTCAGAAAGACTTACCTGGAGCGTGCTTGGAGTTTTTAGTGGTTGCCTCTGGATGTTCTGAACCAGCAAGACAAACGGAAGAGTGGTTATGTTCTTTTGTTCAAAGAGAAGAACAAAGGTTTGTTTCTGTGTATGAGAAATCTAGATTTTTATGAAGGTTTCACAACTTTATTCTCTCTCCTTTTTGCTAACCTCTCTCTCAAAAGCCAGCCCCATGCCTTCAGCCTCTCGCCCTCCCCAAAAAGCTCCATTTTCACGTATGATGGAGCCAAGTATTTATAGATGAATTTGCTGTGATTTTGGGGGGAAAAACAAATAGGATTTGAACCCGTTTTGGCATCCTGTTTCTTTGCTTTTTCGTCACAGTTTTCTTATGCTAGTTTGGTGTAATTATGGGATGCAGGCGTAGGTTGAGTTAGCTGTTGGTCATAGGTCTGCAGCAGGTTGTGTAAACCCAGTTTTGGGATTTGGTCAAGTTCTAACCAAAGCATTGAAATAGAATTCATGTGTTGAAGCACTGCCTTATTTTTTGAAGCAAGCATGGTGGCTGTCAGCAGGAATTAAGGAAAAGCAAAAAGCAAAGCATGGGCTTAGTAGCAAAGATACTATCCCAAGATAGTAGAGGTACACATGGTGAAAATCCTTTGGATAAAGACTCAGAAGGTGGTTGTGAGTATTAAATTAGCATTAAATGATGATGAGACTTATTACAACCATAAATCCTGCAACGTGAGATTCTACACCAAGGCTTAGCTCTGGATCAGAAGTTCTGAGCTAGCGTAGCATCTAATCTTCTGATCCTCTTGTCTTCTGGCTCTAGCATGTTCTGAAGGAGCTTTCAGACTTTCTGGAAAGCTTGCAACGCGTTTCTTAACCTTCTTTGAGTTAATCTTCTGATCCTCTTGTCTTCTGGCTCTAGCATGTTCTGAAGGAGCTTTCAGACTTTCTGGAAAGCTTGCAGTGGGTTCCTTAACCTTCTTTGAATTACCCTGGAAAACTCTGACTGAGCTTTTGTAGAGGCTGAAGAGCCATGTTCTGAACCATGTCTGCAACCTCTGACTGCACTTGCATGGAGGCTGGCTCAGAAGTTCTGAAGTGTCAAATTTAGAAAAGTTCTAAGTATTTAGAATTTGGCTTTTCCATGGTAAATTTGACTTTTGAATTTCTTGATGAAATAAATCTCACATTCCAACATGTCTTGATGAAATATGATTCTTGAAACTTGGTTTTGATCCAAAAGTCAAAGTTTTACCTTTCAGTGTGCAAATGACCATCTTGCCCTTATGAATGGTTTGTTTGGAAAAAATGATAATTCAAGGCTTGTAATTGGATGGAAGCAAACTTGAGGATCCAGAGTGATTCCTTGAGAAATGAGAGGGCAAATTTTGGGGTACAACAACCTTCATGATACCAATTCCTTTGTTAGAGAAATTCTTCTTTTGATTTTCAGATTTCTTACTCATACTAAATAATGTAAGTAGTTGAGGGATATAATGAAGGATAATATTCTGAGAGCAGGATAAGGAATAATGATTGTGCTTCTTATATGTATCGATAATCCATATAAAAAGAGGTTTTGAACCAAGTAGAGTTACATTTGTTTCATGTGCTGCACATACCAAAAGAGAGAGAAACTCCCATGCACACCTCCAAAACTTTAACTGCTATTGACTCTCACTTATGAAAACACCAAGGGCACCCCTTAAATTTCCAATTTTACTTCATTTAGTTCCTTAGCGAAAATATCATGTAACTATTTTTTCAGTTGCCACATGTTCAAGAGCTACAACTTTATCTTCAACAAGCTCCCTAATGTAATGATGACGAATTTCAATGTATTGGGTTATACTATACAGAACATGATTCTTTGAAATTTTAATAGCACTCAAGTTATCAAAGAAAAATGTCATGACATCTTGTCCCATATTATACTGTTTCAACATTTATCTCATCTAGACCAATTGTATGCAACCGCTCCCTGCAACAATGTATTTAGTTTCAATAGTATACAATAATACATAATTATGCTTCTTCTTGAACCAAGAGATAAGGTTGTTACCTAAAAAGAAACATCAACCATATGTGATTTTTCTATCATTAGCACTTCCCGCCCAATCAGTATCATAATAACATTCTAACATAGGATTAATATCATTATAGTAGAGAATCCCATAGTCACAAGTTCCATTTATATACCTCAAAATTATCATAACTTGAGTAATATGGAGAGCCTTGTATTTAGCTTGATATCTAGCACAAACCCTACAAAGAATGTGATGTTTGGCATGCTTGTTGCGAGGTTTAGCAATATCCTAATCATAATTCTATATAAAATTTGGTCTACGTTAGCCCCTTTTTTATCTTTGATCATTTATACATGTGTAGTAGTAGGAGTTCTTTTGTTACTTAAATTAAAAGTACCAAAATTCTTCATTATACTCTTAGCATACTTTCCTTGAGATTAGAAAAAATTTGTCTTCCATTTGCTTAACTTAGAGACCAAGAAAGTATGTGAGTTCTCCTACAAGGCTCATTTCAAACCCAGACTTCATTTGTTGAACAAAATGCTCCAACATTCGGCCTACCATCCCACCAAAAACTATGTCATCAACATAAATATGGGCTTTCATGAGCTTTCCTTTATCATTCTTCATAAATAGAGTTTCATCTATTCCCCCTCTTTTGTAAGCATTATTTACCAGGAATTAGGTTAATCTTTCATACCAAGCTCTTGGAGCTTACTTTAGTCCATAAAGGGATCTCTTCAACTTGTACACATTGTTATTTCTCTGAAATTATGATTGATATACATTTTGGTAAAACCTACTTGGCAGCAACATGTTGAACAAGATGTTCCAACTTGTAGTTTTCAACATGTCGAAAAGATGTACCAACAAAAAGATAGGACATCGCATCTGCAACATGTGGGAGTTATGGTTCAGTTGATTTGTTAGCTACTGAATATTCAGGGAATATTTAGTTAGCTTATGTGGCATTCAAGATTGAAAAATCAAAATATTTTATGTTGGTTTTCAAAGATATGCCTAATTTCTAAATATGGAGACATTTTAGGAAACTAATGATTGAAGACCTATTTTCTTGGAGAAGAATTTTTAGACTTTGTTCAGCCTCACTGCTGCAATTTTGAAACCCAACCCAATCCAAAATAATGTTATAAATAGACAGGTGTATACCTAGTATTAGGTTAAACTTACGTTTGTGTTTTGTTAGGGTTTTTAGAATCCTTATTGTTGGGTTGTAAGTTCTGTGTCAGATGTTCATAAGCTTTTAAGCATTGAACATTTGTGTGTCATATACTCATAAGCTGTTAAGAATTGAGTATTTGTGTGTCAATTCTCATAAGCTTTTAAGCATTGAGTTTTGTGTGTCTTGTAAGAGGGACTTTCAATTTTGTTCTCTACTTGTGTTCAGAGTTGCTCCAATAGTTGAACGTAATTGAAGAGGGATTTGAGGAGGGCCTCATACCTAGGTCTGTCTTAGATGGAAGTTAAGTAAAGGATAATGATTAAGTGCATAGGCTATAAACTGGGAAGTTTGGTGTGAGGGCTACAAATTGATACTATCTAGTTAATTTGGTCCCTGACTTGGTAGCCCCCAGAGTTGGAAAGTTGTTTCGAACTGGGTAAACATATCTGTGTGTTATTTACCTTCAATACTATTTATTTTATTCATATATCATATTGTATCCCACATAGGCAATCACTACTTCTCTGCTTATTTGCAAAAGAGTTTGAGATTTGAACCACACTAAAGACTGTGATTGAAAATATGTACAAGGTCTAGTCTGTACTGCCTCATACTTACCCCAATGGCTTAAGTCTCGTGACACATGTGTTGTACCCCAATATTTTCCCCTAAGATTCCTCTATCATCTCACACCATCACAATGCAACCAGATCAAACATTAGGGTTTTGGATACTTCTCATACTCCATCCTATCTTTAGGTTTTCAATGAGGGATCACCAGGCAACTTGATTTGTGAATCTTGTACAAATATCCTTTTGACTAACATCAATATATATACCACCACCATATAACCTCCACTTACCTTTCACAAATATTCCCCAAGTTCTCATGGTGCCACCCATCTTCATCACCAGAACAACAATATTCCACACATCTCCTTCACTCGCCGGATACCATCAACAACCCAACTTCATCCATCCTTTGCTCCATAATCCGAAGGCACGCGTACATACTCCCTTGCTATTTTCCTTCCCACAACAACATATACTATCTCCATCAATCTCCCTCAATAATTTCAGCTCATCTGGTGCCTTCCACCTTCATACTTCCGGCCATATCCCTTCCGGCATCACCATCATCTTTCCACCATTCTCCTGAATAACTCTCTTCGCGCGGCGTAATCCCTTCAGGTGTTCCTCACAGGACGAAACCCATATCAACAACTACCCACCTATCCTTAAGCAACAATACTCTCTATTTTATTTTTATATTTTCTTAATTTAGATTTTATTTTGTTTATTATATACATAAATTTTGATTTCGTTGATTTAATTTTCTATCATTTTATTAATGGTTTAGATTTAATTTAGTTTTTTTAAAATTTATTTAGTATTTAATAAACATTTATTATTTAGTTATCATATAATCAATTAGTAAAGTTGAATGTGGGCTTTTGATATTGGGTCTCCCTTTGTAAATACTTTTTAGACATGTTGGTAATTCTTTATTGCATTGTGATTTCAAAGTTAATTCCAATTTATCTCTTAAACACGTATGGATGCATAGACTTTATTTACCGGTCTCAAAATAGGTGTGACTTCTACATAAGTCCATTTACAATTGCTTAACATAGAGCTAAATTGTGTCCCGATTCGAAAAATGATCATTCGTGCCCAAACCCATGTTTGTAAGCCCAATAATGTTAATTTGAATCCTTTGATCCAATAACCTTGAGAATCATTTTTAGGAGGCTTTAATCTTATCAATCCTCTAATGAATCTTCATAAGCATTGGTCAAAGTGAATCACCTAAACATCGTTGATCATTTATTGTTGCCTTGAGAATTTTAAATGAATGATATACTTGACAGAAAGCAAATGAGACTTGTTATTGAGAGGCTTTGGTTTTATCAATCCTCTAATGAGTTTCAAATGCAAGTTTCAATATGGTCATTCAACTAACCTCTAATTTCTAACAAATGATTTCATTTTATGCTTTTATTTTATGCCTTTACTTTATGCACCATTTTATTTTAGCATTTACATTTCATGCTATTTTCATCTTTGCTCACTTGAGCATATACTTTTGTATCATTTTTATTTTTCTCACTTGAGTTGTTTCATTTCTTTTTTAAGATACCTAATAATCCATTTGAACAATAAAAAACTTTAATGTTACTTGGACTGCTTGGTTACTACCGTTTGCATTCTGGAGATTGTGGACTTCATGGACTTAGGATTAGAAGCCTTGATCTATTTTTCGGACCTTGTGACCTCAACTATTATTTTGTTTGGAGTTCTTGGGGTTTACCCTAAGACATTGGGTTGCTTGTTTGCTTTGTGTTCAATTTGTTGTGATTACATCCTTTGTCTGTGATCGGGAATTCATTTGTATACAGCTGTTACTTTGCCCGTCTTTTGTGAAGATTTAACGCAATTGAAGCTTGATTTTCTTATGAGGTTTATTATCTTTGCTTGTTTGGTTTCAAATCTAAAGGATGTGAATTCTACATTGACTCATTATGTCTAGTGTTGGCTTCTTTTTGGTTAGACAGTTCTCTTCCCTAGTTTTCTTGAGACTTTATGATGATGCCATTGTTCACACGGGTTCTTTGAAGAAGATGGAAAGGTTTTTGAAAATGAAAAAACTTGAAACAAGAGAGAATATTGAAGAGAGTAAAAGTGAATGAATGAAATAGTAATTTTGAGTTTAAATAGGTTTTTGAAAACGTAAACAGTAAGCAAGAAAAATAAGTAATGATTATATGCATTAATGAACCTGAAATTAGGGGATTTAGAAAGATATTGAACGGTTACCACTGACAAGTGTCTCAATGCATCCAATCAGAGCCTTGGACCCTTAAAATTTTGAATGCGTGTTAAGCCACAGAAGGTAGCTTGTGAGAGTATGACAAGTGTTTGATGATGTGAACTGCAAGCCTCTATCCTTGAAATGAAACGTTCAGATCTTCATAGATAGATTCTGAGGCAATTGTACTTCTAACTTCTGAAGACAGATTGATCATATGTTCACAGAAAACAATAAAGTTCTGAGGGTTAAGATATGGAAATAAAACATTGTATTATGGGCATAACTTCATGCTGAGATGTTTCATAATGAAATTGAATCTATCTTCAGAAAGGGGTTTTGTAAATATATCAGCCCATTGATGGTCTGTGTCAATAAATTTTAAGGTAAGAATTCCTTTCTGAATATAGTCCCTAATAAAATGATGTTTTATTTCTATATGCTTAGCCCTATAATGCAAAATAGGATTCTTACTGGGACATAGAGCTGAAATGTTATCACATAGGATAGGAATGTTACTCTCAAATATTTTGAAGTCTTCAAGTTGACTTTTCATCCAGAGCATTTACGTGCTACATCCAGCAGCTGCTATGTATTCAGCTTCTACTGTTGACAGTGCTATTGTGGACTGTCTCTTGCTGGTCCATGAGATCAGATTTTCTCCCATAAACTAGCAGCTTCCAGAAGTGCTTTTACGTTCTACTCTATCTCCAGCAAAGTCAGTGTCACAATATCCTACTAACCTGTATTCATTGGATTTTTATAAAACAAATCCAGATTAGTAGTACCTTTCAGATACTTGAAAATTTGCTTAACTGCTGTTAAGTGAGATTCTCTAGGATCTGATTGGAATCTAGCACATAAGCAAACACTGAATAAAATATCAGGCCTTGAAGCCGTCAGATAAAGGAGAGAACCAATCATACCTCTATAGACTTTCTTTTCTACCTTTTTACTTACCTCTTCTTTTTCCAGAATGCATGTGTGGTGCATTGGAGTCTTTGAGGGCTTACATTCCGAGAGATCAAATTTCTTCAGAAGTTCTCTGACATATTCGGTCTGATGAATGTAAGTTCCTTCTGGCGTTTGGTTTATCTGAATGCCCATAAAGAATTTGAGTTCCCCTGTGATACGGTGGGAGAACTGACTAGTGTTTTGCGTTTGTATTCGCACTTGTTCGGTTGAGCAAGAGTCACCACCGACTTTTTATTTTATCCTAAAGGAAAGGTTAAAAAGCACAGCAAAAACCTTTTGAGATATTTCGTGGGTTCGGGGGGTAGATTATGAAAAGGGAAGGTATTAGCACCCTTTTCATTCATGGTTATCCATGGGCTCTTAGTTACTTGGTTTTTAGATCACTTGCCTTGATTTTCGATTGCTTGAAAATGGTGTGTGTGTGTGTGTGTGTGTTTGAAAATGTTTTTGAAGAAGATGCCTTGTCTTAGGCAACCCTTGTAACAATTCTTTACTCGAATATTTTACAAAGGTGTGTATCTTTTCGAAAAGATGTTTCAAATGTTTTTGGAGAGTTTGTTTTGAAAGTGTTTGTGAAGTGTGGTTTTTGAAAAGAAGGCAAGTGTTTTTGCAAGTTGATCTCAAGTAACTAAGAGTTTTGTCTACCCCTATTGTACTCAAAGGTTTTCTCTATGTTTTCGACCCTTTTTAACAATTTTGCTCCACCATTGAATTTGGTGGACAATCTTGCGTTTAGGATGTTTAACGGGACGGGCGCGGGTCATCGTATGGACCATGAATGCAATGGTGCCAAGTATCTTTGGAAATTTGCTTTGAAGGGACTATGATCATTCCATTTAGGAAACTTTCGAAAGCGTCATCGAGGGACTTATGATCATTTGAATTTGTTTTGCCAAAGAAACTCGACGTGCAAGCATGGCCCATTTTGGAAGGCAACATGTGGGATTACCCTAGAGGGTGCAAGTGTGATTGTGTATTGATTTCATGTATTTGTCTTGTATTAGGTTATCTAGCGTTTGATTTTATGTACATGCAAACCCTAGGTCTAACCATGGTATAATTCGAAAGCGGTAAATTGCAAGAATTTAAAGTCTACGCTATTACAAATAGTATCCGGGAATGGGGGTACAAATTTACAAATGGGGATGAGACTTTAGGAGTGTAGTGTCCAATAATTTACAACCAAATCGAATTGCGATAAAAGTGTAAATGTAATGTATATCAATGTATAGGAATAGCAAATGTATATTGTCAAATGTCAAGTGTATTGTGTAATTTATTTACAAATTAAGATGTGAATTTAAATGTGTATTATTTAAGTATTGTTTAACCTAAATGAAAAGAATTAAATGTTTATTTAATTAATCTTTGTAATCTCGTATTTTCTTTAATATGTACAAAAAGAAAATTTACTAAAAGAAAAGAAAATGTTCTAAGTTTGAAAATTATTATTTACATTTGATATAAATTTGTATCTTCATATTTTTGTTTAATATAGAAAGAAAGAATGTTTTCCAATTTTAATTAGATTATGTAAAAAAGATGTATTTTCATTTATTATGTACAAAAAAGTATTTTACTTAAAAGAAAGAAAAATGTTTTACATTTTAATCATATTATGTATATTAAAAATGTATTTGTCTTGATTATGTGCAAAGAAAGTATTTTTTAGAAACAAAAGAAAAGTATTATCTTAAGAAAAATTAATATTCCATGTATAAAAATTTAAAGAAAGTGTAAGTTTAAACGTAAAGAAAAATACTATTTTCATTAGTTTCTATTTAATTATGACATATAAAAAAAGTGTTGTTAGTGTAAAAATAAAATTAGTATTAAGTAAGTTATAATAAGTGTGGTTAATTAATGTAAGATATATTAGTTAAAGCAAAAAAGGATAAGGAAATATGTTAGTAAAAAAATGGATGGGCTCCTTTGGAGTTATGCTGGCCCAAACGCGATTTGAAACAGAAGCCAGGGGGGGGGGGGGGTGTACTCATTGAAACGCATTTTGGGCTTTGTGTGCTTTGAACGGGTTATGGCCCAATTCGTTTGAAACGAATAATTAGGGTTCACAATTTTTGTTCCATTTGGGGAAGACTTTAGGGTTGCAGCGCCGTTGCTAGTTTCGTTCTCACCTTCGTCTTCGTCCTTTCTTTGCCATGGATCTGACTCTCCCCTTCGCCCAGCCACCAGTTGCCTCCTTCGATTCCTTCCCTCTCCATGGTTGGATCAAGCTAAATCATGGAATGGGTAACGATTTCGCCTTTGCATGTTATGACTTACTAATTTTTATTAAGTGTTTTGATTTGTATTCTGATGTTATGTTCATTATTGTTTGTTAACGAGGTCATGAAAAGGGATGAAAGGAGAATGTACTACCTTTTGGGAGGCGGAGGAGAAGAGAGTTTGGAGGCGCTTGGAGGCTTGACGGTGAAGGGGTTACGATGATGATGAGGCTTTGCTCTTCCTGGTATTTCGTACTTCGTCCCTTGGGTTTGATGATGACTTGACCTGAGAACCTTTTGTGCAATTTCTTTTCCTCTTCTCTTAGTTGCCTCTTCTTCTTGATAGCCCTGGTATGCTTAGCTTGATGCCTTGTGTTTGGTTTGCTAGCCCAATGATGAGTATCTCTGAGGGTTCTTCATGTTGCCTCTGAATGCTTGCTCACTGAGTTTCTTCTTGCCTTTGAGTTGAGTTGCCTTTTGAATAAATTTGCTTCTTTATCTTCTTCAACTGCCTCGTTGCTTGCTTTGCCTTATTGAGTTGCCTTGTACGCTAACCCAATGATGAGCTCCCTGAGTTCTGAGGGCCCTGAATGTATGCTTGAATATGCTTGATGCCTTTGAGTATATTTGATTCTTTAGCCCTATGATGAGTATCTCTGAGGGCTTGTGGCTTGGTTACGATTCAGGTTTTGAAACAAGTTGATAGCTTTTTTGGGGGTTTATGTGAACTTGCAGGTTATGGCCTTGGGGGTTCTGCTTCAGGTTAGGCCTTGACAGGTTTTTAGGTTATGGCCTGGATCATTTGACAGGTTATCTTTGGTTTACTGGTTTGAGCTTTGGTGAGGCTTCAGGCAGGTTTACTTGGCTTGATGCTTGAGCAGGTTAATGATTTGTTTAGGCTTCTGGCTGGACAGCTTGTGGTTAGGCTCGTTCAAGCTTGCAGGTTCTGGATGTGGCTTGACAGGGGTTCAAGTTTTTATGTTTGATGATCTTTGGAGGTTTTTAACAGGTTATGTGTTAAGCTTGAACACAGTTTGTTTGGGTTTGAAACTGGTGGGCACAGGCTTCCGTCAGTTTGCAGGTTATGTGTTTGATATTTTGTTTTATGCTTTCTCCGTTCTGTTTTTGTTTGTGATCCCCTGCCTTTTGATATCTCTCTACTGTTTTATTGACCACTTGCTTTATCTTTTCTTTCCCCCTTTATCCACTGTGTTATTGCAGTTTTATTTTCTATATTCTTAAGCCTCAAAGCAAAACCTGTAAGCCTAAACACTTTCCTCTCTCTCTTTCTCTCTCCAGTACAGCTTTTTGCATTTTAAAATGTTTATGCTTGTACTTAAAGCTGAAAGGGCAGCACTGGGAAATGATGATATGAGAAGCTTGCTTGCATTACATGTTTACTCTGCATATTTGTCCCTTTTCCTCCAGATTTTGTGTTGCACTTTGTACCTTTTGATACTTTGATATCTTCTTTTCATCCTCTTTTGACAGCTAAAGGCCTTTTGTACTTGCTTGATATCTTTGACAGTTCTTTTTTGGATGGTTTGAAATTTGAACTGAGTTTGGGACTTTAGTTAGGCCATTCTGTTTGTGCAGTATGTAGTGGTTTGACAATTTTGACTTGTGAATTTCAACTTTGTGCATTCCAAATTAGCAAGCAAATATTCATCCCTCTTTGTGAATCGGGAGAAATCCCGTGATTTGCAGAGAGGGCTAACTGATCCCAGTCAGTTGCCCTTAATGATGAACTTTATTTTTATTTGTCTCTCTCTTTAATATTTATCTACAATTGACTTTTCTTTTGTTCTTTGTTTTACAGATAAAATTCCATGGAGTACTGGAGCAAGGGATAGAAGATGAAGAGTTGAAGATTTAGAAAAATACTTAGGATAGTTTTTATTTAAATTTAAATAAATGTAATATTGTTATTGTAAACATTTTGTAAACAAAAAACAATTATACAAATAATTTAAAGATAAATAAAAAGTCCTTTTATTTGATTAATTCTTTTCTTCTCCAATTGTTTACTTATTATTTAAAATTCTTTAAATTATAATAAATGGAAAATAAATTCCAATCATTTAAATTCAGAATAGTAAATAATCAAATAAACATTTCTTCGGCATTGATCAATTAAATTTGGCACTTCACAAATCCAAATTAATGCACAGTCAATCGTAACAACTGCCCAGATCTATTCTTCCTTTTACTGATTTTTACCAGACATTGCAAATTCAATCCAAAAGCATCCTTTCACTGATTTAGTCACACAATGCGAATTCAATCCAAATCTCGGAATATCTTGAAAAACACTGTAGAGTTAAACCTTTCTGAGGAACCGCACATAAAAACTCTAATTCCTGATTAAATGCCAAAGAAGCGTTCGCCTGATCGAAGTTGAGCCAAAATCAGCCAAAACCCTAAGCAGACTGTATGAACTGTTCTGGAACCATGAAAATCAACAAAACCCTAATTGTGTCTGACTGACGAGAAAAGTCTTTTTGACCGATTCTTGAGCCAATCTGAAAAATTAGGAAAAGCCTGAAGTTGTGATTTCTTGTGGAAAAATACGAGGGTAAATTTTGGGGTGCAACATCCCCCATTAAGCTCATCTCAAACTCTGCCTGCATGCACTTTGCAAACTCTCTTCCCAGAGAGGGTTTAGTAGATCCAAAGATGATATCATCTACATAAATCTGGCATACTAAAATGTCATTCTTAAATGTCTTACTGAACAAGGTTGTGTCCACTTTCCCTCTGGTGAATTCCTTTTCTAACAGGATGTTATTTAGTCTTTCATACCAAGCTCTGGGAGCTTATTTCAGACCATAGAGTGACTTGTTTAGTTTGAAAACATATTATGGGTGTTTGGAATTCTAAAACCCAGGGGGTTGGTGCATATATACCTCTTCATCTATATAGCCATTTAGGAATTCACTTTTGACATCCATCTAATACAGAGTGATGCCATTGTTTACAGCAAATGAGATTAAGAGTCTGATAGATTCTAACATGGCGACTGGAGCAAAGGTATCTGTATAGTCTATCCCCTCTTGCTGACTATAACCTTGTGCCACCAGTCGTGATTTGTTTCTGATTACTTCTCCTTGCTCATTCAGTTTGTTTCTGAACACCCACTTTGTTCCAATGACGTTGAATCCTTTTGGTTTGGGAACCAGATCCCATACGTCATTTTTGGTGAACTGATTTAATTCCTCCTACATTTCCAGAATCCATTCATTATCCAGAAGCGCTTCATCAATTGGTGTTGGTTCAATCAGAGAGACCAGTCCCATGAGGAATTCTTCAGAATTTCTGAATGTTGATCTTGTTCTGATTGGATCATCCTTCTTTCCCAGGATCTTATCTTCTGGGTGAGCTATGCTACTTCTGGATAGCCTTTTCTGAAGTTGATCAACATAAGGTGTTGGATTGCTTGTAACATTCCTTTTTGAGGTTGTTGGAGCGTCTCTGTTGAGAACTTCTAGCGAGTTATCTTCAGTACCTGTGAATTCAACTTCTATATCTGCAAAGAATTCATTTTGCTTTGACTTTTGAGGGTCAAGCTTATCATCAAATCTAACATTGATTTACTCTTCAACAATCTGTGTTTCTGTATTGTATAATCTGTACCCTCTTGAGCGTTCAAAGTATCCTAACATGATACACTTTTGTGCTTTAGAGTCAAACTTGTTCAGATAATTTTTAGTATTCAAAATGAAACAAGTGCATCCAAAAGGATGTAAATAAGAAATGTTGGGCTTTATGTTCTTCCACAGTTCATATGGATTCTTTTCTAGAATAGGTCTTATAGAGATTTAATTCTGAATGTAACACCCTGTGTTAATTGCTTCTTCCCAGAAGATCTTAGTAATGTTAGTCTCATTGATCATGGTTCTGGCCATTTCTTGCAGTGTTCTGTTCTTTCGTTCTACAACTCCATTTTGTTGGGGAGTTCTAGGACAAGAGAAGTCATGCAAGATGCCTTTTTCATTAAAAAATGATTCAAAATGTTTATTTTCAAATTCACCACCATGATCACTTCTGACTTTGACAATTCTAAGATCCTTTTCATTCTGAACATGGTTACAGAATGTAAAGAACACAGAGTGTGACTCGTCCTTGTGTCATAAGAACTTTACCCATGTCCATCTGCTACAGTCATCTACGATCACTAACACATACATCTTGCCACTAACAGACGCAGTTTTTACTGGTCCAAATAAGTCTATGTGCAAAAGTTCTAATGGCTTAGAGGTAGAAACAACATTTTTATATTTAAAACCAGGTTTTGCAAATTTGCCTTTCTGAAATGCTTCACACAGAGCATCTGAGATGAACTTCAAATTAGGAAGTCCTCTGACCAGATTGAGTTTGTTAATCTGAGATATTCTTCTCATACTAACATGCCCCAATCTTCTGTGCCAGACCCATTGCTCGTTGTTAACAGAGAGAAGACATTTTACATTCTGACTCTTTAGTTCAGAAAGTTTTATCTTGTAAATGTTATTTTTCCTCTTTCCATTAAAAAGGATAGTTCCATCTTTCTGACTAACAAGGGCATGATTTCCAAATCGCGAACTAAAGAAGGGCATATAGAATATTTGTTGAAATTGTTTCAGTGTTTGAGAAAGTATCGTCTCTGCTTAAATCCAAATAAATGCACCTTCGGAGTCCAATCATGGAAGTTGTTAGGTTTCGTTGTTAGCCAAAAAGGAATTGAAGTTGACCATGATAAAGTCAAAGAAATTCAGGAAATGCTTGTTGTGATCGGTGGAAATAGAACTGACTGTTTTTTAAGCTGGTTCGCGAAATGTCGCGGTAAGCAAGAGTCGCCACCGTCTTTTATGTTCTCCAACATGGAAAGGACAAAAGCACAGCAAAATTCCTTTTTTGAGATGTCTCTCGGTTCGGGAGGTAGATTTATAGAAAGGGAAGGTGTTAGCACCCTTTCTATCCGTGGTTATCCACGAGCTCTTAGGTACTTGCTCACTATGTTTTCAAAAAATGTTTGCTTTTCAAGTGTTTGTGGGTTTTGAAAAAGTTCGTTTGAAAAACTTCTAGGTAACTCTTATATCAGTCCTCAAGAGTGTATGAAGTGTTTGTTTGAAGACTTTTTGAAAGTGTAAGTGCGAAAAGATGTTTTTGTCTTTGAAAGAGCAAGTACCCAGGAGAAATCTACTTACTCTAAGGAATTAAGTTGTGTAAGAGTCCTTTAGACAGTACTATCCCACTATTGAGAAGTAGGTAGCACCGTCGTTGGAGTTATTCGGGTCAATTCGATTAAGGGACATGTGTGGTCACCAAAGCAATAGTAGGACGCCTTAGCGGTAACCCTAATGTCCTAGATCCTTTTTATCCGAGGCAACCGTTTTGAGGCAACTGGATCTTTAGACAGGAGGGCGACCTCTAAAACACCCTATACTTGATGACCACCTCGAGGCAACCAAGTGAGGCGTACCCTAGGAGTGGCATGTGCATGTGTGTTGTTTCGATTCATATTATCTTTGAACATGTATCTTTGTGAGCTACGGATTGATTTTATTTGTCATACAAGTCTTGCAGGCATAATTAACAGTTAATATTTGTGCGGGAAATAAAGTGCAGAAAATGAATCTACGCTATTACAAGGCGCGGGTATATACATCGCCAAAAACATAACCCGTTTGGAAAATAAATGCGAGAAAAGTAAATAAAGCGATAAAAGCCCTAATTAACTATTACATACTCGGAACAGATACATGAATAATAATCAAAAATTAATAAATTAATAATAAATATGCACGCGAAAGAATTGGATCGGGACGTCCTTAGGGTTTTGACCCTTTTTTGAGAAAAGAATTGAATTTTGTCCTTTTTTGCAATTAATGAAATATTAAACCTAATAACTAATTAATTAATTAATTAAAAGAAAAAGTATTTTTGTGTTTTTTATGTTTTAATGAAAATAAAAATAAAAGAAATTAAAAGTCAAATGAAAAACCCTAATTCTAAATTTGTTTTATTTATTGTAAAAAAGATTAAAATTAAACCTAATTAACAAAAAGACTAAATTAATTAATTTGCATTTATTTACAAAATAATAACTAATTAAATTTAATCAATAAAGATATTATTATTTTTTCTGTTTTCTGGATTTATTATGGAAAAATAATTATCTAGTTAATAATTAATTAAGGGTTAAATTTGAATAAGTAAAATAAAAATATAAAAGAAAAATAAAGAGGCAAACTCATGGGGGGTTTGGGCCAGCTTAGGAGGTGAATTAGCAATCTGAGGCCCAAGAAGCCACCAAGCCATGTTGACTTTGGTAATTGTCTGCACGTTGGTTGACCAGGAACATGGTGTCCATCATCTCTTGGCCACTGGATTTGTGATTGTGGACACATGGCGCGTAGATTTGTGAGGTGTATGATGAAGCCTTTCATGAAGCCTGCATAGGAATACATGAAGAAAAGAAATAAACAAATATTTTGGGGGACCTGGGATTCGAACCCAGATCCCAACGTTCAATGCCTGTTCGCCTTAGCCATTGAGCTGCATGCATCATTTGTTATTAAGACCACAAGTAATTATTATATTGGTAAATCAAAACAATGCCTGGAAAAAAAATATAAACGCGCGTTTTTTGAATGAACGAATGAGAGGGGGACGCGTCAGCGTCTTCTTCGCTGATCCCTGGTTTTTTACCTGCGGATTTTTATCCGCAGAAAGATCCGTGGGTTCTTCCTAGAATCGTCTCTAGGCTTTAAAAACTCATTCCAAGACCATGGTTGGTCTCGTCCATGTCCCCTGAATCCATCCATACTCATGCTTTGTCCTAATTTCACCTGGAACCAAAATACCTAAAATGCAAAAAGATGAACCCTAGAATCGGGCATCACGATTAAGGGCCTAAAAACGAAATTGGATATTACAGTTATGTTAGAAATCAAATAAGGAACACAAATATGCCAATGCTTTTGAGAAAAAGTGCAAAAATAGAGAGCTTAGGTTTCGTGTTCAGAGGTGACTTTGTGATGACTTACAGTGCTGTATAGGTGGTCTTAGGATGTGTTTGTGATCACTTTAGCTTCAGTGGATAGCAAGGAAGAGAACCACGTTCTTATTTTTGCCTAAAAACGCCTCCTACCTTGTTCTTGATCTCCCACTTTTCCAACAATTTTCCACTTTTTCTCTGGCCATTTTAGCAATGTTTAGGTCGTGAATTAGGTTTAGCCTCCTTGCATATGTATATGGCAATCAGTCTAGGTTTAATTTTGGGCTTGTATCTTGGTGTATTGAAATTTGGAGATTTGGTTGACCACCATTGAAGAACTTTCCATATTTGGTTCAAATCTAGGATTTTATGCACAAAAAAGGCTTATCACAAATTGGTTAGCTGGCATATGACATATAAAAGCTATTCAAATCACAAAGATGCTATTCCATTAATTTTTAGATTTTATTTGAATTATTATGGATTTAAAATGAATTAAATCAATAAAAATTAAATAAAATGGAAAAATAAATGTTTGATCTTGAAATTAATCATGGGACACGTGTGTGGCATGACAAGGCTGAATCAAGTGGAAGAAAGTGGGCCCTTTTGTCAAAAATTGAAGTTTTAAGGATAGTTGACTTTTGCAAATTCACGAAAATTTCCCAACTTCTCCAATGCATATCTTGCTCAATTTTGATCATATGAACATGTTCTTTGACATTTTGGAAAGGTCTTGAAGTCCTCTAACCAATGCCTTTGGTCCCATGTCATTTGGATTTACCAATCTCAAGTTATGGTCTTTGACTTAAAATGCCTTTTTGTTGACTTTTGAAATTGACCTATAATGTAGAAATTGATAACTTTTTCTGAGAGCAATTATTAGACTTGGAATGTGAAGATGAGTTGTAGGAAATGTCATCCCCTTCAAAATGAGCATTGGATGGGATTTTTCTGATGAACCATGAAAATGTTATGCCTTGGTCAAGTTACAGTTGACTTTTCTGCTGTCCAAAAATAGTAACTTTTGCATCTTGATGATTTTTGAGCCATTCTTGTGGAATCATGATCAAGACTTGATAAAATAATGGTTGTGTGCTCAAAATAAGATGTTGACCAAAAATTCTGACTTTTGACTGTGAAATGACCATTTTACCCCTACAGTTGATTGTGAACCAAATAGGGCTTTTGCATGTGCAACTTGCCTCTGTGAGTCTTGAAACTTGGCATGTAGATGCTTGGCAATGTATATAGGCCTGTGGGACTTGATTGAGCCATTGAAAACCTCAAATTCTTTGCAGGAACCAAAACCCTAATTTTGATTGGCTTAGGAGGCATTTGGACTGTGCAATCTCTTGAGTAATCTTGAATCATTTGGAGATGATTCTTGATAAACTTTGAAAGATATGGGAGGGAAAATTTTGGAGTACAACAGTTGCCCTTGTTCAATCTTCTTAAACCTGAGGATGTAGATTGGCTTACGTGCCTTTTGTGATCCGAAGGTGGAAGATGATTGAACACTAAAGTGCCCAGAAATTTGCACTCGCATAGTGTGGTATCAGCAATGTGATGGCGGGAATGGGCTTACAGATGCCATTTGGAGATATGATGGATGGGAGGATGGGCTTATAGATGCCATCTAAAGATGTGACAGAACCTTGCCGGGAATGTGCTTATAGATGCCATTTGGAAGTGTAATGGATAGTTGTGGAGATGGGCTTAAAGATGCCATCTGAAGGTGTCGATCGCGTAAGAGATTCCTTAGCGAGAACTTGCGTACCTGAGAAAGAAAGATAATTTCCTGGCCTGTTACAGGGGTTGATATCCAAATTCCTTATGCAGATATGCCCTGGCTAGATACAAGTATCGAATCTACAATCAATCGGTCACAGATATGCCCTGGCTAGATACAAGTATCGAATCCGGAACTGGTCGTCTACAGATATGCCCTGGCTGGATACAGGTGTCGAATCTCTAAACTCTTCATGCAGATATGCCCTGGCTGGATACAGGTATCGAATCTACAATCAATCACTCACAGATATGCCCTGGCTAGATACAAGTATCGAATCTGGAATTGGTCGCCCACAGATATGCCCTGGCTGGATACAGGTATCGAATCCGGAACTGGTCGTCTACAGATATGCCCTGGCTAGATACAGGTATCGAATCTCTAAACTCTTCATGCAAATATGCCCTGGATGGATACAAGTATCGAATCTACAATCAATCACTCACAGATATGCCCTGTCTAGATACAGGTATCGAATCTGGAATTAGTCGTCTACAGATATGCCCTGGTTGGATACAGGTATCGAATCTGGAACTGGTTGTCTACAGATATGCCCTGGCTGGATACAGGTATCAAATCTCTAAACTCTTCATGCAGATATGCCCTGGCTGGATACAGGTATCGAATCTACCATCAATCACTCACAGATATGCCCTGGCTAGATACAGGTATTGAATCTAGAATTAGTCGTCTACAGATATGCCCTGGCTGGATACAGGTATCGAATCTCTAAACTCTTCATGCAGATATGCCCTGGCTAGATACATGTATCAAATCTACAATCAATCACTCACAGATATGCCCTGGCTAGATACAGGTATCGAATCTGGAATTAGTCGCCCACAGATATTCCCTGGCTTGATACAGGTATCGAATTTGGAATTAGTCGTCTACAGATATGCCCTGGCTGGATACAGGTATCGAATCTCTAAACTCTTCATGCAGATATGCCCTAGCTGGATACAGGTATCGAATCTACAATCAATCACTCACAGATATGCCCTGGCTAGATACAGGTATCGAATCTGGAACTGCGACAGTTGATAGTAATCATCTTTGGATTGACCTTTTTCCTGAAAAGGAAAAACATCAGTTGTATGCAATGTCATGATGTATGAAATGCATGATGTCATGATGTTCTCAAAAATAAATGAGATCGTGTGATATGATGCGTACATGCATGTATCAGGATGTATAAAATGTGAAATGTTTATGAATGTATTTCGTTTGGGAAAATAAATCCTTGACGAATGCATGGAGCTTGTTAAATCCTGGGCTGATGTTTGAAGAGTAGAGTTCTTCGTTTCCGCTGGGGATGATGGTAGCAAGAATAAACCGGTAGGAGAAGATGACTCCGTTGGAGAATAAACTTGGTGAAGATATTACTCTGCGGGGAATTACTCTGTGGGAAGAGATACTTCGCTGAGATTTTGATGATAACTCTGCTGGGGATTCCATTGATAAGTTATGTTGGGGAATTTTGAGGAACTCCGCTGGGGGATAGGAAGGACTTCACCGAGGACGATCTTTCCATGGTAATTAGCTGAGGATAACCCAGTTATAGGCTCCGGTGGGGAATAACCTTTGAATATAGCTGGGGACGCATGTACTCTGCAGGTGATAAGCTTCCAGAATCTACTGGGGATAAGCTTCCAAAATCTACTGGGGAGGATGATTCGACTCTCCTGGGGAAACTTTTGAGACTGCACTGGGGAAGTGGCTCCACTGGGGTGTCTGTATTGCACCGGGGAACAATCTTATATTAAGACTGCCGGGGATGCTTGCTTAGGAACATCTGTATACTCCGCTGGGGAATGTTAAGATTTTCTGGGGATACCTAACTTCCTTAAGGCTGACAGTAGACTAACTCTGCTTGGGGAGAGTGTTGCTGACTTGCTAGGGATATTGTGCCTTTTGGGGCTAATTGGTGACCAACTCCGCTTGAGGAGAGTATCGCTGAATCCTGTCTTATTCTACGGGGAGTGAAGGTATCCTGGTTACATTCTTCAGCCGAACCTACCTTGGTACCTTGGTGGACAGAGCAACTAGATTGCTTAGACAATTCACTATTGCCCCTGTTTCTGATGTCAACTGTAATTAGTCCTTTGTTTCGCATGCAAATATTTATGAGTTAGCAATTAATGTCAAATGCATATATCAAAAATGAACATTGGACGTTCTTTGCAAAACAAAACAGATAAAGGAAAAACAATTGGCAATTTGTCTAGAAAAATGATTTTGTATTGATTTTGAAATTTGCCTGTAAATAGGCGTTTTGTGTAGAAGAGGCTAACGTCCTAGTAAGAGAACGCCGCCGAACAACATAGAGTTTATAAAATTTTGTGAAAAGGAAACAAAACAGCTATGTGAAAAATAATCCCACTGGGCTCCAACTCTGCTATCGCCTTTATGTCTTCAAGCGTCTCATCACTTTGCTGCTTAGTTGAAGATGAAGCTGACTGATTGGTGCCGTCTGAGCCTGATAGTTGATGCTGAATTCTGGATGCAAGGTGATCCAATGAGACATAGTATTACGCTTATCCCTAATTTTTGCCTAGACCGCCCTTTCGGGTTTTCAGTCCACCGGGATACCCATTTTTGCCCAAGCCGCCTTTTCAGGTTTTCGACTTGCCGGGTGTACAGATTTTTTATATTTCATCCCTTATTTTTGCCCGAACCCTTTTGGTTCGCCGGGAAGCCCTTATTTTTGCCTAGGTGTGTCAACCTAGCGGGTCTTTAATTCATGTGTAGTATCTTTTTACTATGTCTGCATTGGCGGGGTGAGGAAGGTCGTCACCATCCATGGTGGTTAGAATCATATCTCCTCCTGAGAAGATATGTTTAACCATAAATGGCCCTTCGTACGTAGGGGTCCATTTGCCCCTGGGATCACTTTGAGGAAGAATGATGCGCTTGATTACCAGGTCTCCGACTTGATACTCTTGTCATCTACTTTTCTTGTTAAATGCCCTGATCATCCGTTTTTGGTACGTTTGACCATGACAAATAGCGGTGAGTCTATTTTCATCGATTAGATTTAATTGATCAAGTCGATTCTGGATCCAGTCATCTTCGCTCAAACCTGCATCCTTCATTATCCGGAGAGAGGGTATCTGGACTTCGATAGGCAAGACTGCCTCCATGCCATAGACCAAGGAAAAGGGTGTTGCCCCTGTTGACGTCCTTGCTGAGGTATGATACCCATGAAGAGAAAACGATAACATCTCGTGCCAATCTTTGTAGGCCACTGTCATCTTCTGCACAATCTTCTTGATATTCTTATTAGCCGCTTCTACAGCCCCATTCATCTTCGGTCGGTAGGGAGAAGAGTTGTGGTGTTGTATCTTGAATTGTTCGCAGAGCTCAGTGATCATATTATTGTTAAGATTGGTACCATTATCCGTAATGATCCTTTTCGGGACGCCGTATCGACAGATCAGGTTGTGTCGTATGAACCGTGCCACGACGTTCTTGGTTACGGTGGCATAGGAAGCTGCTTCAACCCATTTCGTGAAGTAATCAATCGCTACCAGGATGAAGCGATGCCCGTTGGATGCCGTAGGTCTGATCTCGCCGATCATATCAATGCCCCACATTGCAAAAGGCCAAGGTGCTGTCAAGACGTTCAGAGGAACTGGAGGAACGTGCACTTTATCAGCATAGATTTGGCATTTATGACATGTCCGAGAATGTTGGTAATAGTCAGCTTCCATTGTGGACTAGAAATATCCTGCCCGAAGGATTTTCTTTGCCATGGTATGTCCACTGGAATGTGTGCCGAAGGTACCCTCATGTAGCTCTGCCATGATTCTTTTTGCTTCCGTCTTATCCACACAACGCAGTAAAGTTGAATCATGGTTTCGTTTGTAGAGAATGTCATTGCTGAGGAAGAACTTTGCCGCGAACCTTCTCAGAAACTTTTTGTCATTAACAGATGCACCCTCGGGGTATTCTTGAGCTTCCAAGTACCTCTTCACTTCATGATACCAAGGTTTTTCAGTTACCTCTTCAGCCTCAAGATCACAGCAATGTGCAGGTTCATCCAATTTCCAGATAATGATCCGGGGAGCCTCGTTATCCCATTTGACTTTGAACATAGAAGAAATCGTAGCTAACGCGTCCGCCAACTGATTCTCCTCTCTTGGGAAGTGTTCAAAGGTTATCTCCTCGAAGTGGGGAATCAACGTCAACATATACTCTTTGTAAGGAATAAGATTTGGGTGTTTCGTATCCCACTCGCCTTTGATCTGATTGATCATGAGAGCGGAATCTCCGAAGACACTCAGAAACTTGATCCTTAAGTCAATTGCAGCTTGAAGACCCATGATACATGCTTCATACTCTTCCATGTTGTTGGTGCAGTTGAAACATAGTCGGACAGTGAGTGGAGTATGAGTGCCTTTAGGGGATATGATCACAGCGCCAATACCGTTACCCAAAGCGTTTGAGGCTCCGTCAAAGTGCATGGACCATCGGGATCCTTCCTCAGGTCCTTCATCCGGTCCAGGTACTTCACAATCAGTCACTACCATGATATTCTCGTCTGGAAATTCAAAGTTCATCGACTGGTAATCGTCCACTGCTTGGTGTGCCAAATGGTCTGCCAGCACACTTCCCTTGATTGCTTTCTGAGTCGTGTACTGGATGTCATATTCTGTCAAGATCATCTGCCATCTCGCTATTCTTCTGGACAAGGCAGGCTTTTCGAAGATGTACTTTATTGGATCCATTTTTGAAATCAACAGAGTAGTGTGAGTCAACATATACTGTCTCAGCCGGCGAGCAGCCCATACCAAAGCGCAGCAAGTTTTCTCGAGCAGTGAGTATCGGGTCTCACAGCTGGTAAACTTTTTCCTAAGGTAATAAATAGCGTGCTCTTTTCGGCCAGACTCGTCATGCTGCCCCAGCACACACCCCATTGTGCTGTCAAGTACTATCAAGTATAATATTAGAGGTCTCCCTTCAACCGGCGGCATAAGAATGGGTGGTTCTTGGAGATACTCTTTGATTCTGTCGAAAGCGGCCTGACATTCATCGTTCCAACGTACTACTTGATCTTTCTTTAGCAGCTTGAAGATTGGTTCACAGGTAGCAGTTAGATGTGAGATGAATCGGGAAATATAGTTCAGTCGTCCTAGAAAGCCTCTGACTTCTTTCTCTGTCTTGGGAGTTGGCATCTCTTGTATGGCTTTCACTTTGGCAGGGTCCACTTGAATACCTTTATCGCTCATGACGAAGCCTAGCAGTTTTCCAGATCTCACCCCGAAGGTGCACTTGTTTGGATTTAATCTCAGCTTGTACAACTTCAACCGGTCAAATAACTTCTGTAGATGGTCAAGGTGTTCCTCCTCAGTTTGGGACCTTGCAATCATATCGTCGACATACACTTCGATCTCATGATGGATCATGTCATGAAACAAAGCAACCATGGCACGTTGGTAGGTTGCCCCAGCATTTTTCAACCCAAAAGGCATGACCTTGTACAAAAGGTGGCCCACTGAGTAACAAAAGTGGTCTTCTCCATGTCTTCAGGAGCCATCTTGATCTGATTATAACCGGAGAAGCCGTTCATGAAGGAGAATACTTTGTGCTGAGCAGTATTGTCCACTAGAACGTCGATGTGAGGTAGAGGGAAATCATCCTTGGGGCTCGCCCTGTTCAAATCCCTGTAGTCAACACACATTCTGACCTTACCATCTTTCTTCGGCACTGGAACCACATTGGCAACCCACTGAGGGTAAGAAGTCACTGCTAGAAAACCGGCGTCAAATTGTTCATAACCTCAGCTTTGATTTTCTCGGACATCTCTGGACGCATACGGCGGACCTTCTGTTTTACCGGAGGACAGTCTTCCTTGGTGGGCAAGTGATGAACCACAATGTCAGTATCCAACCCAGGCATGTCTTCGTAAGACCAGGCGAAGATTTCCACATAGTCATGTAACATCTGAATCAACCGCTGTTTCACATTGAGCTCTAGATTGGCACCAATCTTGACTTCCTTTCTGTCTGTCTCAGTACCCAGGTTTACTGTTTCCACTGGCTCTTCATGTGGCTGAATGGCCCTCTCTTCCTGGAGCAGCAGTCTTGCAAGCTCACCAGGAACTTCGCAATCATCTTCACCTTCGTCTTCGGCTAAGTTGATCGGATTTTCGAAGTCATAACTGGTAGTAGCAGAGTCGTTACCAGTGAGATCCAGAGTGGATTGGAACCTGTATAGGTGAGTGTGTGTAAATATAGCTGTTTTGCAATATATAATAAAGAAAGACAAGGAGCACAAGATTTGAAATGCAAAAAACGTCCAATGCTTTTATTAATGATATATGAAAGTGACACACAAAAGCCCTCACAAATGAAGCCACGGTGCCCCGGGTAAGACACCGGGCCATAAAGTTTCAAATTATTGTTCGTTACAAATTCAAAACAAAGGAGTTCATTACCGATTGACAAAAGTAATAGGTGTGAAGTCTTTGGCAGTCCAGTTGCTTGGTCCACTATTGGTTGTTGGGTAGATCCAGCTGTTGAATTCAGATTCCTCCACGTCGTCATCATCCCTAATAGCATTTACTCCATGGTTGGGCATGGGAGCTGTCACCATATTAGGTCTCTCGGGCGCCTCGAACTCAACCTCTTTAGCATCAATAAGGTCTTGAACCTTATTCCTCAGAGCCCAACAATCATTTGTGTTATGCCCCAGGCAGTCAGAGTGATAAGCGCAGCGGGCGTTGGGATTGTATTTTGGAGAAGTTGTATTCACTACCTTCGGAGCTTCCTTGACAGTTACCAGATTGGTTGACAGTAGTTGCCGCAATATCTGAGACAGGGTCATACTGAGCCGAGTGTACTGTCTTTTAGGTCTCTCACCCCTTGGCTGGTTGTACTGCTGAGGAGCAGCAGCAGGCTTTGAGATTACCACCGCGTTGACAGCTTGGCGGTGTTTCGGTTTGTTCTTTCTCCTTGGACCATAAACAACACTAGATTCTTTCTTGAAGGGCTTCTTTTCAGTACTCGAGGAGGCACCTTTCTGTATCTTCCCCGACTTGATACCAGCTTCTATCCTCTCACCGGTTAAGATCAGATCTGTAAACCCAGTAGAAGAATTCCCAATCAGATGGTTGAAGAATGGACCGGACAGGGTCCCCAAGAACATGTCCACGAGTTCACAGTCAGTCAATGGTGGCTACACCCTTCTAGCCGGGTCCCTCCACTTTTGCGCATACTCCTTAAAACCTTCACCCGTCCCTAGTGACATACCCTGGAGTTGGGTACGCGTGGGAGCGAGGTCGGAATTGTACTGATACTTCTTATAAAATGCAGTAGCCAAGTCCTCCCAGTTTCGAATACTGGCTCCATCTAGCTGATAGAACCATTCGAGTTGAGTCCTTGAAAGACTATCCTGGAAGAAATGGATCCATAACTTCTTGTCAGCTGTGTAAGGTTGGATCTTCCTTACATATGATCTGAGATGCAGCTTAGGGCAGGAAGCCTCGTCGTACTTCGCAAAGGCAGGTGCCTTTAACTTGTGTGGGATCACCACCCCAGAAGACAAACCCAGATCACCAAAATCCAACCCGGGCCCATGTTGAATTTCCATGGCACTTAGACGGTCCTCTAGCTGTTTGTACCTGTCCTCAGCAGGAGGGTACTGTTCGTCATTGTAATCTGTCTCGTTGTCGGAGACCACGGGACTAGGAACCTCTCTCCCTTGTGGGTTGTCTTTCCCAGCAGATGGGGTAGTCAGCTCAGCCTCATTTTGTGATCCATTCCCAGATCTGCGTCTAGGGTTGAACAAAACAGTCATCTTCTTCTTCTTTTTCAAAAGCAAAGTCTTCAACTCCTGTTGACCCTGGGCTAAGCTCATGACCAGCTCTTGAAACTGGACGTTTTGGGCCTGGAGGGCCTTGATAGCTTGTTCAGTAGTAGGTTCAGGATTCATGATGATTGCTGAAATAAACAGCGAAGAAGATTAAGCAACTTGTAGAACAAGAGTACCTGTTATGCACATGATGCATGATATGCTATTTATGCAATGCATTCAAAGGTTCGAGAATTCAGATTCGTTGTAGACAAAAAAGGAACACACGTTATATTTTAATAGATAATATGTTCAGTACATCAATGCCTCATGGGCGAAATATTACAAAATACTTAATCCCAAAAGACATTGCGCATCCTCTTTGGACCAATGTAAGTGTTGAGGGTCTTTTCCTCGTGAAGTAGACGGGTGAGCTCCAAGACCTTCTTCTCACTGGCATGTAGACTGGTTTCAAGAGAATTTCGTTCTTCCTTGAGTTGGATCCAGCTTTTTTGCATTTCTTCCCAAGATGTCGGCATGTCAGGATGTTGAATGGTGTATGGCACCTCTCCTTCCAAAACTGGCTCTTTGATCACGGGGAGAACATGAGGATATGGCATCACAAGCTTCTGGGAGAGGGCTCGTACCCACTTGAGATAAGGTTCAAGGGGGATGGAGTTCTTGTGCCCCAGTGTCTTACTATCTACCCTATTGGGCATCCTCCAAGCTCTGATGAATCTCTGGCGAAGCCCTTGTGCATCGTTGTCGAAGTCAAAAACTATGTCAGGAATCAACATGTCATGAGGGCCATCCCTCCGAGCATATCCAAACTGTCTCAAAGCCAGACATGGGTTGTAAGTAATTCCCCCCCTAATTCCAAGTAAAGGAACATTAGGAAACTCTCTGCAACGATCAATAATAGTGACCTTTTCTCTGGACCGAGAACACCAATGTATATCAGCATGTGTAAGAGTCATTAAGCGTTGCGACCATATCAAACCCCGCTCGTTCTTCAAAACTGATTGTGGAAGGTGCGAAATAAACCACCTTTCCAGGAGAGGAGTGCAACACATGAGAACACCTCTTTTTCTCATGGTTCGAGTGTAACATGAGTGGAGGATGTCCCCAACCAATGTAGGTATAGGATTCCTGGACATGAAGATCTTGACAGCATTGATATCTATAAGCTGATCTGGATTCGGGAACAACACCAACCCATAGACATGGAATGCCACAACTTCTTCAAAGGCTTGTAGGTCAAGGGCATTCCAACATTCTTATGCCTTATCAAACAGGAACTTCGCAAAGAATCCTTTGATACCACTTCTAACTTCCCAATGTCCCTTGATGTCAGATGGTTGTAGACGTAATGCTTTAGCAACCTCTTCAAGTTTTGGTTCCCTTTCCGTACCGTTGTAGGGTAGTTGACTAAGGATAGGAACCTTCATAAGCTGGGAAAACTCTTCCAAGGTAGGCACCAATTGATAATCCGGGAAAGTAAAACAGTGGTGCAAAGGGTCAAAGAACTGGAAGAGAACTTTTATCATATCTTCTTCAATGTTGGTGTCGACCAAGCTGATGAGTCTACCATGCCTTTCACTGAAGGAAGAGTTCTCGGGAATCCTGGATGTAAGCTCCTTAAGCTGAAGAGGGATCCTTACAAGGTTGATCTGAATTGTCTTTCTGCGGATAATTTCCATTTCCTATAAAACAAGAACAAAGATGAAGATTCGAACCCTTGAAGTTGTTAGTAAATGCGTATGATGCTTTATGATGTTATGATGTTATGATGTTATGATAAGGACACACCACAAGTATTCACAAAAAGCAAACATGATAAGGCACACAAGTCACACCAGACAGCCCTTAGAGTTTAGGCCAGCATGAGGTCTAGGTACTACCCTCTTGAAGTTGGTGGGCTCAAAACCTGTCCTTTCAAAAGTAAACTGGGTTCTAAGGATCTCAATATCATTGGGTTGTTTTCTGTGTTCATTGTTTTGATTTAGCCACTGAACTGGCGATCAAAATATTCCAAGAAAACAACCCTCAATGAGTGTAGTATCGAGTATCTACCAACTTCGGACTGCACCAAAGTCGGTCATCTCACTACCCTAAAGAGGCCAGGATGGTCAAGTAAGGTTCTTAAGGTCAGTTGATGCTTCACGACACCACGCGGCGGCCCCGTACTCTCCTTGACTTGACTCAAGGGTTACCGGTACTCACCAAAGTGCCACATCAACGTAGCAACTGCTTCAACCGTGTCGGTATACCCTGCACAGTTCCCTCACAGTTTATTGCTACTTCTAAAAGGTATCCCCCAGATCCGGGTTAGGATCTATGAAACTCCAAAACAGGCCCACAATTTTAAAGCAAACAAAACAAGCAATTGAAAACATAAGAGTGGTCTAATCCTAAGGTACACCTCACTTATTAAGTGTCCCCAGCAGAGTCGCCACTTCTGTGATCGGTGGAAATAAAACTGACTATTTTTTAAGCTGGTTCGCGAAATGTCGCGGTAAGCAAGAGTCGCCACCGTCTTTTATGTTCTCCAACATGGAAAGGACAAAAGCACAGCAAAATTCCTTTTTTGAGATGTCTCTCGGTTCGGGAGGTAGATTTATAGAAAGGGAAGGTGTTAGCACCCTTTCTATCCGTGGTTATCCACGGGCTCTTAGGTACTTGCTCACTATGTTTTCAAAAAATGTTTGTTTTTCAAGTGTTTGTGGGTTTTGAAAAAGTTCGTTTGAAAAACTTCTAGGTAACTCTTGTATCAGTCCTCAAGAGTGTATGAAGTGTTTGTTTGAATACTTTTTGAAAGTGTAAGTGCGAAAAGATGTTTTTGTCTTTGAAAGAGCAAGTACCCATGAGAAATCTACTTACTCTAAGGAATTAAGCTGTGTAAGAGTCCTTTAGACAGTACTATCCCACTATTGAGAAGTAGGTAGCACCGTCGTTGGAGTTATTCGGGTCAATTCGATTAAGGGACATGTGTGGTCACCAAAGCAATAGTAGGACGCCTTAGCGGTAACCCTAATGTCCTAGATCCTTTTTATCTGAGGCAAACGTTTTGAGGCAACTGGATCTTTAGACAGGAGGGAGACCTCTAAAACACCCTATACTTGATGACCACCTCGAGGCAACCAAGTGAGGCGTACCCTAGGAGTGGCATGTGCATGTGTGTTGTTTCGATTCATATTATCTTTGAACATGTATCTTTGTGAGCTACGGATTGATTTTATTTGTCATACAAGTCTTGCAGGCATAATTAACAGTTAATATTTGTGCGGGAAATAAAGTGCGGAAAATGAATCTACGCTATTACAAGGCGTGGGTATATACATCGCCAAAAACATAACCCGTTTGGAAAATAAATGCGAGAAAAGTAAATAAAGCGATAAAAGCCCTAATTAACTATTACATACTCGGAACAGATACATGAATAATAATAAAAAATTAATAAATTAATAATAAATATGCGCGCGAAAGAATTGGATCGGGACGTCCTTAGGGTTTTGACCCTTTTTTGAGAAAAGAATTGAATTTTGTCCTTTTTTGCAATTAATGAAATATTAAACCTAATAACTAATTAATTAATTAATTAAAAGAAAAAGTATTTTTGTGTTTTTTATGTTTTAATGAAAATAAAAATAAAAGAAATTAAAAGTCAAATGAAAAACCCTAATTCTAAATTTGTTTTATTTATTTTAAAAAAGATTAAAATTAAACCTAATTAACAAAAATACTAAATTAATTAATTTGCATTTATTTACAAAATAATAACTAATTAAATTTAATCAATAAAAATATTATTATTTTTTCTGTTTTCTGAATTTATTATGGAAAAATAATTATCTAGTTAATAATTAATTAAGGGTTAAATTTGAATAAGTAAAATAATAATATAAAAGAAAAATAAAGAGGCAAACTCATGGGGGGTTTGGGCCAGCTTAGGAGGTGAATTAGCAATCTGAGGCCCAAGAAGCCACCAAGCCACGTTGACTTTGGTAATTGTATGCACGTTGGTTGACCAGGAACATGGTGTCCATCATCTCTTGGCCACTGGATTTGTGATTGTGGACACATGGCGTGTAGATTTGTGAGGTGTATGATGAAGCCTTTCATGAAGCCTGCATAGGAATACATGAAGAAAAGAAACAAACAAATATTTTGGGGGACCTGGGATTCGAACCCAGGTCCCAGCGTTCAATGCTTGTTCGCCTTAGCCACTGAGCTGCATGCATCATTTGTTATTAAGACCACAAGTAATTATTATATTGGTAAATCAAAACAATGCCTGGAAAAAAAATATAATCGCGCGTTTTTTGAACGAACGAATGAGAGGGGGACGCGTCAGCGTCTTCTTCGCTGATTCCTGGTTTTTTACCTGCGGATTTTTATCCGGAGGAAGATCTGTGGGTTCTTCCTAGAATCGTCTCTAGGCTTCAAAAACTCATTCCAAGACCATGGTTGGTCTCGTCCATGTCCCCTGAATCCATCCATACTCATGCTTTGTCCTAATTTCACCTGGAACCAAATACCTAAAACGCAAAAAGATGAACCCTAGAATCGGGCATCACGATTCAGGGCCTAAAAACGAAATTGGATATTACAGTTATGTTAGAAATCAAATAAGGAACACAAATATGCCAATGCTTTTGAGAAAAAGTGCAAAAATAGAGAGCTTAGGTTTCGTGTTCAGAGGTGACTTTGTGATGACTTACAGTGCTGTATAGGTGGTCTTAGGATGTGTTTGTGATCGCTTTAGCTTCAGTGGATAGCAAGGAAGAGAACCACGTTTTTATTTTTTCCTGAAAACGCCTCCTACCTTGTTCTTGATCTCCCACTTTTCCAACAATTTTCCACTTTTGCTCTGGCCGTTTTAGCAATGTCTAGGTCGTGAATTAGGTTTAGCCTCCTTGCATATGTATATGGCAATCAGTCTAGGTTTAATTTTGGGCTTGTATCTTGGTGTATTGAAATTTGGAGATTTGGTTGACCACCATTGAAGAACTTTCCATATTTGGTTCAAATCTAGGATTTTATGCACAAAAAAGGCTTAGCACGAATTGGTTAGCTGGCATATGACATATAAAAGCTATTCAAATCACAAAGATGCTATTCCATTAATTTTTAGATTTTATTTGAATTATTATGGATTTAAAATGAATTAAATCAATAAAAATTAAATAAAATGGAAAAATAAATGTTTGATCTTGAAATTAATCATGGGACACGTGTGTGGCATGACAAGGCGGAATCAAGTGGAAGAAAGTGGGCCCTTTTGTCAAAAATTGAAGTTTTAAGGATAGTTGACTTTTGCAAATTCATGAAAATTTCCCAACTTCTCCAATGCATATCTTGTTCAATTTTGATCATATGAACATGTTCTTGGACATTTTGGAAAGGTCTTGAAGTCCTCTAACCAATGCCTTTGGTCCCATGTCATTTGGATTTACCAATCTCAAGTTATGCTCTTTGACTTAAAATGCCTTTTTGTTGACTTTTGAAATTGACCTATAATGTAGAAATTTATAACTTTTTCTGAGAGCATTTCTTGGACTTGGAATGTGAATATGAGTTGTAGGAAATGTAATCCCCTTCAAAACGAGCATTGGATGGGATTTTTCTGATGAACCATGAAAAAGTTATGCCTTGGTCAAGTTACAGTTGAATTTTCTACTGTCCAAAAATAGTAACTTTTGCATCTTGATGATTTTTGAGCCATTCTTGTGGAATCATGATCAAGACTTGATCAAATAATGATTGTGTGCTCAAAATAAGATGTTGACCAAAAATTATGACTTTTGACTGTGAAATGACCATTTTACCCCTACAGTTGATTGTGAACCAAATAGGGCTTTTGATTGTGCAACTTGCCTCTGTGAGTCTTGAAACTTGGCATGTAGATGCTTGGCAATGTATATAGGCCTATGGGACTTGATTGAGCCATTGAAAACCTCAAATTCTTTGCAGGAACCAAAACCCTAATTTTGACTGGCTTAGGAGGCATTTGGACTGTGCAATCTCTTGAGTAATCTTGAATCATTTGGAGATGATTCTTGACAAACTTTGAAAGATATGGGAGGGTAAATTTTGGGGTACAACACTTGTGCCAAGAACTGAAAAGCAAGTTAGAGGTTTCCTTGGGCGGTTGAGTTACATTTCCAGATTCATTTCCCATATGACTGCAATGTATAAACCGATATTTAAGTTGTTAAATAAAGATCAAGGTTGTGTATGGACAAATGATTTCCAAAGGGAATTTGAAAGTATTAAAGAGTATTTGGTTTAACCTCCTATCTTACTCCCTCCTGTTGAAGAAAGACTTTTGGTCTTGTATATGACAGTGTTAGATAATTCTATGGGCTGTATTTTGGGACAACAAGATGAAACATAAAGAAAGAATATGCCATTTATCATCTCAGCAAGAAGTTTACTAACTGTGAGTCACGGTATTCTATGCTGGAAAAGACATGCTGTGCTCTGGCCTGGGCGGCAAAGCGGTTGCGATAATATATGTTGAATCATACTGCTTGGTTGATTTCCAAAATGGATCCAATTAAGTATATTTTTGAAAAGCCTTCTCTTACTAGGAGAATTTCCCGTTGGCAGATGTTATTGTCTGAATATGATATTGAGTATCATACTCAAAAGGATATAAAAAGCAATATGTTGGAGAATTATCTTTCTCACCAATCGGTTGATGATTATCAGTCTGTTAAATATGATTTCCCTGATGAGGATGTTATGTTTCTGAAAGTAAGAGATTGTGATGAATCTTTGCCTGGGGAAGGTCCTGATCCTGAATCCCAGTGGGGTATGGTATTTGATGGAGTTGTAAATTCTTATGGAAAAGGAATTGGCATTGTGATTATCACTCCTTATGGATCACATATTCCTTTTACTGCAAGGCTGTCATTTGATTGTACCAACAATATGGCAGAGTATGAAGCTTGTATCATGGGTCTCGAGGAGGCCATTGATCTCAGAATCAAAGTTCTAAATGTGTATGGAGATTCAGCTTTAGTAGTAAATCAGATTAAAGGAGAATGGGATACTCGTCACCCTGGCTTGATCCCTTACAAAGACTATGCTAGAATATTATTACCCTTCTTTAATAAAGTTGAGTTCCATCATATTCCCAGAGATGAAAATCGAATGGCAGATGCTTTGGCAACTCTGGCTTCTATGTATTAAGTTAATACTTGGAACGATGTGCCTCGTATTATGGTGTGATGTTTGGATAGACCGACTCATGTGTTTGTAGCAGAGGGAGTAGCAGATGAAAAATCTTGGTATTATGATATCAAGCATTTTCTCCAGACTCAAGAATACCCGGCCGGTGCGCCAAATAAAGATAGAAAGACATTGAGAAGGTTGGCAGGTAGCTTTTTCCTCAATGAAGATGTTCTATACAAAAGAAATTATGACATGGTCTTGCTCATATGCATGGATAGACACGAAGTATACATGTTGATGCACGAGTTCTATGAAGGTTCCTTTGGTACCCATGCCAATGGACATTCAATGCCAAAGAAGATGCTTAGGGAAGGTTACTATTGGCTGACAATGGAATTTGATTGTTATAAATTTTCAAAGAAGTGCCACAAGTATTAGATTTATGATGAAAAAATTCATGTTCCTCTGACACTTCTCAATGTTATTTCTTCCCCATGGCATTTCTCTATATGGGGTATTGACATGATCGGAATGATTGAACCAAAGGCGTCGAATGGAAATCATTTCATTTTAGTGGAAATTGACTACTTCACCAAATGGGTGGAAGCAACTTTATATTCTAATGTTACTAAGCAGGTGGTAGTACGACTTATCAAGAACAATGTCATATGTCGGTATGGCATGACAAGCAGGATTATCACCGACAACGGCTCAAATCTGAATAATAAAATGATGACATAACTTTGTGAAGAATTCAAGATTTTCCACCATAATTAATCTCCCTACAGGCCAAAGATGAATGGGGATGTTGAAGCTTCTAATAAGAACATCAAGAAGATCATTCCAAAAAATGGTTGTTACTTATAAAGATTGGCATGAGATGATCCCTTTTGCTCTGCATGGGTATCGAACACTTGTCTGCACTTCAATAGGGGAAACCTAGTTCTCTCTTGTGTATGGCATGGAAGCAGTGCTCCACGTTGAGGTTGGGATTCCCTCTTTACGCGTGTTGATGGAAACCAAGTTATCAGAGGCTGAATGGATTCAGAATCAGTTTGACCAGTTGAATTTGGTTGAAGAGAAGAGAATGACGGCCATGTGTCATGGTCAACTATACTAGAAGAGAATGAAGAAAGATTTTGATAAGAAGGTCAAACCTCGTAAATTCAGAGAAGACGACCTCGTGCTCAGGAAGATCATATATTTTAACGATGATTCTAGGGGCAAGTGGACTCTCAATTTTGAAGGCCCATATGTTTTAAAGAGAGCCTTCTCTGGCAGTGCATTGATTCTTGAAACTTTGGATGGCGAGGAGTTCCCACATCCCGTGAATGCTGATGCAGTATAGAAATACTTTTCCTAAAGAAATAAAATAATGGCTTGCTAAGTCGAAAACCCAAAAGGGCGACTCAGGCAAAAAATAATGTCTCGGTAAGCTGAGAACCCGAAAGGGAGGTCTAGGAAAAAATAAGAGACATAAACAGAATAAATTCTTCCCGCAAGGTTGAAAACCCGCAAGGGCCACCTAGGAAAAAGTTAGGGATTTCTTGGCAAGTAATTGCGTCAGACAAGACTTGATCATTGAAGCAACAATCTTCTTTGATCCTCACCACTCTTCAACTGAAGTCTCTGCTTAGGAATTCAAAGTTGTTAGGGAGAATAGTAGTCATTGTATTTCAATGTCTCTTTTCCAATATATTACCATTTTCCAAACTTTGTAATCATCTATGGAGTCTCGCCATTCACAGAGTACCATTCTATTAATAAAGTTTAATCTTTTATCCAATTCTTTGCAATTCTTATTTTATTCAGCTTACAAAGATTTCATTTATTACTGATAGTAATTTTCAAAGCAAAAAGATTAAATAACAAAAATTGTTTTTTTTTTAAAGAATTTGCAAATTAATTTTTGCTTTAGATTTTGTGACTCAAGGAGAACAAAAATAGTGACTCCAAGGAAGAACGAACTCTGAAGTCTTGAAAGTATGTGTTGCCAAGAAAGGCTCTCCCAGGTCATTTTTGTTGGTATACATATGATCTTCTTGAGTTCCTCAGATAGTTGGAAATGATGACAATTGATGTACAGTTCAGTGTTGGGTTTGTGATCCTGTTTTCCCCAGTCATGTCTTGTTTCGTTTTGATTTCGGGTTTGCATGGTATGAAGTCTCTATCCCAGATTCCCCAGTAAGGTCTTCACTCACATAACGAAAGTCTCTTACCCTTTGCATGCTGAAATGGAATCATTTGCAAAATCAGACAAGGGCAATATCTTTTCTAAGAAGTGTTGAAATAGTTGTAAACTTTTTTTAGGATTTCTCCCGCACAGTGTTGGGTTTGATTTAAAATCCCCATAAGTTTGATTTCTTGCTGTAATGTTTGACCTCTTAAATACCCAAGTAAAGTTGAGATAATGTTTCTCTCTGAAAGTTGTTATCTCCATGTGGTTTCATAATTTCTCCTCGGAGAAGTTTTCATAATCACCATTCTTAGTATCGAAGAATGTATTTTGGGCTCCCCTCGATGAGGTGATTTTGTACTCCCCAATGAAGTCGGTACGATATCCCCAGTTGACATCTCAACAATGTGGTTTTCTTTTTCCCTAATCAGTATTGCAATCCCCGGCAGAAGTGCAGACCTTGAAACATTTATTTTCCTCATTGAAGTATGTGTGGCATTCCTCGGTGAAGCCAGGAGGAAGATGTTATATCCCTGTATTTGTATTGATTTATTGTTATAATTTGAGTACTTTCGGATTATTTCCCTTTCCAGTGGAGTTAAGCCATGAAGTAGGAATTTGTTTTCTCAGTTGGTGCTTACTTTCTTTTGAAATTTTCATCTTGGATGTGATTCAGTCGAGTATTAACTTTACCCAAGTTGGTTTTGTCTTGTTATCCCCACTACTGTATGTATGTTTTTTCGGCATATACATGATAACATTCATACATTCATACATACATCATGCATAGTTGAATTTAGGAAAAAAATTACTCATTTTTATTCATTAATATCTTGTTGGCATATTACCCTGTTTTGCAGAGTTGTGTTATCCTCTCTCCAATAAAGTGTCAACCGTAAGCAGAAAGTGTATATTCTTTCAATTTCCCTACTAAGTTATTCCTCGTGGAAGAATTTTGCTTTAGCCTTCCTATTCAATGGAATGTGATCCCCTTTTGAGTTTATTTCTCATCAGGTGCTATCTCGGTTGACTGTTTCATTTCAGTTTATTTCTGGTTTCAATTTGTGGTCCCTGGCAACATTATTATTTTGATTTATGCAAGCTTTTAGCCCTAGTTTGATAACATGCATTTATTTTGCACGTGAATATTTTATCTCCTTAACGGGAATATATTAATATTTCCCCAGGAAGTCCTATTTCTTTCCCGAGGAAATCATTATTACAATTCCTTCTCAAAACAGCAAGTGGCAGATCTCTTTATTTGAGCAACCTGTACTTCCCAAATAAGTCTGTCAGTTCCCAGAGAAGATTCAAATTTTGTTACTCTAACGAATGGTAGCCTTGTCATTATGGAAGCTAGTTCGTTGCTGAGTTTTGTTACTCCAATGAATGGTAGCCTTGTCATTATGGGAGATAGCTCATCGTTGAGATTCTATTACTCTGAAGAAGTTCATTTGTTTCCAGTCGTGAGTACTGGCTGTTTACCCTAATATTGGAATTTACCGGTATTATCTTACTACCTCCTTCCCTGGTGGGTCGACTTTACTTTTTTTGCTATCTCCTCAGTGAATGGATAATTCGCAGTCATCTGTCAATCACTTTTATCCTTTACTTTCTTTCCTCAATATTTGAGTTGATGACGCTTTATCTTCTCTTTGGGCTTTACCCCATTAGAGTCGGGTCTCTTGTTCACCAGTAAATTATTTTCCGGGTCGAGTTTTTCTTTTGATCCTGGTTTTATTTACTACATCCCAAAGGGTATTTGGTGTAGCTTTTTTGGATTTTTTTATTTGCATCCATAATCGTAAGCATCGCATGGCAATCTTAGGGCAAAAAATAGAGCTTGTTTTATATTTAAGTATCTTCAATCGGGTCGACACGAAGATTTTAACCTTCACATCTCCGAATAGAAGACACTTAAATAAGGACAGCTCTTGTACCCCAATTTCCCCCCCTAAGATTCTTCTATCACCTCACACCATCACAATGCAACCAGATCACACATTAGGGTTTTGGGTACTTCTCCTACTCCATCCTATCTTTATGTTTATCTATAAGGGATCACCAGGCACCTTGAATTGTGCATCTTGTACATATATATATATATATATATATATATATATATATATATATATATATATATATATATATATATATATATATATATATATATATATATATATATATATATATATATATATATATATATATATATATATATATATATATATATATATATATATATATATATATATATATATATATATATCTGTGTGTGTGTGTGTGTGTGTGTGTGTGTGTGTGTGTGTGTGTGTGTCTTTGAATGTCATCTTGTAGGTGGTGTACCCTACATTTCGCCCCTAATTTTTTTAGTCGCATTATTATATCATACTTTTTCATTTGGTAACAATCATTAATAAATATCTTCATTAATCACATATTGCATCATTAGTCGTATTTAAGTTTACCAAAAGTCAGTTTAAATCGAAGTTTGCATCATTTTGTAGTTGAAAGACCCCTAATATTTCACTTCATGCATTTTACTTCTTTACTCGTTTCTAGCATTGCTCCAAGATGTTTATATGTCGATAATATTAATATTTTGGTTTTACAGACAGACCGTTAAAAGCGATTTGATACTGTGCAAAAAATTAGCGAGAAAATATTTCAAGTTTTCACTTTTTACTGACCATTTTATGAATTTGTGTTTCCCATAGATCATGACGGTATGCTCGCTTTATTTTTTCGGTACAGGTTGAAGTCTCGTTATTAATCGTAAGCGTTTGTTCAACGTGATATTTTTATTCTCATTTTATTTCGATTTTGACCATTTGAATAATTTTTTATTAATCTTTGTGACATGTAGAGAACGAAAACAATAACAACGCGGAGAACATAATTGAATCTCTTCTATCATAACCTTCCAATTTCTTTATCATTTTTCACCTCTTCAATCCAATCTCAGTTTCACAATTCTTCTTCACCATCCAAAACCACATCCAAATTTATTCTCCTCTCATCACCTATTCTCCTCTCCGTGAGCTTCATCTTCATCTTCATCATCCTTTATACTCACTTCCTTTCAAACAACCTCCGCTCTCTCTGTCCATCTGCTGTAATTCCCTCCATCGCCATATTCATTTTGTTAATCACCGTCAAACTTCTTATTCTTCGTCAATACACCACCACCATATAACCTCCACTTACATTCCACAAATATTCCCCAAGTTCTCAAGGTGCCACCCATCTTCATCATCAGAACAACAATATTCCACACATCTCCTTCACTCGCTGGACACCATCAACAACCCAACTTCATCCATCCTTTGCTCCATAATCCAACAGCATGCATACATACTCCCTTTCTATTTTCCTTCGCACAACAACACATGCTATCTCTTTTAATATCTCACTAATCTCCCTCAATAATTTTAGCTCAGTCGGTGCCCTCCGCCTGCATACTTCTGGCCATCTCCCTTTCTGCATCACCATCATCTCTCTACCATTCTCCTCAATAACTCCCTTCGTGCAACATACTCCCTTCAGTTGTTCCTCACACGACGAAACCCACTTCAACAACTACCCACCTATCCGTAACCAACAATACTCTCTGTTTTATTTTGATCTTTTCTTAATTTAGATTTTATTTTGTTTATTATATACATAAATTTTGATTTTGTTGATTTAATTTTCTATCATTTTATTAATGATTTAATTTTGATCATTTTACCCACCTATAATTTTTCTAACATTTTTTATTTAGTTATCATATAATAAATTATTAAAGTTGAATGTGGGCTTTTGATATTGTGCCTCTCTTTGTAAATATTTTTTAGTCATGTTGGAAATTCTTTATTGCATTGCGATTTAAAAGTTAATTCCAATTTAGCTCTTGAACATGTATGGATGTATAGACTTTATAGATCGGCCTCAAAATAGGTGTAAATTCTACATAAGTCCACTTACAATTTCTTAACATAGCGCTAAATTTTGTCCCGATTCGAGAAATGATGATTCATGGCCCAAACCCATGTTTGTAAGCCCAAGTATGTTAATTTGAATACTTTGATACAATACCCTTGAGATTCATTGTTACGATTGAAGTAGTGAAAAACACAAGAAGGGGGGGTTGAATTGTAAAACTGAAATCTAATGCAATGAACAAGATATTTTTATCCTCGTTCGTTTGATCTCAAACTACTCCAGTCCACCCGTCAAGGTGATTTCGCCTCTCTCCAACGAGGTCTTAATCCACTATATTCAACTGAATATTACAGACTGCTTTAACAACTGCTAAAGCCTTCTTAATGCAAACCACAACCCGGTTTGTCAAGGAAACACTTTCTTACAAAGAAATCAAATCTAAGTGTGTGAATGTTTTCTACAAAACTGTATCACAACTGTGATGTATACACAAATTAAAGCTTAGAAACTAGATTGCTAAACAATGATAGAATATCGGAATGTGTAGTGTTTAGCAAAACTGAGAGAAAGAAGATTTTGATCAGCTTTTATGCGTGTAAAGATTTGGAGAGCATTAGCCAATTCAATCTTCAAAGTCTTGTTTATATAGCACTGAGATGTTGAACGTTGGATGCAATATTCTTGATTCAATGCTAATAACAAACTTTCCTTATCGAGCAGATCTTGTCTGGAATGAGGCCGTTGGTATTAATTTGCTTTCAATGCACAGTACCGTTGCTTACTTAATGCAAGTTCTGGCTTGGCTCATTCTGACTCTGCTTAGCTGCTGATGAACTGTTGTGTTTCTTTATCAGAGTGTTGAGCGCAGTCTTGTTCATCGGGCTTCAGCATGTACGTGAGTTGATCATCTGATTCTGACATTCTGATATGGCAACTTCTGATGCTGATGTCAGGAACCAAATTCTGATGCTGAATATGTGTGTTCTTGCTTATATCAATTAGAGTATCTGCAAATTAGAACATAATAATTTAGGCAGCAGATAGTTCATACATGAATCACATAAATGATATATCTTTTCACTTTGTTATCATCAAAACTTAAATGTAGGGTAGTAGATTCAAACTTTGTTCTAACAATCTCCCCCTTTTTGATGATGACAAAAACTAGATATTTTTAAATGAAAATAACGTGAAAAGGTATCAGAGAGATGCATCAGAGTCAGAGGTTATCAAAGATATCAGAGTTGAGAAATACTCCCCCTGAGTTTATTACTTCCCTTTGATTACAAGTGTTCTTCAGGATCAGATCTTTTTTTGCCTTTCTTTGAACATCAGAGTATCAGAGTCTTTGACTATCAGAAGCTTTAGATCAGCATATCATAGCAGAGCTTCAGATCAGTGTATCAGAGCTTTTCTTGTCAAAGCTTTGCTTTGGATCAGAGTATCAGAGCGGATCAGGGCTTCATAGTGATCAGAGCTTCATAGCTTTTAGTCTTCAGAGTGTCCAGGAGCTTCCTTGTACCTGTAGACTTTAAGCAAAACAGAAAAAACATTTTCAAGTAATAGAGTTAGAATGTTTGAGAATTTCTGTCTTAGTTAACCGTTATTGTTTAAAATATCATTCTTGTTCTCCCCCTTTTTGTCAGCAATCAAAAAGTGTAGGTGAGTGCTAAAACAATTAAGATCAGAAAAACTTGTCATATTGAAAGGTTCAGAATCAAAACATGAAAATAGTACAAAACATATTCAAATAGTACATCAGAAAATCAAGGAAAACATGAAAAAGACATGAATGAAAAAAGACTAAGGTTGGGGAGGTAAGCGTGTGAACAGGTTCTCCAGCATGGCTTTGATCTGATCAGCAGTCTCATTCAGCTTGTGCACCATGCTGACAACAGTGTCAATCTTGCTATCCTGCACATCCATTCTTTCTTTCATCTTCTGGTCGTTTTCATCCATCCTCTGCTGCAGACGCATGTCATTCAGCTTTAGTTCTTCCAAAGTCTTCCTGTCCAAGGCAGCTTGAGAAGCATCAGAAGCAGGAAGCTTCTGAGAGCTTTCTGCAACATCTTCTGCTTGACTTTCTTCAGCTTGAATGGTCTTGTCTTCTTCTGGTTGCACCTTTGAAGCTAGCTGTTTCTCAGACCAAGGTTCACTGTCCAGAGGGACCACGTCTTCTTTCAGAAGCTGACTTCCAACTTCATTCAGAAGCTTGCTGAAATTCTGTTGTGCCTGCTCATAGTTGATATCCTGCAACTTGAGGGCATCAGCACGTACCCAAAGTATGAATTGTGACCAGAGCTGATCAGAAGCAGCTGGGTCAATCATTCCATGACAGACTTGCTTCAAAGAAGCAATCCATTGCTGCACACCTGTTTCAAAATTCATAATACCAGAGCCAACATCTAGTTGTTTTGGTTTTGGGATGGCAATTTTATGTTTCAGATCAGCAAGACGGTCAAGACTAGTTAAGTCTATGAAGGTCCTGCTGGGGTTTTCAGAGGTTTTCTTGGCAACAGTTTGTTTTGGAGATGGAGTTTCAGAATCAGAAATTATGATTGGACTGGGTGGTGTTTTGGGAGTATTTGGTGGTGTAGATTCTGGTGAGGATGGCAATTGTGCCAAGGTGATAGTTGTTCCACCTAGCAGCTGGATTGCCAGAGGTGATGGTTGAGGTGAATGAGGTTCAGATGGTTGAGGAGAAGGAGTTTCAGAGTGATGAAACTCTGGTTGAGGTGATGGTGGATTAATTTCTGGTTGAGGAGAGGGAGAATGAATTGCTGGTTGAGGAGAGGTTGTTGGAATTTCTGGTTGTTCAGGGATAAGGGGTTCTTCTGGAATGGATGAGAGTGGTTGTTGTTGTTCTGGTTCTTCAGCAGATTGTTGTTGTTCTGGTTGTGGAGGAGGGACAATTTGTGGTTCAGAGTTTGGTTGATCAGAAGTGTGTTGATCAATGTCAGACAGCACTTTGTCAATTGCTGATGTTGTGGAGATTGTTGGTTTGGGATGTTTGGTTCTGGGTCTTCTGAGTTTTAATGCCTCAGAAGGGTCCTCTTCTGGTACAGTTTCATCTATTGTAGGGATGGGGATTGAGATTCTATGAGAGGTTTGAGGAGGAATAGATGCTGGAATAGTAGAAGAATTTAAAACAGAAGCAGCAGATAAATTACCTCTTTTCTTGGGTGTCTGCTGGGATGATCCTTCTGAAGGTGCCTTCCTCTTCTTCGTCTTCTTCAGAGTCACTTCTTGCGAGGTTGATGTAGAGCTTTGATAATCAGATTTGGATCTGTACCATCTGCCTTGCACGCATCCAAGTATCTGAGAACCACCTCTGGTTTAGATTCTATTTCAGAAAATAAAGGAAAGTCACTCAGAGGAACTCTTCTGCTGGTGATATCAGCAATAGGAGTAGCTTTGGGTTCCTTTTGGATATTCTCTATCAACTTCATTTTCTTTAAGTTCTTCGCGTTCAGAGGTTTCCCAACTGTTGGTTCAATGGTGCTTAACTCCTGAGCTTCTATCAGATGCTCAATCAGCCTATTCTCTGTCAGAATATCTGATATCAACCTTCCAAAGGGTATCCAATCCCTCTTTGTTCTTTCTTCTTCCCTGGTTTCCTTCACACTAGTTCTGAGGTGGTTGAACAGAAAATGAGCCAAATTGATTTTTACCTTCTGATCAATAAAGTAGATCAGAAACTACTGATCCACATTTATGTAATCAGGTGAACTGGTTGGCTTCCTATGGTTGAAGCACCCCAGAATTATCTTAGCCCAAACTCTGTAATGATCCTTCAGATCTTTGATCTTGCTGCTGGGCACCCCATGGGTGAAAATCCTTGCAGCTATCACGCCCACGTCAGCACATCTCTCAGCCATGTCCACACAACGGACGCCACCGCCACTGTAACCGATTAACCTTGCAATGTGATCCTCAGTGATCACAATCTTCTTCCCCATAACGAAGGAGGTGACTAGATATGTTAAATCCTTGGTATGAATCCAGAATTCCTTGACTAACATAGGGAATGTTGGTCCAACCAACCTGTCAAAATACCTTTCCCACTTCTGTGCCCTAACTTCTTCAGTTAGGTCAAAACCGTTCTCCTTCAAGCTTCCAAAATCAATGATCAATTCAGATAACACTTCAAGATTCTTCACAGGAGTGAGGAGTGTTCTGAATGGCACTTGATACTACTCAGATGATGCTTTCTTCTGAGGACCTGCAGAAGCACTACTGGAGGTTGCCATGTTCACACTAAAAAGGTTTTGAGAAGAAACTGAGAAAAAGGGTTTTGCAAGAGATGAACACAGAAAAAAATGCAGAGAATGCTTGAGTATTAGTGAGAAAATGTAAAGAATTAGAATGAGAGGTTAATGTGTTTAAATAGAGTTTCAAAATATTTTGAAAAAATAAACGTTTTTAAGAAAGAGAAAAATCATGATTGCATTTTAAAAGCATGATTACTTTTTATTAAATGCTTGCTGATTTTGGGGGATTTGAGAAAGATACTTAAAAACGGTTACCAGACATGTGTCTCAATGCACCCAATCAGCGCTTTGCCTTCTCAGAAGCGTGCACGCGTTCTGCTTCAGAGATTTGCTGATGATTGGATGACACTTGTTTGATGTAGTGATCAGCACGTCTGTCTTTGAGCTTAGACTCTCAGATCTTTAGACTTGCATCTGATACAATCTGCATGTTCTATCTTTCTGAAAGAAGATTGATCAGAAGTTCACAGTAAAACAATTACATTCTGAAGGTAAATATATGGAATTAAAACATTTTCACTCTGGGCAGACTTTCATGCTGAGATGTTTCAGAATGAAATTAAACCTATCTTCTGAAAGGGGTTTAGTAAAGATATCAGCCCATTGATGGTCTGTATCTATAAATTTTAAGTTCAAAATTCCTTTCTGAATATAGTCCCTAATGAAGTGATGTTTTATTTCTATATGCTTAGCTCTAGAATGTAAAATGGGATTCTTACTTAAGCAAATAGCAGAAGTATTATCATAGAGTATAGGAATGTTACTCTCAAAAATCTGGAAGTCTTCAAGCTGACTTTTCATCCAGAGCATTTGTGTGCTACATCCTGCTGCTGCTATGTACTCAGCTTCTGCTGTTGATAACGCAATTGTTGATTGCCTTTTGCTAGACCAAGAGATCAGATTTTCTCCCAGAAACTGGCAGCTTCCAGAAGTACTTTTACGTTCCACTCTGTCTCCAGCAAAATCAGCATCGCAGTAGCCTACTAAGCTGTAATCACTAGAATTTCTATAAAACAAACCCAGATTAGTAGTACCTTTCAGATACTTGAAAATTCGCTTAACAGCTGTTAAGTGAGATTCTCTAGGATCTGATTGGAATCTAGCACAGATACAACCACTGAATAATATGTCAGGTCTTGAAGCAGTCAGATAGAGGAGAGAACCAACCATACCTCTGTAGACTTTCTGTTCTACATTTTTGCTTACCTCTTCTCTTCCCAGAATGCACGTGGGATGCATTAGAATCTTTGATGGCTTACATTCTGAGAGGTCAAATTTCTTCATAAGATCTCTGATGTATTTGCTCTGATGAATGTAAGTTCCCTCTGGAGTTTGATTGATCTGAATTCCTAGAAAGAATTTCAGTTCCCCCATGAGGCTCATCTCAAATTCTGCCTACATACACTTAGCAAATTTTCTTCCAAGAGAAGGATTAGTAGAACCAAAAATAATATCATCAACATAAATTTGACAGACTAAGATGTCATTCTTAACTGATTTACAGAATAGAGTAGTGTCCACTTTCCCTCTGGTGAATTCATTTTCTAACAGAAAGTTACTTAGCCTTTCATACCAAGCTCTGGGAGCTTGTTTCAGACCATATAGTGACTTCTTTAGTTTGAAAACATGTTCTGGATGTTTTGTATTTTCAAAACCAGGGGGTTGGTGTACATAAACTTCTTCTTCTATATAACCATTTAAGAATGCACTTTTGACATCCATCTGATACAGAGTGATGCCTCTATTAACAGAAAATGAAATTAAAAGTCTGATAGATTCTAACCTAGCGACTGGGGCAAAGGTTTCTGTATAGTCTATCCCCTCTTGCTGACTATAACCTTGTGCAACGAGTCGTGCCTTGTTTCTGATGACTTCACCTTGTTCATTTAGCTTGTTTCTGAACACCCATCTTGTTCCAATGACGTTGAATCCTTTTGGTCTGGGAACAAGATCCCATACGTCATTTCTGGTGAATTGATTCAGCTCTTCTTGCATTGCCAGAATCCAGTCATTATCCAGAAGTGCTTCATCAATAGAAGAAGGTTCAATCAGAGACACAAGTCCCATAAGAGTTTCTTCAGAGTTTCTGAAGCTTGCTCTTGTTCTGATTGGATCTTCCTTTCTTCCTAAGATAGTCTCTTCTGGCTGATCCAAGCTGCTTCTGGGTAATCTCTTCTGAGGTTGATCAGCAGCTGCTGTAGGATTGCTAGCAGTGCTCATTTCAGACGTTGAAGGAGTGTCTATGTTGAGAGCTTCTGATGACTTGTCTTCAGAACCTGTAAATTCAATTTCCATACCTGCAAAAACTTCATTCTGCTTTGACTTTTCAGAGTCAAGCTTATCATCAAAACGAACACTGATTAATTCTTCCACAATTTGTGTTTCTGTATTGTATACTTTGTACCCTCTTGAGCGTTCAGAGTATCCTAACATAATACACTTCTGTGCTTTAGAGTCAAACTTGTTCAAATAATTCTTTGTATTTAATATAAAGCAAGTACATCCAAATGGATGAAAATATGAAATGTTGGGCTTTCTGTTCTTCCACAATTCATATGGAGTCTTTTCCAGAATAGGTCTTATTGAGATTCTATTCTGAATGTAGCACGCTGTGTTTATTGCCTCTGCCCAGAAGGTCTTAGAAACGTTTGTCTCATTGATCATGGTTCTGGCCATTTCATGCAATGTTCTGTTCTTTCGTTCTACAACTCCATTTTGTTGGGGAGTTCTAGGACAAGAGAAATCATGCAGAATGCCTCTGTCATTAAAGAATGACTCAAAATCTTTGTTTTCAAATTCTCCACCATGATCACTTCTGACTTTAACGATTCTAAGATCCTTTTCATTCTGAACTTGGTTACAGAAGGTAACAAACACAGAGTGTGACTCGTCCTTGTGTCTTAAGAACTTTACCCATGTCCATCTGCTATAGTCATCTACGATTACTAACCCATACTTCTTGCCACTGACTGAAGCAGTTTTAACTGGTCCAAATAAGTCAATGTGCAGAAGTTCTAATGGCTTAGAGGTAGAAACAACATTTTTGGATTTAAAAGAAGGTTTTGCAAATTTGCCTTTCTGACATGCTTCACACAGAGCATATGAATTGAACTTCAAATTAGGAAGTCCTCTGACCAGATTGAGTTTGTTAATCTGAGATATTCTTCTCATACTAACATGCCCAAATCTTCTGTGCCAGATCCACTGCTCGTTGTTAACAGACAGAAGACATTTTACATTCTGACTCTTTAGTTCAGAAAGTTTGATTTTGTAAATGTTGTTTTTCCTCTTACCATTAAACAGGATAGTCCCATCTTTCTGACTAACAACTTTACATGATTTTTGATTAAAGATTATATCATAACCGTTATCACTTAATTGACTTATGGATAACAGATTATGCATCAATCCATCTACTAGCAGAACATTATTAATAGAGGGAAGATTTCCATTACCTACAGTTCCAGAGCCAATTATCTTTCCCCTCTGATTGCCTCCAAAGCCAACGTGGCCTCCTGGCTTAAGTTCCAGGCTTTGGAACATATGCCTTCTTCCCGTCATGTGTCGTGAGCAGCCAGAGTCCAGGTACCATGACTGGTGTTTCTGACTTGCTGCTAAAGATATCTGCAACATGTATTATTTTATCCTTAGGTACCCAGATTTTCTTGGGTCCTGATTTGGTAGTTTTACCAAAACTCTGGTTGAATTTTGGTTTCACAGAGTGCTTACTGCTAGTGTATTTAATATCATGTGTGTGACCATACACAAAGTGTGAATTCAGAGGAGTGTGTTTAATGGTTAATTCCATGACATTCTTTGGTGTAGGAACCTTACCTTGGTATCCTATTCCTTTCCTGCCGTTTCTGCTAACTCCATAGATCATTGAAGCCATTTTGCTTCTATCTATGCTTTTAGCGAGGAACTTCTGGAAACTGTGATCATACTCCTTGATGATCTCATCAGCGTTGCTGGGAGTTTCAGAAATTGGTTCCTTCTGAGAGTTTTGTAAAGTGTTTTCTAATTTTGAAATCTTATTTCTCAGCTCAGAATTCACCAATTTGAGACTCTCAGTCTTATTAGAGTCAGATTCAAGATTCCTTTTCAGGTCTCTGAATTTAACTCTAATTTGCTGATACCGTTCCAGAATCTCATTAAGGCTTTCAGCAAGTTCAGCCTTTGTAAAGTTAACAGCAAAATTAGGAAATACCTCTTCAGTATCTGATTCTGAGTCTGATTCAGAAGCTTCACTATATTCTGAGATGTTAGCCATGAGAGCTATGTTTGCCCTCTCATCATCTGATTCTGAGTCAGCTTCAGACGAGTCAGAGTCATCCCATGTAGCCATGAGACTTTTCTTCTTCTCTCTTCCAAACTTCTTTTTGGGCTTTTCCCTCTGAAGCTTTGGGCAGTCACTCTTATAGTGTCCTTGCTCATTGCACTCATAGCAGATGATGTCCTTGGTGTTTGGCTTTTTGCTACTGGAGGAGCCTTCAGATCTTCTGTATCCAAAGGAAGAATCTGTCCTTCTGTATCTGGAAGAAGACTCGTTCTGATCAGATCTTCTGGGATTCCTGAACTTCCTTTGTCTTTGCTTCCACAGTTGATTTACTCTTCTGGAGAGGAGGGAGAGTTCGTCTTCTTCTGATGAGGATCCATCAGATGTTTCTTCAACTGCCTGCAAAACTTTAGACTCAAATTTTTTGTTAGATTTTAATGCTAAAGGCTTACCTTGCTTCTGAGGCTCGTCAACTTCTAGCTCTATCTCATGACTTCTGAGGGAGCTGATAAGTTCCTCCAGAGTGATTTTGTTGAGATCTTAAGCTAGCTTCAGAGCTGTAACCATAGGTCTCCACTGCTTGGGTAAACTTCTGATGATTTTCTTGACATGGTCAGCAGTAGAGTATCCTTTGTCCAGAACCTTGAGACCAGCTACCAGAATCTAGAATCTGGAGAACATTGTTTCAATGGATTTAGATTCTTCCATTTTGAATGCCTCATACTTCTGAATGAGCGCCAGAGCTTTAGTTTCTTTGACCTGAACGTTGCCCTCATGCGTCATTCTGAGTGAGTCAAAAATATTCTTTGCTGTGTCTCTGTTGGAGATCTTTTCATATTCAGTATAGGAGATGGCGCTGAGGAGGATGGTTCTGGCCTTGTGGTGATTCTTGAAGTCACGCTTTTGTTGGTCAGACATTGTTTTTCTATCAATCTTCTGACCGGTTGCATTCACAGGGTGCGTGTATCTGTCTGTCACCATATCCCACAGATCAGCATCATGTGCCAGAAAGAAGCTTTCAATTCTGTCTTTCCAGTAATCAAAGTTTTCTCCATCAAAGACTGGAGGTTTGCCGCTGAATCTGTCTCTGTCCTCATTGTTGTCATTGCTGATGTGAGAGTTGTTTCCTGCCATTGTGTTTTTCTGACGCTGGATCTTGTCTGACACGGTTAAGTGTTTTAGCTCAGAACCAGGCGCTCTGATGCCAATTGAAGTAGTGAAAAACACAAGAAGGGGGGGTTGAATTGTAAAACTGAAATCTAATGCAATGAACAAGATATTTTTATCCTGGTTCGTTTGATCTCAAACTACTCCAGTCCACCCGTCAAGGTGATTTCGCCTCTCTCCAACGAGGTCTTAATCCACTATATTCAACTGAATATTACAAACTGCTTTAACAACTGCTAAAGCCTTCTTGATGTAAACCACAACCCGGTTTGTCAAGGAAACACTTTCTTACAAAGAAATAAAATCTAAGTGTGTGAAAGTTTTCTACAAAACTGTATCACAACTGTGATGTATACACAAATTAAAGCTTAGAAACTAGATTGCTAAACAATGATAGAATATCAGAATGTGTAGTGTTTAGCAAAACTGAGAGAAAGAAGATTTTGATCAGCTTTTATGCGTGTAAAGATTTGGAGAGCATTAGCCAATTCAATCTTCAAAGTCTTGTTTATATAGCACTGAGATGTTGAACGTTGGATGCAATATTCTTGATTCAATGCTAATAACAAACTTTCCTTATCGAGCAGATCTTGTCTGGAATGAGGCCGTTGGTATTAATTTGCTTTCAATGCACAGTACCGTTGCTTACTTAATGCAAGTTCTGGCTTGGCTCATTCTGACTCTGCTTAGCTGCTGATGAACTATTGTGTTTCTTTATCAGAGTGTTGAGCGCAGTCTTGTTCATCAGGCTTCAGCATGTACGTGAGTTGATCATCTGATTCTGACATTCTGATATGGCAACTTCTGATGCTGATGTCAGGAACCAAATTCTGATGCTGAATAGGTGTGTTCTTGCTTATATCAATCAGAGTATCTGCAAATTAGAACATAATAATTTAGGCAGCAGATAGTTCATACATGAATCACATAAATGATATATCTTTTCACTTTTTATCATCAAAACTTAAATGTAGGGTAGTAGATTCAAACTTTGTTCTAACAACGATACTTTGGTCTTATCAATCCTCTAATGAATATTCATAACCTTTGGTCAAAGTGATTAACCTAAACATCGTTGATCATTTATTGTTGCCCTGAGAATTTTAAATGAACGATATACTTGACAGAAAGCAAATGAGACTTGTTGTTGAGAGGCTTTGGTTTTATCAATCCTCTAATGAGTTTCAAATGCAAGTTTCAAGATGGTCATTCAACTAACCTATAATTTCTAACAATTGATTTCATTTTATGCTTTTATTTTATGCCTTTACTTTATGCACCATTTTATTTTAGTGTTTACATTTCATGCTATTTTCACTTGAGCATTTACTTTTGTGTCATTTTTATTTTGCTCACTTGAGATGTTTCCTTTCTTTTTTAAGATACCTAATAATAAATTTTAACAATAAAAAACTTTAATGTTACTTGGACTACTTGGTTACTACCCTTTGAATTCTGGAGATTATGGACTTCTTGGACTTAGGATTAGAAGCCTTGATCTATCATTGGGACCTTGTGAACTCAACTGTTATTTTGTCTGGAGTTCATGGGGTTTACCCCGAGATATTGGATTGTTTGTTTTCTTTGTGTGCAGGTTATTGTGATTACATGTTTTGTCTGTGATCTGGAATTCATCTGTATACAGCTGTTACTCTACCCAATTTTTGTGAATATTTAATGCAATTGAAGCTTGGTTATCTTATGAGGTTTATTATATTTTCTTGTTTGGTTTCAAATCCAAAGGATTGGAATTATACATTGACTCATTATGTCAAGTGTTGGCTTCTTGTTGGTTACACGGTTCTCTTCCCTAGCTTTTACTGCTTTCGTAATAAACTTGGACTTAGGTCCATGCATTTTCAAAAATATTTTCTTAATGAAACTTTAAACAATTTAAAAATACTTTTACATTTTTGTGAGAAGACTAAAATTCAATCAATCTCATTCAAACTAACTTTGCCACTTTGAATTTTTACTTTAAAATTTTCTCAAAATATTATACTCTTGTCAATCCTTGTAGTGATGCAAACTACTATACTTCTATGATATGTAGTGAAGCGAGATATTTTCCACTTGGGTGTTAAGTGAAGCTTTGTTGATTTTAGAATCCAAGTTATATCCTACACTTTGAGATGACACAAATTCTCCTTTCTCATAATTGTGGGTAGTAAGTATGTTCTTCCACTCGGATAAGACGACGATGTCTCGTCTCTTAAAATTAACCAACACACTTGAGTTCTGGAAATTTTAAAGATGAACTACGAGTACCCTGATCCTCTTTTGCACGGAAGGTGGTACGTATGCACTAAAGGTTCTCAACTGTGGAGGGTGCAAAAATCATAAAAATTACTTCTTTTCTCATCTCCACTATCTATTTTATACAAACATTTATAGCCAAAATACACAGATTTTCAAAGAGGTTCATGCGGAGTATCGTAGATGTTTAGGGTGCTAATACCTTCCCTTTTCATAACCAAATCCCTAACATATATTCTCCTCCCCCTCTTTGTGTTATTCGCTCTTTTCCCATTCCTTTTGATTTGTGTGAGTCAAGTCAATCCAATGGCTTAGTCTCAACATTTCTACCGCTACAACATGGTTCACATCTTTGTAATTAAGGATATTTTTGAGTTTTTGATTAAGAAAATTAAGTTTAAGCTTTAGAAAATAAAAAAGGGGAATTAAAAGGTCTAAGGGAGATTGTAGATCCTAATGTTGTCATACAATGATGGTCCTAAAGTTAGGATAAAAGGAGAGTTTCTACTTAAGTTAGCATGCAAAGATGGACATATGGTTAAGGTTAGGGAAGCTACCTAATGTTGACTTGCTTGAATAAGAACCTAAGGTATATTTATTTCACATCTTAAACAAGATGAAACCAACATCCTAAGGGAACATGTTATTCATACAAGAGGAAAGAAGAAAGAAGATGACAAACAAATGCTTTTAGCAAATATGGAAGGGAGGAAAACAATAAATGGTCAAACAAAGATATCATGTTATTAAGGTACTTAAAACATTTCAAAGCTACTTCCCCTAAAAAATTAAGTGACTATAAAAACCTTAAACAATGCATCATGGGTCAAGAAGAGGATAAAATCATCAAACTAGGCAAGTAGAAGTGTAATTTAGCCTTTAGGAGACAAGACTTTAAACCATGTTGAAGGCATCAAGAAAATGAGAGGCAAGAGTGAAAACCTATACCTAAGCATGTTTTAGAACATCACAAGTTATCATCAAGAGATCACATGTTAACAAACAAACACTTAACTAAAGCAACACATGCATAGTGAAGGAAGATGAAACTCAAACAAGTAGTAAGAATTGACCTAAGTCTAAAACAAGGGATGAACATACAAATAGAAGCCACATTTAATCAACTAAATCATCGTGACATGTCAAAGAGTTCCCTAAGGGTCATGCATAATAGGTAAAGGCTTAGAAGTCACAAGGGAAGACATTTGTATGAGCACACTAGGTAGTGAAGGCTTATGTGTCAAATGCTTATCCTAAAATGGAATAATGAAGTGAATTGAAGTGAGAAGAGATAGAGAAGTGTAGAAGTCAGTAGCACATATATCAAGATATCATCATTATCACATAAGCATGCTTGATAAATAATTACAACTAAACCACACAAGCAACAACAATTTCACAACCCTATATGGACATAAGTCCTCGTGCAATGCTAGCATACGAAACAAGTTGAAATAAAAGGGTACATATAATAAGATATGAGCAAGAATAGACATGTTATTAAATCAAATCAAGTTTCATGTTCAATAGAAAAATAATTAGGCATTAAGATCGTGATATAAGCACCTTAAGTGTACAAATTTCATTCAAAGGTGTGGAGTGTGGTGAACATATGCGTGTGAACAATTAAGCATGGCTTTGTCAATTGAAATGAGTAAATTCAGAAGCTAAGACATGTGGTTAATGCATTCAAATTACCTATATACATCTCTAATGAATCATACTTAAGCACATTCAATGATTGAAGCAAGAAGTGGTCAAAACCACACCCTAGCATGTTCCTAAAGGCATGTAAGCATCAATAAAGGGATAGATGAAGACGGGACATGGTAATGGGTTTATAAAACATGAAATTCACAAGAATATGCCTTATAATATTTCACACCCAAGCATCACACACCATCACCAAAGAAAGCATGATAAATCTCAAAGCAACATACAAAAACTAGGCAAAACAAATAAGTATTTGAATGAGTTTTGAAAGTAGACAAGTGAAAATGTATAAAAAATTAAGCATATTATCTTGTATGATAAGTAAACTCAAGATTAAAATTTGAACATGACCAAAAGAATAGACCCACAATTTTATGCACAAAAATTGATCTCAAGAAGACTTGTCAAACAAGTAAGCATATAGTCCTTATGATGAAGCAAGCATGGTTGAAGCAACTACTTGTGAAAATAAGCAAGGGTTGATGTACTTAAGTGTTATAGGCAGTTTAAAACATTAATTTTCATCAAAAAGGACTTAATTTAAAGCATATAAAGAAACATCAAGCAAGAAGTTCAAGAACTCAAGTCAAAGAAGAAAATGTAGCTTCTAAGTGTCACTATGTTTGATTGACAAGTGAATGCACAATCTAACAATCATAGAAGAATGGGAAATGAGTTGATAATGGATGATATATGATCAATAATAAATCACACAAGTTGGATCCCAAGCGTCTAAGAGCTTCACCAAATCACAAGTCTAAGACTATGCAATAGAATACAATGTGGCTCCTATCTTGTCACCATAATGAATTGACAATTGAATGTCAATCAAAGGATCAAGGAGAAATAGAAGAAGATATTAGGTCATGAGATCAGAAGCACACTCGTGTAATTCACATTAAAATGGACATAGATAATAAATGGAAATGCACCAATGCATTCAAAATCAAGGTCTCAAAGATGGATGAAAGTTTCAAAGATTGAAACAAGTAAGGAAACAATGTTAGAGTGCTTGAATGATTCAAAAAAGTGAAATCAAGGCTCTTTACATGTTATTATAATAAGAGAAAATAAGAAGGAATTTGATTCCTTAAGGTTGCAGCAAGTGCATTCCTTGTATCTTAAGCAAACAACACAAACTAGGCAAGGTAACAAGTTCAAGATAGAAAGTGAAGAGAAAGATTCATATAATGAGGTCAAGTGATTCTAAAATACTCAATGGATTATCAATGTACTTATCATCCCTAAATAATTTATCCAAAAACAAAATATCATGAGAATTGGCTTACAAGATCAATCAAAACCTCTTTAGGGTTTCACGAGATAAGTACATAATATGCACAAGAAAGATTAATCAAATATTAACCTTAAAAGGACCTATAATTTGAACCCAGTTTATATGATCATTAAGAACACATGTACCCGTAATCTGACCATAGGTTAGCATCAAAACATGTCCAAGAGTTACTAAATGAAAGCGCTATTTGTCAAGACAAAACATCAATGGACATGTTTCCAATTTAAATCAAGTAAAAATAGCAAAGTGGTGTTAAAATTCAAATAAAAATTATGGATATGATATTCAAACAATTACAAGTCTGAAACACCTCCTTGAATCATCTCTACATTGAAGGAAACTGGAAATTTAAATTGAAAGTTGGAAACTAGTCACAAAAGATGTCCATTAAAGCATTCTTTACAAACAATTTTCAAACAATAACCATTTCAACAAGAAAAAGTTATGGAAAATTTGTTTTAAGTGCCTCAACTCACTCAAGAACATCCATACATTATTTGAGAATATTCAGATCAAGGAAGGAAGGAAAATTAAAATGAAAAATCTAACATAAGCAAGAAAAAGGACCAAAATAGGAATTTATCTTCAGTGAATTTTAAAACCAAGAAAATTACAAAAAAAATTTGTTAAAAAAAATTGTAATTATCTCTGAACATCAAGAAACATAGAAAATATTTTTATAAATTTTTTAGGTTAAGGAAAAATTGAAAACAAAGTCAAGAGATAAATTAAACAATGTTTTTAAAGAAAAGGATAATTACTTTACCTGATTTAATTTAACTATCATGAAATTTATAAAATAAAAATAAAAAATATATTAACAAAAAAGACTCAACATATTTTTTATATAATTTTTGTGTAATTAAAAGAGGCAAAACAAAATTGATTAAATCAAAGGAAATAAAAAGAAAATTAATATTGAAATAAACATATAATAGTTGTTATTTCTAAAAAGTGCTGCAAAAGGACCAAACCCCAAGCTAATAAAAAACAAACACCTCATCATCTCTAGCCTACGAACAAAGCCCTACAACTATAAAACACGATTTCCACACATATTTTCATGCTAACTTTAGATCATTATATCTCTCTTATTTCTCCATGAAATTAGACGAAATCAAAACCAAAATTGAATGTCAAACTTCATAGAACAAAATAGCACCAATGAAATCACAAAACAAACATTAAATCACTGAGATAATCATGCTACAAGTCACAGGTCCATCACATTTCAAAAAATTTCATCAAACCATAACACATGAATCAAGCTAAAATGCACACAAAAACCACTTCATACCTAGTGTATGGTTCAGCTAAAATGCGTGATCACAATTATAAGCATCAAAACCATACCATGAGAGAGATTGAAGTTTGGATAAACTTACTTGGTGGAAAATAAATACACGGGTTCTTCAAGTTACAGGGCTTCAGAAACCCAATGACCTTGTTCTATCAGCTCCAAATATGATGAAGCAAGCAAAAGATTGAAGAACACACAAGAGAAATGAGAGAATTATTTGAAAACTTTGAAATAGAGAAGAAAATGTTAGATATGGAATTTACTCTATGAAGAGCGTCCCCTTTACAATGAAGATTATAGTACTCTTAAATGGTGTGTGGAAAGTGAGGTCAGAGAGGTCATTTTGATTGTAGAGCCGTTGGAGGGAACAAATGACAATTCTGGAAAAAAAATTAAATGGAAGGATGGTGCTTGTGTTTCATGTGTGAATTTTTTGATATTTGGTGCGTTTTAGTAATGAGAAAAGAGTGTGACAAAGGCATGTGTAAGAAGTGATGTCAGCTTAGTGGAAAGAATCTTTTTCCATTTTGAGCAAAGCATGAAATATGCATGCATGCATGAGGTAGGAAGAATCTTTGGTTGTTTTGTGTAAATAAAGAGAGTAAGATGCGTGCATTTGTGATATCCCTAAGAATTTTGCAGAAAATTTTATCTCAAGCTCACAAAATAGTGAGTTGACTTGATTATGACCACAAACATCATGCTCCTTGCCCGTCCCAGCCTTATGCCCAATTCTCTCTAAATTCTCATTCAAATGGAGCACAATTGAACTATTTAGAAAGCTAAGATAACAAGGAATATAAATTGTGTTAGGAGTTTTTGGAAATGAGGCTTGGTGGAAACCTTAAATTGAGCCCAAAAATTGGTGAATGATGATGATCAACATCTGACCAAGTCTTGGCTAATCAAACTCAGTTTGGTCATTCAACTTTGAGGCACGATAAGTTGAGTTCTAGGGACTCTTTTGAGAAGTTTTCTGAAGAAAAGTTGTAGAATAAACATGGATCTTCATCTTTAGTGTCGATATCATTAACAAATGATGATTAGAAATTGTTTGAAATGAGGCACGAAGCATGCTGAATTTGGAAGATGACCTGGAACTTTTACCAAATGTCCATGATGACCATAAATCCAAAGCTTAATAAATTTCAAAATAAGGAATTTTTGGACATGAGACCACAAGAAAAAACTTGTATATGTTTATTTTATCTTTCAAATAATATAAAGTTTACTCATGTATGATCAAAATTGAAAGAGTTTTGACTTTTTAAAGTTTAGCATGAAAAATAGTTAAACTCCATAACTTGTAGAATATTCCTAAGTTATAAAAGATAACTTATTTCTCAAGTTAAATTCCAATCCAATTAAAACTCTTTATTTTTTCCACCAATGGCCATGTGACATGAAAATATAAACTTTGACTTGAATATTGACCAAAAGTTCACTTGGTCAACCTTTGACTTTTGTTGACTTTTCCCAAATTGTTGTTTTACCCCCAATTGATCAATCAAATCTCTTCCAATCAAAATTGATGCCCAGTATTCCAATCATAGATACTTATGGACATATAGACAACCATGGAATCAAGTATTGCTCAAAAAATCATAGAAATCTCACTTTTATCACAAACCCTAGTTTTGACGGATTGTGTTAGGAAGTGATGTCCCAAGCAAAAAATCATAATTCCTTTGAGTATGATAAAGAATTTCTTAAACAAAGATGATTCATATGATGATGAGAAGGTAATGTTTCAATAAATTGATCCACAGTGATGTAACACACATCAACTGGTTAAAACCATACTTTTAATATGTGAACAAGAGAAATGTGATTCACTTCAACACACTTGCAATGTTCAATCTTCTAATGAAATGATAGACATATTGGGATACCCTGAGGAATGCGAAGCCTTTTTCACTTGAGTGAGCCTTAAATTTTTAGGACACTGGATCCTCTTTGCACTGATTGATCAACCAACCATATTCTATTGCTTGAAAAAAAATGAAAGATACCTTGATCCTATAACCATAAAACCAATTATGTGAATGCATGTGTATGTTAGAGAAACATAAGACAATTAGGGTTGAAATGAAGACGGTAAATTTTGGGGTGCAACAACTGCCCCTATTCAATCATCTTAAACCTGAGAGTGAGATTCACACCAGCCTTTCGAACATTCAAGGTTGAAGAGGATTGAATACTAAAAGAAACATAAAATTTTCAATCTGAAGAATAGGAGAAAGCCAAATATTTTTGGGTTTATCTCAAAATTCTATGTTTTGGTATTTAGGGAAAGATGATCACCGGAAGGTGAAATGCACGCCAGGCCGAGGGAAGACATACAAATAAAAGAGACTTGCTAGAGGAGATTCTTATAACATATCAAGAAGCCATTGAAAATACATGTCAGGTCAAGGGAAGACACATAAATGAATGAGACCAATTGAAGGGGACTCTAACGAGGAATACTAGTCGAAGGTAAACTCCTAAGAAAAGAATTTATGATCAAAGACGAACTTATAATGAAAAGAGGACTAGCCGGAGGTAGACTTTTAACAAAGATATTGGAAATATATGTTAGGCTGGGGGAAGACATATAAAGGAAAGAGATCAACCGAAGGTGACCCTAACAAGGAATACTTGCCGAAGGTAGACTCCTAAGAAAAGAACGCCAATAAAAGGAGAACTTACAATGAAAAGAGGACTAGATGGAGATATCCTCTTAACAAAGATATTGGAAATATATGTCAGACCAGGGGAAGACATATAAATGAAAGAGACAAACCGAAGGGGACCCTAACAAGGAATACTAGTCAAATGTAGACTCCTAAGAAAAGAACATCGATCAAAGACAAACTTACAATGAAAAGAGGACTAGCCAGAGTTAGACTCTTAACAAAGATATTGGAAATATATGTCAGGACGGGGCAAGACATATAAAGGAAAGAGACAACCCAAAGAGGACCCTAACAAGGAATACTAGCCGAAGGTAGCCTCCTAAGAAAAGAACGCCAATCAAAGGAGAACTTACAATGAAAAGAGGACTAGCCAGAGGTAGACTCTTAACAAAGATATTGGAAATATATGTCAGGCCGGGGGAGAACATATAAATGAAATAGACCAATCAAAGGGGCCCTAACAAGGAATATTAGCCGAAGGTAAACTTCTAAGAAAAGAATGCCTGATTAAAGGTGAACTTAACTGGGGACACAAAATAGAAATTGAATCTGAATAGAACACCGATCAAAGTGAAACTTATATATGAAAAAGAGACCAGCTAAAGGGGACTCAAGACAAGGATTGCCAACCTAAGTTGGGCTTTTGATAAGATCTGGAAAAAAAAATTTAAACCATAAAAAAAATAATAATAACAAAAAATACCACATGTTATCATTAAACAAACCCAATTATCTCTCTCTCTCTCTCTCTCTCTAAACGATCCAAATGCCCTGTCCTCTCTCTATGCTTCCCCTCGCCGGAGAAGATGGCCTGGCCACGCCTGAAATCGCCTCCTGACGGCGACGGCGGCGGTAACGGCGAAATAGCTTTGATCCTAATTTTTTTCTTCATATTATGAATCCTCTTTCTCTACTATTCACTAATCTACAATTTTTTTTACAGATTCCTAGCCAATGATCCTAGATCTAAAACAGGGTGACGAAAAACCCTAGTTTTCAACTCTCATGCAAATGATGATGGTGATGCTCGTGAATGTGAATTGATGATGAAAAAAAGGAAAAAGGACAACGAAATGGAGCCTCATGCTCCACGGAACACTTACAATTTTGCTACCATCTTGTGATTTCGCGGTGAGATCTCTCTGTTTTTATTCTTTTCTTCTTCTAAGACTTTCTCAAGGGTTTTTTGATTTAGGGAATATGATGATACACTTAGGGTTTTGATTATTTTATGTGTTTTTCTATGAGGATGGTGATGATGACTCTGTTGGTTTTTTGTGTTGCTGTCAATTTATGTTGTTTTCTGGTTTTTTGTTGCGAGGATGATGATGAAGACTCAGTTAGTTTTTTGTATTGACTCTGGTTTATGTTGTTTTCTAGTTTTTTGTTGCGAGGATGATGATGATGGATCTGTTGGTTTTTTATGTTGATACTAGTTTATGTTGTTTTCTATTTTTTTTTTTGACAAAGGTGGCTGCTATTTTTTTTGTTGATGTTGTTTGTTATCATTCTAAAACATCCCCTGTTGTATATTTTTTGTGTTTGTTATATATCCCAAGGAAAAGGATTTTGGGGGGAAACAATAACATGGTTTTTGAATTATTTTGTTGCCCTTTTTTTATGCTTTCTGATTGCTGCTATTAACTTGCTAGTTTGGTGCAAGTTTCAGATAGGTTTTGATAGTTAATGTGCTGGTTTTCTGGCTGGTTATGTTTGGACAGTTTGGACAGTTTTGGCTTGTTCTGTTTGCACAATTTGGACAGTTTTGGCTTGTTCTGTTTGGACAATTGGACAATTTTGGTTGGCTTTATTTTTCTGCAGAGCAGATTGTTAACAATATTTGGTTGTTAACTTTGTTTTTTGCAGTGAACTTGTTTTGAATTTCTTTTCCTTTTGTGAACCAAAACATCTTTTGTGATTTGCAATTGGGACATGGCCCATGATTAAAACAATGTGATTATGACTTGTCTGAAACAAAATTGTTAAGGCCTTGATATTGCTCGAATGTGATAATTCTGATTGTATTTTCCGAACCTCTTTTTTGTGAACCAAAGTCAAACTTTTGTGATTTGGAAAATAGGAGAAAATAGCCCATGATTTAATCAAAATTATGATTTGTTGTGAATCAAGTGTATGAGGCTTTTGTTGCTAGTAAGCATGATTGAACTCACATCCCTAAAATCTGATTCCAAACACAAACCCGAATGATGAGACTAGAGAGAAAGATTTTCTTACAAACTTCTTATTCAAGTTACAATTGAACTAACTCCTTTTCGTGTTTTTTTCTTTTCATGTGAGGGTTGAAGGAAGGTGAAAAGGCAAGGCGGAGAAAGGTTGGAAGATGAAGAGGCCATGGCTTAAACATGAAGATTGAAGCTCTGAAAAATAGAATTTTAGTAACTTTAGGACTTAGGAATTTTAGGTTTAGAAATGCTTCATTTGTAATGTTATATTTGGTACAATGATTTATATTGGAATGAAATATTGTAACCTGCAAATTGAACTAGAAAAATGGTGTTTGGAACTTGAATGAATGAATATTTGAGTAATTTAAGTGAAGTGTTTGAACAATGTTGAGATTTAATCGATGAATGGATGATGGTTGACACAAGTGATTTAATAAACCAAATGAACTTTGTAGAGCTTCTTTCAATTTAAAAATAAAAATACCACCTCAATGGTGATGATAAGATTATAATAATGTGAATGTATTGCATCCAGAGAAAAACTTCTCTTGAAAATCCTTTAACAAACTTTTACTTGTCTTGAAGTATGAATCAATAACCATGACCCAATGTCATACAAGAACAGATCGGTCATGACTTGGCAAACAAAATATCAACCTCCCATGAACGATTCCCTATCTCTTGAAATCAAATTTGACATTTCACTTATTCTTTAAATTACAGTTCTAAATCACCAATCTTCTACTCACTTAAGCTGTATTCTAAACTAAAACTCTAACTTATTCCACAAGCAAAGAGAAAAACCACACCAAGCTCAATATATGACTTTGATCACAGATGAAACCTCTGCCCATGGTTTATTCTTTGTAGTTCACATCAAACAAACCCTTGAAATAATGATTAATGATCTCAAAATGTATCTTCAAGATGTATAAGATTTGTCATTAAAATCCTAATCGTTCTTTTATTGAGAAACACTAAAAAAATCCAACACCAAGAATAAGAAACAAAAATCAAGAAGTACACTGAAACCAGAAAGCCCTTTATGCTCAAAGAAACCCCAAAACGCTAATTCACTTCAAACTTAAAATATTCCAGCCCTGATCTTCTGAGAAATACAGAGAAGTACACTCTGATCCAAGACCTTGGTGAATGTGGGTGGAGAAAGAAGTGTACAATAATGAATCAAAACCCTAGCTCAAACTCCATTTCTCAAACAAGAAAACTAGAAGGACCAGCCTTATTGATGTAGAATCCTCAAAACCAATGTGAAGCCCTCGCCTTTCACAAATACTACTTCTTGAACCAAAGTTCTTTATTCAATGAAATGCATGATATGCCAATGAACTAGTGAAGATGATGTAGATGAAATGGGAAGTCTAATCCAGACAAATTTAAAAGGTAGGACAAATTTGGGGTATGACAAGCGGGTGTACTCAATTATTTTTTATTCTTTTATTTTTTATCCCTTATTTTTGCCGGAACCTTTTCCTTTTATGGTTCGTCGGGATGCCTCTTTTTGCTTAAGCCGTTGACTTAGCGAGTCTTTTCATGCAAAGTATTTTTTAACTGCATCTATGTTCACATGGTGTGGAAAATCCTCTCTATCCATAGTTGCAAGCATCATAGCTCCTCCTGAGAAGACTTTCTTTACAACATATGGTCCTTTGTAATTTGGAGCCCATTTTCCCCTAGCATCTGTGTTGTTGGGAGGCAGGATCTTTTCAAAACCAGGTCACTAGCTTGGAAGTCCCAAGGATGCATCTCTTATCAAAAGCTTTATTCATCCTCCTTTGATATAACTGCCCATGACAAGTTTAATCTGAACCCACGCAGCTTCGTCAAGTTGTACATTCATCATGATCCTTAAAGAAGGAATCTCAACTTCCACGGGCAGGACTGCTTTCATACCATACACAAGGGGAAAGGGGGTTGCCCCAGCCAAAGTATGCACCTAAGTATGATATCCATGCAAAGTGAAATGCAATATCTCATGCCAATCTTTATAGGTCACCACCATTTTCTACACGATCTTCTTAATGTTCTTATTTTTTTTCCTCAACCTCCTCATTCATCTTTGGTCGATATGGAGAAGAATTGTGATGATTTATCTTGAAACTTTAACATATATCCTTCATCATCTTATTATTGAGATTCAACCCATTATCAATGATGATCTTTTTAGGAACCCTATAATGACAAATAATTTGATTCTTGATGAAGCGGGCAACCACTTACTTAGTGACATTGGCATAAGATGCAGCTTTGACCCACTTGGTGAAATAATCAATGGCTACCAGAATAAAATGATATTCGTTGGAAAAATTCAATTCAATCCGTCTAATGATATTAATGCCCCACAATGAAAAGGGCCAAGGAGAAGTCAAAACATTCAACGGGATGGGCGACACATGCATTTTATCAGCATAAATTTGGCACTTGTAACAAATTCTGGCATGGTTTTTAGAATAATTCTCCATGGTAGACCAATAATAACCTAGTCTCAAGATTTTCTTGGCCATAGTATGTCCACTAGAATGTGTTCCAAAAGAACCTTCATTTATTTCTTCTATGATCTTATTTGATTCGTATCTATCCACACATCTGAGAAAAACATAATCATAGTTCCTTTTATACAAAACTCATCCATTGAGGAAAAACTTAGTTGAATACTTCCACAGAGTCTTCTTATTTGTGATAGACGCATCCGTTGGATATTATTGTGTTTCTAGATACCTCTTAATATCATAAAACCAAAGTTTCTCATCAGTTTCTTCCTCCACTTCATAACAGAATGTTGGCTCATCCAACCTCAAGATAGTGATAGAGGGGGGCTCATTTTCCCATCTGACTTTAAACATGGATGCCAGAGTAGCCAAACTATCTGCCAAGTGATTCTCCTCCCTCTCGATGTGCTTGAAAGTAATTTTATCAAAGTACATGATTAACATTATAACATGCTCTTGGTACATTATCAAATTTAGGTTCCTTGTCTCCCATTCTCCATTGATCTGACTGACAACAAGAGCATACTCAGCCATATTATTGGTATAATCAAAATAAATTCTTGAAGTAACCAAAGTATGAAAACCCTCTGGAGAAGTAATAACAACACCAACACTATCACCCAAAGCATTCGAGGAACCATTGAACACGAGCTTCCATCGCGATCTTGGTTCGGGTCCTTCTTCTGGGCCAAGAGTGTTACAATCCCTAATTTACGGATGTCTTCATCCAGAAACTCAAACTCCATAGGATGGTAATCATCTTCCATAGGCTGGTGAGCAAGATAGTCTGCCAATACACTACCCTTGATGGCTTTCTATGTAGTATACTGGATGTCGTATTCTGTCAAAATCATCTGCCAACGGGCTACTCTTCCAGTGAGAGCTGGATTTTCAAAGATGTACTTGATAAGATCCATCTTGGATATCCAGAGAGTAGTGTGAGTTAGCATATACTATCTGAGACGCTTTGCTGCCCACGCGAGTGCACAACAAGTCTTTTCTACGAATGAGTACCTTGACTTGCAATCAGTAAACTTCTTACTTAAGTAATAAATGGCATGTTCTTTCTTACCTCTCTCATCAGGTTGACCGAGTACACATCCCATATAATTTTCCAACATTGTTAGATACATTATCAAAGGTGTACCCTCCACTAGAGGCATAAGAATTGGAGGTTCCATCAGATACTCTTTTATTCTTTCAAATGTTTTTTGGAAATTTTCATTCCACGTGATTGCTTGATCTTTTCTTAACAACTTAAATATCGTTTCACATATGGCTATAAGATGAGAGATGAATCTAGCCATGTAGTTCAACCTCCCCAGGAAACCACGAACCTCTTTTTCTGTTCTCGGCTCAGGCATTTCTTGAATTGCTTTTACTCTCACAGGATCAACCTCGATTCCTTTTTCACTTACCATGAAACCCAATAACTTTTCTAATCTCACTTTGAAGGTGGACTTGTTTGGATTCAGCCTCAATCTGAATTTCCTCAGTATTTCAAACAATTTCTGCAAATTAACCAGATGTTCTTCCTTTTTCTGAGATTTTGCAATCATATCGTCAGCATATACTTCAATCTCTTTATGCATCATGTCATGAAAGCGAGTGACCATAGCATGTTGATACGTTGCTGCCGCATATTTCAAAATAAAGGGCATCACCTTTTAGCAGAATGTTCCCTACACTGTAATAAAAGTCATCTTCTTCATATCTTCTGATGCAATCTTGATCTGATTGTAACCAGAGAAGCCATACATGAAGAAAACACTTTTGACTGAGTAGTATTTTCCACCAAAATATCAATATAGGGAAGTGGAAAATCATATTTAGGGCTTGCTCTGTTCAAGTCCCTATAATCAACACATATTCTTACCTTCCCATCTTTCTTGGGCATGGGCACCATATTTGCAATCCATGGTGGATAGGAAATAACCTTAGATAAACCCGTATCAAACTGTTTTTATACCTCCTCTTTAATCTTTTCGATCGAAGGACAATCTTCTCTGAGGGGTAACTTGTGCACAACAATATCTGTATCCAACCCAGGCATGTCTTCATAGGACAAAGAAAAGATATCAACATACTCTCAAAGTATTTTAATTAGTCTCTACTTCACACTTTCATCTAAAAAGGCCCCGATCTTGACTTCTTTCTTCACCTCTTTGGTACCCAAGTTGACTACTTCCATAGATTCTTGGTTCCTTTAGATGACCCCTTCTTTCTGCCCCAATAATCTGGCTAACTCTTCAGGGTGTTCACAATCCTCTTCACCTTTTTCTTCAGCTTGGTAGATTGGATTATCAAAGTCATAATGAGTCATAGCAGAATTGTTATCGGTGGAATCCTGAGTAAATATAGGATTGGATCTCCATGATTGATTACTTATTTTTGTAGTTTAGGTTATGATTAAAAAAAGAAAACCAAAAAACACATTGCCATTTTTTTTGTAAAAAGTAAGAAAAAAGAAAGACAAAGAGAAAAATATTTGAATGCGAAAACGTCCTTTATTTATGATAAACTTGTAAGTAAAAACATTGTGGCCCTACAAAATGATCCACTACGCCTTGGGCAGAGCGCCTGAATTGTTGAATGATGTAAACAAAAAAATAAAATAACTCCTAAAAGTAGGTGACTGTGATGACGTCCTCAGCAAACCAGTTGGATGGCTCTTGACCAGGGAGGGTGAATTTAATTGTCCATGTCGTAATTTTTGTTTCCTTCATCACTCACAACATTATTTTCTCCTCCACTAGTACCAGCACTGATAAACTTAATCTGAGTAGGAATACCTTGAACCCTGGGGATGGTAATTGATGCACTTCGGCCTGCTACAAACCCCAAACCACCATTTTCCTTCTTTATGGGAAGATCCAACACTCTACCCCAACCTTCGGGGTGTTTTGATTCGACAATTGCTTGAGCTTGCTTAAAGGACGTCATCGAGACCTCTGGCTTTTTCAACTCTGGATGAGGTGTTTTAATAACTTGGATAATTTTAAAAGCTTGAAACGGATTCTCATGCCATTCGCCTTCAATTTCTATGTATTTTAAAGTGCTCAAATGACTCAGAACATAGTATTATTCACCACAAAGGGTGACAACTTTTCCATTAATCATGAACTTGAGTTTGTGGTGTAGCATAGAAGTTACGGCACCTGCCCCATGAATCTAAGGGTGTCCCAATAAATAGCAATACGAAGGATTTATATCCATCACAAATAAATTTGCACTGAAAACCTGAGGCTCTATCTTTATTGGAAAGTCAACCTCATCAAAATTTGATCTTCTCGATCCATCAAGCGCATTCACAACCAAATCACTTGGTCTTAAAACAACCCATTCATAGTCCAACCTCATTAAGGCAGACTTAGGTAAAACTTTCAGAGATGATCATGTGTCAACTAGAACACGAGATAAAGTCGTCCCAGCTATTTCCATAGGAACATATAGCACTTTATTATGCTTTCTCCCCTCGTGAGGCAAATCAGAATCAGTAAAACCCAAGCCATTACTAGCAATAATGCTGGCACAAACACTTTCGAATTGATTTAGCGAGGTCTCTTGAGGAAAAAAAGTTGTACTAAACATCTTCATCAAAACATTGCGATTAGACTCATAGTCTCAAAGCATTGTGACGAGACTCATATTCTCAAAGCAAGGATAAGATATATATCTTCAGTGGGGTCTGACTTTGTTGATCAATGATACGGTAATCACTTTACTTGATATACCTCAATAATTTCTCCACATCTTTAGCTATGTCAGAACTCGGAGGTTGCACTGGAGCATTTTTCACGGGCGCTTCACCACTTACCATAACATGTTTACCCTTGACCTTAGCCAAGGCCTCAGCACTACTTTTAGATAATGTTTGAGGAGAGAAAATTCTGCCACTTCTAGTAATTCTGCTACCCTCCATAATATCATGGACTTCAAGAGTGCTTTCTTCAGGTGTCTTAATCACATGTTTCTTCCCTTGGTAGTATACCTCGACCCCATATCTCTAAGGTATTTATTTATCTCTACGATAAGGAATTGGACCAACTAAAGTGATAGTCAACGGAGATTGTTTAGAAGGAATGGGAATTGTTGCAGGAACCAGAATCCTTTTTGGAGTAAAAGGAATGGTGATCAAATCTACCTCGTTGTAGTATGGTGGGAGAACTGACTTGGTTTTATGTTGTATCGCAAATGTTGCAGATAACAAGAGTCACCACCGAATTTACTTTTATCCCATAAGGAAAGGGTGAAAAGAATAGGAAAGACCTCGAAGATTTTGAGTTCAGGGGGTAGGTTATGAAAAGGGAAGGTGTTAGCACTCTTTTCACCCGTAGTTATCTACGGGATCTTAATTGCTTAGCTCACTTTTAAAAATCTTGCTTTGTGTGTTTGAAAATATTTTGAAAATTTGCCAACGTAAGGTGGAACTTTGTAATTTTTCTCGTATATGTCCTCGAGAATGCATACAAAGTGTTTTGAAAATATTTTAAAAGTGTTTGTGCGAAATGTTTTGTTTTGAAGAGATTTGTGAACAAGCGATTAGGAGTTCTACCCTACTCAAGGTTGTTCTTGTATTTTTCCTCCTCCTTCAAATAGTGCTATCCTTACCATTAGCTAGTCGGAAGCCCTATCGTTGGATGTGAAGGGACATGCGAGGGTCATCGTATAGTCATCGAAGGAAACTAGTAAGGACGCTTTAGCAATTTTTCGTATGGGACTAGATCATTTACCAAAAATCCAACGTCGAAGGGTCATCAAGGGACTATGATCTTTTTAATCGAGGGACTTTGTTGAAGTGTCCCCACGTTCGAGGGACATGACTGTTTAATCGGAAAGAAATAAGAGAGGTTACCCTAGAGGTACGAGTTTGTTATGTTAAGTTATCTTACCTTTGAATTAGGGTTTTCTAACGTCGGGTTTTTATATTAACCCTATTTACTAAGCAGTAAACCTAAAATAAATAAAAAATAGTAAAAGTGCGAAAAGTAAAGGAAGAAAATATAAACCTAAACTATTACATCGCTTTGGGGCAGATACATTATAGTTAAAGCGGAAAAGAAAATCCTAAGTTATTACATATTGTAAGCAGATACATAATAATGGAAAAAGGAAAACAATAAATAAAATTTACATTCACGAAACCTATACAGTCGATATAAAAATGTAAAATAAAAATAGAATCGAGAGAAAAAGAAATGTGTTTTGATGTTTTTTATGAAAAAGGTTTTTGAATGATGAATTAAAATAAATCTAAAAGTTAAGTTAATGGTAAAAACCTAAAAAAGAAAATTTAATCAATTAAGTTAATTAAAAAAATTCATGGTAAAAACCTATAAATTAATTATTTTTAGGGTTTGTAAAAGAGAAGGTTTATGGCTTAGGTAAATTTAGGGTAAAAAGGGAGAAAATAAGACAAATTGGTTAGAAACCAAAAAAACCATGAAAATGCCAGGGGTGGGTGTTAAACCCACTCCTTTAGCCTTTCCACCCAGCATGCCTTGCCACTGTGCTAGGCGCGTGACTGTGTTAGTGGAGTGAGATCAGCGCGTTTTATGTTAAACCTGCAAGATTTGAAAAATGTGAAAAAATAAATGTCAAAAGCAGGGATTGAACCCATGCCTCATTATACAAATACCTTAATGCGCGCTCGCTTTCCACTGGGGTGACTATACATTTGGTATCATAACTGAAACAAATTAAAAATAAAATAAACAAGATTGCCTGGACCGGAGAAGCGCTGGAGCCCTAACTCTGATTGTCTTCTCAGGTGACCCTTTTCTTTCTTCCTGCAAAATAAACATAGTTAATGATCCAATGGTACCCTACCCGCCTAAATCAGGCCTTGCAAATTCAATGGAAGTTTGTTTTAGGCTGAATCGCGCTGGTTTGTGAGATATAATAAAAATAGCATGGATCGGTATGAACATGGTAGTTCTTGGTTCAACAATCATGGGGCTCATGCTTTGGGTCATTCCTGCACTATTAAACCTCATGAACATGTTATCAAAGTTAGTATGCATAAAAACACGAAAAAAACGAATGTATGAAAATCATGCAATAACAAAACAAGTGAGGCATCTATATGAATTTTTATGCCCTTTTGATCATTAAAATTGATCTAACCTTACCCTATAATTTTCTTGGAAGTGAATGGAAAGGTTGACTTGCCTTGAGATTGGCTGCAATTAGGGTTTACAAGTTACCCTAGTTCTTTGATATTTTTAAAATTTTAGGTAGGTGTTTTTGTGCAAGGGTTCGTGTTCCTTGATGTCTGAATTGATGAGAATATATAAGCATGAATTAGGTCAAATGTTTGCACGATTGGACCTTTTGTAAGAAGCCTTGTTTTATTTCATTTATTTTGAATTTTAAATAAATAAAAATGAAAAAAAAACAAGGGATGTATGAGTAAGCTCTGAGGTTCATCTTGATGTATAAAACATGTGTAGACTTTGAATCACATGCCCAATAGCCCAAAAATTCAAGTTTGGTAACTTTTGGTTTCATGAATTTGCTCAAAATTTCCCAACTTGCACCAATCATAATTCTCTTAATTTTTATCATTTGAAAGTTATCTTTGACTTTTTGGAAAGCTAAATATGTTCTCTATAATCTCTATTTTGATCATTGTTGCATTTGAAGAATTTATCTTAATGTAAGTTGCTTTGATAAAAAGTGTCTTTTTGTTGACTTTTGAAATGACCTATAATGTGTTGACTTTTGAAATGACCTATAGTGTCTTTTCCGATATGGATACCAACTCTTCTGGGGAGGACAAAGTTAAATGATATCTGGCTCGGTTTTAAGTTTCGTAGCAACTCTCTGGGGATAGTAACCTTGACTATAATTTGATGGAGAAGATACTCTTGTCGTGGATTTGCAATGTTGGAGAAATAAAATTTGTTTGGGAAATAAACCCTACTGATGAAATAAACCCTGCTAGAGAAATAAATCATGCTGGAGAAGAGAATTCTGCAGGGGATAATATTGGAGAAATAAACTTCGATGGAGAATCAGATTCCTATAAACTGTGATGAGGGAATCATTTCTAATTTCAAAGGCTATGTGGAGGATGTTTCCACCGTATGTTGGGGAAATGGTCAAACTTCCTTGTATGCTAGGGGACCTACTAGGTGAGATGATCATGTAAACTACTTAAAACTGCCCCAATTCCTGTCTGAGGGCATATTTGACTTGTTGGGGGATATATCTCTAGGGATGAGCTTGTATACAAACTCTGCGAGAATTTTTCTGTGGGGATTTGTGGATGGCTTAAACGTTATCCCAACTCCTAGAGTCTTTGGTAAATGCTTATTCCTGTTTTCATACACATATTTGTTAACAATAATCATATTCATATACATATGTTCATTCAATTTAGTCATTGGACATTTTTGCAAACAAAACAGAGAAAGTAAAGAAATTTTGAATTTTGAAATTAACTTTGTATTGGAAGTTTTCCTATAAACATGCATTTTGTACAAAGAGACAGAAATCCTAGTAAGAGGAAATTGTCGTAAAAATTAAAAGAGGTATAAAGAAAACAAAGAAAAATAAGCTATGTAGGAATGATCCTGTGATACGGTGGCAGAACCGACTGTTAATACGGGTTTGCGTTTTTTGTTCGCAAATGTCGCGATAAGCAAGAGTCGTCACTGAATTTTCTTTTATCGAACAAATGAAAGGGTGAAAAGAATAGAAAAATACCTTTTTCGAGATTTTTTGAGTAAGGGGGTAGATTATGGAAAGGGATGGTGTTAGCACCCTTTCCATCTGTGGTTTTCCACGGGCTCTTAGGTACTCGTTCATTTTTTGAAAACTGTTTGTGTTTGTGTGTTTTGAAAGTTTTTTTGTTTGCTTTATGGTAACTCTTGTATCAGTCCTCAAGAGTTTGATAAAGCGTTTTTGAAAATAGTTTTTGCAAAGTGTGTAAGTGTGAAAATTCCAAGTTTGATAAGTATTTAAGAGTCATTTACCTACTCGAAAAAGGACGTTCTTTTCCTCATACCCTTTAGATAGTGCTATCCTACTATTAGTGAATAGGTAGCCCTATCGTCGAATGTTAAGGGACTATCGAAAGGGACGCTATGGTCATTAAAGGCAACATGTAAAGATATCTTAGCATTCGAAGGGACTGTCATCATATACGCAACATCGAGGGACAATATCATTTCTTCTAGGCAACTCGAGGGACGTTTAGGGACCATGATCTTTTAAGATGACTTTTGAATTGAGGGTCTTTGCTAAGATATCCCTACGTTCGAGGGACATGACCATTATTTTCCGAGGCAACCAAGTGAGGTATACCCTAAGGATGAAAGTGTGCAACAATGTGCTTTTTCAGTTATGTTTATCTTGCAATTAATGATCTACTGATTAATTGATTCTTGTCATGCACGCCTAAGTTACTAACAATTATATACAAGCATGTAAAGAAAAAGCGAGAAATAAAGTCCTACGTTATTACCGGGCTTTGGTGTAGATACATGAGTAATGAACGAAAAGTAAAAATGCGGAAATAAAAACCTTAAGTTAGCTATTACAAACCGGGCGCGGTTACATAAGTGGTAAAAAAATAAATCATATGGAAAAAATAATAGCGCGCAAAATTTAGACGGGAAAAAGTTTTAAACCCTATAAAAAACTAATTGCTCATTAAAAATATTTTTTTATACTTTAAAAAAAAATATTTGAATTTTAACCTGATTCTCTAATTAATTTTAATTAATGAAATAAGGTTGAAATTTAATTAACTTAATTAATTTGCAAAAAATTAATTTTATTAAAAAAAACTAAATCCTATTTTTTATGATTTTCTGATTATTTATGATTTTTATGATTAAATAGAAAAAATGATTTTTTGAAAGAATTAAAAATAACAAAGAAATTAAGTAAAAATAATAAAAATAAAAGAAGAATGGGCCTGAAGGGGGTGTGAAACCCAACCTGGAGGGGGTGTTGTTGAATTTGTCTAAGCCCAAGTCTTGTTGGCCCACAACCTTACGCCTAATCCAATGTGGTTATAGTATGGAGGTCCATGGTGTTCTTGCATGCTAGAGGCGCTAGATCCAGAACCATGCAGATTGGATGGTTGGATCTGAGGGTGCATGATGCTCACCTGGGGGTGAAACATATTGGATCTGCAAGGAATAAATTAGAAAACATAAAACGTTGGACCTGGGACTCAAACCCATATCCTCTCCCTTCTAGCGCGCTTCCTTTGCCATCTGAGCCAAGTGGTCATTCCCTTTTACAAACAAACTCAAAATTATATAATCAAAATAAAATGCCCAGAAATCTTTTTTTATAAAAACGTGCGCTGTTTCAAATGGCCCAACCAGGTCATGCCACGCCTTCATCTTCTTCAGTTGTCCATCGTTTTAGCCTAATACTTTTACCTACGGACAGTGTCCGTCCCTAAATCACCTGCACATTTCAAAAATCTCACACAAGCAATATATATCAAATTCAAGGTCATGGATTAACTGGGTTTGATCCTCTGAGCATGATGGTGTCCTTTATTAGGCCTAATTTCACCTGTACTTGAAAACCCTAAAATGAACACTTAAAACGCTAACAATGGTAGGTTATCATATATGCATCAAAATTGGAAATTAACCATTCAAACACATTCTAAATGCTCATACAAATAAGAATGGATGCTCAAAATATATTTCTAACGCGTGTATGATCAAAATCGATTTCAAGAAATAATGTGCAAACCGTGATGATGTACGTGATGATTCTAGATGCTTTGATGTTTGGGAATGATGTTCTTAGCTTCAGAAGGTCCCCGGGAATGGATTGCAAGCATCAAAATTCCTCGAATCCCTCTGCAAATATCAATCTAATTGCCACTTTTTGTGAAAAAATTGGTACTTTTTATGTATGTTCTACGCGGCCGATCTTTGTTTTTCTGGTCTGGAAATGTTATGCATATATACTAAGATGGAGTAGGGTAACAAAATTGGATGGAATTTTGAAGATTTATGAGAGGAAGATTTGATTTGCCTATGGGATTTTAAGTTTCTAAACTTGGCCAAAACATGCCCTTTTCTTTCCAATCAAGCATTGCACGAAATCATGATTTTCTCATCAGATCCTAGACTCATTATATGATCATAAGACAAATCTTTGGATTTTATTTCATTATTTCACTATGTTATTTGATTTATTATGATTTAAATGAATAAAAATTCAAATAAATAAAAACAAATATCATAAAAATAAAATAATGGATTTAAATATCTTAAATAAGTCCCTGGATATGTTTGAGATCCAAAACCCACGCCCATTAGTCCAAAAGATCCAATTTGCTCATATTGACTTTTGTGCATTTTCCTAAAATTGGTCAACTTTAGCAATGCATATATTTCTTACTTTTAACCCTATGAAGGTGTTCTTAGACTTTTTAGAGAGCTTAGGATGTCCTCTAAACAACCCTTTTGGTTTCTTCTCAATTGGATCTTCCATGTTCATGTAAGGAGCTTTGACCTAAGAGGTGTTTTTGTTGACTTTTTGAAAGGACCTATAATGTATGAACTTGTATCTTTTGATTGAGAAATTTCCTGAACTTGAGGGATGAAAAGTAGTTGTAGGGAATTGGATTCAACTCAAAATGAGCCTTGGAGGAAAAATTTCTGATAAAGTATGAGAAAGTTATGCATGGGTAAAGTTTGGTTGACTTTTCCCATAGAAACCCTAATTTGCCATTTTTGACTTTTGATGAGTTAGGAGCATTTCTTGAGGAATCATGATCAACCCTTGATCAAATGATGGACATTACTTCAAGATGTTGATGTTACCCAAAAGTCTTGATGTTTGACTGTACATGGGCCACATTTGACTTTTGACCTAGTACAGTTCATTTCCAAGCATTTGAGTAGTTAACTGAGCAAACTTGTTGTGCAAGGCAAGAAATTTGGAATGGATGATCTTGAAGACATATTAGGACCACGGAAATAATTTGATACATTTGGAGCTCAAGCACCTTGATGAAAATTGAAACCCTAGTTGAGGCTTGTTGCCTTAGGAGGAGAGTTTGTCTGGTCAATTCTTGGTCATCCTTGAGCAATTGAGGATCTCTAGAAGCATGACGTGAGTGAAAATGGGAGGGAAAATTTTGGGGTACAATAGATTCCATCGATTTTCAACTCTGATATTTCCCCTATGTCTATGAGCATCTCATCCCTTGTTGTCGGAAGAAGTTGATAGAATTGATTTGTACCATTTGAACATGACGTTGATAACAAAGCTTGTAGCATGTAGGTGATCCAATAGGACATAGTCATATGCTTTTATCCCTAACTTTTTCCTAGACCTCCCTTTCGGGTTTTCAGTCCACCGGGATACCTTTTTTTCCCAAGCCTCCTTTTCAGGCTTTTGACTTACCGGGTATACAATCTTTATATATATCCCTGATTTTTGCTCGAACCCTTTTGGTTCGTCGGGACACCCTTATTTTTTCCTATGCCAGTCAACCTAGAAGGTCACTTTTATGCGTAGTATTTTTTAACTATGTCTGCGTTCACAGGGTGCGGAAGATCGTCACCATCCATGGTGGTAAGTATCATAGCACCTCCAGAAAATATCTTCTTGATTACAAACGGGCCTTCTTAAGTGGGAGTCCATTTTCCCCTGGGATCACCTTGTGGTAGGATGATGCTCTATATTACCAAGTCACTGGCCTGATATATTTGATGCATGACTTTCTTGTTGAAGGCTTTGATCATATGCTTCTAATACATCTGACCATGACAAACAGCCACAAGCCTCTTCTCGTCAATCAAATTCATCTGGTCTAGCCTCGTCTGAATTCACTCGTCTTCGACTAAATCTGCGTCTTTCATAATCCTTAGAGAAGGAATCTGGACTTTGACAGGTAGGAATACTTTCATACCGTATACTACAGAGAACAGGGTTGACCTAATTGATGTCTGTACTGAAGTGTGATAGCCATGAAGAGCGAATGGTAACATCTCGTGCCAATATTTATATGTCACCATCATCTTATGTATAATCTTCTTGATATTCTTATTGGCGGCTTCCACTGCACTGTTCATCTTTGATCGATACGGAGAAGAGTAGTGGTGTTTAATCTTGAACTATGTGTAGAGTTCCATGATCATAGTGTTGTTTATATTGGTACCATTGTCTTTGATAATCTTTTCGGGGATGCCATATCGACAAATAAGGTTATGCTTAATGAACCGGGCTACAACATTCTTGCTAACTGAGGCAAACAAGGTTGCTTCAACCCACTTTGTGAAGTAACCAATAGTGATGAGGATGAAGAGATGTCCATTAGAAGAGGTCGGCTTGATCTCTCCAATCATATCAATGCCCCACATTGAAAATGGCCAAGGAGCAGTCAAAATATTCTGAGGAACTGAAGGCACATGTACTTTGTCAGCATAAATCTGGCATTTGTGACAAGTTCGGGAATGATGATGGCAATCGTTTTCCACGGTACACCAATAATAACCTGCTCTAAGAATCTTCTTAGCCATCGTATGCCCACTGGAGTGTATACTGAAGACTCCTTCGTTCATATCTTCCATAATTTTCTCCCTTTGCTTTTTGTCTACACAACAACGCAGAGTCGAATCGTGGTTGCGCTTGTATAAAACTTTATTGCTCAGGGAGAACTTAGTAGAGAACCTCCGTAGAATTTTTTTGTCATTAATAGAAGCCCCCTTTGGGTACTTTTGAGCCTCGAGGTATCTCTTTACCTCATGAAACCAACACTTTCCTCTACTCTGCCAGTATCAACCTCGTAGCAATTATCGGTTCATCCAGTCTCTCAATAGTAATTCGAGGAGCTTTATTGTCCCATTTGACTTTGAACATAGATGACATGGTATCCAATGTGTTTTCCAATTGATTCTCTTCTCATGGAATATGTTCAAAAGGGATTTCATTGAAGTATGGAATTAATGTCAATACATGCTCCCGATAAGGAATGAGATTTGGAAGCTTCGTATGCAATTCTCCCTTAATCGAGCCCTGGCATATCTTTGTACGACCAAGCAAAGATCTCAACATAGTCATGCAACATCTGGATTAACCTGTTCTTGGCATTGTCCTCTAGGTTTGCACCTATCTTGACTTCTTTTTTTTCTTCTTCAATACCCAAGTTCACAACCTCAATTGTCTCTTCATGCATTTGTATGGCTTTTTCCTCTTAAATTAATAGTCGGACAAGTTCTCCAGGTACTTCACAATCTTTCTCACATTCGTCCTCTACTTGGTAGATCGGATTTTCGAAGTCATAAGTGGAAATAGCTGAATTGTTACCAATGGGATCCAAAGCGGATGTGGGTCTTCAATTTATTATGTGGTTGTGTGTAATAACACATAGCTATTTTGAAAGTGAATAAAATAAAGGAAATAAAAATGGCACAAAATTTGAATGCAAAATGTCCCATGATTTATTGAATGAAAATATGTTAATGAAATGACAACCCTAACAAATGAATCGTTTTGCCCCGGGTAAGACACAAGGCTTAATGTTATTATTTTAAAATTACATAACCAAAACTTGAAAACAATAAAAACAGAAAGTAGAATTTTCTCCTGACTAAAGGAGATTGAGATAAGGTCTTCAGTCTTCCAGTTGCTGAGCCCGTTGGCGATGGTACGAAAAATCCAACTGTCAAGATCATAGTCATTGTTAGCATCTTGTATAGCGTTGACTCCATTGTTACTGATGTAGAATGGTGGTCTTCCAACACGAGCATGATTGTTGTACCCCAATATTTTCCCTCCCATTTTCTTCAGGACATTCTTCTAAGGTTCTTAAATGCTCAAGGATGCTCAACAGTTGATCAGACAAATTCTCTTCCTAAGCAATGGGTCCACAACTAGGTTTTTGTTTCTTAAGGAAGATTGGGTTTCAAAGATCTCAAGTGATTTCCATGGTTTTCCATAGGTATTCAACAATGTTCATTCCAAGTTTCAAGTCTTGCATCACAAGTTTTGCTCAGTCAATAACTCAGATGATTGAGAATCAACTGTATTGGGTAAAAAGTCAACTATGGCCAACATACAATCAAACTTCAAGATTTTTGGTCAACATCAACATTTTGAAGTGATAATCATCATTTTATCAAGGGCTGATCATGATTCCTCAAGGAAAGCCTTAAAGTCATCAAAAGTCAAAAGTTGCCAAATTAGGGTTTCCTTAGGAGAAGTCAACTAAACTTTTACCAAGCATAACTTTCACAACCTTCATCAACTTTTCCCCAACCAAAGCCCATTTTGAAGGAAATTAAATTCTATATAACTTTGTATATGTATGCTAAAGTCCAAGAAGTGATTCATTTGAAAGATATGAGCTAATACATTACAGGTCATTTTCAAAAGTCAACAAGAAGACACTTTTTGTCAAGGAAATTTACATTAAGATAAATTCCCCAAATGCAAAAATGATCAAAAGAGAAATTGTATAGGACATCTTTAGATTTTCAAAAAGTAGAAGATCACCTTCAAAAGATGGAAATTGAACAAGTTATGAGTTGCACAAGTTGGGAAATTTTGAGGAAATGCGTGAAATGCAAAATGAGCAAACTTGAAATTTTGAACTAGTGGGCCTAACTTTTGATATTCAAACAAGTTCATAAGGTGTTATAGGACCTCTAAATCCCTTCACATATTTTTTATGATTTTCATTTATTTTATTTGAATTTTTATTCATTTAAATACAAATAAAATCAAAAATAAATATGAGATACTAGTAGAAGGGCTTGGGCCTCTTTGTTCCAATCATCTACAGGCCCAACAATTCATGCTAGCCTGTCACAAAACATGAAAACTCGTGCAAGGGTTCAAGAAGGTAAGAAAATATATAATTTGGCAAGTTTTAAAAGTGTTTGATCTTGTTTGATTGGAGTCATCATGGCTTGATCTCATGCCATATTTGATGAGCTATTCTCTTTCTCTATATATATGCACGACAAAGAGATGCAAAAGAAACACAAAGATTGACTAGAGAAGCACTTGAAAATTCCATAAAAGAATTGTAACAATTGTAACCTAAGTTCCATCCTCTCTCACTTGAAATGAAATCCATCAATCCATTCCTAAAGTCCCCAGAAGTTCTCCAGACTCCAAGATCAGTCTAAAGCATAGCCAAAACGAGCAACTTGATCTCACCGGTTTGGTAAAATACTCACATTTGAATCTTTCAATTTATGCCTTATTAATTAATTTCATGTGTTCATATGTGTTTGCATGCTTCATTAGAACAGATCTAACGCATAACATGTGAGTTGTAGCGTCGGAACAGGTTTATGCCATTTCTAGGGCAACGCGATTTGAGATCTTCTAATCCATGCATATATATATATATATATATATATATATATATATATATATATATATATATATATATATATATATATATATATATATATATATATATATATATATATATATATATATATATATATATATATATATATATATATATATATATATATATATATATATATATATATATATATATATATATATATATATATATATATATATATATATATATATATATATATATATATGTTTTTAGATCATAAGAACCCCACCAATAGATTCGCAGTGTCCGGCTTAGTAGGATATGATACTTTTGGCTTTTGAAAATTGACGTTTTTTCCAGGTTTGTCGTTTTGGGACGGCCGGAGAAGATGACCGGAGGTTGACTCCGGCATCCCCGAGTTTTGTTGACTCTGGCAGGGCTAGAGTGGCCTAATGAAACCTTTTGAATGGTTGTTCAAAGTAGCAGGGGGCCATTTGTTTTGCTTGCGTTTTTAAAATAAAGAAATTTAATTTGTTTTATTATATAATTAATTGTGTGCGTTTGTATTAAGGGATGTATAGGCCACCCTAGTGGCAGCGGGCGTGTTCTTAAAGCTTACCTATGCATGGTCCTGGGTTCGATCCAGGTGTGGGACAATTTTATTTTTCCATGTTTTTTGTTTACAGATCCCATACAAAAAATCCAATGCACGCACCATGCATCTCCAACCCTTGACCATCAGATCTCTTCAAAGTCAGATCATACGCATCAAATGCACACCCCATTGTGCACCTTTAGGGAGCCTGCCTCATCAGATCCACCGCAGCAGCTTGGGCCTCCTTGGAATGGGCCTAGGGATTTCTGATTCTCACCCCCATTTTACTTGTTTGCAGGCCCATTTTTATTTGTTTTTGTTTTAAAAATCTATTTTCCTTTTTTAAATCAATTTTATTAAATAAAAAAAATCATAAAATCATAAAAAATTTGACTTAGTTTTCTTGATTAATTAATTTAAATTTTTTTATTAAAATTTATTAATTTAATCATATTTTGGTTTTATTTATTAGTTAACTAATAATTTAATTAGAATTAAATTTTATTTTTATTTTACACTTCAAATATTTTTCTAAACAAAAACAAAAAAAAAATATTTTTTTAACCCTTAGAATTTTTTAGGTCTTAAATATCTTCCCTTCTTCACCATCTCTGTGTGTTTATTTATTTTTTCGTATTAATATAATTGTGTAACTGTCAAAGGGATGTAATAGTTTAAATTAGGGTTTCTTTACCTTTTCCTAATTTTATGGTTTGTAATTCCCCATCCCCGAGGCATTGTAATAACATAGATTATTTCCCGCGTTTTTACTTTTCGCACTTTTATATATTTAGTTGTTAGATTAACTAGGCGTGCATGGAAAGACATAAAAAACAAATGTTAGAAAACCTAATCTGAAGAAAAATACTTGAAATCAAAACACTTCGCACACACGCACCTCTAGGGTGACCCATACTTGTTGCCTCAGATTTAAACAGTCATGTCCCCCGAACGTGGGACGCTTTAGCAAAGATCCTTTGGTTAAAAGATCATAGTCCCTCGATGGCCCTTCGATGCTGCCTCAGTAAACTTTATTAGAACCTTATGATACTTGCTAAAGTGTCCTACGAGTTGCCTTCATGATTGTACGATGACCCACGCATGTCCGTCAAACATCCAATGATAGGGATACCTACTAACTAATGGTAGGATTGCACTATCTAATGGAAAGGAGGAAAAGAACAAAGAGTTTTTGAGTAGGTAGATAGCTCGTAGTCGCTTACTCACAAACAAAATAATTTCCCACATATGCACTCTCTTACCTAAAATATTTTCAAAGACAAACACTTTCTATGCATTCTCAACGATACGAGAATCATTACAAAGTTTGTCGAACTTAGGCATCTTTTAAAAATATTATTTCGAACACACAAACACAAAGTATTTTCAAAAGTGAGCTAGTGATCAAGAGCCCATAGATAACTACGGATGAAAAGGGTGCTAATACCTTCCGTTTTCATCATCTACCCCCCTTACTAAGAAAGTTCTCGAAGTTCTTTTCTGTTCTTTTGACCTTTTCATTTATTTGATAAAAGAAAAGTTAGTGGCGACTCTTACTATCCTCAACATTTGCGATAAAATGCAAAACCAAAAAGTTAGTTCTCCCACCGTATTACAGAAATGACGACTCTGCTAGGGAAATTTAAAAGTGGGGTTACCTTACATGTAGTTCACATTTAAATGCTTTCATTGTTGATTTGCCTAATTTATGTTTAAGGGTTGTTTAGGTTATTCTTGTAAAGATCCTATACCTGGATCTTGGGCATTTTAGGTAAGTAGCAATAGATCGAGAAAACTGTACGGCGTATGCTGATAGAGTTGAAGCGATATCTATGTTAGTGTGACACATTGGTTAGTGTTGGCGTCCCTTGATTTAAGTCAAGGAGAATGTTGGGTTATCGCGTGGTGTCATAAAGCATTAATTGACCGTAGAACCTTAGTTGACACAACTTTTCTATTAGAAGGTAGCGAGATAGCCGGCTTTGGTGCAGACTGAAGTGGGTTGATGTTAGATGCTACACTCATTGAGGTGGGACTCTCAGGATATTTCGGTCATAAATCAGATGCTTGTGCTGAAACAATGCCCGAGAGAAGGTTCAATGATATTGAGACTCCTAGAACTCGATTACTTTCTTTTAGGACAAGTTGAGCCAACTAAAACTTCAAGAGGGTACTTACCTACAAACTCCATGCAAGCTTAAACCTATGGACTTGTATGCTTTGCTTGTGTATGATTAAATTGTTCGAACATAACATCATAGCATCATGACATCATGCCATATCATTTTTACTAACTATTTCAAGGATCGGGGAATTTATCTTTGTTCTATTTTGCAGACTATGGCCTCCGCTTGCAGAAACACTATCCGAGTCAACTTTGTAAGGGTGCCTCCTAAACTTAAGGAATTAGTCTTAAGGGTTCCCTAAAGTTCTCCATTTATCAAAAGGCATGGTCGACTACTCAGTCTGGTTACTCCGGGTTTTCACGAAGGCATGATGAGTGTCCTATTCTAGTTCTTCGACCCTGCACATCATTATTTCACTTTTCCTGATTATCAGTTGGTACCCATTATGGAGGAGTTATCTCAATTACCGGGAGTATCTATTCTTGATCAGATGCCCTTCACCAGTTTATAGGAAATTCCGAAGCCATAAGTTATTGCAACAGCTTTACATCTGAAGCGGTTTGACATTGTATCCAACTGGTAAACAAGAAGTGGAGTCAAAGGTTTTTTGGCTAAATTTCTGATTGAGAAGGATCAACTATTTCTAGATGCTATGATTTTTCAAGCTTTCGAGGAGATCTTGTCTCTTCTAATCTATGGGTTAGTACTTTTCCCTAATCCATACCAACTCATAAATGTGATCGCCGTCAAAATTTTCCATGCTCGTAATTCTGTGCCTACCTTGCTCGGAGACATTCTGCCATCTCTTTACACTCGTGCTATGAAGAGTTGAGGAAATCTCATGTGTTGCATACCTTTTCTATCCAGGTGGTTTATTTCTCACCTTCCTCGCTCAGTAATGAAGAACTAATAAGGTTTGAGGTGGTCGCAAGGAATAATGTCACTTTCTTATACAAATATCTATTGGTGTCCCAGCTCTCATGAGGATATCTCTATCATTGACCGTCATGAGGAATTCCCTAATGTCCCACTCCTTCGTGTTGGGGGAGGTATTACTTATAACCCTTCTTTGGCTCGACGTTAGTTTGGCTATGCTCGAAAAAATGGTCCTTATGACGCAATTATCCAGGGTATCTTGTTCGATTATGGAAATGATCCTTAGGGTTATCGTTGGAGGTTTATACTTGTTTGGGGCATGGTAAGCAAGATTGATAGTAAGGCTTTAGGGTAGAATAATTCCATCCCTCTAGAGCCCTATCTCAAATGGGTGCGAGCTCATGCTCAAAACCTAATGACGCCATATCCATATGTCTTACTTGTGATCATGAATCCTGTTGTTGAAGGATACATTTCTCGCACCATCCTCCATCCAGACATGCCTACTAACCTTGAAGAATTCTAGAAGTCTTGGATTCAACTGAAGGAAGAACGTGACACCTTTGAGACTCAATTCTATGCAAGTGAGTAGAAAAAGTTGGAGCTCACCAAGCAACTTCATGAGGAGCAGAGGCTTAATGCATACATCAGTGCAAAAAGGAAGCGTCGGTGGGAAACTTGAGCCTTAGATTTTAGAAGTTCATTTTCTTATCTCTTTGAGACTTTATTATTTTCATTGTGTGCCTAAAAGGAAATTGTAATTTGAATTCACTAATAAAATCTTTGTTTCTATTTTCTCTTGGTTAGCAAATTTAAATCTCCTAAGCTCCTCTAAAACATTTTCATTTTACATATCATGCATCATTACATAACAGGTTTTTCATACAGGTTTCTCATTTTCTCGCTGTTTATTTCAGTAAAAAAAATGGCCCTCGAACAAACTGTCAAGGATCTCCAGGCTCAACATGTACAATTCAAAGAGACTCTTCTGAATCTGGCATAAGGGAAGAAAGATCTGATGGCGCTCGTCACCAAGAGGAAGAAGACCAAGAAGCCGACTGTTATCCTCAATATAGGGAGAAGGTTCAAAGGTCCTGCTCAACAAGTTCTAGTGGATGATATCTCCTTTGAGGAAGATGAAAACCAAGAAGAAGAGGGTAGGAACATCAGGCTTGATAGGAGGAACAATCAGGTTTCTAAAGATGAAGACTATTCTAACTAATAATACCTCTTGCAGATGACAAGTATAAGCAGTTGGAGGATAGACTCAAGGCTATGGAAATCTAGAAGGTGCCTGGATTAGATTTTGGTTAACTAGGTTTGGTTTCGGGGGTGGTCATCCCACATAAGTTCAAGGTCCCCGTCTTTTCTAAATATGATGGGGTCTCTTGTCCTAAACTCCATTTGAGGTTGTACGTCCGGAAGATACAACCTCATACTGCTTAGCGGAAATTATGGTCCATTTCTTTTAAGAAAGTTTGGTTGGCACTCAACTTGAATGGTTCTATCTGCTTGAAGGAACCAACATTCACACATGGGAAGACTTGGTTGCTGCTTTCTATAAGTAGTATTAATATAATGCTGACCTGGCACCGACTCGAGTGCAACTACAGAATATTTCCATGGGCTCGAATAATGGGTTCAAGGAATATGCACAAAAATGGAGGGATTTAGCTGGAAGGGTGCAACCTCCTTTGACTGATCGGGAATTGGTATATATTTTCATGGGCACTCTAACGGGCCCGTTCTTTAATTTGTTGATTGGAAGCTCATCGTCTGGTTTTACGGAGCTAATTTTGAATGGGGAAATAGTGGAAAGCAATATCAAGAGTGGGAAGATCTCGATGGCTACATGTTCTAATGCTGTGAAAAAGCCATTCGGTGGTAAAAAAGAAGCCAATGTTGTCTATGGACAGAAGGGCCATTGTAAAAGTGACTGCCATCAGTCTATGGGAGCAGTGTTGATCTATAATCCAGCACTGATTCAACAACAACAACAGGGTAACCGATGAAGGCCAGAAGCTCTATTGAGGCAGTTCACCAAGATCGACATGTCTTTATCTCAGGCATTGCAACATTTTTTGAAGGCTGAACTCATTTCACTGCGGGATCCTCCTCAGAATCCCAATACATCCTCTCCAAAGTACAATTCAAATGCGAGGTGTGCTTATCATTTGAACAGTCTTGGGCACGACACCAACAATTGTTGGGCCCTGAAGAGCAAGATTCAGGATATGATCGATAATAAGAAAATTGAGTTTCATCCTCCGGAGACTCCGAACGTGATTACTGCACCTATGCCCAAGCATGATAATGGTATAATTGTTATTGAAGATGTGTTGTATATTACCTCTGTAAGTTATGTGATTACTCCTCTCTCTAGAATCAAGAATAATTTGTTACAAGCCGGTTTATTTCCGGGTTATGCTGAAGAATGTTATTGTTGTATAGTTCAACCCAATGGTTGCGGGTTAGTAAAGGAAAGAAATCAGTTCCTGATGAATGAGCATGTAATTTTGTTTGAAAAAGTTCCGTCTACTGAAGATTTATGCCGAGATTTTTTTGTCGTATCTGGTACTCTTTTCAGGATCACTTTCAAGGGTCCTGTAAGGATTACCACTAATCCAAAAGTTGCTCCATTAATTATTACAACACCTGGGCGCATTCCATATTCTTCGGAGAAGGCTATTCCATGGAATTGTGGGTCTAACGTCTATTTTCACGGTATTAAACAAGAGTTATCTGATGAAGATGATGAAGAGGTTGATCTCAACATTGACAATATTATGAGGACCAGCAAAATTATCATAAATGGATGGATTTTATCCCTAGAAATATCTCCACCTGTTCAAGTCACAGTCACCAAGACAACTGCCGAGGCTCGGGGAAAAGATCCAATGATAGAGCCTGCCCGGACGGAGGCACAAAAAGAAGTTACGTTCAAGGATACCTTAGGACAAGAATTGGAAGAGGTTTTAAAGATCATTCACCGAAGCAATTATAAAATTGTTGAACAGCTGGGACAGACCCCATTTAAAATCTCCATGTTATCATCACTACTGTGTTCTGAAGCCCATGCGCAAGCTTTAGTTAAATTCCTGAAGACTGCTCATGTGCCGCAAGAAATTTCGGCTAATCAATTTGGAATTTACATGGGGAATTTATCAACTGACAATGACTTGGGCTTTTATGATGCTGACCTGAATTCGGAGGGGAGAAATCATAATAGGGCCATGTATGTCTCCATTGAATGCAGGGGCACTATGTTGGCTCATGTGTTGATTGATACTCGATCTTCTCTGAATGTTCTGCCAAAAAACGCTCTTGACAAGCTAAATTGTGAGGGGATAGTGATGAAGCCCAGTAATATCATGGTTCTAGATTTTGACCAATCCAAAAGAATGGTGCATGGAGAAGTGGACCTTCCAATCAAAGTGGGTTAGCAGATATTTGAGTTCACTTTCTATGTAATGGACATCCAGCCAGCTTACTCTTGTATATTGGGATGCCCCTGGATCAATGGGGCAGGTGTTGTTACCTCCACCTTGCATCAAAAGTTAAAATATTCGGTAAAAGGAAAGGTTGTTACCGTCTGTGGAGAAGAGAAATACAGTGTCATCCACTTGAATTCATTTTGATACGTGGATATGGACGGAGAATTCATTGAGACTCCCTGTCACACCTTTGAAGTGATTTCCCCTGCTTCTATTAAAGATTTTTCTTCCATTCCAAAGATCACCAAGACGCCGCACACGATGTCTTCCTTGAAAGATTCCAAGGCTACTATAGAAGAAGGTGGTAGTACTATTTGGGGCCAGCTTCCTGATATCCCTTACAAATATGACAAGTATGATTTGGGCTTTACTGTAGAAGGTCAAAGGGTTATTCGTCGCGCTCAGGCTGGAAGACCTCCATTCTGTATCAGCAACAATAGAATCAATGCTATAGAGGATGCAGACAGGGATTGTGACTTCAACAGTTGGATATTCCCTACCATTGGTGATGGACTTGAGAATTGTAAAGCATAAGACATATTACCTATCTCCTTTAGTCAAGAGTAATAGATATGTTCCTATATTATTTTATTTTTTAAAGTTTTTGGTTATGTAATAAACAATTACTTTAAACCTTGTGTCTTACCCGGGGCGCAATGTTTCATTTGTTAAAGAGTTGATAATTCATAAACATTGCTCATTCAATAAAAACAATGGACGTTTTGCAAGCAAATTTTGTGATCTCTGTCATTTCTTTTATCTTATTTCATTTTCAAATAGCTATGTGTTCTTACACACATCCACACACTACATTGTAGGTCATCATCCACTCTGGATCTCGTCGATAATGATTTTGCTATTGTCGCATATGACTTTGAAAATCCGATCTACCAAGTCGAGGATGAAGGTGAGGAAGATTGTCATATACCTGGAGAACTTGCAAGACTCTTAAAACAAGAAGAAAAGGATATCCAACCACATGAAGAGTTGGTCGAAGTAGTAAACTTAGGTACCGAGACAAACAAGAAAGAAGTCAAGATCGGCGCCAACTTAGAGATCAGTGTCAAGAACAGGCTAATCCAGATGTTACATGAATATGTTGAAATGTTTGCCTGGTCATACAAAGACATGCCAGGGCTCGATACTGATATTGTGGTTCACCTTCTGCTGATGAAAGAGGGTTGTGCTCTAATTAAACAGAAGGTTCGTCACATGCATCCTGAAATGTCAGAAAAGATCAAAGTCGAGGTTATGAAGCAATCTAATGCATGTTTATTAGTAGTGACGTCATATCCTTAATGGGGTTCTAATGTTGTTCTGATACCAAAGAAAGACTGAAGGGTACGGATGTGTGTAGGTTACATGGATCTGAACAGGGTGAGCCCTAAAGATTCCTTCCCACTTCCACATATTGATCTCTTGGTCGACAACACCGCTCTGTAAAAGGTATTCTCCTTCATGGATGGTTACTCAGGTTATAATCAGATTAAGATGGCGTGTAATATGTGGAGAAAACTACCATCGTCACACAGTGGAGCACTTTCTACTACAAAGTTATGCCTTTTGGGTTGAAGAACGTCGGCACAACTTATCAATGTGCCATGATAGCTTTATTCCATGACATGATTCATCATGAGATAGAGGTTTACATCGACGACATGATAGCCATATCACAAACTGAAGAAGAACATTTTGATCACTTTCATAAGCTGTTTGAAAGGCTAAGGAAGTATAAGCTAAGGCTAAACCCGAACAAATTCACTTTTGGGATGAGATCTAGTAAACTCTTGGGTTTCGTCATCAACGGTAAAGGTATTAAGGTTGATCACGCAAAAGTTAAGGCTATTCAAGAAATGCCGACTCCCTGTACCAAAAAGGAAGTCATAGGTTTCTTAGGACAGTTGAATTACATTGCCAGTTTCATTTCTCATTTTACTGCTACTTGTGAGCCAATCTTCAAGCTGTTGAAGAAAGATCAAGTAGCAAAGTGGAACGACGACTGTCAAATAGCCTTTGATAATATTAAAGAATAACTACAAGAACATATCATTTTTATGCCACCAGTTGAAGGAAGACCTCTAATTATATACCTAACAGTGTTAGATAACTCAATGGGGTGTGTATTGGGGCAGCATGACATGTCTGGTCGAAAAGAGCATGCAATATACTACCTTAGAAAAATATTTACCGACTATTAAAGAAGATATTCACTACTCGAGAAAACTTGTTGCGCTTTGGCATGGATTTCTCGTCTACTAAGACAGTATATGTTGACCCATACTACCCTGTTAATCTCTAAAATGGATCCCATCAAGTACATATTCGAAAAGTCAGCTCTCTCCGAAAGAATAGCCCGATGGCAAATGGTCTTAACAGAATACGACATCCAGTATAACACTCAAAAAGCAATCAAAGGAAGTGTAATGGCAAACAATTTGGCATATCAAGTTGTAGATGACTATCAGTCTATGAATTTTGAATTCCTGGACGAGAATATTATGCAAATAACAGATTATGAAGAACCTGGACCGTATGAAGGACTTGAGTCAGGATCCTAATGGACTATGGTTTTCGATGGAGCTTCTAACACACTTAGTAACATAATCGGTGCTATAATCATCTCTCCTCAAGGTTGTTACACGCCTTTCACTGCTAGACTTTTCTTTGACTGCACCAATTATATGGCTGAATATGAAGCGTGTATCATGGGTCTTAAAGCTGCTATTGACCTGAAAACCAAGTTATTAAGTGTATATGGAGACTTAGCCCTGGTGATTAGTCTGGTCAAGGGAGAATGGGATATGAAGCATCTAAATGTTATCCCTTACTGAGAACATGTCTTAACCTTGATTCCATATGTCGAGGAGATTACTTTTGAGCATATACCAAGAGAAAAGAATCAGTTGGAGGATGCACTGGCTACCATGTCATCCATGTTCAAGGTCAGATGGGACAACGAGGCTCCCAGAACTAATATTGAAAGATTCTATGAACCGACACATTGCTATGAAATTGACACTGATAGAGTGGAGGAAAAACCTTGGTTTCGTGAACTGAAAAGGTACCTTGAAGCAAAAGAAGACCCTGAAGGGGAATTCATCAATGACAATAAATTCATACGGAGGTTCTCGGCTAAGTTCTTCTTGGGTAATGGAATTCTATACAAACGCATTCATGATTCAACTCTGCTTCGTTGTATGGACAAGATGGAAGCAGAAGAAATTATGCAAGATATGCACGAAGGTGCCTTTGGTACTCACTCCAGTGGCCATACTATGGCTAAACAGATTTTGAGAGCTAGTTACTATTGGTTGACTATGGAAACTGGCTGTCACCAGCACTCGAGGACTTGTCTTAACTGTCAGATCTATGCTGATAAAGTCCATGTGCCTCCAGTACCCCTAAACGTCATGACTGCTCCGTGGCCATTCACAATGTGGGGCATTGATATGATTGGAGAAATTAAGCCTACCGCTTCTAACTGACATCGCTCCATCCTCATTGCCATTGATAACTTTACAAAGTGGGTTGAAGCAACCTCGTTCGCCTCTGTCACTAAGAATGTGGTCGCCCAGTTCATAAAGCATAACCTGATCTGTCAGTATGGAATCCCCGAGAGGATTATCACATACAATGATACTAATCTCAACAACACCATGATCACTGAACTTTGGACGCAGTTCAAGATCAAGCATCACAACTCTTCTCCGTATCGACCAAAGATGAATGGTGCAGTGGAAGTCACCAATAAGAACATAAAAAATATTATACAAAAGATGGTTGTAACCTACAAAGATTGGCACGAGATGCTACTGTTTTCTCTCCACGGCTATCGCAGTTCAGCCTGATTATCAACTAGGGCAACCCCATTCTCTATGGTTTATGGTTTGGAAGTTGTCCTACCTGTCAAAGTTCAGATTCCTTCTCTGAGATTTAGGAAAGATTCACACTTAGACAAAGGAGAATGGATTCAGACTAGGTTATACCAGTTGAATCTGATCGACGAGAAGAGGATTGTGGCTATCTGTCACGGTCAGATGCATCTAAAGCGTATGATCAAGGCATTCAATAAGAAAATCAAGCATCGGGTATACCAGGCTGGTGACTTGGTAATAAAGTGCATCATTCTATCGCACCTATGAAGGGCCATTTGTGATTAAGAAAATATTTTATGGCGGTGTTGTGATACTGACCACGATGGACGGTGAAGATTTCCCACACCCTGTGAATGCGGACATAGTCAAAAGATATTACGCATGAAAACAACCCGCTAGGTTGACTGGACTAGGCAAAAATAAGGGCACCCCGACTAACCAAAAGGGTTCAAGAAAAAGTTAGGGATATATATAAAAGATTATACACTCGGCAAGTCGAAAACCTTAAAAGGTGACTTGGGTAAAAAGGGTATCCTGGTGGACTGAAAACTCAAAAGGGCGGTCCAGGAAAAAGTTAGGGATTAAAGCGTACGACTATGTCACGATGGATCACTCACAATAAGCTTTATTATCAAATTCAAGTTCAAAACAGTACAGATCAATTCAATCACTTTTTTCTGAAAACAAGGGATGATATGTGTGATGCAGTGGGAGAACTGACTTGATTGTTTTGTGTTTGATCGCAAATATTGCGGTTAACAAGATTCGCCACCGACTTTTCTTTTATCCAAAAGGAAAGGTGAAAAAGCACAGGAAAGACCTTTGAGATTGTTTCTTGAGTTCGGGGGGTAGATTATGAAAAGGGAAGGTATTAGCACCATTTTCATCCATGGTTTTCCATGGGCTCTTAGTTACTTGCTAGACCACTTTCTTTTGTTTGAAATTTTGCTTTGTGTGGTTTTTGAAAACTATTTTGTAAAGAGGCCATTATTTAGGAAATCTTTGTAATGATTCTCGTTCGTAAGAATGTATACAAAGATGTTGATCTTTTGAAAATGTTTTCAAGTTTGTAAGATGTTTAAAAGTGTGCAGGTGTTTGTTTTGAAAATAGCAAGGATATTTGTTTTGAAATGGAGAAAGTAACTAAAAGTAATCTACGTACTCAAATGTATTTCTTGTTCATTTTCTTTTCCTTTGATATTGTTGTCTTACCATTCATTTGGTAAGCAAACCTATCTTTGGATGTAAACGGGACGGGCGTGGGTCATTGTATAATCATGATTAGCAATGTTACAAAGTATCTTAGCATTTTTTTGAGGGACTAAGATCATTTGAAAGGCAACTTAGATAGCGTAATCGAGGGACTATGATCTTACATTTTCTTGTTTTTTCTAAGATACCTCACATGCGTAATATGGTCATTTTGTAAGGCAACCAAGTGGAGAACCCTAGGGATGCTTGTGTGCAAGTGTATTGTTTCATGCTTGTTTATTTGTGTTGAATTAGGGTTTTCTAAGTTAGTTTTAGTCTTTTCATACAGAACCCTAATTACTAGCAATTGTATATAAACCGATAAATGGCGAAATTTAAAGTTACTATGCTATTACAACATTTGTGGGAGGGGGTGTACAAATTACAAATGGGGATTGCTAGAATTAAAAACCTAATTATATATTACAACCATATTGAATTCGAATAAATAATGTACAAAAATGTGAATGAATATAATGCACAAGTAATGATATAATATATAAAAAAATTGAAGTAAACAAAATACAAGAATGTAAAGATATAATGTATAAGGTATTGAATGAAAAAAGAAATGAATTATTTTATTTTTCGTTTAAGAGCAGGTTTCTATCTTAACCTAATAAGCTAAAAAGAGAATGATTTAAAAAAGAAAGGAAATAAGTTAGCTTAATTAAAAAAATATTTTTTAATATTTTAATGAAAAGGCTTTAATATTAATTAAGATAGTATAAAAAAAATTAAAAGAAAACCTAGGTTCTACATTTAATTAATAAATTAAATCCTAATCTAATTAAATTTGTATAAAAAATATATTTTTGGCCCTTTTTATTGAAAGCAAAAAAAATAAATATATTAAAGTATAAGTATTAAAATAAGATATTTTTGGGATTTTGGTTAATAGAAATAATAATAATAAAAATAATATAAAATAAAAATAAAATAAATAAAGAAATAAGTCAGGGGGTGTAATTTGGATTTGGTGTGTTTTTTTAAAAAGAAAACAGTTTTGGTTAGGGTCTGGCCCAAATGGCAGTTTTTTGTATATGGAGCAAAAGAATAAAAAATAGGTCTTGGGCCTGGTGTTATTGGCTTGAAGGGAATGAAGGCCCGGTTGTTTTAACAAAACAACCAGGTTATGAGACAATGTCTCATTTGGGCCAAAATGTTTCTCTCTCTTCCTTTTGATTTTCTCTCGTCCTCTCAAATTCTCTCTTCGCCGGAGAAGAAACAGAAGCCGTTCCAGAAATCTTCTCACGGCGGTGATGGCGGCGGCTGGGTTCAAAACTCTATTTTTTTACATTATCTGCTTCGTCTCCTCCTTCTGATCACTAATCCGGTAATTGATTTTGCAGAAAATGCATGATTTGGACTAGATTTACAAGGGGATGATCGGAACCCTAGGGGTTTAGATTTGTTTTCTTCTACATGATTTTAGTGAGAATTTTCCTTATCTCTATCTTTCCTTGTTATTTCTGAAGGGTTTGGGTTTTCTGGAAAATGATGATGATAAACTGTTTTAGAGTTTTGCATGTTTAAGCGTTTTGTTTCTATCTGTTGCGATTATGGCTTTGTATATTTTGTATAAAAAGAACTTGAAATGACTTTGATGGTTTTGACAATTTTGTGTGGTTTGTATGAACTGTATAATGATTTTGAGGGTTTTGACAGTTTGGTGTTGTTTGTATGAACTGTATAATGATTTTGAGGGTTTTGTTTGTTTTATGGCTCGGTTTCTTTTTGTATTGAACAAAGTTTGGTTTTTTGTTGATTACGTATTGACTCAGTTTGTTGGAAAAAGAATTAAAAGAGGGTTAGGGCATGGTTTGTGTATGTTCTTTTTCAGGAAAAATTGGAAAGGGTTAGGGCACTGTGTTTTTTCTTTGATATCAAAAGAAATTGTTTATTCTGTATATTTGGGAAAAAAATGATGTTTTGGCCTTTTGAAATAATGAGGTTTACTAATTGTTTGGGGTTTGGAATCTATGTATGTTTTTTTTCTGTAAAACTAAAAAGAAGATGATGTTATTGTTGATCCCATTTTTAAAAGATGAATGATGGTGGCTTTGTGTTTCCGTTTTCTTATGGATATTTAGATGGACTGTGGGATGGGTTCTACAATCTGTGAAATGACCTTAAACTAATATTTTGTAAAAGAAAGTTAAGAAAAAAGTTTCATAAATTTGTATATTTCTATGAAAAGAATTTGGAAATAGTTTGAGAAATTACCTCTTTACTTGGTTGCTGTATTTGGATATCCTGTGGATTGGCTGGATCTTTGTTCTTTTTGTATCTTTCTCTTGCTGGCCCGAAAAAACTCCTCTTTCTTGCTCAGTATTGCTGCCTTTTATATTGGTTGGTTTGTCCATTTTCTGTGATAAAATAATGCTGGCTGTGCTGGTTGACTTTGCTTATTTGCAGTTGGTACATTGCCCGCTGTACTGACTTTGCTTTTTCTGTACTTGTTGTATATTTTCTGACCTTGGCTTCTCTTGTGATCCAAGACTTAAATGCTTGATATTTTGTACAGCTATGCCCCCTCTTTTGAGTTTGCTTCTTTACTGATATGTCAAATGCTGACTTTGTGATTTTCTGTATTGCTTCTTTTCAAACTTGTATTTGCTGATGGCTTTTATATTTTGTCACTTGTGGACTTTTGCTATGAACCAAACAAATTTGCTTTGAGATTTGTGGTAAAGTACCTTAGGACTATGACATGACTTTACAAATTTTGAGGCTCTTTGATTGTTGATTGTATTGGTTTTCTTATTGAGACTATTTTCTGATTTGAAACAACATGAGACTTTTGCTTGTTGATTTGATATTTTCTGATTTGAAGCAACATGAGGCTTTTGCTTGTTGATTTGGTATTTTTTGATTTCCTCTTTATCTTTTGTGAACAAAGATTTGAGATTTGCAAGAGACTAACCCTAGCCAATGATGTATGATCCTGATTTTCTGTTGCTGGTTGTACTGGTTTTTTCTGAATTAAACTTGCACTTGTTGCTTGATGAATTCTGGTTTGCACCTTTTAGTTTATTGTGAACCAATTATTTTGAGATTTTCAATATAATTTTAGCCTATGATGAAAGTGAAATTGTATGAGGCTTTTTGAGTTGTTTTAAATCATGTTGGGATGAAATCTGTTGGGCTTGTACTTGTGTTGGACTTGAAACTCTGTTTGCACTATTGTGAACCAATTCTTTTGAGATTTTGAATATAATTTTATCCTATGATGAAACTCAAATTGTATGAGGCTTTTTGAATACAAAACCTTCTTTTTCTGAACTCTGGTATTTTGTTGCCTTTAGATTTTACACAGGTTTGGTTCTGGCAGCTTGCAGTGTGCCTTATTGTTTGTTATAGTTTGCTTGCATTGAAATATTGATATATTGCTGTCTGTTATGCAGGTTTCCCTGCCGTTTGTTTCAGTTTGCTTGCCTTGATATCTTGTTTCCTATTATGCAGCTTGCCCTGCTGTTTGTTGTTGTTGGTTTGTGCTGCAACATTGATATCTTGCTGCCTGTTATGCAGCTTGCCCTGCTGTTTGTTGTTGTTTGCTTGCATTGTTTGTGAACCAAGCTTACACCTTGTGATTTGCAAACCATAAACTCTCAGGCCAATGATTAAACAAGAATTGTATGAGGCCTTAGAACACAAAACCCTTCTTTTCTGATTCAAAGACCACCCTAATGATGAATTAGAATACTTTGTATATTTTTTGTTCATTTCTGGATGTTTAAGTTACTAAAAAACTTCTCCCTCTTTTTTTTCATGAACATGAGGCATGGATGGCCAGTGAAGGTTGGAGTAGCTGCTTTGAAGATGAAGACTTTGAAGAAATAAAATTTCTCTTTTTTTTTAATCAAATCTTTGTAATTTATTGCATTTGTAGACAAAACAATTTTGTAAATTCAAACTTGTAATGTAATGAATGCAATGCCTCTGAATAAATTTTATATGGAATGGAAATATTGTACCAATCTTAACTTTGAAATTCTTACTGGAATGTTCAGAGCAAAAAAACTTGTTTTGGGTAACTTATGTTTCAAGCAACCACCAAATATGATCAAGCAAAAATAGACACTTTGTACTCCAATAAAACTTCTAAAACAAAATAAATGTTTAAGTATTTTAATTCCACTTGATTAACTTAAATCTAAAGACTTATGGTCGAAAGTCTTAATCTTCAACCTTTGTCCAATGGCTAACTGGTAATCAAAATGAGTGCGCATGTCATTCATGATTCAAACGGGATTTCATCATCTACCAAACATGTTTTAAGAACAATCGTCAGTCTTGTAGAATTAACAAACTTCAGCGAATTATGTTTAAGAATATTTGAAATTTTGAAGACTCAATTATCCCTGAGAAATCCCAAACCCTAATTATTGATTTGCTGTCTAGGAAGAGAATCTTTCTGATCGACCCTCGAGCTAATTGAGTGTACAAGAAACCCTAGGATAGCATCTTGTATGAAAATTTAGAGGGCAAAGTTTAGGGTACAACAATATGCTTGAAGACATAGGGGCAATAGCAGAGTTGGAACCTGACGAGATTATTTCCACATAGCTGTTATCTTGTTTTCACATTGAACTCTTTAGATTTCAAGACAATTTCCTCTTACCAGGATTTATATCTCTTTATACAAAATCGTCTATTTATGGGAAAACTATCAATAAAAATACATATTTCAAAGCTCAAACTTTTTATTTTTACTTTTTTTGTTTTGTTTGCAAAACGTCCAATGACTAAATTGAATGAGCATATGCATATGAGTACAATTAACTGTAATAAAATATATGCATAAAAATAGGAATAAGCATTTACTCAAGACTCTAGGAGTTGGGATAACGTTCAAGTTGTCCATAAATCCCCACACAACCACTTCCATGGGATTATCCCCACATAATAGTCTTATCATACTCACCGAAAAATTCCCCCAGCGGATAAAAGAATATGATATTTTTTGGTAATATCACCCACCTACAGAGTCCCAATCATTACAATTTACAGAATTTCTCTTCCCCAACTGAGTTTATTCCTCCAGAACTATGAAAGGATATCCATCTCTTTTATCCATAGTCAGGATATTTAAAAATTATAATTCCCAATAGAGTAATGAACAACAAATGTTCTTGGATTCTTCTCCCCAAGTAGAAATCGACATCCCCCAGCAGAGTTTCCTCAAACAGAAAGCTGGAATCCCCGTCAAGGTTGAAGATACACATATTTTTCATCCCCAACGACAGTCAGGAATTTATTTTCCCCAGACAAAGATACTCTCAAGATTACAAATGCGCTTCGACAATATTTCACATTCATACATCATTTACGAACAACATAGCATATGCATACAAAACACATATAGCACAACCTCATTTATTTTGAGAACATCATTATGCAATGCATTTCATACATCATGACATTGCATACAACTAACTCTTTACCTTTTCAGGAAAGATCAGTCAACGGGCAAACATCATCAACTATTTATATGACCAGACAGTCTTCTCAAAATCTACATCTGACAAATGGCTACATAAGCAATTTCCTTAGAGGACATTCTCAAAGACAAACATATTCTGGCTCAGATGAAACTGAGCATAGGTTTATTCTGATACTTCATCCAGATAAAGACGAGCATAGATATCTTCTGGCTCAGATTAAATTGACCATAGATTTATTATGATACTTCTTCCAGTTGAAGATGGTCGTAGAAATTTTTTGGCTCAGATTAAATCGAATGTAGATTTATTCTGATACTTCTTCTAGTTAAACTCAAACACGAACATCTTCTGGCTCAGTTTAAATCAAATACAGATCTAACTTGATACTTCTTCCAGATAAAGACGAGTGTGGATATCTTCTGGATCAGATTAGACCGAGTGTAGATTTATTCTGATACTTCTTCCAGTTGAAGATAGTCGTAGACATTTTATGGCTCAAATTAAATCGAGTGTAGATTTATTCTGATATTTCTTTCAGTTAAAGTTGAACATGAAAGTATTCTTGCTCAGTTTAAATCGAATATAGATTTATCCTGATACCTCTTCCATATAAAGACGAGCATGGATATCTTTTAGCTCAGATTAGATTGAGTGTAGATCTATTCTGATACTTCTTCCAGTTGAAGATGGTTGTAGACACTTTCTGGCTCAGATTAAATCAAGTATAGATTTATTCTGATACTTCTTCCAGTTAAAGTTGAGCATAAACATCTTCTGGATCAGATTAAATCGAGCATATATTTGTTCTGATACTTCTTACAGTTAAATACAGTCATATACCTCTTCTGGTTCAGATTAAATTGAGTATAGATTTATTCTGATACTTCTTCCAGTAGAATTCAACTGTTACTTTGGATAGCATTTATAATCCCATATTTGATGACTCTTCTCCATCTCTCCAAATGGCATTTATAATCCCATTCCCAGTATAATAAACCAATAGCGTCATTTCATGCACCGACGAGTGCAAATTTTTGGGCACATAGATGTTCAATCATCTTCCACCTTTAAGTCACGAATGGAGGACATGCCTATCTAACTCTTCAGGTTTAAGAAGATTGAACAGGGACAGGTGTTGTACCCCAAAATTTTCCCTCCCATTTTCTTCAAGGCATTCTTCTAAGGTTCTCAAATGCTCAAGGATGCTCAAGATTTGATCAGACAAATTCTCCTCCTAAGCAATGGGTCCACAACTATGGTTTTGTGTTTCTCAAGGAAGATTGGGTTTCAAATATCTCAAGTGGTTTCCATGGTTCTCCATTGGTCTTCAACAATATTCATGCCAAGTTTTAAGTCTTGCATCACAAGTATTACTCAGTCAATAACTCAGATGATTGAGAATCAACTGTATAGGGTAAAAAGTTAACTATGGTCAACATACAGTCAAACTTCAATATTTTTGGTAAACATCAACATTTTGAAGTGATACTCATCATTTGATCAAGGGTTGATCATGATTCCTTAGGAGAAGTCAACTAAACTTTGAACAGGCATAACTTTCTAGTGATTCATCAAATTTTCCCCAACCAAATCCCATTTTGAAGGAAATTCAGTTCTCTACAACTTTGTATATGTGTGCTCAAGTCCAAAAAGTGCTTCATTTGAAAGATATGAGCTAATACATTACAGGTCATTTTAAAAAGTCAACAAGAAGGCACTTTTTGTCAAGGCAACTTACATTAAGATAAAATCTCCAAATGCAAAAATTATCAACAGATAAATTGTAGAGGTCATCTTGAGCTTTTCAAAAAGTATAAGATCACCTTAAAAAGATACAAATTGAACAAGTTATGAGTTTCACAAGTTGTAAAATTTTAAGGAAATGCATGAAATGCAAAATGAGCAAACTTGAAATTTTGAACTAGTGGGCCTAACTTTTGATATTCAAACATGCTCATAAGGTGTTATAAGACCTCTAAATGCCTTCACATATTTTTTATGATATTTATTTATTTTATTTGAATTTGTATTCATTTAAATACAATTAAAATCAAAATAAACATGAGATACTAGTAGAAGGGCTTGGGCCACTTCGTTCCAATCATCTACAGGCCCAACAATTCATGCTAGCCTATCATAAAACATGTCAACTCGTGCAAGGGTTAAAGAAGGCAAGAAAATCTCAAATTTGGCAAGTTTTAAAAGTGTTTGATCTTGTTTAATTGGAGTCATCATGGCTTGATCTCATGCCATATTTGATGAGTTATTCTTTTCCTCTATATTTATGCACGACAAAAATAATCAAAAGACATGCATGGGTTAACTAGAGAAGCACTTGAAAATTCCACAAAAATTCACAAGAATTGTAAAATCTGTAACCTAAGTTCCAACCTCTCTCACTTGAAACTAAATCCAATAATCCATTCTTGAAGTCCCCAAGAGTTCTCCGGACTCCAAGATCAGTCTAAAGCATTGCCAAAACGAGTCACTCGATCTCACCGGTTTGGTAAAATAATCGCATTATTTCTTCTAATTTACGCCTTATTAACTAATTCCATGTGTTCATATGTGTTTGTATGCATCATTAGAACAAATCTAACGCATAACATGTGAGCTGTAGTGCAGGAACAGGTTTATTCCATTTCTAGGGTAACACGAACTGAGATATTTGAATCCATGCATATAGATGTTTTTAGATCAGAATAACCCCACCAATAGATTCGCAGTGACCGATTTAGTAGGATAGGATACTTTTGGCTTTTGAAAATTGATGTTTTTTTTTCAGGTTTGGCGTTTTGGGACAGCCGGAGAAGATGACCGGAGGTTGACTCCGGCGTCCCTGAGTTTTGTTGACTCTGGCAGGGCTAGCGTGGCCTAATGAAACCTTTTGAATGGTTGTTTCAAATAACAGGGGCCCACCTGTTTTGCTTGCATGTTTAAAATAAAGAAATTTAATTACTTTATTATATAATTAATTGTGTGCGTTTGTATTACCAGATGTACAGGCCACCCAAGTGGCAGCGCGCGTGTTCTTAAGGCTTACCTATGCTTGGTCCTTGGTTCGATCTAGGCGTGGGACAATTTTATTTTTCCATGTTTTCTGTTTACAGATCCCATACAAACAATCCAATGCGTGCACCATGCATCTCCAACCCTTGAATATCAAATCTCTTCAAAGTCAGATCCAACGCATCAAATGCACGCCCCATTGTGCACCTTCAGGTAGCCTGCCTCGTCAGCTCCAGCACAGCAACCCGGGCCTACTTAGAATGGGCCTAGGGAATTTTCATTCTCACCCCCATTTTACTTGTTTGCAGGCCCATTTTTATTTCTTTTCGTTTTAAAAACTATTTTCCTTTTTAAAATCAATTTTATTAAATAAAAAAATCATAAAATCATAAAAAAATTAGACTTAGCAATAATATAATTTTTTAACTATCAAAGGGATGTAATAGTTTAAATTAGGGTTTTTTTACCTTTTCCTCATTTTATGGTTTGTAATTCTCCATCCCCATGGCATTGTAATAGCGTATATTATTTCCTGTATTTTTACTTTTTGCACTTGTATATATTTAACTGCTAGATTAATTAGGTATGAATGGCAAGACATAAAAAGCAAATGTTAGAAAATATAATCTCAGGACATATACTTAAAATCAAAACACTTCGCACACGCGCACCTCTAGGGTGACGCTCACTTGTTGCCTCGGATTTAAACAGTCATGTCCCTCGAACATTGGACGCTTTAGCAAAGATAATTTCGTTAAAAGATTGTAGTGCCTCGATGCCCCTTCGATGCTGCCTCGATAAACGATCTTAGTACCTTATGATAATTTCTAAAGTGTCCTACGAGTTTCCTTCGTGACTATACGATGACCCACGCCTGTCCCTCAAACATCCAATGATAGAGCTACCTACTAACTAATGGTAGGATAGCACTATCTAAAGGAAATGGGGAAAATAATAAAGAATTTTAGAGTAGGTAGATAGTTCCTAGTCGTTTGCTCACAAATAAAATAATTTCCCACATCTACATTCTCTTTTATAAAATATTTTCAAAGACAAACACTTTGTATGCATTCTCAGAAAATTCTTGAAGGTCTTTCCTGTTCATTTCACCCTTTCCTTTATTGGAAAAAAGAAAAGTCAGTGGTGACTCTTGCTATTTGCAACATTTGTGATAAAATGCAAAACCAAAAAGTCAGTTCTCCCACCGTATTACAACGACGACCAACCCTCTAAGCCTCTACAGTAAAACCCAAGCCAAATTTGTCAGATATGTAAGGAATGTCAGGTAGCTGACCCTAAGTAGTGCAACTACCTTCTTCTACAACAACTCCAGCGCCCTTCAAAGAAGCCATTTTGGGCAGGACCTTAGTAACTTTAGGAATAGCCAAAACGTCTTCAGTAGTGGTAGTTGTCTGAGGCATAACTTTCAAAGTCTGGCAGGGAGTTTCGATGAATTCGCCATCCATTTCAAAATACTTCAATAAGTTCAAGTGACTCACCATATACTCTTCTTCACCACAAACGATAACAACTTTTCCCTTTATGGGATATTTCAGCTTTTGGTGTAGGGTTAAAGTAACAGCTCCCACCCCATGAATCCAGGGGCATCGAAGTAAACAAGAATAGGCCAGACGAATGTCCATCACAAGAAGGTAGAATTGAATACCTGCGACCCTACTCTGATTGGAAGATCCACCTCTCCGTGTATAATCCTTTTTGAACCATCATTGGCCCTGACCATAATGTCATTGGGTATCAGCGTAACCCATTCACAATCAAGTTTGTCTAGAGCACCCTTTGGTCAGACATTCAACGAGGAACCTGTGTCAACCAAAACATGAGCTAAAGTAGTGCCCCTGCAATTAATAGAGATATACATGGCTTTGTTGTGGTTTCCCCCTTCCAACCCTAACACTACTTCTCCAAAATACAACCCCAACGCCAAATGCGCTTACCACTCAAACAGTCCTGGACATGATACCAATGATTGTTGGTCTTTAAAAATAAAATCCAAGACCTGATTGATAATAAGACAATTAAATTCGACACTCCACCAACTTCCAACATAATCACGGCACCCATGCCAAATCATGGTAAGGGTGTCAATGCAATTGAATATACCTCTCTTATTTCCTCCATGAATGACTTGACCACTCCTTTGAAGACTATTAAAGAGACTTTGTTGCAAGTTAGGGTATTCCCTTGTTGCATTGAAGACTGTTGCTACTGTGCTGTATAAATTAATGGTTGTGAATGGCTGAAGAAAGGTGTTTAACACCTGATGGATAGCCACGAGATTCTATTTGAAAGAACTCCACCTGTGAAAAGTTTGACCCAAAGTGTATCTCAATAATTTGAAGACGTGTCCATCATTACTATCTCAAACAAACATATTAGGATCACCTCCAAAGGTCTTATTAGGATTCCCGTTAAACCAAGAATAGCTCCACTAATTATCACCACATTGGGGCCAGTCCCCTACTCTTCTGATAAGGTGGTGCCTTAGAATTATGGGGCGGAAATGTATTACAATGGTATTAAACAAGATTAATGGATTGATGAAAAGGAAACTACTGATAACTCTCTCAATAATAACTCTCTCAATTTTTGTAATATGAATATGTTCTTTGACTTTTTGGAAACCTCAAGATGTCTCCTACAACCTTAATGTTGGTCATTTTTTCAGTTGAAGTATAAATCTTGACGTAAATTGCTTTGACAAAAAATGTCTTTTTGTTGACTTTTAAAATGACATGTAATGTTTTGGCCCATATCTGTTAAATGGAGAATTTTTAGCCTTGAGCTTAAGGAGACAAATTTGTAGAGAATTGAATTTCCTTTATAGTAGGCTTTTTTTGAGGAATTTCTGATGAAGTATGTGAAAGTTATGCTCGGTCAAAGTTTAGTTTACTTCTCCTAAAGAAAACGCTAATTTAGTAACTTTTGACTTTTGATCAATCTTGAGTTTTCTTGATGAATTATGATCAACCCTTGATAAAGTGATGAATGTGACCTTAAAATCTTGATGTTGACCAAAAATCTGGAAGTTTGACTGTAGATTGGTTAAAGTTGACTTTTTGTCCAATATAGTTGATTCTCAATCATCTGGCTAATTGACCGAGCAAACATATACTGCAAGGCTTGAATTTTGGCATGAGGATACTTTGAGACATGTGATATACTGTGAAGTATACTTGAGGAATTAGAAATCCAATTTCCTTTGAGAAATACAAAACCCTAGTTGTAGATCAATTGCTTAGGAGGAGAGTTTGTCTGGTCAACCCTTGAGTGGTCTTGAGTGTTTGAGACCTTCATTGAGCATGAGAAGACCTATTGAAATAATTTGTCTTGAAAACGGGGGGGAAATTTTGGGGTACAACAACTGCCCCTGTTCAATCTTTTTAAACCTGGGGAGTTAGATTGACATGTCCATCATTCGTGATCTGAAGGTGGAAGAGGATTGAACACTTAAGTGCTCGGAAATTTGCAATCACATGTGCACGAAGTAACACTGTTGGTTGATTGTACTCCTTGAATAACTTAAAGATGTCATTCAGAAAATAGACAGAGTGTCGTTGGGGATGGGTTTATAGATGACATCCAAAGTGAATGTTGATAGGAGTATCAGAATGAGTCTATGCCCGACTATATTTGAACAAGTATTACAATGAGTCTACGCCTGGTTGTATCTAAAGGTGGATCATAACGAGTATTTGCCTGAATGTATATGAAAAAGTATACTAGAATGAGTCTATGTTCGACTGTATCTAGAAGACGTGTCAGGGAATGATAAAATGAATCTTATGTCTTGATTGTATCTTAATGATGTTATATAATGAGTCTATATTTTGATTGTATCTATAAGAAGATCAGAATGAGTCATCGCCCGACTGTATCTAAGCAATGTATTGGAATGAGTCTACGCCCGACTCTATTGAGAAGTGGATCAGAATGAGTCTTCACCCGACTGTATCTGAACAATGTATTGGAATGAGTCTATACCCGACTGTATCTAAAGGAGTATCATAATGAACCTTTGCCTGGTTTTATCTGGCTGATGCTTTTCAGAATGAATTTGTCCGATTTTATCTGAGGGAAATGCTTTTCAGAATAAGTCTTTGAAGTAAATGCTCGTCAGAATTAGTCTCTAAGGGAGATGCTTTTCAGAATTAATCTCTGAAGGTAATGCTCGTTATATAAATAGTCACCCATCCTGTTTTGGGAATTGATATACAACCTACCTATAAATCGCTGATAATATTCGTCTATTTTCGAACTTAACCTAAAAAGACAAAGTTAGTTATAGGCAATGTCATGATGTATGTAATGCATTGTGTAATGATGAAAATATTATATGCATTTTAATTGCATATGTTATGATTTTTATGAATGATTTATGGATGCAATATGTCGTTGGAGCGTATCGGTAGCTTCTTGTAACTACGTCTTACTGGGGAAAATAAATCCCTGATTATTGTTCGGGGTGAAGAAAGTAATACTTCAATTTATTTACAAAAACTTTATTGGGGATTCCTGCTTGGGATAGAAGCATTGCAGGAAAGTCGATCGTTTGTCCTTCTTTTTATTGAAGGATTTGATTCTTATGTTCCCTGACCGGGGATAAAAGAGATGGATATCCTTTTGATATGCTACCTGACTAGGTTTCAGATACGGGTATCAACTCTTCTGGGGAGGACGATGTTGAATGACATCTGGCTGGAGAAGAGAATTCTACCAGGGAATTTGTAGTATCGGAGAAATAAACTCCATTGGGGAATTAAATCCTGTAGACTGCGTTAAGGGAATAATCTCTGATGGGGATTAGAAATTCATAGGCTGTGCTGAGGAAGTTTCCACTATATGTTGGGGAAATGATCCAACTTCTTTATTTGCTAGGGGATCTATTAGGAAAGCTGATCATGTCAAGCTATCCATCAGGGATATGGAGGTGAACTGTTGGAGGATACCCCAATTTCTGTCCGATGGCATATTAGATTTGCTGGGGAATATATCTCAATTGGGGATGAGCTTGTGAAGATAGCTCTGTAGAGATAGTTCCATGGAGATCGTTCTATGGGAATTTATGGATAAATTGAACATTATCCTAACTCCTAGAGTCTTTAGAAAATGCTTATCTTGTTTTCATGCATATATTTTGTAAACAGTAATCATATTCAAATGCATATGTTCATTCAACGTAATCATTGGACGTGTTTGCAAACAAAACAGAGAAAGTAAAAACACTTTTTGAATTTTGAAAAATAATTGCATTGATTAAGACAATTTTATATAAGGAGACAAAAATCCTAGTAAAAGGAAATCGTCGTAAAAATTGAAAAAGGGGTACAAAGTGATAAACAAAGAAATATAGTTGTGCGGAAATGATCCCATCGAGTTTCAACTCTGTTATTGCCCCTATGTCTTCAAGTATCTCATCACTTGTTGTCAGAAGAAGATGATCGAATTGATCTGTACCGTTTGAACTTGATACTAGTAATAAATATAGTTGTACATAGATGGGTGATCCAACGGGACATATTCGTACGCTTTAATCCTTAACTTTTGCCTAGATTACCTTTTCGGGTTTTTATTCCATTGGGATATCCTTTTTTGCCCAAGCCGCCTTTTCAAGTTTTCGACTTGCTGGGTGTACAAATTATATATATCCCTAGTTTTTGCCTGAACCCTTTTGGTTCGCCGGGATGCCCTTATTTTTTCCTAGGCCAGTCAAGCTAGCGAGTCGCTTTTATGTGTAGTATTTTTTGACTATGTCCGCGTTTATAGGATGCGGAAAATCTTCACCGTCCATGGTGGTAAGTATCATAGCACCTCCAGAAAATATCTTTTTGATCACAAATGGCCCTTCATATATGGGAGTCTATTTGCCCCTGGGATCACCTTGTGGTAGGATGATGCACTTTATTACCAAATGACCATCCTGGTACACCTGGTGTTTGTCTTTCTTGTTAAAGGCCTTGATCACGCGTTTCTGATACATCTAACCATGACAAATAGCCGCAAGCCTTTTTTCATCAATCAAATTTATCTGTTTAAGTCGAGTCTGGGTCCATTCGTCTTCATCTAAACCTGCATCTTTCGTAATCCTTAGGGAAGGAATATGGACTTCAACAGGTAAGACAACCTTCATACCATAGACTAGAGAGAACGGGGTTGCTCTAGTTGATGTACGTATTGAAGTGCGATAACCATGCAGAGAAAATGGTAACATCTCATGAAAATCTTTGTATGTCACCATCATCTTCTGCAAGATCTTCTTGATATTCTTGTTGGGGGCTTCCACTGCGCCATTTATCTTTGGTTAGTACGGAGACGAATTATGATGCTTAATCTTGAATTGCATGTAGAATTTCGTGATCATAGTATTGTTAAGATTCGTACCATTGTCCGTGATGATCCTTTCAGGGATGCCATATCGATATATAAGGTTATACTTAACGAATCGAGCCACAACATTGTTGGTAAAGGAAGCAAACGAGGCTTCCTCTACCCACTTAGTGAAGTAATCAATAGCAACAAGGATGAAATGATGCCCATTTGAAGAATTAGGCTTAATCTCCCCAATCATGTCAATGCCCCACATTGCAAACAGCCAAGGTACAGTTAATACATTCAAAGAAACTGGAGGCACATGTACTTTGTTAGCATAAATCTGGAATTTGTGGCAAGTTTTGGAACGATGATGGCAATCAGTTTCCATGGTAGACCAATAATAACCTGCTCTCAGAATCTTCTTAGCCATTGTATGTCCACTGGAGTGAGTACCAAAGACAACTTCGTGCATGTCTTCCATAACTTTCTCAGCTTCCTTCTTGTCTACACAACGAAGTAAAGTCGAATCGTGTTTGCATTTGTACAAGATTCTGTTACTCAGAAAGAAATTTGCAGAGAATCTCCTTAGAAATTTCTTATCATTGACAGATGCCCCTTCAGGATATTCTTGAGTTTCGAAGTATCTTTTTACTTCGTGGTACCAAGGCTTTTCCTCTACTCCATCATTATCAACTTTGTAGCAATGTGTCGGTAAATATAACCTCTCAATAGTAATTCAATGAGCTTCATTATCCCATATGACTTTGAACATAGATGACATGGTAGCTAGTGCGTCTTCCAATTGATTCTCTTCACGTGGAATATGTTCAAAAGTGATTTCTTCGAAGTATGGAATTAATGTCAACTCATGCTCTTGATAAGGAATGAGATTTGGATGCTTCGTGTCCCATTCTCCCTTAATCTGATTGATCACTAGGGCAGAGTCCCCATATACATTCAAGAATTTAATTCTCATATTGATGGCAGTTTTAATACCCATGATGCATGTCTCATACTCGGCCATATTGTCGGTGCAGTCAAAACACAATCTGGCAGTGAAGGGCATATGGAAACCCTTGGAAGAGACAATCACAACACCAATTCCATTACCAAACACGCTGGAAGCTCCATCGTAAACCATAGTCCATCGGGATCCTGGCTCAGATCCTTCATATGGTTCAGGTTCTTCATAATCAGCAACTAACATGATATTCTCATATGGGAATTCAAACTTTATAGACTGATAGTCATTTACAACTTGATGATCCAAATGATCTGCCAGTACACTTCCTTTGATTTCCTTTTGAGTAGTGTACTGAATGTCGTATTCTGTTAAGACCATTTGCCATCTTGCTATTCTTTCGAAGAGAGTGGGTTTCTCGAATATGTATTTTATTGGATCAATCTTTTAGATCAAAAAAGTAGTATGAGTCAACATATATTGTCTTAGTCAGCGAGCAGCCCATGCCAAAGTGCAGCAAGTTTTCTCGAGCAGTGAGTATCTTTTTTCACAATTTGTAAACTTTTTGCTAAGGTAGTATATCGCATGCTCTTTTCGACCAGACTCATCATGTTTCCCCAATACACACATCATTCAGTTTTCTAATACTATCAAGTACATGATCATAGGTCTTCCTTCAACCGGTGGCATCAGATTGGAGGTTCTTGGAGGTACTACTTGATTTTGTCAAAGGCTATCTAACAATCGTCATTCCACTTCACTACTTGATATTTCTTCAGTTACTTGAAGATTGGCTCTCAAGTAGCAGTCAAATGGGAAATAAATCTGGTAATGTATTTCAATCATCCCAAGAAACCTCTGACTTCCTTCTCAGTATGGGGAGCTGGTATTTCTTGAATGTCTTTAACCTTGGAAGGATCAACTTCAATATCCTAACCACTGACAAAGAAACCTAGGAGTTTATCAGATCTCACTCCAAAGGTGCACTTGTTTGGATTCAACCTAAACTTTTACTTCTTAAATCTCTCAAATAGCTTCTGTAGGTGGTCGAGATGTTCTTCTTCAGTCTGAGATCTGGCTATCATGTCATCAACGTAAACCTCTATCTCATGATGGATCATATCATGGAACAAAGCTACCATAGCCCACTGATATGTTGCATCAGAGTTCTTCAAACTGAAAGGCATAACTTTGTAACAAAAAGTGCCCCACTGTGTGACAAAATTAGTCTTCTCCATGTCTTCAGGTGCCATCTTGATTTGATTATAACCAGAGAAACCATCCATGAAGGAAAATAATTTGTGTTGAGTGGTGTTTTCAACCAAAACATCAATATGCGGAAGCGGAAATTCATCTTTGGGGCTTGCCCTATTCATATCCATGTAGACTATAAACGTACGCACCTTACCATCCTTCTTAGGTATCGGTACCACATTTTCAACCCACCTAAGATAGGACGTAACAGCTAAGAAACCTGCGTTGAACTACTTCATGACCTCAGCTTTGATCTTTCCAGACATCTCAAGATGCATATGACGAGCCTTCTGCTTTATAGGAGGATAACCTTCCTTCATCGGTAGATGGTGAACCACAATGTCAGTATCAAGCCCTGGCATGTCTTCATAAGACCAAGCAAAGATCTCAACATAGTGATGTAACATCTGGATTAACTTCTTTTTGACACTATCTTCTAGGTTGGAACCTATCTTGATTGCTTTCTTGTCCTTTTCAGTACCCAAGTTCATAACCTCTACTGGCTTTTCATGCGGTTGTATGGATCTTTCCTCGTGCTCTAACAATCTATAAATCTCTCGATGTACTTCACAATCTTCCTCACGTTCGTCCTCGGCTTGGTAGATCGGATTTTCGAAGTCATAATTGGTAATAGCAAAGTTGTTATCAATGGGACCCAGGATGGATGTGGATTTGCAATTTGTTATGTGGGTGTGTGTAAGAACACTTAGCTACTTTGAAAGCAATCAAGTAAACAAAGACAAAGAGCACAAAATTTGAATACAAAAGTCTAATGATTTATCTAACAAATGGACCATTGTGCCCCGGGTAAGGCAAAAGGCTTAAAGTTATTGTTCAAATTACATAACTAAAAACTTGAAAGAAAGAAAAAGGAAAATAGAATTTTCCTCTAACTAAAGGAGATTTGTATAAAGTCTTCAGCCTTCCAATTGTTGAGCCCATTGTCAATAGTAGGGAAAATCCAATTGTTTATGTCGTAGTTGCTATCAGCATCTTCCACAGCGTTGAATTGATTTTTTTGAATTCCATTGTTGTTGATGTGGAATGGCGGACTCCTAGAATTTGCACGAGCACGGCAGATAACCCTCTGAGCCTCTGAGGTAAAACCCAAACCAAATTTTTCGGACTTCTAAGGAATGTCAGGAAACTGACCCCGAATAGTGCTACCACCTTTTTCTACCACAACCTTAGTGTCTTTCAGAGAAATTATTTTTGGTGGAATCTTGTTAACCTCAGGAACATTAGGAGCAACTTTCACAATAGGGGTTGTCTGAGGAATAACTTCAAAGGTATGGAAACGAGTCTCGAGGAATTTACCATCCATCTCAACATACTTGAAGGAGTTCAAATTGCTCACCATGTATTCTTCTTCGCCACAAACTATAATGATTTTCCCTTTCACGGAATACTTCAACTTTTGATGTAGAGTAGAAGTAACAGCGCATGCCCCATGAATCCAAGGGCTTCCAAGTAAACAGGAATAGGCTGGACAAATGTCCATCACATAGAAACTAGATTCGAAGACCTGGGAACCAATTTTGATTGGAAGATCAACCTCTCCATGCACCATTCTTTTTGAACCATCAAAAGCTCTCACCATAATGACACTGGGTTTTAGCACAATCTCTTCACAGTCAAGTTTGTCTAAAACAGCTTTTGGCAATACATTCAATGAGGAACATGTGTCCACCAAAATGTGAGATAAGGTAGTGCACCTACACTAAATAGAGACATGCAGGGCCTTATTATGGTTCCTTCCTGCGGGAGTTAAATCAACGTCAGAAAAGCCTAGTCCATTATTAGTTGTCAGGCTAGCAACACAATTTTTGAATTGATCAACAAAGATTTCCTGTGGTACATGGGCATATTTAAGAAACTTTACCAAAGCTTGAGCATGGGCTTCATAGCACAACAACAAAGACAACATATATATTTTGGAAGTGGTCTGCCCCAACTGTTCAACAATCTTATAGTCACTCTTTCGAATAATTTTTAGTACCTCCTCCATCTCTTACTTGGAGGTATCTTCAACAGTAACCTCTTTTGGTGCCTCAGTCTGGGCGGGCTTTGTCATATGTTCTTTGCCTCGAGTCTCAATAGTTGATTCAGTAGTAGTGATACAAATTGGTGTAGTAACAGCCTTTGGAGAGATCTCTGGAGAGAAAACACTTCCACTTTTGGTAACCTTACTAGTCCCAACAATATTGCCAACATTAGGGTCAGCAACTTTAGTATTTTCATCTTCAACAACCAATGGTTCTTTCTTGACACTATGGTAGTAAACATAAACTCCATAATTCCAAGGGATATCCTCGTCAGAGGAATATTAAATTGGCCCAGGCGTGGCAATAATCAGAGGAGAAACCCTAGGCCCGACAGTAATCTTCATAGGACCCTTAGAAGTTATCCTTACAGGAGTACTGTAATTTGTAATCACAGACACGTCTTCAAGCTCAAGGCCTTAAGACATACTTTTGCATAAGCTCTCCATAAAAGTAGACTTCTCAAACATAATTACACGGTCATTCATCAGACATTTAATACCTTATTTCAATAGTACACAACCATTGGATTGGGACACACAATATTAGCAGTTTTGAAAGTAACCTGGAAATAAATAGGCTTGCAACAACTTCTTCGTAACAATCATCAGAGGAGTAGTCAAGTCACTCATAGCAGGAACATAAGAAACATCATCAATAGCATTAACGCCTTTGTCATGATTAGGTATAGGTTCAGTGATCACATTAGGATTCTCAGGAGGATCGAATTCAATCTCCTTAAAGTCAATCATATCTTGAATTTTATTTTTCAGAGCCCAACAGCTATTAGTGTCATGTCCAGGACTATTGGAGTGATATGCACACCATGTATTGGGATTGTAACAGGGAGAGTAAATATTGGAATTCTAAGGAGGATCCTTCAATGTAATCAACTCTTCCTTCAACATGTGTTGCAATTCTTAAGACAAAGGCATGGTGATTTTAGTAAACTGTCTCCTGGGTGCATCCTCCCTATGCTAATTATTTTTTTTTTGTTGTTGCACTAGCGCAATATTAGAGATCATAGCTTCCCCTACGCATTGGTTGCGGTCACTCATATTACGACCCTTCTGGCTGTATATAACATTGGATTCTTTCTTATCGTTTTATTACTTCTTCACAATATTCGAACATGTAGCTACCTGAATCTTACCACTTCTGATTCCATTCTCAACATGTTCCCCTGTCAATATTAGTTCCGTGAAATCGGATGAAGAACTTATAAGTAGGTGATTATAGAAAGGAGTTGTTAGCATGCTCATGAACATGTCAACCAATTCGAAATCATCCAAAGGAGGTTGAACTCTGCCTGCAAGACCTCTCAATTTTTATGTGTACTCTTTAAAGCCTTCCTCAGAACCCATGGACATACTATGTAGTTGCATGTAATTTGCTTCCAAATCAGAATTATACTGATACTATTTATGGAAAGCTACAGCCAAATCTTCCCAAGTATGGATATTGGTACCTTCGAGTTGATAATACCATTCCAATTGTGTTCCAGAGACAATCTCTTGAAAGAAACGTAACCACAATTCTTGTTAGCAGTGTGTGGTTGATTTTTCCGAACATATGATCTCAAATACAACTTCGAGAAAGAAATTCCATCATACTTAGCAAAGTTAGGAGTTTTGAACTTAGGAGGAATGACTACTCCTGAGACTAAATCTAATTCTTCAAAGTTCAAGAAAGGCAACTTCTGGATCTCCATAGCTTTCAGACGCTATTCTAACAGCTTATACTTCTCGCTAGCAGGGGATATTGTTCATCCAAATAGTCTTTGTTCTATTCATCAGAATATTTGTCAGAACCATGATTGCTTCTTTCAATTTTAATACTTTTACCATCTTCATCCCATTTTTCATCTTCGTCTAATGGGATATCAAGATCTTGAGCTCGCTTTACTGGACCTATGAACCTTCTCCCCATGTTAAGGTTGTTGATTGGTTTCTTTGTCTTCTTCTTCTTCCCGTTGGAAATGAGCGCCTTCTGTTCTTCTTGCCCCTTGGCTAAGTTTAGGAACATCTCCTGGAGTTCTTTGAGTGTCTGTTAGAGAGCCATCTTTTTTTTGCTGAAATAAATAGCAAGAAGATGACAAAACCTATATTGGAAACCTGTTACGCAATGATATGTATGGCATGTAGATGCATATGCAATGTTTTCAAGGACCTTATGGGATTTAAATTTGTTAATAAAAAAAGGACAGAAACAAAGACTCTTATTAGTAAGTTCAAATTATAACTACCTCTTAGGATTGCAATGAAAACAAAAAGGGTTACAAGGAAACAAATTATGAGTCAAGCCTCCCATGGACTCTTCCTCTTTGTGCTGACATATGAATTAAGGCTCTACTCTTCGTGAAGTTGTTTTGTCAGCTCTAACACTTTCTTCTTACTAGCATAGAACTGAGTCTCAAAGGTGTCCCTTTATTCTTTAAACTGAATCCAAGACTTGTGTAGCTCTTCAAGGTCAGTAGGCATATCTGGATGAAGAATGGTATGAGGAATATTTCTTTAACAACAGGCTCCATAATTACTGGTAGGACCGCAGGATAAGGCATTATAAGATTTTGAGCACGGCCCATCTGAGGTAAGGATCCAAAGGGATGGAGTTTTTCTATCCAAAATACTTGCTATCAACCTTATTCACCATGCCTCAAGCACATTTAAACTTTTGACGGTAACCTTGAAGATCGTTTGCATAATCAAACATAATACCCTGGATAAGCATATCATGTGGACTGTCACTTCGAGCGTAACCAAATTGATGTAGAGCTAGAGAAGGGTTGTAAGTAATACCTCTCCTTATGCCAAGGAGTGGCACATTAGGGAATTCCCCAAAGGGGTCAATAATAGTGATGTCCTTATGAGATCGGGAACACTAAAAGATATCTGAATGAGAGAGTGACATCATCCTTTGAGACCACTTCAAACCTTGTTAATTCTTCAACACTGAATGGGGAAGGTGTGAAATAAAACACCTGGATAGAAAAGGTATGAAACACATGAGAGTGCAAAATATCTCCAAGAAAAGTAGGCACAAGATTTGAGTTAGAAATATTTTGATGGCGTTCACATCTATGAGTTGGTCTGAATTAGGGAATAGTACCAAACCATAGATCAACAAAGCCAAGATCTCCTCAAAAGAATGAAAACTCATAGCATCTAGAAACAACTGAGCCTTCTCTATTAGAAACTTAGCAAGAAGACCTTTAATCCCACTTCTTGTTTCCCAATTAGACACAATGTCTGAGTGCTTCAGATGTAAGGCTGCTGCAATAACTTCAGGTATGGAACTTTCTCTAAAGTGGTGAAGGGTATCTAATTAAGAATAGGTACTCCAAGTATCTTAGAGAACTCTTTCATTGTGGGTACCAACTGGTAATCTGGGAAGGTAAAATAATGATGCTTAGGATCAAATAACTAGAACACAACACTCATCATGTCTTCTTTAAAACTTGAGGTTACCAAACTGAATAGATAACCATGCCTCTTGGTGAATTGAGAGTTTCCAGGAACCTTTAAGACTAACTCTTTAACCTTAGAAGGTATCTTCACAAAGTTGATTCGGATAGTATTTATGCGAGTGAAGGCCATAACCTGCAACAAGGAACAAAGATAAATCCCTAGGTCCTTGAAATGGTTAGTGAAAATGTTATGTTATGATGATATGATATTATGATGTTACGTTCATATTTAAATAAGTAGCAAACACAAACAAGTCACACAAGAGCCTTAGGTTTAAAGGCTTGCATGAAGTCCATAGGTAAGTACCCTTCCCACTGAAGTTAAGTTGGTTCAACCCGTCCTAAAATAGTAATCAGGTTCTAGAAATCTCATATCACGGATCTTCCTCGCAAGCTTTATTTTTGCACGACAACTGGCTTGCCACCAAAACATCCTGAAAGTCGAATCTCAATGAGCGTAGCTTCAAGTATCAACCAACTTTGGATTGCACCAAAGCCGATCATATCACTAGTTTCTAATGGCGAAGATAGGTCAATTAAGGTTCTAAAAGTAATTTAGTGTTAACGACACCACACGAAAGCCTAACGTTATCTTTGACTGACTCAAGGAACATCGGTACAAACCAAAGTGTCACACTAACTGTAGCTATCATGTTAACCATATCATTCTACGCCGTACAATCTTTATGATCTATTTCTACTTACCTAAGAAATCCCTAGATCTGGGTGTAGGATCTTACAAGCAATAATACCCCAACATGAACCCTTAAAGTAAAGAAAACAATTCAAACAATTAAGGAAAGTAAAAGTGATCTAAACACTAAGGTGACCCCTCTTTTTTAAGTAACACCCTAGCATAGTCGCCAGTTCTGTAATATGGTGGGAGAACTGACTTTTTAGTTTTATCCAAATGTGCGGATAGCAAGATTCGCCACCGACTTTTCTTTTATCCAATATTTAGGAAAGGTGAAAAGAACGGGAAAGACCTTTGATAGATTTTGAGTTCGGGGGGTAGGTTATAAAAAAGGAAGGTGTTAGCATCCTTTTCATCCGTAGTTATCTATGGTCTCCTAATTTCTTACCTCATTTTTTAAAAAAACTTGCTTTGTGTGTGTCTGATTTTTTTGAAAATATTTCGAAATGCCAATAAAAGGTTAACTTTGTAATAATTCTTACATCAGTCCTTAAGAATGTATACAAAGTGTTTTTTTTTTAATATTTGTTTGATGTGTAAAAATGTATTTATTTTGTGAAAAAGGTTGTGAGCAAGCAACTAGGAGTCCTACCCACTAATGAGGTCTTTCTTGATATTTTACTTCTCCTTTCTAGATAGTACTATCCATGCCATTAGTTGGTAGATAGCTCTATCAGTTGGATGTGAAGGGACAAGCGTAGGTCATCGTATGGTCATCGAAGGCAACATGTAAGGATACTTTAGCAATTGTATCAGATGAACTATCATCATCTTGCTTGTAGGGTCATCGAAGGGACTATGATCTTTATTCGAAAGGGACATGACCAATATTCATAAGGCAATAAGAGTGGTTACCCTAGAGGTGTAAGTGTGCAAAGTGTTTTTTTCCAGTTATTTATCTTGGGAATTAGGATTTTCTAGGATTGATTTTAGTCTTGCCATACAAACCCTAATTACTAACAATTAAATATATACAGAAGGAATAAAGTGAGGAATGTAAAACCTAAGCTATTACATGGATTTGGGAGAGATACATAGGTATAAACATTTGCGGGAAACTAAACCTACGCTATTACATCCTCAGAGAAAATACATAATAGAAAAATGCGACAACAGTAAATCTATGCTATTACATCAGGGAGTGTGACCTATACAGTTTTTCCTCAGAATTTAAATAGCAAAGAAAGAAAATAAGAAAAAAAATGTTAGAAAATATGCTAAAGACCTAGAATCTAAGTGTTCATGTTTTTGGTGTTTTTGTAGAAAATAATTTAAGTGATAATAATAGTAATTGAAACCTAAATTTTATTTATTTTAATATTAAGAAAAAAACCAATTTAATTAATTAGTAAAAAATATCAAAAAAATTTAATTACTAATTAAAAACCCTAACCCTAATTTTTTATAGTTTTGAAAAAAGGTTAGGTTTGTTAATGGTTAATTAAAATGGAATTAATTAAGAAAAATAAAGCAAATTAGGGTTTAGAAAATAAAAGAACCAAAATGCATGGGGTGGGACTTGAACCCACACCCTTGAAGTCACAGGCACGCCTTCCTACCACTATGTCGGTTCTACATTTGTGTTATGGAATACGAAGTATTAAGTATAATATAAGCATGCACGTTAGTTTGGAAACAATAAATAAAATAATTGCAAAACATAGGTATCGAACCCACGCCTTTCATGTTACATTCCTCTGTCTCCAACCATCTGCGCTACGCTGGCTTTTTGTTATTCAAACATAATTAAATTAATATATAATAAAAATGGTTGGATCAAAGAAGCATCAGAGCCCTAGCTCTAGTCGTCTTCTACGGTGAATCAAAACCTCAATCTGCAAAAATAGCAAGAATTAAAAACCAAGAGGAATCGTGTCCCCCTAATTTGGACCTCATGAATCCACTAGTGACCTATTTTGTCCTAAAAACGCCTATAACGTGAGATGCGACAAAAATAAATCAAACTGCCCTAATAATGGCAGATCTTTATTCTTGCATCAAATATCACATGTAATGGATCAAAACAGTTTCAAATATCATCATGAACCTGAATGTATGCATCAAACTCATTTAAATTGCATGAATTAAAAGTTTGAAATTCATAGAGTTACCAAAACCAGTGATGCTTGGTCGCGACGATTTGGGATGCTTAAAGCGTCAACAATGATAAGGATGAGCTCTTGGGATCTTCAGGAGGCTAGTGTGATTCTTGGAAAGGACTGAAAACAGCTAGAGATAAGGGTATGATCATGCCCTAGTTTCTTGAAACTTTGAAGTTTTTGGAGTGTGTTCTTGAAGCAATTTTCCGTGTCCTCTTGGTCTGAATATGTTAAGTATATATAGAGGAAAAGATTAGGTTAATATTTGGGCTTGGACATCTCATAAAAGTATATATTTGATTTTTTTGAAAATAAGTTTAAATCTTCCAAAACTATGAAGTTTTGTTACAAACATAGGCCACACGATATCTTGATCTTCAAGATAAATTTTTGGGCCTCCAACATGATTATAAAAAGATTCAACACGCCTTAATCCAATGTTCTTATATTTTATTTGATTTAATTTGCATTTAAATGGATAAAATCCAAATAAAAGAAATAAAAATCATAAAAAAACATGTGAATAGATTTAGGGGTCTAATATGAGGTCATGGACACGTTTGAACCTAAAAACTTAGGCCCATTAACTTGAACCAATCATAACTCTCTCAATTGTTGTCATATGAAGATGTTCTTTGACTTTTTGGAAACCTCAAGATGTCTCCTACAACCTTCATGTTGGCCATTTTTTATTTGAAGTCTTAATCTTGATGTAAATTGTTTTGACAAAAATTGTCTTTTTGTTGACTTTTAAAATGAACTGTAATGTTTTGGTCCATATCTCTCAAATGAAGCATTTTTAGCCTTGAGCCTAAATAGACAAAGTTGTAGAGAATTGAATTTATTTCAAGTTAGGCTTCGGTTAAGGAATTTTTGGTGAAGTATGTGAATGTTATGCTTAGTCAAAGTTCAGTCTACTTGTCAAAAAGAAAACTCTAATTTAGTAACTTTTGACTTTTGATTAATCTTTAGTTTTCTTGATGAATTATGATCAACCCTTGATAAAATGATGAATGTGACCTCAAAATCTCAATGTTGACCAAAAATATTGAAGTTTGACTGTAGATTGGTCAAAGTTGACTTTTTTCCAATACAGTTGATTTTCAATCATCTGGCTAATTGACGGAGCAAACTTGTACTGCAAGGCTTGAATTTTTGCATGAGGATACTTTGAGACATATGAGATACCATGAGGTCCACTTGAAGCATTAGAAATCCAATTTCCTTTTAGAAAGACAAAACCCTGGTTGTAGGTCAATTACTTAGGAGGAGAGTTTGTTTGGTCAACCCTTGAGTAGTCTTAAGTGTTAGAGACCTTCATTGAGCATGATAAGACCTATTGAAATAATTTGTCTTGAAAATGGGAGGGTAAATTTTGGGGTACAAAAAACCCATTCCACATAAGGAGCAAGAGGCATACACCCCTTCTGGCCGAATAAAACTTTTCCTTTCTTGTGGACCTTGTCCTAGGCAACTCTCACCTTTTCTAACTTGACAGGATCTTTTCCTTTACCAAAGAATGGAGTTTCTTTCACCTTCCTATTTATAGTTTTATCTCTCATGATGTACCCTAGTTGATGAAGTGCCAAGACGGGATTGTAATTAATGCAACCGTTTGTCCCTATGAGAGGAACATTGGGAAATTCTCCAAACCTTGCAATAATTTCCCTTCCACCCATTATTTTGTACCAACTTATATTGTAAGAGGTAATCACCATAAGCCTTTGTGACCATAGGAGTGAGTCTTTGTTGTCTACAAAAGGGTGCTCTCACAGCTAGGTGTGACATATAGTAGTGGAATACAACAAATGACACTTCCTTTCATGCCATATTTGGAGTGGATGGCATAGTAAGTATCCCCAAGTATTGTTGGTATCGGATTTCCATTCATGAAAACACATATTGCATCTAGGTCCACAAATTTCTCTACATCAGGGAAAAGGACAATGTCGTAGATCATAGAATCCAATAGTATGATGAACGCGACCCAATCCCACTCTTTGAAAACTCCCTAGCTTTATTTGTCATGAAATTTAGAGAAATACCACATGTTTTACCCTTTCTCTTCCAATTATCCTTCACATAACTAATTCTCAAATAAAAAGTAGTAGCAATGGCTTCATGATCATGCTTTTTTGGTATGCAGACAAATGGAATATGAATTCTAATCTCAATCCCAAGAATGAAAACCTATTCCTCAAGAGTTGGTGCTAACCGATAATCTTGGAAAGTGAAATAGCACAATTGTGGATCGTAAAACTGTAGAAACGGCTGGACATCCCATGTTTCATAATCAATATATATCAAGGACAAAATATTCCCATATCTTTCCTTGAAAATTTCTTCATTCCGATTAACCACTAGATCACCCACCTCTCTTAGAAGATTCAAATCAAAATTATGGAATTTGTAAGCGAAAGTGTCTCTAGTGGGCTCCTTGTCTATGTTTTTGTTGCTTGTCATTTCTTGATGAAGATGATAACTTTGGGATACCCTAGAAGTGATATGCATATGCAGGTTAGCTTTTTTTCATGCATATTTTTTTAGCAAAAATAAAGGGATGCCATGATGCAAGTGCAATAGTAAGGGATCATGGTTTACATATGACTGGATATTTGTTGTGCTGTCTCTAAATACCACATGATCAAAATTTTGACACCATATCAAAAACCAAGTATCAAGAACATCAGAAATTGTACCTGTTTAAAGATCAGTTCCCTCTCCATCTCACGGGTGAAATATGGTCACAGTAAGGTCAACGGGACACAGAGTCCTGAGTCTATGTGAAAATACTATCATCGTAACATTGAACATGCATGACGATAGTACTCCACAACGAACCTCGTATGTGTATGGCACACATGATCGCACTAGTAGGATCTGTATCCAGTAGCCTTCATGACTCCACTCTAATACTATGTGTTCCTAAGGGTTTACAACTTTGGCCTGGGTATTGGGCCTTTCACCTCAAGTAACAACCCAACCCACCAAGAAAATACAACAGATCCAACATAGAAGTAATAAACAGCATATGGAAAGCAGTTAAATGCAATGCAAACATATATACAGATAAACATATATACATGAAAAAGATATAAAGCTAAAAATAAATAAACACCCAAAGACAAAACAAACAAGAACTAGGATTGACTCACTTAAGTGATCCTCAATGAAGTCTCTAGCTGAAGTAACTAATAAAATCATAAACAATGAAGTCGACATCGGATATTTATTTATCACACAGAAGGGAAAGAAAAACATCAAAGAAAACCTGAGAAGGGAAAAATCAAGGTCTTGCAACCAAGAGAACAAGTACGAGAGTCGATTACGCAAAGGAAAGGTATTAGCACCCCTCACGTCTGTGGTACTCCTTTGGATCCAATCTTATTGTTCTAATAAAAGGGTGTGTAAAATCTAAATCAAATAAGCTAAGGGGAATGCACGAATGCAAAGTATATACAAAAAGAAAAGTTTTTATTAGTTGTGTATGTTGCGGTTGTGAACCTTTGTCCCAACGTACCACCTTTCATGAAATAGGGGATCAGGGCACTCGTAGTTGACCTAAAAAGGTGTTTTGGTTTGTTGTGTGTTTTTTAGGCAGATATGTTACATTCGCACTCTAGCAGCTGACATATTGCAACCCGAAATTTGGATAATTACGCTTCATTTTCTTGGAGATGAAATAACACATCCTTTTTATGAAAATATTTTCAAATAAAAGCTCGAAGGCGACGCGAAGGCAAAAAGTTTTGAATTGGTTTGTATTTTTGTTGGTATAATAGCAAATGGATCCCACCGAAGGAGCACTCACTACTTCTCCGCTTATTTGAAAAATATTTTGAGATTTGAACCACACTAAAGACTATGATTGAAAAGAAGTACAAGGTTCTTTTTGTACCTCCTCATACTTCCCCCAATGGCTTAAGTCTCGTGACACATGGTTTGCATCTTTGTAATTAAGAATGTTTTTTAGTATTTGATTAAGAAAATGAAGTTTTAGTTTTTGAAAAGCAAAATGGGAATGAAAAATTCAAAGGGAGACTGTAGATCCTAATGTTGCCATACAATGATGGTCCTAATGTTAGGATGAAAGGGAAGTTTATACTTAAGTTAGCATACAAAGATAGACCTAAGGATAAGGTTAGGGAAGCTACCTAATGTTGACATGATTGTATAAGAACCGAAGGTATATTTGGTTCAAATCTTAAAGAAGATGAAACTAACATCCTAAGGGAACATGTTATTCATATAAGAGGAAAGAAGAAATAAGATGACAAACAAATGCTTTGAGAAAATATGGAAGTGAGGAAAACAAGCAATGGTCAACCAAAGAAAGCTTGTTATTAAGGTACTTCAAACATTTCAAAGCTATTGTCCCTAACATGTTAAGTGACTATACAAACCTTAAACAAGTCATCATGGGTCAAGAAGAGGATAAAATCATCAAAATAGGCAAGTAGAAGTGTAGTTTAGCACTAAGGAGACAAGACTTTAAACCATGTTGAAGGAATCAAGAAAATAAGAGGAAATAGTGAAAATATATACATAAGCATGATTTAAAACATCACAAGTTATCATCAAGAGATCACATGTTAACAAACAAACACCTAACTAAAGCAAACATGCATATTGAAGGAAGATGAAAATCAAACAAGTAGTAAGAATTGACTTAAGTCTAAGACAAGGGGTGAACATACAAAGGGAAGCCACATTGCATCAAGGTAATAATCATGAAATTTAAAGGAGTTCCATAAGGGTCATGTATAATAGGTAAAGGCTTATAAGTCACAAGGGAAGACATTTGCATGAGCATACTAGCTAGTGAAGGCTTATGTGTCAAATGCTTATCCTAAAATAGCATAATTAAGTGAAGTGAAGTGAGAAGATATGGAGAAGTGTATAATTAAGTAGCACATACATCAAGATATCATAATTATCACATAAGCATTCTTTAGAAAGAATTACATCTAAACCACACAAGCAACAACAATTTCACAACCCTAAATGGACATAAGTCCTCATGCAATGCTAGAATATGAAACAAGTTGAAAGAAAAGGATACATGTGATAAGAAATGATCAAGAATATACATGTAATTCAATCAAACCAAGTTTCATGTTCAATATAAAAAACAATTAGGCATTAAGATCATGGTATAAGCATCTTAAGTGTACAAACTTCATTCAAAGGTATGTAGTGAGGTGAACATGTGTGTGCGTGAAACATTAAGCATAGCTTTGAGCATTGAAATAAGTAAATTAATAATCTAAGACATGTGTTTAATGCATAAATATTACCTATAGACATCTATAAGGCATCATACTTAAGCAAATTCAAAGATTGAAGCAAGAAATGGTCAAAACCACACCCTAACATGTTCCTAAAGGCATGTAAGTATCAAGAAAGGGATAGATGAAGAGGGGATATGGTAATGGGGTTCTAAACCATGAAATCCACAAGAATATTAATTATAATATTTCACACCCAAGCATACACAAACCATTACCAAAGATAGCATGATAAATCTCAAAGCAACACACAAAAACTAGGCAAACCAAACAAGTATTTGAATGAGTTTTGAAAGTAGACAAGTGAACATGTACCAACCATGAAGCATAGTATATTGTATGATAAGTAAACACAATATGAACATTTTAACTTGACCAAAATAATAGACCCACAATTTTATTCACAAACATTGATCTCAAGAAGACGTGTCAAACAAGTAAGCATATAGTCCTTATGATGAAGCAAACATAGTTGAAGCAACGACTTGTGAAAATAAGCAAGGGTTGATTTACTTAAGTGTTATAGGAAGTATCAAAAATTATGTATCATCAACAAGGAATTAATTCAAAGAATAGAAAGAAACATCAAGCAAGAAGTTCAAGAACTCAAGTCAAAGAAGAAAATGTAGCTTCTAAGTGTCACTATGTTTGATTGACAAGTGAATGCACAGTATAAAGATCATAGAAGAATGGGAAATGAGATGATAATGGAGTATATGTGATCAATAATCAAGTACAAAAGTTGGATCCCTAGCCTCTAAGAGCTTCACCAGATTACAAGTCTAAGACTAGGTGCAATAGAATACAATGTGGCTCCTACCTTGTCACCATAATGAATTGAAAATTGAATGTCAATCAAAGGATCAAGGAGAAATATGATAAGATATAAGTTCATTATATAAAAATCATAATCAATTAATTCACATAAAAATGGACCTATAATTATCAAAAGGGAAATGCACCAATGCATTCCAAATCAAGGTCTCAAAGATGGATGAAAGTTTCAAAGATTGAAACAAGTAAGGAAACAATGTTAGAGTGCTTGAATGGTTCAAAAAAGTGAACTCAAGGATCTTTACATGTTATAAGAATAAGAAAAATAAGAAGTAATTTGATTCCTTCAGGTTGCACCAAGTGCATTCCTTGTATCTTAAGCAAACAACACAAACTAGGCAAGGTAACAAGTTCAAGATGGAAAGTGAAGAGAAAGATCGATCTAATAAGGTCAAGTGATTCTCAAATCCTCAAGGGATTATAATTGAACTTATCATCCTTCAATAATTGATCCACAAACAAAAGATCATGAGAAATGGCTCAAAATATCAATCAAAACCTCTTTAGGGTTTCACAAGATAAGTACATAATGTGCACAAGAAGGATTAATTAAATATTGACCTTAAAAGGACCTATAATTTGAATCCAGGTAATGTGATCCTTAAGAACACATGTACCCATAACGTGAACAGAGGTTAGTATCAAAACATGTCCAAGAGTTACTAAATGAAAGCACAATTTGTCAAGCCAAACATCAATGAAAATGTTTCCAATTTAAATCAAGTAAAACTAGAAAAGTGGTGTTAAAATTCAAATAAAAATCATGGATATGATATTTAAACAATTACAAGTCAGAAACACCTCCTTGAATCACCTTTACATTAAAGGATATTGGAAAATTAAATTGAAAGTTGGAAAGTAGTCACAAAAGATGTCCATTCAAGCATTCTTTATAAAAAAGTTTCAAACGATAACCATTTAAACAAGAAAAATTATGGAAAATTTGTTTTAAGTGTCTCAAATAATTCAAGAACATTGACAAATTAATTGAGAATTTTCTGATCAAGGGAAGGTGGAAAATTAAAATGAAACTTCTAACATAAGCAAGAAAAAGGACCAAAATAGTAATTTATCTTCAACGAATTTTAAAACCAAGAAAATTACAAAATAAAATTTGTTAAAAAATATCATAATTATCTCAAGAAATCAACAAACATATAAAATATTTTTTTATATTTTTTTAGCTAAAGGAAAAATTTAAATGATAATTACATGAAAGAAAGTTTTCAAAGAAAAGGATAATTACTTGAAATGATTTAAGTTAACTATCATGAAATTTATAAAATTAAAATAAAAAATATATTAACAAAATAGACTCAAAAAAAGACTCAACATATTTTTTAATATAATTTTTGTGTAATTAAAAGAGGGAAAACAAAATTGATGAAATTAAAGGAAATAAAAAGAAAATTGATATTGAAATAAACATATAACAAACATAAAAAGGACCAAACCCTCAGCCAATAAAAAACAAACACCTCATCATCTCTAGCCTTTTAACAAAACCCTAAAACTATAAAATGCGATTAACTTCATATCATCACATCTCTCTTGTTTCTCCATGAAATTCGACGAAATCAAAACCAAATTTGAAGATCAAACTTCATAGTACAATATAGAACCAATGAAATCACCAAACAAACATTAAATCACTGACACAATCATGCTACAAATCACAGGTCCATCATATTTCAAAATTTTCACAAACCATAACTCACGAATCAAGCTAAAATGCACACAAAAACCACTTCATACCCAGTGTATGGTCCAACTAAATTGCATGATCACAATTCTAAGAATCAAAACCCTAACATAAGAGAGATTGAAGTTTGGATAAACTTACTTGGTGGAAAATAAATGCACGGGTTCTTTAAGTTACAGAGCTTCATAAACCTAATGACCTTGTTCTATCAACTCCAAAGATGATGAAGCAAGCATAAGATTGAAGAACGCATGAGAGAAATGAGAGAATTCTTTGAAAACTTTGAAATGGAGAAGAAAATATCAGATATGGAATTTATTCTATGAGGAGCGTCCCCTTTACAATGAATCTTATAGTGCTCTTAAATAGAGTGTGGAAAATGAGGTTAGAGAGGTCATTTTGATTGTATAGCCGTTGGAGGGCACAAATGACAATTCTGACAAAAAATGAAATGGAAGGATGGTGCTTGCTTTCATGTGTGAATTTTTTGGTATTTGGTGCATTTTGGTAATGAGTAAAGAGCGTGACAAAGGCATGTGCAGGGAGTGATGTCAGCTTTGTGAAATAATCTTTTTCCATTTTGAGCAAAGCATGAAATATGTATGCATGCATGAGGTAGGGAGAATGTTTGGTTCTTTTGGGTAAAGAAAAAGAGTAAGATGCGTGCATTTATGATATCAACGAGAATTCCGCAGTAATTTTTTTTTATCTCAAGCTCACAAAATCGTGATTTCACTTAATTCTGGCCACAAACATCATGATCATCTCTCGTCCCAAACTTATGCCCAATTCTCTCTAAATTCCCAATCAAATTGAGCATAATTGGACTCTTTAGAAAGCTAAGATAACAAGGAAAATAATAGTGTTGGGAGTTTTTGGAAATGAGGCTTGGTGGACACCTTAATCTAGGCCCAAAAATTGGTGAATGATGATGATTAACATATGACCAAGTATTGGCTAATCAAACTCAGCTTGGCCATTCAACTTTGAGGCACGATAACTTGAGTTCTAGGGACTCTTTTGAGAAGTTTTATGAAGCAAAGTTGTAGAATAAACATTGATCTTCATCTTTGGTGTTGATATCATCAATAAATAATGATTGGAATCTATTTGAAATGAGGCACGAAGCATGCTGGATATGGAAGATAACTTGAAACTTTTACCAAGTGTCCATGATGACCAGAAATCCAAAGCATAATATCTTTCAAAATAAGGACTTTTTGGACATGAGCCCACAATAACAAACTTGTAGATCTTTATTTTATCTTTCCAATGATATAAAGTTGCACATGCATGATAAAAATTGAAATATTTATGACCTTTCAAAGTTTAGCACGAAAAATAGTTAAACTCCATAACTTATAGAATTTTCCAAAGTTATAAAAGATAACTTATTTCTCAAGTTAACTTCAAATCCAATCAAAACTCTTTATTTTTTTTCCACCAATGGCCATATGACATGAAAATATGGACTTTTACATAAATATTGACCAAAAGTTCACTTGGTCAACCTTTGACTTTTGTTGTGTTTTCACAAATTGACTATTTTACCCCTAATAGATCAATTGAATCTCTTCCAATCAAAATTGACGCCCAATATTCCAATCATAGGTGCTTAGAGACATATAGAAAACCATGGAATCAAGTAATGCTCAAAAAATTAGAGAAGTCTTGATTTTATCACAAACCCTAGTTCTGACAGATTGTGTTAGGAAGTGATGTCCCAAGCTAAAAACTCTAATTCCTTTGAGTATGATGAAGAAGTTGTTAAACAAAGATGATTCATATGATGATGAGAAGGTAATTTTCAAGAAATTTATCCATAATGATTTTACACACTTCAATTGGTGAAAACCCTTATTTTAATAGGTGAACAGGAGAAATGTGTTCACTTCGAAACTCTTGCAATCTTCAATCTTCTAATAAAATGATAGATATATTGGGATAACCTGAGGCATGAGAAGCCTTTGTAACTTGAGTGAGCCATAAAATTTAAGGACACTGGACCCTCTTTGCACTGATTAACCAACCAACCATCTTCTATCACTTGAAAAAAAACAAATGAAAGATACCTTGATCATATAACCATAAAACCAATTATGTGAATGCATGTGTATGTTAGAGAAACAAAAGCCAATTAGGGTTAAAATAAAGAGGGTAAATTTTTGGTTTAACAATGTTCAATGGAGTTGATAAGAATGTGTTCAAGCTTATAAAGAATTGTAAAAGTTATAAGGTTTCTTGGGAGACCTTGAGGAAAGTTCATGAAGGAAATTATAAGGTAAAGATGGCAAAACTTCATCTTCTTTTCACCCAATTTGAGAACCTGAAGATGAAGGAAGATGAAAATATTCAGGAGTTTCACTTGATTATTCTAGATATTGCAAATGACTCGGAAGATTTGGGAGAAAAGATATCAGAAGACAAGCTGATCAAGTAGATGCTAAGATCTCTCCCAAAGAGATTTGACATGAAGGTAATTGCTATTGAAGACTCCCAAGATTTAAGCATTATTGCAGTGGATGAACTTGTGAGTTCTCTTAATAATTTTGAGTCTGCTACAACGAAAAGTCTGAAAAGAATAAGAGTATAGATTTTTCTTCTAGTGCTAAAGACTCAGAGGATAAAGGAAATATGAAATCTGAAGGAGTATCTGAGGATCTCGTGCTTCTAGGAAGACAATTTAATAGGGTATTGAGGAGGTCCAGGTTAAATGCTAAGAACATGTCATTCGACATTAATAAAAACCAGGACCTAAGAAGGAAGTCAAGGTTTGAAGATAATCCAAACCAAGGGAAAGGTGTCCAGTTCCATGAATGTGAGCGATGTGGTCACATAAGAACTGAACGTGCCACCTATCTCAAAAAGTAAGGGAAGAAATTATATGTATCATGGTCAGATGGAGAATTTGAAAATGATCATGAAGAAGAATCAGCCAAGCAAGTGACTGCCTTGACTGGAATTTATGGGTCTAATAAAGAATCATGTGAGTCTGATAAAGAATCATATGTTGGAGAACTCACTGTTAGTGAAATGGATATTGGGTTCACAGAGATGTGCCTCAAGAATGAGAAATGTGTCAGAGAATATTGGAGCAAAAGCTATTTATTGCTCAATTGGAGTTTGAGAAAGAAGAGCACCTACTTATCATTGAAAATTATAGAGGGGAGGTAGTATTATAAAATTCAAAGTTTGACAATATGACCAACTCTATGAGAATGCTAAACAATGGCACTACTATGCTGAATGAGATTTTTTTAAACTGGGAATAATGTTGGGAATATGAAGAGTCTTGGTTACAATAACCATGTTGTGAAGAACAACAAGAAAGTAGTGGAGTATGTTCCCCAAAATATGAAACAAGAATAGAAGATGTCAAGGCACATGTCCCAACATCAGGTGAGACCTTAGAGAAGATATTATAGTCCCACGCATCAGCCATGGAGATGTCACTATTATGAAATGTTTGGTCATTTAAAGTCCTCTTGCTAAAAGTTGTATGGCTATCCCAACCACAGGACTCCTTACAGAAGGAAAGATTTTAATACTGAGGCAAAGTTAAGAGGAGCTCCTCACCATGACTCATATGTGAAATTCTGGCTATCAAATCATGGATGTCCTAAGAGATGTCGAGACACTAGATCTGACTTCACACGCAACAACAAGATGTATGGACAAAATAAACTGTGTTGAAAGTAAATAACACATGATATTTTTACCCCGTTTAGAATAACCTTTCTACTTTGGGGGCTACCAAGCCAGGGACGAAATTAACTAGATAGTATCAATTTGTAGACCCAGTTTACAGTCTACACACTTAATCACCACTCTTTGTTTAACTTCTACCTAAGACACACCTAGGTATGAGGCCAAACTCAAATCCCTCTTCAATTACACTCAAAAATTGGAGAAACTCAAAACACAAGTAGAGGAAAAAACCTGAAGTCACTCTTCCAAGACACACAAAACTCAATGCTTAAAAGCTTATGAGAATTGACACACAAATACTCAATGCTTAACAGCTTATGAGCATCTGACATACAAATGTTCAATGCTTAAAACCTTATGAACATATGACACAGAACTTATAACCCAGTAATAAGGATTCTAAAACCCTAACAAAAATACACACGTAAGTTCCACCTAATACTATACACCAGTCTATTTATAGCATTATTCTGGACTGAGTTAGGCTTCAAAATCGCAGTAACGTGGCTGCACACGTCTGCAAAATCTTCTCCAAGAAAATAGGTCTTCAATCATTAGTTTCCTAAAATTTCTCCACATTTAGAAACTAAACAAATCTTTGAAAACAAACATAAAATGTTTTGATTTGTCAATCTTGGACGCCATATAAGCTAACTAAATATTCCTTGAATATTCAGTAGCTAATAAAACAACTGAACCATAAATGTCAGCTTCTGGAGACGTGATGTCCTAACTCCTGGTTGGGACATCTTACTCGACATGTTGAAAACTATAAGTTAAAATATCTTGTTCAACATGTTGTTGCCAAATTGGTTTTACCAAAATGTATGTCAATCATAATTTCAAAGAAATAACAATCTCCCCATTTGGCACATTTTGGCTAAAACACCCAAACAACCCTTGCACATTAAAGTATGCTTGAAAATAAATCAAACATACACATCAGAGGTACAACAACGGGAAAAAACATAGGCATGGTTAGCAGCACACACATCAGATAGCTAGTAGTTAGTTGATCTACTAACACAACTGCAACAAAAATAGAGACATTGTGTCTGACATCTTTCAGAACAGCAAGAACTCCCCCTCAAAACTTGTTATCATAAAACAGAGAAATTCATAGAATTCTCCCCCTCAACAATAGCACCAACTAGTGCCAGCTCCAACACCCTCAATATCATACTACTCCCCCTTTTTAGCCATAATATAACAAAGGTAAGTAGATAATACTAGAAAATTTTAAGCACCTAAATTTAAGTATCAAGGTGAAAAAATTAAAAATATCCTGGGTATTTAACCCTTACAAAAACATTAAAAAAACACTTGTAACAACAATAAAAAAAAGAAAACTATAGCCTTTATGTAATAGCAGCAACAGGATCACCATCCTCATCAGAATTAGATTCCTCACTCTCTTTATTAGTTCCTTTTCTTGCAAAAGTATCACCATCAGATGTATTATCATCAAATGCAACATATTTAGGTACATTATTCTCTTGGGAGTCATCATCAACAACTTCAGCTTCTTTTTCAAGTTCCTCCATTAAAACTTTAATCAACTTTTCAAGCTTATCCTTTCTAGTAGTGCCAGTTTTGATAGAGTCCTCCAATTCCTTGCAAGTCTCCATCAATTGAGAAATTATTTTTCCTCTTGAGATTTTAGGAACAGGTGCCTCCAAAGAGGTTATGACCACGTCTTGAGCATGTGTTCCACCGAAAAACTTCTAATGCATAGTTAAATGAGTTTTCCTTTTCTTCATCTTGTTTGTATCTAGAAGAATATCAGGGTGTTTCTTTAGGATTATGCCACACATGTGAGAGGGAAAGAAAATTGGCATCTTCATAGCAGTTGAAGCTCCTTGCTTTAATATTTGTTCAAATATGTAGGCTCCAAAATCTAAAGAAACCTTTCTCCCTATTGCATGGATGAACCTAACAAGTCCAGTAGAAATGATGGAGGTATGGTGTGTAGGTATCCAATTTATAGTACCGACCCTATGGAGGATATCATACTTAACACTGAGTCCTCCTAATGATAGCTTCCCATTATTAGGCCAGTGTTTCACATGACCATTGGTTATTTCCTTGCAAATATCATCATCTGAGTCTTCTAACTCATTCTGAGGATTGTCAGTCCTGCCGAGATATGTGTTTATCACTTTAGGAGAGAGCATCACCGTCTTTATCCTAACTATCACCTTCCATAGTATTTACTCCCTTCGATATCACATTTTTCAGGAATATTAGCAACAAATTCCTTGACTAAATTTCTCATAGAAAGGTCCAAACTTAGTGACATTCTTCATCAAACCAGCGGTTTTTATTAGCTCCACTACATTATCACATTTCCGAATATCCTTTCCCAGTTCCCTTTCCAGGCCAATCCTTATTTGCTTCACATGATACCACATCTCTGAATTCTCCTTACGATGGAAGTACACTTTGTTTAAAGATGCTTTATGAGCAGTAGTACTTATTTTCTTTGTAGCAGACCTGTTGTGAGGAATGATGTCTTGGACATCTCTTTCGACATCATACTCAGAATCACTAGAAGAGACAACCTTCCTCTTCTTGGTCAATACTTCACCCTTACTCCACTTCTTTAGAGGACTAATACGAGCTTTCCTCCTGGAACACTTTGCATGACTGTTTCTTAACACACCATCCTTTCCTTGACCCTTATTAGGAGGAGAATTCTCAACCAGCACCACCTTTTCTCTTCTTTTCAGTAATCTACTTGTTTTTTAGGAGATAGACGCTTGGTAATAGATTCATCGTTAGAAGGAAAGTCGTCAACATTTATAACCACATCATCCTTCTTCTTGCTCCTCCTTTCACTATAAAATTATTCTGACAGAACATCATCAGGCCTTGCATCAAGGGTCTCGTCAAACCTAGTTTCTTTAGATGTCTGGACATTTGATAAGATACATGCTTCCTTCAACATCTTGCATACAAACCTTCAATGTTTCTTATCCAAGTTACTATTATCATGCTTAGAAGTAGCCTCATCAATAATAATAGACCCAAAACGGTTTATCTTTCCAGATTCTTTCTCTAGGTTAATGTTGGCCCTATTTTTACCAATATTAAAAGGAGTAGACTTACCTGAAGTTCTGTCATCTTTTCAGGTTAGAAGTTTTGATCTTTCTTAAGTGGAGGCTAGGATAATGGATAATAGAGAAATATCCAAAACTAGGTTAGTGAAGTTGATCAAGCGACTTTTATCGTTGGCCCTAGAATTTTCTTGACATGATCTATGATCATTAGAAGAAGCATGCACGAATTCAAATGAAGGATGTTGAGACATGATGCTACCAGCAAAAAACATAGAGCCGCGACCGAACTTTATTTATTCTGAAGGAAGGGGAAATATCGAGAAAACCCCAAGAGGATGGATAAGATGGTCTTGCAACCAAAAGAGAGGGTACAAAAGTAGATTATATGAGGGGAAGTTATTAGCACCCCTCACATACTTGTACTCAACGAGATCCATTTTGATTGTTTGCTTCTAAGGGTGTGTCTATCTATAACTATACTTACTAAGAGGAATGAAATAATTTTTATTAGTGCGTTCGTGAGGGTCTTGCAACCCTTTGCCTATGTATCCCGTGGAGGAATTAGCATACCATAGTTCTTCTAGAAAATGTTGGTTTTTTGGTGTTTTTTAGTGGGTGACGTTAACGAATGTATTCTAGCAATAGGCACGCATGGTATCGCGGTAGAATGGAGATAACATGCCCTTTTGAAGGAATCTTTGATTTGTTGAGTATTTTTCTTAAGTGTAAATGAGTTTGAATAATGATTAAGTGTTTTTGGATTTTTGGTTAATGAGAGAAAGTTTTGTTTTAATTTACAAAAGAAGAAAGAGTCTAAGAGGGAAACTAAAAAACCTAATTGTTGTCATAGAAAGATGGATCTAATGTTGAGTGTAAAAGGGAAATTTTATCCTAAAGTTATCATACATAGTTTGATCATAATGTCTAATTCAACATGAATTTAATCGATTCAGGGAATCACTTAAGAGAACATGTAATCAAGATTAACCAAGTAATTAAACAAAAACAAAGAAATTAAGTTCTTAACATTTTTTATGATTTTTATCAAGTAAATAAATGAAAATGATACTATAATATTTTTATGATATTTTTGTGAAAATAAATATTAAAACCTAATTCTAAATTATTATGAATTGCAAAATGGAGGAATTCTAAAAAAGGGAAATCAAAAATTTTAATACTACTCTATTCTAATTTATTTTTATATTTTTAGTAAAGAAATAATCAAAATAAAATTAAACTTCTAATCTAATATTTTTTTGGTGTTTTTTATCATATAAAGAAAATTAAAACCTAATTCTATTTTTTGTGACTTTTGTATAAAATTTAAAATGAAATAAGAAAAAAACTTGAAACTTAGAATTTTAAAGAAAAAAAGGTAAAGCTAGAGATTGAACTCATGTCCCCTAAGTTATAACTCTCTTGCCTTGTCACTGAACCAAGTCATTTTTATGTTATATTTATAGTTTAATTAAAAATAAAATAAAGTTTTGGTTTAAAAGGATTAAAAGCAGAATAATGATAAAACTGTCTCGAACCCAGGCCATATGCATATCAGACACACGCTTCAGCCACTACGCCAAACTGATTCATTCGTTAATATAACCATTCAGATTAATGAACTAAAAAAAACAGTCAATGGACTTAAATGGAGACAAAAATGTATAAAAGTGGTAAAATGCCCCCAATGGGTATCGAACCCAGTATCTCACCCCTACAGACTAACCTCTCAACCACTTCACTAAGCTGCCTCATTCGTTATTTCAATCCTTTTATTAAGATAAAAAGTTAAACTTATGAAATGGGTTGGGCTAAAAGATAAAGCCCAAACCCGGATCTGTTTTAGTGGTAATGGGGAGAGTTTGAAACCTTAATTGGAAGATGAAGAGTCGTCGCTGGTACTTTATGGGGAAAGGGAAAAATATTAATCAATTTTTTTTGTTTTAATTTCCCAATTAATCACATAACAGATAAATCTCTCTCACTGACCCTACCCTCACGCTCTTCTCTACCAATCTCTCTTCTTCCCTCGCAATCAAATCTCTCTATCTCTCTCTCTCTCTCTCTCTCTCTCTTACCTCTGTTTATCTCACCGCCCTCACTCTCTTTTTGTTCTTTTCTTGTTCCTTTGTTCCTCTTCATTGTTGGTCATTCTAAACGAAAAAATAAGATTTCCGCTCTTATCATCTTTAATCACAAAAGGAAGACAACAACAATACTCCCTCTAATCCCTCTCGGTCTCGCCTTCTCCAATATCAACAAAGACTCAGAAATTCATGGTTAAATCACGTTCAGAACAATCAACAATAAACAAAATCTATATTCCAGTTTATGTACGCATATCATTAACAAGATTTTTTTCAAATTTTTGAATTTCATGAATAACAACATCAACAAAATTATAATTCATATAAAGGCATGTCAACACAACAATTTCAGGGATTATAAGATACTTACAAGCATGGAGCTAGTCTGAGGGTTTCGAATTCAACCGACTCCAAAAGAATAAAGAAAACCATAAGTAATTGCTCCAATTTTCTCCTCTTTAATTTTTATGCTTCTAAATTCTGATTATGGAAATTTGTTGTTCATATGGTATGTGCATTATGATTGATTAATTATGATGTTGAGATTTGTTAAGTTGTGAGTGATTAAGGTATGTTGCGGTCAAGGGATTGAGTGTATTAGGAGGTGTGGATTATGTGAGTTGGAGATAGGTTAGTTTGGTGAAGATGAAATGGAGTGTGACGGCTACGATTACACGGTGGAGAAGAGTCAGAGGAAATGAGTGGAAGCAGGAAACAGTTGAGTGCCGCAACTGTGTTAAGGAAGAAAAAGAAGTTTGTTTGAAAGGGGGGAGTAAAGAGTGTGATAAAGGATTGTACATAGGTAGTGAAGTGAATGGGTTTTGAGAAAGGATTTACTAGGAGTGTTGTTGATGTTATGTTGCTGCAAAATGAAAGTTTGAGAAGAGTGTGAGAGAGGAGTTTTGACAGAAGTTCTTTTTTGAGATCCTTGTTGAATTTTTCTCCCTTTCTTGTGTGTAATTTTTGGATTATTCCTGGTTTGTTTCTAGTGTCATTGGTGTGCTTTTATAGTGAATCAAATTGGACTTTGGGGGGGGGGGGGAGTTGGTGAGGTTTTAAACAATTTTCGCGTACTGATTTATGCTTTCCTGATTCAGTTTTTGTTATGAACATTATCGTACAAATTTGAAACAGATCTTGGACTGATATGCAGGTTTGTGACAGACTATTTGGGACAGTAGCTTACATGGTGATGTAGGGAAGCAGGTTTTCTACATAATTTTTTACTGTTTTGCATATTGGACAACATGATACAACGTTGGTTTTGTTTGGGATAAAGACTGGTTTTTGGGGCAGGGCCTATGCAATAGGACAACATTGGTTTGGACTATTTTTATGAAAAGTTTAGATGGTTTTGGGGAGCAGCATGCAGGGTGATGCAGGGTTGTTTTGGATTGGTGTGGTAGCATGATGCAAGCTTATTTTTCTGGTTTGTGCAAGTAGATAATAGGTACAACAAGGTTGATTTTTGGCATTGTCTTTGGACTGTTTTGTAGTGTGATGCAGGTTTGTAGCAGGCTGTTTTACTTTGATAGCAGGGGCAACTTTTGTGCACAGCAGCATAGTAATAGGGCCATGTTTTTCTCTGGTGATATCTTTCTGATCTTGGCCTTTCTTGTTTTCTCTGAAAATTTTGTGGCTGGTATCTTTTTCTTCTTTATGATTCTGAAGGGTTTTTGTGACATTAAGGAAGATGATGAATAGGTTTATTGTTTTCCTCGCGTGAACTCTTCATTCGGGTTTTTGCAATATAATATTTGTTTGACATGTTCTGAACTTTTTTGTTGGTCTGGACAATTGTAATTTCAGTACTTGCTACTTGTGTGACGCTTTGTTGTTTTTTTCCATTGAAGTGTTTGCGTTAATTCGTATCTTCTTATTGTGAACCAAACCCATTTTTGTGATTTGCAATAAGAATATTCTTGGGCCAATGATAGAATCTGATTTGGTTTGCAAGATAATGAGGCCTTTGTAGGGCGTTGGAAAATGACTGAATTTAAACCCTTGTTTCTGCTTCCTTCACAAAATCCTTAATGATGAGATTAAAAGAAAACTTTGATTGAAAACTTCTTGTTTAAATTTCATTGTTTATGTGCTAATCATGTCTTCCTTGTCTATTTTCATGAGGGGGTGTTGTTTGATGAGCTTGCAAGAGCATAGAGGAAGACTTGAAGAAGAAGTTATAGCAAGGCATGCGAACAAGACGCTTGAAGATGGAGCAAGAAGATTGAAGAATAATTCTCTTTTCTTTGTAAATAAGAAACTTGTAACTTGTATTTAAAATTTGTAAATTTCCTTGTAAAGTTCTCAAAATCTAATGAACATGAAACTTGAATGACCTTTCTTTGTTGAATTTATGAATGATGAATTTGTTTTATGGAAATTGGATAAATCTTGGACCTTTGGTTGGATCTTTGAATAATGGATGAACCAGCGAATTTGAACGAACCATGTCTTCAATAAACTCAAACTTCTTAATACATGGTTTGAATGATCTTTGAATTACAATCACCATTTTTCTTTAATTCACAACTTCAAACCCATTGAACATGAATCAAAGGACATACCCTAGTATCATGCTTGAATTTCCAATTCTTTATGCCTTGTTCTTGGAGCAACTGATGAATTTACATTCTTCTCACGAGTACCATAAAAATTAAGAAATCTTGAATTGATGATCCATAATTCTTAAGAGAAATCACAATATACAGGAAATCATGCTTTGACAAACTTTTTTCCATTTGATGGACTCCAACCCAGTAAATTCTTGATTCCAAGGCTACACCCGAATCTAGTTTTTAGAGAAGTCTCTAGAGAAAAGTGGAAGTTGAAATAGGAAGTGAAGAATGCGCAGCATAGCCAAAGTATTAAAACCCTAGCTCCGACAACATGAATGATTTAGAAACCAAAAGAATCACACATGAGTGAAATAAAAGCCCCTAAGCATAAGGAAACCTTAATTTTGGACTGAACAACTTAGGAGATGGTAACTAAGGGGAAAACCCTGATTTTTAATCACACATAGGGAAATAAACCCTAATCCAAGGTCTTGATGAATTTGAATGAGAAATGGACGTGTACATGGATGAATAAGAAACTCATGATAACCATACTTCAAAACCTGATTCCAGTGTCCACTGCCCAAGGAGGAGCCAAGGAAATCAACTGTAGAATGTAGAAGCCTCAAACCAAAATTGAACCCTAGTTAGCACAACCTCTGATGCTTTGAACCACTACCTTATTGAATGAAGGAATGATGTGTGATTGACCTAATGAAAATGATGCAAATTAAATGCAAATCCTAAGCTAGATAAAAGTGAAAAGGGTGGGACAAATTTGGGATATGACAGCTGCCCCTATTTAATCGTCTTAAACCTGAAAGTGAGATTGGGTTCAGCCTTTCGATCATTTAAGGTAGAAGAAGATTAAATACCAAGACCTGACATTTGTCCTAGAGAGATGGTGTGAGTGTTATTTATTTGTGATATCTGTTGGGGATAGAAAATTCATTTCTAGTGAACCGATTATAATGGATAAATGTGGTTGAGTAGTGATAGCTTGTAATGGGGTATTAGTGCCAATACAATGTTCTCGGGGAAGTGGGTGTCATAGTGATTGAAAATATATGGATGATGATGACGTGGTTCCTGAAAGTATGATCAAGGACAGCAGGATAACTTAAAGACATTAGGTAAAATCAACGACAGTAGAGAATTTATCATGCAGGATTCGCGACCCAAAAGAAAGGTAAAGACGACACGTAAAATCAACGACAATGGAGAATCTATCGTGTAGGATTCATGACCCAAAAAGAAAGGTAAATACGATGGGTAAAATCGACGACAGTGGAGAGTCTATCGTGTAGGATTCACTACCCAAAAAGAAAGGTAAAGACGATGGGTAAAATCGACGACAGCGGAGAATCTATCGTGTAGGATTCACAACCCAAAAGAGGTAAAGACGATGTGTAAAATCAACGACAACGGAAAATCTATCGTGTAAGATTCACAACCCAAAAAGAAAGGTAAAGACAATGGGTAAAATCAACGACATCATAGAATCTATCGTGTAGGATTCACGACCCAAAAAAAAATGTAAAGACGATGGGTAAAATCAACGACAGTGGAGAATCTATCGTGTAGGATTCACGACCCAAAAAGAAAGTTAAAGACGACAGGTAAAATCGACAACATCGGAGAATCTATCGTGTAGTATTCACAACCCAAAAAGATAGGTAAAGACGACGGGTAAAATTGATGACAACGGAGAATCTATCATGTAGGATTCACGGCCCAAAAAAGAAAGGTAAAGACGACAGGTAAAATTGATGACAGTAGAGAATCTATCGTGTAGGATTCACGACCCAAAAAGAAAGGTAAAGACGATGGGTGAAATCGACAACAACTGAGAATCTATTGTGTAGGATTCACAACCCAAAAATAAAGGTAAAGGGTAAAGATCGACATATGATCTATGACCCAAGAGAAGATAACATGAGGGTAAGATTTGTGGACGATCTGCGACCTAAGAAAAGATAACATGAGGGTAAGATCTATGGACGACCTATAACCCAAGAAACGATTGATAAGGTGTATTGAGAGTTAGGAGTACAATGTACTGCACCATGGCTATTTCGGTTTATAGTGTAATGATGGATGTCAACTGGGAATTATGAGGGTGGCATTCTCTGTGGGGATGTATTATTGTTTTGATGATTGATTTGGGCTTTCGTGCAAGGCACCCAATTTGGTTTATGCTTTATATGCATTTTGAAGTGTGTGGCATAATGATCCATTTCAATGGATATGCTATGTGTTTGAGGATGCAATGTAATATGCAGTGATGATTACTATATGCAGAGTACCAAATATTTAGGATTATTGGGGTTTATTGCTTGTTGTCTTGAGATACCAATACAGATTGGTGCTTGAAAACTCGAGAATTGAGTTATAGCCTTGTTAGGGATTGAATTATAGTCTTGCTGGGGAGGAGTAGGCTGATATGGTTTTCCCTACATCCTGGACTTCTTGTGGATGGCTAGGTAGAGACATGGATCTCTTCAAATTCCCCAAGTTTTCTCTATTGTTGGGGGAGGAAATGGCTCAGTTTGACTTTTCTTACACCACAAACTACTTGGGGACCAGGAAATAGACATGGGTATCTTCAAATTCCCCAAATTTACTTCATTGCTAGGGAGTTGCGTGCTTAAACATCTGCAGGGAATGATGATGATTCTGAGGATGTTAACTGAGCCAAAGTGACCATCATAATGCTTTTGCCTAATCGATGTGTACGGATGACAAGAATTTTCTTGAGAAGCTTCACAAGAAGGGATCAGCAATGCCCATATCTGTAATGATCTCTAAAAGGACATTCATTGAGTGGGAGGTTGGAAGATTCGTGTCATCATACGACATAAGGTGGCATGCCCCAATATCTTAGTCCACGACATAGACTGCCTTTAATCATGGACTCTTGGAGAAATTTATCGAATCTCGACATAACTGCCTTAGGTTGAATGAATTTCGAATAGGTTCCTTGGACTGATTGCCCGAAATTGAAGTTTAAAGAGATTTATTGACATGATTGCCTCTGATTGGTTGGCAAAAGCTGAAAGAGATTTATCAACGTGATAGATTTTGATTGGGTATAGCTTGAAGAGATTTATCGACGTGATAGCCTCTATTTTGAAATAGCTCAAAGAGATTCATCGATGTGATAACCTCTGATTGGCAGCTTTGAGAGAAATCCCCAGAGTAGGATTATTCTTTAAGATGATTTTCTTTTTGACAGATTTCTGCAGCAATTTTTCCTTTGGGTTAACCAAGTTTTCATTTGATGCTCATCATGCAAGCTTACTTGATGTTAAAGCACTTATTTACATGCAAAGAATGTTTGTCTAAGAATGATAATTCTAATGCAAATCATATGCTTGTCTTGAAGTTTTTTTTAAAAATATACTTTTATTGAAAAGATGTCGAAGCATCAATTTTTTGTTTTTTATGAAAATGTGGTGTGTTACCTACTCAAACTTTTAGCACATTTCCCAGGAGTCGGGTTACTGTATTCTCGTTACAGTATTGTTTTTGAATTATCTCGTGTTTTAGTTAGGACTCTTAAGGGTTAAAATGTGGCCTGGTTCACGGTTTTAGAAAAAAGGATTTAAGGCTCAAAATTATTTGGGTGCCCACCATTCTCCATGATGTTATCCATTCCTACGTTTAGTTAACTCGATACAAGAAATCATCTCTCGAGAAGGGAGCTTGCAATGATTTAGGAACCAAAGGGGTTTCTTGGATACGACAGTCAATAACTTTTTGTTCTTGGTGTCTGATCACTCGACTTTTTTCTTTGTTGAGGATTTTTATTTTGTAATCCTTTCTTTTTCCCTAATTTTTTCTTGGACAATTTTTTATTTTGAAGTTGCAGTCCAACGGGATGCCCTGACTTTTGCCTAAGTCACTTATTTTTCAAGTTTTGACTTAGAGGGGCTTTTGTCTCCTTCTTTTTGAACAATTTGTTGATCTTTGCATCATCTTCGAGTGGTTGTGATTGCATAAGTCCTTGATAGATGATGGATAACTGTTATGTTATTGTCATCTGTTGGCCTCCTGATGTGTGAGAGATACCCATGGGGATATCATTCTCTTTGATGCACACAGCCGATACATGAAGGTTAGTCATTACAGTTTTGACTTTCCCCAGCCTTTTTATGGATAACCATTATTGTATCCTTAAAGGTGCACTCTTGATGAATTATAAATGCTCGATCAGATTAACTTATATTTACACACCCCAGGGTTAAAATCGAGGGTTTTTCTGCATAAAATAAACTCCTACTTTAAGGCTCGAAAGGGTTGACGAGGGTCCATCTCCCTTATATCTTTGTTGTTTGGGGATTTGGAACAATGCATGTACATCATCAGTAGGGTTTTATTCATTAGCATACCGTTTGAGGATCTAGGTGTCATTTTTTCATCATCTTCCCTCAAGAGTTATTTGCTTTTTTGATTAAAAATGAGTTAAGTATCAAAGGAAAGTAAAATAACAAAATGTAAATGAGTGAATACGAATAAATTAGTTCAAGACAATCATATTCAATGCATTATGATTTAATATAAAAAAAACAAACAGTTTTGGATACAAGAAAGTACTGAACAAAACAAGAAGATGACAAATGATAATGCAAATGAAACTAGAAATTGCCATGTTGAGGAGGCTTCTTCAGGCTTGACTTGTTTGAGAAGACGCTCTTGTAGTCTTGACACTTGTCTCAGCTAGAGGATTCAATCCATTATCATACCCTTTGGAGTTAATATGATAGATTTGGCATCAAGGAGGCCTTGAACGCTATTTTTCAATGCCTTGCAATTCTCAATTGTGTGGCTCGGAGCCCCTGAATAGAATTCGCAAAAAACACTAGCATCATAACCCCGAGGTAGAGGGTTTGGAGGAGGACCAAGCTCTCTCAGCTGGACTAACTGGCCTTTTAACAAATGAGGGAGGAGTTGAGCTTAATGAATAGGTATAGGATCCATCCTTCTTTCAGGACCTTTCTTCCTCTTTTGTCCTCGTTGCCCCTGGGATTGTTGATTCAGCCGAAAAGGTGAATATCGTGTGTGCTGAACATACGGCTGTCTCTGCATGCATGCTATTGATGATGGATTGAATGATGCTTAGCCACCCTAGCTTGTTGAGCCGAAATTGTAGCGTATGCTCAAGGAATATATTGATTAGGTTGAACAGTCGATGCCTGAGGGTGCAGAGCTTGATATTGATGATAGATCGGGGTCTTCCCTTTGTGGATAGTAGCACTAGTGTTTCCTTCTTTCTTTTTGATAGGGAAAAAGCAAGGTTTCTTGTTACTTCCACAAATATCGCTAGATATACCCTAAATTTTTCCTGACTTGAAGCCATCTTCAATACATTCCACAATGGTAACCAAGTCAGAAAAGGAAGTTGAAATACTACCAAGTATGTGTTGGAGATATAGGTCTTGCAAGGTTCCCATGAACGAATAAGTCAATTCACGATGCAAGAGAGGAGGTTGAACCCTTGCAGCTAATCTACAACACCTTTGGGCGAACTCTTTAAAAGACTCTTCAGATTTTTGTGTCATCCCTTGAAGCTGAGCCCGACTAGGAGCCATAGAAGTATTATAATGGTAGTGTTTCAAAAAGGCATCAACAAGCTCTCCTCATGTACTGAAATGAGTTCTCTATAATTGCATATACCAGTCCAACAGTGCCCCTGTCAAGCTGTCTTGGAAGAAATGCATGAGCAACGGTTCATTTTCAGCATAAACTGCCATCTTGAGACAGTAAGAACGAAGATGAGTCCCTGGGCAGGAGGTGCCTTTATACTTGTCAAAATCAGGATCTTTGAATTTGGGAGGAATAACTACCCCTGGCACGAGGCACATTGCAACAGTATTGAATCTCAAAGTTTTGATACCTTCCATGGCTTTGAGACGTTATTCAAGAGCATGGTACATTTTTGCAGTTTCAGTAACTCTAGTGGCGAGATTCAAGTGGGGCTCATCAAGATCAATGACTTCGTGATGATCATCAATATCATTTTGAGGAATTCCCGTAGGGGTCTCAACATTCGCATTATTATTCCATCCATTTGCAGAAGTGGAGGGCACATCAATGGCAACCTTAACAACACTTTTATGTATCTCTCCTTGACCCTTGATGACATCATGAAGGATTTCCATAAGTTGATCCATTCGGGTGCCCATGGTGTCCATATCTCGGCGGAGATCATTCTGATTTTCTATGAAGATATTTATAAGTCTTCGCTTGTTGTTTCTTGTATGGTAGGGATGTAGGGAAGTCGTCTTTGTTGTTCACTGAAGTCCCATTGAAAAGGGACCCCAATAAGTTTTTGTTGTGACTAATGAATGCATGATAATATGAATGTATGCTTCATCTTCATTTCAGAGGAAATCCAAAGACTCGTCTATCCATAAGTATCTTTTAACAATTTTTTATTTTTAAAGACCTCAACCAACGATACTTGTCTTTGGAATTACTTAGATAAGAGATGCATATACAGGATGGTATGATATCATGATATGCTATGGCATGAGATCTCAGCTCCACATATTGTGGATAACCACTGTAGTCCCTTGCATAAACTGAGAGTAACAGGATCAAAGGTTCGACGTCACAAGCATGGAGTCAAGGTAACCACCCATAAGGTGTGTACTAAGGGTTTATCACCAACCGAACAAGGTTCTAGGGAAATCTCAGGGTCTACGCTCTTCCTCTGGATATTACCAACGTCCCGATTACACGATAATTAGTAATATTCATAGGAAAAACTCGTCCGAGTGCAACATCGCGTGAAAACTACTTCCGTAAAACTCTGTCATAGTCTCCTCACTACACCTAAAAAGGCCATGATGGGTTAAAGTTTCTATGGCTCTCAGCTTCTCCAACTCCCAGGTCAAAAGAAACATGTCTTCCCAATTACTTGGTAAACAATGCTACATTCAAGGGGACCTCCACTGAGTGGAGGATCTCATTCCTCCTTCTTCGGTATTACTCCCTCAAAGTTAACATGACTATACCGCCCATCCTAATCCTAAGTGTAACCTCGAGTCCGGGTATAGGACTTATCAAATATAATCACCCACTCCAACATCACAAAAGATCAGCATATTCAGAATATGTGAGTAGCAACAGTATAATGAAATATATACAAAAAAAGCAATAAAGAAATAAAGAGGTAAAGAAAATAAAGTAAATAAATAAACACCCAAAGAAGCAAATAAACAAAACTAGGATTGACTCACATAATATCCCTAGCAGAGTCACCAACTCAAGCTACCGGCAAAAAACACAGAGTCGCCACCGAACTTTCTTTATCCCGAAGGAAGGGGGAAAATATCGAGAAAACCCCAAGAGGATGGATAAGATGGTCTTGCAACCAAAAGAGAGGGTATGGAAGTCGATTATTTGAGGGGAAGGTATTATCACCCCTCACATCCATTGTACTCAACGGGATCCATTTTGATTTTTCGCTTCTAAGGGTGTGTCTATTTGTAACTATACTTGCTAAGGGGATTGAAATGGTTTTTTATTAGTGCGTTCATGAGGGTCTCGTAACACTTTGCCTATGTATCCTGTGAAGGAATCAGAACACCGTAGTTCTTCTAGAAAATGTTGTTTTGTTGGTGTTTTTTAGAGGGCAACGTTAACGCACATATTCTAGCAATAGGCACGATCGATATCATGGTAGAACAGAGATAACATGCCCTTTTGAAGGAATCTTTGATTTGTTGAGTATTTTTGTTAAGTGTGAATAAGTTTGAATAATGATTAAGTGTTTTTGGATTTTTGATTAAGGAGAGAAAGTTTTGTTTTAATTTACAAAAGAAGAAAGAGTCTAAGGGGGAGACTAAAAAACCTAATTGTTGTCATACAAAGATGGACCTAATGTTGAGTGTAAAAAGGAAATTCTATCTTAAAGTTATCATACATAGTTTGATCATAATGTCTAATTCAATATGAAATGATCAACATGAATTTAATCGATTCAGGGAATCACTTAAGGGAACATGTAATCATGATTAACCAAGTAATCAAACAAAAACAAAGAAATTAAGTTCTTAACAGTTTTTATTATTTTTATCAAGTAAATAAAAGTAAATGATACTATAATATTTTTATGATATTTTTATAAAAATAAATATTAAAACCTAATTCTAAATTATTATGAATTTCAAAATGGAGGAATTCTAAAAAAGAGAAATCAAAAATTTTAATACTACTCTATTCTAATATTTTTTTATTTTTTTAGTAAAGAAATAATCAAAAGAAAATTAAACTTCTAACATAATATTTTTGGTGTTTTTTATCATATAAAGAAAACTAAAACCTATTTCTATTTTTTTTTATTTTTGTATAAAATTTAAAATGAAATAAGAAAAAAACTTGAAACTTAGAATTTTAAAGAAAAAAAATTAATGTCCCCTAAGTTATAACTCTCTTGCCTTGCCACTGAACCAAGTCATTTTTCTGTTATATTTACAGTTTAATTAAAAATAAAATAAAGTTTAGGTTTAAAAGGATAAAAAGCAGAATAATGATAAAAGTGTCTCAATAGGTCTCAAACCCAGGTCTTACGCATATCAGACACACGCTCCAGCCACTACGCCAAACTGATTCATTCGTTAATATAACCATTCAGATTAATAAAGTAACAAAAATAGTCAATGGGCTTAAATGGAGACAAAAATGTAGAAAAGTGGTAAAATGCCCCCAATGGGTCTCGAACCCAATATCTCACACCTACAAACTAACGCCCCAACCACTTCACCAAGCTATCTCATTCTTTATTTTAATCCTTTTATTAATATAAAAAATCAAACTTATGAAATGGGTTGGGCTAAAAGATTAAGCCCAAACCCGGATCTGTTTTTAGGATAATGGGGAGAGTTTGAAACACTAATTGGAAGATGAAGAGGTGACGTTGGTACTGTATGAGGAAATGGCAAAATATTAATCAATTTCTTTTGTTTTAATTTCCCAATTAATCACATAACAGACAAATTTCTCTCTAACTGACCATATCCTCACGCTCTTTCCTATCAATCTCTCTTATTCTCTTGCAATCAAATCTCTCTCGTACCTCAGTTTATCTCACCGCCCTCACTCTCTTTCTGTTATTTTATTGTTCCTCTGTTCCTCTTCACTACTTGTTATTCTAAATTAAAAAAAAATGATTTCCTCTCCCTCATTATCTTCAATCGCAAAAGGAAGACAACAAGAATACTCCATCTAATCTCTCTCGATCTTGCCTTCTCCAATATCAACAAACACTCAAATATTCATGGTTAAATTACGTTCAAAATAATCAACAATGAATAAAATCTCGATTCCAGTTTATGTACACATAGCAACAACAAGATTTTTCAAGAATTCTGAATATCATGAACAAAAACATCAACAAAATTATAATGCATATAGAGGCATGGCAACAAAGCAATTTCAGGGATTATAAGCTATTTACAAGCTCGGAGCTAGTCCGAGGGTTTCGAATTCAGCCGCCTCCGAAAGAATAAATAAAACCAGAGGTAATTGATCCAATTGGATCCTCTTTAACTTTTCTGCTTCTAAAATATGATTATGGAAATTTGTTGTTTATATGGTATGTGCGTTGTGATTGATTAATTATGATGTTGAGATTTGTTGAGTTATGAGTGATAAGGGTATGTTGCATTCAGGGGAAATGGGTGTATTAGGAGGTGTGGATGACATGAGTTAGAGGTAGGTTGGTTTGGTGAATATGAAATGGAGCGTGACGACTGCGGCTACACGGCGGCGAAGAGTCAGAGGAAACGAGTGGAAGCAGGAAACAGTTGAGCGCCGCAACTGTGTTGAGGAAGAAAAATAAGTATGTTTGAACGGGGGAGTAAAGAGTGTGATAACGGATTCTACAGATGTAGTGAAGTGAATTGGTTTTGAGAAGGGCTTTACTAGGAGTGTTGTTGATGTTATGCTGCTACAAAATGAAAGTTAGAGAAGAGTGTGAGAGAGGAGTTTTGACAGAAGTTCGTTTTTAAGATTCTTGTTGAATTTTTCTCCCTTTCTTGCGTGTAATTTTCGGATTATTCCTGGTGTGTTTCTAGTGTCATTGGTGTGCTTTTATAGTGAATCAAATTGGATTTTAAGGGGGGAGGGGGGGTAGTTGGTGAGGTTTTAAACAATTTTGGCGTACTGATTTATGCTTTCCTGATTAAGTTTTTGTTATGAACATTTTCGTACAAATTTGACACAGATCTTGGACTGATATGTAGGTTTGTGACAGACTATTTAGGATAGTAGCTTACAGGGTGATTTAGGGAAGCAGGTTTTCTACATGTTTTTGGACTATTTTGAAGGTTGGACAACATGATACAAGGATGGTTTTATTTGGGATAAGGACAAGTTTCTGGGGCAGGGTCTGTGCAATAGTACAACATTGGTTTAGACTATTTTTATGCAAAGTTTAGATGGTCTTGGGCAGCAGCCTGTAGGGTGATGCAGGGTTGTTTTGGATTTTTGTGGCAGCATGATGCAAGCTTATTTTTCTGGTTTGTGCAAGTAGATAATAGGTACAACAAGGTTGATTTTTAGCATTGTCTTTGGATTGTTTTGTAATGTGATCCAGGTTTGTAGCAGGTTGTTTTACTTTTACAGCATGGGCAAGTTTTGTGCACAGCAGCATAGTAACAGGGCCATGTTTTTTTCTGGTGATATCTTTCTTATCTTGGCCTTTCTTGTTTTCTCTGAAAATTTTGTGGCTGGTATCTTTTTCTTCTTTATGATTCTTAAGGGTTTTTATGACATTAAGGAAGATGATGAATCGGTTTAGGGTTTGCCTCGCGTGAACTCTTCTTTCAGATTTTTGCAATTTAATATTTGTTTGACATGTTCTGAACTTTGTTGTTGGTCTGGACAATTTTAATTTCAGTACTTGCTACTTCTGTGATGCATTGCTGTCTTTTTTTCATTTAAGTGTTTGTGGTAACTCGTCTCTTCTTATTGTGAACCAAACCTTTTTTTGTGATTTGCAATAGGAATATTCTTGGGCCAATGATATAATCTGATTTTCTTTGCATGATAATGTGGCCTTTGTTGGGCTTTGGCAAATGACTGAATTTAAACCCTTGTTTGTGATTCACTCATAAAATCGCTAATGATGAGATTAGAAAAAAACTTTGCTTGAATGGATGGATGGTTTGAGGCAAGTAATGAGTCTCTTTAAATAGCAATCAATTTTGGGCTTTTTCTCCTTGGATATTTGCAAATATTTAATCCAGATATGTTGGAAAATCTATTAAGATTTATTTCTTCAAAATAACTCCAACCAAATATTTAATTTAAATTAATTTTAAATCAAGGATTTAAATATAACCTAATTGATAAATAAATGAAATCTAAATGCTAAAAGATAGCAATAATATTTTTTTCCCAATAGTAGAAAAGCGTGCTCCAAGTTACTGAAAAATGTGTGCTTCCACCTCTAGCCTTGTTCTGCTGGCAAGGGACATATGATATACACATACTGGGACATATTTTCCCACATGTGTTCTTCTTCATATAAACAGCTCGAAACTCCATTGTTATTTTGCATAATGTAGCCAGTCCAAAAGGAACAACAAAAGGGATAAAGAATCTCTTTATTTATATGCCAAGGTGTGTTATAAATTTGGAAACAATCCATTATTGTGTTCCCAAAATTGAAGGAGTTGATACATAATCATTATCAATTATTAAGATATTGTCATAATCAATTATAAACTCAATTAGGAATCGTCTAATCGGTTAGGCCAAAGATCTAATCAATTAGGCAGTTGCATAAAGTCTCTTAATCAGTTGAACACTCCCCTAATCAATTGGATATGCCTCAAAAATACTTTTTGTTTATTTAATTTTAAAATAGATAGAATTATCAAATGTTTTTAGCTTGTGTGTGTAATTTAGTCATAATGTATCCATAAATGCCCTTGTGTATTTACAAGAAAATAGTCACTTAGACAGACACGTCCAAGTGAGCTTTCACACTTCCTCTCTTTCATACTCTAAAGCTTCAAGCATTGGAGTCATTATATTTGTCTTTAGCATCATACAAGAGTCTTGAATATTCTTCATGAGGCTTGAGATATCTCCATGTCGATTACCATCATTTGAGAGTTTAAAAGTTTAGCTTGCTGGAGACTCTTGAAACCTTAGTCTTCAATTGGAAGTCATTGGATTATAGTGTTGACTTTAACCAGACATATTACTTGATTTATAAGGATAGCTTGATCAATCATCTTGTGCATATTTTACCACTTTAGCTATCTTGAGTATTTTCTTGATTTCAAGTGTTGTCATTATCAAAACTAAGTAGCTACTACTTAACTTGCTTTCTTACTATCCATGAGCTTTTCCATCTTGGAACACTTGCTAACTTTACTTCAAAGAAATTAGACCCACAATTGTGGTGTTAGAGAAAGCTCATACAAGAATGATGTGAATCTATGTATATGATTGTTTGTTGATTGAATAGAAGGTCTTATGAACCTTAGGGCCAAAGGAATGAGAAAAGAGTGAATAACCCAAAAAGAGGGGGAAATATTCAAGGTAAGAGGGTTGTTTATGTAAAGGGAAGGTATTAGCACTCTAAACATCTACAGTACTGTGCAGGAACCTCTTTGTAAAAATCTGTATATTTTGGCTATAAAATGTTGTATGAAAAATAGATGGTGGAGGTGAGAAAAGAAGTATTTTTTATGATTTTTGCACCCGCCGCGGTTGTGAACCTTTAGTGTCTACATACCACCTTTCTTGCAATAGGGGATCAAGGTACATGTAGTTCACCTTTTGAAAATTTTTAAAACACAAGTGTGTTGGTTAATTTTATGAGATGAGACATCATCGTCATTGTCTATGTGGAAAACATACTTACTACCCACAATCATGAAAAAGGATAATTTGCATCATCTCAAAGTGGAGGATATGGCTTGGACTTTAAAATCAACAATTCCTCACTCAACACCCAAGTGGAAAATATCTCTCTTCACTACATGTTGTAGAAGTATAGTTATTTGCGTCACTACAAGGATTGACAAGAGTCTAATATTTTGAGAAAGGTTTTACGCCAAAATGGCAAAATAGTTTGAAATGAGATTGGTTGACTTTTAGTCTTCTCACAAAAAAATGTCAAAGCATTATTAAATTGATTGAGGTTTATTTATGAAATGTCTTGAAAATGCATGGACCTAAGTTCAAGTTTATTATGAAAGTGGTTCAAGTTTAGAAATAAGAAGAGTTTTCAAAAGGAGGAGGAAGATTTTTGAAATTAAAGAAGATGGGAGGAGAAGAAGGGACTATCCTAAAGCATAAGGTAAAAGCTAGGGATAAGAACCGTCTAACCAGCAAGAAGCCAACACTTGACATTATGAGTCAAGATAGAATTCTGATTCTTTGGATTGAAACCAAGCAAGCAAAGATACTAGACCTCTTGAGAGAACCAAACTTCAAGTGTATTAAGTCTTCACAAAAATTGGGCAGAGTAACGACTGTATACAGGTGAATTCCATATTACAAACAAAGAGTGTAATCACAATAGCCTGCACACAAAATAAATAAACAACCCAATGTCTTGAGGTAAACCTCGAGAGCTCTAGACAAAATATCAATTAAGTTCACAAGGTCTCCAACATAGGCCAAGGTTTCTAACCCTAGGTCCAAGAAGTCCAATACTCCATAATGCCAAGGATAGTAACCAAATAGACTAAGTATCATTAAACTTTTTTTAGAGTTCATGTTGATTATTAGGTGTCTTAAAAAAAGAAAAGAAAATCTCAAGTGAGCAAAATAAAAATGACAAGAAAGTAAATGCTCAAGTGAGCAAAAATAAAAATGGCATGAAATGTAATGCTTAAAATAAATGGTACATAAAGCATAAAAATAAAAGCATAATATAAAACAATTTATAATTAGTGGTTAGTTGGATTACCATCTTGAAACTTGCATTTGGAACTTATTAGAGGATTGGTAGAACCAAAGCCTCCACACAACAAATTGCATTTACTTTTTGTCAAGTATATCATCCATTTGGAATCCTCAAAAGTACCATTTAATGATCAATGATGTTTAAGTGATCCGCGTTGACCAAAAGTGTTATAGATCCATTAGAGGATTGGTAGAACCAAAGCCTCCACACAATGAATCTCAAGATTATTGGATCAAAGAGATCAAATTAACATACTTGGGCTTGCAAACATAGGTTTGGGCCACGAATGATCATTTATTCGAATCAGGACAAAATTTAGTGCCATGTTAAGCAATCGTAAGTGGACTTATATAAAAGTCAGACCTATTTTGAGACTGGTCAATAGCAATCTGTGCATCATTTATTTTGAGGCATGATATAGAGATCATGCTCCAATTACACTTAGTGCAATAAGAAAGGGACGAGATGAGGAGGGGTGGGAAAGAATATACAAACCACATTTGAAATAAATTTTAATCAAACTATTACTAAAATCATTCATCCATTTTTATGGAGTTAGACTCAACACCATAGATTCAATGATGTTAATAAAGTTCATGATCAAAATTCAACCCAAGTTCAACCAGAAAATAATCACAAAATAATATTGCATTTAATATATTCATTAAAAAAGGTTTTTTTAAATGTTTTAAAATAGAAATAAAAGAGAAAAATATCAACTATATTCAAATTAATTAAGAAATAAAAAGTAAGACCATAGAAAAATTAGGAAAGGACTCAAATATTTTTATAAAATTTTTGGTAATTTTTTAAAGTCAGAAACTATTTTTAAAATTAAAAGAAATAAGAAAAATAAATCAAAAATGATAAAATAATACCAAATTCAGGAATAAAAAATAAATGAGGTCACCAATATTTGTTACAATATCATTAGATCATTTCATGATTTTTTCAATATTTAAAAATGCATAAAAGTATTTTTAAACATTTAAAACAATTCAAATAAGGTGAAAATTTAGAAAAATATCAAAACACAAAATAAAGTTGTGAAAAAATAAAAATTAGAAAGAGAAAAATCAAAAATATTTTTCATAATTTTTTCAGATTTTTTGGACTTAAAATGAATTTTCTATGATTATTTGAAATTTTAAACAATTAAATATAAAAATCAGAAAACAAAATAAAAACCAAAAAAAAAGTGGACCAATGGATGAGAGCCAAAACGCATTAGTAGTCAAATCCAAGGGATCTGGCGCACTGTGCATATCATGGTCATTACTAAATATCACACCGGATCCAACATTTTTAAAATAAAACAACTTAAAATGTGACGCGTTGGATGGAGTCTGACTCACAATAGTAATCAGATCCAAGGGCTCCTGAGGGACGCACATGGTATGTCATTGGTTGAAGACGGACATGTCATCATCTTCAACCTCCAGCCATCCCCAAATTGAATCCTTCAAATTGTAAAATTAGCAAACCAGATCGGTACCATTAGATTCGTCTCTTCTAGACGATTCTAATGGTACCATCGTGCCAAATTTATATAAATTGTGCAATGCTGTGTTTGAAGAAAACCAGGAAAAAAAAGCGAGCATGAAAATCTGGGATATCTCACTCAATTCTCAATGAAATTGCAAACTATCAAGAGCACGAGGATCAGAAGCACACAAGAAGTGGGTTAGTCTTTTATTTGAATCAATTTGGCCAAGAAATCTACCTGAACAAAGTAGTGAGAATTTTCTCTGAAACTGGACTTCTACAGATCAATATAGGTCACAATTCTTGAAAGTAACCGTATGGTTAGCTTTAGAGAAGTTCAATGAATCTAACTGAATGGAGCTTTTGGTGTTTTAAGGTGAGAATGTAAGAAATTAGAATTTCAAATTCAGAAATCGTGTGGGATCTGAACAGGGGTCAATTGGCTATCAAAAGTTTTCCCAAATAAGTCAGGGATGATCCTTATTTATAGTTGATCATGATGCAAGGCTCAAGTGTGTGAATTGGAGGAAAAATCAATGAAATCGTGTGAACCTGCTAAGTGCGAAAAGTGTGACTTCACATGGCTCAAAATGCAGCAAAATGAATGGTTTAAGGCTCGTTTCTTGTTATGGAAAGTTCCTAAACATGATTAGACACGAAATTGATCTTTAAACAAGCTTGTAATTGGATTTGAACCAATTTTCAAATCTGACTGAACTTGGAATTTCCATTTCATGATGCTACTTTCATAACCATGGTGGCAATAATGTAGGGCATCATATGATGTGATTTTTGAAGCATTTGAAAGATAAAGTCACAAGCTTTACAATGTGAAATGAGTGAGATCAATTGGATATTTGAGCAAGAAGTTGTGTTGAGTCAAATTTGGAAGAAAAGGGTTGACTTTCCATACTTAGAAATATTTCAAGTTTTTCTTCAAAAGTGACCTATAATGTTTTGCATCCAAACATGGCCTTCCTCTTGGAATTTTCTCTTGACCAAAAAAGATGGCATGAAATAGACCTCTTGAATGAAATTTTTAAACTTGAACCATTCAAAATCTCCAAAAATTGAGGGAGTTATGAATTGTTGAAGTTGGCAAAAAATCATAAAATAACCTATAATCTTTTGTATACTTAGGACATCTTCCATCCATTTTCTCACTTTGCACATAAAAAAAGGAATAAATTTCACATCCTCAAGATCATTGTGAAAAAATAGTGGGATCAAGGTGATAAAAATTGACCAAGTTATGATCATTTGAAGTCACACATGAGAAATTGGGGGTTCATCTGGAGGACTTGTAACCTTTCTTCATCATCAAGCTTCTTCCACATGAAAACTCCTTGAAACTTTTGAAGTGATTTGTTAATAACCCTTTAAAGAGAGGGATTCTTTTGGAATCACTCAAAAATTCCAAAAGATGAGCAAGATATACTTCTTTGAAGTTCAAAACCCTAGCTCCTAGATCAAGAAAATGCTTTGAGGAACTTTGACAATTTTGAACAACCTTCTTGTACCAACACTTTTGCTTTGTAAATAGAAGTTATTGAGGATTATAATGAGAACTAATAGCCACCAAAACCACTTTCATATCTTGAGAATTGAGAGAAATGTGCACTTGTAACCAATGGGAGCAAGGCCTTGTCCAACCATGACAACTTCTTCAATCAACTCCTTGTACTTTTGAATCAATTTTGATAACTTTTAAATATGGTGAACCAAGATAAACCTTTCCATGCCATTTCTTTCAAAATAACTTCAATGGTGAAGTTTGAACTTCTCAAGCTTTATTGACTAGGGCATGAAAATAAATTCATTAACTCATGGATCAACTTGCTATGCCTCATTGCCTTTACCTACATTATTAACAAGTAAGACAAACCAACATTACATTTCATTAATTAAAAGGAAAGTAAAAACAAATCATGCATGATCACAAAAGAAAAACAAGTTAAAGTGCTTGGTGATTCTTCAAAGAGCAAAGCTAAAGATAGGGAGGAGACCCAAAAGCCCTAATGTGACCTTGTTGTGATTGAATCAATATGATATGATGAAAGGATCTTATGAGCAAAAATTAGAATACAACACCTAGAACAAAAGAAAGTAGTAACTTTCTCCTTTTGGAGCATGAAAAAGGAGAAGTTACTTTTTCTATTATTCTAGAGGACTTGGCTCTTTTTTACTTACTCTCTCCTACCCTTAATAGGCAGATACACATCATTCTCCATATTTTCACAAGTGGGTAAATGATATTGATAACAAGAGATATAACTGGATAAAGGGCACATGTTTCAATAAATGAGTGACTATGAAACTTGTTGCCGCGACATATTACATGCATGCCCTTAGAGAACTCATGTGGTGCCTTCAATAGGCCTTTTGCAAATATACCAGTATAAACCTCTTTAACGTTATCTTCTATAGACTTTAACGACATGAATTTAAATAACAATAATATTGGTGATTAAAAATTACATAAAATAAAGTATTTATTTATCATATATTAAATTAGAATCTTTCATTATCGTGTTTATAATTCAAATCCATATGTGCCACATCACAAATATTCCTAGAGGTCACACCCCAAAACTCATATTAACTTCTGAAAAATGCCAAAAACATTCACACTCACACACCACAATATATTAACATAACAACCATTTATATTATTTTAATAAATCTTATAGAATATATATATATATATATATATATATATATATATATATATATATATATATATATATATATATATATATATATATATATATATATATATATATATATATATATATATATATATATATATATATATATATATATATATATATATATATATATATATATATATATATATATATATATATATATATATATATATATATATATATATATATATATATATATATATATATATATATATATATATATATATATATATATATATATATATATATATATATATATATTTTTGTCTTGCAATAATTATGTAATTATAAAAATGAGAGAAAATAAAGTTTAATATATAATTTTTAATATATTGTCTCTAAATTATTTTAGGTTATATATATTTTAAGAACTTAAAATGGTATAACATTGTTTCGTCATGCTATTTACAACAAAGAAAATTATTATAAAAAGTTGATGATTGATTTTTCTATAGAAGATCATACCATAGTTGGAGATTTTGTTGCAGCTAACACCATAGTCAGAGGTGTTGTTGATGGAGGAAGCTCCATCTCCTCTCGGAGGAAATATGTTAGGCAGGTGCTGACCACAAATGTAATATCCCTATGATTCTCTAATATCTATTAGAATAAAATTTGGTTATGTAACTTTATCTTTGAGTTTTGATGATAACAAAGAGTATGTTTGTATGAATAATTATGTACTCTAATGTGTGTGACTTGTGAGTATCTAACAAACAGGTTATGCTTATGATGAATGGTGTGGCGAAGACATTAGAAGAGACGAGTTTCACTTCTGCGCTACACAAGTTCTGATAAACAGTAGCAAGACACTCCAGAAGACTCTGAAGTGTAGGCTCTGATATGAAGTCTAAAGAACCCAGTCAGAAGATCTGAATACAAAAGTTCTACTGAAGTCCAGATGTTAAAGACTCATGTTTCTCAAGATAACATGTTGTAAAGAAACCAGCCAAAAGATCTGAAGATAGAAGTTTCAGCCGAAGTCCAGATACTGAAGACTCATGTTTCCGAAGACAAAGGGTTCTCAAAGACCAAGTGATGAAGATTTTGAAGACGCAGTTCTGAAGACTTGAAGTTCTGAAGATCAAAGGTTCTAGAAAAGGGTTCTCAAAGGCCAAATGCTGAAGATTTTGAAGACGTGGTTCTGGATACTTGAAGTTCTGAAGACCCAAAGTTCTAGGAAAGGTTCTCAAAGACCAAGTGCTAAAGATTCTAAAGACGTAGTTCTGAAGACGTAGTTCTGAAGAATCTGAAGACTTGAAGTTCTGAAAATCCAAGGTTCTAGAAAAGGTTCTCAAGACCAAGTGTTGAAGACTCTAAAGACAAAATTTTGAAGACTCTGATGACCTTAGTGTTATGTTCTCTCTTCTAAGCTCATGCTCACAGAAGCCTCTGAAATAGAAAAGGAAAGAAGATAACGTTAACATGGTACAATAGTACATGATACAATCAAAACATTTCATTCCACTACCATGAAGGATGAATGTTGTGTACGATCTTGTCCCCCACATGATTCAAGCCGCCAAAGATTCTGAAAATCCCAAGAGTAACCCTCAACGAATATATTATTTTATTGGCTATATAAAGGGCTTGAAGACTAAGAAAAAAAGCTGCTAATTCCCGCCAATTCACCTTTATACACTCTCTATTAAGATAGTTCATCGGTTTCATATTTCTCTAGTCTATGTTCTAAAATTAATGTTTACATATTCGCTTGTGTAGAAGCTTAATTTCTTGTAAACAAACTTTGTTCAAATAGTTTTTTGATTTTCCTTAAGGGACCAGTTGGTCAGAATCTTTGAGAAGTCTAAGATTTGTGTGTCTTAGAGGTTGTAATGTTAGTCATTTGGAGTTAGCTTGTGCTTTGTAATACTCTGTTTGATTATTGGATTAAGTCCTTGTTGAGAAAGGTCAAATCACCTTGGCGGTTGGACTAGACTAGCTTTGATAGTTTTCATGTGAACTAGTATAAACATACCTTGTTCTTTACTTCTTGTTCTTAATTATTGTTATTATCAAGAGTGGGGAAAAAGTATTTTATTTAAAGGGGATTATTTTTAAATTTTTTTTTTTAAATTAAACCCAATTCAAACCCCTCCTTTCTTGTGTTTTTCACACCTTCAATTGGCATTAGAGCTTCGGTTCTGAGGTGATAAAAAGTTTGCATTTTTTCAACACTTAACAGTGTTCAGTACTAATCTGGATTGTGTGAAAAACCAATGGCTACACCTGTTTCTACCACTATTGATAATAGGGATAATGATAGAGACCATTATAGTGTAAAACCATATATGTTTGATGGAGAGAAGTTTGACTATTGGAAGGATTGAATCGAAAGTTACTTTCTAGCACATGACTTGGATCTATGAGATTTGGTAGTTAATGGATACACTCACCCAATAGATGATAAGGGTCAGAAGATTTCAAGAAGTTCAATGACATATGCTTAAAAGAAAGTTTACAAGAATCATTACAAAGCGAGAACCATTATGCTTAGTGTTATTTCCTATAATGAATATGAAAAGATCACTGACAGAGAAACTGCAAAAGGAATTTTTTATTCTCTTCATATGACACACGAAGGAAATGCTCAATTAAAGGAGACAAAGGTTATTGCCTTAATCCATAAATATGATGCTTTCAAGATGGATGATGATGAATCTGTCGAAACAGTGTTTTCAAGATTCCAGACACTTGTTGCAGGACTTCAGGTTCTGAACAAATGTTATTCTACTTCAAATCATGTAAAGAAAATTATCAGAAGTCATCCTAAGAGGTGGAGACCAATGGTAGCTGTTTAAAGTTGTCAAAGGATCTGAATAACACTAGTCTTGAGGAACTAATTAGTTCTTTAAGAAGTCATGAGATAGAGCTTGAGTAAGATGAACCTTAGAAAAGAGTTAAATTTTTGGCTTTAAAGTCTAAGTCTAGAAAGACCATGGCTTTTCAAGCAGAAGAACACTCAGAAGGATCTGAAGAAGGTTCAGATGAAGATGAACCTTCTTTGATATCCAAATGGATAAGTCAGATATGGAAACACATACAGAGCAAGTTCAGAGGATTAAGAAGAACAAACGGTAGATCTGAATCTACATATGGCCAGAAGAAAGCTTTTGAAAAAAAAAAGGTTACCTATTATGAATGCAAGGAGCCTAGACATTATAAGAATGAATACCCAAAGCTCAAGAAAGACAAGAAACCTAAGAAGGCCTACAAAGCCAAGAAGGGTCTCATGGCAACATGGGATGATTTAGAGTTAGAAGAAGAAGATTATGATCAAGAACATGCCAACATAGAATTAATGGCAAAGACTAGCACGAGTGAAGCAGTATCAGAGAATGAACTGACACTTAATGATGAGTCAGACTCTGATGGCGACAAAGAGGTATTTTCTTCCTTATCTCGTTCTGAACTTGAAATTGGTTTATCAGAACTAATGAAAAGGTATCAATCTCTTCTAAGTAAACACAAAACTCTGAAAAAGAATTTTGTAGTTACTTTTGAGAACTCTACTAAAGATGAGCAAAACCGTTCTGATTTCAATGAAAAATTATTTGTTTTAGAAAAATAAAATACTGCTATGAAAAGTAAAGTTTCTAGATTAGAAGAATAGACTATCTCTAGCACATTTGTTACTAATGAAGTAATCAGATATGATAGAGCTTTTCAGCACTTCCTAGCTAAGAGCATAAATAGAAGCAAAATGGCTTCAATGATCTATGGAGTTATCAGAAATGGAAGTAGAGGCTTTGGATATTCAGGACCATAAAAAATAATTAATGAGACTCTAAGTGTCAAACCAAAACCTCTTTCTGAAAATTTTGTGCTTGGTGGCACATAATTGAAATGTCCATAACAAGAAGGTTTTGATTCCACTGTAACACAACCACAAACATAGAAGGAAACTTCTAGGCCTTAGTTTCATGCACAAATTTCACATGTTTATCATGTTGCACAAAAGTCCAAAGGGGTCAGAACCTCTAGAACTGCTAACAAGAAAAGACCTGGAAAGTGGGTACCTAAGGATCAGATAATCTATGTTGCAGATATCCTTGATGGCTCCACTGAAACACCATTCATGGTACCTGGACAGTGGAAGGTCGCGACACATGAAAGGAAAAAGGCATATGTTCCAAGATTTGGAACTTAAGTCTGAAGACATTGTTGGTTTCGGAGTCAACTAGAAGGGAAAGATCATTGGCTTTGGAACTATTGGTAATGCTTGTAGATGTGAAGATAATGTTCGCAGAACCCAAAGAGAAGATACAAGAAGATAAATAATTGGAATCTCCTACTACTAATATTGTTGTTGTTCCTTATGATCAACCACAACAAAGGAAAAGAAAAATCTCGTCATCTCATCCCGAAAATCAGATTCTCGGAACAAAGATGCTACAGTCAAAACAAGATTAGCATTCAAACCTTCTAAAGATTACGAGACTTTGAGTTAAACCAAGGTATTGTATTTCTTTCAAAACCTCAGTAATCAGAAGATGTTTCGGCCCAAAATGTCTATGATCAGATGGAAACCTTTTGGTTATCTAGATTATGAGGATATCAAACGTGTTACCTAGTTAGATGTAGTGATTAACGCGTGTAACCTTTGGTTATTCTTAATCATCACTCTACCTAGGCTATGCATTGGCAGTAATTTTTATTTGAACTGATTAAAATCGTAATTATTACTTTCATTTAATGCTCCTAATAATTATATCTATATGTGTTTATTTTTCTCTCACTTCTAAAACACTATAAAACACACACTTCACTTCACTTCCACACTTTAGAAAACCTAAACACTCTTTTTCTCTCAAACCATTCAACAAGTTCTCTGTGTTCATCATCTTCATCAACACTCTTCATTAAGATCATCACCTTCGTCAACAATCTTCATCATCTTCTCCAAAGTTTCTTCATCAACATTCTTCATTTTCAACAATGATGACCCCATATCAACAAGAGGTTGTAAAGTTTGCAAGTGAAGTGGAACAAGTTATAAACCCAACCATTTCGTCATCAATCATTGCTCCATCGTCTTCAACCATGGTTCCCTCATCTTGAATCGTTCCTCTGTCAACTTCATCCGCTCCTTCATCATCCTCAAACCCTATTGGTGAGAATCACATTATGCATAAAAGTTCTCAAGTTTATTGCTTTCTAAAATGTGAAGAGATGACCGTTCTTAGAGAACTCATGGTTAATTTTGACAACCTAGCTGCAAATGGGTGTGACCTAAATAAGAAATTAGGTGCTCAAGGCTGGGAAAACTATTTCAAAAGGCTTCATGGTCCTGACTATGGGGCGCTAGTGAAATATTTCTGGAAATGGATGATTGTGATGATCTTCACATTGTCTTTGATGTGATTGGGCAAATAATCATCATCACTGAAAAACATATTGAAAAACTTTTTGGATTGAAGTTCTTGCAAGGACAACATGATTATGGAATGGATAATAAATCAAAGTTTGCAAAGGAATATCTTAACCAATTACTATTTAAGAATAATTCTGCTGAGAAGACTGAGCACAAGAGCAAAGATCTTCATGATCATCTCAGAGTTTGGCACAAGATTATTCTGGGTTACATAAACCCTAGACCTTCTTCAAGTTATTATGATTATTTCAACATCAATCAGAAGTTCATATTGTACTTTCTGCTAACTAAGCAGAAGATAAACCTTCCTTTTATTATGGTTATTTATTTGAGGGAATCTATCAGAAATACAAGAACCACTACCAATCCACCCAAAAAGGTCTCACCTAATATTCCTTGTGGACATCTTCTGACGAATATTTTTGTGGAAAGTGTCTTAGTAAAGTTTTTGATCGAAGAAGCCAATTACACAGAGGATCTGGCTTCAGGCATTGGATATTCTTTCAATGGACAAACTTTAAAGAACATGAGGATAATAGAGGAACTCACTATCAAGCCTATGATTGAGTCTTCTGAAAGTATTTATCATAGAAGAATTTTTGTTGACAACTTTCATCTATTCTCCAAGAGAGATCCTGTATCGAGATAGTTTCCCCGTCCTGTTTCGAGAATTAATCTTTGACCTGTTTGAAAATTGCTAATGATATTCGTCTGTTTGTAGACTTTACCTGAAAAGATAACATTAGTCTTTATGCAATGTCATGATGTGTGTAATGCATTACGTAATGATGTTCTCAAATTAAATAAGAGTGTGCTATATGCGTTTTGTATGCATATGCTATGATACTTGTAAATGACGTATACATGTGAGATGTCGTTGAGGGGATTGCTTCGTATAACATCTTTGTCTGGGGAAAATAAATCCCTGGGTGTTTCTAGGGGTGAAGAATATGAATCTTTAATTTTGTTTAGAACATATCCGTTGGGGATTCCTGCTTTCTGTCTGAGGATACTCCGCTGAGAATGTTTGACTTCTGCTTGGGGATAGAGGAGTTTAGGACTATTGTTCTTTCATCTCTCTACGGAGAATTTATTTCTTATATACCTTGAGTGGGGATAAAAGAGATGAATAACCTTCAGAGGTGTCGTATGACCGAGTTTCTGATATGGAAGTCAACTCTTCTAGAGGTGGACAAAGTTAAAGGATGTTTGGCTCGATTTCATATTCCGTAGCAACTTTCTGAGGATAGTGTCATACCCTATTTTTGACCTAAGATCCCACCCTCCATTTGCATCATTGCATAACAAGTGTTCACGAGTGGTTTGACCTTTTTTTTTTGCCAATTCTTAAGTTAGATTTCAAAATTTTATAACTTCTTCAAATTTCGACATTTTTGAGCAGTTCTTTTTGCATATGATTCTCCTTGGCATCATCTACAATTTCTATTTACAAGTCAAGAGTGGATTATGCTTTGAAAAGCCACGAAAAAATAGAAACGTTAGAAGTCGTTTATGAATTTAGTAGAATTTGATTTTTATTTTGTTTTATTCATGATTTCTTTTCCATTTAAAAAAATCACAAAAAATGTACTTAGCATCATGTTATTTTTTTATTTACTATTTTTACCTCTTTACTAAAAAATTATCAAAAATATGTTTTTTTATTAATTTAAAATTTATATATTGGTATCATTTTATTTCAAAAAAAATCTAGAAAAATTTATATAAGTTCTTTTACTTTCTTATATGTATTTTATTTTTATCTTTTAATTTGCACTTATATTTTCATTTACTTTAATTCAAGAAAAAAAATTATAAATAGTTAATTTAATGTCTCTTTTATTTTCTATTTTGTATTTATTATTATTACTAACACTTTTAGTTTTTATTATTATTATTATTATTATTATTATTATTATTATTATTATTATTATTATTATTATTATTAATATTATTATTATTATTATTATTATTATTATTATTATTATTATTATTACTTTGTCCTTTTTTTTTGTGTCAATAAAGAAAATTTAGGACCACTGTAATATAGTACAAACATTTCACATGGATTGTCAACTTGTACTTATCAATGGCCAAGAATCACTCTCACACTTCATATGGATTGCCAACTTGGACTTATAAATGGTTAAGAACCATTCTCATAAAGTCACAAAGATTGTCACATCAACACTCTCACCTCATTCACAGTATAAATAAGATATTTCTTTTTTTTATTTGAAAAAATAATATCACAAATCATTCACTAAACTAAGTCAAAACTCTCTTCTTTTTTCTCTTCATTTTCTTTTAAGTTATTTCTTCCTTTTATTAAATAAGTAGGCTATTATATTTGTTCTTTATTTAATTCTATTGCATTTTTACTCTTTATTGTTTTATTTAATACCATAATTATCACCATTTTAGAAGAAAACTCAATTGACTCAAAATCAAGAGTTGAAAGGTGTTCTTGAACCTCCAAAAATAAAAGTGATTTATTGTTGTTTTATTTTCATTTTTTCTGTAATTTTTTGTTGTTTATTTACTTATTTTGAGTATGGATCCTTGGTCGTGAGATTGAGTAGATAAACTTTCATTATTCATTTGTTTAATTTTATGAAAAATTGAGAAAGTTATGACATTTATACTATTTTTATTATAGACTTAATCTTATTCTTCTTTATCTATTTTATTTTTAATTTTATTTGGATCAATTTGGAAAGCATTTGAGCATTTTTTAGTTCATCTAAGTTTGTCGGATATTTGATGAACTTTCATCATTTCCAATCTACCTCTAAATGGTCTTTTGATCATTCAAGGTACTTGGGATTGGTGATAAGTTTATCATAATGCATCTTCCTTGACTTTGTCTTGATCCCCCATCTTTGTTAATTGTACTACATGTTTAAGAGAATGAACTTCAAAGTGTCATTTCTCTAACATGTATGGGTATATACATTCTATGCTCTATCCCAAATCACATTATTAACGTTATATTGTACTAAATTTACTTTAATATCATTTATATTTCCGCACTTTATATTTTCTTCTCTTTACTTTTATGACATTATCATCCATAGCATTTTATTTTCTTTACTTTATGCATTTTTTTGTTGCTCACTTGAGCATTTATCTTGTTTTTGCTCAATTTATTTTTTATTTCTAATTGTTAAGTCTTTCGCCTCATTTTCATTTAAAAATCCATACAAAAAATTTTAAAAAAAAAACTATTAGATTAGGATTATAATTATTTTAGTATAATTTTGTCTTTATTTATTTTATTTAATTTTTTGTTATTAATTATTTAATTATTTAATTTCTATTTATTTAATTTCCCTTTGTCGATCATTTAGCCTTTATATTTTGTTTGTCTAACTCCAAAGGAAAAATTGAATTCATTGACTTCATGTCATCAAATATATTTAATACGACTGTGCGAAAACTCCATTGTACATTTTTTAGTTCTATTAATCTTTAAAAAATCTCTTCTAAACCCTAATTTTAAAAAACTCGCACCTCTTTTAAGCCAAAAACTTCGACACTAGATCGTCGCATTTTCAAAATCTCATCCCCACACTCATTTAGCAAGCAAACGAATTTTAACCAAAAATGGATATTTTAAAAGGTTCCTATAGGATACTATAGATACATAGAGTGGTAGCACCTTCCCTTTGTATAACCAACCTCCGAACCTTTGATCTCTTTCAAATGCATTATATTTTTCTTTACTTTTAGTATTGCACTTACTTTGCATATTTATGGGTTTTATTTCGCAGTTTTCCCTTTTCCCATGGAAATAATAAAGCGCGGTGGCGAATCTTGCTTATTTGCGAGTCAATTTAATTAATAGTTTGATCTCCGATTTTCACCGCTGCAGAATTGGCGACTCTGCTGGGGAACAGATTGACCTCTTGCTGGCTCATCCCTAAGTGGGTTAAGCCTAATTTGTCATATCTGTTTTTTGTTATTATTACTTGTTTATTTGATTATATGTGATATATTATGGATATTTAGGTGTTGATTACAAAGGATAAGTCTTATACCCGGACTAAGTTACACTTAAGATTTGGACGGGCGGTATAGTCATGTTAACTTTGAGGGAGTAATCCTGAAGAAGGAGACATAAATCCAATACTGAGTGGAGGTCCCCTTGAATGTAGTATTTATTTACCGAGTAATCGGGAAGATATTGTTTCTTTTAACCTGGGAGCCAGAGAAGCCGAGAACCGTATAACCCTTAACCCATCTTGGCCTCTTAGGTGTAATGCAGAGACTACAACGGAGTAATCCAGAAGTAGTTATCACGCGATGTTGTACTCAGACGAGTTTCTCTTAAGAATATTACTAATTACCGAGTAATCTGGACATTGATAATATCTGAAGGAGGATCATGACTCTGGGAACTTTTAGAACCTTGTCCAGCAGGTGATATACCCTTAGTACATACCTTGTAGATTAACTCTTACCTTTGACTTCATGCTCGTGATGGTTAACATTTGAACTGTGTTTCTGAACTTGGGTGTATTTGTTGCATAACCACGTATTCATGCATCCATGATACTCTTTTTCACTTGATTTTCAAGGAATTCAGAGGTATCTCTTTGTAAAACATCATAAGTTTCATCAAACTCAATGGATCTTGGGTGTTAATGGGGTAAAAAACCCTAATCCACCAAAATGGATGATTGATCTTGATGATAACTTGATCGATGTTTTGATCTAATTTAGAATTTATTTTCTATCTTCATACTTTGATGTTTACAACTTAATATCTTGAGTTCCTTGAAAATCAAATAAAAACTCTACTTTGTATATCATGCATCATTCTACATTTTTTTTGTTTCACTTTCAAATGTCTTTTCCAAGTCTTATTTTCCCTTTGGTCTCACCAGTACAACACTCGGGCTAAGATAAAAATGGATAACATCAAGAAAGAGGTTTCTGAACTTCACAGAGAGATGACTAATTTGAAATCTAGTAGGGAGCGCTTAAATGGTTTGGTTGAAATTTTGGTTACCTCCCAAGTCAATCCTTCTAGGAAGGAAGAAGTGATGGTAAAGGTCTTCACTGAAACTCTGAAACCATTCTTTCATAAGAAGATGATAATTAATGCACCTAGTGACTTTCTTGACAAGGTGAATGTGAGAGTGCGTCTAGAAGAAGATGTCTGAAATGGATGTTTATATGAAGATGGTGGCTCAACAAGTGGTGTGAAGAATTTTGATAATAACTTTTCCAAGAAGAGAGCCAGAGTAAGAAATAATCTTCTCCAGAATCATCATGTTTCTCCTATCATCCCGGTGTTAAATTTTCCTTCTGTAGCTTCGGTTTATCAACAGAATCAGCAAGTTCCTAATCAGAGGAAAACTCAATTTGATCCAATTCCAATGACCTATACGGAGTTGTTTCTTGTCCTGATGCAGAGGAATTTGGTTCAGACTCGACTTCCACCGAAGATTCCTTGGAAGATGCCTTGGTACTACAAAGTTGATTTAACTTGTGCCTTACATCATGGAGCCCCTTTGAATAGCATTGAACATTGTTATTCATTGAAAGCTGAAGTCCAGAAGTTGGTCAGAAGTGGTATCTTGTTATTCAAGGGCGTTGGTCTTTAAGTTCAAATCAAGCATTTTCCGAAGAGTAAACATGATTGATGGTTACTCTGAGTTTTGAAGGATGTTTTCAGCGACTCAAGTCCAGATGGAGAGAGTCTTCTCAGTTTATTATCATTTTTACTACTTTCCCTTGTAATCTTTCATGTTTGTTAAAGCTTTGTTTGCATGTAAGAACTTGTTTACATTTGAATGATTATCTTAATACAATGAGTATGTTTGTCTTGAAGAAATTCATTCGTTTCACTCATATTTGTTTTCAAATTTTAATATTCTTTTTTCATTATGATACAAACTTGTTTCCCATTCTCTTTCCTAGGAAGAGATTTAAGGGAGGATGATGATCTGAAAAACGCAAAAAATCTCTGGTTGTATGCTTTTGGATAAAATCTTGCTGAGGATGTACAGGCATTATTTCAAATCCCTAAACACCAGAGATATAAGGAAGATAATCTCTTGCTAACCCCTTTTGAGCCTTGAAGTAGGAGTTTATTTTCTATATGAAAAAACCTTCAATTTTAACCTGGGGCAGAGTAGTTTTCAGTTAATCTAATCGAGTGTTCAAAATTCATGAGGAAGATATTTCTGAAGAGAAACTGCGATGGCTATCCTTCAAATATCATGAGGCCAAAAGATGAGAAACCACAATGGTTATCCCTCATCCATCAAGAAATGAGGCAGTCACAATCCTCTTAACAAGTAAAGAAAAGCTAATGTCACACGTTTTGTTCAAAAATTTATAAAAAAAAAAGAAGAAAAAACCCGCTAAGTCGAAAACTTGAAAATGAGCGACTTAGGAAAAAATTAGGGCATCCCGCTGCACTATCAATTCAAAAGAATTGGTTCAGGAAAAAGTTAGGGAAAACAAAATTGCAAAGAAAGACTACACAAAAATTCTCAGCAAAGAAAAAATATGTGTAACTACAAACACGAAGACATAAGGGTGGTTGCTACTCTGAAAGCTTCGTCGTTTCCTTAACCGTCACAAAATCTTTTCTGAAATATGAACACGAATGTTAAATTAACCGAACTTAGGACTGGAGAACATCACGATGAATGGGTGGGCACCAATAAATTTTGAGCCTAAAAAATCTCTTTTTCTGAAACCCGTGAATCAAGCCACGTTACAACCTTCAAAGTCCTAATTGAAGAAAGGTTATTTCAAAAGCATACTTCGACAAGATTGTGTTCCTGACTCTCATAAGTTTTGTTAAATATTTGTGTTGGGATCATATGCTTTTGCTATACAAAAATAAATGCTGCTCTAACTCACAAAGTTTGTGCGATATCTTTTCAAAATCTTCAAGACTTACATAACTATTGCATTGGAATTTTCATTCTCAGAATAAACTTTTAATTCTTGTAAAACATTTGTTTGATATCAAGGAAGCTTACATATAAGCACCAACGATGAGTTTAATCTTTTAAGGTCTGAAACTTTGTTAAGTAATTGGAGAATCATTTTCAAGAATGATCATATCCTGGGGCATGTCTCCTGAAGACCTTTAGCATGAACAGGTTGCTGCCTTCATAGTTCGTTTTCCTTCAAAGGGAAAATTTAAAAACTTTTTTGTGCCAAATATAGTCAATATGGGGCAGTCACGTCAAGATTCGACGAATCTCTCTAAGAGTTTGGAGACACTGGAGCATTTTGGATGCCAGATATTTTGTGAAATCCTCTTGAGACGATTTCTTCTCATCAACCATATAACTTAGGGAATTTTAGAAGTGAAGTTATTCGCAAGAATTATCGTGTGTCACACAACTTATCAGTAGTAAACTTGGGGCATCCAAAATTAGTTCCAGGGGCAATCCAGATTTGTCAAGATATGTGATATGCTTTGCACACATTACCAAATGGTGGAGTTTCCAAGTATCTCCAACTAAGCAATATTTTTCTCCAACTGAAGCGGAGTTCGTGTTCTTATCCTTTCAATGGTTATTTATGTTAAAAGATTGGACTTTGGGTTTTCCACCTAAAAGTATTTTCCTCCCCAGAGATATTAGAGCCTTATAGCATAAATATGCTCTGTCAATGGCTTTTATTCTATCTCCAGTAATGTTCTCATCTTGTTGAGGTTAGCTGAGTATCTATTTCTATTGTGATGTCTTATCATCTCCAGTTTATCTCTTCTATCTGTTTTTTCAAACATATATATGACATTCATTTATTCATTCACACTTACATCATGCACGCACATTCGTATTTGTTGATGTTATTGGGTTTGTATATCTTGGTTATGTCTATTCAAATATTATATTTTCTCTTTCCAAATAGAGTGTCAACTTAAGCAAAAAGTGTGCCTCCTTTCTAATTCCCCACCGAGTTAACTCTCGTGGAAGAATCTTGCTTTATCTTTCCTTTTCCATCTCTGGATAGGATAAATAACTAATTGAGTTGTTTCCTCATTGGGTGGAGTCTTGTTTGACTATTTTCTCTCCAATTTATTCCTGGATTGAGCTTTGTCTCTTGAGGATGCTACCCGGTGGATCTCTCTAGGCTGTGAAACCTAGATGGAGAGTGCATTTATTTTGCATATTTAAATACTTGTTCTCCTCAAGAAGAATGTATTCATGGTTTCCCATTGAATATGAACTTTGTTTCCTAATTGTGTTGTTGCAACACTCTTTTGGAATCTCAACATGACAACAAGTGGTGGCCTCTTCATGAGCAGCTTGTGTATTATTGATATCTTTGGAAAGCAGCAAGTGGCAGACTCTTCATGAGAAACTTGTGTATTATTGATATATTTGGAAGATAGCAAGTGGCGAACTCTTCATGAGCAGCTTGTGTATTATTGATATCTTTGGAAAGTAGCAAGTGGTGGACTCTTCATGAGCAGCTTGTGTATTATTGATATCTTTGGAAGATAGCAAGTGGTATACTCTTCATGAGCAGCTTGTGTATTATTGATATCTTTGGAATATAGCAAGTGGCGGACTCTTCATGAGAAGCTTGTGTATTCTGGATATCTTTGGAAGATAGCAATTGGCGGTCTCTTCATGAGTAGCTTGTGCATTATTGATATCTTTGGAAGACAACAAGTGGCGGCCTCTTTATTTGAGTAGCTTATATATCCCCAACAATATGTTATTTCAATAGCAAATGGCATCTCATTTGAGAAGTTTGCTCATCAACAGCAAATTGCATCTCTTTTGAGAAGTTTTCTCATCGACAGCAAATGGCATATCTTCGAAGAAGTCCCGCAGAGAAGTTTGTATATTACCTTTTCCGAGTGATATCTTGGATAAAGAAAAAACTATTCTCCATTCTAGGAGAAATCCATAAGTCAGAGAAGTTTATTATCCTTTCCGAGTGATATCTTGATCAAAGAAGAAGTTGAGACCCATTCTAGGTGGAATGCCAGAATTTTGGGAAACTTATTATTATTCTATGAGCTGGTAGTTCACTCGTTTGTTAGTCAGTGTCTTCTTCTTTCTCCTCATTAGACTTTTCCCTAATAGAGTTGAGCTTTCTCCAGTTTCAGTATTGATGCCAATCATTTACCAGTCTCAATACTGATGTAAATCATTTCTTTCTCCAGTCTCAATAATGATGTAAATCATTTCTTTTCCAGTCTCAGTACTGACGCCAATCAGTTCCCAGTCTCAGTAGTGATGGAAATCATTTTTTCTCCAGTCTCAGTACTGATGCCAATTATTTACCAGTCTCAATACTAATGTGAATCATTTCCTTTTTCAGTCTCAGTACTGATGTCAATCATTTGTTTCTAGTCATAAGCACTAATGTCAATCATTTACCAGTCTCAGTATTGTTGATGGTGTTACCAGTCTCAATATTGATGCAAATAATTTCTTTCTCTAGTTGCAGTACTGATGTAAATCATTTCATCCCCAATCGTAGTGCTTATGTCAATTATTCGCTTACCAGTCTCAAGACTGACATTCACTATCATTTTTGGGTCAGTATTATACTTTTTGTTCTACCATCAACCCTGAGTTAGTATTTCACCTTCAGTAAAAGTTGGTGCATCTTTCTTTCACCTTCAATAAAGTTTGGTAGTTCAACTTCGACAAAAGATGGTGCATCTTTTATTTTTCTACCTTTGACCCTGATTCAGAAATTTACTATCATCACAAGTCAGTAGTCATTTATCTTTTCATAGCCTATGCAAAGCGTCTTCTCTAATAGAGTCAGAAACTTTTCTTCTCTCAAAGTTATTCCCCAATAAGAGTCTCTCATTCGAAGTTTGTGGCTCTGTTTCTCCAATGGAGTTATAATCTCTTCCCCTATGGGATTATTTTATCATGTGATTGGTTTCTCCAGCAGTAGTTTGTCTCACACGGCATCATTCCCTATAAAATTCAGAGCATTGCATCCATATCATATCATAAACATCATTTTGGTATCTTAGGACTAAAAGTTGTGTATTTTATATTTAAGTATCTTCAATCTTGTCGAAACGAAGATTTCAATCTTCATATCTTCTAATAGAAGAAAATTAAATAGGGGCAGCTGTCATACCCTAATTTTTGACTTAAGATCCCACCCTCCATTTGCATCATTACATAACAAGTGTTCAAGAGTGGTTTGACCTATTTTTTCGCCAATTCTTGAGTTAGATTTCAAAAATTTATAACTTCTTAAAATATCAACATTTTTGAGCGGTTCTTTTTGCATATGATTCTTCCTGATGTCATCTACAATTTCTCTTTACAAGTTAAGAGTTGATTATGCTTTAAAAGCCACGAAAAAATAGAAACCTTAGAAGTCGTTTATGAATTTAATGGAATTTAATTTTTATTGTGTTTTATTCATGATTTCTTTTCCATTTTAAAAAATCACAAAAAATGTACTTAGCATCATGTTATTTTTTTATTTACTATTTTTACGTCTTTAATAAAAAAAGTATCAAAAATATATTCTTTTATTAATTTAAATTTATATATTGGTATCATTTATTTCAAAAAAAAATCTAGAAAAATTTATAAAAGTTCTTTTACTTTCTTATATGTATTTTATTTTTATCTTTTAATTTGCACTTATATTTTCATTTATTTTAATTCAAGAAAAAAATTATAAATAGTTAATTTAATGTCTCTTTTATTTTCTATTTTGTATTTATTATTATTACTAACACTTTTAGTTATTATTATTATTATTATTATTATTATTATTATTATTATTATTATTATAATTATTACTACATTGTCATTTTGTTTTTTTGTGTCAATAAAGAAAATTTGGGACCACTATAACGTAGTACAAACACTTCATATGGATTGTCAATATGTACTTATCAATGGCCAAGAATCATTCTCCCACTTCACATGGATTGCCAACTTTGACTTATCAATTACCAAGAATCATTTTCATAAAGTCACATGGATTGTCACATCAACACTCCCACCTCATTCACCCTAAAAATAAGATATTTCTTTCATTTGAAAAAACAATTCCACAAATCATTCAATAAATTAAGCCAAAACTCTCTTCTTTTTTCTCTTTATTTTCTTTCAAGTCATTTCTTCCTTTTATTGAATAGGTAGGCTATTATATTTGTTTTTTATTTAATTCTATTTCATTTTTACTCTTTATTTATTTATTTAGTACCATAGTTATCACCTATTTGGAAGGAAACTCCATTGATTCAAAATCAAGAGTTGAAAAGTGTTCTTGAACCTCCAAAATCAAAAGTGATTTATTGTTGTTTAATTTTCATCTTTTTTCTGTAATTTTCTGTTGTTTATTTACTTATTTTGAGCATGGATCCTTGGTCGTGAGATTGAGTAGATAAACTTTCATTATTCATTTGTTTAATTTCATAAAAAATTGAGATAATTATGACATTTATACTATTTTTATTATACACTTCATCTTATTCTTCTTTATCTATTTTATTTTTATTTTTATTTGGATCTATTTGGAAAGCATTTGAGCTTTTTTTAGTTCATATAAGCTTGTCGGATATTTGATGAACTTTCATTATTTCCAATCTACATCTAAATGGTCCTTTGATCATTTAAGGTACTTGAGATTGATGATAAGTTTGTCATAATGTATCTTCCTTGACTTTGTCTTGATCCCCCATGTTTGTTAATTGTACTATATGTATAAGAGAACGAACTTCAAAGTGTCATTTCTCTAACATCTATGGGTACATATATTCTATGCTTTATATGAAGTTACACTTATCCCAAATCACATTATTAACGTTATATTGTACTAAATTTACTTTAATATCATTTATATTTCCGCACTTTATATTTTCTTCTCTTTACTTTTATGTCATTTATCATCCATAGAATTTTATTTTCTTTACTTTATGCATTTTTTCTTTGCTCACTTGAGCATTTATCTTCTTTTTGTTCACTTTTTTTTTATATTTCTAATTTTTAAGTCTTTTGCCTTATTTTCATTTAAAAATCCATACAAAAATACAAAAAAAAAACTATTAGATTAAGATTATAATTATTTCTTTATTGCCCTCTTTAAAAAATACCAAAAATATATATTAGTCTAATTTTGTCTTTCTTTATTTTATTTTATTTTTGGTTTTTAATTATTTAGTTATTTGATTGCTATTTATTTAATTTCCCTTTGTCAATCATTTAACCTTTATATTTTGTTTGTCTAACTCCAAAGGAAAAATCGAATTCATTGACTTCATGTCATTGAATATATTTAATACGATTATGCGAAAACCCCTTTGTACAATTTTTTAGTTTTAATAATCTACAGAAAATCTCTTCTAAATCCTAATTTTAAAAAACTCGCACCTCTTTTAAGCCAAAAACTTCAACACTAGGTCGTCGCATTTTCAAAATCTCACCCCCACACTAATTTAGCAAGCAAACCAATTTTAACCAAAAACAGATATTTCAAAAGGATCCTATAGAATACTATAGATACATAGTATGGTAGTATCTTCCCTTTGTATAACAAACCTCCAAACCTTCGATCTCTTTCAAATGTATTATATTTTTATTTACTTTTAGTATTGCACTTACTTTGCATATTTATATGTTTTATTTCACACTTTTCCCTTATTCCCTGGAAATGATAAAGCGTGGTGGTGACTCTTGCTTATTTGTGAGTCAAGTTAATTAATAGCTTGATCTCCGATTTTTACCGCTACAGATAACAACATGGACTATACTTTGCTGGAGAAGATAATCTTACCGGGGATTTATAGTAATCAGAAGAATGAGCTCTGCTTGCGAAGTTAATTTCCATTGGGAAAATAAACCCCGTTGGGGAAATAAACCCTCCTGGAGAAGTAAACCTTGATGGAAAAGAGAAATCTGCAGGGGATTTTGAAGTGTTGGAGAAACAACTCTGCTAGGGAATTAAATTCCTATGAATTGTACTAAGGGAATAATTTCTGATGGGAATTGGAATTTCATAGGCTGTATGGAGGAAATTTCCATTATATGCTGGAGAACTCATTTATCCGCTAGGGGGTTTTCTAGGGAGTATGATTATGTGAATTGCTGGAAGATGCCTCAATTTCTGCCTCGAGGCGTATTAGACTTGCGCGGGGAATGTATCTTTGTCTGGGATGAGCTCGCGGAGGTAACTCTATGGGGGTAGTCCCACAGAGGTTGCTCTGTAGGGATTTTTCTGTGGGGACTTTTGGACGACCTAAACGTTATCCCAATTCCTAGAGTCTTGAGTAAATGGTTATTCATGTTTTTATGCATATATTTGTTAACAGTAATCATATTCATATGTATATGTTCATTCAATTTAGTCATTGGACATTTTTGCAAACAAAACAGAGAAAGTAAAACAAAGTTGAATTTTGAAATTTTATTTGTATTGATAATTCGCCTATAAACAGGCGGTTTTTGTACATAGAGACAAAAATCCTAGTAAGAGGAAATCATCGTAAAATGAAAAGAGTACAAAGTAAAACAAAGAGAAAACATTTATGTGGAAACGATCTTATTGAGTTTCAAATCTGCTATTGCCCTATATCTTCGAGCATCTCATCCCTCGCTATCGGAAGAAGTTGAATGAATTGATATGTACCGTTTGAACTTGTCGTTGGTAAAAAACTTGTTGTAAGTAGATGATCCAACAGGATATATTCGTACACTTTAATCCCTAACTTTTTCATGGACCTCCCTTTCGGGTTTTCAGTCCATCGGGATACCCTTTTTTGCCCAAGTCGCCTTTCAGGTTTTTCACTTGCTAGATGTATAATTTTTATATATATCCCTGATTTTTTTCCCGAACCTTTTTGGTTCGTCGGGATGCCCTTATTTTTTCCTAGGCCAGTCAACTTAGCGGGTAATATTCATGCGTAGTATTTTTTGACTATGTTTGTGTTCACAGGGTGCGAAAAGTCTACACCATCCATGGTGGTAAGTATCATAGCACCGCCAAAAAATATCTTCTTGATTACGAATGGCCCTTCATATGTGGGAGTCCAATTTCCCCTGGGATCACCTTGTGGTAGGATGATTTTCTTTATTACCAAGTCACCAGCGTGATATACCTGATGCTTGACTTTCTTATTAAAGGCTTTGATCATACGCTTCTGGTACATCTGACCATGAAAAATAGCCGCAAGCCTTTTCTCGTTAATAAAACTTATCTTGTCCTGCCTAGTTTGAATCCACTCATTTTCGTCTAGGTCTGCATCTTTCATAATCCTTAGAGAAGGAATCTGGACTTCAATGGGTAGGACAACTTCCATACTGTAGACTAGAGAGAATGGGGTTACCCCAGTTGATGTTTATACTGAAGTGCGATAGCCATGAAGATCAAATGGTAACATCTCATGCCGGTCTTTATATGTCACTATCATCTTCTTTATAATCTTCTTAATGTTCTTATTGGCGGCTTCCACTGTGCCATTCATCGTCGGTCGGTATAGAGAAAAGTTATGGTGTTTGATCTTGAATTGCATGCAAAGTTCTGTGATCATAGTATTGTTCAGATTAGTACCATTGTCTGTGATAATTCTTTCAGGGATTCCATATCGATAAATAAGATTATGCTTAATGAACTGAGCCACAACATTCTTAGTAACGGAGGCAAATGAGGCTGCTTCAAATAACATTGTGAAGTAATAAATAGCGACCAGGATGAATCAATGTCCGTTGGAAACAGTCGGCTTGATTTCTCCAATCATATAAATGCCCCATATTGCAAATGGCCAAGGAGCAGTCAAGACATTCAGAGTGATCGGTGGCACCTGTACTTTTTCAACATAAATCTGGCATTTGTTACAAGTTCTCGAGTTGTGATGGCAATCAGTTTCCATAGTCGACCAATAGTAACCCACTCTCAGAATATTCTTAGCCATCGTATACGCGTTGGAGTGAGTACCAAAGATACCTCCGTGCATATCTTCCATGATCTTCTTATTTTCCTTCTTGTCTACACAACAAAGTAGAGTTGAATCGTGGTTGCGCTTGTATAAAATTGCGTTGCTCAGGAAGAACTTAGCAAAGAACCTCCATAGGAATTTCTTGTCATTGATAGATGTCCCCTCGGGTTGCTCTTGAGCCTCGAGATATCTCTTCACTTCGTGAAACCAAGGCTTTTCCTCTATTCTGTCAGTGTCAACTTTGTAGCAGTGTGTCGGTTCGTCTAGTCTCTCAATGGTAATTCGAGCAGCTTCATTGTCCAATATGACTTTGAATATAGATGACATGGTAGATAATGTGTCTGCCATTTGATTCTCTTCTCGTGGAATATGTTCAAAAGAGATCTCCTTGAAGTATGTAATTAAAGCCATCACATGCTCTCGGTAAGGAATGAGATCTCGATACTTCATATCCCATTCTCCCTTAACTTGATTGATTACTAGGGATGGGTCCCCATATACGTTCAAAAACTTGATTCTCATATCAATAGCGGCTTTGATACCCATGATGCACGCTTTGTATTCAACCATGTTGTTGGTGTAGTCAAAGCAAAGTTTTGCGGTGAATGGCGTATAGCAACCCTTGGGGGATATGATCACAACACCAATTCCATCATCAAGCGTGTTGAAAGCTCCATCGAAAACCATAGTCCATCAGGATCCTGTCTCAGGTCCTTCATACGGTCTAGGTTCTTCACAATCTGTAACTAGCATGATATTCTCATCCGAGAACTCGAAATTCATAGACTGGTAGTCGTCTACAGCTTGATGAGCCAAATGATCCTCCTGTACACTTCCTTTAATTACCTTCGGAGTGGTGTACTAAATGTCGTATTCTGTCAAGACCATTTTCCATCTTGCTATTCTTCCGGATAGGACGGGCTTCTCGAATATGTATTTGATTGGATCCATCTTAGAGATCAACATGGTAGTATAAGTCATCATATACTGTCTTAGTCGGCGAGCAGCCCATTCCAAAGCGCAACAAGTTTTCTCGAGTAGTGAGTATCTTGTTTCACAATCCGTAAACTTTTTGCTAACATAGTATATTACATGCTCTTCTCGACCACACTCGTCATGTTGGCCAAGTACACACCCCTATTGAGTTCTCTAAGACTATTAAGTACATAATCAAAGGTCTTCCTTCAACAGGTGGCATCAGAATTGGAGGTTCTTGGAGATACTCCTTAATCTTGTCAAAGGCTATCTGGAAATCGTCATTCCACTTTACTACCTGATCTTTCTTCAGCAAGTTGAAGATCAGCTCACAAGTAGCAGTCAAATGAGAAATAAATCGGGTAATGTAATTCAGTCATCCTAAAAAACCTCTGACTTCCTTCTCGATGTGGGGAGCATGCATTTCTTGAATTGCTTTGACCTTGGCAGGACCAACTTAAATACCTTTACCACTGAAAACAAAACCCATGAGCTTACCAGATCTCACCCCAAAGGTGCACTTGTTCGGATTCAACCTCAGATTGTACTTCTTCAACCTCTCAAATAGCTTGTGTAGATGGTCAAGATGTTTCTCTTCAGTGTTGGATCTGGCTATCATGTCATCGACATAGACCTCTATCTCGTGATGGATCATATCATGGAACAAAGCTACCATGGCACGCTGATATGTTACGCCGACGTTCTTCAACCCATAAGGCATAACCTTTTAACAGAAAGTGCCCACTATGTGACGAAGGTCATTTTCTCCATGTCTTCAGGTGCCATCTTGATCTGATTATAACCCGAGAAATTGTCCATGGATAAGAATACCTTGTATTAAGAAGTTTTGTCGACCAGAACATCAATATGTGACAGCGGAAAGTCATCCTTAGGGCTTGCCCTATTCAGATCTCTGTAATCTACACACATACACAATTTCCCATATTTATTTAGTACCGGAACCACATTTGTAACCACTGAGGATATGATGTGACTGCTAAGAAACCTGCATTGAATTGCTTCATAACCTCGGCCTTGATCTTCTCCGAAATCTCGGGACGCATGCGACGAACTTTCTGCTTTATTGGAAAATAACCCTCTTTCATCGGCAGAAGGTGAACCACAATATCAGTATCAAGACCAGGCAAGTCCTTGTATAACCAAGTAAATATCTTAACATATTCATGTAACATCTGTATTAACATGTTCTTGATACCGTCTTCTAGGTTGGCACCTATCTTGACTTCTTTCCTATCTGCTTCAGTACCCAAGTTTACAACCTCGACCGACTCTTCATGCGGTTGTATAGCCTTTTCCTCTTGCCCTAACAGTCTGGAAGGCTCTCCAGATATTTCACAATCTTCCTCACCTTCGTCCTCGGCTTAGTAGATCGTATTTTCAAAGTAACAAGTGGCAATAGCGGAATCGTTATCAATAGGATCCAGAGTGGATGTGGATCTGCAATTTATTGTGTGGGTGTGTGTAAGAACACATAGCTATTTGAAAGCGATAAAAATAAAAGAAAGACAAATAGCACAAAATTTGAATGCAAAATGTCCAATGCTTTATTAAATGAAGATATGTTTATGAAATGATAACCCTTAACAAGTGGACCATTGTGCCATGGGTAAGGCACACGGCTTAAAGTCATTGTTTAAAATAAATTACATAAACAAAACTTTGAAAGAAATAAAACAGAAAGTAGCTATTACTCCTGACTAAAGAAGATTGAGATAACGTCTTAGGTTTTCCAATTGTTGAGCTTGTTGCCAATGGTATAAAAGATCTAGTTGTCAAGGTCATAGTCACTGTCAGCATTTTCTATTACATTTACTTTATTGTTGCTAACATGGAATAGTGGTATTCTTACATGAGCATGACGAATAGCCCTCTGAGCTTCTGCAGTGAAACCCAAACCAAAATTTTCAGATTTATATAGAATGTCAGGAAGTTGACCCCAAGTAGTACAACCACCATCTTCTACGACGGTTCTAGCATCCTTCAAAGAAGCCATTTTGGGCGGAACCCTGGTAACCTTGGGAATAGCGGAAACATCTTCAGTAGCAGTAGGAGGGATAACTTCAAAAGTATGACAGGGAGTCTCGATGAATTCGCCGTCCATCTCTACATACCAGAATGAGTTTAAATGACTCACCATATACTCCTCTTCACCGCAGACAGTAACAACCTTTCCTTTCACAGGATATTTTAGCTTTTAGTGTATGGTTGAGGTAACAGCGTCTGCCCCATGAATCCAGGGGCGTCCCAGTAGACAAGAATAAGTTGGTCGGATGTCCATGACATAGAAGGTAGAATCGAATATTTGAGTACATACTTTGATCGGAAGGTCCACGTTTCCGTGCACCATCCTTTTTGATTCATTAAAGGCTCTGACCACAATATCACTAGGTTTCAGTATAACCTCTTCGCAAGCAAGTCTGTTAAGAGCACCTTTTGGTAGAACATTTAGCGAGGAATCAGTATCAATCAATACATCTGCCAAAGTAGTGCCTCTGCATTCAATAGAGACATACATGGCCTTGTTGTGGTTTCTTCCCTCATGAGTCAAGTCAGCATCGGAAAAACCTAAGTCATTATCCATTTTTAGACTAGCAACATAACTTCCAAATTAATCAGCAGAAATTTCTTGTGGCACGTGAGCAGATTTTAAGAACTTTACTAGATCTTGTGCATGGGCTTCATAACATAGTAATAGGGATAACATGGAGATTTTAGAGGGGGTTTTCCCCAGCTGTTCAACAATCTTGTAATCACTTTTGCAGATAATCTTTAATACCTCCTCCAACTCTTATTTGGAGGTATCTTGAGTTGTAGCTTCCTTAGGTGCCTCATTCTAGGCAGGCTCCTCCATTTTTTCTTTGCCCCGAGTCTTGGCAGTTGACTCGGTAGCACTAACTCAAACTGGTGTAGCGATAGTCTTCGGAGAGATTTCCGGAGAGAAAACCCTTCCGCTTCTAGTAATCTTACTGGTCCCGATAATATTGTCAATGTTGGAATCAGTAGCTTTAATACCTTCATACCCAGCAGTCAATAGTTCTTGCTTGACTCCATGGTAGTAGACGTCGGCTCCATAGTTTCACAAGATAACTTTGTTTAGGGAATACATAATGGGTCCAGGTGTGGTGATTATTAGAAGAGAAACTTTGGGTTGGGTAGTAATCCTTACAAGACCCTTGGAAGAAATCCTGATAGGAGTGTCGGATATTACAGATACCTCTTCCAACTCCAAGTATTGTAATAAATTCTCACCAGACAGAATCTTCTCAACCAGAATTAGGTGATTGTCCATTAGATGTTGAATACCTTCTTCCGGCAACTTGTAATCATTGGGTTGGGCTGCGCAGCAGTAACATCTTTCAATACAACCCAGAAGTAAATCGAACTGCAGCAGATTCTTCTTGATAATCGAGAGGGGAGTAGCCAAACAACTTACAATAGAAACATAAAGAACATCATCAATAGCACTAACTCCATTGCCATACTTGGGAATTGATGCATTAATTACATTGGGGGTCTCAGGCGGATCAAATTCAATTTCTTTGGAGTCAATCATATCCTGAATTTTATTTTTCAAGGCCCAGTAGCTATTGGTGTCGTGCTCTGGGCTATTCGAATGGTAAGCATATTTCACATTTGGATTTTAACAAGGAGAGGAGGTGTTGGGATTCTGAGGAGGATCCCTTAACGTAATCAGATCTGATTTCAAAATATGTTGCAATGCCTGAGACAATGGCATGCTGATCTTGGTAAACTATCTTCTTGGTGCATCTGACCTACGTTGATTACCCTGTTGATGTTATTACACTGGTGCAGGATTAGAAATTAGCACTGCCACTACAAACTGGTTGCAGTCACTTCTAGCACGACCTTTTGGGCTATACACATCATTTTTTTCCTTCTTACCATTGAACATCTTCTTTACAATACTCGAAGATGCAACCACTTGAATATTTCCACTTTTGATACCACCTTCAACATGTTCCTAAGTTAGAATCAGCTCGGTAAAACCAGATGGTTAAAGAAAGGACCTGTTAGAGTTTCCATTAACATATCAACCAGTTCCCTATCATATAGAGAAGTTTGAACTCTTCCAGCCATATCTCTCCATTTTCGGGCATATTCTTTAAACACTTCATTCGAGTCCATAGTCATACTTTGTGATTGCACACGGGTTGGTGCAAGGTAAGAATTATATTGATACTGTTTGTAAAAAGAAGCATCCAGGTCTTCCCAAGTATGTATGTTGGTTCCTCCCAGCTAATAGAACTGTTCCAATTGTAACCCTGATAAGCTCTCTTGAAAGAAGTAAACCCATAACTTTCTGTCAGCAGTATGGAGTTGGATCTTCTGGACATAAGACCTTAGATGCAGATTAGGATATGAAACACCATCATATTTGGAAAAAGTAGGGACCTTGAATTTGTGAGGGATAACAACCCTCGAGATAAGACCCAGTTCCTCAAAATCCAGCCCAGGAACCTTATGGATTTCCATGGAATTCAGATGATCTTTTATCGGGAGTCCTACCAGAACCAAGTTTGCTTCCCCCTTTAGTTTTGATACTTCTACAATCTTCCTCTTGATTGTCATCGTCATCTGATGGAATATCAGCAGCTTGACCCTGTTTGGTGGGACCTTTGAATCTTCTTCCCATGTTGAAGATACCAATCAATTTCCTAGTCTTTTTATTCTTGGCGATGAGCGCCATCAGTTCTTTCTTCCCCTTAGCTAAGTTCAGGAGCGTCTCTTCAAATTGGGCATTTTGAGCTTGAAGGTCTTTCACAGTTTGTTCGAGGGCCATCTTTTACTAAAATATTCAGCAAGAAAATGAGAAAACCTTTCTTAGGAAATACATGTTATGTAATGACATGGATGATATGTTTGTTGTACCCCAAAATTTGCCCTCTCATTTATCAAGATTTTTCCTCACAAGACTTCTTGGACTCAAGACAAGATTAGGGTTTGCTCAGCTCAAGACATCATCTTGCACTGATGACCTGAAATTAGGGTTTGAGTTTGGACAAGGATTTTTGGACCATCAATTCTTCATGTGAATTTCATACACCATCTTGGACCCCTAAGATTGCTCATACCAAGTTTCAAGCCTTGAATCACATTTTTGCCCAATCAATTGGACAGTTGACCTAAAAATCAGTTGTATTGGGGGAAAAGTCAACCATGGCCAATTTACAGTCAAACTTCATAATTTTTGATCCACAACAACATTCTATGCTCCTATGTACCATTTGATCAAGTTTGGATCACAACTCCTCAAGAAATTTGATCAAATCATCAAAAGGGCAAAATGGTCAAAATTAGAGTTTTGACTGAGAAAGGGCAATTTCTGATTTTTAACCTAGCCAATGACCAATTGGGTTCAAAAATGATTTCTAGGGCTCTATATCATCATCTTGACCTAATCACATAGTTCAAAAGATCTCAAATGCATAGGATTGACAGATGAATTGTACAGTCAACTAATCAAAAGTCAACTTTGCACTGAAAAGTCAAACTTTGAATTTTTGGTCAAAATCAAGTGCCAAGGGTCATAATTCATCAAGATATGTCAAAATATGAAACTTGTTGACCAAGAAACCTAAAATTGCAAATTAGGGTTTTAATTTGAAATTTTTCATAATTTAGAATTTTTCTAAGTATGGAAAATTTCTTATTTTTTCCCAACTTTCCACAACTTTTTCATCATGATGCAATTGGATTCAAAGGAAACTTCCAACATGAAAGTTGTAGTCCTCCATGAAATATACAACTCTGATACACAAATTTTTTCCAAAATATTCTTGGATATCATGTTATGATTTTGTGAATAGGGGTCCATAAACTTTTTAACTTAGTGGAAATTTGCCCTAATTTAGGCAAGTTTTTGACCTAACTTCGTGGAAATTTTTCACCTAGTTCCAAGAGGTATCTCAAAATGCATTTCAAAGATGGATTGTAGATAATGTTTCAAGATTTCCAAAATGTCCAAGAACTCTCCAAGATCATTTGTGGTTAGGGAGAATCGAAGAAGAGAAAATGGTAATTTGTCACTTTTGTTCAAGCCATGTTTACAATGCTTCAAGTTGCAAATCAGATCCTAGAATGCTTGTACCTTGCATTACAGGTCCAAAATACCTTCTACACTCCATAATTAAATACAAACTCATTGGATAATGGCTTTATTTTGACCTTTAGAGCATTGTACAAATAATAATTACATAAATGGCCAAAAGTTCACAATGCCATTTTGATAAAGCAAGATTTTTACAACTTTGCTATCCTAGAGCATTGGACCTGTTTCTTTGTCACAAGAAAGGTCCACAGAAATCAGGAAATGTTTACCAACCCCTGGCAGCCATAGAACTAGCAAGTACAGCATTTTGGCATGGTCACTTCAACTTTTCTTCAAAAGCAAGAAAAGTTGCAAAAGTCAAGAGAGCTTGTACATCTGATAAAGAGAGGGCTTGGCATCATTCAAGACAACTTCACAAACTTGTTGCAAGATAAGACACGAATCCATAGCATCTGAAACTCTCCCAAACACAAAAAACACAAATATCTGCCCAAACAGGGCAGCTTCTGCAAAACTCTTGCCAACTCAATATTGGCTCGTGCGTTTCTTGATTCAACTCTTCAAACACCTTCCATACATCCTATCCAAACTATCCAAGCTCTTGTCCTGGTTCTGTAAGCCCTATTTCATACATCACCATTTTCAAACTTGAAGGTTGACTTCTACAAGGAGTTTCAGCCATCCACAAGGCCAGCTAAGCATTGGAAAAGCTTGAGGGAACTTCAAGGAAGCTCACACGATCTTCAGGCCTCACTCAAAGTCCCCACGTTGCCATATCCAAACTCATATGAACAAGGTATTTTTCAAAACTCTATCTCTCTATTTAGGAATCTTCAAGCTTTGATTTGTGAAGCAAAAATATAGTCCTTAACTTGCTGAAGCTGTACATATGCATAGTTGTTATTTATATTAACTGAGTAGTGAGAATTTGAAGCTTGAAGTTCATGAAAAATTTAGGTCAGGAATTAGGGCCACTGAAATTCTCCCTGGTCTTTTAGAGTTAGGTTTCAAATCTTATATCATTGGAATCGTGATAAAAAATGCTACATGTTTCATGTTGCAAGTTTTTGTTTTTGTGCAAAGAATAGAGAGTTGCAGGTTTGAAAAAACGCGCGCTGGAAAGGAACCATGGACATGGACGAAGATGTTGTCTTGGGCTTTTTTTTTCTTCTGGCCTTTTTTGGTTTTGCTAGTCACACCCCCTGTTTTACTTTTGCACCCCCCTGACTTATTTCTTATATTTTCATATTTTTCTTGCATATTTCTATTTTATTGCTTGCATTTATTTTTTCCAATGATAAAAAATCCCCAAAAATAATTTATTTATTTTCATATTTTATTTTATTTTATTTATTTATTTTTTGCATAAAAATAGTTTATTTTGACAAGTGGTTTCTATTTTCTTAAATAAACTTGTAAATAATAAAAAATACTTAAATATTTTATTTCATTATTTTATACACATTAAATATTTATTTTTCATACATATTTAATTTTTAATATTGGTACATAATATTATTATTATTTTTCTTAAACAAAAAATGAATAAAATAAATATAGAACATATATTTTATTTTATCAAAAACTAGGGTTTTACCCCTTTCAAAAATAATATTATTTTTCTCTTATTTTCTAGGGTTTAAATAATTAATTCTCTCATACAAAAAATCAATTACAAAACATTTTGCATAAATACATTTTATTTGCATATTTAAATATTTATTTATTTATTTATTGTACAATATTCAATTGGGTTGTAATAGTATTTTAGGGTTTTATTTTGTGCAAATATCCCCATTCAAAAACTTGTATCCCCCCTCCCATAATAATTGTTGTAATAGCTTAGATTTATTTTACGCAATTTATCGCATTATATACATGTTTAGTAAAATTAGGGTTTGTATGATAAGACAAAAATCAAACAAATAGAATGACCTAATGCAAGACAAAAATGCATGTAAAATAACAACACATTGCACACAAGCACCCCTAGGGTTTCACCCACTTGGTTGCCTAATAAAATGGCCATGGTATGCATGCAAAGTATCTTCGCAAAACAAAACAAAAGATCATAGTCCCTCGATGACGCTATCAAAAGGTTGCCTAAACAAATGATCTTGGTCCCTCAAACAAAGCTAAGATACTTGGCACCATTGCTATCATGGCCATACGATGACCCATGCCCCTCCCGTTTAACATCCAAAGATAGGGTTATCTACCAAATCAATGGTAAATCAACAATGTCAAAGGAATAAAAATGTACAAGAAAGACTTTTGAGTAGGTAGAATGCTTCTAGTTACTTGGACAACTTCAAAACAATCCTTTCTATTTTCAAACAAACACACACACATTTCAAAACATTTCCAAACAACTTTCAAAACATTGAAACATTTTTCAAAAGACAAACATCTTTGTATACATTCTTACGAACGATAATCATTACAAAGATTGCATAAACAAAGGCCTCTTTTCAAAATACTTTCAAAACCACACAAATCACCATTTCAAACAATTTCAAAGCAAAAGCAAGTGATCTAAACAAGTAACTAAGAGCCCATGGAAAACCATGGATGAAAAGGGTGCTAGCACCTTCCCTTTTCATAATCTACCCCCCGAACTCAAGAAAACATATCAAAGGTCTTTCCTGTGCTTTTTTACCTTTCCTTTTGGATAAAAGCAAATTCGGTGGCGACTCTTGCTTACCGCGACATTTGCAAACACAAATGCAATACCTCAAGTCAGTTCTCCCACCGCATCACAGAACTGACGACTCTGCTGGGGACAATAATAAAATTGGGGTTACCTTAGGGTTTAGATCACCTTTATTTGCTTACAATTGCTTGACTTGTTTGCTTTACACTTTGGTTCTATTGTTTGGGTTTGAATCCTCTACCCGGATTTGGGAAACATTCATAGGTAAATAGCAATACATTGTGGAAATTGTGCGGGGTATATCGACATGGTCTAAGAAATAGCTATATTAGTGCGACATATTTGTGGGTACCGGTAGCCTTTGAGTCAATCAAAGAGAATACGGGGCCGCTGAGTGATGTCATGAAGCACCAATGGACTTTTAGAACCTTTACTTAACCAACTTGGCCTTTTAGGATGTAGTGAGATGACCGGCTTTGGTGCAGTCCGAAGTTGGTAGATACTCGATACTACACTCATTGAGGGTTAGTTCCTTGGAATATTTCGGTCGCCAGTAAAGAGGCTGAATTGAAATAATGAACAAGGAAACAATCCAGTGATATTGAGCTCCTTAGAACCCAGTTACTATTTCTAGGACAGGTTGAGCCAACTAAACTTCAAGAGGGTACTTACCTATGAAACCCCATGCAAGCCTAAACTAGGAACTTGTGTGATTCGCTTGTACATATATACTTGTGCATAACATCATGGACATCATGAACATCATTTGCATCCTCTAACCATTTCAAGGATTTTGGAGATTCATCTTTGTTCTTGTTTTGTAGGTTATGGATTCACTTCAGAGGAAAACTATCCAGGTCAACCTTGTAAGAATTCCTCCACAACTTAAGGAGCTAGCTTCAAGGATTCCTGAGAACTCTCCATTCACCGAGAGAAATGGTCTTCTACTCAACTTGGTCACTTACAACACAGAGGAGGATATGATGAAAGTTCTCTTCTAGTTCTTTGACCCTTTGCATCATTGCTTCACATTTCCTGACTACCAACTTGTGCCTACTTTGGAGGAATTTTCTCAAATCTTGAGGATTCCTGTTCTCAATCAACTACCCTTCAACAGTATGGAAAGAGATCCAAATCTAGAAGAGATTGCTCAAGCCTTATACTTGCACTCATCTGATGTCACAACACATTGGGAAACTAGAAGTGGTGTCAAAGGCTTCTTGGCAAAGTTCTTGTTTGAGAAGGCACAAAGCTGCTGGAATTCCTTGGACTTACAAGCTTTTGAGGAGATTGTAGCTCTTCTCATCTATGGGATGGTCTTGTTCCCTAATCCTGACCAACTCATAGATGTGAGTGCTTTTAAAATCTTCATGACTCGCAACCCGGTGCCTACATTGCTTGGGGATATCCTCCACTCTTTGCACACTCAAACAATAAGGAAAAGAGGTGTTCTCATGTGTTGCACTCCTCTCCTGGAAAGATGGTTTATTTCTCATCTTCCCCAATCAGTCTTGAAGAATGAGCAAGGCTTGAGGTGGTCACAACGGTTAATGACACTTAACCACTCAGATATCCATTGGTGTTCTCGTTCAAAAGAGAATGTTATCATCACTGACCGTTGTGGGGAATTCCCTAATGTCCCTCTACTTGGCATTAAGGGAGGCATCACCTACAACCCCTTCTTGGCTCTGAGACAATTTGGGTATGCCCGAAGGGATGGCCCACATGATATGCTGATTCAAGGCTTGGTTTTTGACTTCGAAAACGACAATCAAGGACTCCGTCAAAGGTTCATCCGAGCTTGGAGGATGCCAAACAAGGTAGACAGTAAGACCTTGGGACACAAGAATTCCATCCCTCTTGAGCCTTACCTCAAGTGGGTACGAACCCGCGCCCAAAGTCTTATGATGCCTTACCCCTCCATTCTCCCTGTGATTATAGAGCCTGTTATGGAAGGAGAGGTTCCATACACCCTCCTACATCCTGACATGCCAACATCACTCGAAGACTTACCAAGGAGTTGGATACAGCTCAAGTGAGAGCGTGATACTTTCAAAGCCCAATTCTAAGCAAGCGAGAAGAAGGTTTTGGAACTCACTCGTATACTTCACGAAGAGCAGACTCTCAACACCTACATTGCACCAAAGAGGATGCGCAACGTCTTTTTACCTTATAATTTTGTATTATTTTGCCCAAGGGGCATTGATGTACTAACAATTCTATCTTATTAATATGACGTGTGTTTCTTTTTTGTTTAAAAAAAATTTAAATTTCTGAATCCTTGAAAGCATCACATGAATACATATCATTCATCATATGCATAAATAGGTCTTCACACCAAGTTTCCTCATCTCTCTGTTGTTTATTTCAGCAAGATGGATATTAAACAAACGGTCAAAGATTTGCAAGCTCAGAATTCACAATTCCAACAGTTGCTCTTGACCCTAGCCAAGGGGCAGGAGGAGCTCAAGACTCTAATAGAGAAAGAGAAAGAGAAAAAGAAGAAAAAGCGAGCCGGTGTGGTTATCATGGGCAAAAGGTTTGAAGGACAAGCCATACGGACCTTGGAATTCCCATCAACATCTGAAGAGGGGGAAGGAAAAGGTAAAGGAACGGCAGTGCCATCAGATTCTGAAGCAGAATAAGAGGAAGATGAGGACTACTCATAACAACAGTACCCTCCGGCCGATGACAAATACAAAAACTTGGAAGAATGTCTAGCTGCCATGGAGATATAGAGAGTCCCGGGGCTGGATTTTGAAGAGTTAGGGTTGGTTTCCGGAATTGTAATCCCTCCTAAGTTTAAAGTGCCACTATTTGCTAAGTATGATGGAGTGTCTTGCCCAAAGATGCACCTCAGATCCTATGTCAGGAAAATTCAACCACATTCTTCTGACAAAGACCCGTGGGTCCACTTTTTCCAGGACAGTCTATCAGGAACACAGTTTGATTGGTTCTATCAGCTGGAGAGAGCAGATGTCCATAATTGGGAAGACCTGGCAGCCGCCTTCTAAAACCAGTATCAATATAACGCCGACCTGGCGCCGACCCGTACTCAGCTACAGAGTATGGCTATGGCTACCTATGAGGGCTTTAAAGACTATGCCCAAAAGTGGAGGGATTTATCCGGAAGGGTGCAACCACCTTTATCTGAAAGAGAGCTGGTGGACATGTTCCTGGGGACTCTGTCAGGTCCTTTCTTTAATCACCTGATCGGAAGCTCCTCTACCGGTTTCACTGAGTTGATTTTAACTGGCGAAAGGGTGGAAGCCGATATTAAAAGCGGGAAAATTCAGAAGGACGCGTCTACCTCTGCAACTGTAAAAAAGCCCTTCACTGGAAAGAAGGAAGTGTATGTTGTCTATGCTCAGTGGAATCAGGGAAGAACTGAACGACGACCAACAGTGGGGGCCGTTATGATTCAAAAGTCTGCATCAGACCAGCCAAGAAACAACCACCCGAGAAATGATCAGCCGAGAAATAACCACAAAGGGTGGAAAGACATGTAAGGCAATTAACCAAGATAAACATGACTCCTGCTCAAGTCCTACCACATCTCTTAAAGTTGAATCTGGCCATGCTAAAGGAGGCCCCTAAAAATCCTAATACTACTTCTCCACATTACCATCTGAATGCCAGGTGCGCTTACCATTCAGAAAGTCCAGGGCACGACACCAACAACTGTTGGGCCCTGAAGAATAAGATTCAAGATCTGGTCGATGCGAAGGAAGTTGAATTTCAAGCGCCTGAAAAACCCAATGTTATCTCCGCTCCAATGCATAGGCATGGACACAATGCTAGTGCTATGGAAGAAGATTTGTTTTTTTCTACTGTGGATGAACTTTTAACTCCTCTCCTAACCATCAAGTCGAATCTGTTGAAAGCTGGGGTGTTCCCAGGTTGTGATAAGGATTGCCATGCTTTCCTATCCTCTCCATTTGATTGTCCTCTGTTGAAGAAAGGAATCCAACAACTGATCGATAACAAGGAAATTTTGTTTGAGAAAACTCCTATTTCACCCATTCTAGTTCTAGAAGTTTTAATAATAACCATATATGCCAATCCTTCCAGGGTTCCTAAAAAATCCATTAGGATTACATCTGCTCCAGTGACTACTCCGTTGAAGATAACAATGCCCGGGCCAACCCCTTACAAATCCGATAAAATGGTACCATGGAACTATGGTGGAAAAATCTACTACCATGGTGTCAAACAGATTGAACAGACTGCCAAAGAAGAAAGCTCTGAAGAGGATACTCCCGACATCAGTAACATTTTCGGAACAAGCAAAGTTACCCGTAGTGGAAGAATCTTTTCTCCAGAGATTTCTCCTCCAACAGCAGTCTTTGGACCCGTGGCCATTCCGAATATTTCATCTACACCAGTAATTATACCTACAAGTGTACCCGCCAACAATGACAATACAATTCTTATCCCTGTTTCCGCTATTGAGAAAAAAGTAAAGAATGTTCAAGAGGAGCCTGTCTTGATGAAGGCTCAGTCACTAGTCATTCCTGAGACATCCAAGAAGGAGATGGAAGAAATCCTGAGGATCATTAAGAAAAGTGATTATGATGTTGTTGAACAACTAGGGCAGACCCCCTCCAAAATCTCTATGTTAGCCTTGCTACTGTGCTCTGAGGCACATGCTAAAGCTTTGGTCAAGTTTCTGAAGACAGCGCACGTGCCGCAAGAGACTTCGGCTGATCAATTCCAGGAATGTGTGGCCAGTCTGACCGCCGACAATGGACTGGGATTCTCCGATGCTTACTTGACCTTCAAAGGGAGCAAACATAACGATGCACTACATGTCTCGGTGGAGGGAAGAAGAACCACCCTAGCTCATGTCTTGGTTGATACTGGGTCATCTCTGAATGTCTTGCCGAAGAAAGCCCTGGATAGACTGGATTGTGAGGGGCTGACTTTAAAACCCAGCAACATCATTATGAGAGCATTTGACGACTCTAAAAGGATGGTCCATGGGGAGGTGGACATCCCGATCAAGGTGGGTACCCATACATTCAATTCAACATTCTATGTGATGGACATTCGTCCTTCTTACTCTTGCCTGTTGGGACGCCTCTGGATTCACAATGTCGGAGCTGTCACTTCCACCTTGCACCAGATGCTCAAGTACCCTGTCCAAGGGAAAATCATAATTGTCCATGGGGAAGAGGAATATATGATTAGTCATCTGAATTCCTTCCGTTATATGGAGTTAGATGGTGAATTCATAGAGACCCCTTTCAAACATTTTGAAGAAGTCTCTGAAGAAATAGCGGCAACCAAGGCGGTGTCCTCAACTCCTATGATCACAAGACCTGTACCTCGGATGTCATCTCTCAAGGATGCAAAGGCAGTAGTGGAAGAAGGAGGATCCACTATCTAGGGGCAGATTCCCGACTTTCCTTTCAAATCAGACAAATTTGGCTTGGGGTTTACTTCGACTGCACAGAAGGCTGTGCGCCGCTCCCATGCTAGAGGGCCACCTGTGAAGATCAGCCACCGAGGGGTTAATGCACTAGAGGATAGTGAAGAAGAGGGAATCCTGGAAGATTGGATATTTCCTACTGTCAGCGGAGGACTATGCAACTGGGAAGCAAAAGACTTTGTTCCGATTACTTTCATACCGCAGTAATTTATCTTTTCCATTTCTGTTGGATCTGTAATAATTCACAAACAATTCGTACTTTTTCAACATTGTGTCTTACCCGAGGCACATAGGTCCATTTGTAAGGGTTCTTATTTCATTTTCATATGTCATTTTAATGAATCATGGACGCTTTTCATATTTAAACCTTTTGTGCTTATTGTCTTTCTTTTATATTTTGTTGTTTTAAGATGGTTATCCCTTACACACACCCATACTCACAAATGCAGGCACCCTTCCATTCCGGAACCCATGGATAACGATACTGCTATAGCCTTCAGTGACTCTGAAGATCTGATCTACCAAGCCGAATACGAAGGTGAGGTGCCAGGGGAATTGGCCAGACTACTACAACAAGAGGAAAGAGCAATTCAGCCTCATGAGGAGCAGTTGGATACAATCAACTTGGGTACTGAGGATGATAAAAAGGAAATCAAAATAGGTGCCAATCTAGAGCCGAGTGTCAAGGAGCGCCTAATTCAGCTATTACATGACTATGTTGAGATCTTTGTCTGGTCATACGAAGACATGCCGGGACTCGATACATACATTGTGGTACACCGCCTACCAACAAGAGAAGATTGTCCACCAGTTAAACAAAAGGTCCGTCGCATGAGACCTGACATGTCAGAGAAGATCAAAGCAGAAGTTATGAAACGGTTCAATGCTGGGTTTCTAGTTGTTACTTCCTATCCACAATTGCTTGCTAACATTGTTCCCGTGCCTAAGAAGGACGGCAAAGTGAGAATGTGCGTGGATTATAGAGATTTAAACAGGGCCAGCCCTAGAGATGATTTTCCACTTCCGCACATCGACATCCTGGTTGACAATACAGCTCAGCACAAAGTATTTTCTTTCATGGACGGATTCTTAGGCTATAACCAGATTAAAATGGCACCTGAGGACATGGAGAAAACTACCTTTGTCACACAGTGGGGTACATTCTGCTACAAAGTGATGCCATTCGGACTGAAGAATGTCAGGGCAACCTATCAACGCGCCATGGTAGATTTGTTTCGTGATATGATACATCATGAGATAGAGGTCTACTTAGATGATAGGATAGCCCGATCACAAACTGAAGAAGAAAAATCGATCACTTGCAAAAGCTGTTTGTCAGGTTGAAGGAGTACAAGCTCAGACTGAACCCAAACAAGTGCACATTCGGAGTCCGGTCCGGTAAACTCTTGGGTTTCATTGTCACCAACAAAGGCATCGAGGTTGATCCTGCCAAAGTCAAATCTATACAAGAAATTCCTTCTCCTCGCACTGAGAAGGAGGTTAGAGGTTTCTTGGGACGCCTAAACTACATTGTTAGGTTCATTTCTCACCTAACATCTACTTGTGAATCAATCTTCAAGCTGTTGAAGAAAGATCAGGTAGTCAAGTGGAATGACGAATGTCAAATTTCTTTCGATAAAATCAAGGAATATTTTCTAGAACCTCCTATCTTGATGCCACCCATCGAAGGAAGACAACTAATCATGTATCTGACCGTCTTAGAGAATTCAATGGGGTGCGTACTGGGGCAGCATGACGAGTCTGGCCGAAAAGATCATGCCATTTATTACATTAGCAAAAAGTTTACCGACTGTGAAACAAGATATTCACTGCTCGAGAAAACTTGTTGCGCTTTGGTATGGGCTGCACGCCGGCTAAGGCAGTATATGTTGACTCATACCACTTTGTTGATATCTAAGATGGATCCGATCAAGTACATCTTTGAGAAGCCTGCTCTATCTGGAAGAATAGCTAGATGGCAGATGATCCTAACAGAATATGATATACAGTACACGACCCAAAAATTAATAAAGGGGAGTGTGCTAGCTGATCATCTAGCCCATCAAGCTGTAGAAGATTACCAATCCATGAAGTTCGACTTCCCTGACGAAGACATCATGACATTGGACAACAATGAAGATTTTAGACCATATGACGGACCTGAACAAGGATCCCGATGGACCCTGTACTTTGATGGGGCTTCCAATGTGCTTGGTAACGGTATCGATGATGTGCTTATATCTCCAGAAGTTTTCCATACACCTTTCACCGCCAGACTTTGCTTCAACTGTACAAACAACATGGTAGAGTACGAGGCATGCATCTTTGGACTCAAGGCTGCCATAGACTTAGAAATCAAATCTTTGATTGTGTTTGGGGACTCAGCTTTGGTCATCAGTCAGATCAAAGGAGAGTGGGACACTAAGCATCCAAACCTTATCCCTTACAAAGAACATGTCTTGACATTGTTACCACATTTCGAGCAGATTACCTTCGAGCACTTCCCGCGAGAAGAAAATCAGCTAGCAGATGCTCTAGCTACAATGTCATCCATGTTTAAACTTAACTGGGATAATGAGGCTCTCCAAATTACCATTGAACGAATGGACGAACCGGCACACTGTCACGAGATTAATACCGAAGAAGTAGTGGACCAACCATGGTTTCATGAAGTCAAAAGGTATCTCGAGGCGCAAGAATACCCTGAAGGAGCTTCAATCAATGACAAAAAGTTCTTAAGGAGATTCTCAGCTAAGTTCTTCCTAAGTAATGGCATCCTGTACACGTGCAATCATGATTCTATTCTGCTCCGTTGTATGGACAAATCTGAAGCTAAAAAGATCATGGCTAAATTGCATGAAGGTACCTTCGGAACTCACTCTAGCGGGTATACGATTGCTAAGAAGATTCTAAGGGCAGGCTACCACTGGTCTACCATGGAAGCTAACTGCTATCAACACTCCCGCACCTGCCATAAATGTCAAATCTATGCAGACAAGGTGCACGTGCCTCCAGTTCCTCTAAATGTCTTAACAGCTCCTTGGTCATTCGCTATGTGGGGAATCGACATGATTGGGGAGATCAAGCCTACAACATCCAATGGACACCGCTTCATTCTGGTGGCCATTGACTATTTCACCAAGTGGGTCAAAGCAGCTTCCTTCGCATCTGTCACTAAGAATGTTTTTTCCCACTTCATAAAGCAGAACCTTATTTGCCGGTACGGGATCCCCGAAAGGATCATCACTGACAACGGTAAAAACCTTAACAATACTATGATCACTGCCTTGTGCGAGCAGTTCAAGATTCAACATTATAATTCATCTCCCTGCCGGCCAAAGATGAATGGTGCAGTCGAAGCTGCGAACAAAAATATCAAGAGGATCATACAAAAGATGACAGTCACCTATAAGGACTGGCATGAAATTTTACCGTTTGCTCTCCACGGGTACCGTACCACGACACGCATATCAACTGGGGCAACACCCTATTCCTTGGTATATGGCATGTAAGATGTTTTACCTATCGAGGTTCAGATTCCCTCCTTGAGAATTATGAAAGATGTTGGTTTGAGTGAAGACGATTGGATCCAAACCCGGCTTGATCAACTGAACTTAATTGATGAGAAAAGACTTACTGCTGTTTGCCATGGTCAGACGTACCAAAAACGGATGATCAAGGCTTTCAACAAGAAATTCTGACGCTAGATATATCAAGTCGGAGATCTAGTGATCAAGCACATCATCTTGCCACAAAGTGATCCCAGGGGCAAATGGACTCCTACCTATGAAGGACCATTCGTAATCAAGAACATCTTTTTTGGTGGGGCAATGATTTTAACCACCATGGACGGTGACGATCTGCCGCACCATGCAAACGCAGACATAGTCAAAAGATACAACGCATAAATAACCCGCTAGGTTGACACACCTAGGCAAAACAAGGGCATCCCGGTGAATCGAAAACCCGAAAGGGCGGTTCAAGCAAAAATTAAGGATAAATGAAAAAATTTGTACACCCGGCAAGTTGAAAACCCGAAAGGGCGACTTCGGCAAAAAAGGGTTTCTCGGTGGACTGAAAACCCGAAAGGGCGGTCCAGGAAAAAGTTAGGGAATTAAAGCGTATGACTATGTCTCGTCGGATCACTTTAAGGATAATATCTTCACTGATAAACTCTAGGCTTCTGATAAATCCAATCATCTTCGGACGAAGCAACGGATGGACAAGATATTCGGAGTTACGAAGGCTATATCGGAATGGGAACCCCATGGGATTTTATTACACATAGCTATCTTTCTTTGTATAAACTTTTTCTCATTTTTATGACATCGTCCTCTTACTAGGATGTTTGTCTCCTTTGTACAAAACACTTATTCAAAGTAAATACAAAGATCTCTCTTTCAAAGTACAAAAACTATATGTCTTTTTCTTTTACACTTGTGTTTTTATTTGCAAAAACGTCCAATGATTCATTGATGAACATATGCATTTGAACATAATTACTGTTTATAAATAAACAGGATGGAAGAGAACAATTACTGACAGAATGAAAGGATAGGAAAACATGTTTAGGATATTCCATAAGCAAACACTACAGTACATCATTAAGATCCCCAGCGGAGCTAAAAATTTCAAACCCTTGATCCCCATCAGAGTTAAAACTTCAAACTCCCAATACCTAGTGGAGCAAAAACTTTGAGTTACAGATCCCCAGCGGAGCTGAAACCTTCTTCCCCAGTCGAGTCAAAACTTCTAACTATCAATCCCCAGCAGAAACCTTTCAGTCAATCCAATTTCCCCAACAAGTTATCTTGAAGCCTGGAAATCAATCAGATAACAGTTAAATTTTGTCTCTCCCCAACCTAGGATAAATCCCCAGTAGAGTGGAAGACGATCGAAAACTCCTGAACTTACCTTCCAGCAGTAAGCCTTCTTCCCCACAGAGTTTTTATTTTTCAACAGAATGAAGGTTCTCATTCTTAATTCTCTAGTGAAGTCGCCAAAGTTTTCATTGCTCCTCAACAGAATGAAGATTCTCATTTTTAATTCCCCGCAGAAGTCATCAGAATTTTCCCTATTCCCCGGCAGAATAAGGATTCCCATTGAGTAACCCCCAGTAGAAGTCATCAAAGTTCTCTGGATTCCCCAAGCAGATTTCTCAAGCAGTTTAGCATTACTCTCACAACAGAATTTTTGTCAATACTCCAACTTCAAGACATGAAGGATCCTTACATCCCCACAGAAGTTGTCAAGGATTTTAATCCCCAACAGTCGCCCAGGATTTCTTATCCTCAGCAGTCAAGGATTTATTTTCCCCGACAACAGTCAAGGGTTTTTATTATCCCCAGCTATCAAGGATTTATTTTCCTCAGCAATACAACAATTCAGCTTACATGTGCATACATTGCATCCATATATCATAAACATTGATAAAACACATATATTGCATCATACATTTCATGCAACATAACTTTGTGTTTTAGCTAACATTTTACCATTTTCAGGATAAGATTAACAAGCTACTGTTGACAGTTTGCAATCATGATATAGTATAGATACACTCTAGACGCGGAAGTCATTCTGTTGCTCATTCAGATTCAGATTTCAGATACAGAACAGATACACTCCAGACGCGGAAGTCATTCTGTTGTTCATTAAGATTCAGATTTCAGATACAGTTCAGATACGCTCCAGATACGGATGTCATCCTGATACTTATTCAGATTTCAACTATCAGATACAGTTCAGATACACTCTAGACACGGAAGTCATTCTGTCACTTACTCAGGTTCTAGTTCAGATACGCTCCAGACACGGATTCCATTCTGGCCCTTATTCAGTTTTTTGATTCAGATACAGTATGGATACACTTTAGACACGGAAGTCATTTTGTTGCTCATTCAAACTCAGATCTCAGATACAGTTTATATACGCTCCAGACGCGGATGCTATTCTATTACTCATTCAGATTCAAACTTCAAATACAGTCCAGATACGCTCTAGACACGGTTTGTATTATGTCGCTTATTCTGATTTTTCCCCAGCTTAGACACGCTCCAGACACGGAAGTCATTCTATCTCTCATACAGATTCAGTCTCCATATACAACTCACATACGTTCTAGATACGAACACCATTATGATGCTCATTCTTTTGACTTACAACAAACATTCTTGGATGTCATCTTTAAGCCCATCTCCAAAAAGATTCTATCACATCTCCAAATGGCATCTTTAAGCCCATTTCCTCAACCACACTTTGACGAGTTCAAATTTACGGGTACTCTAGTGTCCAATCATCTTTTACCTTCGAGTCACGAACAACAAAGCTCGCCAATCTAACTCTTCAGGTTCAAGAAGATTGAACAGGGGCAGTTGTTGTACCCCAAAATTTGCCCTCTCATTTATCAAGATTTTTCCTCACAAGACTTCTTGGACTCAAGACAAGATTAGGGTTTGCTCAGCTCAAGACATCATCTTGCACTGATGACCTGAAATTAGGGTTTAAGTTTGCACAAGGATTTTTGAACCATCAATTCTTCATGTGACTTTCATACACCATCTTGGACCCCCAAGATTTCTCATACCAAGTTTCAAGCCTTGAATCACATTTTTGCCCAGTCAATTGGACAATTGACCAAAAATCAGCTGTATTGGGGAAAAAGTCAACCACGGCCAATTTAAAGTCAAACCTCATAATTTTTGATCCACAACAACATCCTAGGATTCTATGTACCATTTGATCAAGTTTGGATCACAACTCCTCAAGAAATTTGATCAAATCATCAAAAGGGCAAAATGGTCAAAATTAGGGTTTTGACTGAGAAAGGGCAATTTCTGATTTTTAACCTAGCCAATGACCAATTGGGTTCAAACATGATTTCAAGGGCTCAATAGCATCATCTTGACCTAATCACATAGTTCAAAAGATCTCAAATGCATAAGATTGACAGATGAATTTTGCAGTTAACTGATCAAAAGTCAACTTTGCACTGAAAAGTCAAACTTTGACTTTTTGGTCAAAATCAAGTGCCAAGGGTCATAATTCATCAAGATATGTCAAAATATGAAACTTGTTGACCAACAAATCTAAAATTGCCAATTAGGTTTTTAATTTGAAATTTTTCATAACTTCGAATTTTTCTAAGTATGGAAAATTTCTTATTTTTTCCCAACTTTCTACAACTTTTTCATCATGATGCAATTGGATTCAAAGGAAACTTCCAACATGAAAGTTGTATTCCTCCATGAAATCTACAACTTTGATTCACAAAGTTTTTCCAAAAGATGCTTGGATCTCAAGTTATGATTTTGTGAATAGGGGTCCATAAACGTTTTAACTTAGTGGAAATTTGCCCTAATTTAGGCAGGATTTTGACCTAACTTCATGGACATTTTTCACCTAGTTCCAAGAGGTATCTAAAAATACATTTCAAAGATGTATTTTAAAGCATGTTGCAAGATTTCCAAAATGTCCAAGAACTCTCCAAGATCATTTGTGGTTAGGGAGAATCGAAGAAGAGAAAATGGTAATTTGTCACTTTTGTTCAAGCCATGTTTACAATGCTTCAAGTTGCAAATCAGATCCTAGCATGCTTGTACCTTGCATTACAGGTCCTAAATCCCTTCTACACTCCATAACTAAATGCAAACTCATGGGATAATGGCTTTATTTTGACCTTTAGAGCATTGTACAAAGAATAATTCTATAAATGGCCAAAAGTTCACAATGCCATTTTGATAAAGCATGTTTTTTACAACTTTGCTATCCTTGAGCATTGGACCTGTTTCTTTGTCACAAGCAAGGTCCATAGAAATCAGGCAATGTTTACCAACCCTTGGCAGCCCTAAAACTAGCAAGTACAGTATTTTGGCATGGTCACTTCAACTTTTCTTCAAAAGCAAGAAAAGTTGCAAAAGTCAAGAGAGCTAGTACATCTGATAAAGAGAGGGCTTGACATCATTCAAGACAACTTCACAAACTTGTTGCAAGCTAAGACACGAATTCATAGCATCTGAAACTCTCCCAAACACAAAAAAACACCAATTTCTGCCCAAACAGGGCAGCTTCTGCAAAACTCTTGCCAACTCAATATTGGCTCGTGCATTTCTTGATTCAACTCTTCAAACACCTTCCATACATCATATCCAAACTATCCAAGCCCTTGTCCTGGTTCTATAAGCCTAATTTTTATACATCACCATTTTCAAACTTGAAGTTTGCAGGTTGACTTCTACAAGGAGTTTCAGCCATCCATAAGGCCAGCTAAGCATTGGAAAAGCTTGAGGGAACTTCAAGGAAACTCACACGATCTTCAAGCCTCACTCAAAGTCCCCACATTGCCATATCCAAACTCAGCTGAACAAGGTATTTTTCAAAACTCTATCTCTCTATTTAGGAATCTCCAAGCTTTGATTTGTGAAGAAAAAATGTAGTACTTAACTTGTTGAAGCTATACATATGCATAGTTGTCATTTATATTAACTGAGTAGTGAGAATTTGAAACTTGAAGTTCATGAAAAATTTAGGTCAGGAATTAGGGCCACTGAAATTCTCCCTGGTCTTTTAGAGTTAGGTTTCAAATCTTATATCATTGGAATCGTGATAAAAAATGCTACATGTTTCATGTTGCAAGTTTTTGTTTTTGTGCAAAGAATAGAGAATTGCAGGTTTGAAAAAACGCGCGCTGGAAAGGAACCAAGGACAGGGACGAAGATGTTGTCTTGGGCTTTTTTTTGCTTCTGGCCTTTTTTGGTTTTGCTATTCACACCCCATGTTTTACTTTTGCACCCCCCTGATTTATTTCTTATATTTTCATATTTTTTTTTGCATATTTCTATTTTATTGCTTGCATTTATTTTTTCCAATGATAACAAGTCCCCAAAAATAATTTATTTATTTTCACTTTTTATTTTTTTATTTTTTTATTTTTTGCATAAAAATAGTTTATTTTGACAAGTGGTTTCTATTTTCTTAAATAAACTTGTAAATAATAAAAAATACTTAAATATTTTATTTCATTATTTTATACACATTAAATATTTATTTTTCATACATATTTAATTTTTAATATTGGTACATAATATTATTATTATTTCTCTTAAACAAAAAATGAATAAAATAAATATAGAACATATATTTTCTTTAATCAAAAACTAGGGTTTTACCACTTTCAAAAATAATATTATTTTTCTCTTATTTTCTAGGGTTTAAATAATTAATTCTCTCATACAAAAAATCAATTACAAAACATTTTGCATAAATAAATTTTATTTGCATATTTAAATATTTATTTATTTATTTATTGTACAATATTCAATTGGGTTGTAATAGTATTTTAGGGTTTTATTTTGTGCAAATATCCCCATTCAAAAACTTGTATCCCCCCTCCCATAATAATTGTTGTAATAGCTTAGATTTATTTTACGCAATTTATCGCATTATATACATGTTTAGTAAAATTAGGGTTTGTATGATAAGACAAAAATCAAACAAATAGAATGACCTAATGCAAGACAAAAATGCATGTAAAATAACAACACATTACACACAAGCAACCCTAGGGTTTCACCCACTTGGTTGCCTAATAAAATGGCCATGGTATGCATGCAAAGTATCTTGGCAAAACAAAACAAAACAAAAGATCATAGTCCCTCGATGACGCTATCAAAAGGTTACCTAAACAAATGATCTTGGTCCCTCAAACAAAGCTAAGATACTCGGCACCATTGCTATCATGGTCATACAATGACCCATGCCCATCCCGTTTAACATCCAAAGATAGGGTTGTCTACCAAATCAATGGTAAATCAACAATGTCAAAGGATCAAAAATGTACAAGAAAGACTTTTGAGTAGGTAGAATGCTTCTAGTTACTTGGACAACTTCAAAACAATCCTTTCTATTTTCAAACAAACACACACACATTTCAAAACATTTCCAAACAACTTTCAAAACATTGAAACATTTTTCAAAAGACAAACATCTTTGTATACATTCTTACGAACGAGAATCATTACAACGATTTCCTAAACAAAGGCCTCTTTTCAAAATACTTTCAAAATCACACAAAGCACCATTTCAAACAATTTCAAATCAAAAGCAAGTGATCTAAACAAGTAACTAAGAGCCCATGGAAAACCATGGATGAAAATGGTGCTAGCACCTTCCCTTTTCATAATCTACCCCCCGAACTCAAGAAAACATCTCAAAGGTCTTTCCTGTGCTTTTTTACCTTTCCTTTTGGATAAAAGAAAAGCTGGTGGCGACTCTTGCTAACCGCGACATTTACGAACACAAACGCAAAAGCTCAAGTCAGTTCTCCCACCGCATCACAATGTGGATGCAATGTTTTCAAGGATCTCGTGGGGTAAACAAAAGGAAATGTTAGAAGTTGAGTCTTCCTGCAGCTTTAACTAAAGAACTTTACATCTTTGAACGTCCTTCTATGGGAATCAAGCTCACCATGTCAAGTGGGTCCTAGCTTTCGACTCAAGATAATGTACTTCGGTCTTTGACGGCATCTGGATAGAGTCAAATAAATCATCTTGCCTCTTGCTAGATGCCTAGTTCATGATAAACCTACATCACAGGCCCTTGAGATCCTTGAAATGATCAGTGAAAATGATATGGTACGATGTCATGATGTCATGTTTGAACGGATGACAAACACAAGCAAAGAACACAAGAGCGTTAGTTTTAAGGCTTGCATGAGGTCCGTAGGTAAGTACCCTCTTGAAGTTCAGTTGGCTCAACCAATTCTAAGAATAGTAACCGGGTTCTAGGAGTCTCATATCACCGATCTTTCTCGCAGGCATTGTTTCAGCAGTGCAACTGACTTGCCACCGGAATATCCCGAGGGTCAAATCTCAATGAGTATAGTATTGAGTATCAACCAACTTTGGACTGCATTAAAGTCGGCCATCTCACTATGTTCTAATGGCTAAGTTGGGTCAATTAAGGTTCTAAAAGTCAGTTAATGCTTATGACACCACGAAGCAGCCTAGTGTTCTCCTCGACTGACTCAAGGGACACCAGTACAAACCAAAGTTTCGCACTAATGTAGCCATCACTTCAACCATATCGGTCTATACCGTACAATTTCCATGATCTATAGCTACTTACCTAAGGTCCCTAGATCCGGGTATCAGATCTTTACAAGAAAGTAAACCCAAGCAACCCAAATAAAGATAAAGCAGACAATTTAATGAAATTTAAAGGTGATCTAAACTCTAAGGTAACCCCTATTTTTGGTAGTTCCCTAACAGAGTCGTCAATTCTATAATACGGTGGGAGAACTGGCTTGTTTTGGTGTTTTAACACAGATGGTGCTGATAGCAAGAGTCGCCACCGAATTTTCTTTTATCCAACAAGGAAATGGTGAAAAGAAAAGGAAAGACCTTCGAGATTTTTGAGTTTGGGAGGTAGGTTATGAAAATGGAAGGTATTATCACCCTTTTCATCTGTAGTTACCTACAGGCTCTTAATCTCTTAACTCACTTTGTAAATTTCTTTGTGAATGTGTGATTGAAAAATATTTTGAAAATGCCAATTGTAAGGAAAAACTTTGTAATGATTCTTGTTTCTGTTCTTGAGAATGCGTACAAAGTGTTTGTTTTAAAAATATTTTTGAAAGTGTCTTGTGTGAAATGCTTTGTTTTGTTTTGAAATGTTTGTGAGAAAGCGACTACGAGCGATCTACCTATTCAAGGTCTTTCTTGTACTTTTCCTTTCCTTTAGATAGCGCTATCCTACCATTAGTTAGTAGGAAACCCTATTGTTGGATGTGAAGGGACGGCTATTGGTCACCGTACAATCATCAAAGGCAACTCATAAAGACGCTTTAGTAATTATCATTTAAGGGACTATATCATTTACCAAAGGCAACGTCGAAAGGGTCATCGAGGGATTATGATATTTATTTTCGAGGGACTTTTGCTAAAGCGTCCCCACGTTCGAGGGACGTGATTGTTTTCCGAAAGGCAACAAGGGAGGTTACCCTAGAGGTATGAGTGTGCGGGGTGTTTTGTTTTCAATTACTTTATCTTTGAGAATAGGGTTTTCTATCGTCGGGTTTTATCTTGTCATACCCTACTTACTAACAACAATATAGTAAAATAATAGCAGGAAAAGTAAAGTGCAGAAAATAAAATTCCAACACTATTACATTGTCTTGGGGCACTTACATAATAGAAAAGCGGAAAATAGGAATCCTAAGCTATTACATACTAGAGCAGTTACATAATCATGGAAAAGAATAAGATAAGGCTATTTACAAATTGTGAACCCCATACACTTTATCTATGAAAATTAAATTAAATTAAAATAGAGAAAAACAATAAATGTTTTTGATGAAGTTTTTTATGGAAAATGTTTTTTTAATGATGATTAAAATAAACCTAAAAACTACTTAATTTTAATTAACAAAAATAAATGATTAATTAAATTAATAAAAAAGGTTAATGATGAAAAACCTAAAAATTAATTAATTTTAATTATAAAAAATAATTGATTAATTAAATTAATAAAAAAGTTTAATGATGAAAAACCTAAAAATTAATTAATTTAAATTAACAAAATAATTGATTAATTAAATTAATAAAAAAAGTTAATGATAAAAAACCTAAAAATTAATTAATTTTAATTAACAAAATAATTGATTAATTAAATTAATTAAAAAAGGTTAATGATAAAAAACGTAAAACCTAATTATTTTTAGGTTTACAAAAAAACAATTATTTTAGGTTCGTAAAAAAAGTTTGTGGTTTTATGGTTAGGTGAATTTAGGATTTTAGGGGGAAAATAGAGAAAAAGAACAAGTTAGAAGCAAAATCACACAAAATTTCAGAGGTGGGTGTTGAAACCACGCCCTTAGCCTTCCACACTGCATTAAGGATAAAAATAGGGAAAAAGAACAAATTAGAAGCAAAATCATACAAAATTTCAAGTGTGGGTGTTGAACCCACGCCCTTAGTCTTTATCACTACCTGCCTTGCCACTGCGCCAGAGTTCACATATTATGCATCAAACATATGCTCTAATGATGTATACGAACACATGTAAACGTATCAAATTAGTTAACAATGCATAAATCAAAGGTTTGAATTTAAAATAAAAAACTACCAAAATCAGTGAGGATGAACGGGGTGTTTTGGGCACGATCTTGACTGCTTGAGGATGGATTCCTGGGCACTTCAAGATGATAATGCAATGCTTGGTTTCAATTGAGAAGGGCTGGAAACAAGGGTTTTATGTTGCCCTAGTTTCTTGAATTTTAGGAAGTTTTGGAATAGTTTTCTATGCAAGGGTTTTCGTGTGATGTTAGGTCTGAATGAAGAGTAATATATATGGAGAAGAGTTAGGTTAAACCATTATGGGCTTGGACCTTGTAAGAAAATTCTTGACTTTATCTTATTTAATTTTGAATTTAAATAAATAAAATCAAAATTAAATGGAATAAAAATCAAAGGGGTGTATGAATAGGTTCAGAGGTTCACTGTGAGGCCTCATACACGTTTGGACCTTGAAATACAAGCTCATTAGCCCAAATATTCGTGTTTGATCAATTTGGGTTTCATGCATTTTCTCGAAATTTCCTAACTTTTACCAATCATAACTCTATCAATTTTCATAATTTGAAGGTGATCCTAGACTTTTTAGAAAGCTCAAGATCTCCCATACAATCGCTATGTTGATTATATTTTCATTTGAAGACTTTATCTTGATCTAAGTTTCCTTGACAAAAAGTGTCTTTTTGTTAACTTTTGAAATGGCATATAATGTTTTGGCCCATATCTCTCAAATGAAGCATTTTATGTACATGATCTTAGAGAGACAAAGTTGTAGAGAATTGAATTTCCTTCAAAACAAGCTTTGGTTGAGAAAAATATGATGAAGCATGTAAAAGTTATGCTTGGTCAAAGTTCAGTTGACTTCTCCTTAATAAAACCCTAATTTGGAAACTTTTGACTTTAGATGATTTGAGAGTTTTCCTTGATGAATCATGATCAACCCTTGATCAAATGATGAATATGACTTCAAAATCATGATATTAACTAAAAATCTTGAAGTTTGACTGTATGTTGACCACAATTGACTTTTTACCCAATACAGTTGATTTTTATTCATCTGAGCAATAGACTAAGAAAACTTATGATACAAGGCTTGAAATTTGGCATGAGCGTTCCTTGAGACATATAAGAAACCATGGGAACCAGTTTAAGCCTTAGAAACCCAATATTTCTTGAGAAAAGTGAAACTCTAGTTGTAAATTCATTGCTTAGGAAGAGAATTTGTCTGATCAATTCTTGAACAACCTTGAGCATGTGAGAACCCTAGGAGAATGTCTTGAATAAAAGGGGAGGGGAAATTTTGGGGTACAACAACTATATAAAGGGCTTGAAGACTAAGAAAAAGATGCTAATTCACACTAATTCACGTTGATACACTTTCTATTAAGATTGTTCATACGCTTTCATATTTCTCTAGTTTATATTCTAAAATTACTGATTACATATCCGCTTATGTAGAAGCATAATTTCTTGTAAACAAACTTTGTTTAAATAGTTGTTTGGTTTTCCTTAAGGGACCAGTTGGTCAAAATCCTTGAGAAGTCTAAAATTAGTGCGTCTTAGAGGTTGTAATGTTAGTAACTTGGAGTTAGCTTATGCATTGTAATAATTTATTTGATTATTGGATTAAGTCTTTGTTGAGAAAGTCAAAATCACCTTAGCTGATGGACTAGACTAGCTTGATAGTTTTCAAGTGAACTAGTATAAACATACCTTGTTCTTTACTTCCTGTTCTTAATTATTTTTATTATCATGAGTCGGGAAAATGTATTTTATTTAAAGGGGGTTATTTTTTAAGAAATTTTTTTGATTTAAAACCCAATTAAACTCCCCCCCACACCTTTCTTGTGTTCTTCACACTTTCAATGTCGATTAGAGAGAACCAGGAACCAACATTACTATTTGAAGGTAGATAAAATACAAGAAAGAGGGGTTTGAATTGTGTTTATAGAAAATATTCCGCATTAAAATTCTAAGCACTCAAATGATAACAGCAATAAACACAATAAAGATAAAGGACACAAGTATTTTATCCAGGTTCACTGTTAACTAGGCTACTCCTGTCCACCCTTGCAAGGATGATTTTGCCTTATCCAAGGAATTAATTCACTATAACTAAGTTTATTATAATCGCACGGGCAACCGCCATGGACTGACACATAATGACACGTTCAGGTATCCAATCAGATATAACGTTCATTAATCGAATAGAATATGATCCATCAAGATCTCCTACCATGATTTTCTTGCAATGATATCCATCAGGGATATCACAAGAGTCTGACCTTCACTCGGTCTTCTTTGAGATATGACTATCATTGACCCAACATAATTAAATTTCTTATATCTCCTATCATGATTTCCCATAATGACTAGCAGCCATTATCTTCTTGAGATCAGACCTTCACTCAGGCTCTCAAGGAACCTTGAAATGATATGTTCAGTGATCCAACCAAATATAACAATCATTGACCCAATAGAATCTAATCCTGTAGAATATCCATTCAGGATTTCCCACAATGACCAGCAGCCATTGTCTTCTTGAAATTAGACATTCACTCAGTCTCTCAAGGAACTAATCAACAACAGTTGATGGGGTTTATGTGTTTACATGGTTGCTTCTTCTAAGCAGATTACACAAACCATTTAAGCACATATTATTTAACACTTCTACGAGAAATAACTCGAGTTAAAATAATTTACATGAAGAGACATGAACATAAACACTATCCGAGCAATAACTCCAGTGTTCATTACGATGTTCTATAAAGATGTATATGATCATAAGTTTGGTATCATCTTTCTAGTGTTTTTCTTCATCTTTTTGTTGAGCAAGCTACGAGCAACAACTTCTTGCTTCTTCTGAGATCTATAAAGATGTATGTGATTAGAAGTTGAATAACATATTGTAGTCTTCTTCTTTCTTTTCTCTCTTCTTTTAGTTCTCTTCGGTATGTATAGCATTTCAGCTTTATCATCTTTAGAGTCCACTGCTTTCCTTCCACAAGATGAAGCTTGTTGGCCAATGGAAACAGTTAAACCGGTAACTCGCAATTTATCTTTGAAGATTTTATCTTCTTTTATAGCCCTTGACAGAGAAAGATGTTGTGAGGATAAAACAAACTTTTTCTGCACCAACGGTTAGTCCCCAACGGATAGAATAAGGTGTAAGAGTTTAGACAATATAAAATAGTATTTCTATATCCAGTCACTGTTATATGATAGCTTTCCACATTTTCCTTTGAATAATATTTTTCTATTAAGCTTGTAAATAGAGATCCATTAAGTAAAGAAAGATAGATGTAAATCCATTTGTTTGTTCCCAATGGTCTCATCGAATGTGGTTGTCAACACAGTATAAAGGACTATCCTTACACCACCCTAGAGGGTAAAGGTCACAGACACTTTATGTACCTGTTGCACAACATCACACGTTAACCATTTGAACTTTCTTCTTATCTTCAGAGGCTTCATATATTTGAATGTTTAACATTGAAGCTTATTGTAGAAGAATATTTCTTATGAGCTTTAGAACCTAAGTCTTGGAGTCTTTAGAACTTGTCACATAGAACCTTGTTCTTCAGAGTCTTTAGCACTTCGTTGTAAGAACTTCCTTTTCTTCAGATCATCAGAACTTATTCAGCAGAACCTTATTCTTCATAATCTTCAAAACTTGTAACACAGAAGTAAAGCTTTAGAAGGCCTTCAAAGATAAACCACAAAGACATAATCAAAACTTCTTGTACTAACGTTCCTAAGACACGTTGCTGAAGATCAGCTTAGAACCTTGACTTACTGAAACATGTAACCACATGTTTTGTTCCAGAGTGTATGTTTAGAGCCTGATGACGTCACATGCTTTGTACCAGAGTCAGAACATTATAGGAGCAACTAAACACTAGACGAATTCATTAGTGTATGCAATTATTCTCTAAGATAACATGTGAAGTTATCATCAAAATCTCAAGGCCAGATATAGGAAACACTTCTTGTTCTTACAATCTTCTCCTTTTTTATGATGACAAAACCATGTATTTTGATAGAATAATTTATATAGGTTAATCACCATAACCAAAAAATTCAGAGTTAAGCTCACAGCTCCCCATGAATCTGTTAAACCCAAAATTTAATTTAAGCCTGTTCAGAGTCTCCCCTTGAGCCCAAAACTCACAAAATAAATTTTGAGTATTCAGAACATAAGAATAGAGAAGTAACACTTCCCTACAGCAAATCATCAGATTATGACAAGAATACCTGGTCTTCATCTCAGAACATGGTTTCTATCAACACTTGATGAAGAATTAAAACTTAATTTGAGCCTGATTGAATAATTCCACGCATTATGTATTCGCACTTATAGATAATGATTCAGATATCACAACCAAAACACTATGCTTCTCAATCATCAGCGTTTGATATGATATTCTCCATTGTATCAAACATTCAGATAGTTCACAACTTTTGAATAGAGCGTACATTGTTGAATCACACATATCAGAGCATAGATTCTGAGTGGCATCTTTGTATGAGAGCATGCATTAGAATGTTGACTTATCTTCCTTTAAGGAGTGCACAACTTCTAAGATTTGAGTCTGAATTCCATACTTTCAGAAAGTTAACAACTTCTGAATACTATGATATCAAGCAAGATTACCTTACTTTCACTAACTTTATAACTTCTGAATTGTGTTTGGTGTATCTGTTTGAATATTCATATATTCACAAGATGTACAACATCTTAGATATAAAATATGAGTATATATCATACATAATGTTTTCAACCTTAGCATCAAGATCTTCTTCTTCAACCTATCTTTGAATACTTGGTGAACTTGTTTAGAGTTCCCAGATTGAAACATCAAACAAATAGTTAGTATAAACAACATTATACACGTTTGTTATTTGTTATCAAAATCTTATTTTACTTTCTCACACTTTGTCAGAAATCAAAAAGGTGATAAGGAGACCAAGAAATAAACTTTAAAAAAACATATTCAAGCCAGAGAATTGTTTGGATAACAGTTAATATCTGTCTTTAAAATGAGATACTTAAAAGAACTTGTTTTGGTAGGACATTTATGGAAATATTGATTTATCACACACATATCCTAATGTAGTCATGCAACAAAATAATTTTATTGATTAACCAGGAAAAAGTATTGAAATACCAGATGAAGGAAATAGAGAGAATATGATTTAGAACAAATTAATTGTAAAATTAGAACTGTAATGAAGATAGAGACGGAGGAATATTAAAAAGAATTTGAAGGAAATAAGTGATATAATATAAATCACACATATTAATTTTAAAACTGGAAAGGTAATACAGGAAGCATAATTCATTAATTGAAATGGAAAGTACAGACAAATAGAGAAAACAGACTTAGAGCAGACAAACACAAGGAAACTTAAACACTAAGCAGAAATATTCACCCCTCGAAGACTTCAAACTTTTTCTTCACCAGACCATTTGCAGGACCATTCTTCCGGATAATGTTAACAATTCCTTCTTTAAACAAGATTCCATAAAGAACTCTTCCAAAAGGTATGAAGGACTTGACTTCATTTATAGAGAGAGTGATGGCACTTTGCAGGTAGTTGAAGATAGATTGTGGCAAGTTTATTCTGATATTATTGACCAACAGAAAAATGAGAACTCGGTCTTCATAAGACATCATATTTGTCTCTATTCTTCTAGGATGAAAATTGGTTAAGAGAAATTTGAACCAACTTTTTGGGATGGGAAGGAGAGACTCAAGGATATTTAATTCATAGATGGATGTTGAGTTGTGGAGAGAAGTGAGCTTATCATCAAGATGATATATACTCATGTTATGTTCAACAGTAAGATCAACATTTTTACAACCAATTTTAAGAACTATTGAAAAAGGAGTGATGGTTATGGGAACACTGCGGACACGGGAGGAAATGGAACAGCTTTCACCTTCAACAAGGGCATGTTTCCAGGAGTTTTTGACAAGGTTTGAGTAGACATGTTTATCCAGCATAGTGAAATAGTTTTCCCATTCATGAAAGTAAATGACCCAGGAAAAACTACACGAGATCTGACTGTTATTGACACAAGAGAGTTTGATTTGCTCTCCAGTTATGATTTCAAGAAGACTTTCATCTCCAAAGAAGGTAACTAGAGACATGATGAGAAATAGGAGATGGTGAATATATTTTTGAAATAAGGAGATGATAATTATATTCAAGGAAGAAGATGAATATATAGATAGAGAGTGTGACTAACTTGACAGATGACAAGGTAGTGAGGCGTATCACGCATAAGATTATGATGTGACAGCTTAGGACATAAAACTTAATATCAAGAAAGAGTGCATTGGGTTTAGAGGATTATTCTGACTTGAGTAAAGCAGAAGGATTTCTACCTATTCCTTACAAGTGACTTATTACTTAAGGTGTTGGACTCTAACTAGGATTTTAAGAAGATAACATATTCTAGTTATACTAGGGGTTCTTTACTTATATAGAAACTAGTTTGAAAAAAATTCATTTGTTTTAATAAGAGCATGTATTAGACTGAACACTTATTACTAAAGGAGTTTTTATCTGAAGAGGAAATTATACCTAGGACAAAACATGAATGTCCTAATACAACATATTCCTAAGGAGATAGAATTTATAAAAGACTTAAACTTCAAAAACTTCACATCTTTCTTCTTCAAGAAAATAGTTGAAACCATTTAGACTAATTGTTTCAATGATCCCGGCTTGAGAGAATAGGGAAAATAGAACTCTTCTAAAAGGGATAATTGTTTGGTGATATTTTCTAGACACAGAAACTGACCCTCTAAGATAGTCGAAAATGGTTTGAGGGTAGGTTGATTCTAACATGATGCACAAGAAGGTACATTAGGATTATATCCGAAAAGACTAGATATTCCAGACTAACTCCTCTAGGTTGAAAGTTGGTTAGCAAAAGTTGAAAGCAAATGTTGGCTATGGGAAGAAGATTTTTAGGATTGTTTGGCTCATATCCTTCAGAGGTGTTATGGATTGCGCTGAGTCTTTCGTCGAAAGAGAGAGGAAGTTGAAAATCTTCAATTGTGGTTCCGGTTTGAAGACACCTGATTGTAGTTGCAATTGATGTTGGAGTGATTGTAATGTTTTTATCGAAGAAGGATGAGGGGATTGAGTCACCATCGACAGAGGCGTCCAACCAAAATTCCTTGACAAGATAAGGATATACGGGTCCATGAAGCATGGAAAAGTAGTTAGATCAACCATGTAGGATGATGCTTTGGTTAAGACCAAGTTCATTAGATCTTACCCTGGGAACATTTGGACGAAGTTCGTAAACAACTTCAAGAAGATCCTCAAAATCATAAAAGGTTTTAGATGTCATTAGTATAGGATAGAGATATTTTGGAGATGGGGATAAAAAATGATCAAGAGACTTTATGTGGAGGCTTTTACAGGAGGGAAGAGAACAAAAATAGACAGGTTTCAAATTATGAGCGGATAGCTAGAGGTATGGAGACTGATAGCATAGAGAGTGAAAGCTTGTGTAAGTGGATGTATCTATAAGTTTCAAGACATATGACAGATGATACATGGATACCTATAGGGAGAGTAGATATATGCACTAGAGTTTTTAGAAGGGAGACTACTACACGTGTTGGATTAATTAATGAATTTTAGATGAATCCTTTTTAGTTTTTCACATTTTTATGAGTTATAATTTCTCTAACCAGGGGTTAAGAGAATGATAAAGAGAACCTAATATTTCTCGGTGAGAAAAGAACTGACATATGCTAACTGAAACAAACGATCTTTCCTGACAAGTATAGCTTTTAACTATTTAGAAGTATCTAGCATCACTTTCTTAGAAAGTGTGTAGATATTAACCTGGGTTTTCTTGTGAAGAGTTTACCTTTGTTTGAGCTTTGAAACGAAGAACCTTCTGGATGATCATCTTCTAATTTCTTCACTTCTTATTATTCAATAGCTGCTTCATTTTCTTCATAATTCTGAGTTGATTTATTTTGCTCTTTGGTATATGGCATCTCCTCCTATTGACTTTCAAATCTTCTATGCAACACTTATTCAAATCTTTATGGTGACTTTTCCATCTGATTTATGAAGATCATAACTTTGATAAGCTTTAGTCTTCATAGAGTTCTTGGTGGATCTTTGGAATGTGACGTTGATTAGATCCATAGCAGCTTACATCGGTTGTTTGAGTGTCAGCTTCAGTTGATGATCTAGAGAGCTGATTACTAACTTTTGCCTCTGAATTTGAGTGGTAGACAACTACATAATTTTCTCTAATCGGATCTCTCTACACAGTTAAGTGTTTGATCTTAAATCAATAACATAGTCGGGCTCTGATACCAAATGAAGGTAGATAAAACACAAGAAAGGGGGTTTGAATTATGTTTATAGAAAACATCCCCCATTAAAATTATAAGCACTCAAATGATAATAGCAATAAAGACAGTGAAGATAAAGGATACAAGTATTTTATCTAGGTTCTCTATTAACGAGGCTACTCTTTTCCACCCTCGCAAGGATGATTTCGCCTTATCTAAGGACTTAATCCACAATAACCAAACTGATTACAATCGCACGGGCAACTGTTGGTGACTAACACACAATGACACGTTCAGGGATCCAACTGGATATAAAGTCCATTGACCCAATAGAATCTGATCCCTCAAGATCTCCTACCAGGATTTCCTTGCAATGATATCCATCATGGATCTTACAGGAGTCTGACCTTTGCTCGGTCCTCTTTGAGATATGACTACCATTGACCCAACAAAATATGAATCCTCAAAATCTCCTATCAGGATTTCCCATAATGAACAGCAACCATTATCTTCTTGATATCAGACCTTCGCTTAGTCTCTCAAGGAACCTTGCAATGATATGTTCAGTGATCCAAATAGATATAAGAATCATTGACCCAATAGAATTTGATCCTGCAGAATCTCCTATCAGGATTTCCCACAATGACAACAGGCATTGTCTTCTTGAGATCAGACCTTCACTAAGTCTCTCAAGGAACTAATCAACAACACTTGATGGGGTTTGTGCATTTACATGGTTGCTTCTTCTAAGCATATTATACAAAACATTTAAGCACATATTGTTTAACACTTCTACGAGTAATAACTCAAGTGTTAAAACAATTTACATGAAGAGATATGAACATAAAAATTATCCGAGAAACAAATCTAGTGTTCATTACAATGTTCTGTAAAGATGTATATGATCAGAAGTTTGCTATCTTCTTATAGTGTTCTTCTTCATCTTCTTGTTGAGCAAGCTACGAGCAACAACTTCTTGCTTTTTCTGAGATCTACAAAGATGTATATGATTGAAAATTAAATAATATCTTGTAGTATTCTTCTTTCTTTTATCTCTTCTTTTAGTGGTCTTTAGTATGCATAGCATTGCAACTTTAACATCTTCAGAGTCCACTGCTTTCCTTCCACGGGATGAAGCTTGATTCCAATGGCAATGGTTAAACATCTAACTAGCTATTTATCTTTGAAGCTTTGATCTTATTTTATAGCCCTTGACAGAGAGAGAGATAGTGTGAGGATAGAACAAACTTTTCCTGCACCAATGGTTAGTTCCCAACGGATAGAATAAGGTGTAAGAGTATAGACAGTATAAATAATATTTTTGTATATTGTCACTGTTCAATGATAACTTTCCACCTTTTCGCCTGAATAATATTTTTCTGTTAAGCTTGTAAACAAAGATCTGTTAAGTAAAGAAAGATAGCAGTAAATCCAGCTGTTTGTTCCCAATATTCACATTGAGAGTGGTTGTCAATACAGTATAAAGGATTGTCCTTATGCCACCCTAGAGGGTAGAGGTCACAAATACTTTATGTACCTTTTGCAAAACATCACACGTTAACCATTTAAACCTTCATTTTATCTTTAGAGGCTTCAGATATTTGAATGTTGAATGTTAAAGCTTGTTGTAGAAGAATCTTTCTTATAAACCTTAGAACCAAAGTCTTGGAGTCTTCAGAACTTGTCACATAGAACCTTGTTCTTCAGAGTCTTCAGCACTTGGTTCTAAGAACTTCCTTTTCTTCAGATCATCAGAACTTATTCAGCAGAACCTTGTTCTTCATAATCTTCAGAACTTGTAACACAGAAGTAAAGCTTTAGAAGGCCTCCAAAGCTAAACCACAAATACATTATCAGTTATTAAGCCATGTTGGAGAAGATCAGTTTAGAACCTTGACTTTACCGAAACATGTAACCACATGTTTTCTTCCAGAGTGTATGTTCAGAACCTAATGACGTCACACACCTTTTACCAGAGTAAGAATATTATAGCAGCAACTACACACTAGACGAAACCATTAGTGTATAAAATTGTTCTCTAAGATAACATGTGAAGTTATCATCAAAACGCAAGGCCAGACGTAGGAAACACTTCTTGTTATTACACTTTTCTATTAGTGACGTCGCCGGAATACACCCTCATGGCAACAACTTCATAGTCATCATTGTGCAAGACATCAACTGCAATATCAAGTGAACCTTATAGGTCATGGAAACTCAACTGACATCATTTTCTGGAGCCGTTTCCAAAAGCTCTAACTTGATCCCAACAACATCCATACATTTCAGGGTTTGCTAATAGGAATCATCGGCGAGCACGTGCAAGTGTTGAGTCACATAACCCAAGACACAACATGCAAAGTGGGGTCATACTATAAGGTGATTGAAGTCAATTCTCTCATAATGGACAATTTGTCGCCCTACAACATTATCTTTGGCAGTTCAACACCCTAAAAATTTATTAGAATATTATTTTTATAATTATTTAAATTTTAGTGTGTTTCATTATTATTATTTGTATTATTATTATTATTATTATTATTATTATTATTATTATTATTATTATCTAAAAAGAAAATAAAAATGTTGTTGTTATTATTAAGGATTATTATTATTAATCCTATGAATTATTTATATTTATATGTAAAATAAAATTAATGGTATAATATGGGAAAAAAGCGAAGCAACAAGGTTAGTAAATAAAAACTGATTTTCTAAGGTAGAGAAAAAGCAGAGAAATAGAAGAAAAAAAGAAAAATGAGAGAAATAGAGAAAATGAAGGGGTAGTGAAATAAAAGAGAAACAAAAAAGAAAGAAAACCCTAGCCATTCCCTTCTTCTCTAAAAAATCTAAGAGAAAATCTCCAATTCACTAAAAAGGTCGCGATAGAGATTAAGACTGGGAGAGTTACCGCCATTGTTGAGAGCTACATGGAGAAAAATATGAAATAACAAGGTAAAAGAGGAGATTATTCTATAATATTGGTACTTTATCATTTAAGGTAGTGGGGTTTCCCTTGAACCCCAAATCCATTCTAATTCCAATGGGAATTCCCCTACAAGATGATTATTCATAAACCCTAGGTTACAAATCTCTCTCATATCACCAATGAGTTATGTTATTTGTATACTTTGATGTGTTCTTTTTCTCTAATTTAATTGTATGAATGTTAATATCATGTTTTGATTTGATGAATATGTGTTATGATGAATGGATTGTGTTAGTTGATGTTTAGTTGATGTCATAATGTATTATGTTTTGTAAATTAGTTTTAGGGTGTAACTGATTACCACCCTTCAAAATCTCTAAAAAGTCATAGAACAGTAGTGTAATCAATTAAAGCAAAAATGTAATCAATTACCAGCCCTTCAGCAATTGTAAAAACTCAAACAAAACAACAGTGTCATCGATTACACCAAATGTGTAATTGATTACATTCTTGTGCATTTTCAAACACGTCATAACTTGAGTTTAGAAACTCGAATTGAGGCTAAATTTGATGTGTTAAAAAGTTAATGCAAAAACCTATCTTGTGGTGAAGTTCCATGAAGCTTATATGTATGAATAATACTATGAATAATAAATGACCGTGAGGTAAATCTAAGGACATGAGTCCAATTTTTGGTAAAATCATTGTGAAACCCTGATGTGGCAATCGAGTTAAAGGTATGATAAAACCATTGTGAAGACTTAATATGGAAATCAAATTGAATGTATGGTAAAACCTTGTGAAAAACCTAATGTGGTAGTCAAGATAAATATGTCTCTTGAGAGGAAGTAGGTTTGAAAGGAATTATTACATGTTGTAACGCGGTGGGAGAACTAACTTGGTTCTTTTGCATTTTGTCGCAATTGTGTGGATAGCACGAGTCGCCGCCGACTTTTCTTTTATCCAAAAGGAAAGGCTGAAAAGAACAGGAAAGACCTTTGGAGATGTTTTCTTGAATTTGGAGGGTAGATTATGAAAAGGGAAAGTATTAGCACCCTTTTCATCCGTAGTTATCTACGGGCTCTTAGTTGCTTTCTAGATCACTTGCTTTTGTTTGAAAATGTGCTTTGTGTGGTTTTTGAAAGTATTTTGAAAAGGCGTCATCGTTTAGGCAAACTTTGTAATAGTTCTAGCAAGAAAATTACAACCATATTGAATATTGTACAAAATTGAAGATAAAAAATGCAAGAATGCAAAATGGAAAAAGAAATGATTTTTATTTGGTTTTATGAAAGGTTTTAATCTTAACCTAATTAAGAAAATAATTAATGGAAATTAACTAAAATTAAAACCTAAATTAATTAACAAAGAATAATAAGTTAAAAATGATTTTCTAGGGTTTTTTACGAAAAGGTTTTAAATAATAGAAATAATAGGAATATTAATTAATTAAAATAAACCTAAGCTCTAAATTAATTTTTAATTAAGAAAAGAAAATAATGTAGTCATTAATCCTAAGCCTAAATATTAATTCATAAAAAAAGAAATTAATTTGTTAAAAGAAAATGTTTTTGGTCTTTTTTATGTTTATAGAGAAAATAAAATAAATAATTATAAATAATAAATAAAATATTTTTTATATTTTTATTAATAACTAATAATAATGATAAAAATAATAATAATGATAAAAATAATAATAATGATAAAAATAAAAATAAAGAATAAAATATGAACTAGAAATGAAAAATAGAAAATAACAAGAAATGAAAAAATAAAACAAAGGGTCAGGGGGTGTTGAACATAGTCAGGGGTTAGTAAAAGAAAAAAAGATAATCAGGCCCAACACTTGTTCAAACAAAAAAAGGAAAACAGAAAAATGTGCGGAAAAAAAAAAGTAAAACGGACGCTGGGGTTCGAACCCATGTCCTAAGGGTGACAGGCGCGCGCTTTAACCACTGGGGTGGTGATACATCCGTTAACTTGTATCGAACCATAAATATATATATTACAAATAAAGTCCATGGCCTGAACTTCATCTTCAACCTCACGCCCAGCCAGACAACCTGCAACTTGTTCATCTCTCAACAAAAATGGAAAGTACAAACATGACAGTTGTGGCATTTCTTCCCACGAATCCAACCATATGAATAACTAAAGTTATAAATCCAAGATGAGTGGGAATTTTTTTGGCCCTAACTTAAAACCTAAAAATTTCAGAAACTTTAACTTCAAAATTCTCTAAGCTCAGACCATATAAATGCAAACTATGGATATGTACAGCTTCGTGGCAATGGTATCTACATTTTATCTTTGAAAATGAAAGCTTAACAATGCCTATATGAGGAGTTCAAAAATCAGAAAACTCACCTTGCAAGAGGGTATCGTGTTTTGAGTTAGGGCATCTTTCAAGGTGTTGCAAGGATCAGGTTAGCTTCCTTGAGGTCCCAGGAAGCTAATGCAATGATTAGCTTGGTTGGAGAGTGGCTGAAATGGTCTAGAGAAGTCCACTTGTAGTGCCCTGTTTTTGAGTTTGGACAATGGTGGAAATGGAGTTACAGAACTGTAACATGTATTGGGATGAGTTGTGGATGATGTTTAGGAACTTTTGGAATGATTTGGAGAGGATACGCACGAGTAATTTGAGAGATGGGAGTGTAAGGTCAGTTTCTGCACAAAAATGGATTTTTGTGTGAAATCTGAGTTTGTGAGGGTTTGAGTGAGTTTAAGGGCTTGTACATGCGTAGGTTAGCTTGCAAATAGTATATGTATTTATAGGCAAGAGATTTTGTGTTCTACAATAAGTCAGAATTTGAATTTATATGTTGTAAAACCTTTACTTGTTTTTGAAGTAAACATGACAAACATCTTCCAAAAGCTTGTACCATGCTATTGTAGAGTGGTTGAACTTTAAACAAGCTTTCTTTTGACTTGTAGATGTTGTGTGTGTAGAAGGATCCATTGAGAGCCTCAAGAAGGGTGGACATTTGCAAAAGCATACTTTTCCAAAATAGAAGTCTTGCCTTTCTTCCAAAAATGGCAAGTTAACTTAGACAAAGCTTGGATTTAATGGATAATAGCCATAAAGTTTATGTAATCTTCTGATTAAGGATAGATACACGTGTTAGAGGGCCTGAAAAGTGGGATTATGCAGCATGGCTATGGATTTGGTTCATGTTCATCACAAAATTCTGCCTTGTAAAACAACTTGAAACCCTAACTTCTGGCCTTCGATTCTCCTTGATCATAAATGATCTCAAGGATTTCTTGGACATTTTAGAAAGCTTTTAATGTTATCTATAACCCCTCTTTGAATCACCTTCGCAAAATCCAATTGGACCTATATGAAACTTGGCCTAGAAGTTAGGTCAAAATCCTGAGCAAAATGCTCAAAATTTCACTAAGTGTTTTACTTTCACGAACATGATTTCATGGATTAATAACTTGAAATCCATACATTTCTAGGAGAAGTTGTGTTAAGAAATGTTTTAGACATCATTGAGATCTACAACTTTCATGTTGAAAGTTTCTTTTGAATCATCTTGCGTCATGGTGAAAAATTAGCTCAAAGTTGTAAAAAAATATGAAGTTTTCAACACTTAGAAAAATTTCTAAGTTTTGAAACTTTGACTTTTCATATTGAAGTCTTGACTTTTTTATTTCTTGATGAACAAGTTTCATATTTTGATATGTTTTGATGAATTGTGATCTTTGACACTTGATTTTGACCAAAAAGTCAAAGTTTGACTTTTCAGTGTACAATTGACTTTTGATCAGTTGACTGAAAATCAACTATCAATCAATTGATCTTGGGTAATATTTTGAGTCATGCCATTAGGTAAAAATGATGCATTTGAAACCTTGAGATCATGTCTCAAACCAATTAACCATTTGCTAGGCCAAAAATAAAAAATTGCCCTTTCTTAGTTAAAACCCTAATTTTGACCATTTATCCCTTTTGATGACCTGATCAAATTTCTTGAGGAATTATGGTCCAAACTTGATCAAATGACATATAGGAGTTCATAATGTTGATATGGATCAAGAATTATTAAGTTTGACTTTTTCCCCAATACAGCTGATTTTTAGGTCAACTGATCAATTGACTGAGCAAAAATGTGATCCAAGACTTGAAACTTGACATGAGAAATCTTGAGGGTCCATAATGATCCATGAAAGTCATACGAGGCATTAAAATTTCAATTATCCTTATGAAATCTCAAACCCTAATTTCAGTCATCAATGCTTAAGGAGGTGTCTTGAGCTGATCAACCCTAGTGCAATCTTGAACCAAAGGAGATCTTGTGAGAAAATACTTGATAAATGAGAGAGAAAATTTTAGGGTACAACACATGTTTGATCATCATGCATTATAATTGAGTGGGAGTAGGTTTACGTATAAAGAGAGTTTTCTAGTACGTACATAACTCACATGTACTCCTATACAGTTGAGAGTCTATAGACATCTAGAGAGAGTGTTTTAGTATGGATGTAGCTTGAATGTCCTCCTAGATTAAGGTTTATTGAGAGTGTTGTAGTGCGTACATAACTTTCATGTACTCATATACTATTGAGAGTCTACGGGTGTCTAGAGAGAGTGTTGCAGTACGTAACGTAGCTCACATGTCCTCCTAAACTATAGAACTCTGGAAGAGTTTTATGGTATTTAAGGTAGTATCGTGTCATTCTAGAACAAGCCATGAGTTCAATGACTATACCATATGTATATAGAGTATAGGATAAAGTGCATTACATAATCATTTATTGTATACTACATAATATCGAGTAACTTTGTGTAATGCTATATGATTGTGTAATGTTGTGTATTATAACTTATGCTACACATAGCTATTATTATATCGAATAATTTGTAGAATGTATTATCACCCCTTTTGTTTCTATGCCCCCTGGTTGAATTTATGTGCAGGATATCCTTATATCAAGACTGGGGAATAGTGCGGTACTTTTTTCGAGGATAGTGTAGAGTACTTGTTCATTACTTTATTTCGTGTTTATGTTTGTTGAATTTCAATAAGGCTCTGGTGTTGTGACATCGGGGTCGAGATTCACGTTTTCAAATTATTATGTTTCATTTATGTTTTCACCGAGTACTCATATACGAGAATGTTATGTTATTTAAGTTAATGAGATGTTCTATTTTATTATATGAAATGAATATTTCACATATCATGCTATATAAAATAATGAAAAAATTTATGGGGTTTTAGGGTATCAGATAGTTGGCTTCAGAGCAGGCCTATCCATCATGCCTTTGTATGTTATGAGTCTACTATGCCCTTTGTGTGCGACTTGCATGTTAATACTGTCGGTACTGTATTCCCTTAAGCATTATTTTCTTTATTGTTTACACCCAATTTATATTTTATAATTGGGTGTTGCTGGTAGAAATGGCTACATCAAGAAATGATCATGCGATAACTGATGCCCTCACATAAAATGCTAATTTTATAGCTCAAGTTACTCAAGCTTTTTAGGGTGCGTTTGTGATCTTAGTTAAAAATAAAGATGGAATCATGAGGTTGCGCGTGGATTATCGATAATTGAATTAGGTTATTATTAAGAATAGGTATCCTCTTTATAGAATTGATGATCTTATGGATTAGTTTGTGGGAGCTTGCATGTTTAGTAAGATAGATATGAGATCAAGTTACCAACAGTTTCGAGTGAAGTCAGAAGATATTCCCAAGATCGCGTTCATGACTCATTATGTTCATTAGAAGTATTCAGTTATGCCTTTCAGTGTGACTAATGCACTATGAGTGTCCATGAACTATGTATGGACATGGTTTTCTACCCCTATTTGGATCAGTTTGTTGTGGTGTTTATAGATAACATCTTGGTATATTCAAAGTTATAGGAAGAACGTGTAGAACATCTGAGGATAGTATTGCAAACATTGAAGGACAAGAATTAGTATGCTAAGTTGTCAAAGTGCGCAGTTTGGTTGAAAGAAGTTATTTTCCTCATACATGTAACTTCCAGTGGTGGAATAATAGTGGATCCATCTAAGGTAGAGGTTGTATTGCAATGGGACACATGTAAGTGAGTAACTAACATCAGAAGTTTTATGGGATTAGAAGGTTATTATAGAAGGTTCATAGAATATTTTTCAAAGTTATCTATGCCTTTAACCAAGTTGACCTGGAAGGGACGAGATTTTGTGTGGGATGCTTAGTGAGAAGTGAGTTTTCAAGACCTTAACAAGAGATTGGCGTCAACACCAATATTATTTTTTCCAAATCCAAGTGAATATTTTGTGGTTTATTGTGATGCATCTATGTTGGGTCTAGGTGGTGTGCTTATGTAGAAAGGTCAAGATGTTGCTTATTCTTCTAGAAAACTTAAGACTCGTGAAAGGAATTAACCTATCCGTGATTTAGAATTAGCAGGAGTGGTTTTTGTACTTAAGATTTGGAGGCACTGTCTATATGGATCAAGATTCAAAAATTTTAGTGATCATAAGAGTTTAAAATATTTAGTCGATCAGAAGGAATTGAACATGAGGCAGAGAAGATGGATGGAATTTTTGAAATATTATTATTTCTAATTGAGCTTTCATACATGTAAAGCTAATGTAGTATCAAATGCCTTGAGTAGGAAGTTGTTACATATATCTGCCATAATGGTGAAGGAGATGGATTTGATTGAGTAGTTTAGAGATCTAAATTTGATGTGTGAACTGACATCATAAAGTGTGAAATTAGGTGTGTTGAAGGTATATAACAATCTGCTAGAAGAAATCAAAGATGGGGATATACACTTATTGGATCAGTTATCATTGATTAATCAATGTAAAGAAGTGGATTTGAAAGTAGGTGATGATGAGAGTATGATATTTCAAGACATAATCTATGTGTTAGATATATCAGAACTTAAGAAGATGATTTTGGAAGAAGAACATAAGAGTAATTTGAATATTCATTCGAGAGCTACAAAGATGTATCAAGACCTTAAGAGAATATTTCGGTGGCTAGGCATGAAGAAGGATGTCGTTAAGTTTGTGTATCCTTGATTAGTTTGTTAGAAATCAAAGATATAACATCAGAAGTCATTCGGATTGATGCAGCCTTTAAGATTTCCCAAGTGGAAGTGGGATAGTATCTATAGGGATTTCATGGTGATTTTTCCTATAAATGTTAAAGGGTATGATTTGATCTGGGTTGTAGTTGATAGATTGACCAAATAAGCTCACTTTATCCCAATCAATATCACTTGCCCATTGAATAAGTTATTTCATATTTATATAAGTGAAATAGTGAGATTGCATGGGATTCCATCTAGTATAGTTTTTCATAGAGATTCTAGATTTACAACGAGGTTTTGGGAAAGTCTACATAAAGTAATGAGAACAAAGTTAAGATTAAGTTTTTCTTATAATCTATAGACAAACGGTTAGATGGAACGAACTATCCAATCCTTTGAAGATCTTTTAAAGGAGTGTTTTTTAGAACAATAAGGTAGTTAAAATAGTTATTTACCAATGATAAAATTTACCATAACAATAGTTTCCATTCTAGTATTGGAATGACACTTTTTGAAATGTTATATGGTAGAAGATGTAGAACACACATGTGTTGGTATGAATTCACTGAAACATCGTGTTAGGCCCCAAAGTAGTTCAACAGACTACTGGAAAGGTTAAGATGATTCAGGAAAATATGGAGATGTCGCAAAGTAGGAAGAAAAGTTTTCATGATATGCGAAGAATGTAAGAATAAGATTTGGTTCTGCAATATTATCTATTAGTTTTGATGATAACAAATTATTATGTTTGTATGAACAATTTTGATACTCTAATGTTTGTTATTGTTGACTACTTAACAAACATGTTCTGCTTCTGAGGATGGTGTGGCCAAGACATTAGAAGAGAATTAATTATGCTTCTATGTTACACAAGTTCTGTTGAATAGTAGCAAGACACTTCAGAAGGCTATGAAGTGTAAGCTCTGATGTTTGTATAACGAAACCAGTCAGAAGATCTGAAGATAGAAGTTTCTAATTGCATCCAGATGCTAAAGACTCAAGCTTCTAAAGACAACGTGTTCCAAAGAAACAACGTTAGAATAACTGAAGAAAAAGCTTCTACGGAAGTCCAGGTGCTGAACACTTGTGTTTCTAATAACAAAGCTCTAAAGATAAGGGTTCTAAAGACCAAGTGTTGAAGACTCTATAGAAAGAAGTTCTAAAGATTATAAATACTTGAAGTTTTAAAGACCAAAGGTTCCAAGAAAAGGTTCTCACAACCAAGTGTTGAAGCCTCTAAAGATACAGATATAGAGACTCTGAAGACTTGAAATTCTGATGACCTGATATTATGTTCCCGCTTCTAAACTCATGCTCGCAGAAGCCTCTGAAGTGGAGAAGGAAAGAAGATAACATTAACATGGTATAAATAGTACATGGTACAATAACTATTTCATTCCACTACCATGAAAGGACGGGCGAGTCGCACGATCTTTTCCCCCACGTTATTGTTCAAGCTGCCAATGTTTTTGGAAATTCCAAGAGTACCCCTCAATAGATATATTATTTTATTGGCTATATAAGAGATTGAAGACTAAGAGAAAAAGCTGCCAATTCACTGAAAAATCACACGCAAACGTTGTTCATAGCTTTCATATTCTTAAGTCACTACTCTTAAATTAGTTTACATATTCAGCTTGTGTAGAAGCAATACTCTTGTAAACAAAACTTGTATTTAAATAGTTGTTTGATTTTTCTTAAGGGACCAGGTAGGTGTCTATTCTTAAGAAGTCCAGAACTTGTGTCTATTCTTAAGAAGTCCAGCACTTGCGGGTAGCTTGTGCATTGTAATAATCAGGTTGATTATTGTTTGATATTCCTTAAGGGACCGGGTAGGTCTGAACTTAAGAATTCTAGGGCCTTCGAGTCTTAGATGTTGTTAGTCACTTGCGGGTAGCTTGTGAAAATTGTAATCAGTTTAGTTATAGTGAATTAAGTCCTCGATTGAGTGAGGCGAAATCACTTTGGCGGGTGGACTAGACTAGCTTGAAAATTTTCAAGTGAATTATTATAAACATACATTATTCTTTACTTCTTGTTCTTACTTATTGTTATTATCAAAAGTGAAGGAAAAATAATTTTAAATTAAAGGGGAATAGTTTTAAAGAAAATTTTTTGTTTTAAAACCCCAATTCACCCCCCCCCCCCCCCCCCTTCTTGTGTTTTTCACACCTTCAATTGGTATCATATCTCTGGTTCCGAGGAGATAAAAAGTTTGAATTTTTATCAACACTTAACAGTGTCCAGTACCGATCCAGTGTGTATGAAAAACCAATGGCTACATCTACTTCCACTATTGATAGAGATCACTATAGCTCAAAACCTCCTATGTTTTATGGGGAGAAATTTGACTATTGGAAGGATAGAATAGAAAGTTACTTTCGAGCATATGAACTGGATCTCTAGGACTTGGTAGTTGATGGCTACACTCACCCAGTAGATGATAAAGGTCATAATATTGCAAGAAGTGCAATGACAGAAGCACAAAAGAAAGTATGCAGAAATTACTACAAAGAAAGAACCAATCTTCTAACAGATATTTCATATAATGAATATGAGAAAGTCACAGATAGAGAGACTGCAAAGTCTATCTTCGATTCTCTTTAAATTATGCATGAAGGAAATTCACAGGTACAAGAAACAAAGCCTTTGACCTTAATTCTAAAGTATGAAGCCTTCAAGATGGAAGACGATGAATTCGGGGAAATGATGTTTTCAATATTTCAGACTCTTGTTCCAAGACTTATGGTTCTGAATAAAGGTTACCCCACTACAGATCATGTTAAAAATATTATTAGAAGTTTTCCTGTCAAATGGAGACTGTTGTACCCCAAAATTTGCCCTCTCTTTCTTCAGGAAATCATCTTGGAATCCCTCTGAAACAAATCCAAGTCTTGAATTATCAATTCTTCCCAAGCAAACCATTAACAAGAGCAAAATGATCACACAAGCTCTAAAGGCAACGCTTTTATTTTGAGAAAAATTAAATTCTAAACATTTGGAATTTTTCTCTAAAAAATGGGTGTTTAAGAAGAAAATAGCGCTTCAGAACTTCTGGACCAAACTCCAGATGGAAACGGTTAAAAGTTGCAAACTTGGCTCAAAGCGGTCAGAAGTTGGCTCTTCAGCAGCTACATCAACTCAGTCAGAAGTTGCAAACGTAATTCAACATGTAAGCCTCAAACAGAACATGACTCTTTCAGCAGTTACGCAAGTTCAGCCAGAGTTTGCTAAAGGAATGTAAAGGAAGCAAGGAAGTCTGAAGGCTCCTTCAGAACAGGTTGAAATCAGAAGATGAAAGAGGCAGAAGAGTGGGTGTTACACTGATGCAGAATCTCTAAGTCCAGGATTTCCATAAGCAAATCAAAGGAATGTGTCAGAAAGTCAGGAGAATCTCCAGAATTTGCTAAAACAACAAGAGGCCAAGACCAGAGCATGGTTTACGTTGTTTTTGGTAAAGCAGAACTGCTGGTTCAAGTTTGTTTCCTATTACCAGAATGTTGGTGTTGATAAGTCTCATCACTATTTAATGCTCATTAATGCTCCCAACCACTCCTGAACATTCACCCAAGGGATCTCTTCACGTGTGGCTTGGTAAACGCCTTTATGCAGGTTTAGGCATGAGTCTACGCGCCACCATCCACCTAAGAGGTCACTTCTCCCCAATCCATGCCTGCTGTTCCAGCCTAGGCTGAAAGGCTATCTGTTATCACAACTTCCCAGGAATTTCTTTCAAAGAACAATTCAATCTCTGTTGGCGCCTTTAATGTTCAAGAAATCCACAAGAGTTTTTCCTACAAATAGAGAACCATTGTTCACTGAAAGAGCGCGTCCAAAAAACTAGAAATATTGCTAGAAGAGAAACAGAAATTTCTAGCAAGAAAGTGTTGTGAAACTCTGCCAAAATCTCCAGTGTTTCATAACTTTGAACTCCTTACCTTCAAACTTCATCAACAATTAGTTTTCTTTGTGACTAAGAGAACACCCTTTCAACCTCTGACCATACATATACATACACCTTCATCCACCCCTTTTAAAAAAGAACCTGTCCAGAACACCATCAGAGCCAAAAGCTAGCTCTCATCCACAAACTTTTCCAACATCCAGGTAAGCACATGCTGACCTTCATCACGCTGCTAAGCATCATCAGCTTTGCATGCTCAAATAAACATAATGTAAATATCATGTTGCTGTTGTTTGTGTTCTGAGGATTTTCATACCTCAGAACGTTTAGATAGGAAGTGAGCCAGCATAGAACCTGCATGTGACCTTGTTGGTTCTGTCTCCTAAAACACTCTGACATTTGCTGAAGCTGTTCCAAACATGTTTTCTGTTTTGTGGAAAAATAACAAAATTGCAGATGTTCTGACTAGCACAGGGAGAAGCCAAGTGCTGACTTTAAAGTTAGCACATCTGAAGCCTGTTTTGCTGTCAATAATATTAGAACTTCTGAGAGTTATTGTATTTCCAGCAGGATCAGAACTTCTGATTTCCCCACTAACAAACTTTTGTCTTACAGCGCATGGGGGTCAGAACTTCTGATCTTCCCACTAACAGGTTTCTGTTTTGCAGGTGCAAGAGTCAGAAGTTCTGACTCATACAGTTTAACCAAAAGGTTGATCATCTGGCAGCGGGCCTGAGTCAGAACTTCTGATGACCTCTCAGCAGCACGCTGGCTCCCTCTCTCTTTCTCTCTATCTTGTTTTTGTTATTTTCTTTTCTTGTCTATTTTTCTCGTTGAAACACCCCATGTACAAATATGTATCCCCACCCACCCTAATTGTTGTAATAGCGTAGGATTTTATATTCCTGCTTTTTATTGCTTTTAAAAATAAATGCTAGTAATTAGGATGTGTATGGAAAGATAAAATCAATGAAATAGAAAATCCTAATTCAAAGATAAACTCTTGTATGCAATAAAACACACTTGCACACAAACACCCCTAGGGTTACATCCACCTGTTGCCTTCAAAAATGGGCCATGTTACGCATGCAAAGTATCTTGATAAAACAAACAAAATCAAAAGATCATAGTCCCTCGATGACGCTATCCAAAGTTTCCTTATAAATGATCTTAGTCCCTCGAAAAATGCCAAGATACTTTGCAAAATTGCTATCATGGTCTATACGATGACCCGCGCCTGTCCCGTTAACATCTTAACACAAGGTTGTTCACTAAATACAATGGTGAAACAACACTATTAAAAGGGTTAAAACATGAGAAAAATCTTTAAGTAAATTTAGGAGTAGACAACTCTTAGTTACTTGATCAAACTTGCAAAGAAAACATCCTTGCTACTTTTCAAAAACCACTCCACAACACAACTTTCAAAACAACTTTCAAAAACTTTGAAAACATATTTCGAAAGGATAAACACCTTTGTAAAACATTTGAGTAAAGAATTATTACAACAGTCGCCTAGACAAGGCATCTTTTTCAAAACATTTCCAAACCCACACACAAAAGCACCATTTCAAACAATTGAAAATACAAGGCAAGTGATCTAAGCAAGTAACTAAGAGCCCATGGATAACCATGGATAGAAAGGGTGCTAATACCTTCCCTTTCTATAATCTACTCCCCAAACCCAAGAAAATATCTCAAAGGTTTTTGCTGTGCTTTTTAACCTTTCCTTAGGATAAAATAAAAAGTCGGTGGCGACTCTTGCTAAACCGAAACATTTGCGAAAACAAACGCAAATCCCAAGTCAGTTCTCCCACCGTATCACAGAGACCAATGGTAACTGCATTAAAATTGGCAAAGGATCTAAACAAAACCTCTCTTGAGGAGCTGATTAGCTCTTTAAGAAGTCGAGAAATAGAGCTAGAACAAGATAAACCTCAGAAGAGGGTAAAATCAGTTGCTCTAAAGTCTACTTCTGGGAAAACCAAGGCTTGTCAAGCTAAGTACGAATCTGAAGAATCTGAAAAAGATTCAAATGATGATAAACTCTCTCTAATATCCAGAAGAATAAGTCAAATCTGGAACCATAGACAAAGCAAGTTCAGAGGTCAACGAAGGACATATGGAAGAGGTGAATCCACTTCTGGTCAGAGGAATTCTTTTGGAAAAGAAGTTACTTGCTTTGAATGCATCGAGCCTGGACATTACAAAAATGATTGTCTGAAGCAAAAGAAAGACAAGAAGCCTAAAAAGGCTTACAAAGCTAAAAAGGGTCTCATGACAACATGGGATGATTCAGAATCAAAAGATGAAGATTTTGATTAAGAGCATGCAAACATGGCATTCATGGTCAGGACCATCAAGGAAGAAGCAACATCAGAAGACGAATTGACATGTAGCTATGAGTCAGACTCTAATGACGACAAATGGGTACTTTCTTCCTTATCTCGTTCTGAACTTGAAATTGGTTTATCTAAATTAATGAAAAGGTGTCAATCACTTCTAAGTAAACACAAAATCTTGAAAAAGAGATTTGTAGCTACTTCTGAGAATGCTACTATAGATGACCATATTATTTTTGACTTAAATGAAAAACTATTTGTTTTAGAAAAATCAAACATTGCTCTGAAAAGTAAAGTGTCTAGATTAGAAGAAGAAATTTTATCTAACACATATGTTACTGACGAAGTAATCAGATATGATAGAGCTTTTCAACACTTCCTTGCTAAAAGCGTAGATAGAAGCAAAATGGCTTCAATGATCTATGGTGTTAGTAGAAATTGAAGCAGAGGCTTTGGATATTCAGGACCATTAAAGAAAATTGATGAAACTCTGAATGTCAAACCAAAACCTCTTTCTAAACATTTCAGGCTTGCTGGAACATATTTGAAATGTCTAGAACAAGAAGGTTCTGATATTACTGTAGCACAAACCTAGACACAGAAGGAAACTTCTAAACCAAAGTACCATGCACAAATTTCACATAATTATCATGTTTTACAAAATTCCAAAGGTGTTAAAACCTCTAGAACTCCTAACAAAAGAGGAACCATGAAATGGGTAACCAGATATTAGATAATCTATGTTATAGATATTCTTGATGGTGCAACATAAACACCAATTATGGCACCTGGACAATGGATGCTTGCAACACATGATGGGCGAAAGGAATATGTTCCAAGATTTGGAACTTAAGAATGGAAAGATGAACAATGTCAAAAGCAACCAGAAAAGAGAGATTATTGGCTCTGAAATTCGTGAAATCCAAGATGTTGTTATCAGAACAAGACCAAACTTTAAATCTTCTGGAGAAATGCTTCTGAGCCTTAATGATCTTGCTTGTGCCAGCTCATCTTCTGAATAAAGTCTGGATTATGAAAATTGTATAAAGAATCAAATGATAGACTATCAGACTTATATGTGTAATGTTTCTATTCTCCAGACTATGAGGATAGCAAACGTGTCACTTAGTTAGATGTATTGATCAACGTGTGTAACCCTTGGTTATGCTTAATTATCACATGCTATCTAAGCTATGCAATGAGCAGTGTGTGTATTTCTTGGAATTTGATTGTATCATAATCATTACTTTCATTTAATGCTCATAATTATTATATTTAATTAAATTAAATTTTATTTTATTTTCTCTCACTTCTTAAACATTATAAATCAACCATGTTCACTTCACTTCCACACTTTAGAAACCCTAAACCATCTTTTTATCTCAAATCGTTCAACAGGTTCTCTGTGTTCATCATCTTCATTAACGCTCTTCATCAAAAATTATCACCCTCCTTAACAACCTTTGTCATCTTCAACGTGATGAATGCTCAACAACAGGAAGTTGTTGAGTTTTCCAAAGAAATGGAACAAGCCCTAAATCTTCATGGGTTGTCTTTTTTAAATATTCCAATCATTTATTCTTCCCCTATGGTAATTGGCTCATCCTCTCTATAAATTATTGATAAACACCACATAACACATAAATCTGTTCAAGTTCACTGTAAACTAAAACCACGTGAGTTAAATGTTCTTCGTGAATATATGGTGGACTTTAATAACCTTTCTACAAATGGTGTAAACCTAATTGCTGAATTGAATGCCCAAGGATGGTAGCACTATTCCATGCGTCTTCATGGTCCTATTTATAATTCTTTGGTTAAGGATTTCTAGAGTCAAGCGGATTGTGATAATCTTCATGTAGTTGCTCATGTGCTGGGTCTGAAAATTGTCATTACTGAAAAGTCTATTGCTGATCTTCTGGGTATGCAACATCTTCAAAGAAAACAAATTTATAAGATGAATAGAAAGTCTACATTTGTGAATGATACGATTAACAAAGCCCTCTTAAAGAACTACTCTCCTGAGAAAACTTAGTATACAAGTAAAGATCCATATGACGAACTTAGAATTTGGCACAAAATCATTCTAAGTTGTGTCAACCCCAGACCTTCGTCCAGTTCTTATGACTATTTCAACGTTAATAAGAAGTACATGTTGTACTATTTGATGACCCATCATAAGACGTGTCTTCTAGCTCTTTTGTTTCATTAAATGAGATACTCTATTTCAAAAAAAAGAACCACTAATGATCCCAAAAAGAAGGTTTCCAACTATATTCCTTTTCGACTTCTTATCACTAACATCCTGGTAGAAAGTGGTTGGGTGAAAACTCTGGTATAAGAAGCTTAGTTTATAGAGGATCTGGATTCTAGTCTTAGAGATTCCTTCAATGGACAGACTATGAAGAATATGAGGCTGATAGAGGAATTCATTTCTAATCCTCTACTTGTTCCTTCTGAAAGTATTAGAACCAAAGGAATTCTTATGAATGACTACCCTTTGTTTACCAAGGGAGATAACATGCCTAGCATTGTTATCTACGTCAAAATGATGGAAGCAGAAGAATATGATATGTCCAGTTTCAACTATTTTGATTTACCTCCTTATTGTACCCCAAAATTTTCCCTCTCATTTCTCAAGAAATATCTCTTAAAATCTCCATTGATTCAGGACTACACAAGGTTTGATCAGCTCAAGACACCTCCTTAACCACTAACAACTCAAAATTAGGGTTTGAGTTTGTACAAAGATAATTGAACTTCTAATTCCTTATTTGACTTTCATGGATCATTTTGGATCCCCAAGATTTCTCATGTCAGGTTTCAAGCTTTGGATCACATTTTTGCTCAGTCAGTTGATCAATTGACCTAAAATCAACTATACTGGATAAACAGTCAACTATGGGCAACCTACAGTCAAACTTCAAGATTTTGGATCCATATCAATATTATGAACTCATATATGTCAATTTATCAAGTTGGATCGCAATTCCTCAAAGAAATTTAATCAGAGCACCAAAAGGGCAAAATGGTCAAAATTAGGGTTTTGATTGAGAAGGCTCAATTCTTGATTTTTGACCAAGGAAATGACTTATTGGTTTAAGACACAACCTCAAGGATTAAAATGCAACACCTTGACCTAATTTCATAGTTCAAATCACCTCTCAAGATCATTGGATTGACAGATGAATTTCAGTCAATTGATGAAAAGTCAATTGTTCAGTAAAAAGTCAAACATTGACTTTTTGATCAAAATCAAGTTTCAAAGATCACAATTCATCAAGACATGTCAAAATATGAAACTTGTTCATTAAGAAATTGAAAAGTCAAAATCATTTTTGAAAATTCAAAGTTCTAAGACTTAGAAATTTTTCTAAGTGTTAGAAAGTTAATATTTTTTCATAACTTTGTGTCAAATTTCCACCATGGTGCAAGATGATTCAAGGGAAACTTCCAACATGAAAGTTGTAGATCTCAATAAGATCTAAAACATTATAGGGAAGAACTTTTTCTATAAATTCTTTTGTTTTACCCCAAAATTTTCCCTCCCATATTTCTCAAAGACATTGCAAGAAAAATCTCCAAGTTGCTCAAGATAGCCCAAGAAGTTGGTCAGGCAAGCTCTCTACTAAGGCAGTCTACTCAAATTAGGGTTTTGTGTTGCATCAAGATCCTTGAGTCTAGGTGACCCCAAGTGCTCACCAATGTCCTAATATGTTCTCAGGATCATCCATGTCAAGTTTCAAGCCTTGCAGAGGAAGTTTGCTCAGTCAATTGCTCAAAGGTCCAAAAATCGACCATGTTAGGGCAAAAGTCAACTGTGACCCAAATATGGTCAAACTTCAAGATTTTTTGTCAAAATTATCATTTTAAAGGATATTTAATCATTTGATCAAGGGTTGATCATGATTCATCAAGGATTGCTCAAGATTCATCAAGATTCAAAAGTTGCTAAATTAGGGTTTTGTAGGAAAAGTCAACTCAAATTTGACCAAGCATAACTTTCTCATACTTTATGAGAAATGACCCATCCAAATCTCATTTTGAAGAGGATTCAATTCCCTACAATCCATATTCATACCCCAAGTTCAAAAAATGCACTCATAAGAAATTATGAATTTTGACATTATAGGTCATTTTTGAAAGTCAACAAAAACACCTTTTTTGTCAAAGCTTCTAACTTGAGCATGGAATATCAAAATGATATGACACAAAAAGGGTTGATTATAAGACATCTCAAGCTTTCTAAAAAGTCCAAGAACACTCCCAAAAGTTCAAAAGTGAAGAAGTTATGCATTGTTGAAGTTGGACTTTTTTGCAAAATTGCCAAAAGTCAACTATCCTCAAAACATCAAATTTTGCCAAATGGGCCCATTCTTTTTCACTTGTTTTGAGTTTGCATTATTTCCCACGTGATCTAGCTTTAGCCATGTGTCCATATCTTATTTTTATTATTTAATTTGATTTTTATTTGAATTAATTCATTTTAAATCAAATAAAATCATATAAAATCAAAAAAATTGAAAGCTAAAGATCTTCTGATCATTTCAGGCTCCAATTACAGCTAGCTTTGCAATCAAACTCGTATCAAGGTCATTAGGCACAAGGATATTGGATTCAAGCTAAAATTGGAAGGTTTTAATGGAAGATCAAATCAAATATCAAAATCATCAATGGAGGAAGATTTGGACAAAGTTTGTTACCCTAATGTATTACACATTACATAAGCAAGCGAAACACACAAGAATCAGGGTTGGAAATCAATTGTGGAGGCAGAATGAAAGTTGCAAAAATCACAAAAAAGTGGGAGATCGAAATCAGGTCTCTGGGCATTTTCAGGGCTTGATATTGGTCTCAATCGTTTGCTGGCCATCTCCAGAAGCTAACCCAATCCAAACCACGCGTTTTCAGACCTCCTAGTGCACTGTAAGTTGTCCACGAATCCGCCATATTCTTGAAATCGAAAATCACTATTCTTGCATCCATTGAATGAAATAACTGCATATTCTTGACCCTCACATCATTTGCAAAATTTTCATAATAACCAATTTCATTTATCTGACTTATATGGAGAACCACCATTGCTAGGGTTTGGTTCGTGTTTTTGGGTTTTTCCGTTTCAGGAAAAATTGACCATGATAATGGCCATGGTTGTGATCAGCAGGTTGAGACGAGTCTAACCATGGTGTTAGAAGGCATTTTCATGGCCTGTATAAAGTTTTAGAGATGAATGGTTTATAGCGACGGACCTTTTTCGGTTGGTATAGGTATGCTGTTTTTTAGCCACGGTTGGGAGGTCAGGGACAATACGTGTTACGTCCCCATTGGACTATTCAAATAACGCGTTCTTTTTTTATTTTCTGGCAATCGATTTTGTTTTTTGTATATCACATTATACTTGTATTATCATAACAAACAAAGCAACATGGTGCAGTGGTAGACACCTCAACGCTTAAGGCATTCCAAGGATGGAGGTAAGGGGTTCAATCCCTGCCTCCAGCAAATTTCATTTTTTTGATATTTTTCAGGAGATCATGTACACGCATGGGCCAGATTTCTACCATGGACACTCATTATTAAAGCGCCACATGGCCAGATGGCCAGATCTGGTGCCCAGTGTTGGAGGTCCACCAAAGAGCCAGGTTAATGCATATGCAGCAAATCAAGAAAGTCAAACGGACCAGCTTAATGGTCCAACAAAAATGCTTTCAGCACCTCCAAAAAAGGCCCAATTCTCTTTCTCTTATACTTTCTTTTTATTAATTTAGTTATTTTATTTTGTTTAATTAATTTTTTAACCAATTAATTAATTTTTCTTTTTATTAAAAAAACATTTTTGTCCAATTAAAATTAAGACCTTTATTTTTCTTTAATAAATCTTAATTAATTAATTAGGTTTTTAATTCTAGGAAACTTTAATTTATCTTTGTAAATAAATAAAATCAATTAGAAATCATTAGGTTTTAATTCATTTAATTATTTTTTAATTTCTTTCTTAAAATATCAAAAACTCCAAAAATATGTCATTAATTATTTTTTCATTAATTAATTAATTTAATAATTAATCTAGTATTTAATTTAGGATTTAATTTCTTTCCTTAAAATAAAAACAACAAAAAAAAGCATTTTCTTTTAAAAAGGTCAAAACCCTAATTCGCATTCGATTTAATTTCGCGTCGCGCTTTATTTTCTTTATCCAATTAATGTATCTGCTTCCGGTTTGTAATAGATAATTAGGACATTTTATTTATTTTACCGCTTTATTTTATTTTCAAAGGGTTGCTTTTGGCGATGTAAATACCCGACGCCTTGTAATAATTAGTTTTAATTTCCGCATTTTAATTCTGCAAGTTACAACTGTTAGATGTTTGATAATAAGGTTTGCATGACAAGACTTAATGCTTAATCTTAAAATCAAATTAAATCACCCTTAACATGTGCAAAGATAAAAATAATTGAAAATAACACACTCGCACATGCGCACTCTTAGGGTACACTCCACTCGGTTGCCTTCGTACACGGTCATTGAGTATAGGTTGTTTTAGAGGTCGCCCTCTCGTCTAAAAGATCACAGTTGCCTCGAAACGGTTGCCTCGGATATTGTTGCCTCAAACAAATGATCTAAGACATTAGGGTTACCGCTAAGGTATCCTAACATTGCTTTGGAGACCGTAAGTCCCGCATTCGAATTGACCCTCAAACTCTAATGATGGTGCTACCTACTCACTAATAGTGGGATAGCATTGTCTAAAGGAAATTAGCATAGAACGATTCCTTTTTCGAGTAGGTAGATTAGCTCTTAGATACTTGCTCATCCAAAACAAAACTTTTTCACATTTACACTCCTTTTCAAATAAAGTTTTCAAAAAAAACACTTCATTACACTCTTGAGGATAGAAGCAAGAGTTAAATCGAAGTTAAAAACAAAAACTTTTCAAAACCCACAAGCACAAAGAAAACATTTTGAAAATGATGAGCAAGTACCTAAGATCCCATAGATAACTACGAATAGAAAGGGTGCTAACACCTTCCCTTTCTATAATCTACCCCCCGTAATCAGAAATATCTCAAAAAAGGAATTTTTCTGTGCTTTTTTTCCTTTCCTTGTTGGATAAAATAAAAGTCGGTGGCGACTCTTGCTTACCGCGACATTTTGCGAAAACAAACGCAAAAACGTAAACCAGCATTCCAAAAAACAGTCAGTTCTTCCCATCGTATCACAGAACTGGCGACTCTACTTGGGAAGCTAATAAGTGGTGTGTACCTTAGGAATAGTTCATCACAATGTTTTCAATTGCTTAATTTGTATGCTTTATCTTTGTGGGTTTGAATCGGAGTTACTATAGATCCTAACCCGGATCTTGGGATACCCATTAGGTAAGTAGCAATAGACTGTGAGGGAACTGTACAGCGTAGACCGATACGGTTGAAGCAGTAGCTACGTTGGTGTGGCACATTAGTTTGTACCGATATCCCTTGTGGTGGAACAAGGAGAATATGGGTCTTCTAAGGGGTCATTAAGCACCAACTGACCTTAAAACCTCAAATTGACCAACTTCGCCATAGAACAGTAGCAGTATGCTACACTCATTGAGACCAAACTCTCGCGATGATTCTGGCTGCAAGAAAAGGTTGCCAAACTGGAATTATGACCGATCGAGGGTGGTCAGTGATATTGAGATCCTCTAGAACCCGGTTACTATTACTAGGACAGGTTTGAACCAACTAAATTGAAAGAGGGTAATACCTAAACTCCTTGCCAGCCTAAAATCTAAGGGCTATCTGTGTGACTTGTTTGTCCTTACCATGTTTGTTATCTGTGAATACTTGTGGCGTGTTTCTATCATGACATCATGCATCATGACATTGCATGCATATTGCATTGGACTAACCCATTTCAAAGACAGAGGGGATTCATCTTTGTTCTGTTTTGTAGGTCATGGCACCTATGCCTAGAAACATTATTCGGATCAGCTTTGTACAGATTGCCACTCAGCTTAAAGATTTGGTTGCAGAGGTTCCTGACACTTCCTCCTTTATCAGAATACATGGGCACCTCCTTGGTTTGATCACTTCCAAGCTAGATGAGCAGATGATGAGTGTTTTGTGCCAGTTCTTTGATCCGTTATACCACTGCTTCACTTTCCCGGACTATCAGTTGGTCCCTACTCTGGAGGAGTTCTCTGACTTGCTTGGTATTTCTATTCTAGAGAAGACGCCATTTACAGGTTGGGAGAAAGTCCTTAGGCTGGAAGAGATTGCTCCAGCCCTCCATCTGATAAAGGCTGAGGTACTGTCTAACTGGGAAACTCGAAGTGGGACAAAAGGCTTCTTGTCTAAATTCTTGGTTGATCGAGCTAATCAGTTCTGGGACAGTCTAGACTTTCAGGCATTTGAGGATACCCTGGATCTTCTCATTTATGGTTTGGTGTTGTTTCCTAACTCAGATTCTTTCGTCGACGTGAATGCGGTGAAGATTTTCATGTCCAGTAATCCGGTGCCCACTCTCTTGGGTGACATTCAGCACTCTCTTTATGCCCGTACTGCTCAAAAACGGGGAACCCTTATGTGTTGTGCACCATTGCTGGCGAGGTGGTTTATTTCTCACCTCCCCAAATCAGTTTTGAAGAACAAGGAAGGCATGGGTTGGGCCTACAGAATTATGTCTCTCGCTCACACTGACATTATCTGGAGCACTAAGGACATGGAAGAAATAGCTATTATTGATCGTTGTGGGGAATACCCCAATGTTCCACTACTTGGAGTTCGAGGAGGGATCACTTATAATCCTTGTTTGGCCTTACGTCAGTTTGGGCAAGCTAGGAGGGACGGACCTCATGAGTTGCTAATGCCGAGCATTGTCTTTGACTTCCAAGGGGATAGTGACGAGCATCGCCCCAGGTTCATAGGAGCTTGCGATAGGGTGCACCGGTCTGATGCACATGGGTTAGGGATGAAGACCTCTCTTCCGATGGAACTGTATCTCTGATGGGTTCGAATCCGTGCCCAAAAGCTGGGAATGCCGTATGAAGCTCTCTTGCCTGTGATTGTTGAGATTGCTGATGAAGAAGGGGTTCCACCTACCATCCTTCACCCACACATGCCTACTGACATTGGGGCATTAAAGAGGTCTTGGATGCAGCTAAGAGAAGAGCGGTATACTTACAGAGAAAAGTATCACGAGCAGGAGCGAAAAATTCTAAAGCTTACAAGACAGCTGGAGAATGAGAAGGTCCTCAATGACTATGTCAGAACAAGAGGCAAACGACCGTGGGAGCGTTGATGTCTTTTTAGTTTTGATTTACTTTTCAGTATTTCCTTTTTTTTGTAACGCCTTAAAGGAACTTGTCAAACATTGTTTCAAGTTTATCTAATAAAAGTGTGTTTCATTTTGGTTTACGAATTTGAATCCCTAAGGTCTTTGAGATCATATCATACACATTTCATTCTCATGCACCTCATAACAGGTACCCTTACAAGTTTCTCATCTTCTTCGCTGTTTATTTCAGCACATCATGTCTACTAAAACATCAACTGATCAAGCTATCAAGGCTCTGCAAGCTTAAAACGCTCAGTTCCAGGAAATGTTCATGAACTTCGCTAAGGGTCAGCAAGATCTGAAGACTCTTATCTTGAAGGATAATAAGAAGAAGACGGTCCTACTGAATATGGGTCGCAGATTTGGAAACAATTTGCGAGAAGAGGTTGATTTGACTCACTCATCTAGAGGGGGAGAGAATCAGGAAGAAAGGAGGGCTCCTAGCCCTGTGGTTTCTGACAACAAGACTGACTTTGACGAAGACCAGTATCCTCTGGATGAGTATAGGTATAAGCAACTCGAAGACCGGTTGAGCGCAATGGAGATCCAGAAAGTGCCTGGTCTGGACTTTGGAGATTTGGGTTTGTCATCTGGGGTGGTGATTCCCCACAAGTTTAAAGCACCAATCATTGCTAAATACGACGGGGTTTCTTGTCCAAAGCTGCACCTCCGCTCGTATGTTAGAAAGATCCAGCCATACACTGCTGATAAGAACCTCTGGATCCACTTCTTTCAAGATAGTCTCTCAGGGACTCAACTTGAATGGTTTTACCAGCTGGAAGGAGCTAGCATCCGTAATTGGGAAGACCTTGCTGCTGATTTCTACAAGCAGTACCAATACAATGCCGACCTCGCTCCCACGCGTACCCAACTTCAGGGTATGTCTATGGGTGCGGGCGAAGGATTCAAAGACTATGCTCAGAAATGGAGGGACCTTGCTGGAAGAGTATAACCCCCGCTGGCTGACAGGGAATTAGTAGATATGTTTCTTGGGACCTTGTCTGGTCCGATTTCAACCATCTGATTGGAACTTCATCGTCCGGGTTTACTGAGCTGATTATGACCGGGGAAAGAGTTGAAGCCGGTATCAAGAGCCGTAAAATACAGAAGGGTACTTCGTCAAGTACCGAGAAGAAGCCTTTTAAGAAGGAATCCAGCGTTATTTACAGCTCAAAGAGCCATAACAAACCTGAACTCCGCCAAGCAGTTAATGCGGTTGTTATATCAAGACCTGCTGTTTCTCCTCAGCGCAACAAGTAGCCAAGGGCCGAGAGACCACGAAGACAGTTCAGTCAGCTCCATATGACCCTGTCTCAGATTCTGCCGCAGTTGTTAAAGACCAATCTGGTGATTCCGAAGGAAGCCCCAAAGAATCCCAATACAACATCGCCGCTGTATAACCCGAACGCCCGTTGTGCTTTTCATTCTGATAGCCCGGGGCATGATACGAATGATTGCTCGGTCCTGAAGAATAAGGTACAGGACTTGATTGATGCTAAGGAGATTGAGTTCGAAGCGCCCGAAAAGCCTAATGTTGTGACTGCTCATATGCCCAAGCATGGAGTGAATGTTGTAGATGAAGACTCATTTGTGGCTTCTGTGAAAGACATTGCTACTCCATTGATGACTATGAAGAAAAACCTTCTGTTAGCCGGTTTATTTTCGGGCTGTGACGAAGGTTGTCGTCTGTGTTCTGTCCTATCTATCGGTTGCCATCTTTTGAAGTCATGTGTCCAACGCCTGATGGATAATAAAGAAATTCTGTTTGAGAAGATTATTGTTCCTTTGGTTCCTGTTGAAGAAGTTGCTATAATCACCATTTTCGACAATTCTTCCAAGGCTTCCTCGAGAAAGCCTGTTAGAATTACATCTGTTCCAAGAATCACTCCATTGGTCATTACCATTCCTGGGCCTATCCCCTATACATCTGATAAAGTTGTCCCTTGGAACTACGGGGATGACGTGTATTATCACGAGGTTAAACAAGATTTGAATGCTGAAGAGGCTGATACTGACATCAGCAATATTGTTGGATCTAGTAAAGTCACCCGAAGCGAAAGGCTTTTCTCCCCTGAGATCTCTCCACCAGTTGTTCGGAAGCCTGTTGTTATTACACCTACCAGTACATCTGCTATTGTTCCTTTTCATGTTCCAGTCCTTATCCCTGTTGCCGAGTCACCTGACACTCGGGGCAAAGGGACCACCAGTGAGCCTGCCCGGACGGAGGCACCGAAGAAGATTACTGTTGAAGCCTCTAGACAGGAGATAGAGGAGATTTTAAAGATCATCAAGAAAAGCGACTATAATGTAGTCGAACAGCTGAGGCAAACCCCGTCGAATATCTCTATATTGTCCTTGTTATTGTGTTCAGAGGCCCATGCTAAGGCTCTGATTGCTTTCCTGAAGACTGGGCACGTGCCACAGGTGACATCAGCTGATCAGTTCAAAGATTGTGTGGCTAGTCTGACATCCGATAATGGGTTGGGTTTCTCCGATGCAGACTTGACTGCTAAGGGGAAGAATCACAATGACGCCCTGCATGTCTCCATTGAATGCAGGGGCACTACTCTAGCTCATGTATTGGTGGATATTGGATCCTCATTGAACGTTTTACCCAAGAAAACTTTGGACCAGTTAGACTGTGAATGGTTGGAACTGAAACCAAGCAACATTGTGATCAGGGCCTTTGATGGGTCCAAGAGGATGGCACATGGAGAAGTGGATATTCCAGTTAAGGTTGGTTCTCAGATCTTCGCGTCTACTTTTTATGTGATGTACATTCGACCATCTTATTCTTGTTTGCTGGGTCGTCCGTGGATCCACAAAGCTGGGGCAGTCACTTCTACGCTTCACCAGATGCTGAAATACCCAGTCAAGGGGAAAATTGTTACAGTACGAGGAGAAGAGGAGTACATGGTGAGCCACCTCAACTCTTTCCGGTATGTAGAGATGGACGGGTAGTTCATTGAGACCCCGTTTCAACATTTTGAAGAAGTGCCCCAGACGTTGGCATCAACTGAAATTGTTGTTGAAGATCCTCCAATGAAGATGGCCTCCTTCAAAGATGCCCGGGCTGTTGTTGAGAAAGGTGGGTGTGCAAATTGGGGCCAACTCCCTGATTTTGCACATAAGACTAACAAGTTTGGTTTGGGTTTCACTACAAAAGCTCAAAGGGCTGTACGGAGTGCACGGATCTGAGGACCTCCCCTGTTCATCAGCAATTCAGGAGTAAATGCCATTGAAGACGATGTTGAAGAATATGAGTTCGACAGTTGGATCTACCCGACTGCTGATGGTGGACTAAGCAATTGGACGGCAAAGGACTTTGTCCCAATTTCTTTTATTACCCAGTAATGAGACTTTTGTTTTAAGATTGTAACAGACAATTTTTGAACTTTACGGCCTGGTGTCTTACCCGAGGCACTGCGGCTTTGTTTGTGAGGGCTTGATATCTGTCATCTTCATATATCATTAATAAAAGCATTGGACGTTTCTTGCATTTCAAATTTTGCGCTCCTTGTTTTTCTTTTTTATCTTGCAAAACAACTATTTTACACACACTCACGTATACAGGTCTACATCCACTCTGGATCCCACTGATAACGACTCTGCTACTGCCGATTATGACTTTGAAAGTCCGATCAACTTAGCTGAAGACGAAGGTGAAGATGATTGCGAAGTGCCTGGTGAACTTGCTAGACTGTTACTTCAGGAAGAGAGGGCCATACAACCGCATGAAGAGCCAGTGGAAACAGTAAATCTGGGTACAGAGGTAGACAAAAAAGAGGTCAAGATCGGTGCAAGTCTGGAAGCTAGTGTTAAGCAACGGTTGATTCAGATGCTGCGAGACTATGTTGAGATCTTTTCCTGGTCTTATGAAGATATTCCTGGGTTGGATACCAATATTGTGGTTCACCGTCTGCCTACCAAGGAAGACTGTCCTCCAGTAAAACAGAAGGTCCGCCGAATGCGCCCAGAGATGTCTGAGAAAATCAAGGCTGAAGTGATGAAACAGTTCGAAGCCGGTTTTCTAGCAGTTACTTCTTACCCACAGTGGGTGGCCAACATGGTTGCTGTGCCGAAAAAGGATGGTAAGGTTCAAATGTGCGTTGACTATAGGGATCTGAACAGGGCGAGCCCTAAGGATGATTTCCCTCTTCCTCATATCGATTTTCTGGTTGACAACACCGCTCAGCATAAGGTCTTCTCCTTTATGGATGGTTTCTCCGGTTACAATCAAATTAAAATGGCTCCTGAAGATATGGAGAAGACAACCTTTCTTACTCAATGGGGTACCTTTTGCTACAAGGTCATGCCTTTTGGATTGAAGAATGTTAGGGCAACGTATCAGCGCTCCATGGTCGCTTTGTTCCATGACATGATCCATCATGAGATTGAGGTATACGTCGACGACATGATTACAAAATCCCAGACTAAAGAAGAACATCTTGACCACCTTCAGAAGCTATTTGACAGGTTGAAGTTGTACAAGATGAGGTTAAACCCGAACAAGTGCACCTTCGGGGTGAGGTCTGGTAAGCTGCTGGGTTTCGTCGTAAGTGATAAAGGTATTCAAGTGGATCCTGCAAAGGTGAAGGCTATACAGGAAATGCCAGCTCCCCGAAAAAAAAATAAGTCATAGGCTTTCTGGGACGTCTGAACTAAATTTCCCGATTCATCTCACACCTGACTGCTACTTGTGAGCCAATCTTCAAGTTACTGAAGAAAGATCAAGTGGTAAGATGGAATGATGAATGTCAGGCCGCTTTCGAAAATATCAAGGAATATCTCCAAGAGCCACCTATTATGATACCTCCAGTTCAAGAGAGACCTTTGATCTTATACTTGACAGTACTCGATAATTTCGATGGGGTGTGTGTTGGGTCAACATGACGAGTCTGGCCAAAAAGAGCATGTTATTTATTACCTTAGCAAAAAGTTTACCGACTGCGAGACTCGATACTCGTTGCTTGAGAAAACTTACTGCGCTTTGGCATGGGCTGCTCGCCGGCTGAGACAGTATATGTTGACTCACACTACTCTGTTGATATCAAAGATGGATCCAATCAAGTATATCTTTGAAAAGCCTGCCTTGTCCGGAAGAATAGCAAGATGGCAGATGATCTTGACTGAGTATGACATCCAGTATATGACCCAAAAGGAAATCATGGGAAGTGTGTTGGCAGATCATTTGGAACATCAGGAAGTGGACGATTACCAGTCTATGAACTTTGAATTCCCGGGTGAGAACATCATGTTAGTGACTGACTGTGAGACACCTGGACCGGATAAAGGACCTGAGGAGGGATCCCGATGGTCTATGTACTTTGATGGAGCTTCAAACGCTTTGGGTAACGGCATTGGCGCCGTGATCATATCTCCTGAAGGCTCTCATACTCCATTCACCGCCCGGCTATGTTTCAACTGCACCAACAACATGGCGGAGTATGAATCGTACATTATGGGTCTTCGAGCAGCTATTGACCTAATTATTAAGTTCTTAAGTGTTTTCAGAGATTCCTCTCTCGTGATCAGTCAGATCAAAGGCGAGTGGGATACGAAACACCCTAATCTTATTCCTTACAAAGAGTATGTGTTGACTTTGCTTCCACACTTCGAGGAGATAACCTTTGAACACTTCCCTATAGAGGAGAATCAGTTGGCGGACGCGCTGGCTACGATGTCTTTTATGTTCAAGGTCAGATGGGACAATGAGGCTCCCCAGATTACCATTGAGATATTGGACAAACCTGCACATTGCTGCGACATTGAGACTGAAGAGGTAGCAGATAAACCCTGGTTTCATGAGGTGAAGAGGTATCTTGAAGCTCAGGAATACCCCGAGGGTGCATCTGTTAATGATAAGAAATTTCTGAGGAGGTTCGCGGCGAAGTTCTTCATCAGCAATGGAATTCTTTACAAGCGTAATCATGATTCAACCTTACTGCGATGTGTGGATAAGAACGAAGCAGAAAGGATTATGGTAGAGTTGCACGAAGGTACTTTCGGGACTCATTCCAGTGGACACACCATGGCGAATAAAATCCTTCGGGCAGGATATTATTGGTCCACAATGGAAGCCGACTGTTATCAGCATTCTCGGACCTGTCATAAGTCCCAAGTCTATGCTGATAAAGTGCACATACCTCCAGTACCTTTGAACGTCTTGATAGCTCCGTGGCCTTTTGCAATGTGGGGCATTGATATGATCGGCGAGATCAGACCTACTGCGTCTAACGCGCATCGTTTCATCTTGGTAGCTATTGATTACTTTACAAAGTGGGTTGAAGCAGTTTCCTTTTCTACAATAACCAAGAACGTTGTGGCGTGGTTCATTCGGCACAATCTGATTTGTCGATACGGTGTACCAGAGAGGATCATTACGAAGAATGGTACAAATCTCAACAATAAGATGATCACCGAGCTCTGCAAGTAGTTCAAGATACATCATCACAACTCTTCTCCCTACCAGCCGAAGATGAATGGGGCTGTAGAAGCGGCTAATAAGAACATTAAGAAGATTGTGCAGAAGATGAAGGTGACATACAAAGATTGGCACGAGATGTTACCATTTTCTCTTCATGGGTACCGTACCTCAGCGCAGACGTCAACAGGGTCAACACCCTATTCCTTGGTATATGGCATGGAGATCATCTTGCCCATTGAAGTTCAGATACCCTATCTTCAGATTATGAAGGATGCAGGTTTGAGCAAAGATGACTGGATTCAGACCCGGCTTGATCAGCTGAACTTAATCGACGAAAAGACACTTACTGCTATTTGTCATGGTCAGACGTATCAAAAAAGGATGATCAAGGCATTTAACAAGAAATTCAGACGACAAGAGTATCAAGTTGGGGACCTGGTTATCAAGTGCATCATACTGCCTCAAGGTGATCCCAGGGGAAAATGGACCCCTACTTACGAAGGGCCACTTGTGGTTAAGAAAATTTTCTCAGGAGGAGCTATGATTCTAACCACCATGGATGGTGACGACCTTCCTCACCCCGTCAATGCAGACATAATGAAAAAATACTACGCATAATCGACGACCCGCTAGGTCGACTGGCCTAGGCAAAAATAAGGGCTTCTCGGCGAACCAAAAGGGTTCGAAAAAAAATAAGGGATGAAAATGAAAAAAATATGTACACCCGGCAAGTCGAAAACCTGAAAAGGAGGCTTGGGAAAAAAAGGGTATCCCGGTGGACTGAAAACCCGAAAGGGCGGTCCGGGCAAAAATTAGGGATCAAAGCGTAACACTATGTCTCATTGGATCACCTTGCAACCAGACTTCGGTATCGACTATCAAGCTCGGACAACACTAATCAATCTGATCTACCTTCAACCAAGTAGCAAAGTGATGAGATGCTCGAGGACATAAAGGCAATAGCAGAGTTAGAACCCAGTGGGATTATTCACATAGCTGTTTTGTTTAGTTTTTCACAAATTGTGTAAATTCTATTATTTGGAGGCGTTCTCTTGCTAGGACGTCAGCCTCTTATACAAAAAACGCCTATTTACAGGCCAAACTTCAAAATCAATACAACTCATTTTCAGAGAAATTTCAAATTGTTTTTCTTTTATCTGTTTTGTTTTGCAAAGAACGTCCAATGTTCATTTTTGATATATGCATTTGACATTAATTGTTGCTCATGAATATTTACATGCGAAACAAAAGACCATTACTTGTAATATTAGGAGCAGGGGCAAATAAGATTTGTCCAAACTTTACAGTTGCTCTGTCCACCAGGTATAAGGTAAATTCAGTTGAAGAATATGGCTAAGGTACATTCACTCCCCGCAGAGTAAGGAAAGTCAGTAATGTTAACTCTCCCCAGCTGAGACTCGCAACTGTGAATGGATCGGTGATATTCTCCCCAAGTAGAGTTTATCTACCATCAGCATTGAAAAGTCTTATCATCCCCGGCGGAGTACAAAATATCCCCAGTGGAGTTTGAAAATTCTCCCCAACACAGTCTGAAAAAGCTTCCCCAATGGAGTGTGGAAAATCATCCCCAGTAGACTTTGGAAGATTGTCCCCGGTAGAGCCTAAAAGGTTATCCCCAGTGAAGTCACAGCTGAAAGATCATCCCCGACGGAGTTCATTCCTTTCACAAACAGAAATTTGATCCCCCAATAGGAATCAGTATCACCAGCAATGGTAATTCATCCCCAGCGGAATTTATCAGTGGAATCCTCTACAGAGCATCTCTTCCCCACAGAGTAATCTCCTCATCAGTATATTCCCCAACATATTTATCCTCTCCTGCAGGTTTATTCTCACGATCATCTTCATTCGCTATCCCCAGCAGAAACGAAGAATTCAGCTCTTTTCTCCAGCAGCTATCCGGGATTTATTTTCCCCAACTAAAAACATTACATTTCCATACATCATGACATATGCATATACGCATCATACAACACAATCTCATTTATTTTTAGAACATCATTGCCTGATACATATCATGCATTATATACAACTAACATTTACCTTTCAGGAAGGATGCGGTTAAATTCTCGCAAAATTCAAAGTTATGAAGCTTTTACCTCAGTCGAATTACTGACAAGTTCTTAAATCTCAGCAGAGATGTTTATCTCAGTTGAATTACAGACAAGGTCCTAAATCTCGACAAAGTTCCTCTGTTGAATTACAGGCAGGTTCCTAAATCTCAGCAGAGAAGTTTTCTCAGTTGAATTACGGGCGAGTTCTTAAATCTCGATGAAGATGTTTCCCTCCAGTCGAATTACGGACAAGTTCTTAAATCTAAACAGAGTTTTTCTCAGTTGAATTACAGGCAAGGTCCTAAATCTCGACAAAGTTCCTCCGTCGAATTACAGACGAGTTCCTAAATCTCAGCAGAGTTTCCTCAGTTGAATTACAGGCGAGTTCTTAAATCTCGATGAAGATGTTTCCCTCCAAGTTGAATTACTGACAAGATCTTAAATCTCAAAAAAGGTTTTTCTCAGTTGACGTACAGAAGAAGTCCTAAATCTCGACAAAGTTCCTCCGTTGAATTACAGACAGGTTCCTAAATCTCAGCAGAGAAGTTTTCTCAGTTGAATTATGGGCAAGTTCTTAAATCTCGACGAGATGTTTCCCCAAGTAGAATTACTGACAAGATCTTAAATCTCAACAGAGTTTTTCTCAGTTGAAGTACAGACGAAGTCCTAAATCTCGACAAAGTTCCTCCGTTGAATTACAGACAGGTTCCTAAATCTCAGCAGAGAAGTTTTCTCGGTTGAATTACGGGGGAGTTCTTAAATCTCGATGAAGATGTTTCCCTCCAGTCGAATTACGGACAAGTTCTTAAATCTCAACAAAGTTTTTCTCAGTTAAATTACATGAAAGGTCCTAAATCTTGACAAAGTTCCTCCGTCGAATTACAGACGAGTTTCTAAATCTCAGCAGAGTTTTCTCAGTTGAATTACGGCAGAGTTCTTAAATCTCGATGAAGATGTTTCCCTCCAGTCGAATTACTGACAAGTTCTTAAATCTCAACAGAGTTTTTCTCAGTTGAATTATAGGCAAGGTCCTAAATCTCGACAAAGTTCCTACGTCGAATTACAGACAAGTTCCTAAATCTCAGCAGAGTTTCCTCAGTTGAATTACAGGCGAGTTCTTAAATCTCGATGAAGATCTTTCCCCAAGTCGAATTACTGACAAGATCTTAAATCTCAGCAGAGAGTTTTTCTCAGTTGAATTACAGACAAGGTCCTAAATCTCGACAAAGTTCCTCCGTCGAATTACAGATAAGTTCCTAAATCTCAGCAGAGTTTTCCTCAGTTGAATTATAGGCGAGTTCCTAAATCTCGATGAAGATGTTTCCCCAAGTCGAATTACTGACAAGTTCTTAAATCTCAACAGAGTTTTCCTCAATTGAATTACAGGCAAGGTCCTAAATCTCGACAAAAGTTCCTCCGTTGAATTACAGACGAGTTCCTAAATCTCAGCAGAGAAGTTTTCTTAGTTGAATTACGGGCAAGTTCTTAAATCTAGATGAAGATGTTTCCCCCAGTTGAATTACGGACAAGTCCTTAAAACTCAGCAGAGATGTTTTCTCAGTTGAAGTACAGACGAGTTCCAAAATCTCAACAAAAGTTCAGACTCCCCCAGCGGAATCTTCCACAACAACAGGTATACAAGCTCTCGCTAAGGAATCTCTTATGCAATCGACACTCCTTCAGATGGCATCTTTAAGCCCATCCCCTCGTCATCAATCTCCAGATGGAATTTGTAAGCCCATTCCCGACATCACAAGGCTGATACCACTTCATGCGAGTGCAAATTTCTGGGCACTCTAGTGTTTAATCATCTTCCACCTTCGGATCACGAAAGGCATGAAAGCCAATCTACATCCTCAGGTTTAAGAAGATTGAATAGGGGCATCTGTTGTACCCCAAAATTTTCCCTCCCATATTTCTCAAATACATTGCAAGAAAAATCCCAAGTTGCTCAAGATAGCCCAAGAAGTTGGTCAGACAAGCTCTCTCCTAAGGCAGTCTACTCAAATTAGGGTTTTGTGTTGCATCAAGATCCTTGAGTAAAAGTGACCCCAAGTTCTCACCAATGTCCTAATATGTTCTCAGGATCATCCATGTCAAGTTTCAAACCTTGCATAGGAAGTTTGCTCAGTCAATTGCTCAAAGGTCCAAAAATCGATTGTGCTAGGGCAAAAGTCAACTATGACCCAAATACAGTCAAACTTCAAGATTATTTGTCAACATTCTCATTTTGGAGGATATTTCATCATTTGATCAAGGGTTGATCATGATCCATCAAGGATTTCTCAAGATTCATCAAGATTCAAAAGTTGCTAAATTAGGGTTTTGTAGGAAAAGTCAACTCAAGTTTGACCAAGCATAACTTTCTCATACTTTATGATAAATGACCCATCTAAAGCTCATTTTGAATAGGATTAAATTCCCTACAATCCATCTTCATACACAAAGTTTAAAAAATAAATTCACAAGAAGTTATGAATTTTGACATTATAGGTCATTTTTGAAAGTCAACAAAAACACCTTTTTTGTCAAAGCTTTTAACTTGAGAATGGAATATCAAAATGAGATGAGATCAAAAGTGTTGACTATAGGACATCTCAAGCTTTCTAAAAAGTCCAATAACACTCCCAAAAGTTCAAAATTGAAGAAGTTATGCATTGTTGAAGTTGGACTTTTTTGCAAAATTTCCAAAAGTCAACTATCCTCAAAACATCAAATTTTGCCAAATGGGCCCATTCTTTTTCACTTGTTTTGAGTTTGCATTATTGCCCACGTGCTCTAGCTTTAGCCATGTGTCCATATCTTATTTTTATTATTTAATTTGATTTTTATTTGAATTAATTTATTTTAAATCAAATAAAATCATATAAAGTCAAAAAAATTAAAAGATAAAGATCTTGTGGTCATTTCAGGCTCCAATTACAGCTAGCTTTGCAATCAAACTCGTATCAAGGTCATTAGGCACAAGGAGATTGGATTCAAGCTAAAATTGGAAGGTTTTAATGGAAGATCAAATCAAATCTCAAAATCATCAATGGAGGAAGATTTGGACAAAGTTTGTTACCCTGATGTATTGCACATTACATAAGCAAGCGAAACACACAAGAATCAGGGTTGGAAATCAATTGTGGAGGCAGAACGAAAGTTGAAAAATCACAAAAAAGTGGGAGGTTGAAATCATGTCTAGAGGCATTTTTAGGGCTTGATATTGGTCTCAATCGTTTGCTGGCCATCTCCAGAAGCTAACCCAATCAAAACCACGCGTTTTCATACCTCCTAGTGCACTGTAAGTAGTCCACGAATTCGCCATATTCTTGAAATAAAAAATCACTATTCTTGCATCCATTGAATGAAATAACTACATATTCTTGACCCTAACATCATTTTCAAACTTTTCATAATAACCAATTGCATTTATCTGACTTATATGGAGAACCACCATTGCTAGGGTTTGGTTCGTGTTTTTGGGTTTTTTCGTTTCAGGAAAAATTGGCCATGATAATGGTCATGGTTGTGAGCAGCAGGTTGAGACAAGTCTAACCATGGTGTTAGAAGGCATTTTTATGGCTTGTACAAAGTTTTAGAGATGCATGGTTTATAGCGACGGACCTTTGTCCGTTGGTATAGGTATGCTGTTTTTTAGCCACTGTTGGGAGGTCAGGGACAATACGTGTTACGTCCCCATTGGACTATTCAAATAACGCGCTCTTTTTTTATTTTCTAGAAATTGATTTTGTTTTTTATATATCACATTATAGTTGTATTATCATAACAAACAAAGCAACATGGTGCATTGGTAGACACCTCAGCGCTTAAGGCATTCTAAGGCTGGAGGTCAGGGGTTCGATCCCTGCCTCCAGCAAATTACATTTTTTTGATATTTTTCAGGAGATCATGTACACACATGGGCCAGATTTCTACCATGGACACTCATTATTAAAGCGCCAGAAGGCCAGATGGCCAGATCTGGTGGCCAGTGTTAGAGGTCCACCAAAGAGCCAGGTCAATGTATATGCAGCAAATCAAGAAAGTCAAACGGACCAGCTTAATGGTCCAACAAAAATGCTTTCAGCACCTCCAAAAAAGGCCCAATTCTCTTTCTCTTATACTTTCTTTTTATTAATTTACTTTTTTTATTTTGTTTAATTAATTTTTTAACCAATTAATTCATTTTTCTTTTTATTAAAAAATCACAAAAAAACTTTTTTGTCCAATTAAAATTAAGAAAATTTTTTATAATTAATCTTAATTAATTAATTAGGTTTTTAATTCTAGGAAACTTTAATTTATCTTTGTAAATAAATAAAATCAATTAGAAATCATTAGGTTTTAATTCATTTAATTATTTTTTAATTTCTTTCTTAAAATATCAAAAACTCCAAAAATATGTCATTAATTATTTTTTCATTAATTAATTTATTTAATAATTAATCTAGTATTTAATTTAGGATTTAATTTCTTTCCTTAAAATAAAAACAACAAAAAAAGCATTTTCTTTTAAAAGGGTCAAAACCCTAATTCACATTCGATTTAATTTCGCGTCGTGCTTTATTTTCTTTATCCAATTAATGTATCTGCTTCCGGTTTGTAATAGATAATTAGGACATTTTATTTATTTTACCGCTTTATTTTATTTTCAAAGGGTTGCTTTTGGTGATGTAAATACCCGACACCTTGTAATAATTAGTTTTAATTTCCGCATTTTAATTCTGCAAGTTACAACTGTTAGATGTTTGATAATAAGGTTTGCATGACAAGACTGAATGCTTAATCTTAAAATCAAATTAGATCACCCTTAACATGTGCAAAGATAAAAATAACTGAAAATGATACACTCGCACATGCGCACTCTTAGGGTACACTCCACTTGGTTACCTTCGTACACGGTCATTAGTATAGGTTGTTTTAGAGGTCGCCCTCTTGTCTAAAAGATCACAGTTTCCTCGAAACGGTTGCCTCGGATATTGTTGCCTCAAACAAATGATCTAAGACATTAGGGTTACCGCTAAGGTATCCTAACATTGCTTTGGTGACCGTAAGTCCCACATTCGAATTGACCCTCAAACTCAAACGACGGTGCTACCTACTCACTAATAGTGGGATAGCATTGTCTAAAGGAAATTAGCATAGAACGGTTCCTTTTTCGAGTAGGTAGATTAGCTCTTAGATACTTGCTCATCCAAAACAAAACTTTTTCACACTTACACTCATTTTCAAATAAAGTTTTCAAAAAAAAAAACACTTCATTACACTCTTGAGGACAGAAGCAAGAGTTAAATCGAAGTTAAAAACAAAAAAATTTCAAAACCCACAAGCACAAAGAAAACATTTTGAAAATGATGAGCAAGTACCTAAGAGCCTGTAGATAACTACGGATATAAAGGGTGCTAACACCTTCCATTTCTATAATCTACCCCCCGTACTCAGAAATATCTCAAAAATGGAATTTTTCTGTGCTTTTTTTCCTTTCCTTGTTAGATAAAATAAAAGTAGGTGATGACACTTGCTTACCGCGACATTTTGCGAAAACAAACGCAAAAACGTAAACCAGCATTCCAAAAAACAGTCAGTTCTTCCCACCGTATCACAGCTTGGATTTCGAGTTATGAATTTATGAAGACATGTCCATGAAACTAAAAGACTTAGTAAAATTTTGCCCTAGTTAGACAGGATTTTGAACTAACTTCATGGAAACTTTTCACCTAGTTCCAATTTGAATCTTCAAAAATGTCCAACATGAAGGTTGTAGGGGATGTTACAAGCTTTCTAAAATGTCCAAGAACTTATTGATATCCTACTTGAGCTAAGAGAATTGAAGGCAAGAAGTTAGGGTTTCAAACTTGTTTTTCAAGTCATTTTCATGATGAACATTTGATCCAATTCCAAGCAATGCTGCATAATCCCACTTTTCAGGCCCTCTAACTTGTGTATCTATCCTTAATCAAAAGATTGCACAAGCTTTTGATCTATGAACCACTTGATTTAAGCTTTGTCCAATACACCTTGCCATTTAAATAAAGTCACCATTTCCATTTTGAAAAAGCAAGCTTTATGCAAAGTCAACTTGTCTTGAGCTTTGCACTTGTTCCTTTTGCATACACAACATCTATAAGTCAGAAGCAAGCTTGTTTAAAGTACAACCACTCTATAATAGCATGTTACAAGCTTTGAGAAGATGTTTGTCATGGTTGCTTCAAAAACAAGTAAAGGTTTTACAACATGATATTTCAAATTCTAACTTGTTGTAGCATACAAAACCTCTTTCCTATAAATACATACACTATTTGAAAGCTAACACATGAATGCTAAGGCCCTGAAACTCCCTCAAACACTCACAAACCAGAAATTGCTCAAAAAACACCATTGATACACAGTTCTGACCTTGAACTTGTATCTCTCATTTCCCTCGTGTGTTTTCCCTCAAAATCATTTGCAAAGATTCTATACCTCAAATATAGTCCATCTATGTCCTTGTTTTGGAACTGTAACATCTCAATCACCATCCTCCATAACCAAAAACAGAGGTATGTAACTTGACTTCTCCAGACCCTTCCACCCATCGATAGCTCAAGCTAAGCATTGCATTAGCTTCCTGGGAACTTGAGGAAGCTAACTTGATCATCACCATCACCTGAAACAAGCTCAAACTCATTTCACGATTTCCAGCTTTTGAGGTATTTTTTCTGAACTTTCATCTCTTCATTTAGGCATTGTTAGGCTTACATTTTAAAAGAAAAAATGTAGATATCATTGCCCTGAAGCTGTACATGTCCATAGTTTTCATTTATATTTCCTGAGCTTAGAGAATTTTAAGTTTGAATCTCTGAAAAAAGTTAGGTCAGGATTTGGTACTTTTGGAAATACATGCTCATCTTTGATTGTTAGTCCAAATTGTTTATATTTTGGAATCCTGGTAAAATTTCTAACAAGTTTGATGTTGGAAGTTTTGAGAATGGATGAGAAATGAATGAGATACAGGGACCCTGGCTGGAGGTTGAAGATGAAGTTCATTTCTAGGAATGGATTTGTAATATATATTTATGGTTTTGTTTAAGTTAACAGATGTATAGCCACCCTAGTGGTAAGGCAGCGCGCGTTTATGGTCAAGGTCATGGGTTCAAGCCTCAGCGCTGCCTTTTTTTTCATATTTTTCAACATTTTCCTTTGTTTTGCAAGCAAGCCAGCACGCCTTGGGCCTCATCCACTAGGCCTTTGCATTTTTGCTTCTCCTAACCCCCATGTTTCCTTTTGACAACACAGGCCCAACTTTATCTCTTTTTATTTTGTTTATTTTTCTGATTACAAAAACACCATTGGGTCAAACAACAAAAATGTTTTACTACTAAACTCCCAAATTCTATTTCAGACCCCCTGACTTAATTTTATTTTTATTTTTTAATTCATTTTATTTTTGTTATTTCTATATTACTATTATTATTAATATTATTATAAATATTATTTTAGTAATAAAAAAGACAAAAATATTTTATTTATTACTTATACTTTAATATACTTATTTTATTTTCTTTTAAACTAAAAAAAGGACAAACAAATATTTTCTTAAACAAACTTAATTTATTTTTCTTAATAAATTAATAATTAGATTTAGGTTAATTATTTTCTTTTTAATTAAAATTATATTAGAATTTAGGTTTTCTTTTAATTAATTAATTTCCATACTATTTTGATTAAACTTAAAACCTTTTCTAAAAAACCCTAAAAATACTTTCTTGATTAAATTTAATTTCTTTCCTTAATTAATTTAGGTTTAATTTTATTAATTTAATTAATTATTTCTTTTAGTTAATTAGGTCAAAACCAAACCCTTTCCTCAAAAACCAAACAAAAATCCATTTCTTTTCCATTTACATCCTTGCACATTATATTTTCATTTCTTGTCCATTATTCAAATTTCAATATGGTTGTAATAGATAATTAGGTTTAATTTCTTGCAATCCCCATTTGTAAATTTGTATACCTCATCCCCAAATAATGTATTAGCGTAGTAAATTTACTTTCCGCAATTTTATCGCTTTCATATATATGCTAGTAATTAGGGTTTGTATGGAAAGATAAAATCAATGCTTAGAGAACCCTAATTCAAGATAAACCAAGCATGAAAAAACAAACACATACACACTTGCACCCCTAAGGTTAACTCCACTTGTTGCCTAAAAAATAGTCATGTTACGCATGTGGGATGTCTTAGCAAAAACAATCAAAAATACAAGATCATAGTCCCACGATGATGCTACAAATGTTGCCTTTCAAATTATCTTAGTCCCTCAAGAGAAATGCTAAGATATCTCACAACATTGCTATCATGACTATACGATGACCCACGTTCGTCCCTTTACATCCAAAGATAAGGCTTCTTACCAATCAATGGTGAGATAGTAATATCAAAGGAAGGAAGAAATGAACAAAATACTTTTGAGTAGGTAGAAACGTTCTTAGTTTCTTGCTCACTTTCAAAACCATACATACACCAAACATTTTCAAAAACAAACATCTTTTCAAATACACCAACACTTTCCATGAAATATTTTCAAAAGTCCAACACTTTGTATACATTCTCGCCAAAACGAGAATCATTACAAAGTTCGCCTAAACGAAGGCTCCTTTTTCAAAATACTTTCAAAAACCACCACAAAGCACACTTTCAAACAAAAGCAAGTGATCTAGCAAGCAACTAAGAGCCCATATATAAATATGGATGAAAAGGGTTCTAATACCTTCCCTTTTCATAATCTACCCCCCGAACTCAAGAAATAATCTCAAAGGTCTTTCCTGTTCTTTTCAGCCTTTCCTTTTGGATAAAAGAAAAGTCGATGGCGACTCTTGCTAACCGCAACAATTGCGATCAAACGCAAAAAATCCCAAGTAAGTTCTCCCACCGTATCACACTCCTACTCAAGAGTATGTTGACTCTTCAAGAGGTAAAAGGAAGAAGATTTCATAAGCTTCTGGACCTGGAAAGAAGAAGAAGTCCAAAACTTCTAAGACTGAGACTTTAGCTGCTTATTCAGAAACAACAAGTCAGCTACTGCTACATATGTACCTATTTCTTTATCTACCTCCAATTTTGTTAATAAATGTTCATCCATAACCTCCACTGCACAAATTAATCCTCTTCCACCATCTACCATAATTTTTTCTGTTTTTGATCCGGTTCCCTTTACTACATAAATTTTTGTTTCGGAAACTATATTTACAACTTTAAATGAAATAACAACTACATCTACTCAAAACATCACAACCACTTCCGACCTTGCAACCTCATCAACCACACATGTTTCCAACTTAATTTCATTCATCTCTACACCCATACCATCTCAACCCATATCTACCTTCTCCTCCCCACGTGTCTCATCGTTACCACAAAACGTCACATCTCAACCTTCAACAGGAATTCTTATTGTTTCTCTCACTACCTTTATGCCATCAGGACTCATACACCATTAGGACTCTACATCTCCATTAACCTCATCTCAATTACTTCCACAAAATTCTCATTTATCAACTTTTGATATCAATCTTCATTTCATCTTCTTTAACAAAGAAACCACTCTTCATGACTCATCCATTATTCATCCTCATCCAATTTCTCCCTCTGATCATGAAATGTCTGAAAGGACAATTTCTGATAATCGTGGAGCCGTTGAAATTTCCACAACTGAACCTTTCACTTATTCTGAACTTTTTCATATGACTGAACAACCGCTATCACAAAATCCTCCTGATTAAACTTCTACACCAAATCATATTGAACCTACCCAAACCTTGGTTGTTTATGAAAAAACTACTCCTAAAACCTTGGATGAATGCATTAACATGTTTAGAATCAAGGCTAAGAAAAATGTTGCTAAGTTAAGGTCAGCGGCAAGTACAAGTACTGAGCCTCAGGACATGGATGGTTCTTGGAAACTTTTTCAGAAGTGGATGTCTTATGAAGTTGAACAAATGAATACTTTTATTGAAGCATCCAGAATTGGGGATGTCCAAATGGTATATGAAAGAAAATAAACAAGAGAAAGAGTTAGATAAGTTGAACTAATTGCTATAAAACAAAGAGAAGTAGAACCTAGATCGCTAAAAGAAGCAGAGGAAGCCAGACTTAAGGCCCAAGAGGTAGAAGAAGCCAGAAAAGATGAAGAAGCCAGATTGGTAGAAGAAGCTGCTAAGGCTAAATAAGATGCTCTAGTTGCTTCATCCTTTGATCCTGCCATTGTGCGACTTGAAAATGCAATTGGTGAAATTAGAGGAGAACAACAGGTGTTCAGAGAAATCATCATTGAGCAAAAAGGTTTTCAATGAGAAGGTTCAGATCATGCTACAACTGATTCTGCAAAAGATTTCTGCTCCTGAACCCTAGGCTCTAGGATTTTCTTTTTCCTTTTTCTTCTAAACCATAAGACTATGTTTATTTGATGTGTGCAAGACTTTTCTTTTTGGATATTAGTTTTTTCAATTCCCTTTGATTTACCTATCATGTGACTGTTTAAATTTGATGAAGTTTTCTTTTGACATATCAATGAAACTTCTTATCTTTCCTATTGTTTCTTCTGGTTTTTAAGTTTTCCCTTACATAATTACCTTTTTGATTATGACAAAAGGGGGAGTATTAAATGAACGTAATTTTAATCTCAATAATCAAGTTCTGGAAAATGTTCTCTGAAAAGAGCTGCTTACATTCTAACCCAGTTAAACTTTTTTTTCTGTTAGAATTGTTTGTCTTTTTCAGCAAATGAGAACTCTGATTAAAGAAGATTTTAAAGAATTATGTCTAACTTGTTGGCTTCGTATGCCAAAAAAAATAGGCTCATCTAAACGTCGCGCCTAAGGACTTGATGCCGCCCCAGGCGAGATCCAACTGGAAGTCTCACCCTAGGTACGTGACTAAAGTCTTACCAAAGAGTCTTAGCTTAAAATATTGTTTGATGTCTTGATCGAAGTCTCACCCATGGGGCTTAAAGCCTCTCCTGGAGGACTTGGAGTCTCATCAAACATGCTCAATCTATAACTTTACCTGAGGGACTAAGATTCCCAACAAATAGGCTTATTTAAATGCCTCACCTGACGGACTTGTTGTCGCCCCATAAGAGATCCAACTTTAAGACTCTCCCAAGGGACACGACTGAAGTTCTGCCCAAGAGACTTGGCTTAAAGTGTTGTTTAAGGGCTTAATCGAAGTCCCTTTCATGGGGCTCAAAACCTCTCCTGATGGACTTGGAGTCCCATCAGACATGCTTAACATATAATTTATCCTGAAGGAATTGGAATCCCAATAAACAGGCTCATCTAAATGCCTCACCTAAGGGACTTGATGTCGCCCCAAACAAGGTTCAACATGAAGTATCACCCAAAGGACACGACTGGATTATTTCCTAAGATATTTAACTTAAAGTTTTTTCTAAGGGATTGATTGAAGTCACCCCAAAGGAATCAATTCCTAGAGGACATAGAGTGTCACCTGTAATGCCCGTAATTTAATTAATTATTTAATTAAATTATTTTTGGAATAATTGATGTGTTGTGATTAGTTGGAGTAAATTATTTTATTAAGTTGTGGAATAATATTAGTAGAATAATAGTATTTGATGTGGACTTGTTTTAAAGGAATAAAAGTAGTAATAAAGGGGGTGTGGTAGTCTTAATACCATTAAGGAATAAAGATAATAATAGGGTTATTTTATTATTGTTAGAAATAATAGAAAAGAAGAAGCAGTAAGAAGAATAAAGGTTGGAAGAAGAGAACGTGAAAGCTGTCGGAAAGGAGGAAAGAGGCAGAACAAAAATTCAACCGGAAAAGTTATAGAGAAACCTTCAATCCAAGGTAAGGGTGGGCTTCTGACTTTATAATAGGGTTTGTGATAATTGGTATGTAGGATTAGATATGAAATTTTTGTCTTGTTCATGATTTGAATTATATATGATGTTGTATGATGAAAATCGATGATTGAAAGATGAATAATGATGTCCCAAAGTTATTTATTTGATGTAGAATTATAGGATAATTGTAAGTGATAATTATCTATGATTAGATGATGTTTTTAGGACCTAAAGTATGGAACCCATAGTGAAAATGCGGTGAAATCGCAGAACTTTTTCATGACAGAGCAGTATGTGTCGATCCCAAACATTATGTGTCAATACAAGAAGGCTTAGAGACTCAGGATGAGTCGACACAAAGGAGTCTTGCGTCGATACATGAGGGCTTTTAGACTCAGGATGAGTCGACACGAAGGAGTCCTGCATCGATACATGAGGGCTTTTAGACTCAGGATGAGTCGATACGTAGGAGCATGTATCAATACATGCAGTGTTATAAACTCAGTATGAGTCGATACAAGAGAGTATGCGTCGACTCATGTAGCATGAGCATTCCAGTACGCATCAACCCAAGGCATTACGCATTGATTCATGTTGTCTGGTTTTTGGCAGAATCATTTTGAAAAGGCTGTAACTTGAGTTTTCGGAATCCGTTTGAGGTGTCGTTTGAAGCATTGAATAGCTAACACAATGAACTTTATTCTTAAGGATTAAAATGAAGAATAGTAAGTATAATCCTAGTATTCAAATTAGGATTAGAGTTAATTCCTGCGTTGATCGCTATGTTGATTTTTGTGAAGAATGATGAGGATGAGATAATTATAGATTGCTGTTTCGTTTGTAATAGTAGGATTAATGATGATAATGATGTAGTATTACAAAATAGTAATATGCAGATGTTTGGTAATTTAGATGTAAGCCTTAGATGAATAATTAGTTACAAGCAATATTATTGTTGTAGGCTTATGACCAACGTTGCAAGATTGACGAATTGCTGTTGTATTGTTGTTCTGGCTGAGTTATTGTGAATTATGATGATAAATGATGTTTGATGAATTAGGATGATAAATGATATTTGATGAATTATGATGATAAATGATGTTTGATGAATTATGATGTTGATGAAAGATGTTGAGATGCCTCTAATAATTAGCAGCTATTAAGATGTAGGCTTATGGACAACGATGATGTTTGTGTTGAGATGTTGTTAATTATGGTATTGTCATTAAATTCATGATTGTGTCGCATACATTGCATTTCAAGCTGGAGCTTATGCTCGTTAAGATGGCCTGTATTGGTGAATATTAAGATGAAGGCTTATGCCTTGTTGATGCCTCTATTTATTTGCAGATTTTTAAGATGGGAGTTCTGCTCCAATGGTACCAAATGCATTTGCATAGTATTGAGTTGCATTATACGATTGCATAAAGAAGTTGTGAATTGATGTGATGAACGTGTGTTATAGTTGGTATTTCTATGGAGATTATTGTTGTTTATAAGGTGAGAAGTGGTGATGTTGTGTGATCTAATTTAATATATTAATTATCATACATTTTATTATATTGTTAGATATCTCACCCATTCTATTTGAATGTTGCCCTTATGTTTGTAACGTGCAGGTAATCGCGAGTGAAGGTTGTATACCTTCAATAGTTCGAGTCGGTGTCATTGCTCTGATATGTAACACTCGGGGGGATGAATACTTGTTCCTTTTGATTGTTGATTATTCAGTTGTTGAACTTTAAGTTGATTATTACTAAATATGTGTTGTTTTGAAGTTGTTGTAATGATGATAAAGATGTTATTAAGAATTCCGCTGCGTAGATGTTAAATTGTTGAATTATTTAATTAAAGTATTTATGCTGATGGTTTATCCTAAGTTTTAAAGTGTTATGTATCCATGTTGAATGCAATAAGTTTTTAAATGATGAATTTATGGAATCCTGATTCGTTTGCATGAATTATTTTACAACTCTGATTTATTTATATAATTTCCGGGTAGAATTGGGGTGTTTCAAAGTTGGTATAAGAGTAAAAGGTTCGTCTGACCTTGTTGTCAAGTCGTAGTTGTCTAACAATCGAGTATTGTTAACTTGGGTTCTAACAGTTATTTATGTTGTAGTGATAAGTTGAGATGGCTGGAAGGAATGATGTTGCACTTGCTGCTGTTTTAGAAGCAATGGCTCATGTGATGGAGAATCAGCTGAATGCTGACGGGAATGTTGGATCTCGTAGTATGGCGACTTTCCAGAGAGAGAATCCGCCTACGTTCATGGGAAAGTATGATCCTGATGGAGCATTAGAGTGTTTGAAAGAGATTGATAGGATCTTCCATGTGATATACTGTACTCCAGCGCAGAAGGTTCGGTATGGTACTCATATGCTAGCAGTCGAGGTTGATGACTGGTGGCTAGAGACTTATCAGAGATTGGAAGCTGCAGGTGAGAATGTCACTTGGGCTATGTTCCGTAGGGAATTTCTGAGGAAGTACTTTCCTGAATATGTTAGTGGTAAGAAGGAGATTGAATCCCTTGACCTGAAGCAAGGGAATATGTCAGTTGTTGAGTATGCTGCCAAGTTTTTTGAGTTGGCCAAGTTTTATCCGCACTACGTTGAGGCAGATGCTGAGTTTTAAAAGTGTATCAAGTTTGAAAATGGGTTGCGCCCGGAGATCAAGAAGGCAGTTGGATACTAGAAGATCTGTGTCTTTGCTGATTTGATTGATAGCTGCAGGATTTATGAGGAGGATAATAATGCTCATTACAAGATTATCAGTGAGAAGAGGGGTAAGCACCAACAAAATCGTGGTAAGCCTTATGATACCCCAGCTGGTAAAGGTAAACATAAATTTGCTCAGGGTCAGAGGACTAGTGGGGGAGATGCTCCTGCTGGTGTGGTTTTTTTTAAATGTGGGAAACCTGGGCATAAGAGTAATGTGTGTACTACTGAAGTGAAGAGGTGTTTCCGTTGTGGTAAGAATGGACATGTTGTATCTGAGTGCAAGCATAAGGATGTGATTTGTTTCAACTGTAGTGAAGAAGGGCACATTGGTAGTCAGTGTCAGAAACCAAAGAGGGCGCGGATAAGTGGTAAAGTGTTCGCTTTGGTTGAGGATCAGGCAGCTACCAAGGACACTCTTATCAGAGGTACATGTTTCATTGATAGTACTCCTTTAATTACTATTATTGATACTAGTGCTACTCATTGTTTTATTGCTGTTGATTGTGTTGAAAGATTGGGTCTTATGTTATCTTCTATGAATGGAGAAATGATCGTCAATACTCCAACCAAGGGGTCGGTGACTACTTCTTTTGTGTGTTTGAAGTGTCCCTTGTCGATCTTCGATAGAGACTTTGTTATTGATTTGGTTTGTTTACCGTTAAGAGGTTTGGATGTGATTTTGGGTATGAACTGGTTGGAGCATAACTATGTTCATATTAACTGTTATGATAAGTCTGTGAGGTTTTCTACTCCTAAAGAAGAGGAAGATGATTTGTTGTCTTCTAAGCAGTTGAGGAAGTTGATGCAAGAGGAAGCACAAATGTTCTCGTTGATGGCGTCGCTATCTATAGAGACTCAAGCCATAATTGAGGAATTGCAGGTGGCGTGTGAATTTCCTGAATTTTTCCCTGACGAGATTCCTGATGTACCGCCGGAGAGGGAAGTTGAATTTGCTATTGATCTTGTACCTGGTACTAGACCTGTGTCTATGGCACCATACAGGATGTTTGCATCTGAATTGTCAGAGTTAAAGAAGCAATTGGAAGAGTTACTTGAGAAGAAGCTTGTAAGACCAAGTGTATCATCGTGGGGAGCTCCAGTGTTATTAGTAAAGGAGAAAGATGGAAGTATGAGGCTTTGTGTTGATTATAGACAATTGAATAAAGTGACGATTAAGAACAAGTATCCACTTCCAAGAATAGATGACTTGATGGACCAATTGGTGGATGCTCATGTGTTTAGTAAGATTGATTTGAGGTCGGGTTACCATCAGATTAAAGTGAAGGATGAAGATATCCAGAAGACGGATTTCAGAACGCGTTATGGATATTACGAGTATTCGGTGATGCCTTTCGGTGTTACTAATACATCGAGAGTATTCATGGAATACATGAATCGTATCTTTCATACTTATTTGGATTGGTTTGTTGTGGTGTTCATTGATGATATTTTGATTTACTCTAAGTCAGAAGAAGAGCATGCAGAACACTTAAGGGTAGTATTGCAAGTTTTGAAAGAGAAGAAGTTGTATGCAAAGTTATCCAAGTGTGAATTCTGGATGAAGGAGGTTAGTTTTCTTGGTCATGTGATTTCAGGTAGTGGCATTGTTGTAGATCCATTGAAGGTTGATGTTGTGCTGCAATGTGGAACTCTGAAGTCAGCTACTAAGATTAGAAGCTTTTTGGGATTAGCTGGTTACTATAGAAGGTTTATCGAAGGTTTTTATAAGTTGGCACTTTCGTTGACTAAGTTGACTTGTAAAGGTAGAGCTTTTGTGTGGGATGTTCAGTGCGAAGAAAGTTTTACGGAATTGAAGAAGAGGTTGACGTCAGCTCCGATTTTGACGTTGCCTAATCCAGGAGAGCCTTTTGTGGTGTATTGTGATGCTTCTAAGACGGTTTTAGGAGGTGTGCTTATGCAGAATGATAAGGTAGTTTATTATGTGTCAAGGCAGTTGAGGACTCATGAGAAGAACTATCCTACGTATGGTTTAGATCTTGCTGCAGTTGTCTTTGTGTTAAAGAGTTGGAGGCATTACCTTTATGGTTCTAGATTTGAAGTGTTTAGTGACCATAAGAGCTTAAAGTATTTATTCAATCAGAAGGAGTTGAATATGAGGCAACGAAGATGGTTGGAATTGTTAAAGGATTATGATTTTGGTTTGAATTATCATCCAGGAAAATCGAATGTGGTAGCTGATGCGTTGAGTCGAAAGACTTTACATATGTCAGCATTGATGGTTAAAGAGTTGGAATTAATTGAGCAGTTCAGAGATATGAGCTTAGTTTGCGAGGTGACACCGCAAAGTGTTATGTTGGGTATGTTGAATATTAATAATGGATTTCTAGACAGTATCAGAGAAGCTCAGAAGTTGGATGTGAAACTGGTATATTCGATTGTTGGAATCAATCAGTGTGAGAATAATGATTTTAAGCTAGATGCACAGGGTGTGTTGAGATTTTGTAACCGGATTTGTATTCCTGATGATGTTGAGATGAAGAAAGTGATAATTTAAGAGAGTCATAGAAGTAAGTTGAGTATTCATCCAGGAGCTACAAAGATGTATCAAGATTTGAAAGGTTTGTTTTGGTGGCCTGGGATGAAGAGTGATGTGGCCCGGTTTGTGTATGCATGTTTGACTTGTCAGAAGTCGAAAGTTGAACATCAGAAGCCTGCATGATTGATGCAACCGTTAGAAGTTCTAAAATAGAAATGGGATAGAATTTCAATGGACTTTGTGACGGGGTTACCTAATACCTTACGAGGACATGATTCAATTTGGGTGATTGTTGATAGGCTTACGAAGTCGGCTCATTTTATTCCTATTAACATCAGTTTTCCAGTGTCGAAGTTGGCTGAGATTTACACTAGTGTGATTGTGAAGCTGCAGATAGTTCCTTTGTGCATTGTGTCAGATAGAGATCCAAGATTTACTTCTGATTTTTGGATGAGTTTGCAAGAAGCATTGGGTTCTAAGTTGAGCATGAGTTCAGCGTATCATCCTCAAATAGATGGTCAGACTGAATGAACTACTCAATCATTGGAAGACTTGTTGAGAGCATGTGTTCTTGAGCAGGGAGGCTCGTGGGATACTTATCTTCTGTTGAGAGAGTTCACTTATAATAACAATTACCATTCCAGTATTGGGATGGCACCTTTTGAGGCGTTGTATGGTCGAAGATGTAGAACTCTGTTATGTTGGCATGAATCTGGTGAAAGTGTACTACTTAGACCTGAACTTGTTCGTGAGACTACTGAGAAGATGAAGTTGATTCGAGAAAAGATGAAAGCTTCCCAAAGTAGACAGAAGAGTTATCATTACAAGCGAAGGAAAGATTTAGAATTTCAAGCGGATGACCATGTGTTTTTAAGAGTTACACCTGTGACTGGTGTTGGGTGAGAATTGAAGTCTAAGAAGCTCACTTCTCGTTTTATTGGACCATATCAGATTTCGGAGAGAGTGGGGATTGTTGCTTATAGAGTGGACTTACCGCCTACTCTTTCGAATTTGCATGATGTCTTTCATGTGTCACAACTCTGGAAGTATATTTCATATCCATCTCATGTGATTCATATGGATGATGTGCAAGTACGGGATAATATTACGGTGGAGACGATGCCTGTACGGATCGCAAATCGTGAAACAAAGACTCTGAGGGGCAAAAAGATTGCTTTGGTTAAAGTGGTTTGGCTAGGAGCTGCCGGAGAAAGCGTGACTTGGGAGTTGGAGAGCAAGATGCGAGACTCCTATCCTGAGTTGTTTGATTAAGGTAAATTTTCGAGGATGAAAATATTCTAAGTGGGGGAGAGTTGTAAGACCCGTAATTTAATTAATTATTTAATTAAATTATTTTTGGAATAATTGATGTATTGTGATTAGTTGGAGTTAATTATTTTATTAAGTTGTGGAATAATATTAGTAGAATAATATTATTTTATATGGGCTTATTTTAAAGGAATAGAAGTAGTAATAAAGGGGGTGTGGTAGTCTTAAGCCCATTAAGAAATAAAGAGAATAATAGGGCTATTTTATTATTGTTAGAAATAATAGAAAGAAGCAGTAAGAAGAATAAGGGTTGGAAGAAGAGAATGTGAAAGCTGTTGGAAAGGAGGAAAGAGGCAGAACGGAAATTCAACCGGAAAAGTTATAGAGCAACCTTCAATCCAAGGTAAGGGTGGGCTTCTGACTCTATAATAGGGTTTGTGATAATTGGTATGTGGGATTAGATGTGGAATTTTTGTCTTGTTCGTGATTTGAATTATATATGATGTTGTATGATAAAAATCGATGATTGAAAGATGAATAATGATGTCCCAAAGCTGTTTATTTGATGTAGAATTATAGGAGAACTGTAACTGATAATTATCTATGATTAGATGATGTTTTTAGGACCTAAAGTATGGAACCCGTAGTGAAAACACAGTGAAATGACAGAAATTATTCATGACAGGGCAGTATGTGTCGATCCCAAACATTATGTGTCAATACAAGAAGGCTTAGAGACTCAGGATGAGTCCACACGAAGGAGTCCTGCGTTGATACATGAGGGCTTTTAGACTCAGGATGAGTCGATACGAAGGAGTCATGCGTCGATACATGAGGGCTTTAAAACTCAAGATAAGTCGATACGTAGGAGCTTGTATCAATACATGCAGTGTTGTAGACTCAGTATGAGTCAATAAAAGAGAGTATGTGTCGACTCATGTAGCGTGATCAGTCCAGTATGCGTCGACCCAAGGCATTACACGTCGATCCATGTTGTCTGGTTTTTGGCAGAATCGTTTTGAAAAGGCTGTAACTTGAGTTTTTGGATTCCGTTTGAGGTGTCGTTCGAAGCGTTGAATAGCTAACGCGATGAAATTTATTCTTAAGGATTAAAATGAAGAATAGGAAGGATAATCCTAGTATCCAAATTAGGATTAGAGTTAATTCCCGCATTGATCATTGTGTTGATTTTTGTGAAGAATAATGAGGATGAGATGATTATAGATTGTTGTTTGGTTTGTAATAGTAGGATTAATGATGATAATGATGTAGTATTACAGAATAAATATATGCAGAGGTTTGATAATTTAGATGTTAGCCTTAGATGACTAATTAGTTATAGGAAATATTATTGTTTTAGGCCTATGGCCAACGTTGCAAGATTGACGAATTGTTGTTGTATTGTTGTTGTGGCTGAGTTGTTGTGAATTATGATGATAAATGATGTTTGATGAATTATGATGATAAATGATGTTTGATGAATTATGATGATAAATGATGTTTGATGAATTATGATGTTGATAAATGATGTTGATGAAAGATGTTGAGATGCCTCTAATAATTGGAAGCTATTAAGATGTAGGTTTATGGCTAACGGTGATGTTTGTGTTGAGATGTTGTTAATTATGGTATTGTCATTACATTCATGATTTTGTCGCATACATTTCATTCAAGATGGAGCTTATGCTCGTTAAGATGGCCTGTATTGGCGAATATTAAGATGAAGGCTTATGCCTTATTGATGCCTCTATTTATTGGCAGATTTTTAAGATGGAAGTTCTGCTCCAATGGTACCAAATGCATTTGCATAGTATTGAGTCGCATTATACAATTGCATAAAGTAGTTGTGAATTAATGTGACGAACGTGTGTTATAGTTGGTATTTCTATGGCGATTATTGTTGTTTATAAGATGAGAAGTGGTGATGTTGTGTGATCTAATTTAATATATTAATCATCATACATTTTATTATATTGTTAGATATCTCACCCCTTCTATTTGAATGTTGCCCTTATGTTGATAACGTGCAGGTAATCGAGAGTGAAGGTTGTATACCTTCAGTAGTTCGAGTCAGTGTCATTGCTCTGATATGTAACATTCGGGGAGATGAATGCTTGTTGTTTTTTATTGTTGATTATTCAGTTGTTGAACTTTAAGTTGATTATTACTAAATATGTTTTGTTTTGAAGTTGCTATAGTGATGATAAAGATGTTATTAAGAATTTCGCTGCGTAGATGTTAAATTGTTGAATTATTTAATTAAAGTATTTACGCTGATGGTTTATCCTAAGTTTTAAAGTGTTATGTATCCATGTTGAATTCAATGAGTTTTTAAATGATAAATTTGTGGCATCCTGATTCGTTTGCATGAATGCTTTTATAACTCTGATTTATTTATATAATTTCTGGGTAGAATTTGGGTGTTACATCACCTTACGAGTTCAACATAAAATATTTCTTAGGAAACATATGGCCTTGCCAAGAGGATATTCCCTGTGCTTTTTCATTTAAAGCACTCAGTCCTTTATCAAAGCCCTTGTGCTTGAGGGATTTTATAGTGATATATGTATAAACGGCCAATAATGGCAATAAGGTTGCAATCCCTAAGAGAGCCAACGCTCATCTGTCGCCCACCATTCGGGATTATCTCTCCCTACTAGCCATTCGTGGGAAACATGGGTAAAGACATTCATCGGTTAGAGAGTAGTCATGGTCAACATGCTAACCCATGTCTCCATAGGAAATATGAATTCAATGGTCCATCTCTCACCGAGTGAGTGATTATCATTAACAAGGAAACATTAGGCCTAATAACTTCTATAAATACCTCATCCCTAGCATGTGAGAAGGCATATCATAACATACTCATAATATTTCATAAACACAGAGGTTCTCACCTTGCGCGAGCTTGCTATTTCCATCGCCAAAAACACCACCAAACAGGTTTTCTCACTGCTGCAGTATAATCTTAAACCACCATAATAGTACTAAGACCTCTGATCATCCCTTCCATCCTAGAGATACCAGGTCGTCTGTATTTTTTGACAAGTACAATATAAGTAGAAATGAAAGGATGTCCATGAAACTATGAAAATTATCAATGAATGGAGTAGTATGTGTGGGGATATTGATTTGTGTAGAGGAAAGAGTCATAGTAGAATGAATCATACTAATAAAATGACTTAATGTATACATAGATTGATACACGAGTATCAATCTTGGTTTGATGGCTCTAACCTTTTTTCCTATAATCAATGTGACATTAATTTATTATTTTATAATATCAACAAAAATATATAATATTAATAACATAGCGTCAGCATCTTGTATAAAATATTTTAAGTCTAAATTGTCTTTAATCCTTAGAAATCTAACACTTTTTATTTTTATCCTTGAAATTCTTTTTGTTTGTTTTTAATCCTTGTAGATCTTTTTTATTTTGTTTTTGTTCCTTGTTTTCATACTTTAATCTCTAAAAAAATGTTCTAAATTTGAATTAGTCCATATAATATTTAAAATATTTGACTATAGTCCTTATGATAGTAATATTATAGGGATTACAATTAAATATTTTATAGATTGCAATTATCATTTACAATATAAATTAATTCTGCAAGGAATAAATCAAAAGAACAAGACTCAAAAACAAAATAAAAAATAATTACAAGGATCAAGATTAAACAAAAATTAATAGATAAAAATAAAAAGTATTATATTTGCAATGACACATTACATATTTTACCAATAATACAACTGTTACACTAAAAATAAAAAATATAAAAATATGGATGCTCTTGACAAACTTATAAAATGTTCTACCACATCTTCTCTCTATCAAAAAAAGTCATATGAAGTGTAGGAAAATTCGGCAAACAATTTACTACAATCATGAAAGCTTGTGTGCGTTAATTACACACAAAACTCAAAATATTTAAGAAACTTAAGTGTTATTCCTTTGACTATGTTCTTTGATTATTTATTATCAATATGTGACTCAATCACTAAACAAGACAAGAATTATGTAATGCTTAATGGTCTCACTGAGGAGTACACACTATTTGTCATATATATGTATGGTAGTCTTGAACCTCCTATAATAAATAACGTTGAAGCTCTTCTCAATGTTCAAGACGCTCGACTTGACAAGTTTATGAAAAAAATTCAATTTCAATCATTTTAGCCAATCTAGCTCATCATTAATTTTCCTCTACTCGTGGTGGTTATAGATTTTACGGACATGGAAGAAAATTTCAAGTCAGAGGTTGTGGTCGCTCAAGAGGAACCGCCTAAGGCTCAAAATCAACTTATCAACTATGTGCAAGTATGATCATGTTGTACTCTATTGCTAACACATACATAATAAATTTTGTGTACTTATGGCAAGCACACAAGGTGTTGGAGAAAATGCTTGAGCTACTAATAGTCAAATCAAAACTGTAATGTGTAACACCCCAATTCTATCCTGGTAAATTATATAAATAAATCAGAGTTATAAAAATAATTCATGCAAACGAATCGGGATGCCACAAATTCTTCTATCAAAATTCATTGCATTCATTGTAGATATATAACACTTTTTAAAACATTGGATGAACCATCATCATGACATCTTTAATTAAATAATTCAACATCTGCGTAGCAGAATTCTTAATAACATCTTTAACATCATTACAGCAACTTCAAACCAACAAATACTTAATAATAATCAACTTAAAGTTCAACAACTGAATAATCAACAATCAAACAACAGGCGTTCATCCCCCCGAGTGTTACATATCAGAGCAATGACATTGACACGTACTACTGAAGGTATACAATCTTCACTCTCGATTACCTGCACCTTACCAACATAAGGGCAACATTCAAATAGAAGAGGTAAGATATCTAACAATATAATAAAGTGCATGATAATTAATATATTAAATTAGATCACATAACATAACCACTTCTCATCTCATAATCATTAATAATAACAACAATAATACACATTCACAACATCGATACACGCTTCTTTATGCAATCATATAATCCAACTCAAGACTATGCAAATGCATGTGGTACCATTGGAACAGAACTTTCATCTCAAAAATTTGCCAATTAATAGAGGCATCAACAAGGCATAAACCTTCATCTCAATATTTTCCAATACAGACCATCTAAACAAGCATTAGCTCCATCTCAAAATGCAATGTATGCACACAATCATGAATGTATTAACAACACCATAATCAACAACAATCACAATACAACATCATCGTTGGCCAAAGGCCTACATCTTAAAAACATCTCAACATCTCTTCATCAACATCTCATATCATCCATAAATATTTATCATTTATTCATCAAACATCATTTATTCATCAAAAATTCTCAACACAACATCATTAATAACGTCTCATCAATAACTCAGTTGTACATTAATACGACAGTAATTCATACTTCTATTCTGTAATCTGACATCATTACTATCATTTCTCCTACTGTTACAAATCAAACAACCGCCAATGAACATTTTGTTCTCATCATTCTGCATAAAACCAACATAACGGTTAACGCAGGAATTAACTCTAGTCCTAATTGGGATTATTAGGGTTATCCTTCCTACTCTTCATTTTAATCCTTAGGAATAAAGCTCATTTCATTAGCTATTCAACTCTTCGAATGGCATCTCAAACGGCATCCTAAAACTCAAGTTACAGCAATTAAAACTGAATCTGCCAAAAAAATCAGACGATATGGATCGACGCAAAACTCCTTGGATCGACGCGTACTGCACTAAACGCGTAACATTAGTCGACGCATCCTCTCTTGGATTTACTCATCCTGAATTTTACACACAGCATGTATCGACACATGCTCCTATGGGTCGACTCATCCTGGGTCTAAAGGTCCTCATGTATCGACGCAAGACCCTTTGTGTCGACTTATCCCGAGTCTCCAAACCTCCTTGTATCGACACATAGCATTTGAGGTCAACGCATTCTGTTACATCCTGCATAATTCTGCGATTTTCTCTGCGTTTTCACTACGGGTTTCATATTTTAAGCCCTAAAACTCAATCTAATCATTGATAATCATCACTTACAATTACCCTATAATTCTACATCAATTAAACCGCATCGGGACATCATTATTCATCTATAATTCATCAATTTCACATCATACAACATCATAAACATTCCATTCATGAAAAAGACAGCAATCACCTCTAACCCCACATACCAATCATCATGAACCCAATTATAGAGTTAGAACCCCATCCTTACCTTGGATTGAAGGTCGCTCTATAATCTCTGATTGAACCCTCGTTCTGTTGTCTTTCCTCTCTTTTCCAGCAGCTTCACGTTCTTCTTCTCAATCCTTATTCTTCTACTGCCTCTTCTTTCTTTTCTTTCTAACAATAATAAAATAACCTATTATTCTCTTTATTACTTATTAGGCTCAAAACTAATACACCCCCTCCCCCTTATTACTTATATTCCTTTAAAATAAGCCCACATCAAAATAATATCATTCTTCTAATATTATTTCACCACTTAATAAAATAATTAAATCCAATTAATCACAACACCTCTTCACAAATATTCCAAAAATAATTAATTAAATAATTAATTAAATTACGGGTGTTACAACTCCCCCCCACTTAGAAATTTTCGTCCTCGAAAATTTACCTTAATCAAACAACTCAGGGTAGGAGTCTCACATCTTGCTCTCCAACTCCCAAGTCATGCATTCTCCGGCAGCTCCTAGCCAAACCACCTTAACCAAAACAATCTCTTTGCCCCTTAGAGTCTTTATTTCACGATCCGCGGTCCGTATAGGCATCGTCTCCACCGTAAGATTATCTCGTACTTACACATCGTCCATATGAATCACATGAGATGCATCTGAAATATACTTCCGATGTTGCAACACATGAAACACATCATGCAAATTCGAAAGATTAGACGGTAAATCCACTCTATAAGAAACATTCCCCATTCTCTCTGAAATCTTATACGGTCCAATAAAACAAGAAGTGAGCTTCTTAGACTTCAATGCTCGCCCAACACCAGTCACAGGTGTAACTCTCAAAAACATATGGTCACCCGCTTGAAACTCTAAATCCTTCCTTCGCTTGTCATGATAACTCTTCTGTCTACTTTGTGAAGCTTTCATCTTTTCTTGAATCAACTTCACCTTCTCAGTAGTTTCACGAAAAAGTCCAGGTCCAAGTACTACACTTTCACAAGATCCATGCCAACATAACGAAGTTCTACATCTTCGACCATACAACTCCTCAAAAGGTGCCATCCCAATACTATAATGGTAACTGTTATTATAGATGAACTCTATCAAAGGAAGATAAGTATCCCACAAACCTCCTTGCTCAAGAACACATGCCCTTAGCAAATCTTCCAACGATTGAATAGTCCGTTCAGTCTAACCATCTGTCTGAGGATGATACGTTGAACTCAACCTCAAATTAGAACCCAACGCTTCTTGCAAACTCTTCCAAAAATCGGAAGTAAATCTTGGATCTCTATCTGACACAATGCACGAAGGAACACCATGCAGCTTCATAATCACACTAGTGTAAATGTCAGGTAACTTCGTCACTAGAAAACTGATGTTAATAGGAATAAAATGAGCTGACTACGTAAGCCTATCAACAATTACCCAAATCGAATCATGTCCTCTTAAAGTATTAGGTAACCCCGTCACAAAGTCCATTGGAATTCTATCCCATTTCCATTCTGGAACTTCTAACATTTGCATCAACCCTACAGGCTTCTGATGTTCAACTTTCGACTTCTGACAAGTCAAACATGCATACATAAACCGAGCCACATCACTCTTCATCCCAAGCCACCAAAACAAACCTTTCAAATCTTGATACAACTTCGTAGCTCCTGGATGAATACTCAACTTACTTCTATAACTCTCTTCAAGTATTACCTTCTTCATCTCAGCATCATCAGGAATACAAATCCGGTTACGAAATCTCAACACACCTTGCTCATCTAGCTTAAAATCACTATTCTCATACTGATCGATCCCAACCATCGAATCTACCAGTTTCACATCCAACTTCTGAGCTTCTTTGATACTATCTAGAAATTCATTATTAATCTTCAACATACCCAACATAACACTTCGCGGCGTAACCTCTCAAACTAAGCTCACATCTATGAACTGCTCAATTAATTCCAACTCTTTAACCATCATCGTTGACATATGTAAAGTCTTTCGACTTAACACATCAGCTACCACATTCGCTTTTCCTAGATGATAATTCAAACTGAAATCATAATCCTTTAACAATTCCAACCATCTTCGCTGCCTCATATTCAACTCCTTCTGATCGAATAAATACTTTAAGCTCTTATGGTCACTAAACATTTCAAATCTAGAACCATAAAGGTAGTGCCTCCAAATCTTCAACACAAAGACAACTGCAGCAAGCTCTAAATCATGCGTAGGATAGTTCTTCTCATGAGTCCTTAATTGCCTTGACGCATAAGTAACTATCTTATCACTCTGCATAAGCAAACCTGCTAAACCCATCTTAGAAGCATCACAATACACCACAAAAGATTCTCCTGGATTAGGCAACATCAAAATCAGAGCCGATGTCAACCTCCTCTTCAATTCTGTAAAACTTCCTTCACACTGAACATCCCATACAAAAGCTCTACCTTTACAAGTCAACTTAGTCATCGGAAGTGCCAACTTAGAAAACCCTTCGATAAACCTTATATAGTAACCAGCTAATCTCAGTAGCTGACCTCAGAGTTTCCCATTGCAACACAGCATCAACCTTCGATGGATCTACAGTAATGCCACTACCTGAAATCACATGACCAAGAAAACTAACCTCTTTCAACCTGAATTCATACTTGGACAGCTTTGCATACAACTTGTTCTCTTTCAAAACTTGCAGCACTACTCTTAAGTGTTCAGTATGCTCTCCTTCTGACTTAGAGTAAATCAAAATATCATCAATGAACACCACTACAAACTGATCCAAATAAGTATGAAAGATACGATTCATGTATTCTATGAATACTCCCGGTGCATTAGTAACACCGAAAGGCATCACTGAATACTCATAATGTCCATAACGCGTTCTGAAAGCCGTCTTCTGGATATCTTCATCTTTCACTTTAATTTGATGGTAACCCGACCTCAAATCAATCTTACTAAACACACGAGCATCCACCAATTGGTCCATCAAATCATCTATTCTTGGAAGCAGATACTTGTTCTTAATCGTCACTTTATTCAACTGTCTATAATCAACACAAAGCCTCTTACTTCCTTCTTTCTTCTTTACTAACAACACTGGGGCTCCCCACGGCGATACACTTGGTCTTACAAACTTCTTCTCAAGTAACTCTTCCAATTGCTTATTCAACTCCGACAATTCAGATGCAGACATCATGTATGGTTCCATAGACACAGGTCTGGTACCAGGTACAAGATCAATCGCAAATTCAACTTCCCTCTTCGGCGGTACATCAGGAATCTCACTAGGGAAAACTTCAGGAAATTCACACACCACCTGCAATTCCTCAATTACAGCTTGAGTCTCTACAGATAGCGACTCCATCAACGAAAACATCTATGCTTCCTCTTGCATCAACTTCCTCAATTGTCTAGCAGATAACAAACCATCCTCCTCTTCTTCAGGAGTAGAAAACTTCACAGACTTATTATAACAGTTAATATGAACACAATTATGCTCTAACCAGTTCATACCCAAAATCACATCCAAACCTCTTAACGGTAAACAAAACAAATCAACAGCAAAGTCTCTGTCGAAGATCGACAAGGGACACTTAACACACATAAATGAAGTAGTCACTGACCCCTTGCCTGGCGTATCGACGACCATTTCTCCGTTCAAAGAAGATAACACCAGACCCAATCTTTCAACACAATCAGCAGCAATAAAACAATGACTAGCACCGGTATCAATAATAGTAATTAAAGGAGTACTATTAATGAAAAATATACCTCTGATAAGTCTGCCTCAACAGTTGTCTGATCCTCCACCAAAGAAAACACCTTTCCACTTGACTGAGCTTTTTTCGGTTTCGGACACTGACTACCAATGTGCCCTTCTTCTCTACAATTGAAACAAATCACATCCTTATGTTCACACTCAGATACAACATGTCCGTTCTTACCACAACGGAAACACCTCTTCACTTCAGTAGTGCACACATTACTCTTGTGCCCAGGTTTTCCACACGTAAAGCAAACCACACCAGCAGGAGCATCTCCCCCACTAATGCTCTGACTCTGAGCAACTTTCTGTTTACCTTTACCAGCTGGGGCATCATAAGGCTTACCACGATTATGTTGGTGCTTACCCCTCTTCTCACTGATAATCTTGTAATGAGCATTATTATCCTCCTCATAAATCCTGCAACTATCAACCAAATCGGCAAAGACACGGATCGTCTGGTATCCAACTGTCTTCTTGATCTCCAGGCGCAACCCGTTCTCAAACTTGATACACTTCGAAAACTCAGCATCTGCCTCAGCGTAATGCGGATAAAACTTAGCCAACTCAGAAAACTTGGCAGCATACTCAACAACTGACATACTTCCTTGCTTCAGCTCAAGGAACTCAATCTCCTTCTTACCATGGACATCTTCAGGAAAGTACTTCCTCAAAAATTCCCTACGGAACACAGCCCAAGTGACATTCTCACCTGCAGCTTCCAACTTCTGGCAAGTCTCTAGCCATCAGTCATCAGTCTCGACTGCTAGCATATGAGTACCATAACGAACCTTATGCGCTGGAGTGCAGTCCATCACACGGAAGATTATCTCAATCTATTTTAACCACTCAAATGCTCTGTCAGGATCATACTTTCCCTTGAACATAGGTGTTTTCTCTCTATGGAAAGTCTCCAAGCTACGAGATCCAGCATTCCCGTAAGCATTCGGCTGATTTTCCATTGCATGAGCCATTGCTTCTAAAGCAGCAGCAAGTGCAACATCATTCCTTCCAGCCATCTCAACTTATCACTACAACGTAAACAACGGTTAGAACTCAAATTAACAATACTAGATTGTTAGACAAGTACGACTCGACGACAAGGTCGGACCAACCTTTTGCTCTGATACCAACTTTGTAACACCCCAATTCTACCCCGACAAATTATATAAATAAATCAGAGTTATAAAAATCATTCATGCAAATGAATCAGGATGCCACAAATTCTTCTATAAAAATTCATTGCATTCATCGTAGATATATAACACTTTTTAAAACATCGGATGAACCATCATCATGACATCTTTAATTAAATAATTCAACATCTACGCAGCGGAATTCTTAATAACATCTTTAACATCATTACAGCAACTTCAAACCAACAAATACTTAATAATAACCAACTTAAAGTTCAACAACTGAATAATCAACAATCAAACAATAGGCGTTCATCCCCCCAAGTGTTACATATCAGAGCAATGACAAAGACTCGAACTACTTAAGGTATACAACCTTCACTCTTGATTACTTACACGTTACCAACATAAGGGCAACATTCAAACAGAAGGGGTGAGATATCTAACGATATAATAAAGCGCCTGATAATTAATATATTAAATTAGATCATATAACATAACCACTTCTCATCTCATAATCATTAATAATCACAACAATAATACACATTCACAACATCAATACACACTTCTTTATGCAGTCATATAATGCAACTCAAGACTATGCAAATGCATGTGGTACCATTGGAGCAGAACTCCCATCTCAAAAATTTGCCAATTAATAGAGGCATCAACAAGGTATAAACCTTCATCTCAATATTTTCTAATACATGCCATCTCAACGAGCATAAGCTCCATCTCAAAATGCAATGTATGCGACACAATCATGAATGTATTAACAACACCATAATTAAAAACAATCACAATACAACATCATCGTTGGCCAAAGGCCTACATCTCAAAAACATCTCAACATCTCTTCATCAACATCTCATATCATCCATAAATATTTATCATTTATTCATCAAACATCATTTATTCATCAAAAATTCTCAACACAACATCATTAATAACATCTCATCAACAACTCAGCTTTACATTAATACGACAGTAACTCATACTGCTATTCTGTAATCTGACATCATTACTATCATTTCCCCTACTGTTACAAATAAAACAACCGCCAATAAACATTTCGTTCTCATCATTCTGCATAAAACCAACATAACGGTTAACGCGGGAATTAACTCTAGTCCTAATTGGGATTACTATGGTTATCCTTCCTACTCTTCATTTTAATCCTTAGAAATAAAGCTCATTGTGTTAGCTATTCAACGCTTCAAACGGCATCCTAAAACTCAATTTACGGCGATTAAAAATAAATCTGCCAAAAAATTAGACGATATGGATCGATGCAAAACTCCTTGGATCGACGCGTACTGCACTAAACATGCAACATGAGTCGATGCATCCTCTCTTGGATCGACTCATCCTGAATTTTACACATAACATGTATTGACACATGCTCTTATGGGTCGACTCATCCTGGGTCTAAAGGTCCTCATGTATCGACACAAGACCCTTCGTGTCGACTCGTCCTGAGTCTCAAAACCTCCTTGTATCGACACATAGCATTAGAGGTTGACACATCCTGTTATATCATGCATAATTCTGCGATTTTCTTTGCGTTTTCACTACGAGTTTCATATTTTAATCCCTAAAACTCAATCTAATCATTGATAATCATCACTTACAATTACCATATAATTCTACATCAATTAAACCGCATCGGGACATCATTATTCATCTATAATTCATCAATTTCACATCATACAACATCATAAACATTCCATTCATGAACAAGACAACAATTACCTCTAACCCCACATACCAATCATCATGAACCCAATTATAGAGTCAGAACCCCATCCTTACATTGGATTGAAGGTCGCTCTATAATCTCTAGTTGAACCCTCGTTATGCCGTCTTTCCTCTCTTTTCCAGCAGCTTCACGTTCTTCTTCTCAATCCTTATTCTTCTACTGCCTCTTCTTTCTATTCTTTCTAACAATAATAAAATAACCTATTATTCTCTTTATTCCTTATTGGGCTCAAAACTAATACACCCCCCCCTTATTACTTCTATTCCTTTAAAATAAGCCCACATCAAAATAATATCATTCTTCTAATATTATTTCACCACTTAATAAAATAATTAAATCCAATTAATCACAACACCTCTTCACAAATATTCCAAAAATAATTAATTAAATTACGGGCGTTACATAATGCCTGATGCTTTTACCAATACTAACATTCCAACTACAATGATAGTTATGAAAGATCAGCATCCCTATACTAAAGAATACTTCTTGGTACATAAGTTAGAGTCTCAATAATCATTTACAAATTAAGGTAAATCACACAATCTTATCTCCTATTTTCTCAAGTATCTCATTAAAATGGATTTATTGAAAAAAAGCACATGCAAGTTATGTAGATTGGCCTAACTCTCCTTGCACATGTGTGTTGGGGGAGAATAATGGTGAGAAAGGTCTAAAGGGGGAGGGGTTGAATAGGCCTTACCCTAAAAATAAGCTTTTTAAAATGAACTATTTTCTCAAAATCAAAGTTTCCACAAAATTGAGAAGTGGAAACTTAATACTTAAAATCCATTGGATTAATACCACAAGTCACACGATATTTAGACGATAGAACTAAATATGAATGATTAAAATATTAGCCAATCGATGACTTAATCAATACAAACTTAATTAGAACAAGCTTTGTTAATTGAATTTTTGTTAATAAATGAATCAATCTAATACTACAGGTTACAAACACCTTTAATAGTAAGAAATATTATCTAGATGACTTAATCTATTACAGATCTAAGCTTGTACAACAAATGCTATAAATAGATTAAGCCTAACAACATGTGATTTCTAAGAAATCGGTAAAAAGCTTAACACACAACATATACATAAAATTAGACACATATAAAGAGAATATCACACCATTTTTATACTGGTATAACATGTTTATCCTTACTTTGGGCCTAATCTAGTCACCGGTGGTAGCCATTGGAATTTCGTAGTCTTCTACTATTTTGATAATTTTTATAACATGAATTTTATACAATCATGGAACCAAATGCTATGATAGAAAAAAATTAACAAATTCAATCTGAATCTTTCCTTCTTCTGTTGTACACACCTCACACAACTGAAACCTCTAAGACATTCACTCAGTCTTGATTGTCCTCTTACTTGGATCAAAGATCTTCTCCAACCATCCATTATGCAGCGATCTTCACTTATTATTACCAATCTCTTATCTAAGTTATTATTCTATTTGAAGGATCATATATACCCAACTTCATTTTGCAACAAATTTTATTCAATTCTACCAAATATTCACTGGATAAAAAATCCTTTATTTTTGCTCAAGTTGGATTTTCAATCCCAACAGTACCATAAAATATGAATCTTGATGTAGAACTCAAAAACCTCACAAAATTTAAAAACGAATGGACTTACTCTATGATAGATCTCATACTCCTTAAGAATGAGAAGAAACCAAATCATGGAAATATATCTAGAGGTTGAAGATCGACTCAGATTGCAATCGAAAATTGTGAAAAGTGCCCTTTGAAAGCTAAAACTTAGTTTTGAACAACTTTCAAAATTATTATGTTATGATCATATATTTGGGAATTGACACAAATGATTATATGTTTGAGATAGAGCACTAAAAATGTGTAAAAACACTTTTTGATTCGAGTTAAAAGCAGTGGGTGTGATTTAAGGTAAATAAGACATTAATTTGAATCAAGAACTTAAAATTCAGTTTTGGCCATTTGATTTGAATAAATGATTCGAGTCATGGAATCCTACAATTTGAATTAAGTTGACAAAATCAAAATCAAATATTTGAGATGAATTATTAATTTGAATAAGCCTTTAGCTTGATTCAAATCAAGCTTGCTCCTCATTCAAATCATGGAAGCTTGTGATTCGAATCACACTGGCAGTGGCAAAACCTAATTTTTCACATTTTTTATTGATTAAAATGATGCATAACCTTTATTATAATTACACTTCAAAAAGTTTCTATTTTAAGAAAAAATGAAATTTTTATTGAATTTAAAGCTAGTATGATAAGAACCATTCATGTGTTTCGCGGCCCTAATATTTGACCAATTTTATTTGAATAACTTTGCATGGACTTTTACATAAGGTTTAGATTTAATGCATGAAAAACACAGTTTAATGAATTGAACTCAATTCTAAGATATGCCTAAAATATAACTTATAGGAGACTCAATTTTCAAAATGATAATAAAAGATAATAAACGAGAAAACAAATCAAAATTCTAGAGGGGCAGAGCAACTTCAATGCCTTAATTCCACTCTCATATTGGAAAAATTATAGGTTACAAATGATTTTTTGAATTCAAAGAAATATTTATGGAATTATAAAGAATTACAAAGCATATTTGGTGGCCAAAGGTACTAATCAACAACTTGAATTTGGCCACAATGAGGCCATGTCTCTTGTGGTAAATTCTTCAACAATAAGAGACATTTTTACTCTTGTTATCACACATAAATGTGAAATGCAACATGTTGATATTAATAATATACTACTTAATGATACTATGCAAGAGTTTTGTATTCACTAGTTCTAATTAGACTCTTATGTGCAAATTACATAAGTCTCTATATGATCATAAACAAGCACCAATGTAACGGTATGAAAAGTTTCACCAAGCCTTGTTCCACCTTTTTGTTTGTGTAAAAAAATGTGACAATTCCATATTCATTTACTTTCATCAAAACATAAGCATGCACTACTACAAAAAGGATATACAACAACACTCATGTTACCACAACCAAAGGATCTACCGTGATAGAAAGGATTCAATTAGGCGCTTTCTTTTTATTTTCATTTTAAGCCATTTTTCACAACAGTTGAAAGTTCCAACCATGATAAAAATTGGTACATGGTCATGAGTTTGAATCTTGTTGTTGTTGTTGTTGTTGTTGTTGTTGTTCTATTGCTACATTTTTTATATTTGATTAAAAAACACCAAAAACGATTGTTTAATACAATTGGTGTTATATCTAAAACACTATTCATTTTACTACTACGGTTGAAAGTTCTAACCGTGGTGAAAAGTAACTCAGGATCATGGGTTCAAATCCTAGCACCCACAGTTTAATTTTTTTATTTATTTTTAAGCCACTTTTCACAATAATTAGAACTTCCAACAGTGGTGAAATATCACTTAGGGTCATGGGGAAATACAAGTGTTTTTATTGAGTTTCTTCACCGTTATTAAAAAAATCTTTACCATCTATTTATTGTGTATCAACGCTCAAGATACTATCATTGGTGATCCGAGTGAAACCTGAAATTTAGACAAATTTCCAACTTAGCATAAATTCATCTTCTACCTCCAAGCATCATCTTTCATTTACGACACTCTATTTCTCCACTAAACCAAACTTGAAAATATCATTTCTTCCATAAACAAAACTTGAAAACATCATTTATTTCACTAACAAATTTTAGAACTCCATAATATCTTCTCTAACTTGAATGAGACAAGGAAAGTATGAATTCAAGTTAACAATGTTAGTTGTTGTTATTCTTGTTGTTCTTTTGTTTGCTATTGTTGTTGTTTTTATTGTTGTTATTATTATTGTTGTTGTTAAGGTGGTTGTTGTTGTCTTGTTGTTATTGTTGTTGTTGTTGTTGTTGTTATTCTTGTTGTTGTTATTGTTATTGTTATTGTTATTCTTGTTGTTGTTTTTGTTCTTCTTGTTGTTGTCCTTGTTGTTGTTGTTGTTCTGCTGCTACATTTTTTATTTTAATAAAAGACACAAAACAATAGTTGTTTAATATAATTTTGGTTATATATAGCATGCTATCCAATTTACTACCACATGCAATAGACCGTAATTATAAATAACCCACTTATTAAAACACCCTACCTAACAACGATTGTTAAGCCATTGTTATATGTGTTTTTTTGTAGTAGTGATGTATGCTTTGGTATATATGGATGACATTCTAATTACTAGGTCATCCTCTAATATAGTTAATGATCTTATCAATAAAATTCACCTCAAGTTTTCCTTGAAGAAGCTTGGTAGACGAAATACTTCTTAGCCATTGAAGTATACTACCATACTCAAGGATCTATTCTCTTATTTCAATCCAAGTACATTAAAGTTCTTCTAGCAAGATCCAACATGTCAGATGCTAACGAAGCTCCCAGACCAATGCTTAATAGTCTCAAACTAAGTAAACATGGTTGTGATACATTCTCAAGTCCTCACCAATATAGGTCAATTATTGAGCATTTACAATATGTTACTCTAATTAGGAGTGACATTAAATTTAGAGTTAACAAGACATGATAGTCATTAATGGCATTTCCTCTCACCACCCATTAGACACCTGTTAGAAGAATTTTAAGATACCTAAGTTTCATAATCATCTATGTCATCACCTTGCTTCCTTCTAATGCTCATAAAGAACTTTTAGAGCATATAAAGATAATGATTGGGAAGTGGCATTAATGATAAAGGCCCATCTCTGGATCATTGTTCATTGGTACAAATTTAGTCATGAATTTTTAAGGAGCAATAACTTTTTCCTAGATTTAGTGCAAAGACTGAAAAATCGAGCACTAGCACATACAACTTTTAAACTATCATGGCTAGACTCTCTCCTGGATAAGTTGTGCATATCATTCTTTCCTGCAACCATAATTTGTGACAATCTAATTGATTTTCTTCTCCCACACAATTTTTTCCTACACGCTCACATAAAGTACATTGAACTGGACATTCACTTTGTAAGAGAAAAAGTGTCATTCAAAATTTTGACGGTCCAACATGTCACTGTTTCAATTTAAATTGATTATACACTTACCAAGCCCTTAGGTTTTGCAGCTATTTGAGACCCTAGAGTCAAGCTCAACTTGCAACCACCTTAAACTTGAGGAGAGGGTATTACAAATATTACTTAGAGCAGTTACTCGCTTAAGACTTGTGTTTAGTTTGCTAACTCTATTTTTGTTAGTTAGATGTTAGAAGTAGTTAAGTTAGTTACAACATCTCTAATGATGCAATCCAACTTTGAGTTTTTTATGAGAGTCATTAAGCTACATCATCTTGAAGTAATTCATCCAATTTTTATTTTAATGGTGCAACTCTAAAAAACTCATATTGGGTCCTACAACTTTATCTCGTATATTAACATTTTATTCATATTAATTTAAGTTATTTAAATTAATAAAAATATACAGAAAATAAATAAATCAAATTAAATTTAAATTAAAAAATAATGATTAAAATTAAAATTTACAAAAAAAAATAAATTGTTTATAAAATTGTTAATATAAAATAAAAATTAATATATAAATCATTTATAAGTGAATAAATTATAAAATAAAATAAATTAAAAACAAGAAGATGAAATAAAACATATATGTTTTATTATTAGCTTATTATTTGTTAAGTTTGTGGAACGTTGCAATGCAACAGATGATCAAAAGAAAATTTGACACAACACATGCCAACTGGAGAATTATAGAAAAAACTTTTCATTGGAGTTACTCTTAAAAGTTTGTTATAATTCAACCAACTTCCAACTCTTCTATATATATTACAAACTATAGCATTAGTAATCTTCGAGTTTTGAATCAATAAGAACATAATAAACCCTAGATCAAGAAACAATGTCTTGTACATATTAAAATGATCAACACAAATTTGATTTAGTTTCCCTCCAAAATAAGAAGCCACTTTTATGGAATTTTACAGCTGGGGGCTTTTATAGAATAGGCCCTTGAGAGGTACTATCAGCCGAGACAAATTGACCGAAAACTTGGAAACCACATGCATAGTGGAACCTACTCCCTCGTGGTTTTAATTCTTATATTTTTATAATCTTTATTTCTAAAGCACACCAAGTTCTGTAATCTACTTTGATCACTGTAATCAAAATAATCTTAATTAAAAAGTACCATAAAATAAAATCATCCAGTGGACACGAATCAAACACAATTAATTTATAATTATAATTATCTATAAGCTACTCTTCAATTAATTTGTATAGAAGAAACCGTGAATTCATTCTTAAAATATTAATCACCTTTCAATTAATTCGATAGCTTCTAAGACTTAATATTTTGAATTTCCATATGCCTTATGAGGCAAAATAATAGATTTCATGTACTTTATATACTAGAATTTCTGTTATATATATTTTTCTAAACTACGAGTGAGTGATACTTTAAAAATATATGTGATGATTTATTTATAAATAGGTTACGATCTCTAGTCAAATTTATTATATTTACACTTTTAATAAAAAAATTTAAATAAAAAAATAAATTTAGTTAATAAATTAAAATTTTTGATTAAAAAATTAAACCTATGAAGAAAATATGTAACTTAAAAAAAAAAAAAAAAAAAATATATATAT